>OW285236.1:5077855-6377021 GCA_935421215.2 Melolontha melolontha | reverse complement strand
TCTTCTTTTAAAACTTTATGGCAAGAACCAACTGACAACCCGGTTTGTTGAGCAAGAGTTCTTACTGAAGTTTTAGGGGCATCAGTCATTATTTCTCTAACATTCCCAATCACTTCTTCTGTCCGGACTTTTGGTCGCCCACCACCCTCTTGGCGTCCCACACTACCAGTTTGTCGAAAAACTGGAACAATTCTGATTAGTGTACACTGAAAAGTATTATAATCAAAAGCAAGGTTGGGAAATTCATCTCGAAATTCTTCCAAACAAGCTTGAATTGAATACTTCCACTGGCCATCGATCTTTTGACCCATTTCGAAAATATGCTTCAACCATGAATGCTTTGTGTACGTTAGTAAATACCATTTTCAAAATTAAAAAATATAAATTAGTATCTTCGATATTAGATTCTGACAATTTTTGACAGACAACAGTTGACATTTAATAATTATTACAAATCAGATATAGCAAACGCCAATTAAGTTGGCGCGAGGAGGGGTAAGTTCGCGCAGGATTAGAAGTAGTGGGGAGATTTGTATTTGGATTTACATCAAATGTCAGATAATTCTAACCTCTGAGCGTGTATCACTTTATGATCCCCTAGCAAAGACATTATGTTCCGTCAAACGTCAATGACAAATGTATTCTGACAATTACTTAAGTAGTGGGGGTGGACGTTTTTAAAAACGGCTTCTGCGCACTCCCTACTCGCGCCAACTTAATTGGCGATTGCTATACGTAAGTAAAGATATACGATTTTGTTCAGAGCCCACTTGACTTCGAATGTTTCTGAACACCCGTTATATTGTATATCTAATTGATTAAATAAAATTTCACTTTGAGTTCAAATTACAATTTTATTAAAATTCACTACGTTCGTTTCGCTCTAATAGAGCTTCATCAGGTGATGATAATTGTAATACAAAAACCCTAACTGTCTTCACTTTTATAGCTAAAGTTTAAGTATGAAATGTGGTGGGGTTACGACTAATTGGTATTAACATCTGCTCGACGAATGCAATCGAGCAAGCAAATAGTGGGGCTTTTATAACGTGCATACTATACATGATACCGCCACAACGTTTTGTCTGGGCAATTGGTCATTCAATCGCTTCAGTTCGCTCTCAGGTCATAAGAGTTTAACAATTTGGTAATGTATCTGTGTGTTGTCTTTAGGTAATTCAAGCACCAGAAGAGGGAAAGGAACCGTATGGCCCAGCATGTCGAGATTATTTTTGGCTAGTTTCACGTTTAGTAGATAGTTTACCAGATGAATTTGTCAAAGGTACGACACTGAATCATTTTATATACACGGCATTATAATTATAACTTGAATTTCTCCCTAGAAAGCTTAGAGGAACCTCTAAATTGTGCAGTCGACGTAAACGGTTTAAGTGCAAAAATATCCCAGTCCGTTCTATCGAGAGACTATTTGGAAACAAGACATCGTACGGTAGATGATGACGGACTAATCGGTCTTCTACACCTGCTAACGAATTTAATAAAACATAGACCGCCTTTTCAAACTAGTAAACTGGGCCAGGAGTTATTATCTGAAGTAAGTCGACGTAAATATTCTAAAAAATTTATGATTTTTCTATTTTGTTTATAACAAACATAAATAATAATTATTTTAGGTGTTTGAATTTTTGTTTGCATTACCAAATCCTAAATTACGTCACGTTCCTAAATGTAAGTCTGGTAGATCCAGGACAGCAGCATTCGATCTTCTAGTGGAATTAGTAAAAGGTGCACCTGAAAATTATTATATGCTCCATGAGAAATTGTTAAAACAGCACCAGCCAGGTAAATATATTTTATGTTTGAACACAATTTGACAAAAGTAGCCAGATAAGTCTGTAGATTTTTGATGAATTCAAGTAGAATATAATACAAGGAATATTTTTGAGATAAGGTCCGTTTGCACGTCTGCTCCCAATATGCTTTGCGCACGTTTATATACGTTTGATATACTTAATTTTGATTTGTATTAGTGTTTGAACTCTTGCTTGATGATGTACTACAAGCAGGCACAATTTGCCATTACCCCTACAAACTATTACATAACTAATAATGCGAACCGTATCGATTGTACGGGCAGATGGTGTCATAATTCTAGATAAGTTTGAAGGTCTTGATAGATGGTACCTGCTATAGAGCGTTTCACGCCCATGATGAAGTACATGCCATATGGAGATAGCGTACATAGTTGCCAAGTCGCGAACTCATTCCTACCAACATATCTATATTGCTGTTAATCAAGCCTGCTGTCAATAGTATTGTATTGACATAACCTTAATTGTATTTATAATGCACAAAATTTTAAAATTATTAATCTTAGTTTGCATCTGTTTATAATATATTCGATGCCAAGAAAAAGTAAATAAGAGTGAAATATCATTCTAGTTAATGTATATGAAAAGTAAATCATTATATTAACAAACTACTTAAAATTGTATGTTTAAGTTATAATTTGGTTTAACCAACACACCATTTGTATACTCAAGGTTTGTTTTGAATTAAAACAATTATTTTATATATATATTGGTTTCCTTTATTATAAAAAATAGTTTGATTTGTCTATTAGAATACAAGCAATAATCATAAAAAGTTTTTTGTGTAGACCATAAACATACAAAAATACTGCAATATAGACCTATTTAACCAATAACATAAAAATATCATCTTAAAAACCTAATTTTTTATTTCAATTAAAACTTGACTGCTGTAGTAACATTAATTATAGGTTTGTTCCGAGAAGAATTCCTATTATTTTTAGTGAATCGGAATTTAAATCTGTTTTACAGCCATCATCGTGTACTATAATACTGTCTACCAATTGGCTAAAAGAGATGCAAACTGTCAGAGATTCGTTCTTGGAACAGACCTACAATCCACTGGATGTTGAAACAGCATTCGAATAGCCGACAGGGTCAGTTAATAAATCGTCTTCCATATCATCAGTTGAACCTGAGTCTCCCACGTGGATGATAAACTCCTCAACATCATCTTGCAATCCATCGACAATCCACATTTCTTCTTCAATTTTTTTCACATGCTGAATATAATTTTTCCAATTGTCAGCTGTCACATTACTATAGGCACTCGTAATTAATGGTGCCATATCTTTTACTTTGAACGTAGTGTTGTGCATCTTTATGTAATTTTTCACTTGGGCCCAAACCATCTCTATTGGATTCAGCTCACAATGGTAAGGTGGTAAACGTAGAACTTCTCGGCCAGCATCTTTCGGCAACATATCAAGCTTATATTTGTCATATTGATATTTTACTTGTGGTACACTAAACAACAAATCTCTTTTTAACATATTATCTTCAACGGATATATTTTTTTCAGTCAGCCAGTCAATTATATTTTCTTTTCTCCATGCATTTGTAGGTATCTTCTCAACCTTTCTGCTGTGGTACGATGCATTGTCTAGAACAATTACAGCATTTTCAGGAGTATTTGGCAATAATGCTCAATGAACCACTTTTCAAACGTATCTGCATGCATCTCATTATGTGCATCAGCTGTATTTTTCTTGCATAGAAATGTTAATTCGGCACCAGGAAGTAAGCCATTTTCATTGCCAGCATGTACTAATGCAAAGCGAGGACCAAGACCACTCGGAGATTTTAATCCTGTACTCAATCCTCGAACAAATGCTTCTCGAGTACTTTTTATTGTAGTATCTTGCCAGACTTTACTTACTGTGTGTCCTACATTAACCCACGACTCATCTGTGTAAACTATACACCTACCTGGAACAAATATTATTATAGGTATATGCTTTTATATAAAGAACAAAGAAACTTTACCTTCATTTCGAAATGTCTTGATATCTCGCAGATACTTGTGTCTCCATCTTATAATATCATCTCGTTCAATCATTCCATTTTACAGTTTGAAATTCAAAACCAATATCTTTCAAAAATCTATATAATGTTGATCGTGTAAAAGTAGGGAGATCATTGTCATTGTTGATGGTAGCAAGAATTGTATTCACAGTGGGTGGTATGTTTTGCATGAAAAATCTATGAACTTGTTGTCGTACAAGTGCGTGTATATTTTCATCATAACGGTGTAGACGAGCATTTACTTGTACCCATTTTCTCTTCTGCTTGTTCTTTTTTTGGACTCAACAACGGCCCTCATTCTTGTTCCTTTCTCTTGTTGTATATGCTGTGTACTGAACAATGTAGTGCTTCACTTGCTTCAGCAGCAGTAACAGTCATAGGTTTTTTAAGAAAATGATTAAAAACATTTAGTATCATCTGCTTTTCTCTTCGACTAAAACATTCACCCCTTCGTGATTTTTTCTCTCCAGGCTCCATTACTGAAGTTTAGAATCTGTAACGGTAATGTTTTTATTTACGAGCACATTTCCTTCACATTCCAACTTACCACAAACTTTTGTAAACAACAACGGGAGAATATAATAAAGAGAGAGAGAATATAATATATAATAATAAGAATATAAGGTATATAATCTAATAACACTATAACAATAAAACAAGAACGAAGAACAACAAATAATATTTAATAAAAATACGGAAAGGAACAATTTGACACTTGACAAGATAACAAAGTGAACAAACTACTATACTGTAGCAGTCTGGTTATCTGTACGAATTAAAAATCCCCAATAAAAATTAATATAAATTTTCGACATAGCGAGCGGTGGAAAATGATTGCGCGATGCAATTTCTTAAAGAAAATAAAAGAGGGGAATGCTCCATAAGAGGCCATAACATCATCGTGGGCGTGAAACGATGTATAGCAATAATACCCGGCAATATACTTTTATACTACGTTCATTAAATCCTAATCTTAAACCTAAGTACAAAGTTTAGATTAAATTGTATTCTTCATAAACTTTATTGTTGCTCATTTAAGAAACGTGAAATCATGAACAGCTAGTAAGATTAAAAACTGGGTATCGAATACGTTCAATAATTAAATACTAAATCAAGGTAGCAATAGTCTAATAAAATGGGTAATGTAGTAAACTTGTAAATGTAAAGGATGCCGCTTCTTAGAATAGAAGTAAAGTTTTACAATTACAGTATATCCACAGTGTGTCCACGGTATTTCTGCAGTAGTCTATTGATATGTGATAATATTCTATGTATGTTATATAATAATCCGTTGTAGGTCCAAATTCTCCATATCCCTGGGACTATTGGCCACACGAAGACGGTCGTTCAGAATGCGGATACGTAGGCTTAACAAATCTAGGAGCAACTTGCTATATGGCTTCGTGTATGCAACATTTGTACATGATGCCCCAAGCCAGAGCTTCTATATTGGCGGCAAACACGGAACATGCTAAGCATGAGCCTACTTTAAAAGAATTGCAGAGGATGTTCGCTTATTTACTGGTATGTGAAATATATTAGTACAGGATGGTAGTTATAAGCCGGTTTCGTTTTATAATTGCTATAAAATAAACGCCGTTCAAAATTTAATGTTTTGTTGAAAAGAGTAAACCTTTCGATTGACTATGGAATTTGCAAATCGTCTTCTGGTTGTTTGGGTTAGAGTCCAGTACGTCCAGACATTTGAGCACACTACTCTTTGTACCAGCCCCAATAGATCTTTCAGTTCCACTCTGTTAGTCTTATGTCCTCAATAAAAGCCACTATTCTCTTCGGGTGAAGTTTGAGTAACCTCGTAGGATCCAAAGGATCTCTTCCAAATTGTTTCTGTCTGAGTCCCTTCAGTTCCTCACAAGTGCATATTACATGAAGGCTAGTTTCCTCCTGTTTTTCACATGTCATACATCAGAGCTCGCTAACCAAGCCCATGCTGTACAGATGCTTCCTTAAAGGCAATGTCCGGTTATTAAGCCAGTAATAATTTTAATTTTTTTTTTTTTTCAACCGACTAAGGAGTTTGCATATTTTGTAAACTCAATTTTGGAGTACATCTTCGATGGTGCCTACTATTTCACAAATAGCTCGATAAATTTTGTCCTAACTGTCATTTTTTAATAGCACCCCATAAAAAAAACTCCAACGGCGTCAAATCGTGCCTTCGCGCAGATCAAACAACAACAAAACGGCTGATTACATGATTATTAAATCGCAAAAGATTGATCGTTGCACGGTTTGTGTGGCACGTAACGCTATCATGCTGGAACCGGATCTCGCCCAATTCTAATTCATCAAGGATTGGTTATTATGCCTCTGTATCGTTCTCCATTGACCGTAATACTGTTACTATCATCTTAAAAAAAAAATAGCCAAATAATGCCACCATTCCAAAAACCACACCAAACTGTCACATGCCGAGGTTACATAGCCTTCTCTATGACTATGTGTGGATTTTTCGAGGCCCAAATACGGCAGTTTTACTTATTTACATAGCTACTGAGATGAAAATGTGCCTTGTCGCATGTGCCAAATCAACGTTAATTTCTAACTGCTCTTTAGCCAAAGTAAAGAAACGCTAAGATAACAGATCGCTGTAGTTTAATACTCCTGAGTAAGTTAAACATTGTAAGCAAATGTCTTTACGCAGAATTCTCCTCAATCTAGTCCGGCTAATGTTCATTTGCTGAAGTCTGTTCCGGGGTATAGGGATACACTTTTGGCAACAATAACAATAATATACAATATGATCATTTATATTTACCCTCTAGCAAGCCATGAAATTACTTCTTGAAAATATCGTGTTGGTAGTGACAAATAAAATACATCTGTCATTATGTGTATGTTCTGATAAATAAAACTCATCTGTCATTAATGTATTTATTAATTGACACTTAAAAATGTTTACAATAAATCAAAGTTTTTCTGATCGAATCATACTTTAGGAATGGTGTAAAATTAGAAAATGGAGAATGGCCGTACTCCTTGCTGCCTTGTATAGAAGAATTTCGGGCAGAATTTCCAAATTTTCCAACAACATATGACAGTTTGCGGCAATTAATTCAAAAGTCAGTGGTTAAATTCCGTGAAACAGGGTCTGTGTCTCGAAAACCAGGTGCTGGTAGACCACTAAAGCGGACAGTTGAAAATATAGCAGATGTTGAGGGACGAATAAATCAATCACCTAAGAAATCGATTCGTAAGCTTTCACAACAAACACAACTGTCATATGGGACCTGCCAGAGAATCCTTAAAAAAGACTTACAAAAATTTCCATACAAATTTCATTGCGTGCAAGAGCTTTTACCAATCGATCATGTAACCAGAGTTAATTACTGTCAGTGGTTCTTAGGTACGATTAATAACGATGACGTTCTTGACAAATCCTTCTGGCCCGATGAAGCATGGTTTCATTTATCAGGATATATAAATAAACAAACAATGCGCATCTGGTCTAGTGAAAATCCACATGAAATTCTTGAAACAACCTTGCATTCACAAAAATAGGCGTTTGGCTTGCTGTTTCTCGTAGACGGATTATTGGTCCAATATTCTTTAATAATACGATAAATGCAGAACGATATCGTAATAATTTATTGCTACCATTTGTAAATCAATTACATGATGATGAGCTCCGCGAGGGATATTTCCAGCAAGATAATGCAACAGCCCATAAGACAAGAGAAACGATGGAATTATTGCATGAGTTCTTTGATAATCGAATAGTAGACTTTCCACCACGATCTCCGGATTTAACAATTATGGACTATTTCATTTATCCACATCTAAAAAATAGAGTATTTACGAATCGTCCACATACAATTGAAGAACTTACTAATGCTATCCGAAATGCCTGTGAGGAAATTACACCACATAATTTAAGGAATGCCTTCAATAATATGAGACGAAGAGTTGCGCAATGCATAGAAAATGAAGGAGCTCACTTTGAACATTTATTGTAGCTGTTTTTATTATTAAACTTTTTATTTTTTCAACTGAAACGTTTGTATGTAATTATTTGTCAAAATGACAAAACCTAATCTGTCATCAGTATAAAATAACCTATATCACACACACGCTGCAAAATAAGTTAACTTAAATTATGGTACCAACTTAAGTTTAAAAAAGAAAAATGTCATTGCCTTCTAGAGGGTAGAAATATATGATCATATAGTATAACTTGTGTTGTCTATTAGCACGCCAATTACACAAACTTATGTGTTTCGACCAACATTTTTTTTCAAAATTCGCAGTTTCGCCAGCACAACACCCGATATTCCCCAACTTTGATAAAGCGTAAATTGATTCCTTTCGTGCCACGGAGGTTGGACACTAAAAATTCATCAATATTTTGAACGAGTTAGTGGTGTCATTGTCAAAATACAAAGGTTGCTATTTATGTAACCGGAATAACAAATATTTTTCATTGAAACTGGTTTCATTGTATTTCAAAATATTCTCCGATATCCCTCTTGCACTTTTACATACGTTTAAACCAATTTTCACATGACTTCTTTCATTCCGATTGAGGTATTTCCCAAGTATGCATTTTTAATGTGTCAACCGCTTCTTCTGGCGCTGAAAATCGTTGACTACATAGTTTATTCTTAACTTCCGAGAGCAAAAAGAAATCATTGGGCACCAAATTAAAACTGTACTACGGATGACCCATCAATTCGAAGTTTTGACCGGTCAAATATTGTGCCAATGTATGAAAGCTTGCATTGCTATAGCGAAGAATGGTCCCGTGTCACTGGCTGTGTTTTCTTACTTCTCCAAAGACTTCTGACAAACAAATGGTGGTGTAGCATTCAGAATTAACAGTTCTCCAATCCTCTAGTGGTACTGTAGTCACATGTCTATTTTTCCGAAAAGAACGACGACCATTTGCTTCGAACTTCTTGCGCGAATAACTTTTGTTGGGTTTGCCTCATCTTGGAACTCCCAAGCCGTCGATTATTGTTTGCTTTTGAACTTGCACGCATAGATAAAAAATTCGTCATCTGTGTAAATGTTATACAGGGCTTTTGTATAAGTACCACGATTATATTTTTGATCATTTCTTAACACCAATCAACATGAGCCTTTTTTTAAGCTAGCGACATATTACGCGGGATCCAACTCAAACAAATTTTTCTCACAACTAAATGTTTATGCGCAGGTATGCCTCAAACTCACAGTATATTTCATGACGATCCTACATTATCAGTTCGCGCTCAACATCGATGTTTTCTTGCACAACAACCGATCTTAAACGACCTTTTTTATTAAATTCGTGGGCGAACGAAATACTGCCACTATTGAATTTACTAAACCAGTGGTCTACGATTAGTTTTTAATGGCCTTTCGTCGCCAAAGTCGAAGTGAGTGGATCAACGCACTGTTGTTGAAATAATTCACGTCGGAAGTAAATCATCGCACGAAAATTTTCACGAGTTAATTCCATTTGATGTAAATTAAATTTTCAAGTGACTCTAAAAAACACAAATAAAGTCAAACTTTACGATGAATATGTCAGATGACGCCTGGCAGTGCTAATGTTGCCAGTTCAGTAGGTATAGCAAACGGCCATTAAGTTGGCGCGAGGAGGCGTAAGTTCGCGCAGAATTAAAAGTAGTGGGGAGATTTGTATTTGGTTCTACATCAAATGTCAGATAATTCTAACCTCTAAGCGTGTATCGCTTTATGATCCCCTAGCAAAGACATTATGTTCCGTCAAACGCCAATGACAAATATATTCTGACAATTACTTGAGTAGTGGGGGTGGACGTTTTTATAAACGGCTTCTGCGCACCTCCTCCTCGCGCCAACTTAATTGGCGTTTGCTATACTTACACTCGTAATAAGTAATTTAAAAGAAACCAGCTTATAGCCCGCTCTTTATATTCGGAGTTCCGCGCGTCCATATTTTGACGCCATTATAGTTTGTGTAAATATTTCTGTGATTCCAGGAAAGCGAAAGAAAGGCTTATAATCCCAGGAGTTTTTGTAAAGTTTATACGATGGATCACCAACCTCTCAATACGGCTGAACAGAAAGATATGGCCGAGTTTTTTATTGATCTCGTCAGTAAACTCGAAGAAATGACTCCCCCTTTAAAAGCTGTTGTGAAAAATCTTTTCTGTGGTGTACTTAGTAATAATGTTGTTTCTTTAGTAAGTTTATTTACACAAAAACACTTTCGTTTGAAGACTGTAGCTAAGTAAAAACTTTAAGAAAGGTTTAAAAAGCTCTTGGCGGACTATTTATATCAAGGGCGCGTATTTCGATAACTAAGTCGTCATCTTCAGTAGGAAGGACTAACAATGTCGAACATCCGCCCACGTATATGCTAGTGGACGCTTAGTAAAGTGTTTTACAATCCTTGTGTTAACTTTAGTAGAAAGTAATCCCAGTGCTGCACATGGACTCACAGTAAAGATAATACACAAAAGATCACGAAGTAATTTACTAGACATCCAAGTGTTTCGCGATTTTTGCGCATTGGTTTTTACTATGAACCCGTGCTCAACACATTGTTATTATTTCATACTAAAGATGACAACTTAGTTGTAGAAATACCTAAATAGAGTACAAATACTGGTGGCGTACCTTTTTTAAAGATTTTATTTATATAACCCATAGAGTTACGCACTTTGTCTGGAATGCAGGGGCGTATTGTATTGTAGGACAGCCGGCCGAACTTAATAACAGCTGTGAACGACAGTCTGACTCGATGTATACCGTGCAGTGCAGACGAATGTATTACGCAGCATAGTAATGCCGAACGGACGACGTGCTCAAAAGCGGCCATTAGCCGACGCAGTAAACAAGTTTACGAGGGTGGTTTGATGGGAGAGTGACTTTTCATAAGTTGGCACCACTGTCGCAATAATGACTGTATTGCTAACTTCAGCTATCTTTTAGACGTCTACTGTCAAAATTTCATGCAGATCTGTCAGTTAGTTTACATTTGGCAGACGTTTAAAGTAAACAAGTTATTATATTATTTAAAAATGGATAAAAAGGAATTTCGTGTGTTAGTAAAACATTACTTTTTACGCGGAAAGAACATTAAAGACACTGAAGAAAAGTTACATAAGTATTATGGTAAATCTGCTCCTTCGCATGGAATGATTTGCAAGTGGTTTGCTGCCTTTAAAACTGGTCATATGACCACGGATGATGCTGAACGTCCTGGGCCTTCAGAAACCGTAACTACTGAAGAAATGCTAGCTAAGGTTCGTGCTATTGTAAAAAATGACCGCCGGGTGAAAGTGCGCGAGATAGCTAATGCTGTAAACATTTCAACCGAACGGATCCACAATATTCTACACGAACATTTACATTTAAAAAAATTAACCGCAAGGTGGGTGCCGCGTTTGCTAACTGCAGAGCAAATGCGCACTCGTGCATCAATTTCCAGTGACTGTTTACTTTTGTTAAAACGTAATCCAACAGAATTTTTTCGTCTGTATGTCACCGTAGATGAAACCTGGATACATCACTATACGCCAGAGGCCAAAATACAATCAAAACAATGGACTTCTCCCGAAGAACGTACTCCAAAAAAGGCAAAAACGGTTTTTTCAGCCAATAAGGTTATGGCTACCATTTTTTGGGATTGCCAAGGCGTAATTTTTATTGATTACTTACAGAAGGGAAGCACAATAACTGGCCAATATTATGCTAATTTACTGACGCTTTTCGATACGGAACTAAAGAAAAAACGACCTCGTTTATTTAAAAAGAAAATTTTGTTCCATCAAGATAACGCACCCTCTCATTCGTCCGCGATTGCATCCGCTAAATTCAAAGAATTGGGTTACGAATTGCTGCCGCATCCACCATATTCACCAGATCTGGCTCCGTCGGACTTCTCCTTGTTCCCAAATTTGAAAAAATGGCTTGATGGAAAAAGATTCGGCACAAATGAGGATGTGATAGCCGAAACGAATGTATATTTTGACGAGTTTCCAAAAGATTACTTTTTTGGTGGTTTAAAAAAATTGGAAAGCCGCTAGATTAAGTGTGTGGAATTGCAAGGGAACTATGTTGAAAAATAAAATATATTTTTACCCCTAAACAACTTTTTCATTGAAAAGTCACTCTCCCATCAACCAACCCTCGTATTAGGAAGTAATTATTATATTTACCGCGTAACAAGTACCGATCTGTGAAGTATACATCCACACAGTGCTCTCGCTCGACCCTGATCATTCTCACTGTTGCTATTCGCTTCGGGTATCTCTCCCTATGATACGAGGGCTATTTTTTTTCAAGGTCCGATCGGTCGTGAAATTAAAACCACAGTGACAATCAGATGAAGCTTTGCGCAGTGTCTCTAGTATAACAGCAGATCGCGTCACGTTGTACATGTCTGTTACAAGCACGCAGTGTACACGTAAACATGCCGAGAACAATAGCGTCACCCGCCAAATGTGAATTGCGTGCAGTAATTCGATTTCTTCATGTGGAGGGGTGCAACGCAGCTACAATTTACCGACGATAGAGTGGCAATGGTGCAGGAACTTTGAAGCAGGGCGTACAGACGTTCATGATGCAGGCGGTCAGGGAAGGAAGCGAATGTCAACCAATGAAGATCTCGTTCAGCGAGTGGATCAGGCGATTAGAGAAAATCGTCGGTTCACAATTTCTGTGTTGCATGAGTCGTTTCCCGAAATGTCAAAGTCAGCTCTGTACACCATCGTGGGTGGGACACTTCAGTACCGCAAATTGTGTGCGAGATGGGTTCCCAAGATGCTGTCCGACCATCACAAAACACAGCGAATGGGTGCCGCCTTAACGTTTCTCCAGCGCTACCATGATGAAGGAGAAGATTTTTTGAGCAAAATTGTCACAGGCGACGAGACATGGGTTCTTTACGAAACGGAAGAAACAAAAGAGCAATCCAAACAGTGGATGCATTCTTCTTCCCTATCAAAACCAAAGAAGTTTAAGCGAACATTTTCCAACAGAAAGTGTATGGCTACTGTGTTCTGGGACCGAAAAGGAGTTCTCTTGGTGGAATTCATGGAACGTGGTACGACCATCACAGCAGCCTCATAGGGCGTGACTCTTCAAAATCTACGAATGGCAATTCAGAACAAGCGAAGAGGAATGTTGTCATCAGGCTTTGTTCTTCTTCATGACAACGCTCGGCCTCATACTGCAAATGCAACAAAGAACCTCCTGCAGCGTTTTAGATGGGAAGTATTCGATCACCCTCCATACAACCCGGACTTAGCTCCTTCCGATTTCCATCTCTTTCCTCGTATGAAAAAGAGCTTAGGAGGACACCATTTTGCTACAGACAATGAGCTGCAGACCAGCGTACAAACTTGGCTGAAAGCACAGGCGGCTACCTTCTATGAAGAGGGGATTGAAAAGTTGATATCGCGCTACGAAAAATGCCTAAATCGGAACGGCGACTATGTAGAGAAGTAGATGGGAGGTGTACCTAAATGTTACAAATAAAACATATTTGAATTTCACTGGTTTTAATTTCACGACCGATCGGACCTTGAAAAAAAAATAGCCCTCGTATATCGCTGTATTCCGGAGAAAGTTCGCAACTCTACTCATAATTAAACTTAAAATATACATAAACGTCTTACTTGTAGGACTGTGATCACGTTAGTCGTACTTTAGAAGAATTTTATACAGTTCGTTGTCAGGTGGCTGATATGAGAAACTTGTACGAGTCTCTGGATGAAGTTACCGTTAAGGACACTCTGGAAGGTGATAATATGTATACTTGTTCGCAGTGTGGTAAAAAAGTGAGAGCGGAAAAGAGGTGCTCTTGGTTTTTTCCCGATTTTATTAAAATTTAACGCGAGATTCAAATTTTCAGGGCGTGTTTTAAAAAATTACCGCACATTTTATGTTTCAATACGATGAGGTACACGTTCAACATGCTGACTATGTTAAAAGAGAAAGTTAATACTCACTTTTCCTTTCCGATGCGTTTGAATATGGCCAGCTACGTCGAGAAATATCTGATGCCACAGCATTACAAAGGTAAGATGCATCCGAACGAATTTTATTTTGCTATGAAATATTTAAATGCGGTGATCACAGAAGTAAAGCCAACCACTTCTACAACAAATATCATTGTCTTGGCCTGGTTCATCTAGTCGCCGTTTTCGATAGAGTATACAAGTGTCCCGTATCGTTATGTTCGAATTTTAGGAGTGTAAAGTAGACTTCATTTCAAGTAACAAAAACGCAAAACTTGTATATCCATTTTTATTTGTTTCAAAGTTACAGATCTATGAATGTGATTGTCAGATCATGAAAAAAAATGTAATCCTAAAGTCAATACAAACTGATTTTATTTAAAAAAAAGTTATACGATTCAATAACAGGCCTGTGATTGTTAACGTCGCATAATAAAATGCTATCCTAAAATAAACAAACACGTGTCGTAGTGCATACAGTAATTTCTTGGAGATCTACAAAAAAGAGTACTGGAAATTGATTTATGATAAGGAAGGTTCTTACTTATTTCGTAAGTGCTGAACCATGAATATCATACAATAAACAAATGTTCAGATGACTGTTAACGTTGCATTTTTTAATGAAGGAATACATTACGTTTCAGTTCATACAACAGATTATTAGTGAGTGGACACGTTTTCTTTATTCAAAATGCCTTACCGATTTTCTTCTCAAGAGTGTCACGTCAAGCAGTTATTGAATACCGACATCGGTTTCCCGATAGGCGCATTCCTCATTACAGAACGTTTCTGGAAGTACACAGACAATTTCGGGAGTGCGGACTGCGTGATTATCTTTTCTACCGAAGAGTAAATTTCCCAGCAGACCTAGAGGAAGAAGCAGTAGCTATTGTTACAAGGGATCCAACTCTTAGTGTACGTCGAATCGCTAGACAACTAGGAGTGCCACGAACGACAGTTTGGCGAATTTTAAAACGTGAAGGCTTATATCCATATCACTATCGCAGGGAACACGGTTTGCTTGAGGCAGACCACTATGCTCGTCTAGTTTATTCTACCTAGATATTAAGACAGTCACGGCTTCATTTTAATTTCTGCAGAACAGTCCTCTGGACAGATGAATCTGCGTTCACGAGAAGTGTTGCAAATCTGAGAAACCTGCACAGGTGGTCATCAGAAATTCCCAAAGCTATACGCCCATCTAAATTTCAACATGAATTTTCTATTAACGTTTCGGCGGCCCTAATCGATGACTTATTGATTGGTCCTGCCGTTCTTCCTGGGAGGTTAAATGCGGACAATTACCTTCAATTTCTTATTGACGAACTGCCAGGTCTTTTAGAGGATGTCCCATTGAATGTTCGACGAGACATGTGGTTTCACATGGATGGGGCACCACCACATTTCGGAATTGCTGTCCGAAATTGGGTTAACGTCAATTATCCAAGATGGATTGGTCGGGGTGGTCCTGTTGCATGGCTACCCAGATCACCCGATCTTAATTCCCTTTGACTGTTGTTTATGGGGGTACATGAAAAATTTAGTCTACGCGCGAATTTCGAACACAAGAGAAGAGTTGTATCGTATTCACCTGGCTGCCGAGCAAATCCGACAAAACAAATATGAAATTCGGATAAGTACTTCTTCTGTTGGCTTACGGGCACTTGCATTCAACAAGGAGGTGGACATTTCGAAAATATTAATTGAACTTTTTTAAATAAAATCAGTTTTTATTGACTTTAGGATTACATTTTTTCATGATCTGACAACCACATTCATAGATCTATAACTTTGGAACAAATAAAAATGGATATACAAGTTTTGCGTTTTTGTTACTTGAAATTAAGTCTACTTTACACTCCTAAAATTTGAACATAATGATACGGGAGGGACTGAAGAGGATTCCGAAAAAAACTAACCTCTCACGTTAATTCTGAGATTCGAACCCTCGATCAACGAACTCTTACTTCCATTGTCCACGATTCAGCTGTGTTCTGCACAAAGAAAGTTTCATTCTGATTATACGATAGTGGATCAAATATGAACCGACCTTTGTTAATCATCTGAATATATTTTTCCCAGTGGCTAGGTAGAGTTTTTATCCTATTTTCATAAAAAAAGCTAGGGTGCATTAAAGATGCACTGAGTGCATAAATAAAACGAGAAAAATAAAATGAGACGGTGACTGACAGATGACAAGCGGATATATGATAATCATACGTGACAACACTGCGCGGAATAGACAACACTGAAAATCCAAATTTTATAAAATGTGGGAGAAATTGTATGTACTACGTTAGTAGTAGTTAGTACTAACGCGACAGATCACTTATCGTAAAAATACTATAATTGCTTGCATATTGCTATGAATTGTGATTTTGAAATTTGCTTATTCACAATTCACGACAAATCTATCCAGCTAGGATACTCAGTCGGTTTAATTTCAAAAAAATGGGACTGCTTTCCTCTCTTCCAATCGGAAAAGTGGTTGTCTCTTCTACAAAATTTATAATGCGCCAGTAAAAGAGTATTGACAAATGTTATAATTATATTCCTTTAAGTTACTTGTAAACTTCTTGAAATAAGGTTAAATAATAATCACAATATACAATTTAAATGAAAATTTAATGCAAAAAAAAAAAAAAAAAAAAAATCTTTATAAAGTATAGAGATTAATATCGCCTCATTAAACAATATTATAAAGGTAAAAATAACGCATGAAAATGACCGCAGCATGCGATCAAAAACCTTTGTGACAGCCGATCAAAATTGAAAATAATAAATTACAAAGAAACTTTTTAATTTCTCCCAAGAGAAACAAAATCAAACTATTTGACAGACCGAAGCAAACTCTAACACATGTGCAACCACATGTAAAAAAATGCCCTTGATAAACCAACGTACAAAATTTTTTACAGTTACAGAATTTTTTTACTAGAAATTTTAAAAATCTTTCTTTGTTATTTATATCAATAACTAAGACTAAATCAATACGATAATAATAATACAACTAGAAAATACAGTATTTAACTTTTTTAAATATAATAAGATATCTTTTAATAATATATTACTTACGTAAAAAATATATTCAAGACACATGAGTTAAAAAGTGTAAAAATATAACAATTACGAAATAAACAAACTCGTTAAATAGCGGTAATGATTTAAGCAAGCACAAAAACACAATTAAATCAAAAAACAAAAACCGAAATTACCGAAACAAAGTTAAGATATATCTTTAAACAAACACACCTTTCTTACTTCACTGAACACTTGTGTCTGAGGATACAGCAATCACGCAGGCTCCGCATAAAAAAATACAGTATTAAAAATCGTCCACATCAGAACAAACGGCTTGCTCCAACTGCGCCAGTCAAATATTTTTTAAATATTTATGGGGAAAAATCCACAGCAATATGTTTAAAAAAAACTCGTATTGTGCTTTATTCTGTGATTTGGTTGGTGTTTCTTGTAGGGAATCTTTAACTTCGTTTAGCTTCTCCGGGGTAACAACAGTAGTACTGCAACGAACACGTTTTTCAGTCTGAATACTGCTGGAAATTTTCAATACAAACGCGAAATCTCACTTTTATTCGGCGACAGTTGTTCTTCAATGAACTGATTTTTTTTTTTTTGCTTCTTGAGAGGGTTTTTTTCCAATATAAGCTTCGAAAATAAAAATTCTCTATTGCGGAGTGAAAACTATGGTCACGTATATTCGCTTTCTCACCGGTGAGCCGACAATTATTCTCGTCTCGGACGTCGGAGTGTGCCGAGTTTCGTGTTGCTAAATCGCTGTTAGAAGCAACGCGCAGCTTCGTACCGCGGATTGCATTTTAAGTGGACAACCTGTATTGCACGAGTATTGATTCGTTTACTAATATATTTCCTTATACTCTTAGAAGAGCGCCTGAAAGTAAATGACGACGACGACGAGGAAGAACAGCAATATGAATATGATCTAATCGGTGTGACAGTGCACACAGGCACCGCCGACGGCGGACATTATTATAGTTTTATCAAAGACCGATCGGCCGGTGCCCGAGATAAGTGGTTTCTTTTCAACGACGCCGAAGTGAAACCTTTCGATCCGAATCAAATAGCCGCTGAATGTTTCGGTGGAGAAATGACGGTAAGTAATCGTAATTTAATTTTATTTATTGTTTGTAATTTTTGCAACGTTTGGGTGTTTTAGAGCAAGACTTACGATAGCGTAACGGACAAGTTCATGGACTTTAGTTTCGAGAAAACCAACAGTGCCTACATGTTGTTCTACGAGCGGTGCCCGCTGAACAATGAAAATGTTGAATATCCCTCCACTACTTTAGAGTCTGGCGACAGCTCTTCGAATTCTTCTCAGTGCCCGGCTTCGCCGACTGCATCGGCAACGTTTGAATTAAGTAAAGAGCTCGAAGATTGGATATGGCAAGATAACATGCATTTCATACAGGACAAAAATATATTTGAGCACACTTATTTCAAGTAAGTAATATAGTTTTGCCAATTGTACGAGATGTCTTTTATATTTTGCATACTGGTACATAGAGGGCGCCACTAATCAAATGTCAGTACTAAAAAATAACCTCCCATCTTTAGTTAGCCTAAATCTAAAGTTTCAGTGCGATACTTGTAATTTTGTAGCTATAACGAACTGTCAAAGTTGACGAGTTAGTCGAAAAATGGAAATTAAACTCTGAAAAGTTTCGCGCAATACTTTTCGACAATGATCTCAACAAAAATGCCTCGTCGAGTTGGTTTCTGTTTTCGGTAATGCAGCACCATATCAGTTAACAATTTCTCTCATCTATTTTTTTATGGTATATTCTATTCTCATAACTCATAACGTTCTTTCTAGATGAATTCGTAAGCATTAATGTTACGTGTGAACGGATTAATCTTAGCGACGATCAAAGAGTAGGTGCACCAAAATCGACAGTCACATAGGAAAACATCGATGCTGTGCGCAAGATCGACATGTAACACATGTTACGTGTCCGTAACGCGCAACGTTTTATTACTTTAATTCGTATTATAACTAATTTTATCTTCAATATATTTCGTTCTATTTTTAAACGAACCTCCTGTACAGGTATCGTTATTCGCTATTTAAATTTATATTCAATATCTTTCGACTTTTTTTCCTTTTTTCTCTTGACCTTTTGTGCTTGCTTTTTTTTCCGTTAAGAAAGGTACGACGACTCGCTCTTGACACTTGTTTGTTAGCTTTCGATCTTTGAACGAAGTTGCGTTCTTCTACTCAACACAGATACCGATCGTTGTAAGCCGTATTGTATTATTTTATTTACGGCCCCGTGGGGTTTTTAAATCGATCGAGTTATCCAGTTTATTCGCTAAATGCGTTATCTCCCTGGGAGGATTTAGAGTGTTGGAAAAGAGGAAAATACCTGGTAACACGCTAACAATCATCGTTTCAATTTTCATAGCCATCACACGCAATATTTGATGGTGTGGCCGACGGGCAGAAAAAATAAAACAACAAAAAAATCTCGAAACATCGCCTGATTGTTCCTGCCAGTGACGATTTTCTTTCCGGATGGGAAAAGGATCGCAGTCGGACCGTCAGATAAGCTCTCGTTACATTCATTTTTATTTTCAAATTATTCGTAAAATTTCCTGTTTCTTTTCATATATCTCGTTATTATTATTAAATTAATAGATCGTCATTTAATAATCCCAGGAGTTTTCTCAACGAAAAACCTGCTTGACCTTTTTTGTAAATCATTTTCTTAAACCTTTGCGTTCGTTTTACGAAGTTTTTTTGTCGCTTCAATTTAACCTTGCATTTAAACGTAAATTTATTTTAACACTTTAATTGTTTGGATTTCATGTTTTTGTTAATCAATTAGAATACGTTCTTCAACCCTTTAATTGTTTGTATCATTTTTTTTTGGCCTATCAATTAGAATACTTTTTTTTAACACGTCAATTGTTTGTATTTTCACATTTTTGCTAATCAATTAGAATAGTTTTTTTTATACGCAAATTACAAATTTTGCGGAATCTCATTTGAACTTTAACAAACGTTCTAGCTAAAGATCGTTTCATTTCAACAAATTGTTGAACTTTGTAATTTATTGTGAACCTACGTGAAAGAAAGAATAAGTATTGTTTTTTTTTAGGGCGTACTAGGCCATCAGCCGCATTGTAAAACTTTAATTAGTCGATTTATTTAAATTACATTCCTTTGTTCTTGATTTATCTGTTCATTTACTTTTGACCGGCCTTCAGCCGCATATTTCTGTAACAGTTTTTTTTTCTTCCCTAATACACATACGGGTAGTGAATAAATAATTATTGTTTGGTTGAAATAACGTATTTTCTTTTTCTTTCCCTCGTCTCTCGATCCTCGAGAGTGGAACGAGTCTCGGTCACAGAGCCGGCCTTCTGCTTCATGCGACCTGCCTTTTTTTTTAAATTTCAAAATCGATATTCATCAAGTTTCCGAATTTGCGACGTCCAGCGGCAGAAATTCGGTGGCGCCCTTTTCCACCTCTTAGTTTTTCTACTTACCTCTGGGTCTCCCCAGCTCCTGAGCTGAGGCAGCCTCAGAAGCCGGGTGGGACGTTGACAAGAACGGGCAGGGGCAGTTTTAGTCGGCCGAGATTGGGTCTGCTCCGGGGAGCGTTTTCTTTGGGTTTTTTTATATTCTTTTCTTGAGCTCGACACTTAGTGATCGTAGCAACTACGAATAGTGATCGTAGCACACATCACCAAATTGAAGCATCATGTTTCAGTGAAAGTTTTTACAAAAGTAATTCGGTCTTCTTCAACTATAGCTGTTTTACGCTTTTTCACTGAAGAAACTGTTCTAAAGAAAATGAAGAATAACTTTCTTAGTAGAGTGGATAGGATTCCTGCTTGCCTGGTTCGTGATGTGGCCTATGTACTAGCGAAACCATTATGTATCTATATAATTTAATATTAAAGCAGTGCAAATTTCCCGAGGTCTGGAAAGTTACACGTATCTGTCCGACTTTTAAAAGGAGTGATTTGTCTCATGTTAAAAATTACAGAACTATTTCATATTTCAATATTATGTAATTTCGAAACAGTTTTATATGAGCAAATCTACTTTTCGGTTAAAAGCTTAATAAAAACTTCACAGCATGGTTTTATGCGGAACCGATCTGCTAGCACCAATCTCGCGTGCCTCATAGAGTATATTTCGGAGTGTCTGGATAGACGTGGTCAAACAGACGTGATTTATACACACTTCCAAAAAGCCTTTGATCAGATTGGCAACCATGCTCTTCTGGGGAAATTGCAACATATGGGACTCTCGTAAGCGCTGATAATGCTTCTTTCATCTTACCTATTTGGGAGAAGACAGTATGTTGAGTATCATAATATTAAATCTACCGCATTTAACCCAACATCTGGCGTTCCGCAGGGTTCGAATCTAGGTCCATTGTTGTTTTTAATTTTTATTAACGATATATCAACTGTTGTCTCCTGTGAGCATCTACTATTTGCTGATGATCTGAAGCTATTCTATGAGGTTAATACCGCGGGGAATTGTATTAAACTACAGAAAGATGTTTCTAACATTGAAGAATGGTGTAGAGACAATCATCTAACCTTGAACATAGAGAAGTGCAGGGTAGTAACATTTAGTCGCAAGCATTTGTTGTGCTTTTTTTTTGTTTACTTCTACGATGGCCGTCGCGAGGCATTGCGGTTCCTGACCGGTAGATGCCGTGAGATATTCTCTCGTGAGCTAGCGTCGTACAAATTTCGCATATACGGCGACACGATCCAAGCATGATAACTTTACGTCGTACGCTGATGATACCAAGGTAGCTCGAAACACGTACTCGTACCTTGATTGTTTCCAATGCGAGTTTGGTATGCTTTGTATATCCATTTGTACTTTATACAACGCGAATATATTATCGCAGCTATATTCCTTAATCGATTTGTTGTTTTAGCTTCATGTGGCAAATTTGTGGTTACATCCCCCAAACAATAATGCCCATACAACCAGACATCACACAGCGAGCAGCTCAACTATCAACATCGTTTTTCATAGAGACCTTTATCCATGCAAAAGAGAAGGTAAATATATCTAACGCGCAATTGTATCTGACAAATAAATACCATTTTTATTTCAGCCTACTATGGTACAGTGGGTAGAGTTAGTAACTAAACAATTTAACGCCTGTCAAGAGGCTTGCATTTGGTTCTTGGAACACATGGCTCAAGATACTTGGTGGCCGGTCCAAGTGCTTTTAAAGTGTCCCAATCAGATGGTCCGTCAAATGTTTCAAAGGCTGTGCATTCATGTTATTCAGAGACTGAAGTATGTTTAACAGTACATTAGCCGCCCTGATTTATTAAAATATGTTAATTCTTTCTTTAGACCGACTCATTCGAGTTTGTATTTGCTTCTGGATCAAGATCGACCTGGTGGCACTCCGGAAAGAGCCGATGATGAGAGGATGAATATCGATCCTACTAAATTGGGGAACAAGTCCTGCGTTACAAAGTTCGTTAAAACGTTGTTGTGCTTGGTACGTACTGCAAACATTTTATTAATTTTAATTTAGGTTCTATACTTTTGCTATAAAAAGTTTGTGTTCAATTCATTTTGTGTAACTCTCCCAACAATTTGGAAGATTGTGGACACTGTTTTTACGATAACTTTGCTATATGTTGCCAAGATCTGCGTTTTGACCACGGATGCAGATTTTATTGGCGACAGATTCTGATAATCTTGCTACCTCGTGCAAGCAACAAAACTCGCGAGAACTAATCTTTCTAAATCTTACTTACATTCAATAGCCCTCCTTGGACATACATTACGTGGGCGGATTGGCCTTAAAAATACAAGCCAGCAGACCAGTACCACAGCTACAGCTCGAGTGAAGACGACGTGCAATTCTTGACGAAACGTTACTTTATTGATCTACATTTAAAAAGGGCACCACCGCGTTTTGTAGGCTACTTGTATAAGTGATTATACGTTACGCGGAAGACGTACGTGCGCTAACGTACCCAGGCAGAAACAGGTTACATCCAAAGAAGTTAAATACAGTATGATTGAAGTTTCCTTTTGTTAACTTAAATAACATAAAACAAACTTAAAAATAATAACATTTTTTAAATTAAAAATAAAAAATAAAAATATAAATTAATAATAGTAACAAAAACGATATTTTTAGGATAGTTAATACGTACTTTATATGTCTACAACAGGTGTTGGAAGTTTCCCCCACCAACTCGCACACACAACTCCAAACGTCGAATGAGTGCGTCGTTGACACGATGAAGGATATTTTGCTCCCGTATTAAAGTACTTGCTTCATTCACACGATTTTGCAATTCATCGATGGTATCTATTTCATTCACATACACCAGTTGTTTTAAATAGCCCCAGAAGAAAAAGTCCAGCGGATTTAAGTCAGGAGAACGCGGTGGCCATGCGACAATACCCCCGCGTCCGATCCAATGATCTTGATACACAGTATTTAAATGTCTACGAACAGTGTGTGTAAAATGTGCCGGAGCACCATCATGCTGAAACCACATCCGATATATAATATTAAGGGGGACATCTTCTAACAGCGGTTGTAAATTATGTTGTAAGAATTCTAAATAAGTTTGGCCATTAACACGAGCAGGGAGAATAAACGGGCCGACGATAAAGTTATCTATTATTCCTGCCCATAAATTTAGCGAAAATCGCTATTGATTATGCACACGAAGGACCGCACGGGGATTGTCTATTGCCCACTGATGCAGATTATAAGTCCCTTCACGTGTAAAAGTAGCTTCGTCTGTAAAGAGAATATTAATTAAAAAAATTTCGTCCTCGCGATTTCTTTGAAGCAACCATTCACAAAATTGTACCCGAGCCGGATAATCACGAGGGTTTAATGTTTGCACTCGTCGGTAGTGAAAAGGATAAAGTTGAGCTTCTCTTAAGGTTCGCCAAACAACAAACTGTGATACGTTAAACCGATAAGCAAGATGTCGTGTGCTTAACATTGGATCATCTTCTATTACCTCCAAAATCTCTTCTTCAGCAGCTAAAACGTTTTCAGCACGTCCTGGACCAGTATCTCGGCGTCGAGGTTGTAATTCTCCGGTATCGCGAGCCCGATGAACAACAGCTATAAACGTAGGTGCTGACGGTAAATGTCCATTCGGAAATAATTCAGAATATCTACGGCGCGCTGCATGACTATTCTGTTGACATTCACCGTAAATCAAAATAATATCTACTAACTCACTATTAGTAAAATGGTATGCCATTTTATGTTAATACAAAAATATTTTTCAACTAGCAATAAAGTAAAACTAACGTCTTATTACTACGAAAAATACCGTTGAACTAATTTTTTTTTTGCGAAACATTGCACGCATTGTTTTGGTTGACGTCACTAAGTATACAAATAAACCGTGCATTTCATTCTAACATGTTCCAAGTAAACTGCAGTCTAACATATTAAACTTGACCCTGACACAGTTCGATATCGCTACGGCCACTAGTCGGTTACTGACCTATTATGTATGAAATTTGTACAGTGAAACTTGAAAACATTGGGCTTTTATAAATTATTTTTTTTGGCGTTATTAGACAACTTTTATTAGAAAAAATTTTTACTATTTTATTTGTTGAATTTTTTGGAATATATCCCCCAAAAAAACAAAATTAAACTTCAGTCAGTATATTAAAAGAAAGCGAACTACCACCAAATAAGAATTAACAATAATTATAATAAGCGTTTACGTCGAAAATAAAAAAATATAAACAAACGAGAAATATATCAAGTGTATCTATTTAAATTTACGACTACTATAAACAGATGCACAAACTACACTTAAAAAATTGGAAATTATAAACGGTTCAAAACTTTTGATCCTGCCTGTATATTAACATACGGTATACTATATCTCAAAGCAAGAAAATAATGTATCTACGTTTACTGAGATCTCAAGAACGCTTACAAGAGGATTATAAACTTAGGCACAATATGACTTAATTGTCAAACAAATGTGACGTTAACTATATTTCAAAGTAAAGTGGTGTACTAAATAATAATTATTATTAAATGTTCGAAAGGAATTTACAGGTAATAAAGTTACTGATTAATCTTTTGTACTATACTACTAAATGTAAACTAAATAAAAACGTTAGATGAATACCTAGCTACTTTAAACGGTACGTGGGTAGCACCGATTATTTCTGCAAATTAATAAACCAAAATGTTGTAGTCAAAAATTATTTTTGTTATTGTTTTTCAAAGTATTCGCCCTTAAACTCGATGCATTTAGACATTCGATAAAACCAGTTATCATAGCATAAATTCCACTCTTCTTGAGATCTTCAGATACAAGGTTTTTGAAGCTCTCCACTGGGCTTGCAAATCGTACATCACGCATTTTATCCTTTAGTCTTGAAAATAGACTGAAATCAGAAGCTTTCAAAAATTCGTTTGTTTGACGCGTAGTGTGACTTGAAGCATTGTCGTGATGAAAGACAATCTCCGATCTAGGCCATCGTAAACGAACATCTGGCAGACATACTGTCGTGTACTATTCTGCGATAACTGTACGTTTATTTTCAAGCACAACTGTTGTGATAGGTCCTGATTTTGAGAAGAATCTGGCTACCATTTTCTTTCCAACACTTCGAGATTTTTTTCACTTTGACTGGATTAAATTCTGTTGGAAACACCCCACCCATTGAGTCGACTGCTTTTTTGATTCCGGTTCAAATGCATATATCCAGCTTTCATCAGCAGTAATGATGTTGTAAACTATTTTAGACCTACCTTCATCATATTTCTTAAGCGTTCGGTATTGTTTTTATTCTGGTGTTAAATCATGAGGTATCCAACGTAACTTTGTGGTAATTCATTTTGAAAATAATAAAATAAAATAAAACAATCACTTTGTTTTACCACTTTATTCACATATAATTGTGAACGCGGTTTCGACATACAATGTCATTATCAAACTGTAGTTTGATAATGACATTGTATGTCGAAACCGCGGTCACAATTAGATGTGAATAAAGTGGTAAAACAAAGTGATTGTTTTATTTTATTTTATTATTGTTTATTGCAGTCATGCCAATACCCAAGGTGCTCCTAATAATACTAGTGACTCGATTGTCGTCTTGAATCATGCTTCGTATGGGGTCTACATTTGTTTCAGTAACGGCTGAGATTGGCCTTCCTTCGCGAAAATCGTCACTAATTGTAAGTGAAATCCTTTGAAATTTAAATTCGTTATACCAGTTGTAAACATCCCTCTGAGAAGGAGCTCGATCACCAAATACAGCACGAAGTCTAGAAACACTTAGTTTTGGAGTTAAAGAACATTTAAAATCATTGTAAATCATGGCTCTAAAATTTTCTTACAAAATAACTGTTGCGGTTATCAAAACTAAATTCGAACTGTCAAAATAGAAAACAAACGTTTGTTTCATAGCATGTTTGATTCCTTTGATTTAATAGAAATAATAGTTTGCAGAAATAATCGGTGCTATGTTGGCGATGATGACGTCTATTCCCGTCTCTCGCTTTCTCCGGTACCTCGCTACCCAAGCTACTACTCAGCAACCCGAACT
This sequence comes from Melolontha melolontha, assembly GCA_935421215.2. Lineage (NCBI taxonomy): Eukaryota > Metazoa > Arthropoda > Insecta > Coleoptera > Scarabaeidae > Melolontha > Melolontha melolontha. Next base: position 6,350,613 of record OW285236.1, on the reverse strand, counting down.
ATTATCAGCGACTAAAGGTTCAAGGGTACAATAGCTCACGACCCAGACGACGTGTAATGGCCCAAGTTTATCTTGGAATTACTTAATCCAAGTGCGGCTACATTATCCACCGAGTCGGTGTGATTTTCCTCAAAGCTTACGATAACTAAAAGTAGCACTTGAGATACTAACGTCAAATGAAGCCAAAACCAGACGCTGACCCGCAAAAAGGATCAGAGCGTTTCCCGCTTCGATCTACGAAGTTTTGTCACACGATTGCATCATCCGAACACCTATGCCACAATGTACAACACAAGGCATTCTTGATTCTTCGGACACTTGAACGTTTGCGGAAGAGGGTTTTGCTTGTGCGACCTGACATTGTCAGCTCATGAATCTTGCATCACGATAATGCCCCTAGTCACACATCATTGTCGGTTAAAGGATTTTTGCAGAGAAAAGCATTCCAGTACTCCCACACCCAACCTGTAGTCCAGACGTGGTTCCATGTTATTATTTTCTTTTTCCAACGCTTGCGGAAGTTGAAAGGTTACCATTACGGAGCAATAGACAACATTCAATGAGTCACGATGCATTTTCTAAACAGCCTAAAGGAACAAGACTTCCAGAATTGTTACCAGGAATTGCAAAATCTCTAGACGCTGTGTGCCTTTCCAAGGAGCATACTTTGAAAGGGACAATGTTAAATTGTAGATACATTCAATAACAATATTACTTCTGAGACATGTCTCGCATATGTTTTTACATTTCTATATTAATATATTTACAGCTATGTTTTATGGTTTATTATATTCTTATAACGTTCTTTCTAGATGGAACACGGCGCCAAAGCTCACTTAAAACACCTAACCGAATATTTCGGCTTTCTGTACGAGTTCAGCCGTATGGGAGAGGAAGAATCGAAATTTTTACTAGCCGTTGGAGCGATTCATACGATGATTGATTTTTACTTGGGACATAAAGTACATGAATTCGTAAGCATTAATGTTACATGTGGAAAATTCTTAAAATAATTGCATTATTTATATTTAGGTCGACGTAAGTGAAGGCGAAGAGGAAGAAGAAGTAGTTACTCTACCGACTGACAAATATAAGCCTGCCTCTTTGGATAAAATGATCACATTAATAGCATCTTTAGTGGAGAAAAGCAGGGATACCGATCTGAGATTAAAATTGAGTGCTAAGGATTATAATGCCGTTGCAGGAGGAAAAGTGAGTTTGTTTTCCAATTCCTATCTTCAGATTTTTAAAGGGAATTTATTTTTTATTAAATGATTTTTTAATTAATTTTCTATTATATTTAAGTATGTTGTGAAAGAATCTAAAAACTTTAGTCACTGATTACTCTGATTTACCTATATTTGGACATGGAAAGCATTTAAGACACACCCACAAGTCCCGAAACTTTCGCACATACCCCGTTTCTGGTCAAGAAAAGCTGCCCCTATTCGAGATCTCATGCCTTCTACACTTTAAGTGTGAGACCAAGAAACCAAAGGCACTACCAGTCAAACACCTCGATGGCGTGAACCAGTGGGCTTCACCTTTTCCTAGTCCCTATGTTTGACGAATGCCTCCATATACGTTGGCTAGTTCACCATCGTGCTCGATCTCCCGAAACACTACCCCACTCTCTCGATAGCCAAGGACCACGCATTGACCCAGTAGAAGTAATCCTACTGTGATAGACATTCTGAAGTAGTTGCCTCGTTTCGTAGTCTTCAATACTTTGTGCTCCCCTAATCACATTTATTTTTAAATGATTCAGCTCTCTCTTGTTGCGTGGAGTAATATTTTTTTAGGCAATCACTGATTTGTGAATTATCCCTGACAATACATATTTCCTGCATATCTTGTTCTGCGCTGAAATTCTTGAGGGCAGTCAACAATGCACGTACTGCTGATTTCGTTGCAACTGCGTTCTCTTTTATAAAAATTGTAATAGCGTCTTCGTCGTATTGGATCATTTCCTTGAAGTGCATGCCTGCTTTATTACGAACAATAAAAAACTTTTAAACTACTCTGGTATATTTTATTACTTTAAAATAGAGTTTCAACAAGTATCGGCCCGTTCAGTCAACTATTTTAAATAAAACACATAAAAATGAAACAAAAATTAATTCTGGTAATATCCAAATAACGTTACAAAATATTAAACCATAAAGGAATGAAAAATATAGAATCTATTATAAAAAATTTTTAACGAAGTGAAAAAGAAATTTTGGAAAGAAATAAAGAAATGAAAATACCAAACGCAAAGTAGAAATAACATGCACTGCCAATAACAGTATTATCAGTACTAAGAGAACGATTGTATTTCGTCAACGGCGAAGCGGGGGTATGTATTGGTATCGAAGCGTTTTGTATATTCTACGGCTATGAAATAATGACGTCAAAATATGTTTTGCCGATCCCTACTAATCAGTATACGATGCGCTTACGTGTGAAAAACAACATTGGACAAGTGTCCGCCAATTTTGTCTTTTAACTCAGGTACCGTTCTCGGGTTGCTCGCGTAAACACGTGACTTCACGTAACTACACTACTCACGTGCTACAATTCTAGCGATTCCCGCGTAGTATGAGAGGTGGCTCCATCTTGCTGTAATCACATGGTCCGATAACGTACGCTAGTCACCGATACTGTAGTACCTGCCACATTCTTGAAGAAGTAAGGCCCAATCACTTCGCCCGCCCAAAATCCGCAACAAACAGTGCTTCGCGGTGCATGCGTCGGTTGTTGAAGTGTTATGTAAGGATCCTCGTTGTCCAAAATCCGACGGCTGTGTTTGCTGACATCAGCGCCCAGTCGAAAATTAGCCTCATCTCCGGAGATGATGTTCCATGCAAAATTGTCATCCGCATTTTGGTTTTCAAACACCCAATCGGCGAATTTAGGCCGTTGCAAATGGTTGATTGACAATAATAATTGCATCGGTTGAAACTTGGACGTAAATGAAGATCCTTGGTTAGAATTCACTGTATGGTGCTCCTCGAAATGTTTACTGCTACACGACGTCAAATAAAGGTTCGGAGACTTCGGGCAACACATCTCACTTACTAAGGCAATATCTTCAGGAGACCGGCGGTCACGACGTCGCTTTAGTGTATTAACATCTATAACTGAACCACTTTGCTCAAACTTTTCAATTATTCGTCGAATTGTCGATGAATCGGGTACGTTTCGTTTCGACAAAAAATTATACACAATTTGCGGAATGTCTGTAAAGAACTTTCCCCGTTTTTTGAAATAAGTTTTACCGATGGCAACTTGTTCGACAATAAAGCGATTCATTTACACTAACTGCAATGTCTCTAGATGACAATTGAGCAATTGCAGGCGTTGCCAACCGATAGAAACAAAAATGGCGCCCAATTTAAATTGTGCATTCTTATTGAGACACCCCCATATTAATAATAATTTAGACTCCTAAAATTATAATTCATTTTAGGGTTTCCCGTTTCTCTATCAACAAATCAAAGACAATATCAACTTACAACAAACGAGAAATCTTATACATTCTTTATGCAGAGGTAACGAAAGGTTAGCAACTTCAATAATAGCTATGGTATCACAGGCAATAAGTAGAAATCCGGATGTAAGTAAATGCTTCAATACTACCAGACACATTCAGTTTACAACAAATATCTATTTCAGTCTTGTCAACCGTTTTTTAAACTCCTCACGCTGTTAACTGAATGCGGCAATCAGAATTCAGCCGGACCGTCTGGACTACCGTGTTTCACGCAATTGGTGTTGCAGCGAGTTTGGGAAGCGGCGGAATGTTGTCCCTATTCCGCTTTGGATTGGCTGGCAGTGCAGGTTACCAAGATCCGGTTGGTGCATCAGTGGGTGCTATCATCTTTGGATTCTTGGTTGGAACACTTTTTAATTGCTCACGCGAATCAAAGGGTTCGTAACAGTAAGTAATTCTAATAGCTAGTACCAACGTAGTGCTAATTATTATATTTCTGTTAAAGCGGCTGGTGTTCTGTTGGTATCTTTGGTACCCAGCACGCAGTTTAGATTAGGTTTCAGAGCATCACATAGATTACATAGGGAACCACAATTATCCACCGAAGCTCAAACTGTTTTACACCAGATATATATGGCGTTGCTGAGGCTATTAGGACCGGCTAAACATTATACGGATATGCAACAGCATGGAACTATGAAGTTAACGACATATTTTGCTTTATTGATGTACTGCTGCATTAGTAGAACGGAAAAGCTTATGGTATGTATATACAGTTTGTATATATAAGTGTTTCTTTGCAGTTCGTACTGCCCAAGTCTGTACTGCAAATTGTTCTTTATATATTTGTTTGCAAGCATATATAGTACAGAGTGTGTGCAGAAAGTTGTAGTCAAAAGACTCAGCAGAAGATTTAGACCAAATATCCACCTCAAAAGGTGTTCTATTTGCAACTTGCACGATACGTCACCAGCTATACAAAATATAAATTGAGCTTAACACTGTTCACACATCGCACTGTTCAATATCTCAAACGGAAGTTAAATAAAAAACGCTATCCCACTGCTAGCCCACATCTAAGATTTCAATATGCAGGCGCATCGCACCCGTCTTATCCCGACAACGCGATAGATGGAATACACACGTTCAGCCACCTGTGTAGACAGACCCACGCCAGGCAAGGTGGTCAGTGTCAATTTGAACCCATAAATATTTCAGATTGAAAAAGGTTCTGTACATAGGACCGAAACGTCTCTGTAGATTAAATATTGTTTTAATTTAATGTATAGAATCCACGGTTGGCTCTTGGTGAAACATAATGAATAAATTTACTAAAGAAAACACTCGGTATATTTGTTTCACAAAATTTATTTATTAAACCTCTAACACGTGTTTCGACTTTACAGTCATTGTCAAAGAGTTTGTAAACTGACCTAAAAATACACTTCTACCACTATTTATGAGTTTTTAAAGACTTTATTACGGCATCAATAGTAAGGGTATTGAAAAAATCCAGCTGTGTATTTGTGACATGTCTATTAAGATTTATGGCTTTTTTAATTTCTAATATTTCGAGGAAGTCAAGTCGTTTGCCTTTATTACAAGTATGTAAAAGTTTAAAATTACTGGTATTGAACAAATGTGTATTTTCAATGCAATGTTCCGCGAATCCCGTATTCATTTTACCATAAAGAATAGAACTTCTATGCTCTTTTAGCCGTTCTTTTATTGAGCGTCCTGATTGGCCGATGTATATCGCATCACAATCACTGCAACTTAATTCGTACACACCTGACTTATCACACAATTCTGTTTTTTCTTTATTATTTACTAAAATATTTCCTAGATTGACTTTATTCACTTGGATGACATTTAATCCTAATTTATTCAGTTTATTAGAAACTTTATTGCTAACCCCAGGTATATAGTTGAGTATGTGAAACGTTTTATTAGTTTTTGTATATGTGTACCCGTAGTAAAAATTCTTCCTAAGGATAGTACGTTGTTTTTTGTTAATCATTTTATCTATAAATTCTGTTTTATATCCGTTGTTTCTAGCTATTGTTTTTATGATGGTTACTTCTTTTTCGTAATTCTCATTATTTAAAGGGAAATTAATCAGTCTATGTATAAAACTATGAAACGCTGCCATTTTTATATTCCATGATTGATTGGAATTTGCCGGGATTACTGTATCCGTTTTAGTGGGTTTTCTAAAAATATCAAACTCAAATCTTTTATCCATTCTTGTTAATTTTAAGTCTAAAAAAAATTTTCAGACACTTAAAGAAATTATCACATATTAAATGTAAGTCACACAATTCTGTTAATAATTTTGACAAAAAACTAATCCATACTTTGCCCCCCTTTTATGAGAGAGTAATTAATTTAACACAGACAACTTTCACGAATGAGGAACAGCTTTTATTAGCAAAAGGTTTGAAATTTACACCATATCGTTATAGTAATAAAAATTTAGAAACTTTAGCTGCTAACACAGAATTTATCTCTAAGGATATAGATAATCTCGAAAGATACAATATCGCGAAAATAATTAGTAATAATATTAACTTAAAGAACAAATCGAAAGATATCAATATTGTTAAACAGGTGAAAGATAAGATTTCGGAGAATAGTTTAATTTTATGTAAGGCAGACAAAGGTAATACGGTAACTATTATGTCTGAAGAAAGCTACTCTAATAAAATGTACAATTTATTAAATGTTGACGATTTCTCAGAACTCAAAGCGGAACCAACTCATACATACCAAAAACAAATTAGACAAGCGCAAAAAGATTTTAACGATATTCTGCCGCAAGCTTATTTAACAATAATGAACCCTAGAGCTCCGATATTATATGGTTTACCTAAGTTACACAAAGAATCAACCCCCTTAAGACCCGTTTATCTTACGTTCACGCTCCAGCCTATAAATTATGCAAATCGCTAAACAAACATTTACCGGATTTAATAAATTTCATTTCACCAAAAGCAGTAAAAAAAAACTCTTTTGAATTAATAGACAAATTAAAGAATATTGTTTTTACCTCCAACCTGAAATTAGTCTCCTTTGATGTAAAAAGTCTTTTCACATCCATCCCCTTACTGGAACTAAAAACAATTTTAAAGAATCACATTCAAAAGTCTATCCCGAACATCGTAACACAGAATACTTTATTTAACTTAATTAATATTTGCCTAAAACAAAACTATTTTAAATTTCACATCAAATTTTATACACAAACCAACGGTTTACCGATGGGTAGCCCGCTAAGCCCTTTGCTCGCTGAATTATATTTGGCAGATTTTGAATTTAAACACATAAACAATTTCAACCGCAGTCCACTATGAAAATACATTTCCTTTTGGGGCAGATATGTAGACGATATTTTATGCCTGTGGTCAGGCACAGATAGACAACTAGACCAATTTCTCAAGTATTTAAATTCTCTTAACAATAAAATACAATTCAGTATAGAAAAAGAGAAAAAGTGAAAATTTTTTAGACTTAAAATTAGCAAGAATGGATAAAAGATTTGAGTTTGATATTTTTAGAAAACCCACTACAACGGATACAGTAATCCCGGCAAATTCCAATCAATCAGTGGCGGCTCGTGCTAAAAATTTTAAGGTGTTCTGCAAGTTTTACAAAAAAATTTACCTTGCACGGGCAGTAAGAGGTTGTCTCCCATCGATCTTATCGTGCTTTCTTCGCCTTCCGCACTGAAGTAATGGATTTCTGGAACGATTGTCAATTGTCACACAAAAAAATAAGAGTCTCTAATATTATTGTTTTTACGTTAAACTCGCGGCACCGTAAAAATAGTCGCGAAAATATTAAATACCGATAGGTCCAACTCGCAACGGCCCATAGGCAACAATATACATATGGAACGTAATGCGGTGTGGCAACGTGTGTACGATGCCTATATTGAGTGACTTTCTTAAAATTTAAATTTATTTTGCAGAATTATTGATTTTTTTACTTTTATCTTTTAGAAAACGTTATTGTTTTTTTATTACTTAAAATTACTTTATATGAAAAATAGTATACCATAAAAGTGTAAACAAAGACAGTATACATTGAAACGAATATTCATTCAATTGTATTGTCATGAAATTGAATTTGTCAATCGTTGTTAAATTTGTTAGAATGAATAGATATTTATATTTATCGGAAAATACTAATACTTAAAGCAAACAAATAAGGTGTAGTGTTTTGTTATAGGAATGTATAATATCCATTTCTTCCTGCATATTGATTATGCAGCTGATGCTTTCGTAATATGCTCATATTTGTATTATTTCAACTTATACATCGGTCGATACATACCGACTTCCTTCAAACCAGGAGGAAGCTACAGTTGTAATTAAACTATACTTCCTTTTTTTTTATTACCTACGGATATTCACAATTCCAAAATACGTTACAATGTTGCTTATTTTAGATTGTAATTAGCTGAATGCTGTCGCAAAACTGATCTCTGCATTTTTAAAAATGCCAGAATAAAATTAACCCCTGCCCTTATTATAATTTTACAAAGGGACAGACACGTACTTCAATTTCTACGAAAAACTAAGCCTACAGTTCATGTATAATACAGTGATAATGAAGACTGGAGCGTTTGTCGACCTACGAAGTTGTACTTTACTTGTTTATTGTTAATAAAAGGCTGATGGAAATATTACGTGAGATTTTGGTATCTGTATTATAATAACATCACGATAATAGTAGAAATACAAATATGAGCATATTACGAAAGCATCAGCTGCATAATCAATATGCAGGAAGAAATGGATATTATACATTCCTCATTCCTATAACAAAACACTACACCTTATTTGTTTGCTTTAAGTATTAGTATTTTCCGATAAATATAAATATCTATTCATTCTAACAAATTTAACAACGATTGACAAATTCAATTTCATGACAATACAATTGAATGAATATTCGTTTCAATGTATACTGTCTTTGTTTACACTTTTATGGTATACTATTTTTCATATAAAGTAATTTTAAGTAATAAAAAAACCATAATGTTTTCTAAAAGATAAAAGTAAAAAAATCAATAATTCTGCAAAATAAATTTAAATTTTAAGAAAGTCACTCAATATAGGCATCGTACACACGTTGCCCACCGCATTACGTTCCATACGTATATTGTTGCCTATGGCCCGTTGCGAGTTGGACCTATCGTATACCGAATCATATCGCCTTCCGCGCTGGAATAAATGCACTGCACTTCGCTGCATTTAATGCAGCGACCAGGCCTGCTAAAATGACGCATTGGTTTTAGACACCCGCGGGAGTAGCGGGGTGCGCGCGGGTGTTTGACAGAGCTCTGAGCGCACGCTCGTGTGGACCAGATAAGGAACAAGTGAGCGATCGCGCGAATTAGGTTGGTTATTCCACTGGTCGCCTATTGAATATTATTTGGAATTTCGGAAGCGAATATCTCGGCTTCTACTTGTCTGATTTTGATGATTGTGTGTCAAATTGTAGGGTTTGATGTCCTCTACAGGAAGATGTAGAAAAATATGCAAATTTTTTGATATACAGGGGGAGAATTTTCATAACAATATGTTACGCTTTTATAAAAATCAGAAATGTCGGAAAAATTATGTAAAAGAAAACTAGTTATAACTAATACAGGTTCGCCTGCCCAATTTTTTGGGAGCTCTGCAGCACTGCAGCGCTTATGCGCTAGCCGCCACTGCAATCAATCATGGAATATAAAAATGGCAGCGTTTCATAGTTTTATAGATAGACTAATTAATTTCCCTTTAAATAATGAGAATTACGAAAAAGAAGTAACCACCATAAAAACAACAGCTAGAAACAACGAATATAAATCAAATTTTATAGATAAAATGATTAACAAAAAACAACGTACTATCTTTACGAAGAATTTTTACTACGGGCACACATATACAAAAACTAATAAAACGTTTCACATACTCAACTATATACCTGGGGTTAGCAATAAAGTTTCTAATAAACTGAATAAATTAGGATTAAATGTCATCCAAGTGAATAAAGTCAATCTAGGAAATATTTTAGTAAATAATAAAGAAAAAACAGAATTGTGTGATAAGTCAGGTGTGTACGAATTAAGTTGCAGTGATTGTGATGTGATATACATTGGCCAATCAGGACGCTCAATAAAAGAACGTATTAAAGAGCATAAAAGTTCTATTCTTTATGGTAATATGAATACGGGATTCGCGGAACATTGCATCGAAAATACACATTTGTTCAATACCAATAATTTTAAACTTTTACATACTTGTAATAAAGGAAAAAGACTTGACTTTCTCGAAATATTAGAAATTAAAAAAGCCATAAATCTTAATAGACATGTCACAAATACACAGCTGGATTTTTTCAATACCCTTACTATTGATGCCGTAATAAAGTCTTTAAAAACTCATAAATAGTGGTAGAAGTGTATTTTTAGGTCAGTTTACAAACTCTTTGACAATGACTGTAAAGTCGAAACACGTGTTAGAGATTTAATAAATATATTTTGTGAAACAAATATACCGAGTGTTTTCTTTAGTAAATTTATTAATTGTTTTAATTACCTGGCCGCTACTCCCAAAGAAACTCTTTTAAGTTTTATCTTGGATTATAACTAGGCCCAAGAAAACTAAGAAACTCCCTCTATCCTTACATTTGGTTCTTCATATTTGTGAAGATGTAAATGTCGCTTGCGAATTTTAAGGCCAGAATTTGTCAAAAAAATACAACGCTAAGAAATAAGTAATTAAACTTCTAGTTTCAAAAATTCTTTTATTGTAAATTCACTACAATATTGTTTCGCCATACAATGGCTTCATCAGGTGGATGAAATACTGAATATGTACAATACAAGTCTGAATATTTATGTAAAAATTATTGAGGAAAATGGTGGTGGAAAAATTTTACAATCTTAAATTTAGTAGAGGGAGTTGTTTAAATCTAGTTACACCACCATTTTCCTCAATAATTTTTACATAAATATTCAAACTTGTATTGCACATATTCAGTATTTCATGCACCTGATGAAGCCATTGTATGGCAAAACAATATCCTAGTGTTTACAATAAAAGAATTAAATTAAAGAAATAAAAGAATTTTTGAAACTAGAAGTTTAATTACTTATTTTTTAGCGTTATAATGAAGTTTCAACAAGTATCTCCTTCGTCAATTAACTATTTAAAAAAATACAAATTAATGTCATTTTTTACTATCTATTATTTTGCGGATAAGCCAATCTGTTCTTGGGAGGAATATCACGGGAGACAATGGACAGACCAGTATGAAGTATTAAGATTAAAACATTTGAAATTACTTTTTTTTCAAATTTTTCTGTTAAAAATGAAATTTAAATTTTTATAGTTTGGACAATTCTTCATCCAACTATGGCATCTATTCCATCCGAAACTGTCCGAACCATCTATACCGGCACACCACAACAAACAAGCTCTTTTGGCGTTTTGGAATCACGTGTGCACCGACTGTCCAGAAAACGTTCAGCTCATGCTCCAGAACGCGTACGTCACTAAGAATATCGCCTTCAATTACATCTTGTGCGTACAATAACTGCCGTTAAAAATCATATTTCATTAAATTGCTGGTATTTTTATAGAGCTGACCACGATGACCAAGAGATCGTCATGTACAACAGGGCGATGCTGCCCGCTTATTACGGATTACTTAGAATGATGTGTCAACAATCGAGGATATTTACCCGCCATCTGGCTCAACACCAAAACTTGCAATGGGCTTTTAAAAACATAACACCTCACCCTACTCAGTATTCCGGTGCCGTGGAAGAGTTGTTCAAACTTATGCAGTTAATGGTTATGAAACATCCTGACACGTCTGAAGTTGAACAAAGGGAAATCTGTAGTTTTAGGAGAACTACATTAACTACTTACTTACAGGTAGGATAGTACATTTTAAATGCTCAAATAAGAATTTTATTTTAACATATTACCTGACAAAAAAAATAAATCGTGTAATAAAAATATGTCAACGCTTCGACTTATATATCAAACATGTCCCATGGGCGATAGATCTGGCGACCGGGCAGAACAATTGAGACCATTGTCCTTTTGCATCAATCATAATGTAACAGATCCAATATGAGGATAAGCATTATCTTTACTTGAAATTATGGAAATTTTGAAATATAAAAATACAGAGCTTTTACTCAATAATCATATAGATTTCGGCAATTCTCCTTTTATTAGGCTTTTTTTTCAACTGATTCTTTTATTTATTTTGGTTTTCCCGTTTTTATGTTTGTACTCGGTAAACTTTGGTCCTTTTGTCCTTCTGGATATATTTAATTTTTTTCATTATAATAATTCATTTAAGTGTTTGTCAATATCCTTTGGGTTTAGTTTGCAACACAACTCCATCGTAGGAAGACGCTGTGTGTCGAAACAATTGTAATGGAATGTTACCTCAATAAAGTGGAAATCAAGATTGCTTCTTCATTTTTATTCCATGAACAGAGAATACAATCCCGGGATCCCGAATTTCGGAATCCCGGTCGGGTTTTGATCCCGTGAATTCCGGGACTGTACTTGGCTAATCTCTGGATTTTCGGGATTGCCAGTTTGCATTCCGTAATCCGTTGCGCCTTGCCAATGACCTTACCTAGATTATATTAAGGGCACTTATTACATAAAGACAAAAAATCAACCTTAGATACGCAGTACGATAAAAGAACTACACTGGTACAGCCCAAATAATATGTAACTTAGAAGGGACTTCCCCGCCCGGCATACTTCAATACAAAACTGTTAAAGTAATTCCCCAACGGGCCAACAGGGGAATCACCCGATCACCTCATATTATATATCATAATATTGTTGCGAGGGATTCCCCGTCGGGGATTCCCTGTACGAAAGTATAAATACGCTGATTAGGATTTACCTTTTTCATTTATTATTCTACCAGCGACAAGGTTACGCAGGTTACGTCATTTCAATTTAAAAGTCAATTATCTGAAAAAGTTATTTTAAATGGCGGGAGACTTTGTTCAACATAAAAAAAAACAGTGATACGTCGTCAGCGTGGAGTTATTTTTTAGTTGCGAAAGACGGGAATAGTGCTAAATGTAAGCGATGCCCTGCCATTCTCAAGACTTTGGGTGGATCGACTAAGGGATTACATACACATTTGTCATTTAAAATTTTAGCTGACGTTAATCGTTTAACAGCTTCAACAAGTCAAGATTCTGAAAATCTGAACACAGCACCGCCGCCAGCTAAACGAAAATTAGAAGACTATTTTACTAAAAGTGCCGACGATAGCCTGGATGATGTTTTGGCAAGAATGATTGCATTAGATGGATTTCCATTCAGTGTATTCATAACTTCAGGCGATTTGAGAAAATTGCTCTTACCGAAATACACGGAATTACCAAAATCAGCCGTCACAATTCGAAAGCATGTTATGAATTACAGTGAAAAAATCAGAAAGCAAGTAACTGCAGAATTAAAACATTTGAAAAGTGCAGGTGAAAGATCCAGTCTATCTTTCGACGAGTGGACATCAACGTTCAATAAACGATACATGGCTGTCAACGTTCATTCATATAAAAAGATTTTGGAGCTTAGGACTCGTTCCTATTCATGGAAGTATGACGGCTGAAAATTGTCTTCTATATTGAAAAAGCGTCTAAGTAAATTTGATATTTCCCTAGAAACTGATGTGGCTACTGTAACCGATGGACCGAACGTTATGATAAAGGTGGGACAGCTTGTTTACACTGAACAACAACTGTGTCTCGCACATGGTATCTATTTGGCCGTCTGTGATGTGCTTTATAAAATAAAGAATTATTTTCAAGACAGGCAAGACAGCTCTACCTCAGACTCAGATGATACTATAAATGAACCAGCTGTGACTGCTGATTATATGAACCCTAGCGATGATGATGACAATTTAGAAGACTGTCCAGAATCAGGTTTAATCTTAATGTCACGAAATGAACTTGCGCGAGAACACATACCAAAGTTAACGAAAGATGAAAACATTAATGAGCTGATAAAGAAAATCCGCAAAGTTGTAGTGTATTTCAAAAGATCACCATTGAAAAATTAAACAGTACTTCAAAAATATGTGAAGATTGAACATGAAAAAGAGCTGTCACTTCTTTTGGACTGTAAAACCAGGTGGAATAGTCTTTTAACAATGCTGGAACGATTTTCTCTTTTAAAAACCTGCATTCAAAAAGCTCTTTTAGATCTCAATCATCCAATCAGTTTAGAAGATGCTGATTTTGACTTGGTAAATAAAATTGATGTGACTCCAATTAAATTAACAGTAGAAGCAATCTGTCGACGAGATGCTAATTTATGCACAGCTGATGCCGCTTTGAAATTTCTTATAAAACAATTGTCTAGCAAAAGCTCAGCACTCGCCAATAAAATGAAAATATCCTTAGTGGAACATATAAAGCAACGACGAAAGGATGATTTAACTGGTGTGTTGAATTATTTACAAAATTCACGAAAAGATAATGATAATCAGTTATCGGATTTGGAATGGCTTGACTTATTTCCAGTTCCTACACAGGCTTTAGTGAGGGCGCAGACAAAGAGTTCTTAAAAGACTAAATAGTCGAGATGACACGGAAGAGGAAGAAAGGTCAGGATCACAAACAGATGATGAGCCAAGGCAGCAAACCTCCCAACCCCAATTGACACTAAAGGAAAAGTTACAGCTGGAAATTAATAATAGCATGGAATCCCCAGATCCTGAAGTACAAAATGAATCGGGGTTAGTAAATAGTATTAGAGGCGAAATGAGGCTGTTCGAAAATGGAGGAGTTCGTAGATATCACTTAGAATTAGCATATAAATATCTATTGTCTATTCCTCCAACCAGTAGAACCTGAGCGAGCGTTTTCAGCTGCTGCTTATGTTGGCAATAAACACGAAGCAGACTTGGAAATCAAACTTGGATGCTTTGATATTTCTGCGATTGTATTTTCGAAATTCAAGTTGTCTTTTCTGTTCCTTATTTTAGTGTATTGTGTTGTGCAACAATATTAATAAATAATTTTTAAGAAATTACTAAAGTTTTTTTTCATTTCAGCCCAATTAGAAACCACATAGTCTAGTCCCGGAATTGCGCTTAAAAAATCCCGTAATCCCGGGTTTGAAAAACATGCTCGGGGTTGTATTCTCTATTCATGAATTATTTAGGCTTTGGATGTATCGTAAACCGAATGGTGCCAGAACTTCGTAAACGTACCTTTGAACATTTCAATGACATAAATGCATCTCGTATATAATCCTTATCGTTCGTTTGTGTTGATTTCCTATCGTTCAAGGTTAATACTGTCTCTCACTAATCGACATCATACCCTCATATTTGAATAGTATAATGATTGGAATATTCTTTGCGATATAGCGCAACAATTTTCCAAGCATATGCATTTGAAATTCTGTTAATAACTAGCCACCATCCACAAAAAGTAATTTATCCTAAGAAATAGTATGTCCAATGTTATAAATAAAGATATTGATAAATTCACGATGAAAAAAGAAGAACACTTGGTTATATGTTTCACTAAATTTTATTTACATAAAATTGTTTCGGACTCTGCAGTCCATTTTCAATTAACATAAGAATAAATTTTCTAAAGTATAAATAGATGTATGTAACTACAAAATAGAGAGGGGATAACGTTACTAACAAATTTTCGTGCAAATGGCAAAGGGGGGTAATTTAAGATATAATATAATTATTCAATAACTAATTAAATTCAAATAACTGCCCTCATTAATGGCGAAAGACTAAACTCTGTTTGCTCGTTTACAATGTTTAACGACCTATTTTTCGCATCACAGGTCATGCAATTTATATCGGGCAAACAGGTAGAAGTTTTCACACTCGTATTACTGAACACAGAAAAGCCATTTTAAATTTTAGGAAATGCTCAGGGATTTCAGAACACTGCATTGATAACAACCATATGATCTCATCGGATAATTTTAATATATTACACTCTTCTTCAAAAGGATTACGATTAAATCTCCTGGAAATATTAGAAATTTCAAAGGCGAAAAATAAGTCGTTAAACATTGTAAACGAGCAAACATAGTTTAGTCTTTCGCCATTAATGAGGGCAGTTATTTGAATTTAATTAGTTATTGAATAATTATATTATATCTTAAATTACCCCCCTTTTCCATTTGCACGAAAATTTGTTAGTAACGTTATCCCCTCTCTATTTTGTAGTTACATACATCTATTTATACTTTAGAAAATTTATTCTTATGTTAATTGAAAATGGACTGCAGAGTCCGAAACAATTGTCTTATTTTATGTAAATAAAATTTAGTGAAACATATAACCAAGTGTTCTTCTTTTTTCATCGTGAATTTATCAAGATGTTTCACCAAGTGCCAAGCGAGAGTTCAATCAATTTAATAAAGATATTGAATAACAATGGGCCTAAATTGGAGCCTTGCGGTACACCGGAAGTAGCTATATGATCAGTTGATGAATAATCATTGTAAATCTTAGTATTTATAGCAGTTTCCAAACTTTTCTAGGGTAGTGTAGTATTTATTAATGTTTAATACAATATACTCGTCTCTTAACTTTTATTATTTTCATATTCGCCCTATTTATTGATTAATTTCAGTGTTTGGACGGACGCACTAGTTGGTCAACACTAATTTCGGCTGTGAGAATTTTAGTAGATTCAAACGACGACCGGCTCTACGTTGTATATAATGGCGGTCTGCAGATAGTGTTCGAATCATTTCAAAACCTCCACATAATGTTACACGAGGCGACGGCTTGCCACGTTTCCGGGGAATTATTGGAGGTGTTGTCCATACTTCTGGATTTGGTGAGATGTGTCAGATTGTATAGGGATCCCAAAGATGCCAGAGGAATTTTGCTCGCCTGCAAGGATTGGTTGGAAGTGTTGAAGAAGTTGGCTTCGCTATTAAACACTTATAACCCTCCCGAGATGAGAGTGTTTTGTATAGGTACTGCTGTTTCCTTTCCTTTTATATTTCATGTGTTTTTATAAATCGATTTGTTACAGAAATATTAAAGGAATTTATTTTAATTATGCCTGGAGAAACGATGCAGATTTTAGTACCTTTATTATCGCACTGTCATTCAGCATTCCAAGATAGTCAAGATGCCGTACCGTTGGGTCCGTATTTCCCGCGAAGAGGGCACCCATTACCTGCGATAGCGGGAAAAGGAGTGGTTAGACCGATTCGACCTATGGTTCAAATGACGGTTCCTCAAAATCAATTAGAGTGTAGCAGGGTAAGTTTGAGTTTCGATCCATTTCTATTATACAACATTTGCGTAGATATTCGTAAAATTATAAACAGCATAATAAATTGGTCATTAATAGTGTGAGTTAGCCTGATTAAATCGGTGTATGTCTTACTTTATTCTTTAAAAGTTAATTGGAAATAATCTTTAACACAATATATAGCTTTAAACTCTGAATATATATTTCGACAATTAGTTTGTTACCATCAGTAGAAAAAGTATTACACACTCTTTACATATGCAAAACACATCACTCTTTTCTAATACTTGTCAGGATGATAAAGATATTTAATCAATTTCTGGTAATTCCATCATTCGTCTTAATTAATTATTTCTACAATTCTTGCTTTCAGGTCAATTATGCAAGATTTAATAATTTCATTGGTTTTTTCATTATTCCTCTATGGCTCTATGGTACTTCTTCTTCAATATGTTTTTATTATATCAAAGTTTCTTTTCTTTAGTCGTTTCTTAAATATATACAGTCGACACTCTATATAGTCAAAGGCCAAAATGTTGACCGAAATTTCACTATAAAGAGTTTTTCACTATACAAGGTGTGTATAAATTGGCGGACCCACTACACGTGGCGACATTCTTGGTCAAATTTTGAGTTAAAAGTCCTAATCCTAAAACGATGTATCAGGCTTCCTTTGTCTTCAGAATGATGTTGAATGAAACATACATTTGGCAACATTGAACACGCATGTGCTAGTTATAATCTGCGGAACATTTTTACACGTCGTCATGTGAACCTTACATTTTAAATTTAAAAAAGAAACAAACGAAATAAAATTGGTTTCTTAGATTACATATTTATTACGAAAATATTACAAAGTTTTAAAAATTTTTAATAATATTGACAAATTTTTGTACATCTTCTTGATAGAAATCAATGTAATTATTACCTACATAATTGTTCGAATTGAAATCCATCAGTTTGTAAAAAGCGTTCAAATAAGCTTTGCCTCTAGTAGGCCATTCCTTTAAAAACGTATGATTATTAATAATTTAAATTTGCATTAGTTGTCAATTAGACAGATGCATAGTTGACAAAAATTGCTTTGTAATTTAACATTGATTTAACATGGTTTTTACTATACAACACAAATCATTCGTGCTAGAATCTTATTTTCGAAACGGACGTAAGATTGACGGACAATGGCAGTATTCTCTTCAAGATTGTTTAGAAGAATTTAGAAATGAGTTCCCTAACGTCATCTTTGATTATGACAGTTTTCGGCACACAGTGACACATTCCGTTATGGTTTTCAGAGAAACAGGGAGTGTTAAACAGAAAGAAGGCGCAAGTTGGGCGAAAAAGCGTACAGAAGAGCTAGTTGATAATGTAAGAGAAATTATAAATAATGCACCAAGAACTTCCGTACGAGCATTATCACAACAAGTGGGTGTGTCAATTGGCACATGTCATACAATTTTGAAAAGGACTTACATTTATTTCCATATCACATGACCTGTTATCAAGAAATCAAGGAAATCGACTATCCCAGAAGAATAACGTTTAGTCAGTGGTTCTTAAATAATTTTGATAATGACCTTCTTGACAAAACCTTTTTGTCCGATGAGTCATGGTTTTATCTGAATGGATATGTGAACTCACAAAATATGAGGATGTGGACTAATGAGAAACCACATAATTTTTTTGTTGAAACCGCACTTCATCCGCAGAAAATTGGTGTATGGTGTGCGATTAGTCGAAGGAGAATTATTGGCCCTATTTTTTTTAACGGAACCTTAACAGGAGAAAGGTATCGACAAGAAATTATTATGCCATTTATCGAACAGCTTGACGACGAAGAAATAACACAGGGTTACTTTCAACAAGACGGAGCTAGAGCACACACAGCAGGTGAAACAATTAATATTCTGCAGCAATTTTTTCAAAATCGGTTGATAAGTTTAAACACTGAACATGAATTTCCACCAAGATCTTGTGACATTACCCTATATGATTTCTTTTTATGGCAATTCTTAAAGAACTCAATTTATCAAGTATAGATACCTGATCTTGCAGGCCTTCAAATCAGAATTGCTGAAAGAATTAATGGAATTGACAATGCGATACTACAAAACACTTTTTCCTCCATTAGAAGAAGATGTGAGAAATGTTTCGAAGAAGGTGGTGGACACTTTGAACAATTTTTATAAAATTTTGCTTGTTTGTTGGAAATAAACATATTTCATTCACTTAAAAATGTTCGTTTTATTATTTTGACATTTGTCATTTCAATCAAATATCTCATCTCATAACCAACAAAATTCCTATTAAAATTAGTAACAAGCCAAGACATAATCATAATTTCCAAGGGCTACTTTGAGGTAAAATTTATTTGAATTCTTTGTAGACATAGCTGCAATCTTTGTGGTATCGTTTGTACTATTCTATTCGCTCAAGTCTTTCTGGTTTGATTTCTAATACTGCGGCGTCAATTCGGGCTCTAACTTCGTCAGCGTCTTGAGGAGCTGTAGCATAAACTTTACCTTTAATGAAACCCCAAACAAAAAAATCTAATGGATTGAGATCGGGGGATCCCGCAGGCCACAAAAGGGGACCGCCACGACCAATCCATCTGTTTGGGAAGTGTTCAGTCAACCAGTCTCTTATATTACGAGCAAAGTGCGCAGGAGCTCCATCATGCATGTAAATCATATTACGGCGTACATTCAGCGGTATCTCAATAACTTGTTCTAAAACATTTAAATATTCACCGGCATCTAGGCGATTTGGTAAGTAAATTGGTCCAACTACCCTGTTGTTTATTATACCCAGCCAAACGTTAACAGAAAACCTTCTTTGGTGACCGTATTCGCGAAATTCATGTGGATTTTCATCTGCCCAATGATCAAAATTATGAGTATTAAACACACCATCTCTGGTAAACATGCACTGATCACTCCAAAGAATACGTCTTAAAAAGTCACCTTCTTCCTGAATTCTATTTAAGATTGTATTGCAATAATTGATTCGAAATAAGTTATCATTTCCGTAGAGAGGCTGAACTTTAGAAACATGGTATGGATGAAGCAAGTTTTCTCGTAGAACCAAATGAACAGTCTTATTACTGGGAATATTTAGTGTAGAAGCTAATTGACGGATACTCGCAGAGGGATCTTCCTGTATTGTGGCTAGAACTTGCTCTTCTAGTTGCACGGTACGCCTTTGCCTTGGTCGACCTGCGTTCGCATTTCTTGGAATAAACGAACCTGTTTCACGAAGTCGTTGGTCCAGCCTTCGAAATACATTTTTACTTGGATGCCTCCGATTTGGAAAACGCACTCGATATTCCTGCCCTGCCATGCTAGCATTTCCACGACAGAAACCGTATATCATGTACATATCGGCATATTCGTTGAACGTAAAATTCATAATAAACAAACAGAACAACTAGTAAACACGAAAACCCGAAAACTGATTAAAACTATACAAATAAATACGAAAACTAAACAAAATTATACAAATAAACACGAAAAATAAGCAAGTCGAATGAAATAGGTAGATTACATAAGTGTCAAAATTTGACAGTTGTAATGTATTTGACTAGAACAACATTAGGCTGACTACTTATTGTTTTACAACGTTGTCAGATGTGCTTTTCGTCAAAATAAGTTAATAAACAAATATTAAAAACAAACTTTAAAATCAAAAAGAAAACTTTAACGAAAGGATAATAACAACAATTCTTCTTTCTTCTAAATTGTAGTTCTTTCTGTCAACAAATATCGAGTAATAATGCTTATTTCAAGACTGAAAGTCCGAACTTTAGGAACCTCGTGCAAAGATACGGAGCATGGTACAACATTTTCGTATTAGGATTTTGGACTCCGAATTTAACGAAAAACATCGCCGCGTGTAGTGGGTCCGCCAATTTATACACACCTTATATAAAGAGAGAAAAAAAAAACCAAAATCGAATTATTAGAAAAGATATTGCTATATGCATATATGCATATTGCTATGAATTGTGATTTTGAAATTTGCTTATTCACAATTCACGACAAATCTATCCAACTAGGATACTCAGTCGGTTTAATTTCAAAAAATGGGACTGCTTTCCTCTCAGGGTTCCAATCGGAAAAGTGGTTGTCTCTTCTACAAAATTTATAATGCGCCAGTAAAAGAGTATTGACAAATGTTATAATTATATTACTTGAAGTTACTTGTAAACTTCTTGAAATAAGGTTTAATAATAATAAACACAATAAAATTTAAATGAAACTTTAATACAAAAATAAAAAAAATTAAAAAAAAATCTTTATAAAGTATAAAGATTAATATTGCCTCATTTAACAATATTATAAAGGTAAAAATAACGCATGAAAATGACCGCAGCATGCGATCAAAACTTCCTTTATGACAGCCGATCAAAATTAAAAATAATAAATTACAAAGATGCTTTTTAATTTCTCCTACAAGAAACAAAATCAAAATAAACTATTAGACAGACCGAAACAAACTCTATCGCATGTGCAACCACATGTAAAAAAAAATGCCCTTGATATCCCAAGCGTACTAAAATTTTACATTTACAGAAATGTTTTTTATACTAGAAATTTTAAAAAACCTTCTTTGTCATTTATATCAAATAGCAAAGATTAAATTTCAAAACGATAATAATAATACAATAGAAAATTTACATTATTCAATTCGTTCAATATAAAAATAAGATACCTTTATAAAATATATTACTTACGTAAAAAATATGTATTCATATACTCGAGACACATGAGTAAGAAAGTGTTAAAAATCAATTACGAGATTCACAAACTCGTAAATAAATCGATAATGATTTAAGCAAGCACAAAAACACAATTAAATCAAAAAACAAAAACCGAAATTACTAAAACAGAGATAAAGATTTATCTTTAAATAAACACACCTTTCTTACTTCACTGAACACTTGTGTCTGGATACAGCAAGCACGCAGGCTTCGCATAAAAAAATACAGTTATAAAAATCGTCCACATCTAACATACGGCGTGCACTACAAAAAATATACATAGGGATATACACGGATATCCAAAATAATTGTACAAAGATAAATACATAATTTATGGGGAAAAATTCATAGCAATATGTATGTACAGGACTAAATACTACATACGAAATAAAAAGAATACATAATACAAAATCTGTTAATACATACATATTGCTATGAATAGTGGTTTGTAGATTTGTAGTGCGCCACCATCCACAACTAGGTTTCTCAGCCGATGAATTGAAGACCTTAGAGCAACAACGGTACATTCCACAAAACTGATTTTTTGAGAAAATCAACTTTAAAGTTTTCAACTAAATCCTGAAATACTAAGGAATAAAATAAAAATATTACAACTTACTATTTGAAAATTTCTAACCGTTTTTCGAAGAATGCTGAAAAAAAAAAGAAAAAAAAAGCGTTTTTGTTAAATAAATTAATTTTATTAAAAAAAAATGTGACTTCTACCCTTATTACATTAAAACATATTGAAAATTAACAAATCGTAAACGTACGATTGTACGTAGTAGTTATATAACAAAAAGTAATGAGTAAACATTCTAAAATAAACAAAAACTTTTAATAAAAGAAAATAACATTTTCATAGGTAGTTAAGGTAAAAACCATAGCTCAAACGACATATTACCTTGTTACATTGGGAAATTATTATTGTATTTTTTATTGAGAACAAAAACAAAATAATATTGTAACTAGGAACTTTAAACAAAGGAGTAAAAATTAAAAATAAACTACACTCTTTCAGTAAAAACAACAACTTTAATTTTCGTCGTCAATATCGCTAAAGTTGTCCAAATGTTCGATCTCATTCTCATCATCAATAGGCTGAGCAATAATATCTACATACATTATTAGCTTCAACGACCCCAATGTCTCTGTAATAGTTTTGATAAATAGGCGGTATGTATCTTAGAAGTGCTGATAGATTAGAAATTGTTTTTTGATTTAATGGAATAGGAGCATCGTATTTGATTTTTAAATCTCTTATGGTCAGGTTTGCTGATGTTCTTACACCTTTTTTACCAATATTTATAATTTTAAATTCTTCATTCCAAATATGTTTTAAAAACATTACATTTGGACTATCTTTTCCGAATTTAAATGTAACGATTTTACTGAAATTAAGTTTATCCTTATTATCAGTCGGAGTTTTCTTCGTAATTTGCATCTGCAAGTCCTTAAAGGACAAAATGTCTTGCTGTTGAAGAACGATTACTTTGAAAGGGTTCTTTCTTCTTGCTTTTGAAACAGCTTGATACCAGTCATCAGGAGTATATACTTGTTTTAAATGGTGGCGTTTATATTTTTCTATAATCGCAAAGTCACGATCAGACGGAAGATGCGTGTGTCCGACTACTAGAAATCGGTGCTCTATGGACTTAAAAAAATATTTTCTTTTACTAGTTGTTGCCATAAGCATACCATAGTCCAATTTTTATTCTGCCCGGCGCAATTATCGCTATATACAACGAGCTTCTTATATACATTGCGATTTTCCTTAAAATGTTTATATAATATGCTAGCAATCTCATCGCTGCCACGCTTTGCCAAGTTTTCAGGCCACATATACATGTACCCTATATCTTCAATACAGACATGCATACCTAGGTTATATGTCCAAGCTTTTCGTAGATAAAAAGCAGGCCCAACTGTCAAATTTGGTACAGGTAGAGCCTGTTCTAAATCAAAGCTTATGACGAGAGTATCTTTTGTTTTCTTAGCATTTTCTATTTCTTTTTTGAGGCTTTTTTGTAACGCTTCTGCCCTACGATGATGTAGTTCAAGCTCAATCTTTAAGCTGTCTGCTGATTCACTTTTACTCATAGCACTTTTAGTCTGAATGTTGAGAAAGTCACAAGTTTTGCAAGTGTCCGTTTTGGGCAGTTTAAATCCGATGTTAAATTCCTTGCAAAATACGTTCCTATAGTAGCTTTCTTTTACGGGATGTAAACCTTTCTTTTTACACCATTCAAGGTAGTAATCCTGATAGAGAGCAGAAATTGATAAGTCATGATCTATGGATACCTTATTAGGATTCTTTTGTCTACTATAGTGACTTGTATATTTAGGGATTGACTTAATGTGCGTCTTTACGTTTTCAAGATCACTGTCACTAATCTTATTCGCTCTGTTCTGGTGTTTGCCACGTTCATCATTTTTTGGGAGACTAGCACCTTCGCTCATCTGTTCATACAAAAGTTGAACTCTTTTTTTTGAATTTTGCAGTCCGTGAACCGCAAGAAACTCTTGTTTGCATATTTTGATGTCAATACCATTTATCTTGACAAAATATTGTATCGAAACTTTGCGCGACGATACATTTCTTTTTGTTTTTTTAGGGTAAGACCTTTTTTTCGGGACAGATTTCATTTGTGAAAACAGGTAAATATTCTGTTTGTTGTAATCTGCTAAGTCCCAAAAATCGTTGAAGATTTGAATTTCCTTTCCTTCCAGAGCATCTCGACATTTTCAGCGACACTTACACGAAGGTCCAATTTCTCGATTAGGTACTTGTTTTTGTCGTTTATTTACATAATCGTGACCCAAATTTCGTTTAAGTTTTCTTTTATTTCTACTCTGCCTTTCAAGGTTTACTTTGTGCCATCTTGAAGGAGGAACTTTATCTGGTGTGGGCAGAGGACCTCTTTTACTTAGAGAACCATTTTCTGTTTCGCTGACGGAAAGATCATTTTCCTAAAAGGAAAAATTGCGTTAAAATCTTGCTACAATATTTACTAGAGTTTTTTTAGTATAACAATATCAAGTCTGAGATGCTTTATTGGTCATAAGAACATTTTCATATCAAATGAAATGCTAAAAAAATTTTTTTTGCAAAATCATACCTTCTGTAAAAAGGGATAAGCCACAATTCGATATTATTCTTAAGGTTGATATACAATCGAACCTTTTTTTTTTGAACATTAGGAAACAAGTAATAAGTAAATGTGACATTTTAGCGTTAAGAAAATATAACAACATCGTTATAAAAAATATTTAAAAAAGAAATTTAAGCCACAACAATTTTACTTAACAAGGGGATTAAGCCACATATTTTAATTACTCACCTGCCTATCGTTAACTGAAGATGTTTCACTTTCACTGTCACTTTGTACATAATCTTTGTCCCGTACACTATCATCAGATCCAAAATCTGAGCCTCGATCACTTTCAGAGTCATCATAAAAAAACGTTTCTTTTCGAGTAGATTTACTGCTTGAAGCCGCCATGATGTAAATGACGTGGCTTGTACCGTTTTTACACTTAAAAAGGTTGATTTTATTCTAAAAGCAACAAGGATTTTGATGATTTAAAGCGCCATCTATGTTACAGTAGCGATAACTTTTATTTCTTAGATCTGTAGGTGCCTACTAATGTGAAAAATGCATATAACTCATTTTTGAGAAGATTGTGGCTTGTACCGTTGTTGCTCTAAGGTCTTCAATTTTCAAACGTGAGACCTCTAACTTCTCGGGTTCCAATAAGGAAAGTCGTGTCTGCGAAATATGCCAGGCGCCAGTGAAATGTTCACACAAATTTATTTACTTATATTTTATGAGTTACTAATTTTTAATTAATTAGCAGTAATGGCCAGAACACAAAAATCAAACACAGGATAAAATTTAAACTGAATATTTAATACAAAAATAAAAAAAGGAAAAAAAAATCTATTTTTTCAAAGTATAACGATACTGTATCATACAAAAATACATGAGGTAAAAACATTCATTGTATTGACAGCTAAACGAATGGAAAACTTCCTCTTTATTGACTCCGATCAAACTTAACTAAAATAATCAAACTTTATATTAAATTCTTCAAAGAAAATCACACTGTATATAAACATACAGATACTGAACCACGAACAAATTTACGCATGTGCACAACGACACAGCCAAAAAAACTGGACTCAATCGAACAAAATTTATCTCTATAAAAAAAATATAACGAAGACTTTTAATATCAGTTGAATTATCTATATTTTTAATATTCAACTATTACCTACTTGTTCCAAAACAATAGAACTATAATTATAAAAATAATTTTATATATGTTATAATTTATGATTTAAGATTTATGATTTATGTCGACATAAAAATTTTAAATACTTACAAAAATTTTGTGGAGACACTTTTACGAGAAAAAGTTGTTTAATCAAATTCTATATCAAAATTACGAGAATAACAATCACAAAGAAATATCGGGAATTAAATATAAAATACCAAGAACAAATGAACACTTTCAAAAACAACCCGAACTAAATTAACTATATATACCGCCTGATTCTGAGCAAACGCAACGGCCTGAATGTACGAATATTTCTCCCGCTCCGAATAAAAATCCCCTGAACACTTTAAGCCAATCACAAAACAGTCTGTTGCTAAACCCCCTCCTCGCGCCAACTTAATTGGCGCTTGCTATATGTATGACATCGATGTTAAGCCAATCACAAAACAGTCTGTTGCTAAACCCCCTCCTCGCGCCAACTTAATTGGCGCTTGCTATATGTATGACATCGATGTTGACGCGCCTACAGCATTCGGGGGAATTGTATTCGAAGCGGGAGAAATATTCATACAATCGGATCGTTGCGTTTACTCAGAATTAGGCGGTATAATATATATGTATATATTTCAAAAAAACAGAACTTTCTCGTTTTACATCTAATCTTCGTCTCCCAGAATTTACCTAGGCCTCTACAACACATTGGCCTCGAATAAAACCAGTTTTTTTATCTCACACATTAAATTTAAAAACATTTAGAATATACACTTGTATCCCAAATAATTGTACATTTATTTTAAATATTTTAAATATTATTTTAGAAAAAATCCAAGCAATATGTATGTATGTATGTACATTTAAAATTTGTGTAGTCTTGAGGAATTGCTAAATAACATGTATGTACATACATATTATGTACTAGGAAAAATAATCAGTTATTTTCTTTCGAACATTACTTCTGAAAAATAATTGTTGCTCAACAAAATTCTCGCATTTATTCAAATGCATAAAGATTTGATCAGGTACACTTTCCTGGCCCCTGAGAGTAGTTCGCACAATATCAAATGCATTTCTTATTTTATTTTCACTAAATTTAGCAGGACATTCCCCGGTTTCAGTTTCTTCTTCATGATCTTCTATTCTTTTTATATCGTCAATTATGTCTTGGTCAGTTGGGAGATCTGTCGTGCCAACATCATTCTCGATTTCTAAGAAATCTTCAAGTAAAAAATCTGCGTCGACGGTAGCAGTTTTTTGTAGAATACCCCATTGTTTTCTTAAGGTAGCGAGATCCATTTCGTCTTCTTCTTCCCATTCGTCAATTTTTTCAGTAAAACCTGCTTTACATGAAATTTCATTAAAATATTCTAGGGCTTGAAAAAATTGAACTATAAAGAGTTTTTCACTATATAGAGTTTCACTATAAACAGTATCGACTGTATATAGATAATTTCTTAGCCGTTCATTTAATATATCAATTGATAAATTCTTGGAGTTTTTCCGCTTTTATATGAAATATTTATAAATATCAAATTTTGCCTACGTTGGGACATAAACCCAAGTCTACGGTTTGCCGGACCGTCGGTTTAACCAATTAAGCCACGGTTGACCTTGGTTCAAGCTAATTAGAAACGCATTATAAGGTGACAATTGTGACAGTTTTGAAACCAGAGGTCAGTTTTGTAAGCAGATGTCAGTTTTGAAAGCAGAAATCAGTTTTGAAAGCAGATGTCAGTTTTGAAAGCAAATGTCAGTTGTTGAAAGTAGATGTCAGTTTTGAAAGCAGATGTCAATTTTGAAGGTTTGAAATTGCTATTTATTACTCCATAGCTATATGGGCCACGTGTTGAGAGGGGAAAGATATGCTCTGCTACAGATAATTATTCAGGGTAAGATACAGGGAAGAAGAAATATAGGAAGAAGACGTATTTCTTGGTTAAATAATTTGAGACAGTGGTATAAATGCAGCTCCATTGAACTATTCAGAGCAGCAGCATCAAAAATGAGAATAGCCGTGATGATAGCCAACCTTCTGAGAGGAGATGGCACCTGAAGAAGAAGAAGCTATATGTATATTTAGATAATTTCTTAGCCGTTCATTTAATATAACGTAGACAAAAATTTTCAATTAAATTATAATTTGTAGACAGCAATGTTTACATTCACATTTACATCACAATTACATACTAATTTGATAATATTTATAAATATTTCATATACAAGCCGAAATTCCAAGAATTTATCAATTGATATATATATATATATATATATATATATATATATATATATATATATATATATATATATATATGTATATGGTAGATTAAATTAGTCGGCGATTTAAGGTCTGTTTTACTTTGATATGTATATAATTAAAACAATCTTACATGTTTCGACACATAGTGCCTTTACTAAAGAAATTTCAGACCAAAATATGCTTGAATTGTATATGTTTGTAAATCTTTCAGGGAGTGGATCCTGAATACGATGAGGCATTAGACAAATTCTACACGCCGTATCACGAATTTATAGACATGCTGTGTCGATTGGCAGTAAATTCAGAAACATTATCAGATGTCATGGTAACACTTTCAGCGATGGTTGGTTTCGAAGCTGTTCCATTACATTCCACATTCTTTCCGAAGCTATGGCTCGATGTACTTCGAGTGCAGGTTATTACTCACCATTTAGTAGATTTATGATCGATGTTTTATGCCTTTTTTTTTAAATTTCAGCACGTTGACCGTAAATACATCACAATGTTAACCTCTTGTAATTACTTCATTGATTACATAGATTCAGTATTATTGGATGAGAGGGCTGCCTTGACAGTCGATGTAATATACGAGTTTTTAACTACGTTTTTCCCTAAGGTTTGTTGTCTTGACTGTTTGATTTTTTTTAAATCTTAAATGCGTTTTTTAATTACGCTTTCAGGTATCCGCAAACGTACTATCCGAACAAACGTTAACCATGATCGATAATACCGTTGTATCACTTAGCGAACAAGTAGTCTCTGTTGATTTACGGAAAATGGCTAGAAGATTAGCTGGTGATTTGAGAGCGCTCGTTTTAGTGTATAATAGTCCCGAAGCTGTACCTCCTCCACTTCTACTCACGACCCTGAAACACATGCAGATGAGAACAAGGGCTGAAATTTGTAAAATACAACCGAACGGTATGTGTATTTTAGGTTTGCGTGTGCAAAACGTCTGTTTTGATGAGTAAAATTTAAATTTTGCTACAGTAAATTTCCTTAGGCAAATAAGTTTAATTGTAAATTATGTTATATTTAATGAATTTCCTTACAACTATAAATTTTGAGAACAAATCTCATTGGTGATAATATTATGCGAGGTCTGTTCGGTGTCACCTACACCACGTGTAAGCAACAAACTTATCTTTCGTGGGCGGGTTGCTATTAAACCTACAAGTCAACCGACCAGTGCCACAGCGTAGCTCAAATGAAGACGGCGTAGGTTTCTTGGCGGAACTTTATGAATCTAACTGTATCTAAATTTAAAAAAGACGCCACCACGACTTGTAGACTGCTTGTATACGTGAATATACGTTACGCGTAGGACGTATATGCGATAATGTACTCACGTAAGTACCGGGTCTCCAGAAGATAGAGGAATCAATTAAAACGAACGACAGTCAAATTTGTCTTACGAAAAAAAAAAAAAAACGAGCCCCACGACGGAGCGTCAAATTTGCTAAAAGAACAAAATAAACGAAACTATAACCAAATAAGGTAGTAATAATATTTATTCTAAATTTTGGTAACTCAAAACACAACGCAAAATAAAGGTTTAAACGTCACTGTATAAAAATATTAAATGGTATGGCAAGCGCCAAATAAGATGGCAAGTGGTGGGTATGCGCCGTAGTTTTTTTTAAGTGGTATTTAAAAACGCGCACGCCCACTTGCAACTCTATGTAAAACCAAATACAAAGTTTCCCACTATTTCTAATGCTGCGCGAACTCAGTGGCGGCTCGGGATGGTTCACATAGGGAGTGCATAATTTAAAAATTAAAAAGTGTAATACAAAAAACGCTTACCCAATCCTTATAAATTTCACCGACGTACTGTTCCAGACAGGTACTGTTCATTGTAGAGTTTGTTTTGAGGGAATAGTAAATATTACACTACACAGTTTAATTACATCTGACGATAAACGAAGTCCATTTTACGTGTCTTTGACTTGCAGAACAGTTCTATCACTTTTTCATTAAAGTTTGGGAAATCATTTATACATTCTTTTTCACAAGATAATATAGTAAGGGCATTTAATCTCTCTTCTTTCATTGTATTTCTCAGGAAAGTTTTTATTCTCTTCAGCCGTGAAAGCTGGCGTTCCGCTTCGGACGTTGTCATTGGGATTGTAATGACAATTTTTAAAAGCGTAACAACTTCATTAAAGCTGTCGCTTAATCCATCCAGCAGAAGACCTAGCAGACCTACAGCACCGACTTCTATATTTTGCCTAAATTCGTCTCTAGAATATAGAACGCTTAATTTAGTTCGTAGTCTGAGGCATGGATAAAATTTTACTGCTTCTTTAAGGCAATCTTCCGGAAATTTTTTTTGAAAGGAGAACTGTTTAAAAGAAATTAAGTTTGCTAATATTAAGTGCCCTGTATACCGAAATCTAGTTTTTATTTCTAGCAAAATAATATCGCACACTTCAATAGTTTCCCTCCTTCTTTGGCTACCATCAGTTACTCTTCGCCGCTTTGATGGTCGAGGAGTCAGTTCTGGGTCATTTTGTTTAACCAACTGATTATCTGTGTCAGCGATTTCGGTTCGAATTTTTCCAATAGCGCGTTCAAAATTATCTAAATTATTCTTGATTTTTAATGCATCTGTATTGACATTTTGTAATTGATTAAACAATATGTCCACATGTGGCATAATTTTATGAAAGAAAGTTAACCAATAAATAAAATTTTCCTCCTCTAAAATTCGCAAATTGGCACTAGCTTCTCCCTCGATTTGTTCGAGAGCTTCAATTATTTCTTCTCGGTGCTCATATATTGTATTCACTGTCCTAGAATTGAAGTTCCATCTTATTTTTGAAGAACGAGGTAAGCTTTGTCTCTGAAGGAATTCTTCCAATCTTGCAGCTCGTTGTGGTGAAGTGGAGAAAATGTACATAATCCCGTCAGATTGGCAAAAAAAATTCGGCAATTACTACTACTCGATGTAGCTTGTGACCTAATTAGATTTGTCTGATGTGCATAACAATGTACAAAATTAGCCCTTGGATACTGGTCTTGGACATGTCTTTGCACGCCGTTAATAGCACCACTCATGACTGCTGCCCCATCATAGCTCTGTGCAATCAGTTTTTCTGGGTCATCAACAAGCAAACTAATTGCGTTAAGAATGGAGGCAGATAAAGAATTAGCATCATGTCCACTAGGCAGAAGAAATTTCCAAAATCTTTCGACCGGTCTCGCGTTCACAATATATCTTAAAACAACCACCAATTGAAACTGATTGGACACATCTGTGGTTTCATCAGCTATCACAGATATGAAGTCGGTTGCTTTAATTTCACTGGCAACTTGTTCATGATACACCTTCAACATTGCATCAAGCAGCTCATTCTGTATCGTTTTTGATAATCCCTTAAAAACCGGTGCTGCTTCGATGTGATCTCTGAGCGATTTATCCAATTCTGCCGTAAAATTTATTAATTCCCGAAAAATGCCCTTGTTATTCGACGTTTGCTGTTCATCATGACCCCGAAGTGCCAGTTCAAACGCGCCACAAAATCTAATGCAATTTATTATTAAATTTAACACATGCCTATTTTTTGTTACCTTTTCATTGTATTGTTGAATTGCTTTTCTATATGATGAATCTAAAACATTCTGATTGTTATTTTTTCCTAACATTCTTAGACTAAATATATTTTTCAAATGCCCTTCGGAATTTTCATGTTTAATAATTTTAGCACTAAGATGAATTAAGTCACTTATTCCGTTCTTTAACCAAGACGGTTCACCACCAAACAAAAGACACGGAAAACAAAACAAAGTATTTTTAATTTCACACCCACAAATACAGTCATTTTTCTGATAAATATCCATTTTGAATTTTCTTATAACGTCTTTACCTTTAACAGATTGTTTATTTTCTAAACATAATTGAGGCATCGGTCGTTTAAGATTTTTTACTGCGACTTTTTCATTATACGTTAACGCGAAAACGTGTTGTTCTGTAAAAAAGACACGGAATTATTGTAACAACGCCCGAGAGCAGTCTGGTTCAGTTGCTCCAACGCTATGTATTATACGGCATTGAAGTACGGCAAAATACAGTTCTCCCCACCATCAATGTAATGTTAATGCCTTAACAGAGCAAGAGTTGGGCTTTGCTCAGTATATCTGTGACGACAATCGGTGTATGTACGTTGTCAGCGTGCCATGTTCCTCGTCAATAACTATGAATACATAATATATATAATAAATAAATACTTTCACAGTTAGTCGCCGCTTGGTTTGTTTTGTTTCATAATTCCAGGGGGTGCAATTGCTCACTTGCTCTCATTAAAGAGCCGCCACTGCGCGAACTTACTCCCACCGCTCGCCATCTTATTTGACGATCGCTATAATAATATATCAACTAGACAGAATACCGCAGTAGTGTAGTATCAGAAGTGGGATGGCAGAGTCGCCATGCAATGTCAGATGATAGGATTGCAAGATCACCATGTAATATCTGATCATCTAACTAAAGGCAGGATCGCTACGTAATTTCAGACGTGGGCAGGATCGACATGTAATGTCACCTGGTCCCGGAGGTAACATTGTTGCCGAGGCAGTTCCATTTATACAGCATGTTTATCAGTGTGATAAATAATATGCAGGACAATGATTAAATAATAACATATAATTCAATAACGATAACAACAGTAAATACTACATTATGAATATGAGGCACTAGGCTTGTACCCACTCTGCTTTGCAGTGACTTTGCTTCTGACTCTGACTGTAGAGACCTCTCAGTGTCTCATTATATACCATTAGAGTGTGTCCCCTTAGCCTAGTGACCTGGTTACAAGATGATAACAATGTGGTGTAAGATCGTAATTTTAACAAGGTCGTGTTGATGAAATGGATATTGTGAATACATGACCTGGTTTAGTTATCACAGTTGGTGAAGCCCTGAATATTTATATACAGGCCAATCCAAATTAAGTGTTCACCATTGGTAACTTTGTTATTATTAAAGATACAAGATTGTTTAAATTAGCAAACTAGTAGTACTTTTAACGCCCTTTAAGATGGAAGAATTAAAAAAAAACAAATGAGCAGCGCGTTTTCGAGTTTTCGCGAAAAATATGTTTTTTTCAAATGGAAACCCCTGTATATTATATCATTTTCTGATAGAAATTCAATTTTTAAACAAAAAATCTTATAAGAAATTTTTTACTGGGATTAAATCACTTGAGTTATAATGTATAAACAAAAACAGCTAAATAATTTTTATAAACTTTATTTTATACATAAACATATCATTAAAAGAAAATAAAAATCACTAATTTTTTCATATAAGATGTTCAAAAATACCACCTTGTTGTTCAACACATTTTTGAATTTTTTGAACACGTTTCTGAACTGCTTTTAGTATGGTCCTACCATCTATTTTGTTTATCTTTTCACTAACTGCAATTTTTAGGGCGTTTACGTTTTCGTACCTTTGCTTATAAATCTCTGTCTTTAAATAACCCCATAAAAAAAAATCAAGCGGTGTTAAATCTGGCGATCGGGGAGGCCACTGAATAGGACCATTTGTTCCTATCCATGAATTGTTAAAAATAGTATTTAAAATTTGATGAGTACCTCTGTAGTTGTGCGCAGGTGCGTCATCCTGCTGAAAATGCAGATTCTGTCTACTTATGAGATCAATATCGTCTAAGAAATTATTCAAAATTTCAGTCAAAAATTCTATATACCTTTCACCAGTTAGAGTGCCCTCATAAAAGAAAGGACCAACAATCCTTGAACCAATTAAACCGCACCAAACATTAAAACTGTAACGGACTTGCGGGCGTCTTGGATGTACTAAAAGAAGATTTTTCTTTGACCAGTAATGATGATTTTTTGTATTATACATTCCAGAATTGGAGAAATTTGATTCATCGGTCCATAAAATATAACGAAAGTTGTTTACATTTTGGCGACAAAAGTTAAGATACCAGTGGCAAAAAAACATTCTTCTCTCTGGATCCCCTGGCAAGAAAACTTGAACTGGTTTGTACTTATAAGGAATGAATTTGTGTTTCTTCAGAATCCTATGCACAGTACCGTGACTCAAATCAGATTCCTTGATAATATCTAGTATGGAATTCTCACGGTTGGCCTCAAAATATGCAAGAACTAGAATTTCCGTGGCCTCGCTTATTATAAAAGTCCTTCTTGTTCTTGTTTTGGCAAAAACACTCTCATTGCCTCTAAATTTTCGGTACAGTCTCAGAAAAAATTGCTCATTTGGTTGTGTTCGGAGTGGATATAATTCAGCGTCGTGTTCTTTTGCCCTCCTAGAGGATTTTCTGCACACTAAATAAGATTCTAACATATCACACTTTTCTGCATGGGTAAAAATCATTTTTTTGTCAAATTAATAACTAGCAAAATGAAATTTATGAGTGAAAGACTAATAAAACTGTACTAATATTTGACGTTTACTAGAAAGAATTAACGTCGTTATCATAGAAACATAGAAATGCACTTGACTTAGCTGTTTTTGTTTATTCACTATAACTCAAGTATTTTTAATCCCAGTAAAAAAATTCTTATAAGATTTTTTGTTTAAAAATTGAATTTCTAACAGAAAATGATATTTGTATGAAAAAAAAAATGTTAATTATCCGTACAGTTGGATAGCTGACGTCGCGACGTGTTTGCGTCTACGTTCTTCGGCAGGAGATACCTTGTCAAATTGTAGAATTAAACGCAACAAGTTTAGCGACAATTGCATGTGAGAGGAGATTTGAATAATTGCTATTTCTCACTCCAATTAAATTCAATATAATTCGTACATATACACGAAAGTATAATAATAAAATCATGTCTAGGTCAGAATATCGTGTACTGATGATCTATAACGACAGTGAAATATCGATATATGCACGTTTCTGGACGAATGTGTTTTTTTTTTTTTTTTTTTTTCATACAAATGTTAATTATCCGTACAGTTGGATAGCTGACGTCGCGACGTGTTTGCGTCTACGTTCTTCGGCAGGAGATACCTTGTCAAATTGTAGAATTAAACGCAACAAGTTTAGCGACAATTGCATGTGAGAGGAGATTTGAATAATTGCTATTTCTCACTCCAATTAAATTCAGAAAATGATATAATATACAGGGGTTTCCATTTGAGAAAAACATATTTTTCGGGAAAACTCGAAAACGCGCTGCTCTTTTTTTTTAATTCTTCCATCTTAAAGAGCGTTAAAAGTACTACTAGTTTGCTAATTTAAACAATCTTGTATCTTTAATAATAACAAAGTTACCAATGGTGAACACTTAATTTGGATTGCCCTGTATATAATAATGAATCTACCAAAATCGTGAACACGCTTGTATATAACCCAGACTATATATTCTATATCTAGGGACTGCACACGAGAGGCCGATGACTCTTCGCCCACGGGCGTATTTAGTAATTGGATGTTGTGGCATTGTCCCCATCTACAATGTTATTAAATCTGGATTTCTATTAAACACTGCGTCTAACTTTTGCCGAAGGCCACATCCGAAGTCACTTGGAATACTTTTCAAATTATTAATAGCCACATCTAATGTCGTTAAACCATCATTTAATTTGAGATGTCGATTTTCAAAATAAGTTATTAGTTTTGGCAAATTTCCAAAGTGTTCCTGAAGAAAGTACAACTAATTTTTTAAATTTGGAATTTATATTCCTTGCACTCGGAAATACTTCGAACATCGTCATTTAAACATGTAACGAAGTTTTGTAAACTCTTGAAATTCTCTGCATAAAAACTAGTAGCTTCCAACCATGTTCCCCATCTAGTTATTACTGGAGAGGAATGGCAGTGACAAAGATGGAAGTTTTTCCCTGTAAAGAGCTTTTCTGAAAACTTTTAAAAAGTCTTATCAACTTCGGGAAAGGCGTCTCGGATATATTCACAGATTCTGTGGAGAGAACGGTTTTAGCTACTGTTTCCGCATCAACTGTATTTATAACTTTTGTTGCTATTACATATGCGTTATATGGAATAGTTGGATGTAGGCCACCAACTACACCATTTACCACACAGTGTCCTAATATATCGACAGTTTCGTCGGCACTTATCCCCATACGTACTGATTTGAAAGATGGCTTCTAATGCGTTCTACTGCTTTCGTGTAGCACTTAGAAACATAATATTTGCGTAAGGTGGATTCATCAGGAACATTTCGTATATTTTTGGCGAATTGTTTTGAAGGTAGGATTGTTAAGTTTATTTAGTGGAATATTTGCCACCATTAAAGTTTCACAGAGTTCTACGTTAAAATTGCCAGATTTCAACTGGTCTAATTTCTGTGTATGTGTTTGCGATGCTAAGTGACGTTTCACGTGCGATTTCTTGGATTTTTTTAACGATATTTTACAGACTTCGCAATAAATTTCGAAATCGCTGGCAATGGACATACAATCAGTATGACCCTTAATCCAACTCGCCATTGTTTCATGATGCCATTCCCGACATTGTTCCATATCATATCTGAAGAAGTAACTTAAACAATGTTCTAGATCTAATAAATGAAAATTAAAAATGTATCTGTAAATTATTGAAAGGTAACGAAATTCACTGGACACCTACTTCAAAATAATTGGGAGAAGTAGATTCGATTAAACTATATTAGCCAGGATCTATTACAAAGATTACGAAGTATGTAATTAAGAGTTAAAATAATGAAAAAAAGAAACTAACTTTATTTATCTTACGAAATATAAACTAATAATCTGTTGCCGCTTTACAATTTTCCGGAATACACTATTGATAGACAAATACTATTTCTAAATGTTTCATGCCCCATAGGTAAAGTCACAGCAGATACTCCTTATAATCCGCTTAGCGTTAATTGCTGGTATTTTAAATTATCTTGACCACAACTATACAACTTTTTACGTATTATTGTATTACTGGGTAAAATTTCGAAGTACAGTAGAGCCTCGGTTATCCGGGTCGGCAGGGACCAGGTGTTTGCCGGAAAATTGAAAACACGAATAATCGAAGCACATCATTATTTACATTTTAATGTTTTTTATTTTTTATAGTGAAAAGATAAGAACATTTGGTCGTAGTGATAGAAAAAGTGTTGTAGATATTAAATACGTATTATGCAAATAAATAAAAAATTAAGGTAATACAATTTACTGCTTGAAAAAATCAGTAATTTGTTTTTGCGTTTGTCATTCGTATATTGTAGCCCTTATTTTTCTAAGCTGAAGAACATCAATACCATTAGGTTAAAGTTGCTCGCCAAAATATTCGAGTGGTACATTCACTGCATCTCTTGCTTCTTCATGAATTCTTTTCATCAAAAGAGCCATCATTATCATCATCATTGCTAGTATCGAAGCTTATTTCTGCATCAGCATCATAACCCATAATCTGGTATCCGTTTTCTTCGTGATCACTTCCTATCCATTCCTGTATTTTTCCTCTTGAATGGGTGCTTCTCGTATTCCATGGCGCTTTTTAAACCTGTGCAGCCAACCAGAAGACGCAAAAAAGTTTCCTTTAATTTTCAACTGTTTATGAAACTTTTGGGATGGATTAGCACACATAGGTCCTGATATCGGAACTCCTCGGGCTTATTTCTCTAAGAACCAATGGACATCGTTTCATCAAGTTCTTGAAAAATATATTTTTCTGTCAGAAAAAGCTTTTGCTACAAAGCTCTGTAATTCGACTTTTTGCTTCACAATATCACGCACCGTTTGCTTGCCTATATTATATTCTTTAGGCTGTCCTCTTTTTCAAATTGTTGAAAAATATTTTTTTTTTGTTCTATCGTCAAAACATTGACCTTACTTACGCCTTTGATTCGCACCAGTACGCTGCATTTTGTCAACTAAACTATACACTACACCACATTTGTTTTCAGTTCGTAACGCGACTATTTCCCCGAAACGGTTGGGTTTCCCCGACAACCAACCTTAAAACAGTAGGGTGGCTGCTCTAAAGTCGCTGTTGCCAGCCCAACTAAAACTCCAGCTAATAAGTAGAACTAACTCCGCTAGCCTTTTTTTAATCAAAATCAACAACAAACGAATAATCGGCACACAGTTGACCAATCATAAATTTATGCACGGATAATCCACCGGTACGATTAATCGGGGTTCCACTGTACATTAGGGTGGAGCGAAATTTTTTTTTATTTATTTAGTTTTTCCTGTATTAAACATCGATGCTCTAAGTACTTAAAAGTGCAGAGAAAAAATCTTATCTTCCTAGGTCAACGTCTTGAGGTGGCGCACAAGACTTTAATTTGTGGAACTTTATCATTTATAAAAAAGTAACAGTGTGGTTTAAATTTGTTTTTATTCAATAAATTCAAACAGTTACAGTCTTTTATTTACTCACATAAAGCATATTTAATACAAAAACAAAAATCATTCGTTAGCAAATTGTAAAGGATCTCGTTGTTGAAAAAATTTAGATTTCGACTCAAACAGTGGTATGTCTTGCCTTGCTTTAATTCTAGAGCGAATGAAACCGTCTCTTGCTTGTGATCCACAAACAGATATTGAAGCTTCAGTGACGAGCTTGACACACCTCTCTACTGCTTGGGTATGACAAGGAAACATCCCAAATTGACTGAAATTACTTCCCGAACGAATCAGGTTTGAAATTTCTGTATTAGAATATTTCATAGTCATTGGTGGTTCAGTTATTCTCACATTCGACCAATTTATTAACTCATAGTAATTCGTCGCATTTACTTGAAGTTGTGGAAGGCGGAACTCGCGAACTTTCTTGCTTTTAATACACAGAGTTTCTTTTCTTGCTTCTAATACTCTTTGGGGAGCCAATTCTCTAACTTTTGAAGTATCATCTTGAAGCATGGCCAACAGCATATTTTCTGGGTGTGCGAAGAATGAATTTCTGTTTATAGTTTTTAAAACAATACTCTTAAGGTCATCTCTTAAATATAAACTTCTTTTGACCATGTTGAAAACGTGAACTGGACCATGGTTACAAGATGGCTTTGACTTTATATCAAACCATGTTGGCGCGTATACTTTCATAATAAAAAGTGCTAGTTGCTTAAGGTTTTCTGGTGGTGTAGCCATTCCAATGTATAAGCGAAGAATCCTATTGGCGCAAGTTAGCCAGCGAGAGTGTGCTAATTTCCCAGGGTCTCTTTTAGCTAAACTTGGTGAAACTAAACCAGACGAACAAATCTCGTAAAGATATTTTTGATCAGTGCTTAGCAACTTTATATCAATATCCGGCAATTCTGCAGGAATCGCTTCAAAAGCTTGTAACTTAAAATCAAGGCACTTGAGGAGGTTTTTACCTATAGCTCCAGAAAAGCTATTAGGACCTGCTGTGTTTCCATCAAGACTTAAAAACAAATGGCGCAGTGGCAATTCATTTGCGTGTAATAAGCACACAAACCATTGCAATGGTATTTTTAAATGTGTTTCCAATAAGGCAATGACTCCATTTTTATACCCTGTGTTGACAGCCGTTCCACCACATCCGATTGCCACCAAAGATGAATTACATTTATACTGTTTATCTAATAAGGCGACAATATTCCCCATAATATTAGCTGCTTTTCCTGAATCTATTGTGAAATGTCCAATATATTCAGAATTTGGCTCAGATACCATTGAAATATGTTCTTCGGTAATAGTCTTACGCTGTGACTTATTTTCTTTTGAAGTTATAATTAAAGTTTTGTCTTTACGACCATTAAAATAAATAGAAGTCAGAGGTTTTTCATTGCTAATAGAGCTCAACTGCTTTTGAACTTTTTCCTTTCTCGACGTATTTTACTACGATCTATTACGCTTGATGAGTTTTCCGCATCTATAATGTTTAAATCAACCATTACTGCGTTTACAACAAATGCTGCAGATAGATCTGAAACTCCAGTCCTGTCACAAGCTGTAGCAAGGGTTTGCAACTTTTGTCTCATCTGCTTATTTCCCTTTTGATTTTCTCTTTTGTGAACTTTTCTTTTTCCTTCATTAAAGCAAAAATCATCTTGCTCTGATTCTGATGTTTCACTTGAAGTGCTACTGCATAACCGATGTAATTCTGACATAGACGAAGAAGTACTTGAAGTCATGTTTTTTTGAACGAATTGATCATATTTTCTCTTTCGAACTTCATTGCGTCGTATAGATTTTGTTGTCAACCTATCCACACAGCCAATATACATTCTACGCTCATTTCGTTGGTCCTTTAAAAACTTTTCCTCTGCTGGAGGTATTTTTGTCACACATTTACATATGTTTCTGGACGCGCACTTACAGGTTGTGATGTCAAATAATAGTTTTTGAGATTCCTTTAAGAAATTTTGTTTTTTTACTTCACTGCGCAGTTTCTTCATATTTTTGTATTTGTTGTAATAGGAAATCAATCTTGCTAAGACTTGTTGATGACTTATTATAGGAATCGATGCTTTTTTCCATATTTGTTCAATATCAGTAGCAATTATTTCACATATGCACTTAATTGAAGGATCTTTTCGGTTGTTCACTTCAAGCATATCATTTTTTAGCCACAGGTAATATTTAATAATATCACAATGCGTAGGCAACACATTAGCACTTAATGTAATTGGTTTTCCAAATACAGAGCAACACAAATCTTTCCTAGTTTTAGGCATTTTAAATCTTTCCTCAGCAATCACGTTTTAACTTTTGGTAACGAAAATTTTACGTTTGATTAAGTTTTATAAACTTTTTTTAACACGTTGCACTTCTAAATACTATGAAGAAACTGAAAGAAACTGTTTAAAATGATACTTTATTTTATGCATGGGAATCCCCTAACTTTGTTTTTGAACATTAAACTTAAGTGTTGCCAACGGTTTTATTTAATGGTAGATAAAAAAGATTTTTAAATTGTACTTTTCTGCCTTTATGTAAATTAGGTTATTTTTCAAACTTCACCCTTCATGCGCCACCTCGAAATAAAGTCGCAGAGTCTTGTTATTTTGCATAAATAGTGCTTTTCTAATAGGGTCATCAATTAACAATACAGTAGTTTTCAAAATTAAATAAAAAAATTTTTTGTTCATTTTCACTCCACCCTACTGTACATTATTCATTTAAGTCCCCTCCTGGAATACACACGTGGCTGTCGATCCCTAATTATAACGTGCCACGTCTGTTGTAAAAAGACTATAAGTTTTTTTTACCACACCTCGTGTTATAGAAATCTACGTAGTTATTAGGTAATTCTAAATTAGTAATCTTTGCAGAACCAGAAGTGAAATCGAAAGACGACGCAGGGTCATTCAACTCCGACACACCGAGCACATCCAAGTCCGGCGATGACGAATCGAAACGTCAGACCGAAACCAAATCGGACACAGTGAAACCCACAGACTTAAAGAACGAAAGTGATTCGGAAACGCAGAACACGACCTGCAGCGAGGAAAGCACCGACGAGCACAAACTCAAAATCCCCAGTCCCCTGGACAACCTGAACCTTCTGGACGCCGCGATAAACGAACTACTTGTCATTGTGGAAAAGAAAGCATAAGTTTTAAAACTCATTAGCTTATTTATTCTACGACCAATTTCTAAGTGTTCTATTTCTCGCTTAAATACATAGTTTTTTTTTCCTTTTCCCTTATGTTAATAGATAAACGTAGTAAGTGTATAAAAAATAACATTAAAAGACTTTTAAAAATTCTATTATATTAAATTCGTCATATTTTATTTTTTAATATCAGCTTTAAATATTAAAAAAAAAATAAGGAAACTAAATGAATTACAATTTCTTGTATCAAATTTTAAACAACCCAGTAATTCTTGTGTATATTTTGTTCTTTCCTCTTTTCTTTCTGTTCCTCTACATCTCGATAAATGCAAATACTGTAAA
Source organism: Melolontha melolontha (assembly GCA_935421215.2). Classification (NCBI taxonomy): domain Eukaryota; kingdom Metazoa; phylum Arthropoda; class Insecta; order Coleoptera; family Scarabaeidae; genus Melolontha; species Melolontha melolontha. Next base: position 6,308,706 of record OW285236.1, on the reverse strand, counting down.
ATTTGAATTAACTTTAGCCCTCTAAATAGCTGTGTTTGAAATTTGATATATTTACATTGTTTTCATTAACAGTTCGTAGCAGGGTAGACAAATTTGAATTGTATATCAGTCACTGTCTTTTGGTTTATATATAAATATATATGAGTGTGTGTGCATGAATGATGTGTCCACAGTTTTGTACATTTTTCGTTTTGTTTTATTTTATTTTTTATTAAATGCGTCTCGGGTTTACGCTACCAAAATACTACTAAAATATGTTGTATGTTTCACTTAACAATTCAAATTCCAATGTATTCATTTTGATTTCAAAAAAAGACTGTTAATAAATCTCTTTTATATTATTAAAATTGTCACTTCCGTTTTATTGTGCCAACACGACAAACAATCCGAGTTTAGAACTGAAATAATACAGTGTGATTTTAAATGATTGAGGTTAGTTCAAAAGTCCCGCATTGTGTTTTAGTGCATTTCATATTCTGAAGGTGGCTGCCAATGTTAAACAAGCAAATGTTACTATAAAATTCCAGTGCCACCACCTTAATTATATTATTTAGTTCTCATATTGTCCATGAAGGACAATTCGTTTTTGTTTTTATTATTGGCTCAGTTAATCCAATAATTGAGTAAAAGTTGTTTCAAATAGTTTATTGTACGATAACATTGCATTAGAGTGTTGTTTCGTCAAACTTCGGCTTCATCAGATAATTGATAACTAGTCGTTTTTGCTAGCCGCCGGGCGGTACATGTTGCTCGCTAAGTGTGTATTAGAGCTTGATACATTTGTTTAAATTTGCGCATTAGAGTGTACTATTGAATAAATGCCTATTTAACGGCCGTACTCACCATTCTAAAATTAACAGCTAGTTAACTAACAGCCCGATAAGCTTAGCTTAGCTGAAATTCACTAACCTAAAATAACTGATTGTTTAGACTAATTAATAGCAACATCGGCGCAGATCCCCCAACATTTACGGTTGTAAACTATCTTGATATGTATTAATGTGTCATGTCAGGACATATGTCACATGGTCAAAAACGAATAGAAAGTATTCAAGTATACTGCTGTTCTGTAGCCTTTTAGTAAAGGCCGGATTATATGCAAAAAAAAACTGAAAATATGCAGATGTTTGAGCGTAAATATCCACTTATGGAAAATATGCAGGTAAAAAAATACGAGGAATGTTAGAAAATGGAATATTGTAGAAAATAATATTCTATTATGTTTACTACAAGTTTATTTAGAACAATTTACAACATATTAACTATGAAAACAATTTATAATCACATATTTCTCAAAGTTTTCAACAGAAATTGTGACGCTTGTCTGAAAACGTGTATTTATATATTGAAAAGGTTCGTTCTACGTCGACACTTGTTATATACTTGTCGACTACAACCGAGCAGCAGGTGCGGACATATTTAGAGGGGAAGTTTCCAAATAATACTTTTGATGTTACTAAATTAAATTCTAAGGGAAATAGCACGTCTTCTAAAATGGGGGCGATGTTCTCTTAAAAATGAACTATATGATCCGTTGTTCTGGCCTGAAGGTATATTAGTCAAAAAAATTTAGATTTTTTCGATCTACCGCAGCCTTCTACGAAAAATAGTGCTAATGTACATTTAAATAAAAGCATATTAGAAGATGGCCACATAAATATTCAAAATACAAATATACAGGCTATATCTAGCGACGAATGCATTACTGTGCATAATATTAACATACAATCTCTATCCGGTAAAATCGACGAAGTCGATATACATTTGAATGAATTTAAACCAAATATAATGTGTTTAACGGAACACTGGTTGACGACTTCGTCTATTAACAATATAAAAATGGATTGTTATAGTATATCTTCGGCGTTCTGCAGAAGTCATAAAATGCACGGTGGCGTGCTGATATTGATACGAAAAGGTTTGAGCTTTCGTAGAATTGACATACCGGACAAATATTCGGTTGAATTGGATATTAAACTTGCGAGTGTTTATTTGATAAATGTAAATATCGTTGTTGTCTGTATCTACAGGTCCCCTACAGGTGATTTGGACTGCGCCCTCAAAAATCTAAATGGTGCTTTGCAGGAAGTAAATGAATGCCTGCCTGATGCAAAGTTAATAGTAGCAGGCGACTTCAATGTGGATTTCAGTATTATGACGAAGGACGCGATTCGTATGAGCAATTTATTTATAACTTATGGGCTGCATAAAATATTTAGTGAGCATTCCAGAGTATCAAAAAACTCCAAGACATGCATAGATAATATTTTTATATCGGAGGGCATAAACAAAACATTTTTTGAGACCTTCAATCCTCATCTGTCTGACCATTTTTGTCAGAGAATATCCTTAGTAATTAAGGACGAAGTTGAAACAGTAAAGCTGACTAAGGTAAACACCAGACAAATGAATGAGATTAATTCTTGCACGTTTGTGAACAAGCTTTTAAATGTAAATTGAAGTGCACTGTATACTATTGACAACATACAGGAACGTTTCAAATGCTTTTTTGCTCTCTACTGGGATATTTTTGATGAATCATTTCCTGAGGTAGTAAAAAATATTAGTAGCAACTACAACAATATGTCGTGGTATACCGAGGAAATTAAAGAAATGAGAAATGTTCTTGATAGCGTTGAAGTAATAAGTAGAGCTACAAGCGAGAGGGAGGCTAGTGAATTATATAGGCACTTAAAAAAGCAATACGACGAACAGATAATCCTGAGCAAGAAAAGGATGAACTCAAATTACATTCAAAGATTTAAAAATAGGTCTAGAGCAGTGTAGAATATAATAAATAGAGAAGTGGGAAAGAATGTTTTGTCAAATATTACACCTGATGAGTTTAACTCTTTCTTTGTTGATATTGGCAATGATTCAGTTAGGTCAATTGGGGGTCCAAATTTAGCCCCTGATGACCTACTTGCCAAAAGTATTAAAAGTTCACCAAATACCTTTTTTCTTCGCCCTACAACAAATGAAGAAATCAAAGAAATAGTATATAGCCTTAGAAATCAACAAACCACTGATATATACACGTTAAATGTCATTGTATTAAAAAGGAGTATAGATTATATAGTGGATCCTATAACGCAGATTTTCAATAGTTGTTTGTGCAGTGGCATATTCCCTGATCAATTGAAAGTAGCCAAAGTGCTTCCTATACATAAGGGAGGCTCGGATGATAAAGCAAATTTCCGACCAATCTCAATACTGCCAATCATGTCAAAAATTTTTAGAAACCATCATCAAGAAAAGATTACTTAATTATTTTGAGACATACAAACTCTTAAATGATACCCAATATGGCTATTTAAAAGGCAGATCTACTAGCACAGCAATTTCTGAGCTTTTGAACCATATTGCAGATGCTTTTGATCGCAAGGAAGTGGTGATACTTGGTTGTTGCGATGTGAGTAAGGCCTTTGACTCCATGGACCATCCAATACTTTTACAGATACGGCGTGCGAGGACGAGCAAATGAACTTATTTCCTTTTACTTAACGAACAGAAAGCAAGCAGTTTACTGGACTAATAAATATTCGAATACATTATTGATAAATCGAGGGGTTCCACAGGGGTCAATATTAGGTCCTCTGCTCTTTCTAATTTACGTGAATGATCTACCTTATAACATATCTGCAGGGAAAGTTACCCAGTTTGCGGATGATACATCCGTTTTGGTTCGGGCCCAGGAAATGGGAGAGGGAAGTATAAATTTGGAGCATGCGCTAATGGAGGCAGGCGAATGGTTTGGCAGTAACCTCCTGAAGCTAAATCAAGATAAAACACAGCAGTTAGCACTTACAACAAAAGGGATCTCTAATGAGAGCAAAGAGAGCATCAAATTTCTGGGTCTACAGCTCACCAGCGACATGAGTTGGGATTGCCATGTGGAAGATTTGTGTCGCCGCCTTGCTGCGGCTGTTTATTCTATTCGTAGGATAAAACAGGTAGCAACATACGAAGCAGCTCGAACGGCCTACTTTTCTAATTTTCAGAGTAGAGCTACATTTGGCATCCTAGCGTGGGGTGCGTCAGGTGCAGCTGAGTCGGTGTTTAAAATGCAAAAAAGTGCCATTAGGGCTCTTAGTAGTGTGTCCAACAAAACTAGCTGCAGGCAACTGTTTAAAACACATAAAATACTGACCTTGCCATCCTTATATGTACTTACCTGTCTCGAGTATGTCCACAATACACACCAAAAGTTCTACTTAAATAGTAATTTCCATAATTACGGTACCAGGAATAGAAATAACATAGTGATACCATACCATCGGTTACAGAGAAGTCAAATGAGTACAAATTACCTAGCCTTAAAAATTTACAATAAAATTCCTAATAGAATGAAAGGCCTGGACCGTGGACGATTTAAAACTAAAGCCAAAGACATACTACTAAAGGAGTGTTTTTACTCGTTAAGTGATTTTTTGAATCATCAATTTTAATGTGTTTTTTCTTTTATTGTTATTTGTACTTTTCTCATTTATATTTTACACTGAATATATCAATATGACGTACGTATGTATATATACATTAATAAATATTATTATTATAGGAGCATATTTCAAATTAGAAATATCACATCTATTGTGAACTCAATGTTTTCTACTGAATCACAACACACGATTTTAGCAATGTCCTTTAGCATTTTAAAACGCTCATTTTTTCCTATTACACTTATAAATTTTTCATACATGAACTGTCCCACTCCTCTCTTAACATCAAAACATGACTTTTCAAATTTGTTTATTATTTCAACGCTCTCGATTAGCGACATAAATTGTTTATTAATAAACGCCAACTGTTGAGGTATATCTTTACTCGAATACACCTTTTGGGTATCAGTCACAGATTGTGTATCCCTATCAAGATCCATAATAATTGTCATTATTCCTTCATAATGATTTGCATGAAAAATAGCAGCCTCCAACTACGGTTCCCATCGTGTGATTACTGGTTGAGGAGGAAGCGGAACACCGGGTAGATGTTGTTTGTAAAACTGAATTCGTAATTGGGCCTTTAAAAATACTTTCTTAACACTACTAATTAAAGTATGTACTAAGGGAAAATGGTTTCTAACTTCTTCTGCCACACGATTTAGTCCGTGCGTTAAGCAAGATGTGTGAATTAAATTTGGGTAAAAGATTTTCAAGTTGAAAGCTGCCTTCACCATGTATAGTGCAGCATCCGTCAAAAACAATAGAATTTTCTCTGTTGGAATCGATTCCGATAAGAAGAAACTTGCCAGTTCTTCCTGTATAAACCTTGTTATTATCAAATTATTTGCCTTTTCCAACTGTTTGGATGAAATTAAATCAGATTTTGCTGGAATCGATACGTTAAGGATATCAATCATTAAATGAACTATGTATCGGCCAACACAATCAGTAGTTTCATTTACGCATATATAAAGATAATTATTTGCAACAACCTTCTTAATGCTATTCAGTGTTTCTGCATTTGCTGATGTACTTTTGCAAAACTAACTTGACATTTAAATTGTTTAGTTTATGTAGTGGAATATCTGCCGACACAAACATTTGGCACAAATCTTCATTAAATTGTTCTTCCGACCTTTACTTATCAATATTATTGATCTATTTTCGATGATTTGTTGAACTGGTCTTATTTAACCTTCATTTCGTAGAGAGTATTATTTATTTGCGAACGTAAGAAAATTCTATTGACATTCCATAAGTATGAGACCTAAATTACACAACTTAAATATGTTTGTCCCAGATTTTATTGCACAGTACTGTACCTTCTAAATTTGTATTATATAAAAAAAAGGTAAAATGTGCTCTATTTGATTATTTAAAAGCAAAACCGACGAATTATCGGCTTCTCTGGGAATAGTTCAGCCTTATCTAATGATTTAAAAATACAATATTTATGTTTATAATAAAATACACCATAAGTGCAGTGTATACTCAAGAAATATGAAATCTGATTTTATTAGATTTATCAGCGTCTAGCTTGAACAAAATCGTGTGTCCGTTATTATATTAAAAGGTCAAATTTTGGTTAAGCATTGCACGTCATCATCAATTGTCATTAGTGTCCCATGCAGTAAGCACTTGACATAAATATAAGTGTTTTATTCCTTAAATAATAATACAAAAGTATTTTTAATAATATAAAAAATATTAAAAATGGGGTGTGAAGAACACAATACATACACAAAAATACGTATGTGAACTTGTATTGTGTTCTTCACACCCCATTTTTAATATTTTTTATATTATTAAAAATACTTTTGTATTATACAAAATTAGTAAGGTTTTACCTACTCAAGTATGCCTTAAATAATACTTTTTTTTAAAAGGTAAGTACATATTATATTTAAATACAGATGAAACCAACTTGTGGCTAAAACAATTTTTTTTATGCGGAAACAGTGTTGTGTTTAAAAGTTAAACCAACATATAACAAGGTTATATATACTTTTCCATTTTGTTTAAAATGGTTTCATATTAATAATAATTTAGGAACAGACGAAATATCTGTCGCATTTTATTCACCATTGTTTTGCCGATATCTGTGTTTTAACATGTTCTACTAATATCAATAGGTCGATAACGGTTGTATCACATGGTAGTTCAGAAAATTCACCGGTTTAATTTTTAGTAATTACGCTAGTCGCTATCTGCAACCCCTTGTCTCGCACAATGAAAAAATGCTCTATTGCTTGTATTGCTATCTAACCCAGCGCTGCCAACCTTACGAATTTTTGTCTCTTAATCTACGGATTTTTCAATTTGCACACGTGTATAAATTGTACAATGCAAAAAAGGTTTAAGTATATCAATACGTTAAGCACGTATTACGCATTTGTTACAAATGAAACAGACATGTAAAATACACATCTGTAACTGTAAACATGGACAACACACCTCGTATTTTCCAGCTTTTTACTTCTGCTTAAGACATGTTTCTGCTATTACTATTAAGCGTCGTCAGTTAAGCTAGTGAAGGGAAGGGTTGCCATTTTCGGCATAGTCTCTTTCGTCCGTCAGATGTCACTATATTATATAGTGCTACCTGATAGGACGAAATTTGCTATGCCTTATAGGCGATTTAAGCTTTTAAATTACTTCACTAGCTTAACTGATGACGCTTAATAGTAATAGCAGAAACATATGTCTTAAGCAGAAGTAAAAAGCTGGAAAATACGAGGTGTGTTGTCCATGTTTACAGTTACAGATGTGTATTTTACATGTTTGTTTCATTTGTACAATGCAGTTTAAACAATAGATTTTCTTGTTACATCAATATTGCCTCGTGAAGTGGAACGTAATTTGTAAGCATGCATACAGTAATCTTGTGGGCATTGTCAACAAGTAGCATGAATATATATCTAATACGGGTGACTAGATGGATAAAATACTGAAATATACGGCCATTTTGGGTCCAGACGAGAAAAATTTTATTCGCTAAACTCTTACAGAATTCAATAAAGGTTGTCCTGTACATTATTGACAAAAAAATAAGTCAAAAATCAAGAGAGAAATAAACTTTTCCCTCCACCGAGTCAGAACAATAAAGTTATAAAATTACAGATTTGGTGGTTTCAGAACAAGCAAAAATTATTATTTGGCGTAAAATCGAAGATAATTTGTTTCCTAATATAAACTCAATTCGGGGACATATTGTATAATAACGTTTTTTTGTGAAATGATCTCTTGAATGTAACTTTATTTCAATAAATTTGTGTTATCACATTTTATGAGTTTATGTAAAAGTAGATATTACACCAGATATGCATCCTAGAGTTAAACAACGTTGCCACTTCATACGAAGCTGTATATTCCGCTTTAATATAACGTATCGCTGCGTCATCAGCTTTTTGGGAGAATTTTTAGATGCGCACGTTGTTTTAAGGCCATATCCGTTGTATACCTCTGGTTGCTTAGTAGTGTTACCTGATACCGTTTAGCAGCTCGGACATATTTCATTGAAATAATTGAGTTGCTAGAGTCGGCGGAGGTTGTTTTATTGCAATTCTAAATGTTGGTACGTCGTATTTGATTAGACTGCATATTTATTGTACCCTTCGATCATGTGAAGGTGGGTAAATTAACTAAAATCTTTTTAGAACTTTCAGCGTCTCCATTTTCGCATTTCGTTTCTTGGACAGTCTAATTTTCCGTTTACAGGGTTTTATTGTTGTACCGAGGATAACACTAGTGCGGGGAAACGATTACCAGCCACGTGTTCGAGAGCTGATTTTTGCAGGAGGGAGCCGCTTTGGAGCAATATTGGACAGCATTAACCGAGAGCAGCTAAGTACGTTTAGGCCGCCTTCGAACTATCTCGAACGGCTCTCTGTTCTGTCCTCTATCAGAAACTTTGTGTCAGGTCATAAGGCGATAAAAGATTATTTTTTTGTCTTTATGGGCCGTAATTTTTATGCATCATCGGCTGCATAGAAAACTGGTACAGTTAGTTTTAGGTTGCTTGATTTGGGCTGTAGCATGCCAAAATTAAATTTAATGTCATTTATATGTGTCATATATTGTCAGGTTAATATGCCGCAAATAAACAGAGTTTCAAAAAGCTATAATTCGAACTAAGCTGCATGATAGGTTCAGCATAAGGGCAATTGCACACGAGGTCGGAGTTAAGAAGAACACCATCGTTAACACCATGTTACTTAACAAATAGAGTTCTTTCACATCTAAAATTTTCAAATATTCAGGTATAGATTTTTTTTGCTGTACGTCTTTTCTATGCGGCCGATGGTAAGTATATTTTGATTAAAATAGTTCTCCTTGCCTTTAAACTATCAGATTAATTTATCTTAAATATTATTGAGGAGTTTTCACGTAAACTGGCATGGGCACAAGATTCAAAGCGTGGATATTGCACGTTACATGTAAAAGGTTAGCACTATGTTCTTTGAGAGATTGACTAAAGACAGCATGTTTGCGGCACCGTCACTCCCAAACATTAATATTTGCTTTGGGAAAATTTCAACTTTGTCCAATGACGTCAAAATCTCATTGGCAGTACACGTTTCAACTCGTCTGGAAGCACGTAACATAACAGCTGACAGTTGATGAGGTTCCATTGTACGTATAGTTTATTTCAAATTATAAGAATATAACTTTGAACGGCTCTAATGCCTTTATTGCACCACCTTCTGTGATAATTATTATACCTGGTCTCCTTATTGAACGGGTACGGTTTACCTATTTGCAACGTATGAATCTAGGGGTCGTATTGACTATAAATTAGGGCCCTATAATATAATAAAACGCTGTTAATTTCAAGTATATAATAAAAAATATCTGTACATTGACTTTATATACAAAGAAAAAATTACAAATCGTGTGGCAACATGTGTAGTGGATACATATAGATATAGATATATAAAGCTAATTTATTTGTAATACACAATAAAATTTTTATGTGTCACCGCATTTCATAAATGATCTGTGATTGAGTCGTTTTGCAAATCGGTGTCTGTGTCTAAATCGTATTGCAAATTTATAATCAAAGGTGCTACTAATTTGTACATGCGCATATATTCGTCCTCTTTTGCTATTGCGTGTTTAACAGCATTTTTCCAATTTACAGCAGTTATATGTTCCATGGCATTTTTATGTGTGTTACACTGCTTTCACTAAATTTCGGTGTTTGATTTGTTCGTCTTATGGTATTTTTCAGTTGGGCCCATATCAATTCAATGGGATTGAAAATGCAATGGTATGGTGGTAAACGCAAAATTGTATGTCCTGCTTCTTTGGCTCTGTTATCCACATAATAATCCTTTAAATATTCTTTTGTCTTCATCACCTCTATTAATTGGTTTTTTGTATAATGTCCTCAAAATATAAATCATTTGCTTCTAAAAATGTTTTAATATCTTTCTTATTATTACATTTTGTAGGAACTTTGGTTTGCTGTCGAGAATGATACGGAGCGTTGTCCATCACTATCACACTATCTTTTGGTAAATTTGGCAGCAAAGTGTCACAAAACCATTCTTCAAATAAAGATGAGGTCACATCTTCATGGTAATCTAAACTTGAGAATTTAACATTTTTAGCAGATAATAGCGGCTGTCCGATCCATCCTTTTTCTGACCCAGCATGAAGAATGATTATTCTCTTCCCTCTTGAAACCGGCGCGTCCAACTGACACATACTTGAACTATCCACCCAACCTTTGCAAATTGTGTCATGGGTGTCATACCACGTCTCGTCTAAATAACATATTAATCGTCTTTCCTGTCTATACCTTCTAATTGCCGTTAAGTATTCATATCTAAGTTTCTGTAACCTCGGGCTTTCCATAATTGTGCGACGTTTGTCCATAGTGCCAAACTTAAAACCAGCTTTCTTTAGCCTCCGCCACAAGGTTGCTTCAGAACACTGAATATTTATAGGCTCATCACTGATTCTTTTATGTAAGCAGTCAAGTGTAGATTCAACATTTCCTCTGTAGAAGGAGTATACTTGCTGCCTAATAGTATCAATTTCACTCTTCAATTTTTCTCGGTGCTCCTTTGTCACTTCTTTGCTTTCGAGGCCCTGCGTTATTCTTAATTATTTTATATATTGTTCCAAAAGGCACCTTCGTTAATTGCGACGTTCGTTGAATGTTCTGGGTTTGTAGTTCGTTATTTTCTTCCATCAGGGTATGATAGACATTGAAAATTATCTGTTTTGCATCTTCTGATATATGCTTTCTCTGTCGTGCTCCAACAGTATTATCACTATCCACATCATAATCACTAACACTTTCAGCAAAAGGTCGCCACATGTTCGTTAAGTAAAGAGAGAAAAATCAAATATGTATACAGCAGTAAAGATTGACAATAAATGATAAATAGACTTAATATTAGATGTAATATATACCAACTCTCCTAACTATATTTACTTAAATTTTGTTTAATAAATATAAGCACTTATTTCATCTAAATTGTAATTTAATGACTATTTAACTATAAATAATAACTATATATTCAAATTAACAACTGTTGGTACTTATATTATCATTAAATTTTATTTCATCTAAATTGCAGTAATACTTAAATTTTGTCATTACGGACCTCAGCAGTTTGTTTGCGTAAAAGATAATCGTATTGAGCGGCCAGGTAGTTATTGCCGCAGGTGGTGAAATAAAAGCATTAGAGCCGTTCAAAGTTATATTCTTATAATTTGAAATAAACTATACCATAACATTAATAACTGATTTTTTCGATCCGTCGTTTCACCCACAGCCACAGTTTTTTATCTTTCAATTCCGATTTAATTCTTTTTTCAATCTTTGCTCGTCTATTCTAAAAGGAAATAAATGCATAGCGCTCTGGTACAGCAAACTGTATATTACATGCAATAAGAGTTAAATATAAATAAAAATAAAATGTTTTTCTAGCACACCCCTTTTTTGGTTACCATGGGTTCTGCGGCTTACGTATATTTCACAATCTCTTCTCCCACGACGCATCAAAAATCTATTACACGCTGTGCATTTTATTCTACATCCATCGTATTTTAGATCCGGGAAATTGGCAATGAATTTACGCGCTCTAATGCACATTAGACGGTTAAGCGATCTCACCGATCGTGGCATATTTATACGCGACACGACTGCATACTAATTTGCAATTCAAGGTTCCTTTCATTCGTACGACTAACTGCCGATATCAAACCCGCTAACGCCTGAAATATCTCAGACTATGTATGTGGCATCAATATGCCATCTCTAACTACAACTTTCGGTGAAGAATTCTAATGCATTTTATCTATCCGATATATTTGCCTTAAAGATAGGGAACTACCAGAGACTTTATTTGCAGGCGCGGCTCGCGATTACGTACTGTTGAGGCACGTACAATGATGCGAGTGCTTCGTGTATTCTCGTGTACTAACTGCAGCGTTTTCGTAGTAAACACCGAAATCACACGAGGCACTCGCATCATTGTACTTGCACTCCCAAATACGTCATCACGAGCCGGGCCTGTCTATTTGTATTTTTCCTTACTTACCTATTTATGCTATCTTAAATTGATCAAAAATATAAAATAACATGAAAAGTGCCTTAGTAAAATAATACCAGTAGATTAACTTTATTCTTTTGATCATATACGACAGTCATTTCCTTAATTTTCTACAAAAAAAAAAAAATAAGACGAAAATGTAATTACAAAATACAAGAAACGCAATACACAAAATTAAGTGTTAGATTTATCCATAATGTATTTCATAATGTTAAGTTAGCAAATACAAAAAAACAAAACTACACATATACATGGGTGATCTCTCTCTACATAAATTGATTATTTTATACATAGCATAGGTACACAAAGATAATTTAGTTTAATAATAACCTAGCTACTAAAATTATTTCATTTTCTCAACGTAGGAGGCGGGGTCGATTTGTTTTCTTCCATTGATGGATCACGCGTCCCTTAACGTGCCGACTTACAGTATCCTACGACGGAATATCACCCCCGGACTCCTAACACAGAGATATTATCCAGCCAATGTGGACAACCAGCAGGTAAAATTAATTTACCTAAAATATTCTTTGTTTCTCCAGTTTTCTTTGAATTAACTACAATTCTAACAGCATAATGCAAGGCGGATCTAGGTACAGAGTGTGATCAGTACAAAATCCAAATACAGCCATATTTACATGTTGTGGAACCAGAACTTTTTACCAATATATATATATAATATATAAATATATTTTTTTTTTATTTCGAATTCATAAATTCATTTAAATAATAATAAGAAACACGCCCAAATCTAAGTGAATTGACTGCCACATGTCAAAAAGACCGTCGATAACTTCGCCACAATAAGAAGATATAATTAAAAAATAAAACATTTGTCAAATATTTAAAAGAACTAAAACAAATGTCTTCGTATTCTTTCACTTTTTGTTTTTTGTAAAATGTTAGTATATACATATTTAAAAGTCCATTCAAATAGATTGAACTGGTATCTTGTAACTTGTCATAGTAATATATATACACAAAATGTAAGAAAAAAAATTATTGGCGTAAAAATAATTAACAAATACTCAACCTTCTAGTCACGTGAAAATATTTTACATACACTAAACAGTAGTAATATAGTATTCGCTTCCAACTTGCTATTTTTAGTAAACTGTAATAGTCGTAATCTTTGTAATTAAAATTATTTTATGAATGCAATGTCTTTTTGATTCTTCGAACAGGAAAATAAATCATTATCACAGCTTACTAGATTATAAAAAACGTTCCATAAATCACAAAATGCATATAAAATAAGTAAATATAGCAATCACACGTTTAACACACTTTTCCTTTTTTCTTTTTAATAAACAGTGCAAGCATGTCTAGTACTATGCATCCATAAGGAGGTTCTATTAAAATTAAAAATCAAAATTCGAATCAAAAACTTGAATTACTTCAATAGTAATCAATTAATGTATTGGATGATCAAAGTCAACTTCCAAGATATTGGTTAACACGGAAAAGCTCTATTATTTATTATTTGTCTTCAGCAATTGATTGAAAACTGGTTAAAATTATTAATTTCTTCACACCTCTTAAGATTAGTGCATGTGTAATGTATTTTTCAGCGAAATTAACGCAATACAACCAGACACATTTATCATAAGTACATGGTACTAATTAAGTGAAAGTTGGGCATATTGCAGTCAAAACGTTGTAAATATTCGCTGCTGAATATCTTAACAACGTGTGTTCAGAAACATTCGAAGTCAAAGTAGTCCTTGAAAATATGAAGTCATGTCTGAGATAGATTGATTTTTGACAAACAGTTGACATTTAATAATTATTAGAAATCAGATACTTAAGTAAAGATTTACGATTTTTTGTTCAGAGCCCACTTGACTTCGAATGTTTCTGAACACCCGTTATAAAAATTGCAAACGGCATCAAAATAGTTTGGTTGAAAGACTAACAGAGGAGTATAAACTAGGATTTTTAGTTTTTTCTCGTTTAACCCATTTATTCCCATTGTTGCGTTAACGCAACCCCAAAAATTTTTTTTCGTACTAAAAGTAATAATTTTGGATGTACTGTCAGTAGCATTGCGTTAATAAATACTTAAACAACCTAATAAACATTTTGGGAACGGGTAATCGCATTTTCAGTTTTGAATAAAAATATAATAAAACTATGGAATTTCCAAGAAAAAAACTTAAGTATCTAAGGTTAAATTAAATAACATACAGCTTACTTTTTCATTTATCATTAAGAGGTTTCATATAAATGATACTTCACGTAACATTATTTTGGAAAAAAGTCAATCCCGTTTTTTCCGGAAATATTTCTCAAACGGATTTGAAACATAGCGTTGCGAAAACGCAAAACATTGAGACAAATGGTGTAATTGTAGTCATGAGTAATATTCCTGCCTGAACATGCTTTTTCACGTCTGGGGGATGTTTATTGGGTATCCGTTGTGTGATGCGAGTTTATTCAGTTCATTTACGCTGTGGGATAGACAAGTTGAAGAAGTTAGAGTTCATAATAGTGTTATCTTGAGATTTACAGAAATATTATACAATGGTAAGTACAATAATTTCTGAAGTATGTGTTGGTCGTTGATGTTGATAATAAAATTATTTTAGAGTCACGTGAAATATCGCGATGATCCTACCAGACCGTTGACTTTGAAAGAACTTGAGGCAATTGTTGAAGATCTTGATCTGAATGAGGAAATTGATGTTTGTTATATACCACCCGACGTCGATGATATAACGGACGAGGAGGACATTGATGATAATGTTATAGGTGGAGTAGAAAATTTGCATGTAGATATAGCGGGAACTTTTGAGATAATGTGTCCGAATAACGAAATTGAGACAGAGGATGATATATATATATATATATATATATATATATATATATATATATATATATATATATATATATATATATATATCATGAGGCAGCTTTATCTACACCAAGCAAAACGGCAAGAATTGAAGACATTATTTGGTGTAAAACGCCCGTTGACTACGAGGAAGATGCTACGTCAAATGATGAAGGGAATGTACAGAATATTGTTGAGGCGCTACATGGAAAGTCTGTGCTTGATTTCTTTATGCAAATGTTTGATAAAAATGTTGGCCAGCTTATTATTTCAAACTCCATAAAATATGCGAGAGATAATAACTGTACTCAATTCGCCTTAGATCAACATGATCTAGAATTTTTTTGGCAATATTGATTTTGTGTGGGTATCACACTCTTCCACAGGTAAAACTTTACTGGTCATCTGATGAAGATAAAGGTGTTCAATTTGTGAAAAATGCGATGTCTCGAAACAGATTTCTCGACATAAAGCAGAACATTCATCTTGCAGATAACAATCAATTAGACAAGGCAGACAAATTTGCGAAAGTAAGACCGCTGGTTGATCTCTTGAACAGCAATTTCTTGAAGTATGGTGTTTTTAGACATCACTTATCAATTGATGAGCAAATTATACCCTACTTCAGCCGCCATTCAGCGAAAATGTTTTTGAAAGGGAAGCCGGTACGTTTCGGGTTCAAAATGTGGTGTCTGGCATCTAGCGATGGGTATTTATATTAATTTATACCTTATGCTGGAGAAACTGGTGAAAATGCCAAAAGAGAATTTGGTTTAGGTGAAACAGTGGTCATCAATCTTTTGAACGTATTAGAAAATAAGTCGACTCATAAGGTATACTTTGATAACTTTTTTACGAGCTACAAGCTATTAGTTCATCTGAAACGTCAAGGATACTTTGCTACTGGAACTGTACGTCAGAACAGAATGCTGAAATGCCCTTTAGAGACTTGTAAGTCTATAGGAAAAAAACCTCGTGGTACAATGGATTCTCGTTACGATCACGTAAATGAAATAAGCGTGGTCCGTTGGAATGACAATTCTGTGGTTACAGTAGCAACCAATTGTGAGTCTGCACTGCCTAATGTGTTTGTGAAGCGGTACCATCGTAGAGACAAAAAAAGACATCTCTATACCACAACCAAATATGATTGCCAAATATAACAAACATATGGGAGGCGTTGATCTACACGATAACGCAGTTTACCGAATAAATATACGTGGAAAAAAATGGTGGTGGCCATTTTTTATAAATATGTTAGATTCTACTGTGGTGAATGCTTGGAAACTGCACAGACTTGTATACACAGAGAAACCCATTTCGCAGCTGGATTTCAGGTCTGAACTTGTAAGTGCTAACAAATGTAAAATACAATCTGTTCGAGGACGTGGTTCCAGTGCATCTCTCTCATCCAGTGCACGTTTAGATAATGTGGGTCACCTAATTGAAAGAAATCGTGAAAATTGGACGAGACGTTGTAGAGTATGCAAAAGTACAACCGTATTTTTGTGTAATAAATGTGGAGTTCCATTACATTCACACTGCTTCAAAGACTACCATAATTAATAATTGTAATATTTTTTTGTGCATATAGTCCCATTGTTGCGTTAACGCAACGCAAAAAAAATATAAGAATCAATTGTTTGTCTTTTTGTTTTACTTTAAAGAATGTTTATAAATACCTAAATAAAAGGTTATTCCTTAAAGAATTTGCGTTTTCCTTGATTTGTCTAATAGTGGTCCTAAATGGGTTAAGACGAAATTTTGCCACGGTTTATATAAACGGTTATAACTAGGGAACAGACATTCTTACCACATGACTCGGCGTAATTCAATGAAGTATTTGTTAGACTTACCCGGCCATCTGGTCCGCAGCGTTAACAATGCACAAGCCGGCTATTGTATTCGGAGAATATATTCCATTAGACGCAATCGGCTATTGGAAATGTTTATAAACTTCTTGGAAATGTTTATAAACTTCGCTCAGAACATCCCGGCGTAATACAATGAAGATTTTGTGTTTGACTTACTCGGACACCTGCTCTCGCAGCGATAACAATAACAATATAGTAATGTGGTAAGAATGACCGTTCTCTAGTTATAACTTAGGAATAAAGTGGTTCATTCTAGTAACATTCCGACGGCGACTGACAACATATATATACGCGTGCCTGTGCGATGTTACTCAAATAAACCTTTCTATTTATGAAGACTTACGGAGACAGATTGATTGCTAAAACTCGTCGATTAGTTTTAATTCAACTGAAGTAGCACCTTAAATTTTTCGTCTATTCCTAGTACATAATATTTAACAATAAATTTCACAAATTTGATGGTTGGTTGATGGCAGTCGCGGCTCTTGCACGGACGAGACTGTTTCGAACAATTTCGGTTGCACCTACTTACTTCCTCCGTTAGCTAAAAAAATAAAAATTTCCAAATTTGAGGCATCTGATATACACCTAATGTTCTTTAAATTGGGCCTAATTGCTTTCACTTCCGGTTTAACCGGAAATGTAACAAACGTCAGTCTTCTGTCATAATCTCCTGGTTCTTATCCTAGATGCAGGCTTTGTTCGAAGCAACTTTGAGACAAATTTTAATAACACTTTATAAACTGTCAAAGTTAAACAAACAAATAATGTCAAATTTTGCTTTAGTTTCCTCCATAGATAGCTTTGGTTTTTACGATCTCAATTTTTGAATATTTAAAATGGAATTTCACCTCTGTTTTGAAGTCTAATTACAAAAGGTAATACAGTCAAAGCTCGATAACTCGGACCCCGACATCTCGGACTTCGGATAACTCGGACCAAATTACAAACGTGTCACATTCCACATTCTGGTAGGTTAAAATGTTACAGGTGCCGCAAACAGGTGGCGGAGTTATCGCAACACAACGCTAGTGTGTACCTCTCTCAACCCACTGCCGCGCTAAACACAGCATCCACACATACGAGTAGCCAGTCAGTTGAGACGAGCCCGTGTGTAACAATGGCGTCGAACAAGAGAAAGTGTGTTTCTTTAAGTGTTGCAGAGAAATTAAAACTGATTGAAAAGCTAGAATCAGGTACTTCTGTGGCAAATGTGTGTAGAGAATACGGCATCGCGAAACAAACAGTGTCAGGAATAAGAAAGAACAAAGACAAACTGAAGACGTTTGCTCTGCAATATGATGTTGAAATAACAGTTTCCAGTAGAAAACGACTGAAATTGCCTAGTAACACGAACCTGGAAAATGCTGTACATAAATGGTACATACAGCAACGGTTTAGTGGTGTTGCAGTTCGTGGTATAGAGCTTCAGGCGGCAGCTAAAAGACTTGCTAAGCATATGAACATTGAATTTTGTGCTAGCGATGGTTGGCTCTATCGATTTCAAAACCGGCACGGTATTGTAAACAAGAGACTGTTTGGTGAAGCTCTAAGTGCCGATCAAGATAGTGTTGAACCATTTAGAAAACGACTTGACACTATAATTCGAAAAATGCTTGGTTCACCCAAGAAATCACAATAGACTGGTTTCAGAAACAATTTGTTCCGACGAAGTGCGATGATTCCAAATCGAAGTTCTAAAAATTGCCCCTAATGACATCAAGGCTGTTTTGCTTGTGGACAACGCCCCTTCACATCCAACTGTGAAGATGTGTAGCAGTGATGGGAAAATAAAGTGCCTGGTATTGCCTCCCAATACCACCTCGCTTATCCAACCAATGGATCAGGGTACTATTTTGACATGTAAGAGGTTGTATAAGAGGAAGTTTCTCGATGAAGTAATGGTGGTACTAGAGGAACCTGAGGACAAAGAAGAGGACACGCGAGGACTAAGGACATTGCAGAACATCCGCAATTACAACATCAAGTCAGCAATCTTAAACTGGGCTTCTGCTTGGAATGAAGTAAAAACTTCTATGCTTGTCAACTGCTGGAACAAACTTTTTTTTGACAAAGTTGTAGAGTATAATTTCGAGGGTTGTGAGACCAATGATTATCATCAGATACTTTTAGCGGCCGGTGAAACAGAACCCACTGTAGAGGACATTCATGAGTGGTTAGATAGAGAAGATGGAGACCCAGGCTATCAGATCCAGACTGATGAAGATATCGCTTGCGATGTTTTGGCTTCTAACACCACGGGCGAGAATAGTACGGACGAGGAGGAGGAAGAACAACCTTAAATCGAAGCTGTCAAATGCTCGTGAAGCTCTGGACGTACTCATTGGAATTATAGACTCTACTTCAGATCCTGAACTGCAGCCATTCTATAGACACTTTAGGACTGCACGTGAAATAATTGTTCGCAAGCAACATCAAAAGTTTTCACAAAAGAAGATTGAGCACTTTTTCAAACGTGTATCTGCTGGGGAAAATAACACAGTGGCAGACCAATCACCATTGCCATCATGCTCCTATAATGCACCAACCGAATTAGACTCTGATTAATGTATACTTTGTGCAGTTTCTATCAGTTTTATAGTTATAGTACCTGTTTCAGTTTTACCTGATATGTATTGATAACCTTGTTGTATTAAAGTTCAGTATAATATTGCTACTGTATAGATAAAATTTGGTGTTAGTTTTAATTCCTAACGTACCTACAACTTTATTTCCTTTCGATAAGTCGGACTTTTCGTAACTCGGACAGATCTTCGCCCCATTTAGTACGAGTTATCGAGCTTTGACTGTACTTCGTTGAAAGGAGAATTTTCCGTAGAATTCAAATTTTGAGAAAAATATACAGGATGCTATTTAAAATAAAAAAGTAGGGTTGTTTCCTGTTAAATCGGAAGTGAAAGAATATGAATGTTCCTCCATTTAAAGAAAATTAGGTGTGTATCAGATGCACCAAAGTTAAATTTTTTATTTTATTAGATCACGGAGATAAGCCATTGGAACCACGTAACTGAGACACCTAGTATATGTAAGCTTAAACGAAGCAGTCTAATCCGTGTAAGAGCCCACGCTTTACCTCATCAAGAGCCGCCACTGGTGAACTAGGCCGTCGGCATCAGGGCAATCTGGTGATGATCTAGTAGCAGAGAGTTCAAGTGGTTTTCAGGAAAGGGAAATTATTTCACAGGGACAAGGTGCCATTAGGTCGTCGTCGTCAGGGCGGACACCAGGTGAAGTAATATTCAGCAGTACCTCGTCTGATGATAGGCCTGCTGGTAACGACCTGGTGGCAGAAGATTTTATGGGGTTTACTGTGGAGGAACAGCAACGCGAGGGTACCACTAGGCCGTCACTAGATTGCTCTGATGATCTAATGGCAGGAATTTCCAAGTAGTTTTCAGGGAAGGGAAATTATTTCACAGGGACAGGGTGCTATTGAGCCGTCAACATCAGGGCGGTCATCAGATGAAGTACTGCTCAGGAGTACTTCGTTTGATAATAGTCTTGCTGGTGACGCTTTGTGGCTTTTCTGGGATTTACTATGGAGGAATAGCAGTAAAAACGCTTTCTCCGGGCCATAATTACATATTTATAATATGACCAGTCGCAGTTCTTGATGCTCCTGCACGAATCAGACTGCTTATAACAATTTCGGTTGTACCTACTCGCTTCTCTGTATATATGAAAGTTTAAACGAGGCAGTGTCGTCCGTGCAGGAGTCCGCGTTTTATGTCATCAAGAGCCACCCGCTGAATATAGCCTACCAAGTCTATAAGTGACAGTATGAATATATTTGTCCCGTTTACACAGCAAAAAAACTGATTTCATGCTTATAAGAGTTGTACGGGTTTTATATGTCGCGCAGTGTACATTGTTTAAATAAATTATGTTCCTATTAATTATGTATAATAATGATTTCGACAGGCAACCTGTATATACAATCAAAACTGTTTTTGTAGTTAGAATAAATTATAAATAAATAAAAACACTCAATTAAGGGTATATATAAATAATAATAAATCAAAATGTGCTGACACTACATCAAATACAAGCAGACACAAATATAATTAATAAAATTTTAAGAACTCGTTTTGTGAAGTCAAAACTTTTAGTATTGTCAACCGTCAACAGCTAACTTCGTCATATTAACGAGTAATTACATGTTTCTAAAAAAAAAAAAAAAAAATCGTGTTTGCAAACTGTCCGAAGACGTCAACTTGAATTTTAATTATTCTTTTTATATTATCAACTGTTAACAGCTGGCGTCAATCTTTTGTGGGCAAACCTTTCTAGAGTTGACTTAGATATGAGTAATTCCAATTAAGTTTCTCAAAAAATAATTGTAACAAACTGCGCAGTCAAATTTAAGTGATATTTTTTGTTGTTGCACAGCTGACTTAAGTTACTTCGTGGTGTAAACGGATTTAATCACATTTCTCCAAGAAAAATTCGTATTGGCAAACTGAGAAAAGTCATCAATTAAATTTTCGCGAGTGTGTGTTTTGCAAACTGTTAACTGACTCTAATTCTAATTACAGCATCACATTGGCAAACTGCACAAAGCTAAATTTAAATAATTCTTTGTGTTGTCAACAGGTGACTTTAAACACTCTCGTGGTGTGAACGGGTTTAATTACATATTTCTCAAAGAAAAACTCGCGTTGACAAGCTCCACAAAACCATCAATTCAAATTTTTCTTAAGTTTTTTTTTGTGTTGAGAACTGTTAACAACAATTGACTTCTTCATATTAACGAGTTTAATTACGTAAGTTGTGTTAGCAAAGAGTCATCAATTTAAATTTCTGTGATTTCATTCTGTTGCTAATTGTTGGTTAACAGCTGACTAATCATTTCGTGATATGAGCAAGTTTAATTACATCTTTCTCAAAAGACAAAACCATTTTCAAACTGGGCAAGTTCATCGACTTAAAAACCAAGAGTTTTTTTTGGTCAACCCTCTACTGTTGACTTGGATCACTAAAGAGATACCACGAACAATTTTACATTGGCAAACGGCGTAAAGTCAAATTTAATAAATGATTCTTTCTGTACAGTACTTCATGGTGTGAACGGGTATAATCACATATTTCTCAAAAAAAACTCGTGTTGGCAAACTTCCTAAAGTCATCAATTTAAATTTCACTGAGTTTTTTTGTTGCAAACTTTTATAGGAACAGATTTTAATCACTTCTTGATGTTAACGAGTTTAATTATATAAGTCGTGTTAGCAGACAGCGCAAGATCATTTTGTGTTGCGAACAGCTGACTTCATCAACCACTTCGTGAAATAAACTGGATTTAATTACATATTTCTCAAAGAAAAACTCGTGTTAAGCAAACTTAAGTGTCTTAGTTCATCGATTTAAATATTAGTGTTTTTTAGTTGCCAACCCTCTCTAGACTTATCTTGGATCACTTAAACGACAGTATAAGTAATTATGATTACATGTTTCTTAAAACAAACTAGTATTAGCAAACTGCGCAGTTAAATTTTAGTGATTTTTTGTTGCCAACTGTTAACAACAGCTGAATTTAATTATTTCTTTATATCAATGTGTTTATTTAAAATGTTTCTCAAAGAAGAATCATTTTCTTTGAGAAACAATGCAGTGTACCAATTTTAAGTTTTAGTTATTTTTTTATGTTGCGATCACTGTCGACAACCGCGGGTTTAATTACATGTTTCTCAAAGAAATACCCATGTTGGTGAACTGCGCAAAGTGAACGATTTAAATTTTACTGGTCTTTTTGGTATTGCCAACTGTAAACAGTTGGATTTAATCACTTCTTGATAGCAGCGGGTTTATTTACATGTTTCTCAATGAAAAACTCACTAAAATCACTAAAATTTAAATTTTAGTGATTTTATGTTGCCAACTGATTTATGATTTAAATTTTTCTTTTTTTTTTGGTATTGTGAACTGTTAACAGCTGAGTTTCTTGATATCGGCGGGTTTGTTAACATGTTTCTCAAAGAAACACTCACTAAAATCACTAAAATTTAAATGATTATGTTGCCAACTGATTTGTGATTGATTTAAATTTTACTGTTTTTTTTTTTTGGTATTGTCAACGTTAACAGCAGCTAAATTTAATCACTTCTTGATATCAGCGTGTTTACATATTTTTCAAGGAAAAACTCAACAAAACCACTAAAATTTTAGTGATTTTATGTTGCAAACTGATTTTAACTGATAGATTTAAATTTTGCTGCTTTTTTTGGAATTGTGAACTGTTAACAGCTTAATTTAATCCCTTCTTGATATAGGTCTTTCACGATAACAGACGAGACACGTGATAAACAGTTACTTCAGAACAAGTAACATTTAAATTGCAATAATACCTAATAATCCTAGTATTACCCTCTATTAAGTCAATATATTATGTTACTAGAACTGGACATGCTTGCCAGCTTGGATTCTGTCAAATATCATTCGAATAAGTTGTTTACAATGAGTTCACATTTACAAGTTCCTCCATATTTTATTTATAAAACGATATTATATATAAGATCAGTTATTTTCACAACTAAATCATGCCTATATATAATATATATATATATATAAACAACATAAAGCATATTAGAAGGAGTTGTAAATATTTTAAAATGACATAAACCTAACCTCATAGATTATTTACTAACAACAGCTGACTCAAAGCAATGTAGATTTGTCAACCCTGTTTCGTAACTATTTATCACGTGTCTCGTCTGATATCGTGAAAGACCTATATCAGCGGGTTTGTTTACATGTTTCTCAAAGAAAAGTCACTAAAATTCAAGTGATTATGTTGCCAACTAATTTGTGATTAATTTAAATTTTACCGATTCTTTTTGTATTTTGTTAACAACAAATGGATTTAATCACTTCTTGACATCAGCGGATTATTTGCATGTTTCTCAAAGAAAAACTCGTTTTCTTTGAAAAACAGTGCTGTCACCAATTTAAAGTTTTAGTGATTTTATGTTGCCAATATAAAAAAAAACAGTCGACTTTAATAACTTCGTGAGTGTAGTTACATGTTTCTCAAAGAAGTACTCATGTTGGCGAATTGCACAAAGTGATCGATTTTACTGGTCTTTTTGGTATTGCCAACTGTTAACAGCTGAATTTAATCACTTCTTGATTATCAGCGGGTTATTTAAATGTTTCTCAACGAAAAACTCGTTTTGTCTGAGAAACAGTGCGATGTCACCAATTTTAAGTTTTAGTGATTTTTTTTGTGGTGCCAACTGTCAACAGCCGACTTTAATTACTTCTTCATTATGTTATTTACACGTTTCCCCCAAAAAACCCGTGTTAGCAAACAGTGCAGTCAACATTTTAGTGATTTTTGTGTTGACAACTGTCAACGGCCGATTTTATCATCATTTTAGTGATTTTTTGTGTTGCCAACAGCCTATTTTATCAACGTTTTAGTGATTTTTTATTGCCAACTGCCGATTTTATCAACATTTTAGTAATTTTTGTGTTGCCAACTGTCAACAGACGATTTTAATTACTCTGTGGGTTTAATTACATGTTTCCCAAAGAAAAACTCGCCTTGACAGAGTGCGCGAGATGTTCGATTTAAATTTTAAGTGTATTTTTGGTATTGCCAACTGTTAGCAACATTTGTCTTAAAATTTCATTATATTACATGGGATATTTACACGCCCAAAAAAAATTCGTGTTAGCAAACAGCGCAAAGTCACCAGTTTTAAATTTGTGATCTTTTTTGCGTTGCCAACTGTCAACAGCCGATTTTAATTACTCCGTGAGTTTAGTTACGTGTTTCCCAAAGAAAAACTCATGCTGGCGGAGTGTGTGGGGTGATCAATTTAAATTTGTGTTTTTTTGGTATTGCCAACTGCTAACAATTTACATCTTTAATTTCATTATGTTATTTGGGTTATGTACACGCCCAACCTCTCAAAAAACGCCTGTTAGCAAACAATGGAAAGTCACCAATTTTTAAATTTGCAATTTTTTGCATTGCCAACTGTCAACAACCGATTTTAATTTTCCGTGAGTTTAGTTACATGTTTTATATTATGTCAACAAGCAGTACAGTCAACAATTTCAAATTTTAGTGACTTTGTTTGTGCTGTCAGCTGTCAACAGCTGACTTTAATCACTTCTAACAAACGGGTTTAATTACATATGTATTTGAAAGAAATAAAAAAATTCGCGTTGCCAATCTTTTCAACAGTTAACTGAGATGACTTAAGCGATAGTATAAGTAATTCTAATTGCGTATTCTTCAACAAAAAAAGTTGTATTGCGCGCTGCACAAAAGCACATCTAAATTCTAGTGATTTTCTTGTTACCAATCCTTGACAGTTGATTCTGATCAGTTTCTAATAGTTTTTTTTTTAATAAATTTGATAGAAGTATTTAAAAAAATCTCAAAATTCGAACTAAAAGCGTATAAAGCCTAAAATAAGTCAATATACTAGCCAATGCAAATTAAAATTTAATTCCCAATTGATTTCTATCCACGTTTTGTTTCCCTTTAATCCCAAAAACTTAATTTCAACCGCGCACAACAAGAACACAAAAATAATATTTAATTGCACGGTCACATTGCACGGAAACGATCCACACTTCAAAAAAATTAAATTAATGTTTTCGTTTTTTGAATGAAGCAACTGGAAGGGGACACCTTAACATTTCCTCTTTTTTTTTTTGATTCGTTTTCTTTTAATTATTTTACAGTAATCTACAAGTATGAACTATATATCTATATATATATATATTTATATAAATACACCAAAAATAAAATAAATGAATGGGATTTTATACAAAAAAACGTATCAAGCCTAATTAATTATATAAAAAAAAAGAAATATACATGTCATACGTATTTTTGCATAAAATCTTGTGTTCTGTATCGCACCACTGACTCCAGGCAATAAATACATTAATAATAATAATAGTAATAATAATAATAATAATAATAATAAAATTAATAATAGCAGAATACGAAAATTGAAAATAATTTATCAACATTACACATATTTACTTTAAAATATATATATGTATATATCATCTAGTTAACTATAATAAACAAATCTTAACTGAATCAGTGGTCCTTTTTCTTGTTGACGGGAGGGAGAGGAAAGGGAAAAAAGAGTGGGAGACGAAGCGATCAGACAGTGTACACCAAATGGGCCGAGATGTTTGGTGTTTTTAGGCTTGATTCCAGTATGTATTTGGGTACTGCTTAGCTCCGGATTTGGTTTGGTTAGACGATTGCGAGCGCTGTCCGGCAGTGTTTCCAGAATCCTATAATCATTAAGATATATTAAGTTAGTTTCAAGCGCCCGTTTCGATTTTGAAACCGATCAAAAAACACCGAATTGTCACAACAATTATCATCGTGCGATCCAAAATGATTGTCCGAATAATACACGTGACGAGAAATTGTTGACGATGGGTGATTAATTGAGATTGTTTTGGCTATTTCCATCGCTTTAGCCTCACTTTCTACTGTAGCCAAGGGTGGCTCAATGGCGTAGTGCTGTTGGTTCGAAGGACCATGGATATTGATTAAAGAACAAATCATTCTTTAACAATTTAACAAAAATTACGGTATATATACAAATTATATTTACAACTTAATTCTAACGGTTCTGAAAATGTTATCTGAATGTACCTTAACTAAATATATTTTAAATCGAGGACATAATATTTGTTGTGTATGGTCACTGGTGTTCACCTAGTTGTATTAAATAAAGAGTTTAAACGCACGCTTATAATCCATTTTTACCTATTAGTAGTTCTTGTATTTTATAATATTTATGGTGATGTCTGTGACACACTCTTACTAACTTTAATCCGAATAAGCAGAATACATAATAAAGTATTATTTAGAGTAACTGACCTGAATGCGAACTAATTGCTTAGCCCTAGGACTACCGAGCGGGTCTAATGGGCCAGAAACGATTTCTAACCATTGTTTTATCGTACTTAGGTTGGGCTAATTTACTGATATATTTAGACTTTTTAAGTACGAGTTATAGCTTTAAAATTTTTACAAACAAAATATTTGATAAAGAATGGTTTTGGCAGTATAAAAATACTTTCGCGATTTACCAACCGGGTCCGTTGGACCCATATGTCGTTTACTGTATAAATGTTTTACAATGATATTGGTTCGCTTATAAATTCCGGACTTCCTCGCTGCTGATAAACCTTTCTTGGCATTCCCCGATGTGTACAGAAAGGGGAAATCCCTTTATCATGCGGATTTTGGGGAGTTTACGTGTTTCAGCATATTTATAGCCGCACATCATGAACAATGCATTAAGTGCTTGCCGAATCTGTGTAGTGCTACTTTGTTACTGTGAATAAGACAAAATTTATACAGTGACTTAGGGGAAAACTGACGGTTTTCAAATGAACATTACTCAATTGTGTTTCAATAAAGAAGAAGTTTATTTTTACAAAACGAAAGATTAATATTTACCATTTGATGTAACATTGTCATTTATGGAAAATTATATCACTCAAGTGACGGCCGTCCGCTTGAATACAGATTTCAAGTCTCTGCCAAAATTCATTCACAACTCGTGCCAATAGCTCTTGGTCAATCGCATGCACCTCTTCTGTAATGATATCTTGCAACGCAATTAAAGTACGGGGTTTGTGAACATAAACACTTTCTTTCAAGTACCCCCACAAGAAAAAGTCACAAGACGACAAGTCGATCTTGGGGGCCACGGCACGTCACCGAAACGAGAAATGAGGCGCCCAGGAAACATGTTTCTCAAAACTTCCATTGATGCATTTGCAGTGTGTGCTGTGGCATCATCCTGTTGAAAATAAACATTTCTGAGGTTTATCTGTCTTCTTCGTAGTTAAGGTAGAAAAAACGTATTTAACATGTGAATGTAACGCTCCGAATTCACGGTCACCGTAACGCCATTCTCATCAAAAAAATACGGTCCAATAACACCAAAAGCCGCAACCGCGCACCATACGGTCACACGCGCGGAGTGAAAAGGCCTTTCACGGGTAATGCCAGGATTTTGTGGGGCCCAGTAACGAAAGTTTTGTTTGTTTACTGAGTCATCCAAGCTAAAATGAGCTTCATCGCTCATTATCACTATTGGGTTTTCCTCAAACAACACTTGCATACGTACGGCGAAGTCTTCGCGTTCAACATAGTCCCACTCGTTGAGCTTCTGAACAACCTGCATTTTATATGGGTGAAATTTCAAATCCAAACGCAAAATTCTTCTCACAGAATCACGGCTTAACTGCAACTCACGTGCATGTCGCCGTGCAGATCGACTTGGGCTCCTGTTCATTGCCTCTCTCACTGCATCGATGTTTTCGGGCGTTCTCGCTGTTCTTGCAGGGCCTGGTGGCTTCTTATTTGCAATATTCCCTGTTGTTCTCAACGTTTGCACCCATTTCAGGATTGTATTGCGGCTTGGAACCGCGCTATTCCGGCGGATATTGAAATGCCGGCGGAAAATTCGTTGTGTTATGATAACTGATTCGCCATTTTTGACAAAAGTATCGTACGCGAATATGCGGTGCTGTATTGTCCACTGCTCCATTGTCATGCCGACGCGTATGACCCCGCCACCTTCTTCCTCCCACCACTAACGCCTTTATATTATCTATTTTAAAAACGTCAGTTTCCCGTAATTCACCCTGTATTTTGTTCAGTTGTGATTTGATATTTTAGCATCATATTTCATCAATTGTCAGGTAGTTATTTCTGAATCTTTTATTGCGGTTATTTTCTACTTTGCGTTTTACTCATTACGGAAAATGGATAGTAGAAATAAGGAATACCTTACACAACAGCTAGAGGTGATAGTGGCCGAAATGTGTGACGTTGAATACAATAGCGGATATGAAGCTTCGGATGACGATGGAGAGGTAGATGCAGTCAAAGGCCTCATCGATGGAGGTGATACAAGCACAGCAGAAGAATCAGATAGCGAAGAATCTGCTGAGAGCAGGGATGATAACCACCCACAACAGAAATCCGGCTGGAGCAAATTCTTTTATATCAACGAACAAACAAGTTGTTTGGTACCAAGATCATATTTTACCTCATCACGGAAGACAACGACACAATATTTTACGAGAAGGTTCAGGCCCAACACGTCTTGGAAATCGCGAGATCGATACACCTGCTTCTTCTTTTTTGATTTATTTTCGTAAACCTCTTCTTGAAATTATCCTAAACTGGACGAATGAAGGAGAGATTGTTTTCGGTAAAAATTGGATAAAAATGGATGTCCAAGAATTGAAGAAATTGATTGGAGTTTTGATACTAATAGGTGTATACAGATCTTATAACGAGAGCGTAACACAACTTTGGAGCAAAAACGGTCGAAAAATCTTTGGTACTATTATCGCTCGATATAGATTTAAAAATATACTTCGTGTACGAAAAGATTGCAAACCGTTTAGTAGAAGAAATTGAAAACTCTGGAAGGATTGTCACCTGCGACAATTTCTTTACTTCGTACAATCTTGCAAAGTATGTGTTATCAAAAAACCCAACATTAGTTGGTACGATCCGTAAAAATAAGCCTGTGAATTGCCATCTTCATTTGTTGATCCAAAAAATCGTCAAGGGTTTCCCACCCAGTTTGGTTTTACAGACGATGCGATGATTATTTAGTATTGCCGAAAGAAACGCAAGCTTGTACTCTGCACAGTGAGAAAAATGTTGATAATAGACAAAAAAGAAACCTCAGGTAATCCTGGACTATAATAATAAAACAAAAGGTGGCGTAGACAACATGGACAAAATGACACGATCATACACCATGCAAGGGATGACGAAGAGATGGCCTCTTGAAGTTTTTTATAACTTGATAAACATCAGCGTCATGAACGCATACATACTATGAAAGCTCTTGAAACCTAATTCAGCTTTTGATTTGAAAAAGAGAAGAAACTTTCTAATTGAGCTAGGAAAGGAGCAAGCAGAATACAAGGACCACGAAAAACCAGAAGCAGAAGAAGAAGCTGAAGCATCTACTAGTTCTGAGATTCCAAGAAAGAAGAAGAGATGTGATGTTTGTCCGTCTTCAAAAGACAGAAAAACAAGAACTTGTGCACGTTGTAAAACCAATGTATGCGGTGAACACTCAGTACTTATATGTAAGAAATGTGTTTAACTCACTTTTACTTTTATGTAAGTCATTTATACCACGTGGCCCAAAAGTCGCGCAACGTCAAAATGAAATACACATGCGCCATTCTCCCCCTAATGCAAGGTTGACGGCTGGCCTGTCGGCAGTACAGCGGTTGTCTGTGAAGCAATATCTTGTCGGAGTTTGTAAGTGTGTGAACGCGTTATCATGGCAACAAGCCCATATTATCGGTATACCGTAGCGCAACGGGTATTCTTGGTGTCTTCGTACTATCGTTACCATGCTGATTATGAACACATTTTTTCTGATTTCGCGGTAAAATTTCCTGACTGTCAAGTTCCGAGGCGTGAGACTGTTTATCGCTTGATAAAAAGATTCGAAAAAACCGGTTCTGTGGATGATTCCATGCGTACAGGCCGGCCGCGTAGTCTGAGGACAGATGATAACTTACAAACTGTAGCTCAGAGTTTTATTGAATCGCCTGCGCGATCTGTCCGAAAAACCGCAAATGAACTGGATATTTCTCGTTCTACCCTACAGCGAATAATGAAGGAACTAGGTTTGAAGGTTTACAGACCACGCCTCTTACAAGCATTGACAGAAGATGATCCGGATCGTCGGCTACAGTTCGCAGAATGGTATGTCATTCAATGTGAAGCTTTTCAAAATTTCTTCAAAACAATTTTGTGGTCGGACGAAACTCAATTTAAATTAAATGGGCGCATCAATAGACACAATTGTGTGTACTGGTCCACTGAAAATCCGCATATCACCATTCAAGAAGAATTAAGCGTGCCTGTAGTAACGGTATGGCTTGGTGTTTGCGCCTTCGGAATCGTCGGCCCCTATTTCTTCGACAATACTGTAACAATTAATTAAGCGTGCCTGTAGTAACGGTATGGCTTGGTGTTTGCGCCTTCGGAATCGTCGGCCCCTATTTCTTCGACAATACTGTAACAGGTGTTGCATACCTCGATTTGTTGATGGAACTACGTGAAGAACTTGCCAATAACCCAGTGTTTGCTGGTCAATGGTTAACTCTTCAACAAGATGGTGCTCCAGCACATTACGCTTTAATTGTTCGCGAATTTCTCGATGAATTTTTCCCCGGATGGATTGGAAGAAGAGGTCAAGTCGAATGGCCTCCGAGATCTCCGGACGTAACCCCACTAGATTTCGCTGTGTGGGGTATTTTAAAGGATAAGGTATTCCATCATCAGTTGCCGGATATTGAGACCATGAAAAATGTTATAACCGAAGAAGTCGCCAAACTCAATGATGACAAACAATTACTTCGGCGCATTTGTAACGCGGTTAAAAAGCGATGTCTGAGATGCATTGAAGAAGGTGGAGGACACTTCGAACATAAGCTGTGATCCCAAAGAGTCAGTTTTTGTTCAAACATATTTGTATTATTTTTATTATAGAAAAATAAATTTTGTATTTGTACTAAAATAGAAGTCAAATATAATAATGCTTACGCTATATTGAATTCAAAGTAATCGCCGAATATTAGCTCAAACCCAGCATATAGTAATACGGGTCAAATGGACCCGCGCATTAAGTAGCGATAGGCCGTTTTCCTGGTAGTTCTAGGTAAACGGAAATAAAATAGCTTCCTGTTGAAGACTTCACGAGCACTGCAGCCTATACTTCAAGGGCAATTTATGGATTTCTAATTCCCCGAACAGCAATCGCAATATATATAAAAAAATTATAAGACGAAATTTAAATTACACAGAAACTTTAATTATACGTTTTGTACTTGATATCCTGTCCGTGTCCGTCGAAGGTGGTAATTAATTCCTCGGGTCGATCGCAGTTCGGGGAATTAGACGGCCATAAATTGCCCTTGAAGTATACGCGAACTCTTCAGCAGGAAGCTATTTTCTTTCCGTTTACGAAGACGAAATGGAACGCCACACAAAAACCAAGGTTGGGTTATATTTTCCTCAAACCTACGTAAGTAGCAAACGGCAAATTGGCTGTTCCAAAAATTAGAATTCACCCTTTGACATAATCCGTTTACGAACGATGAATTAACTTCCGTTAAGAGGATGTAAACTCGTAATTTTTTAAACGACTTTACACTACCAAGGTTTGTCTGCTAATCCTCGAATCTCACCCGCGTGTAAGCTGAAGGGGTGATAATTACCAAAGTTAACCACAGACAGCGGAACAAGTATCCGAATGAACGTATTTAATATAAGATACCGGAATTTGTCAATAAATAATGAGGACTATTAATCAATATTAAAAAGGGAAATTACGCGTAACAAAGTTTTACAGCCGTCAATTGAAAAATTATTCGGAATGAATACTGACGAAGTCTAGTTTCAGCATGAATGCACCGTGCCACACTGCGGCTGCAAGTTTAGCGTAGTTCCGGGAAGCAAACATCGAAATCTTGGAATGGCCAGCTCAAAGGCCGGATCTGAATCCCATCGAGCATTTGTGGGCTATTATTAAGCAAAAAGTATGCGAACACAAATGCAAATCCAAACAAGAATTAAAAGCAATACTTGAAAGAGTATGGGAGGATATCCCAACTTCAACCTGCCGTACGTTAGTGGCCAGTTTACCTAAAAGGATTGAAGCTATAATAAAAGTCCGCGGGGGCCCAACCAAATATTGAATTTCAAGTTTTTATTAATAAATATTTGCTTTTATAATATTTGTTTGATTTGTTCATTGTTTATCTTAAAGATAATAGAAAAATTTCGGGGTGCCTAATAATTGTGTCCCTGGCTGTATGTAACACACCCCCACTTAGAACATACCCATACATACAGGTTTCAGCCTTTACTTGATGAAATTCCATTATAACTATTATCAGGATAAAATAAAACAAATTTTAATGAATTTCACTTTTTAATGTACACCGTAACGATCGTTTCGCTCCAACCTGACCTTCATCAGACATATAACTAACTTAAGTACAAATTTTTACACAAATGTACCGTAACAAACACATGTTTTGTTTTGAATAGTTGAAGGAATGGGTACTTTTTATTACTAAAATGTCTATGCACAAAACTTTCACTACGGTTTACACAATACTGAAAAAAATGTAGGTGATAAAACTGAGCATCTACATTATGATACAGGGAGGTAAAGAAGTTTTATGGAAAAATAAAATATATGACTGTCTGAATATCAAATAAATAAATTGAGTAAGGGTGAATTATTTGTTTCTAATTGATCATTGAGGATCTCGTCGGTTTTCTTTAATTTATTAATTTCAAGAGACTCTAATAAATTAAGTTTTTTGCCCTTATTTTCTACGTGTAATATTTTCTTTGTTAAAATTGTGGTTTGTTAAATTAATATGAGACGCATATGAAGTCACTTTCATTATTTCTAAATGAAGAGTGAGTTATGAGCTATGAGTTGCGGTAGTTGCCCCATGACGTATATCGGACAGGCAGGCAGATCGTTTCAAATACGCATCAAAGAACATTTTTCTTCATTTAGAAATAATAAAAGTGACTCTTCATATGCGTCTCATATTAATTTAACAAACCACAATTTTAACAAAGAAAATATTACACGTAGAAAATAAGGGCAAAAAACTTAATTTATTAGAGTCACTTGAAATTAATAAATTAAAGAAAACCGACAAGATCCTCAATGATCAATTAGAAACTAATAATTCACCCTTACTCAATTTATTTATTTGATATTCAGACAGTCATATATTGTATTTTTCCATAGAACTTCTTTACCGCCCTGTATCATAAGTAGAGAACGGACACGCTTACCACATGACGCAAAGCCCAGTGCAGTGCCGGCGAAAGGCTGTATTTCTAAAATATTTAATTTTATTTATATAATTGGAAAACGAACGGGTGGTGATCTATAAAATTACGAAATACATATTTATTTGTTGAAAAGTTGTATTCATAAAGTTTTTAATTTTATTTATATAATTGGAAAACATACGGGTGGTGATCTATCTATCTAAAATTACGAAATACATATTTATTAATTAATTTTATTTATATAATTGAAAAACAAACGGGTGGTGATCTATAAAATTACGAAATACATATGTATTTGTTGAAAAGTTGTATTTTTAAATTTTTAATTTTATTTCTATAATTGGAACATTTTTATTTGTTCATTTTGTCGTTCAAGTTGAGTAAAGGAGTATTAATATTGACTAGCAATAGTTTCTCAAGGTTTTCTTCTGTCAATTTTGTTCTCTTTGAATTAAGTACATCCTTATAAATAGAAAACGTCTTTTCTACATCGCAACTGGTTATAGGTGCACACTGGAAATATTCTTTTATTTCTTCATATTTAGCCGTTAGATTTTGTGGAATTGTCTCCATACATAATTGCTGCAATGTAATTAAATCTGGATTTCTATTAAGAATTGCTTCAAACTTTTGCCGAAGGCCACATCCAAAGTCACTTGGAATACTTTTCAAATTATTAACAGCCACACCTAATGTGGTTAATCAGTCATTTAATTTGAGATTTCGATTTTCAAAATAAGTGATTAGTTTTGGCAATTTTTCAAAGTGTTCGTGAAGAAAGTACAACTGATTTTTAAATTTGGGATTTGTGTGAGCTCCTTGCACTCACCAATACTTCTAGCATCCTCCTTTAGCAGTGTTACGAAATGTTTTAGACTATCGAAATTCTCAGCATAATAACTAGTAGCTTCCAGCCATGTTCCCCATCTAGTTAATACTGGAGTGGGAGGCAGTGACAGAGATGGAAATTTTTCCCTGAAAAGAGCTACTCTCAATGGTGCTTTTCTGAAAACTTTTTTAAAAGCTGATACAAGTCTATCAACTTCCGGAAAAGTGTCTCTGATATATTCACAGATTCTGTGGAGAGCATGTGCTACACAAGTAATATGCAGCATATTAGGATATGTTTTCTTCAATAGTCTGCCTGTTTTTAACATATACGCAGCACTATCACTGACAAATAAAAGTATTTTTGCTTTGTACGTGGCGTTCGAATGAAGCATTTATTGCATATTCTCCTTAATGGTTTCCGCATCAACTCTATTTATAACACTTGTTGCTATTACATATGAGTTATAGGGAATAGTTGGATGTAGTACACCAGCTACAACATTTACCACACAGCGTCCTAACATATCCACCGTTTCGTCGGCGCTTATCCATATGTATTGATTTAAAAGATGGCTTCTAATGCGTTCTACTGTTCTCGTATAGCACCTAGAAACATAACATTTGCGTAAAGTTGATTCATCAGGAACATTTCGACCAGTATATTTTTCAAGAAATATTTTTAAAGTGGGATTGCTAAGTTTATTTAATGGAATATTAGCCGCCATAAAAGTTTTACAGAGTTCAGATGTGTTTGCGATCCTAAGTGACGAATTTTTGACGATATTTTACGGATTTTGTAATAAATTTCGGAATCACTGACAATGGACATACAATCAGTATGACCGTCAATCCATCTCGCCATTGTTTTACAATGCCGTTCTCGACATTCTTCCATTGTATGTCTGAAAAAGTAACTTAAACAATGCTCTAGATCTAAATAAATGAAAACTAAAAATGTGTGCGTAAGTTATTGAAACTGAACGAAATTTAGTGCACACTTACGTCGAAATAATTGGTAGAAATACATTCAATCAAACGATATTAAACAGGATCTATCACAAAAATTACGATGTAATTAACAGTTAAAACTATGAAAACAAGAAACTTAATCACAGCACTTTATTTATCTTACGAAATATAAACTAATAAATAAAATACATTATAAAAACCCCGCTTCTATCTACGCTCACGAAAACACTTTAAAAAACACTATATTCTCCGAATACAATAGCTCAGTTGTCCATTGTTATCGCAGCGAGACCAGGTGGCCGAGTAAGTCAAACAAATACTTCATTAATTACGCCGGGATGTACTAAGCGACGTTATACACAATTCCAATTGCCGATTGCGTTTTATGGAAATTGCATCCGTTCTCTAGTTATGAGCTATGAGTTGTTGCGGTAGTTGCCCCATATGCCGTATATCGGACAGGAAGGCAGATCGTTTAAAATACGCATCAAAGAACATTTTTCTTCATTTAGAAATAATAAAAGTGACTCTTCATATGCGTCTCATATTAATTTAACAAACCACAATTTTAACAAAGAAAATATTACACGCAGAAAATAAGGGCAAAAAACTTAATTTATTAGAGTCACTTGAAATTAATAAATTAAAGAAAACCGACAAGATCCTC
This sequence comes from Melolontha melolontha, assembly GCA_935421215.2. Classification (NCBI taxonomy): domain Eukaryota; kingdom Metazoa; phylum Arthropoda; class Insecta; order Coleoptera; family Scarabaeidae; genus Melolontha; species Melolontha melolontha. The sequence goes on along the minus strand of OW285236.1, from coordinate 6,272,634 downwards.
AATGATCAATTAGAAACAAATAATTCACCCTTACTCAATTTATTTACTTGATATTCAGACAGTCATATATTGTATTTTTTCATAGAACTTCCTTACCTCCCTGTATCACAATGTAGACCCTCAGGTTTATCACTTAAGAACAGTATTGTATAAACCGTAGTGAAAGTTTTCTGCATAGACATTTTAGTAATAAAAAGTATCCATTCCTTCAACTAGTCAAAACAAAACATGTGTTTGTTACGGTACATTTGTGTAAAAATTTGTAAATAAGTTAGTTATATGTCTGATGAAGCTCAGGTTGGTGCGAAACGATCGTTACAGTGTTAATTAAAAAGTGAAATTCATTAAAATTTGTTTTATTTTATCCTGATAATAGATATACCCATATTACAATATATGTGAAATTGTTCAGTTTATCATCACCTGATGAAGTCAAAGTTTGGCGAAACAGTATTGTAGTGAACAATAAAAAACTTTGAAACTATCAATTTTATATTTTCACAACTTGGTTATTGAGATTGAGGGTAATTTTTGTTTAAGATATAAATTTCTTTTAATAGACTATTTCCTTGTAGAAAAGCCAATGGACAGATTGAAACTAGCACAATTGTAAAACTAGAATATCTGTCATTGCGTGTTTTTAAATATTGTCTAATAATTTCAGTTGGTATTTTTGTATGATTTTCAAGTCAAGTTATTATTTTCCATTATAAAGCATTAAGAAACAATTTTGTTTCGTTTAAATTATGTGTACATTAAACACTGGAAAACTGCTTGAAATGCACCTATGCGACTGCCTAACTTGACATTAAGTATCAATCCCGTCCGACCCATTCATGACAGTAGTATGTAATACAATTTCAAGCAGGCAGCCTTTTCACAACCTTGGATTTTTCTCGCAGCAGCGGCACAGACAATCATTCGGGATCACTCGATGTGGACAAACACGTCTATTTGATATTTTAAATATGTAAACACGTAAATTTACAAAATACCACATGCAGAGTCATAAAATTTTTGAAACTGATATTATTATAAAAACGAATTACAATAAGCAGAATTTATTAAAGAACATACTGTACCTAAGTACGTACTAAAAGCGAATTCTAGCATGCGAACAATTAATTACACTGCGTCAGAACTACGTGTAACAGATTATTTAAAATTTTAATACAAGATAGAAAATGACTTACCATGCGTCGGCCTTGGTGCCGCACATCCATCTACAAGCAAAACAAAACCTAGATAACCAAAGAAAGAAGAAACATGCTCTTCAGCAAAAATAATACAATTTGAGAATAATAAAAATGATCTGTTAGTAAATTTCTTCTTTTTTTTTTGAATTATTACATATTTAGTGTTTTATTTCAGTTATATTGAATAATAAAATGAAATAATATTATGGTGAACATCAAATTAACTGTATATCATGTAGATTTACAAATTAAATGGTTAATTATGCATGTATAGCAACCTAAATTCCAATACACTTCGTAGCTATGAACGATCAATTAATACAGTCTCCCGTTAATTCTATCGCTCAGAAAATATTGTCTATTTTATAAACGACTGATACAACTTAGATCTTCGCATTTATTTACATATTAAGATATCACAGCGATAAGTTAAGCTGTCAATGTGCGCTGTATGCCGCAGGTGCCACATTCACCAGTCAACTCTGCCTTAATATCTGAACAGTTTTCACATAACAGTGCGATATCGCTAAAATGGAATCAGTGGACGGTCGATGAACCGTGATACAGGAGATCAGCAACGTACTTCCTATGGCCGTAGTTAATATTGAGTTATTGATGTGTAGGTATGTTAAACTATCTACTGTGTTCTGTATCAGAATAATTGAAACATACACGAGTGGGTAAAGCCCCACAAGTTTTGTATAATACAAAGGTATTTTTAATAATATAAAATATTATTAAAAATCTAGTGTGAAGAACACAAATAAAGGTTAATTTATACAAAAAGGTTGTGTTTATGTATGACAATACGTTATGCACGTATAAAGCATTTGTTACAATGTTTTTACATGTTTGTTACATGTTTTATATGTCTGTTTCATATTGTAACAAAGGTTAATTATTAATATTTTTGTGAACGTGTCCGAACGCATCCCTCCCCAGTGACGCAGATACGTATTTCACCTTTCTACAGGCTCATCGGTACCCCCATGCTGGAGAAAGGATATCTTCAGACACATTCGCAACTTCTACGGCCCAATCACTCCCCCAGCCCAAAATGTGCACCAAACAGTGGCTCGTGGTGGATGCATTGGATGCTGAAGGATCACTCTTGTGTTTTCAACTCTCTAAATGCGACAATTCTGTATGTTAACATAACCATCAAGTTCGAAATGCGTCTCACCAAGAGAAGATGATTTTCTTCTAAAAATCACCATTCACTTGCTGTTCCTGTAAGATCCATTCTGTAAACGTTCAGTATGGTCTTTTAGCTTCAAATATTGTGTCACCTGAATCTTGTAAGCATGCAAATGCAAATCTTTAGTCAAAATTCGCTGTAAACTGCTTCGTGAAAGTTTCAGTTGCTGAGAACGACGAAAAGATTTCTGTGATATGGCGATGCGGTTCGTTTTTGTGAATGCGTCTGAAGATATCCTTTCTCCAGCAGGGCCGTACCGATGAGCCTGTAGGAAGGTGAAATACGTATCAGCGTCTCTGGAGAGTGATATGTCCGGACACGTTCACAAAAATATTAATAATGAACCTTTATTGGTGTTCTTCACACCAGATTTTTAATAATATTTTATATTATTAAAAATACCTTTGTATTACACAAAACTGGTGGGGTTTTACCCACTCATGTATGTTTCAATTAATCTGTTACATTACACATGCGGTTAGTCCGTGTGCGTGAAGACAAACTAAATACAGTTTCTAGAGAGAAGGCTGTGCCATCTTTGGAAGGGCGACGTTGGTTCGCATTGGTTATGTGGACAGCGCGAGGTGCTTCGCCTGTCTGCCAATTAGCAGAGCTGAATTTACTTCTACGCTCGGTCTGGATAATTTCTGTGATATGGCGATGTGGTTCTTTTTGTGAATGTGTCTGTCGTACCGATGAGCCTGTAGAAAGGTGAAATACGTATCTGCGTCTCTGGGGAGGGATATATTCGGACACGTTCAGAAAAAATAATAATGAACCTGTATTTGTGTTCTTCACACCAGATTTTTAATATTTTATATTATTAAAAATACCTTTTTATCTACTGTGTTAGTTGAAACGTTTTAATTTAAGAATACAATTTGTCGCATGTGCAAAAGCCCGGAAAACCTTTAAATGCGCAACTAGGTGAAAAAGTTTATTCGTGAATTTGGTGATTTTATTCTACGATGGACCGAAAGTAATGTGTAAAGTATGTGATAAACCGTTAATATTCTACGGCTAATCCGACTATACACGTCGCGTGAATTCTGTGCAACATGAAAATAAAAAACAAGGCGAAATTATATTTGTCAAACAAAACGCTCAATAATAATCTGGTATAAAGAGCATATTAAATTCAATAGATCGGAAAAATCAAGTGTTCTTCGTCATACGTTAGAACCCGATAGATTGTTTAAGTTATTAAAATATAAGCAATCCAAGGGAGCTGGACATAAACGAAAGTACTTATATTATTAAAGCAAAAATAATACATACAACGTTGACAAAAGTCCAGTTACCATTACCTGGTTTCGACTTCTTAGAATAGATAGAAAGTGAGTGTGAGAACAAACACGTGTGTCATTTCTGAAGACTGGTAAGTAACCTAATTTTTAGTTTCTTAAAATATATATTTAGTATCTTCCATTCCAGCCAAGATTCTTCCTCTAACAATTTCGAACATTGCCGACAATCTTGAAACATGTAAGAATCCACTTCTTACTATGGCATTGGTACATTCGGTTTCATATCATATTTGTGAAGTGAGATTACTAAAGTTAACCAACTCCACTCAATCATTAAAGTTTGTAAATAGATGGGATTCACATAATTTGTCCCTTTCGTCTAATGGGCGAAACAATGTGTAACTGCGAGAGAAATAAAAATAGAGGGTGCCGTTGCAACCATCGATAGTAGAGAGCATAAACAGCTTTTGAAACGCTTCAGAACCGGTCCTAAACAGACTTAAAATAGCTAACTGTTTAAGACTTCGGTCTGTTTAGGACTTATCTGTAAGAGCTTCCTCTATTACTTAATGGCTGCAACAATGTCCTATATTATCTGTTGGCTGCGACAGCTCCCTCTATGTCCTATCTCTCTCGCTCTCAGAAATCCCACTATAAAGAGAAAGTCCCTCTTTTACAAATTATTTCGTTAGCTAGTGTGTTGATAACGAGAATGGATTAGATTTTGTACTTTTACTGCGGTTACCGTAAACCAACTAATATCAGTTAAACACCTTAGCCCATGATAGCCTTTCATTGCTCAGCTATTCATGCAATCAGGATAAAATTGCTTTAGTAACGTTCTTCCCAGACTGTTTCATTCACTTCTGTTTCATTCATACTAAGGATTACCGATCTGTTGTTTACGCATGTCAATGTACGTTGCCTAATAATGCCAGACACTCGGGATTGTAGGCTTCAATCGTTGTTTTCCATAAGTACTTCTAGGATTCCGGATGGGGACTGTGTTTTAGACACTGCTTCCTTGGCCGACGTTTCCAGTATGGAATCTCGGAAGCAACCAATGTAAGGCACGCCCACTCAATATGCGGAAGTACTCATCATTCTTATTATTAGTGAATTATGAGATTTAATATACCAGGGTAAGGTGCAAAATTCTCGGCCTGACAATGAAAAACTGCGATTTTCAGTTAAAAAATGATTTTATTTTTCTACATAATCGCCCTTGACTTTTGTGAGCAGGTGCGTTGGCCTGATGAAACATGATTTTTTTCTTCTTCAAGCCAGGCCTCTTCTTGCAAATTGTGGCATCCAGTCGGTCAAGAAGGTTGGAGCCAAATTGTTGCCTGTATTTGTTCAGCCTTTTTCAAGGTAATCAATCAATTAACAGGATCCCTTTCGCTTCCCAAAACACACTGGCCATAACCTTTCCGGAAGACGCGTTCGACTTCGCTTTCTTTGGCGCTTAAACCACCAGCTTCCACCCACTGCTTCGACTGCTGTTTCGTTTCTGGCATGTCTCATCCATGGTAATAAATCGCCGCACAAAATCGATCGGATCCCTATTCAATCGGTCCAAACATTGCTGCGAAAGTCATTTGCGCATTTGCTTTTGATAGGCATTCAGCAAATGCGGCACCTACCTTGCGCAGAGGTTTCGTATCACTAATTCTTCGTGCAAGATGTTTCGCACCCTTTCTTCCGATATCCCCACGACCTCAGCTATCTCACTCACCTTCACACGCCTATCATCCAACACGATATCGTGCACCTTTTCGATGGTTTCCGGTGTGGTTGCTGTTTCTGGCCGTCCTTCACGTGTGTTACCTTCGAGGGACGTGCGACCACGTTTAAAATCAGCTGCCCACTTTTTAGCGCTTGACATTGAAGGAGCATAGTCCCCATAAACTTTTGTCAACTGCGGATGAATTTCCTTAGGGGTTAATTCATCCAAAACGTAGAATTTTATGACCGCACGATATTCAAGTTTACCCATTTTAACGAAATGACATCAACTGCGAAAATTCGTGTAAACAAACTACTTGATAGAACAAGTTGAAACTTGTCATACGAACTAATGATAGGCGTACCCAGGCGGGAATTATGAATTTTCGCTGATTGGAACGCCATCTCTGTGTCAGGTCGAGAATTTTTCACCTTACCCTCGTATATTAGTTTTAGTTAAAATGTATTATTCAATGCTTTTCAGTTAGAATTATTATAAGATGCATTGAAAATTTAGATTGCTTCGCATGCATATACATTTAAATATGGTTTTAGAAATACAATATAAAACAATACCTTTTGTACAATAGAGTTTAAATGTTTCACGAATATGTAAAACTCCAAAATACAACTAAAATAAAACACATTATTACTAGAGTTGGCCTTGCGAACATTCGGCCAGTAGCGTGTGCTTGAAACAAATGGAATTTAGCAGATCGTAATGGTCGGGGTACCGCCAGTCAGCTATCGTTCTTCGGGCCGAACATATACCTCTGTGTTAGAAGTTTTGTACGGTTCAGTTTAATAATGTCGCAATTACGAACGTCGACAAAAAATTAAGTCTATAGTAGTTTTGCAACTTAATCCTGAGGAAGCAACTGCCATCAAGGAAACTCAAAAAGAAATGCAAGAACCTAAATTGAAACAGATTTAAAATAGAAATAAAACTACGGTTCTAATCTTCACTTTTAATCTTTAATTGTAACACAATTGTTTTGCCAGCACAGTGGCTTCCTTCCGTTACAAACTAGTTTGTAACGCACTCTTTAGATGTAAGTACTTGAGGAAGCCACTGTGCTGGCGAAACAATTGTCGTGTTACGATTAAAGATTAAAAGTGAAGATTAGAACCGTAGTTTTATTTCTATTTTAAATTATGGATCTTCATCAGGTAAATGCCGAATCAATTCAATGAAACAGATTTACAAATTATTTGTAACAACTGCAATGAGCTCGTTGAAGCACTTCCAAAAATCTTCGTTATCCCTTGTGGAGTCAATGTAAATAGTGGATACTGTTCAAACACAGCTGCATGCACTCAGCAATACAATATTAGTGTTACTACTAAAGTAGAGACTGTCTTAACGAAAGATTCAGATTTTACTAGATTAAAAGAAAAGTTTGGTGATTGCTGGTCTACAGATCCTTTAGATATTTACGAATATTATTTTAATTATGCTACAGTCTGTTTTTAAACTAAGAGGAGCATTTTAAATTAATTACGCTAAAATCTGCATGTGTGATTGGTTGTTTGACACATATAGATTTATACTGCCGAAATGTGGAATAAATTGCGTTTTAACGTATCGATGTCAAACGCTTGTCAAATTTCGTCTTTGCTTTTGTGTTCTCGTCGTTTTATTCAGTTTTATTGCTCTTTAAAACGTAAATAAATCCGTTCTTTTTTGAATTTGCGAAGCGTTTAATGTACCATCCTATTGTTTTGGATATGGATACTGTACCAACAGGTTCAACATAATTTTCACCTCCAAAAAAAAATCCTAACATTTAGATTTAGTACACTTATATGTTGCTGAAGAGCAGTATACTCTAAATTTGTGTAAACAGCTGCGAACTGATGAAGAATGTTCAAAGACGGACGGATTAATGTGCATGATGAGCTACCCCTGGGCGATCTTCTCCGATTTCTGAAGATTTGGTTCGTGAAGTGAACAAGATTCGAGAGGACGGACGACTCACGATTTCAAAGTTATTGATTTTCCACAGATTTCAAGGTCAGTTGTATACGCCATTGTTTCGCAGAAACAGAAATATCGAAAATTGTGTTGTCTGTGGGTTCCAAGACGACTGCGTTCTGACGAACGCAGAACGCAAAACAAAAATATTGGGCTGTGCTTCATCGTTTTTGATTCGATACGATCGGGAAGAAGATTAATTTTTGACTACATCTTTACAGGAGGTGAGACTTGGGTGTCTCATATGACTTCTGAGACACTTTCAGCACCAAAGATTAAGGAAACGGTATTTTGGGACAGGAACAAGATTTTGTTGGTGGATTTTATGCCAAGAGGTATAACAATCAATTCTAATGCCGTATAAAACAAGCGGCGTGGGCTTCTGTCCTTCTGTGCGATCTTGCTCCATGATAATTCAAAGCCATGTTTCTGCACAGATACAGGTTTTCTTCATAGGCGGCAGATTTCTTTGACATCGGAATTCAAAAATTTGTTGAATGATATGACGAATGTTTGAACAAAAATGGAAATTATGTAAAGAATGTGGAAATAAATATATGTATTTTAGTGTTTCTTCTTATTAAAATCGGACTTTATTTAAAAAATATCCCTCGTATCTCGTAATAACGAGCCATCGCAAAAATTCATAATTGGAGTAGACTGTGAAATTGGGTTGGTACTTTAGCCACTTCCACATAATGACATTTATTATTTGACATTGAAACTATAAGTTTATGTAAAATTTTTCAAAACACTTAAGAAAATTAAATTTATTTAAAAAATGGTATTCAACATAGAACAAAAAGCAAAAATTATCGAATGTTACTTCCGTACAGGTGTGAAAGTAAATGGCGAGTTACAGTATTCAATTACGGAATGCATGGCTGATTTTAGTGAAGAACATCCTGAATTAGTGTTTGACTACAATGATTTTTACAATGTTTTGACAAATTGTGTAAAGTTATTCAGAGAGACTGGTAGCGTCGGTCGAAAAACTGGAAGTGGACGGCCATCTAAACGTACAGCTGATAATATTGAAGCCCTTCAGCATATTATTGATGAAAATCCAAAACATCCATTTTAGTAGTGTCCCAACAAACAAATTTATCTTATGGTACGTGCCAAATCATTCTTAAAAAAGTCTTACATTGTCATCCATACAAGCTGCAATGTTTTCATGAACTTTATCCAGTGGATTATTTAAGACGAGTGGAATTTTGTCAATGGTTTCAAAATAATCTACACAATCAGGATATCCTTAACACAGTTTTTTTCACGGTTGAGGCCTGGTTTTATCTTTCTGGATATGTTAATTCACAGAATATGAGGTGTTGGTCCTCCGACAATCCTCATTTTTTGTTGAAAAAGCATTGCATCCCCAAAAAGTTGGTGTTCGGGTTGAAATATGTCGAAGAAGATTGGTGGGTCCCATTTTTTTTTTGAAGCTACACTTACTGCTGCACGATATCGCAATGAGATACTCGGCTCATTCACAAATCAATTGGATGATGAGGAATTAGAAAATGGGTATTTCCAACAAGATGGTGCAACAGCACATACGACCAGAGAAACCCTTCAATATCTCAGAGAATTTTTTACTAACAGAACAATAAGCAGGAACACTGAAATCCCATATCCAACTAGGTCTTGCGATTTAAACATATGTGATTTTTTCGTATGGCCATACATCAAAAATTCGATTTATTCAACGCCAATTCATAATCTGGAACAACTGAGAATTCGCATAACAGAAAAGTGTGAAGAGATCAACCACTCACCGCAAATGCTGCATAAAGTTTTTGCTGGATTGCGGAGAAGAGTTGGTTTGTATTTAGATGTAAATGGACAACATTTTCAACAACTTCTATAGTGATTTGTAAATTTTGATTATGATTTCGATATTAAATAAATTATTTGTTTTCTTTTTTGCTGTAGTATCATTTCAATGCCATAACCTTTTTTTACCTTTACCTTTTTTTCGATGGCTCGTTATAATAAATAATATAATAAAAATGATAAACACAGCAAGAATCATGTGACTAATCTGGTCACCTTTACAGTGTAAAAGTGTCTGTTCTATTTACTCCTCTTAGTTTAAAAATAAAGTATAGTACTACATACATCATTAGATGTCGAATGGTCGTTCTCTGTACATAAGAGCATTGAAACATACCTGATGCTGCAAATATTTAGCCGATCTTATCCACTTTCTGCGTCTGCATACTGAAAACGCTACTTTAAAGGGTAAAGTGTTTATTTACATTTATTACCTGCACCTTCCTTGCACTTTTCAGAAGTGCGAGGCACCGACCGAACGTTCACAGTACCAACTTATTACGAACGAGGATAAAAACACTTGTTATGTAATATTTAATTAGTCACTTATGTCTTAATATACCTATTATGGCTTGATTGAACCCAAACAATAACAATTTTACAATATATTTAATAACAAAAATAGTATTCTCAACACAAAACAATATATACAAAGTCGTGTTCATATGTGTTAGGCATCGTAGGAGGAACCCAGTATTTATAAAATTCTGGACCCCTACCTGGGGAGCTGCGTCAAGCCATCTCTTTAAAAGCATTATGATTTGATCGACTTCTCCCTCGGTTCTTTGTGCAAATTTCCGCAACTTCTTTTATAAATGTAAATATGTCAATAACGTTGTAATAGTTTGTTACGTTTAAAAATATCGTTTTTAAATATTGTGTTTTGCGCCGTATTGTACTTGCCTTTTTGCTTCGAGTGTACCCCGTCGTACTATGCAGGTGGTCGCCAGATCACACGATTGACTTACAGCGAAATGTTTAGTTTAGAATCGACGCGGCCTCGGCATGCATGGGAATGCTGCGTGGCATCGTACGGCACTTTCGTTTAGTATATCGGCCAGGGCGTATGTGCTTGTGTTTTGCTTTTTTATTAATGTGTAACGTACCGTATGTTTTCGATTATACACCGAAATTTTAGAGCTGCACTCGTTTGCTTAATTACCGCCAATATATAATTTGAATTGCCGCGTCGCCTACACTGTTTAGTGTGCCCTTGACCAACTAAAGGGCGTCTGATACTGGTTCCTCTTCCGGTTTCTATTGTTAGCTGTCGTCGGTAATTACCGATCATTTTAACATCCATCGGAACGTAAATTCCATTGTGATGGAACAAATTACTCAACGTAATATCGAAAGGCGGCGGGAGAGACACCACTGAAGTGGAGTTGGTATGGACCTACATCTGCGATCCGAGATCAATCCGTAATTTCGTTGAAATTGTGTCCCATATATTAGTAATAGCATATTTAACGCCATGTCAAAACTATTAAATTGTTGAATTTGTCCTAGTATTTATAATCTTTTTGAACGTTTAATAATGTATTATTGTTTACACCATTTTACATTCATTATGGTGTATTAAATCTTTGCGTCGTTGTCGTTAGTTGCATAAATATTGTTACGCTGTAATTTCCATTTCTAGTTTTCCTTATTTATTGTCAAGTCCCGGTATCTTAATTTGTCTTCGAATCATTTAAATACCTATACGGGTACTTATATCGCTATCTATGTTTAAAATTTCTATGTCACCAGGTGATTGCATATTCTAGTTCCTACCTTGGTTGTATTAGATCGATTCTTGCTTAAGTAGTGCAAATCTTCAGTGTAACGAAAACTTTAGTCACGGCTTTTCGACATATGGTTTTGTTTAACGATTAATGCGGATCACGTCGAAAAAGTAAATATATTTATCAGGAACAGCGAATTTTATCGTTAGCAACTTGTGAAATTTGGGGTGAATAGAATAAACCAAACTGCGTTTATTTATGTAAGGCGTTTCGTTTCGATCTACGAAAAGAAATAGGCTCTCTGACGAAGATTTTATGCATGCGTTACAGCCTAAAACATCTGAGTCAATATCTCGTGAATTATTACCTAATTATTTGGACGCACTACGCCAGACAAGAAAAACACCGAATTGTAACGATAATAATTTACCATTCCCGAAGGACATGACGAACTTAGGAAATCAAATGATTAATATTTTTTGTGTAATCTAATTTCATTTGATAATTTGTTTTTTTGCTTTCTTATCCTGCTGTAATTAAATTACGTAGCATTTTTAGAGCTCCACTCATTCAATTTATTCAATCTCTCATATTTATTCCAAATTAGAAATTATTTTGTAGATTAATATATTTCTTTAGCATTTTAATGCCAAATTAACTTTTCCTATAATTGAAATTAAATTCTAATTTTGTATCATATCCATACACAGATTTATTTTTGTAACTTATTTCTTTTGCGGTCAACTTTTATTGCCGCAGGTGAAACAAAATGTTTTTTCATGCCCAGCTGCATGTTGTACGATATATGTCGACGCATTTTGAGATATATTCATTTTGAATTTAAAATAAAATAATTTATGGTATTTTGTAAAATATTTATTATCGCTATATCTGTTTGTACTAAATTGTGAAGTTGATTCTGGGGTACCTTAGGAAAAGCTGCGTTGATTAAAACTAATGTAATTAAACTAATATTTATGCGTTTTATTTTTTTTTCTTGTTGAGAGATTATTTTCCGAACTGTTTTTAACGTAATTTCTTAGTCTATGGTTATCGTATCGATACATTTTGATATACAATGGGATTTTATATAACAAGTGTTCATTTGAAAAGTCAATCTAGTAGCATGTGATTTACTGAGAACATTTTGAAGTATGTATGTATTTACTGAAAACTATAACAAATGTTGAAAATGTTGTCCTTCAAGATCAATGCACTTTAAAATTCTCCGTTCAAAATTTCTGATGATATTCTGCAACATTACTGGATTGTCATTAATTTCCATGCATTTCTGTTCGATTCTCTGTAGCATATCATTCAAATTCAATATAGGTGTTCGAAATATGTTATTTTTTAGATAAGGCCACAAAACGAAGTCGCAATGTGTTAAATCGCATGAACGTGTAGGCCAGGCAATTTCAGTATTTCGACTAATTATACGCTCATCAAAAAATTCTCTTAAATAATCCAAAGATTCTGCAGTACAGTGACAAGGTGCTCCGTCTTGTTGGAAATATGCATTTTGAAGTTCATCATCATGCAACTGATTGACAAATTGTTGTAAAATTTCCGTACGGTACTATTTACAAACCAATTACAAATCTGTAGTCTACGTGGGTAATCAATTTCTAACAATTCTTGTACTGCTGTGACACGGTATGGATAAAGTTGCATATATTTTTTTAATAACTTGTGAGCTGTACCAACAAAAAGGTTTATTGGTTGACTCAAATGTCGAACAGATGTTTGTGGTTCATTTTCCATTATTTCTTCAACACGATTGACAACTTGAGGTGTACGTTTCTAACTGCTCCGCTGCCTGATTTTCTTAAGAGACTACCAGTTTCAGAAAAAAAGTTTTAAAGTTCCATCCAAAGTATTATTAAATTGTATATAATCTATTACAAAATGTGGAAACTCAACTTGAAATTCTACCATGCAATCTTGAACTGAATAAACCCATAAACCATCAATTTTATTACCACTTCGACAATAAGCCTGGACTAAAAAAATTTTATGTTCTAAAGTGAAAGCCATTTTAAAACTGAGAAGCAATTTATTTAAACCAGAATCGACGCACGATTATTTTATGCACTAACTGATATTTGGGATTGACATTATCAAATTTCATTTGGATTTACGTTGTTATATATATATATATATATATATATATATATATATATAAATTTTCCTTGATCGTGAATACACGAATTAATTGTTCCTAAGTTTTTTTCTTTGCCTTTGACACTTCCCTTTAGAGATTTCTTTCAGGTATCCTGTGCAGTTTATTGGCAATAGTATGCACATGCGCCGAAGATCGTGCAATCTCCTTTCTCAGTTTTCAGACTGAGCTTCCGCAAGCAAAACTGAGTGCCGCTACCTTCTACCTTTTATTTACTTACCCCCACCCATCCACTGACTAAGGGCATACACCGAAAATAGAAGCTCCCAGACATTGTGCAATACTACTGTTTTGTTAATTTACGACCATCCTCAGGTGCCATCGTTGCGCCTGCTTCTCGCGTAGGTAGCAATATTTAACGTCGCGTTTTATGTAGACGCAGCTTTCGTACATAAGGTTGTATTTCGCTTGTGAACGCATACCCGAGATCTCTAGTATACGTATATTTATTTATTATCGTATAATATATACCGGCACTGTTAAAATTTTTGGTACATTTATTACTTTGAATTTTTATGCATAAATTGTCATTAATTAACTTTGGTGTATTCATTTATTGTAGCAATTATTTTTTAATACAACTAAAGACCGGCATTTTAGTTTGGGTCCTAAATTGATAAACTCGAGTTTGTTGCCTATTTATCCCACGACATTGATTAAAAATCATTCACCTTGACGGCTCATGGTTTTTTGACAATGTCGCTCGATAAATTGCTACGCAAGAAACACTCGTTAACAATATCGAAATTTTGTCGACAAAATTTAAAACATTTTTGCGATGTATATGATCAATTCTGGGAGTGCCTAATACATATGAATACGACTGTACACCTTAAATAATATGGATTTGTAAAACAAAATATGTTCAATAATAATTTATAAAACAGGACAACTTAAAGGTTATGAAATTCAGCAAAAAAAAAAAATGATAAATTCACTTAAATATACATAAAAAGTATCGAAATAATCCTCGTATCTGTATATACCAACAAAGTAGACTGTAAATTTAATTTGCAAATTCAATAAGAATTTGGAGACTTTGTTGATATATTATGTACAATCAGATACTAAAATTACAAGCAAAAACAATGTAATTCGCAAAAATAAAAGGAAGAAATAATACTTAAGCAAATAAGAGTCATGCGAAAAGGAACTAAATGTATTTTTTTACAAAAGAAAGAAGAAATAATAGAAATATGAAAACTACAGCAAAATAGTACGAAGTAATTGAATATTAAATGTAAGTATAGCAAGCGCAAATTAAGTTGGCGCGAGGAGGGGGTGCTCAGAAGCCGTTTTTAAAAACGTCCACCCCCCACTACTCAAGTAATTGTCAGAATACATTTGTCATTGACGTTTGACGGAACATAATGTCTTTGCTAGGGGATCATAAAGTGATACACGCTCAGAGGTTAGAATTATCTGACATTTGATGTAAAACCAAATACAAATCTCTCCACTACTGCTAATCCTGCGCGAACTTACCCCTCCTCGCGCCAACTTAATTGGCGTTTGCTATAAGTATCAATATAATACAGTGTGCCCTAAATTTGTTTCGATTGGATGGATTATCACTTAAATTAAAAAGAATAATTACGTATTTTTACAAAATGTTTTTAATGTTCTTAGCACTTCAAGCTACAAAAACGAATATTAAACTCTGTGCGTATTTCGATGAGAGAGTTCTCCCGGCATCTTATAATCTACAAAGGATGTCCGGACCATATGAGCAAAAATTATTTAGATAAGTGATGGCCATGGTTGAGAGGATCACTGTTTGTGATAGATTCAGTCTGTTGTCGGTTCTACATGTTTGTTGGATATCAGTTTCGATTTGAATTTGTATTTAACATGAATTACGAGGGTGGTTTGACAATTAACTTGATTTGCTATGAAAGAAAACAATTTGAATTTTGCAACGTACTTTATTTTTCGACATAGTCCCCTCGAAGTTCAACGCACTTGCCCCAACGTTTCTCCAGCTTCGCGATTCCTTCACGGAAATGAATTGCTTTGATGCTTTCAAAACACTGGTTTACTTTCTGTATGACATCTTCATTAGACTCAAACTTTCGTCCTGTCAGAAAAGTTTTTAGTTTCGGGAATAGATGGTAGTCCGAAGGAGCTAGATCTGGCATATGGAATACGCAGGATGCGGAAGCAGTCGGAATAGTAGCTCGGCCAATTTTTGCTGAGCGACACGACTTGAATGCACGGGGCATTGTCATGGTGAAGCAACACCTTTTTCTTGGCCATTCCCGGGCGTTTCTCTGTTATTGCCGCCTTTAATCGGTCCAAAAGTGATCCATAGTATTCTCCGGTAATGGTTCTTCCATTTTCAAGGTAGTCAATTAGGAGAATTCCCTTTGCGTCACAAAAAACTGACGCCATGACCTTTCCAGCGGATGGAACGCATTTCGCTTTTTTCGGAGCCGATTCGCCACGGGCAATCCATTGTTTCGACTGCTGTTTAGTTTCCGGGATATAGTGGTGCATCCAAGTTTCGTCCATTGTCACAAAACGGCGAAAAAACTCAACTGCATTCTTCTGAAATACTTGCAAATTGTCGGCAGATATTCGCATGCGAATTCGCTTTTGCTCTTGAGTGAATAAACGCGGCATCCATCTTGCGCACAGTTTTTGTATGTGTAATTCTTTATGCAAAACAAAGTGAAGTCGCTCACTTTCACTCGTCTATCGGCTAAAATCAAATTATGGACTTTATCGATGATTTCGGGTGTCACAGCTGATTTCGGGGCTCCAGGACGTGGTGCATCTTTAACATACTCATAAGAAGGGCATGAGTCACCCAATGTAAGTTTTTTTTTTAAATTTTCTCATGAATCTCCTTCGCTGTTTTCCCTTCCAGATAAAAAAAAATTGAATCACACCACGAATTCCAACTTTATCCATTTTTCGCTATTGCTCGAAACACTTCTGTTTAAGTAACTGTCAAAGAACGAGTTACCGTCAGAATGACTTAAGACCAGAGAATATTAACTCATAGAAATGACACTTCATGACTACATATACAGATTACAATTGCGCCCTCTATTAGTGTGTGAACCAAGTTAATTGTCAAACCACCCTCGTAAGTGTTAGTTTCGATTTCAAGTTTCATTCGACATGATCTTAATGTCAATTTTTTAAGATAATATAACAAATATAATTACAAGCACAGTGGAACTTCTCTAACTCGAACTTCTAAAACTCGACTTATTCCGTAAGTCGAATATTTTTGACGAACAATGAAGTTTGAATATTATTATATAGTATGTTTGTCTCCCTAACTCGACTTTCTATTTCTCGACTTTTTCTATTACTCGACATAATATGCGAACACGTAGGTACACCTAACTCGACATTTTCGGGGAATTACGGAATTATCTCTTGGAATCAGCAATATGAACAGGCAGAAACGTGTGCTGGGTGCTTTCGGAAGTGCAGTTGTGTAGTACGCGTGACAAAGTGTACGGTAAATATGTCGAAGCGAAATTTAAAGTGTTTAACATTGAATGAAAAAATAAAATTATTAGCAGAGGTGGAAAAAGGGGAAAAGAAGAAGAAAGACATTGCGGAACAATTTGGGATCCCTCATAATACGATAATTTTAAAAAATAAGGACAAACTTTTGGAAAGAAAAAATGATACGTTTAACAATAAACGAAAAAGGCTTAAAGCTTGTGTTAACGATGATATTGACGAAGCAATGTTCAAGTGGGTTACTACCGCACGTGCTAAAAATATTCCTCTTTCGGGGAGTTTAATTAGAGAAAAAGCGAAAGAATTTGCCGCTGCCTTGGGACGGGAGGAATTTTCAGATAGTATAGGCTGGTTGGATAAGTTCAAGAGTCGACATAATATCGTCCAAATGTCACTGTGCGGTGAAAGTGGTTCTGCATATTTTCAATGTGGTGAATGGCAGAAAAATGTTTTACCGACTTTAATCAGCCAGTATGACAAAAAAATATTTTCAATGCTGATGAGACGGGGCTTTCCTTCAAATGCTTGCCCAACAAAACCCTTGCATTTAAAGGACAAAAATGCTTTGGTGGTAAAAACAGCAAGGAAAGAGTAACGGATATGGTTGGGAGTAACATGAGTGGTTCTGAAAAGCTAAAATTGCTTGTTATTGGCAAAACAAAACATCCACGTTGTTTTAAGGGTATAAAGTCATTGGAAGTGGATTACGAATATAACAGAAAAGCGTGGATGACAAGTGAGATTTATGAAAAGTGGTTATTAAAGCTTGATAAGCAGTTTGCAGTCCAGAAGAGAAAAGTTTTGCTGTTCGTTGCCAACTGTCCGGCGCACCCCAAAACCGTAGCAGGAAAGCTGAAGAATATTAAATTGGAGTATTTTCCTCCTAATCTAACCTCAATCTTACAACCGATGGACCAGGGAATTATAAAAAATGTAAAGCAACATTACAGAAAACGGATTATTATGAAAATTTTGGCTCATTTGGAAGAGCCAACATTTACTTCAAATGTTTCTTTACTTGATGCAATTAAAGATCTAAACAAAGCATGGAATAACGACGTAAAGACGCAAACAATTGCAAATTTCTTCAGAAAGGCGGGCTTTGGTAAAGATGATTTAGTGCAGGATGCTAACCACTGGGATGAAGATGATATCCTTCCACTGTCTTAATTAAAAAATTGATGGGTCTTATACAGAACTGCAATAAACACAAATGATGTTGAATTTGAGGAGTATGTTGATGTTGATCATGATGTGTCAACAATGGATTTCCCAAGTGATGAAGACATTTTAGAAAGTGTAATACAGCACCTTGCTCCTAATGAAATAGGTAAGTTTACCCATCCATGTTTTCCATGTTCCAAGATGCCAAATTTTATGATTGTCTTAGATACAGATGTAGACGAAGATACTAATGAAAACCAGACTGATACAACTGGCATAACTACACTCAATGAAGCGTTTTCTGCCATCGAAAACTTAAGAAGATTTGTTTCATCTAGGGAGAATGTGCCATATGCATTGCATGGTTCCTTAAATTTACTAGAAGATTTTATAACGAATGAAAAATGGACCAGTGTAACTCAAAGAAAAATTACTGATTTTTTCAATAAAAATTTGATGCAGCTTTTTTGACGTTTTAACGAATTTTCTAAGTTACTAATATGTAGTATTAAATGTATAATACATATAAATAAACTTTAAGATTCAAATTTTACGTAATTTTCCGTAACTCGACATTTCCCTAACTCGACTTTTATTCCCTGTCCCTTGGAGGTTCGAGTTAGAGAAGTTCCACTGTATGTACTTCAAAACAAAACTGACATTTAATTGGCAACAACAAGCTGAACCCATCAAAGACAGTGCTCTTCCCAACCATGGCCATCCATTATCTAAATAATTTTTGCTCATATGGAAACATTTGTAAATTACAGACAGACCACTTTATTTATAGAAATCAAATACACACTAAGTAAAAGCGTGAACTATTAGCTACTTTTCAACATAATCGCCGCCAATGTTAAGCCACTTATCCCAGCGAGGCACAAGCTTCTGTATACCCTCTTCGTAAAAGGTGCGATCCAAATTTCTAAAATACTGTCGTATTTCATCTTGAAGTTCGTCGTCGTCTTCAAACCTTTTACCCGACAATTGAACTTTCAACGGCCCGAACAAATGAAAATCAGAAGGAGCCAGGTCTGGATTATATGGGGCGGATGGACAATAACTTCCCAATTGTGTTTCTGAAGCCAGGTCGACAGTTTTGGTACCAATCTCGCGGACACTTCTCGAAATCATAATTCAGCTACGATTTCATGAAGAGCTTTTAGGAATGCCTGTCGGTAGAGCAATTTTCCGTATTTTCAACGGACGATCTTCTCGAATCAGCGTATCAACCTTTAATTGATTCTCATCCGTTTCCGTTGGTGATGGTTTTTTCGCACACCTTCGGTATTATCGTTCAGAGCTGTGCGTCCACTTTTGAACTATTTACACCAAGCACTAACTTGTTTTCGACTCTTAGCGCCTTCTCTGTAAGTCTTCAGTATTTTTTTTACGAATTTCGGTAGGTATTTCATTATTTGCATGCAAAAAACGAAAGACCGCTCGCACTTCAAACTTGGAGTATGTTTCGATCGAAACTGACATTGTGCGGCTATTACTGCAGACGTTGTACTGAACCTAAGGCAATGACAATAGCCACCTATGTAGTTAGTACATATGCGCATTTAAAATGCGTGCAAGTTTCAACCTGATCGGAGCGACGTAGGCGGTGTGCCGACGTACCTTTGGAACCGGACATCCCTCGTAATATCCGCTCTTATATTTCTCCGCGACAACATGGTTTCTACTCTGTAATTAATCTGGCAATTTCCATACAAATATGTTAGTGATACTATTGATTGTCAAGGTCAGGTTGACTGCATTTATTTTGACTACTCCCGCACATTTAATACTATCGATTATGTAATACTTCGAAATAAAGTTTCTTCTTTTGGTCTCTCTCCTTGTCTTCTTAGACTTATGAAGTTGTACTTAAACAATAGGAATAATTACGTTCTTTCTAATGGTTACTTATCTGATACTTTTATATCTACTTCTAGGGCTTCTCAAAGCTCCAATCTATGGAGGCCATGGCGAGCCTCCCTCCGCTGGAACTATTTATAAGGGCGGAGGCAATGGCTGCGATACTGAGGTTGAAGGCCAATGACGTATGGAGTCCTAATAAGGTTGTAGGGAGCCATACAGATATCACAGGAACTATACTGGAAGAGCCGATATTTCAAATGCCGGTGGACAGTATGGCACCTGAAATTATGTTTACAGCTAAGCTGAACATACTTATACCGACCAGGGAACAGTACTAATTCGTAGTAGCAAAAAAGAAATTAAAATAATTGCCGGGTTAATAACCGGACAGTCCTTTAAGGAAGCATTTGTACACCATGGGCTTCGTTAGCGAGTATTGGTGTAGGAGATGTGAAAAACAGGAGGAAACTAGCCTTCATGTAATATGCACGTGTGAGGAACTGAAGGAACTCAGACAGAAATATTTCGGGGGGATCTATTGGATCCTTCGGGTGTACTCAAACTTCCCCTGAGGAGGATAGTGGCTTTTATCGAGGACACAAGACTAACAGAGTGGAATTGAGAGATCTATTGGGGATAGTACAAAGAGCAGTGTGCAAAACAGAGAAGAAGAAAAGTCAGGCTTAAAAAGACACGCGTAAGAGGTACAGCTGCAAAACTATGAATGGTTATTAGGGATCCCAGATCCGTAAAAGTAAGTGCTCCTATTCGCCGTTTGTTTTTCATAGACGATAATTGCTGAGTACTGTGATTTTCAAAATGGGCGCCAATTATTAAATATGAATCATCTGGACATGGTGGCGTCCAACAAAAAACAGAGAAGAAGAAAGAAGAAGCTCCAATCTATGGCCTTTATTCTTACTGTTTATAAATGATTTACATGCAAGTCTGCCTTCTAATGCCTTGGCTTACCTGGCGATTTTAAAATCTTCAATGTAGTGTCAAGTGATGCTGATGTCAAATATTTGCAAGAAAGGATTGATTTTATCCTCAATTGGTCTAGTGCCAATCACTTGACGTTGAATATATATAAAAGCTTTATCTCCTTTACTAGGAAATTAACACATATTCCTTCCTCCCATTCTATGAGCGGCCATATGGCTTCTAGAGTTGCTTCTGTGAGTGATCTTGGAATCTTCACGTGCAAAGCAAATGCATTTCAGGGAGTAAAGCATTAGGTTTTATCTTACGATCTACCAAATTTTTCAATACCGTCCATCTCCTCAAAAGGTTATATTTTGTGTTTGTTGTAGGCTTAAGTATGGACCTGTTATTTGGTATCCCTTTTACGATACTCAGAATGTTTCTGTAGAGAATTTTTGCAATGAGTTTCAAAAAAATCTGGCATTTACCCGGATCATGGAATTGATTACTCTTTCTTGTTGGAGCAGTCATTGTCTCATCATAGGAAGCTACATAGCGCAAGTTTTTTTATATAAATTAATCAGTGGAGGGATTGGTTTTTGTGCCGCCAATGAATTCAAAATATTCAGAATGATTTGTGTTTAAGTGCGCGAAGAGTTGCATTACGTACTGGAATATGTAGAACCTATGTTTGGTGAATAATAAGTGGCCGCGTACATCCATATCATTATCATAGAATTCAAGGTCTAGCTACTGATTTTCAAGCTCGTTTAATATTTTGTAACTGGTTACGAAATAATCAAAACCTACCACATATATTATGGACAGATGAAGCTTCTTTCACACGAGATGGTGTCACTAATCATCATAATTTTCATGGTCTGCAGAAAATCTTCATTTAAGAAGACGATCGCATTTTCAACATAGATTTAGTTACAAATGAAACAAGCATGCATTACACACCTCTGTATTTGTACACATGGACATACACCTCGTATTTTCCAACATTTATTTCAGCCAAAGACAGGTGTTTCTGTCTCACACACCTATTGATTTTTGCGCTTCATTAATAAAAACTCTGGGAATATTTTTAAATGTCAATGAAACATTAATAAATGTCTAATGTCAAAAAAACTCTATATAAAAGGCATATATATTTACAGTAGCCAGTTATTTGTGCCTGGAATTTCATGCTCCTAGCTGTACATAAAATGCAATGAATATCGGTTTATTGCCACCAGAGGTATAATTGAGTAACATATCCGAGGAGCTTTGGATAGAACTAAAGATCTATACACGTTAATGCAGAACGGTGCACCTTGTCGAAAGCACATCTTACTAATTCTTCAATGGTCCGATTACTCTTCTCAGCTAAATGCTCAAAAAATTGCCTGAAGCACTCTAAAATCCTTAGCTTGTGAACAAAAGAACACTAGCATAGATATGCTAAATGAAAATATTCAAAGTATTTAAACAATATTCCGTACCACATCCAATACGTTAACAATTAATAAAATTCTAAAGCACACTGTATGTAAAGAAGATTATGCCTTGAAATTCTCTACTGGTGTAGATCATTCTTAATGATTTTTGTAAGGTGATGACATATGCATGTGATACATCACAACTAAGGAAGCGAAAAAACGAATAGGTACATGTGGAAATTATACATGTTAATGTTCTCTCCCTTAACTTTAAGTAATAATAAAATTGATCAAATTACCTGATGCAAGGGCATCATTTGAGTAGAATGATGTTGCTGATGTGGCGGCATTGTAGGTATGTACATTTGAGGGCCATAACCGGACCCGGTGGGCGCCAAACCAGCATTCTGGCTACCGTGGAGAGCTCCAGAGAAAGGGGGTGGCGTTCCCGAATGGAACCCTTGTTTCTCGTACGACTACAAACAAAAAAAGAACAGTAACGATTAGCATAAAGCGTTGGTTTTAAGTAATTTAAGAAAAAATAGATTTTCAATCAGCTTGCCAAGAGATCATCTTAATCGTTAGTGTCAGTCGATAAACCAGAAGTTAGCGAAAAAAACTTTCGCGTAACGTAGGTTGTATAACTAACATTAACATTCAGTCTCGTCATCGTATCATCATGTAATATACTGGTTGTGTATTTAAAGATAATGACTAGAGTGCACCAATCCGGAGCGAAATCAGAGGCGTGACTAATGAATTGGTTCACGATTACTTAGTATGTTGTTCACGGTCATCGTGTGTACACGTATAATAGCAGCAGGAAAGTATATTCTGTGTATTTAATAATGTTGCACAGCTATGTTCGATAGAAGACGCAAGAAATGAGTGTATTTTAAGTAAGTTTGAAAGTAACGCCTCTGCTTTCGCTCCGAATTGGTCCACTCTAATAATGACTGAGTTAACTAGAAACATTTTAACTGATATAACACATTTCCCTTTAGGATTTCACTATACCGCATGTGTCAAATATCATTAGGCATAGGGAATACGTATGAGTACATACGATGTATATGTATATGTATATGGAAAAGCCGATCCAATGCCGGCGAAGACCGCGACGGCCGGCAACGATTGTCTCCGATTGTTTCGCAAATACAAGTTAGCAGTAATCATTTGACCATCGACATAGGTACTTGTAATGCGTTCTAAAATAACATTTACGAATTGCTAGGGATTTGCTTATCCTATTTCTTTCAGTAAATGCCGGAAATTCTTAAGCTGCGGTGCGTCGCATAAACAAAAGCTTAATTCTAATAAAATTAAAGAATAATCCTAATGAAATAAATAAAAAAGGATTCTAAAAATTATAATAAATTATACAAGAGGTTCAAAAATTCATCCTTGCACAGCAAGACATTGTCCTAGGCGGTCGTAGAAATTAGCTCTTACATTTGCTAACATGTCAGCAGTTAATGAATTCACAGCCTCAGTTATTTTTTCTCTCAAGGCAACTAGATTTTCTGCTCTACCAGCTTCATGAGTATAAACAATATTTTTTAGATATCCCCACAAAAAGAAATCATTTGGAGATAGATCAGGAGATCGCAGGGGCCATTTAATGTTTCCTGTTCCAGTAATAATACGGTCAGGAAAAGTATTTCCTAAAAATTCCTTTACCCTCACTGCATTATGTGCTGGACAGCCATCATGTTGAAACCAAACGATTTCCTGATTTATTCCAATGTTTTGAAGTATTTGATTTTTCAGTAATTCGAGATACTTGTCGGCCTTTATTATACCATCAATAAAATAGGGGCCTATAGAATGGTCACCTAAAATACCTGCTCAAACGTTTAGTTTTTGAGGATACTTAGTGCGATTTGAAAAATGCCGCTGTTGATTTTCCGAAGCCCAATATCGAAGAACAGAGGGATTGTGCTTTCCGTGTAATGGAAAAGTTGATTCATCGGTGAAGAGAATATTTTTAACGAAATTTTCATCTCGATGTATCTTTTCCATAACATCTTGACAAAACTCCATTCTCCGGAAATTGTCATCGGGAAATATTTCTTGAGTTTTCGAATATTTGAAACATTTTAAACCATTACGTTTCCAAATACGTGAAATAGTCGTGTTACTTGTACCCAATTCCTCGGCAGCACTTCTAGTAGATCTCGTGTTATCAATTTCCATAATACTACAAATTAATACATCCCGCCGTTAATTTTTTGTGGTGATACCTCTCTTGGTTTGCATTTCGTACAGTTATTGAGACAGAAACAAGTTTCAAAGTTATTTATAATATTATAAATTGTTTGTCTGCAAGGTACAGAACGGTCTGCAAAAGTCAGCGCAAACAAATTCATGCACTCCATTGCAGACTTGCCAGCATAAAACCATTTCACTAACTGAAGCTTTTCAGTGGGTGTATAAAAAGCCATTATACATTAATTTTATTGTACGCTTGCAAACTGTAACGGCCGCAGCTAGACTGAATGCAAAATTTCCAGTCAATCGGTATTGGAGGCAATCATCAGTCGTCGCGGTCTTCGCTGGCATTGGACTGGCTTTTTCATGTACGTATACATTGTATGTACTCAAACGTTGATTCTCTATGCCTAATGATATTGAGCGAGTTATTAAACTGTAAAAATATATTCTATTACACTCTCTCTCACACGAATTAACCGGTAAAAAGTTGCATTTTAAGAACGTATTTTGCTAAAAGGGCCTTGGCCCAGCGAAGTGACTGAATAAAAGGGTAGAGAGAAATGTTTTCGGCCTGACATAGTAACCAGTCCAACAGTTCCAATTCTACGCATCTAGTCCAGATGTGTTCCAAGTTTCTTTAACCCTCCATACAGTAAGATTATTCGAGGCTCTTACAATAGGTATAAATTTCTGACATTGCCTCATTGTTTAAGTCAAATCTCGTTTCAGAGTTATTTTTCCAAAATTTGGCACAAAAAGAGGGAATTATGGGTTAAGAGTCTTTCAAAGGAGACAGTGATTAAGTAAAGAAGCTATAAAACTCCAATACCCCAATAATATTCGTATCATAAATACGTATTTCAACAAGTTGTCATTCTCAGTAGATAAATATAAATGTTGAACACAGGGCACAGTAATACTGACACAAAAATCGGGTAACAATTTACAAAGCGTTCACTTAAACGTGTCTTGTAGCTTTACCGTGCCCGATCCTTAACATTGTGATTATCATTAGCTACTGAGGATGACAGGTTAGTTATCGAAATACGTATTTAGGACACGTATATTAATGTGGTAAGGGAATTTATATCTTTTTTAAACTAGGGGTTGATATCAGCGAGTAAGGTCGGTGTGGAATCAAACGTTTTCGCCTGAGGGAATTCATTGATGCCTTGTGTTAACGAAACGGAATTTTCTTTTGTCAAATGTGGTCGATTGCTTCTAATTTGAATGACCAACCTATGTCGGAATTCGTGATTCTGTATAATATTCCCCTCGCTATGATGGTTCTTGCTTCCTCAAGTCAACAAATATTAGACCATCTGCATAAAAGAAGTAGTAGCCATTACCCGTTCAGTTGACGGATGTGTTTCTGCCTTTAGTGAAGCACTTGAATCCATTATCTCGAGTGTGTAGTGATGGATCCAGTTTCCACCAGCAGTTAAAAGGCAGAGCAAAAATTGAAAGGATTTACGTTAGAAAAGTACCAACAAATACATTTTTGAACTCTACAATCTTTGATGGCTTTTGTCGACTATTTGCGATCACGGTACCCATCTGGCTGAGAGTTTCTTCATATGTAAATATTCATGTAAATAAAATGTATCATCCGTTCAACTCAGACCTTCACAACGTTTCCTAATTCCCACACTTTGACACAAAGATTATGCAGGAGTGGATTGTTTCAATTTTGATGAAAAAAGAAGGATAATTGCCTAGAGTTAATTTCACCTGTTCTTATTTCTCTTGGTGCTAAACTCTTTCAAACGAAAAATATTTAATTATTGCCTAACACCAATCTTTTCCATTTCAACAGATGTACAAAAATTGTTCCCTTCAAATTCGGATGAAAGGTTGTTGAATGTACATTAATGAATTACAGTTTGCTGATCATAACAGATTGTAACTTTAGAAAAGAAACTCTATTCGATATTTGTACCGGCATCCATCTGTCAGTCTTAGAACATTTCACTTCTAGCCTCGTAAAATTAATTAATAAAAAAAAACTACAAATGCTACAAATAAGTTCGCAGCTATAACTAAAGCAGCGTTTTTCGTTATAGTTCCTTTTTCTTACATCCATATGTAAAAAAAGTGAAAAAACGCAGTACCAAGAACAAGTTAGTTATTGAGAAAGCAAAGCGAAGTATTGTTCCCACTGTGCCGTAGACAGCATAAGTGATACTTCAATATTTCAACATTGTAGATCTCGGTTTCCGGGTTGGAACCGCGTCGAGTTAGGCGTAATTGCCAACGTTTCGCCCACTGTTTCAAGGGACATCTTCAGGGCTGTACGTAGATGTTCGTCGTTTCGCAGTAGCTTGAAGAATGCTATGACAGAGACCGGTACAACTTATATAGGGGGGACCGGGTCAGATGGTGGCCTGCTATTGGCTGGGGACAATGAGCCAATGGCATGCGTCGTATGGGCGTGGTGATTCTTAGTAGAGTTCAGTAAAGTTTGCCACGTCGGATGTAACGTATAGCCATTGTCTCTATTGAGATTGCGGGGATGTTTGTAAATTTCAATAGATGCACGGATTTTCCTAGGGAAATAATGCGATTCACGAGACAGACGCTTGACATCTTTGAATAGAATTTGATGTTAGATTTGAGTTTGTGTTCTGCCAGCGCTGAACCGGCTATATGTAACAGTCTAGTACAACGTTCATGTTCGGACACACGCACGCCGACTGGCAGCTTAGTTTCGCCAATGTACACACTGCCACACGAACACGGAATGCGATACACTCCTTGGGCTTGGAGCGGAGATATTTTGTCTTTAACCGAGGGTAAGAGGTCCGAAACTTTAGAATGGGGTCTGAAGACAGTTTTGATTTTATTTCTATGTAGAACCTTTCCTATATGATCGGTGATACCTCGAATATACGGTAAGAAGGCGGTGCTGATGTTAGTATCGGGTTCACTTCGAGGTTTTGGGTTACGATGTCTCACTATAGTACGGTGTATGTCGTGGGCGTTATAATTATTCTGGAGTAGGGTGTTATAAACATGCTTAAGTTCGGAGGGTAGTGCCATAAGTTCTGAGACAGAAAACGCACGATGTACACGAGTATTGATGACCGCTTGTTTGTGTGCCGGGTGATGATGGGAAAACCCGTTCAGATATCGATCCGTATGAGTCGGTTTCCTGTAAACCGTGTGGCCCAGTTTGCCATTGATATTGCGGGTCACTAAGACGTCTAAAAACGGGAGACTTCCGTCTGATTCCACCTCCATGGTAAAGCGAATGTCACGGTGCTGGGAGTTTAGAAAAAAGTAAGAATTCATCTAAAGACTGCAGCCTATGCAGCCATATGACGAACGTATCGTCTACATATCTAAACCAACATTTAGGTTTTAAATGAAAGAAGCTTAAGACCTGTTGTTCGAACGCTTCCAACGTTGACACTTACGCCTAACTCGACGCGGTTCCAACCCGGAAACCAAGATCTACATCTAGAGAACGACCCCGGAAACCTACATCTACACTTATTGAAGATTGGTCTAAAGTGATAGAAACTTTCCAGACCGCGTCACAGCCAATCACTAACAATTCGTAAAATAGTTAGACACATATAACCAGATGCGTTACAAAAATTACTAATTCACACACACAAGGTTGCGAATATATAGACCGGTGTGAAAATTCTTAGAAATCAGTACTGGAAGTTGAGAGAATGACTTTCGCAAAAGTTGTCATTTTGTAGGTTAAATACTACTGACAGATCAAAAGCAAGCCAAATAATCTCATTTGTGCGTTCTTTTAAAAATATTAGTGAACAATCTCTAGATGATTTTGTACGATTTTCTCTGTGTTGACACACAGACTTTATAATAATTTACTAATAATGACAGACTTAATCTGGCTGTTAAGAACTAGCATCATCAAATGACACTATTTGTAACTCGTTATCAAACTTTAAGTATGGACGTAGAAATCTTGAGTGATAAATATCAAAAATATTGCCTAGCAACATCTGTTGCGACAATAAGCATCGCTACCGAACGAGTAATGATGGAATGAGTGAGATTCCGGCATCCACAAGCATTGAGATGAAACAAATACGACATACGTGTTTTTAGTATTGCATATAGCATCATAGAGGGCGCCAGTAATAAAACATCAGTTGTCAAAGTTAATATTAATCTTTCGTTAACCTAAATCTAAAATTTCATCAAGATACAGCAAGTGATTTAGTCCTAGTGAATTTTTAAAGTTTATAAGTTGGCCGGAAAATGGAATTGAGTCGGTAAAACTTTTACGCAATAATTTTTTAAAACTTTTGGAGAGGATTAACTCAACAACAATGTCTAGCCGAGTTGGTTTCGGTTTATATTTTTGGAGATGAAGCACCACGTTAGTACCGTAAATTCCGCCGTGGACCACCAATATCAGCAACGATCCCAGGATAGGTCTGCCAAGAATAGCACCCAGAAAACCATCGGTGGTGTGCGCCGTCAGATTAAGGAAGATAAGACATGGGACATATCGTGAAATTGAGATATCCATGGGTATTTCAAAATCACTCAATCAAAACGACCCTACATGATAAACTGGGTGTGAGAGAGTTAGTTTTCCGTTGGATTCCACATCTTTTAACCGAAGAGCAAAACTCGGCTCGCGTTAATTGGTGCCGGAAAACTTTGAGCCCGTTCCGGAAATTCAAAAAACGTCTATAGTATCGTAAGTGGCGACCAATGGATTTATTCCTGTGAACCTGAAAATAAACCGGAGAGCTCTGTTTGGATGTTTGAAGATGAAGAGATTTGATGCTGCCGACAAGTTATCCATTCGCGAAGTTTGTCTAAAAAGATGGTCGCAACGTTCGTCTCAAAACCCGGTCATGTAGCTACAATTTTTTAGCAAGATCCTGTGGATTGGTACGCAATCGTTTGTTTGCCAGAAATAATCGCCGTGCTTCGAGAAACCAACACACAACGATGAAATCGTTCTCCATCATGACGATATATTACTGGCGCCCTCTATGAGGCTATAATGTAACACCAATAAAGGCTTATGTAAAATAAAGCTAAAAAGTGCCTAAAAACGTCAACCGAACTGATTTAAATTCTGTTTACAACACTGCAAATGGCGATGAAACTAGATGTAGACCTACTATCTCGAAACTAAAGGTCAATCAGTTGTTTGCGTGCTCCGAAGTGAACCTAAATACACAAAAGTTGTTCGTTTCTGCAGTGTTTCAAAAAAGAACAAAATCATCAAAGAATTTTTCTCAATTACTGATCCTGATTTATACTCTTCTCTGTTTTTATTTCAATTTCTCAATAATAAAATGCATGGATGACATTTTATAATTGTTTATGCATGCGTTTTATAGGGCGCTTCTGAGATATCCACTTCCGGGTGCAAAAAATGCTTCCAGAATTGCTTCGACTACAAGCAAAAGTGTATAGATCTTAAATGCGACTACTAATGAAAAACAATATACAGTACTTCTTCCAGGAACTTACACAGCAACCCACACATTACTCATATAATTTAACAGGATATTTACAACCACCAGAAATAGTTCTACGAAAAAAAAGTATTCTCAACACGATAATGTACCGTACAAACCCTAAGCGAACTTATTAAAAACATATATAAACTACTCAAAAATGAATAGGGAATTAGATCTAATTAATTCGATTAAATTTAACGTATTTTCTCAAACTATAGATAAATTAGAAGGCCCACAGTCGTTTGTGGACATTTTATTTGGTAAATGTCTTTTCTGTGTGATAAAATATTGAATCTTGTATTTTAACCTTAAATTAATTTAGAATACAAAATTATAAAAATCGCATTTTTTGACAAGTATTATTCATTTTAAACGTCATTTCACATTTTCACGATGCCAAAACGTCATTTAAATAAAGAAAGTTTTGATTTAATTGCGTTATTGCATCAGCGAGGGCAATCTGGAGCAGAAATTGTCGCAATTTTTAATGTGTCTCCAAGTGTTGTTAGTAGGGCTCTAACAAGATTCCAACAGGTAGGATCTGCAAGGAGAAGACCCGGTCGTGGATCTGAGAGGAAAACAAATCAGAGACAAGACCGCTACATACGAATTCAGACAAGGATGAATCCGTTTAGAAGTGCTGTATGGTTGCAAACACAGTTACGTGCCGCCACTGGAGTTAGAGTTTCGGATCAAACCATCCATCAGAAACCATCTGAGGGAAATGGATCTTCATAGCTGCAGGCCTGTGAGACGCCCAAAATTAACTAATGCCAATAGAATGGCTAGAAGAACTTGGGTTAACCAACGACTAGCAGAAAATTTTCAATGGGAGCATGGTTTATACACCGATGAATCCAGATTCTGCTTATTTAGTGATAATCGTACAGTAAGGGTCTGGAGAACGCGAGTTTACAAAAGCTGTGGTGCCTTTTGGCGGCGGTGGTATCATGGTGTGGGCGAGCATTAGTTTGAATGGACGTACGAACCTCCATCTCTTTGAAAACAATGTCAATGGACACATATACAGAGATGACATTATTCAGCAATATGTGGCCGACTTTCGTGAGGCTGTGGATGAAAACATGGTTTTTATTGATGATAATGCAAGACCTCATCGTGCACAAATTGTAATGCAAGCAATAAATGACCTCCATATTAACCACCTACCTTTACCACCAACGTCTCCCGACTTGAATCCAATTGAGCACATTTGGGACAGACTTCAAGAACAGCTCAACGAACATAATCCACCCCCAGTTAACGTGCAACACTTGCGGGAAATTTTACCGCTGTGTTGGAGAAGAGTGTCACAAGAACACATTAATAATTGCATTACGAGTACGCCCCGAAGATGTACAGCTGTGAGAGATGTCCGTGGCCATTATACACGATTTTAGAATTGTTACAGAAAAATGTTTATTTTAGCTATTGTTAAAAATGTTGCTTATTTCATTTTTGATCATTTCTTAGTAATCTAACGATTTTTCTGAATAAATATACTTGAAAATTTTAAATTGTTGTGTACAATTATGTATCTAATATAATATACTACAAATATTTACCCATACTATCTAAAAAATACAAAAAAGTAAAAATTCTTTATTCATTTTTGAGTAGTTTATATTGAATGATTAAAATATTCTCTTCAATTTCTTGACCTTCCCAAATTAATGAATTTATAATGCATCCTGAAAGAAAATTTTGAAAACCAAACAAAATTTACATTAATACAAAAATGTTTAAAAAACATATCTCATATCATATATACATGAACATCCACGCAGGGTGGACTGCCTCTTTTGACCGTCAGATGTCTCGAGATCCCTTCTCAGGACATGTGACGTACAAGACTGCGTTATACTTAGCGACAATTGAATTATTGGCCAGGCTTCTCATCTACTCATCAGATCTAAGAGCAGATTGAAACACGTGCTTGTATAGTTCATTTTACATTATAACGACCGGACTTGTAAGGTTTAAATAAGATTATCCAAAATTCCTTGCCTGAAGAAGCGATCACTTCTGCAAATGAGATGTGGGGCGCAAGAGAAATACAATGAGAGCGAAATTGATTCGAGTACATTTGGCAACTCTGGCTTATAAAACATGCCACGGAATATCCACTTTATTAACAACTAAAACATATCTAAGTCAGGTATGCCAAATGCGCTCAATTAATTTTGTTCTCATTGTAGTTATTTATGTATCACAGTAAGGCACTAAAGTTTAGTCTTTCATTATGAATGTGTGTTTATTTAAAACACATCATTAATGAAAAATAACTTTTTCCAAAATCGAAGGAAATTTTAAACTTTTGACGTTTCGATTTTTACGTAATGTCATTTCATGAAATGAGAATTTTTCGTATTGGCTTTTATACAACTTAGCCGATTTATTTGGTAACAAATTGACAACAATCGTATTTCCAATCTGTTTAAACTTCGGCGGTGTGCAAATCATTTCGTCTTCTCCATCCATTTAACATAGGTAACTACATAATTAGAATTGATTAAAATCACACCACAGCTTTTCACACAGTCTACAAGAGTTTTATTACCATTTATTAATTGTCAAATGTGTCACACTGCAGCGCGCAGCGCAGGTATCTATGGATTAGAGATGAAATCTGCTTTTGTCATTGTAGCAAAATGACATAAGGATCTGTAAAAGTTATTCTTCACCGACTATTTTGCTTTACTTCACAGACGATTTTGCGTTATTTCACTGACGATTTCGGAAAAAATAAAAACATATATTTCCTTTGGTCATTCCTTTCGTTTAATATTTTCTTGAAAGCAAGTAATTATAATAATACATACACAATATTTCCGATAACTGCACATTAATTTATTGCCCATTTTACATATATCTTGTGTAATTAATGTACATAAATATCAAATACACACTTAGCATTACTTAGCATGCTTGAAACGAGCTAAATTCGTCTGTGCAAGATAATTGCGACCGATCGGCATCTCAGGGCGATTAAAACTCATTCTTCCTATAATAGGTCGATAGGTCGCTGGTCGATTTCAATAAGTCGGGTCGTTATAATATCAAATGAACTATACGTATGCTTAGTATGTGTTATGCATGTCCATGTATACATATATAGATATGTTTCTTAAAATTTTTGTATTAATGTAGTGTTTTTAAGTTTAAAATGTTAAACAAACTGTAATTATAACTTCATGCCTTATATTTACTGTACTAATAAACAAGTTACTCCGCTTATATATATTAAGTCACAACTCCAATTATTAAATGTAATTATATAACCAACAAATACGTAGTAAGGACTCTTACATTGACTTTTCCTATAGCAGTGTGTGATTTGCCATACATAGCGGATAGATCGTTTCCTGTTGTACCAGATGAAGCAGCATTAGCACCAGTTCCTTTCGTCTGACCTTGCGTATTACCAACATAACCACCTTTACTATAGTCCTGGGATTGACTCAGCGCGTCATAACCCGAACCGTAGCCGGAACCATAAGTAGATGGTTTCGGATACTGCGTACTGTTGCTGGACCCGTGAGCGTTTGTCGCAGTGGGGATTTGCTGTTAAAAGACATTAACCAAATATAATAAGTACTTAAAAAATATACACAACACGTTTAACCCATTCATTTCCAGTATATTACTGCAACAGCTAATACGTAATTCAAATTATATCGTTTAAGTGTTCCAATAACACAGGCCTGCATAAAATTTGTGATGACGTGATTTTTGTTTGTTAAGCTCAGTTTTTATATAGCAATAAGTAATTAAAATACAGTTGGTCTCTACCACCCACAGATTTTTTTTTTGCACAAAAGAAAAAGAAAAAAATATTAAAAAAATCTTATAATAGGCGTTTTAATACATTTTAAAATGAATGTACTACTTCAAATTCTAGGTATTAACCCAAAAATGATTTTCTGTTGTGGTTTTAAAGAAATTTGTTAAATAGACTCTCATTACCTGATGTAAATCTTTTATTACATGTATTAATTTCGGACAAGATTTCCGGGAATTTTTACCTGCTAAATCCTATTTATTATGCTTTCACTTTATTTGTACTGCGAAGAAGGATTATCACTCCAAACAAAATGTATATTTTAATGTCATTTACTTCATTGTAGCTCTGAGTGTCGATCAGTAAACAAGTAAAATTAATTTGTCTTTAGTGTTGTGGGTGGTATTTGATAAATAAACATTGCTTAAAAATATGTCTAGCCGGTGTTGCAAAAACAAACCAGATGATTTCTGTTATATTTGTGGATATTTCGTCTTGAAAAAGTTTAGGAGACCAATTGGTGAATTTGTGAAAAATGAATATTATGCTTATTTCAAAATCAAATTAGGAGATCAAGATAAAGATTGGGCATCGCACGTTGTTTGTAAGGTATGTGAAGAAGGTTTAAGACATTGGACCAAAGGGAATAGAAAAAGCCTTCCTTTTGGAATACCGATGGTTTGGAGAGAACCGCAAAATCATCATGAAGATTGCTACTTTTGTCTTTGTGATATTAAGGGGCATAATATAAAAACTTTGAAACATATTTTATACCCAAACAATATTAAATCAGCTATCAGACCAGTTCCTCACAGTGATCATGTACCTATACCTATACCCCCCAAAGTACTTCAAGAAGATATTGAAACCTCTTCAACTTCCGGCTCCGTACAGATGGATAGTGATTTTGAACCATCAACCTAAGGTCAAAACCAACCTCAGCTATTTTCACAAGCCGAACTGAATGATTTAGTAAGAGATTTGGGACTTTCAAAAGATCTTTCTTAAGTACTGGGGTCTAGGTTGAAACAAAAATATTTGCTTGCCCCAGAAACTACCTTCAGATCTTCGTTTAGCTGAATATGACAGAAAAACAACTAAACGAAGCTTTTCTGAAAAACGAAAACGTTTTTTTAAGAAGCATAGAGAATAAATAACTATTTCTAATAGTTTCTATGTGTATATTTTTGTATTTTTTTTAATATAATATAAAACTAGCTTATAAATGAAATAAATCGTGTTTTTTCTATATTTTTTGATTTTACTGGTTTGAAAAATAACCTTACGTGATACAAAAAAAATAAAAGCAGATTTGAAATCAGCGCTACCCAATTACTAGAAAACAGGTAAAATTTTTAAATCAACATTCAAAGAGTTGAAAAATGCAGGCCTGTGTAATCATTGTAATGAAGCTATAAAGGCTCCGTAAATTTAATTTATTTTTTTTAAGCTTATCTGAACTATGCCCGTATCAGTTTAACTTAATGCATGTGAGAATTAATAATTATTAAAATTTCTCACACGCAATTGTCGCTTAGTTTGTTACGTTAATTCTATTTTTAAATTGTCCACACAACTTAGATAGTTGACATCGCGACATATTGCGTCTACATTCTTCATCAGCAGTAATCTTGTGAGATTCTAATAAATTAAACACAATTGCGTGTAAGATGAGATTTTAAATAATTTTTAATTCTCACCTTAAGTTCAACATGTTTCGTATGTATACACGAAGTATAGAAATGAAAGTCGTGTCTGTCTCCGAATATCGTGTACTGACGATTTCTGATGAGAATTGAATGCTATTATATACACGTTTCGGAATAGATTCGTCGGTCTAAGTGCTGAATTGAATCAACTATATTTATTCTAAGATTGCGAACCACTGCAAATGCAGGATTTTCCGTAATTGTCATATATTACAGCCGTTATTGACGTATTATGACGCAAATCGAATATACCAACCTTTGTATAATCGAAAATACGAACTCCTGTATATTCGCTGCCAAAACTACGATTAGATTACTATGATTTCGACTTCAATAATTGCGCACCACTTTGTTTCTTTTTATTTTCATTATACCGTATGTGTCAAATATCATTAAGCATAGGGAATCAACGTATGAATACATGCGATGTATACGTACTGCGTTAACCAAACCGGGTCATGTATTGAAAACACATCTCCTTCAAGATACGACCCCGGTCTTGTTTCGATTGAATACAAACACGACCTCGGTGTGTGTTACAATCTTTCACCACTTTCTTGATCTTGTAACGAGGCCACTAGGCTAAAGGAGGACACGCTCAAATATATAATGAGATCCCATTAGATCTCGAGAAACAGACACACACAGAGTCCGAGCGAGTGTATCATAGAAAACCTCCTTAAGACTAGTGTCTATTCATTGCTATGTAATATTCTTATTGTTGATTCTTTATAATGGTGTTATTTAATTATATATTGTTATCCAAACCCTGACCGTCTATTATTTATTATATCGGCGAATCTGCGTACCAACGCAACGATGTGCCCTCCGGGGCCAGGTCACATCACAGTACATGGGGAAAGCCGATCCAATGCCGGCAACGATTGTCTCCGATTGTTTCGCAAATACAAGTTAGCAGTAATCATTTGACCATCGACATAGGTACTTGTAATGCGTTCTAAAATAACATTTAAGAATTGCAAAGCATTTGCTTTTCTTTTTTCTTTCAGTAGATGCAGGAAATTTTTAAGCTGCGGTCCATCACACAAATAAAACCGTAATTCTAATAAAATTAATAAAAAAAGGATTCTAAAAATTAGAATAAATTATACAAGAGGCCTTAAAAATTCCTCCTTGCACATCAAGACATTGTCCTAGGCGGTCGTAGAAATTATCGACAGTTAATGTATTAGCAGCCAGTTATTTTTTCGCTCAAAGCAACTTGATTTTCTCCTCTAACAGCTTCATGAGTATAAACGATATTTTTTAGATATCCCCACAAAAAGAAATCATTTGGAGATAGATCAGGAGATCGCGGAGGCCATTTAATATTTCCTGTTCCAGTAATAAGACGGTCAGGAAAAGTATTTCATAGACATTCCTTTACCCTCACTGCATTATGTGCTAGACAGCCATCATGATGTAACCAAACGATTTCCTGATTTATTCCAATGTTTTGAATGGCGGGAAGTATTTGATTTTTCAGTAATTCGAGATACTTGTCGGCATTTACTATACCATCAATAAAATAAGGGCCTATAGAATGGTCACCTAAAATACCTGCCCAAACGTTTAGTTTTTGAGGATATTGAGTGGGATTTGCAAAATGCCGGTGTTGATTTTCCGAAGCCCAATATCGAAGAACAGAGGGATTGTGCTTTCCGTGTAATGGAAAAGTTGATTCATCGGTGAAGAGAATATTTTTAACGAAATTTTCATCTCGATGTATCTTTTCCATAACGTCTGGACAAAACTCCATTCTCCGAAAATTGTCCTCGGGAAATATCTCTTGGGTTTTCGAATATTTGAAACATTTTAAACGATTACGTTTCCAAATACGTGAAATAGTCGTGTTACTTGCACCCAATTCCTCGGCAGCACAGTAGATCTCGTGTTATCAATTTCCACAATACTACAAATTAATACATCCCGCCGTTCTCTTTCCTCAACTTTTTGTGGTGATACCTCTCTTGGTTTGCATTTCGTACAGTTATTGAGACAGAAACAAGTTTCAAAGTTATTTATAATATTATAAATTGTTTGTCTGCAAGGTACAGAACGGTCTGCAATACTCAGCGCAAACAAATTCATGCACTTAATTGCAGACCTGCCAGCATAAAACCATTTTATTAACCGAAGTTTTTCAGCGGGTGTATAAAGAGCCATTATACATTAATTTTATTGTACGCTTTCGCATTGTAACGACCGCAGCTAGACTGGATGCAACATTTCCAGTCAATCGGTATCGGAGACAATCGTTGTCGGTCGTCGCGGTCTTCGCCGGCATTAAACTGGCTTTCTCATGTACTTACTCACACGTTGATTCCCTATGCCTAATGACATTTAACACATACGGTATAGTCTATTTGTATACAACTCGACACTTGAAAATTCTCGAAACTCGACGTATTAACATTTTACCGAAAGATATTTTTGCTTGTTAATAATAACACAGACGTGGCTTTAAAAGTTATTGCTTTTAATTAACTTTGATCTGACGATTTAAAATTTATAATTTAACGTGAACGTTGACGAAATGGCATACCAACTAACAAACAATGAATGAGTTAACATGATTCTGTTTATGGTGAGTGAACGGAAAACTGTTTCGCTACAATTCGCGAACGAATTAAAGATTTCTAAATAAACATAGGAATTACTGCCTAAATAAAATAAATAAATAAATAAATAAATAAAAACTTAGCAGGAACAGATAATGTTTGTTTAAATCAAAGATTAAGGGATATTGGAGGGTCTGACGAATGATTCAAGGTAAATATGCGATATTCATCGATTCAGGATGACACAATATGAGACAAGATGTACTCTTCCTCTTTATTACCGAAGTATTCATCCATTAACCTCTCAATATTTAATTAAGTAATAGGTTTCAAAACAATCATGCGGTTCAAGCTAGTACATTATAAAGGTTGTAATTATTCAGGATAATCTAAGTTATACAGAGAGATCCATTTCAAGTGAAGTGTGGTAGTACCATAAAATTCCCTAGATTAGAGCATTTTTACGTTTGTCAGATACCGATCATAGCTATTTAGTTTGTTTGGCAATCCTGTCATAATTTCGAAGTTACATGTATTTCAACGACATAATCTTTAAACATACATTCAAATTTTTAAATTATTGAAACATACTAACGAGTGATCATTAAAATTTTCACTGAAGTAAGCCATGTTACACAAAAAGCATGTAACTATTACTGTTACTAGAGATCAGTCAATATGTTTTCAAACGGTATAATTGTCATAAAATAAATTAAAATGTTGGATTTTGTAATAAATATACCGCCTCATTCTGAGCAAACGCAACGATCCGAATGTATGAATATTTCTCCCGCTCCAAATACAAATCCCCTGAACGCGTTTAGCCAATCACAACTCAGTCTGTCTCATTCCGAGCAAACGTAACGATCCGAATGTGCAATCGATGTCATATGTCATACATACTTACATATTATGGAGCCGCGTAAGAAAAATTATCTGATTACCAAATTACTATTAAAGGACTATAAATTGTTTAGTCCTGTGTTATGGTAATGAGTAAATTGCAATACGTTATAAAGACAATGGTTACACAAAGCGTAATGATATTATTAATAAGCGATCAAGAAAATTGCAAATAAGGCATCAAGAGATTTAATAAATTAAATTTTAATAATAAAGGTCACAAAAACTATTCATAGTATACTAAATAAATTTCAGAACTAATAAAAACTAAATTAAATTCTAGTAATGTAAAGAAAAATTTACTCTTACAAATAATAAAATAAATTGTTCACAATGAGAAATTAATTATATAATAACGGAAATTCATCCGTTTAAACACATCGCCGTAAAATAATTGATGATGTTTGGAATATTTATAATTACGAAAACCATTTAATTTTAGTATGCGGTTAACGGAAGAGCAGCATATGCCTAAATCGTTGGAAATATCGCTAAGTGTCAAATTTCAATTTAGTTCTATTGCAGCGCATACTAAAATGGACGTATCATTAGGAACTCTGCGATTTGGGAATAATGGTTTTAAATTTTGTACAGAACCAGTAATGTCTATTTTCTTTTTAAGTCTACAAATTGTAGCTTTGTTCGGGATGGGCCTGTCGGCATACCTTCCGGCAAATACGTCACATACTCTTTCATAAGAATTATCAGCGTGATACCATTTCATCATTTCGGCTTTCTCTTCTAGTGTTTAACGCGGCATGATCATTAATTCAAACGCTTAAGAGACTCCGTATAGGGTGACAGTGGGACACTAATTTGTGACATTAATTGTCAAATGGTTGCGCGACAGACTGTTTTGTGATTGGCTAAAAGCGTTCAGGGGATTTTTATTCGGAGCGGGAGAAATATTCATACATTCGGATCGTTGCGTTTGCTCAGAATGAGGCGGTATTTAGTTTTTATAAAAGATGTGAGGAAGAAACATTCTACCATAAAAGCTTTATTTGCATATCGTTAAAAGTCATAATTTTTTCTTTTTGATCAAATGGTACGATATATAATCGACATTGATACACGTTTGAATTATCTTACTGACTTAAGTTAGAACATACTTTTTATATCAGAATAAATTGAAACATACATGAGTAGGTAAACCCCACCAGTTTTGTATAATACAAAGGTATTTTTAATACATAATATAAAATATTATTAAAAATCTGGTATGAAGAACACAAATACAGGTTCACTAATATTTTTGTGAACGTGTCCGAACATATCCCTCCCCAGAGACGTAGATACGTATTTCCCTCTGGGGAGGGATATGTTCGGACACGTTCACAAAAATATTAATAGTGAACCTGTATTTGTGTTCTTCATACCAGATTTTTAATAATTTATATTAATAAAAATACCTTTGTAACGAGTGATCATTAAAATTTTCGCTCAAGTAAGCCATGTACACAAAAAATATGTCCTAACTTAAGTTATTAGAGGAGATCTGTCATTATAATTTCAAACGTCATGATTGTTTTAAAAAATAAGTTGAAATGCTGACTTTTATATTAAATATATTTATAATTTTTATACAAAGTAATAGAATATTATAAAAAATGTGTAAAATGTTGAC
Source organism: Melolontha melolontha (assembly GCA_935421215.2). Taxonomy (NCBI): domain Eukaryota; kingdom Metazoa; phylum Arthropoda; class Insecta; order Coleoptera; family Scarabaeidae; genus Melolontha; species Melolontha melolontha. The sequence goes on along the minus strand of OW285236.1, from coordinate 6,232,427 downwards.
CATTCTTCACCAAGCATAATAAAAAAACATTGATCAGTATTTGCGGTGAGTTATTGATGTGTTCACATTTTTCAATGATTTTATGTCTTAACTCTTGTAGATTATTAATTGGTGTTTCATAAATAATATTCTTTATATATGGCCACATAAAAAAATCCATGACTGTTAAATCACACGATCGTGGTGGATATGGAATCGCTGTATTTCTACTTATTATCCTATCGCCATAAAATTGTTGCAAAAACTGAATATTTTCAAGTGTAACGTGAGATGTATCCCCATCCTGTTGAAAATATCCGTGAGACTGAGAATTTCGTTACGATATTTCTCCGATGTTATCGTGCCCTCAAAGAATATTGGTCCTATTAATCGGTGACGACTCATACCTACCCATACGCCTATTTTTTCTGGATGTGGAGGAACTTCTCTGTAGAAATGAGGATTTTCACTGGACCACATACGTATATTTTGCGAATTAACATAACCTTTCAAATAAAACCAAGCTTCATCGGTGAAAAAAGTATGATTTAAAATATTGGCTGTCATTGTTTGAATAAACCATTGGCAAAACTGTGTTCTTTTTTCATAATCCGTAGGTAATAGATTTTGTACAGAAGTTAATTTATATGGATACATGTGCAAGACCTTTTTTAAAATTTTTTGACATGTTCCATACGAAAGCCCTACTTGTTGCGAAACTCTGCGAATAGATGTTTGAGGAGCTTCGTTAATAATTTGTCTGACATTTTCAATTACGCCGCGACTTCTCTTGAGAGGAGGACCGCTTCCTTTTTTCCTTAAAATACTGCCTGTTTGACGAAAAAGATTTACACAATGAAGTAGCGTATCACGGAAAGTTTTATAGCTAGGAACAGTATTTGGATATCTCTCTTCAAACTCCGCAAGACAATTTTCTATTGAATGCTGCCAAATACCATCAATTTTTTGAGATGTCAGGAAGTAACTTTCTACCATAAACGCTTTATGCATATCATTAAAGGCCATTACTTTTTCTTTTGATGAAACTTTAAAATATATATTTGACACTGACAGATGTTTGAAATAACATCTTAATGACTAAAGCTACGACATAATTTTTATATACACAGCCAGCTACGAGTGAAGATTTTAATGATCGCTCGTTATTATACTTTTTATATACACGGCCTGCTACGAATGACAACTTCAATGATCTCACACTACCAACTGTACACTAACACCAAACTATTTTTTCTCATACTGTTTAATCACAGATTAAACATCATTTTAATCTAAATAAAATAGTCTAGTTCATATTTTATAATTATCGTACTGTATATGTTGCGTATTATATTTTAACGATCAAATTTGCATATCCAAGTGCAGTTAAATCTAAACTAGTTCAATATACTGCTGATACAGAAACAATCATAGGTCCGGTATTTAAAATAAACCAGTTCAATAATCTAAACAGTCATCGCATAAAAATTGTAAAACATAAGAATTATGAGAACATCAAAATGCATTCTAAGCATCTGCGTAAACACCGTAAATAAACTAGATTATATCAGTGATACCGCAACAAATATTAAATGTCCTCCATTTTTAATTACACTTATTTAATGTATATAAAATTAACATGTTTAGAACCGCTAGAATAAAATTTGTATATACAGGCTGATTCATTTTCGGCCCCCACCATGGGGATCTCGCTTATTATTGGAGATAGAGTATATGTTTAAATTTGGCAAAGTTGTTAAATTTTGTGTTTGTTATAAATCCGTAAAGAAAATAGACCTGTGACAAATGACCTTCGTTATTTTAAAAAAAAACGCGAAAACCCCATTATATTCTTTTACCTGTAGCACCGACATTTGGCCTTGTAGAGAAAAAATAAAAACACATCCTTGTGGCCATATCTAAACCTCTATCCAGTGGTGTACTCTAAATTTTTATACGACGTTTCATTTCTTTCTGGTCATCATCAACTATCTAATTTCTTATAGGCGCCATTTAGACATCTTCAGAAAGAGTTTTTTTTCTGATTTCAACCATGTACCACATGCTGACTATAGTTTTTTACATTAGGTTTTATTTGAAAGAATAAATTATAAGATTAAATAAGGTAGCCATGGAATTTCAATCTGTTAAACATTTCATTTATTGTTCATTAATAATACAAAAATGTCATACACTAACGAAGAGAAACGAGATATGATAAGTACTTTTTATTCTTCGAACCGAAATTCAACAGTAGCGAGTACAAGATATCTACAATTATATCCAGAACGACAACAGCCTCATCGTACCATTTTCTAGATCTCGACAGAAATTTGGTCGAGAATGGATCGTTTACTAAGCCGCGTAATGGTCAAGACAATAGGAATTTAAATGAAAATCGACAAGATATTTTACAAATGGTAAATTAAAAGCGTGTTTTCAAATTCATGTTAATCTTGTATTTTTATAGATAAATAATAATCCATCAATTTCTACACGCGAAGTAGCGTCAGAATTAAATTTGTGCCAGTCCAGAGTTTGGAGAACATTACATAAAAGTAGGTTTAAACCATACAGGATCCATGTTAGTCACTCTTTACTGCCTGGAGATAATTTGAGAAGGCTAGAATATTGTAATTGGTTAATGGGAAGGATAGAAAATGACGAAAATTTTTTAAGCAAAATCATCAGGTCAGATGAAACAAAGTTTACAAATTCTACAAATTTACAAAAACAGAAATACGGAGCACTATTTGGCAGTACAAAATCCCCGACAAAACAGGGCTAGAAGACCACAACAATGGAATAAACGTTTGGATGGGTATTTTGGCAAATCGTCTCTTAGGACCAGTTATGTATGAAGAACATTTAAATGGAGAAAGATATTTAAACATTTTACGTACATACGTATCTTGACGACAATATCCCATTAAATCAATTACAATATTTATGGTGGCAACAAGATGGCGCACTAGCACACAATGCAGCTGTTGTTAGAAATTTCTTAAATCAAGAGTTTGCAAAACGTTGGATTGGAAATAGGAGAGTTGTGGAATGGCCTGCGAGATCACCTGATTTAGGTCCGCTAGATTTTTTTTTTATGGGGATATGTTAAAAATAATATTTATAAAGTAGATGCGCCACAAAACATTGAAGAATTACGAGACAGACTTCAGAATGCCTTCGATGCAGTTCCTAGAAGAACTATACAAAGGGCAGTACAAAATGCCAGAAGGCGTGCCCAATTGTGCATTACCGAAGATGGCCAGATAATTGAACATTTACTGTAATTGTTTATTGTTTACTTTTCTATGTATTTTTATTAATGTTTTTGTTATCTTGTACTCGCTACTGTTGAATTTCGTTTCGAAGAATAAAAAATACTTATCATATCTCGTTTCTCTTCGTTAGTGTATGACATTTTTGTATTATTAATGAACAATAAATGAAATGTTTGACAGATTGAAATTCCAAAGGCTACCTTATTTAATCTTATAATTTATTCTTTCAAATAAAACCTAATGTCAAAAACTATAGTCAGCATGTGGTGCATGGTTGAAATCAGAAAAAAAAACTCTTTCTGAAGATGTCTAAATCCAATATGGCGCCTATAAGAAATTAGATAGTTGATGATGGCCAGAAAGAAACGAAACATCGTATAAAAATTTAGAGTACACCACTGGATAGAGGTTTAGAAATGGCCACAAGGATGTTTTTATTTTTTCTCTACAAGGCCAAATGTCGGTGCTACAGGTAAAAGAAGAAAATGGGGTTTTCGCGTTTTCTTTTTAAATAACGAAGGTCATTTGTCACAGGTCTATTTTCTTTACGGATTTATAACAAACACAAAATTTAACAACTTTCCCAAATTTAAACCTATACTCTATCTCCAATAATAAGAGAGATCCCCATGGTGAGGGCCGAAAATGAATCAGCCCGTATACCATAATTTTTGTTAAATAAATCATTAAGGAATGTTCCGTTCTTTAATCACTATTCACATACCAATTTCCTTCACTTGAGATGGATCACTTTGCGCATAGTTTAACAATAAAAAGGATATCCGGCGGTTTTTCCCCCAAATGCTTTAAAGAAAACGTACCGAATAAACGGCTCCAAATTGATAACTCTGCATCGGATTATACGGTGCGAAGAAATATGGTCCCGCAGTTTGGGCTAGTATCGGTTGAGCCTGGTGGCCTTGCGTCAACGTGCTGGTTTGCTGTGAAAGGGTAGACGGTACCGGTGACGCGTTATTATCGCCCCTCGTGAATCTTGCGTCCGACATCGAATACGTCGCCAACGGTTGATCCCGAACAGCTGTCAGCGTCGTCGGTGTCTGGTAACTCATTTCGTAGTAGGGGGTTGTCTGAGAACATAATAAATATCAATATTTACCCGAATAAATGAAATTAATGTCAGAAACTTAATCTGTGACCGACATATTAACATCACATATATGCATTAGTTAACAGATTAAATGCATATATGTGATGCATTTAATTTATTTCCACATGTTTATATTTTAATTAGTTAAACGAAGAATGCCTTTTTAGTTTTGCACATAGCCATAAAATGAGTGGATCGACTTAAAATAACATGAGAGCAAAATGAATTGAGGTAGTAGGAGACTGCGGTTCGTAGATCGTATTTCGTGAATTATATTCACAATATTTTTCTGTCAAACATTTAATGACAGACTGTCAGTGTGAATTATTAATTCTTTCAATACAATTTAAAAAAAAAACAGTATAATCACATTCAGAATGTTTACTCAAGAACAAATGGTGTTCATTTTAGAATGTTACTTTCGTAACGGTCGACGTTTGCCAAACGGCGAAAGGTATTATTCAATAGAAATGTGCAAGGAAGAATTCCAACAACGTTTTCCTGAAGTTGTTTTAGTAAATAAGAACTTTTCTCGTGACCTATTGAGAATTATAAATAACTTTCGAACAACTGGGTCTGTAAAAAGACAATGGAAAGGGGGAAGATATTCTCGAGTTAGGACCCAAAATGTTGTTAATAATGCAAGAAACGCAATTTAGAGAACAACCTACAACATCTGTCAGAAGACTGGCACAACAGTTGGATATAAGTTATGGAACCTGCCGCAGCATTCTTAAACGCGATATTGGTATGCATCCTTACAAGGTTCAATTGTATCAAGAACTATTGCCGCCAGATTACGTTCGAAGAGTTGCCTATTGTCGTTTCTTTAATGCAAATCTTAACGACGACGATGTTTTGGATAAAACGTTTTTCACCGACGAAGCGTGGTTTCAACTGAACGGCTACATAAACGCTCAGAATATGCGTATGTGGGCAACAGACAATCCGCATTATTATAGGGAAACAACGTTGCATCCTGTAAAAATAGGGGTTTGGTGTGCCATGTCACGTAGAAGGCTTATTGGTCCGATCTTTTTCGAAGGAACTATAAATGGTGAAAGATATCGCAATGATATACTGGAAACATTCATAAATCAACTGCATGATGACGAGTTACAGTTAGGTTTCTTTCAGCAAGATTCCGCACGACCACACACTGCCCGTGAAACAATAAATTATTTACGTGAATTTTTTTCATAAATTCATAAATTCATTCATAAATCAACTGCATGATGACGAGTTACAGTTAGGTTTCTTTCAGCAAGATTCCGCACGACCACACACTGCCCGTGAAACAATAAATTATTTACGTGAATTTTTTTATGAAAGAATTATTAGTGTTGACCGTTTCCCGCCAAGATCGTGTGACTTAACTCCTCTGGATTACTTTTTATTTCCATACTTAAAAAACTCTATTTTTAAAAATCCAGTGCATACAATAGACGATTTACGGAACAATATCGTGCGACAGTGCGAGTTAGTAGACGGATTTATTTTACAAAAGGTTTTTGAAAACATGAAGCGGCGCGTAAATTTATGTTTGAATGCCGAGGGACAACAGTTTCAACAATTATTGTAAACTTTTCAATAAAATATAAAACATGACATTTGTATGACATTTTATAAATATTTTAAGTTGTAAATTAAATTTGTATCAAGGAGACATTTAAGTGCTGTCAGTAAGATTTATTTACTTTATAATTCACGAAATACGATCAGCGAACCGCAGCCTCCTACTATCTCAATTCATTTTGCTCTCATGTTACTTTATTGCTTTTTCTACAAAAATTGATTCGTTCAAACTAATTGTTTAAGCAGTTATTCCACTCTTCAGTTGGGACAGTCAAAATTGCCGTTTTGAAGGCATTTACTGCTTCCTCCGGCGACTGAAAACGTCGACCGCGTATTCCCTTCTTGATATTTGGGAACGAAAAAAAAATCGTTAGAACTGGTCGCGATTATACGGAGGTTGATCTACTTCGATATTTTGCTACTACAGAAATTCAATTGACTTTTCCAGCTGTGTGCAAACTCGCATTGTCATGATGCAGGATGATTCGCCATTGTGTGATGGTTTCTCGGAGCACAGCGATTATTTCTGGCAAACAAACGGTTGTGTGCCAATCTGCATTAACCGTTCTTCAATCTTGCAAAGGAATTGTAGCTACACAACATGATTTTGAAACAAATGTTCCGACCATCTTTTGCGACACACTTCGCCAAAGGATAACTTTTGTCGGATCCTCTTGATCTTGAAAGATCCATACAACGGACTGACGTTTATTTTCGGATTCATAGGAATAAATCTATGATTCATCGCTACTCACCATGCTATAGACGTTTTTTAAGTTTCCGGTATTGAACCGGGTCAAAATTATCCAGCACCAATTAACGCTAGCCAACTTTTGCTCATCAGTTAAAAGATCCAACGGGAAACTAATTTTCACATTCGGTTCATCATGTAGGATTATTTGGATTGAGGTCCTTGAAATATCCATGTATGTTTCAATTTCACGATGTTACATATCTGTCTTCCTTAATCAGGCAGTGCACAGCATCGATTTTTTTCTGAGTGACTGCTGTTTTTGGCGGACCTGTCCTGGAATCGTAGCTGATACTGGTGCGTCTATGTTAAAATTCACAATACGAACGTTAAATTGTCGATTGGTGTGGTGTTTCATCTTCAAAAACATATATTTTTGTTGAGCTAAGCCTCTCCGAAAGTTGTAAAAAAATATTGTGCGAAAATTTTCTCGAATCAATTCCATTTTTCAGCCAACTCATGAACTTTAAAAATTCACTAGTTCACTTGTACGAGTATCTTGAAGAAATTTTAGATTTATTTAGGTTAACGAAAGATTGAGATTAATTTTGACATGTGACGTTTTATTACTGGCGCCCTCTATGAGGCTATATGTAACACTAAAAAGACATCCTTCGCCTGACAGAAGGAACGATATCTAGACTCTACCAAACGGAAGAAGCCCTAAGCCAATGTGAGGGCTAGAGATAAGAACACGGCTTTTACAAATGGGTATAAGTAACGGCTCTTTCATTAAGCGCTTCCTATCTTTAAATTTAAATAAAACAAAGTGTGTGTGAGATATCATCGAAATTTTTTATTCGTTTGAAAGACCTATTGATGCCATTATGTGTGGAATATAACATCGTTCAAATGTCCGCCACGGCTTCTCTGGGTGGAGCGCATCCGAAATGTCCAATTTTCCATAACTCTGGCGCATAAATCAGGCTGAATTTGACCAATGGCACGGGTTATGTTGGCTTTGAGGACCGCTGTGGTTTGTGGCTTATTCGCATACACCTGCGACTTAAGAAAACCCCACAAGAAAAAATCTAACGGGGTCAAATCGCACGATCTCGGTGGCCAGTTCATATCACCTCCACGTGAGATGACCATGCCGTCAAATCGCTCGTGCAGAATATTCAATGTGGCATGAGCTGTGTGGCATGTAGCGCCGTCCTGTTGAAACCACATGTCGTTGGTGTCCAGATCATTCAATTCAGGCCAAAAGAAGTTGGTAATCATCGACCTATAGCGCTCGCCGTTGACAGTGATGGCCTGGCCAACGTCGTTCTCAAAGAAATATGGACCGATGACGCCGCCAGCCCAAAATCCACACCAAACAGTGACTTTTTCGGGATGCATTGGACGCTCTTGGATCTCATGTGGATTGGTATCGTCCCAAATTCGACAATTTTGTTTGTTCACGTACCCATTGATCCAGAAATGGGCCTCATCGCTGAAGATGATTTTTCGATGAAAATTAGGGTCAGTTGCCAACTGCTCCAGAGCCCATTCAGCGAACACACGTCGTTGTCTATGGTCGTTTACCTTCAGTTCCTGGGTCAGTTGAATTTTGTACGGGTGCAGGCCCAAGTCACGACGCAAAATTCGCCAAGTTGTGGTCTGCGAAAGACCGAGTTCCTGTGAGCGACGCGAAATCGACTGCCTCGGATTCTCCTGCACACTCTCACGGACAGCGGCGATGTTTTCGGCAGATCTTGCGTTTCGTCGACGTACGGGTGTTGGTTGATCGTTTACTGAACCAGTGGACTCAAATTTATCCACCACATTGCGAATAGTCCTCTCGGTAGGACGATTATGGCGACCGCAAAATGGGCGAAGCGCGCGGTACGTTGCCCGAACAGAACACCCATTTTGATAAAACAATTTTATTATTTGCACTTGTTGTTGAATGCTATATCCGTCCATGGTGATTTGGCAAAACAGACTGAATAAATGACAACTAATTTGACACATGTAGCTTCAACAAGATGACCGTTATCAACTGTCAAAATCCGGAGGTCCCTGTTGGAAGACACGTTATAATAAAGGGGAACTATATTTGGAAGAACCGCTCTCGAAGCTGCTAAGGATAATTAAAAGAGGAAGTACTCTTACCGAACCAGGAAGACCACAATAGATCTATAAAGGGAGCAGTGGAATAGGTGGTATAGCCACCTCAAGTAATCCAATCTAACTCAAAGGCGACATAATCTTAAACCGGAAAATTTAAAATGTTGGCAATTATTAATGCAAATACATTTTTGTGCAACATGAACGACATCGTATTCTCGTACATTTCCGTATTATTTATTTTGTCAGCTTCTTAGTAATAACATACGAGGTATGACTTAGAAATGAGGATGATCTATTTTAAAGTGATTTATTGAATGTATCTACAATTTAATATGTCCCCTTCAAAGTATGCTCCTTTGGGAATGCACACAGCGTCTGCAGCGATTTTGCCATTCCTGGTAAGAATTTAGGTCCTGCGTCGTGACTCTCTGAATATTGTCTATTGCTCCGTAATAGTAACCTATCAACTTCCGCTTAAGTGTAAAAAGAAAATAATGACATGGATCCATATCTGAACTTTATACAGTAGTACCCCGTTATCCGTTGACTTCGTATCCGCGATTTACCTATGATGGGCAGAAAACGCGTTATATCAATAAATATAAAAGTTATAGGAGCATTTGTCGCTATATCGTCGTATATATGAGTCATCCCTTGAATTCGGCGCTCTCTTATGATAAGTTAAACAAGTTGGAACGTGCTTAAGGTGCCACTCGCTTTTACTTGCACATATAAACGCTCCTGTTAACTATGAGTTTAGTACTATTCGAATTGTCGGACAAGACAGTGCTTGCAATAGTTTTTAAATAAAGCAAGTAAATTTGAAAATCATTTTAAAATGGCTTCTAAACCAAAAAGAAAACGTGAAATGCTCACTATTAGTGAAAAAATAAAAATCATTAATATGATTGAAATAGAAAAAAAAATCTATTGCAACTGTTGCTAAAATATACAATAAAAACGAATCTTCGATACGAGAAGTGTTAAAAAACAAAGATAAGATTCGAGCTAGTTTTTCTAGTGCACCCCAAACTGCAAAAGCTGCAACCACAATACGTAATAAAGTGTTACTTAAGGTAGAAAATGCCTTAAATTTATGGGTGGAAGATATGACCAGAAAACATATTCCTATCGATGGCAAAGTGCTACAACAAAAGGCGTTGGTTTTATATGAAGATATGCAGACCCAAGATTATACTGAAGAGGAAGGAAAATCATTCACAGCAAGTAGGGGGTGGCTGCATAGATTTAAAACTCGGTTTAGTCTAAAAAATATAAAAATGACAGGGGAATCTGCGTCGGCTGATCATGTAGCTGCTGCCCTGTTTCCTGAAAAATTTAAACAAATTATTGCAGAAAAGAATTATCATCCTAAGCAAGTTTTTAACTGCGACGAGACTGGTCTTATGTGGAAAAAAATGCCTCAACGGACTTATATTCATAAGACTGCAAAGAGTGCACCAGGCTTTAAAGCAATTAAGGATAGACTTACCTTGATATTTTGTACAAATGCAGCTGGTCATATGATTAAACCCGGACTTGTTTACCGATCACAGAATCCACGTGCTCTAAAATACAAAGATAAAGCTTGCCTGCCTGTGTTTTGGCAATCAAATCGAGAGGCGTGGGTTACGGCTGTTCTATTTGCACAATGGTTTCATCAATGCTTTATTGCGGAAGTGAAAAGATATTTGGAAAAGGAAGAATTACCATTTAAAGTGCTGCTGATACTAGACAATGATCCTGGGCATCCTGTGTATCCTGTGTCACTAGGCACAGAAGATAAAAATGTTGAAGTGCTTTTTTTACCACCTAACACGACCTCATTGCTTCATCCCCTTGATCAAGGTGTCATTAGATGCTTTAAAGCCATATATATTCGACAGGTTTTCGAAATGCTGTATACAATGGCTAACGAATGCTCTGATATCGGGCTCATGGAATGCTGGAAGTCATTTACAATTGCTGACGCAATTCTATTTATCAAAGGAGCGATGGAGGAATTAAAGTCAGAAACGATAATAGCATGTTGGAAAAACCTGTGGAATGACATCGTTCTTAGTTCTGAAGACACACATGATATTAATTCACATCTAACAACGATATTTAACATAGCGCAGAAAATAGATGGAGAAGGATTTAACGATATAACCCAAGAGGAACTCAGTGATTACATAAACGAAGAGGATCAAGTATTCACCAACGAGGAATTGGAAGACCTTGTGAAATCTTCTCCAGAAGCGAGTGACGATGAGGATGAGGGTCAACAAGAACCGCCAGCATGAACGCTTGAAAAATTTTCAGCGATATTTCGAACTGCTCAAGCATTAAAAGAACAGATAGTAGAATATGATCCAATAATGGAACGCAGTATAAAAATTACTCGCACTATAACAGAAGCCTTGAAACCTTTGGAGGATTTGTTTATTGAAATGAAAAGACAAAAACGACAACTACCAATAACAATGTTCTTTGAAAAAGTCGACAAAACTATCGATAATGCACGGCCATCAATATCGTTTGCTTCGGATCTAAGTAAACAATCGACTGCTAACTTGGACTTGGAGGAAGATGAATGAATATGTAGCTCACGATGATAAAGTTTTTCTTGTTGTATATTTTCTTGTTGTGTATGTAAATATGTACTATATGTACATATGTATGAACTTATATATTTATTAAACTTAAATTCTATTTGTGCCACAGCACAAGAATATTTATTTATTTTATTTTAAATAAATATTATATAACTTATTTTTTCTTGTTTCATTGTTTTAACTTTGCTTCATATTTCATATTGTACTCGAAAATAAAGCGTTCGCTACTATCCGCGGAAGACCACAGAACCAAACTCCCGCGGATATGGGGGTACTACTGTAGTAGGTGTCTGAGTACTGGAATGTTTTTCTCTACCAAAAATTATCTAACCGACAATGAGGTGTGACTGGGGGTATTATCGTGATGCAAAATCCAAAAGCCAAACAAAGATTACTGTCTGGCTTTGCAGGACGAATTCTTTTTGGACAATTCCACGGCAATAAAAAAAGATTATCATCTTTTTTATGGACTTGATTCGGTATTTGCTCATGCGAGTTTCTTCGGGGCGTGGTAATGGTGGTGTGTGCTACTCCGTGCTTTGTCCTTTTGTTTCAGGATCGTATTCAAATACCCATGATGCGTCACCTATTACCATTTCTGTGCATGAAGTTGAGCGATCCAACAGGTCTTGGCTAATGAACACGCAATTTTCCTTTTGTTCATCAGACAAGTTCTTGGGCACCAGCTATGCGCAGATTTTTCTCATGCGTAGTTCCCCTGTAAAAACTCTATGAATAGTATCCTTACGGTTTCCTCATGTGCAATCATCCCGACTGTTAACTGTGCATCGTGCTAACACAGAACGCACCTTCAAGACACTTTCATCGGTTTTCGATGTGGACGGTCCTGCCATCTGCAAACTAACACTGAAGACAAAGCATCTCCATATGCTGCTCATAACAATTGAAGAATCTCTAAAGCAGTTCTTTCTAGTTTAACGCAAAATTTAATTGCACATCACTGCACGGTATTTTTTAGGGTGACTCGGTATTGGAACACAACTGTAAACCAGCGATCACATCGCTAACAGTGAACTGAGTGCGTACCTATCCCTTCCACTAGCATGTAGTCGTCTCCAGTCTGATACAGTGTTGTCACATTGAACGTAAAAAAAATCATCCTAGTAACTTCTGCGACATTCCTCGTATAAATGACGTTTTACTAAAACTACCGCCTAATACTTATAAATATTTCAAGTTATTTGATTTTACAAGATCTAATTTCAATTTCCCAAAACTCATACCATATGTGGCAATCTTTGCTGCAGAATCTGCATTTCCTCATACGTGTACATAGGCTGCTGGAAATATGGAATTTGACTCATTATGTATGGAGTACTCATCACAGGTGCGACACCGGGTGGGATATTCGACACGACGCCGCTGGAATTCTTTGCTGAAACAAATTGTGTACAAATTAATTTTTGGAAGCAATCATATTTCTAAATTATTCTTTTAAATAATAATTGCTTTTAAATAATAATTGCAACGAAAATTACTTCCAAAGGAATAAAGTAATTGGTAACTAACATACCTAACGTTGTCGTTGATTTTGTACCCGTTGTTGTCGTTTGGGAAAGCGTTAACGTGGACGCAGCCGTACTAACACTAGTCGTTGACGTCGCCGTACTGCTCACAACAGTCGTGCTGTTATCGTACGTGTTTTCTTTAACAAGTTTGTGGTTCGCCGTAGAATTATAGCTATTGTATTGCGGCGTTGACGACGTCGTGCTTCCATAATTAGAACTGTTGTTCAAACCTGTGTAAAAAGAAATAGTTTAAATTGGAATGTGGGTCTATCCATTCTATTACATGGAAATACTAGGGCGGATTGATATATATTTTTCATTTTAATTCAATAAAATAAAAAATACAAAAGACAAATTAATGAAACCAGTGTTTTGTCATAAAACGAAATTTGTTATATTATATACTATATTATAAATTTAGCATAAAAGAATTAAAGTATAACATTTCCAGTTTTATAAATATTCAATGAGCATTTTTTTCAAGTTTAAACCACTGTATAACATACTTTCATTACCATATTTAAATTATAAAACTTTCTTTAGGCTCTAAGAATCCCTTACATATGCAAATTTACTTATTACCTACTTTAAAATTTAGACCGCTTCTTTTATTGCCAGGGGTTAGTAGTGAACGCATTCAAGAGACGATATTTAATATGACCACCCATTGTTAACTAAATATATATAATAAAATCCTTTATTGGACAATGAAATTCATGCGGAACTACATACTTAGGTTTATAAGACCTACTACGAGGACCACTGCTAAAATTCGTGGAAAATTGTGCTTCGTGACATGTAAATGATTACAAATGAAACAGACATGCAATATACATATCTGTAACTGTACACATGCACAATATTTTAACGTATTTTTTCGTTTATGTACCAGCATAGCTGGTCAAGCGAAAGGTCGCCTTTTTCGGCATAGTCTCTTTCGTCCCTCAGATGTCACTTATTAAATAGTGCCACCTTATAGGACGAAATTTGCTGTATCTTGTAGGCGATTTCAGCGTAAATGTATATACAGACACAAATCTGTTCTTAAAAAGATTTGTATCATTTGTATTACATTGCTTCACTAGCTTGACTGATGACGCCTATAGATGGCAGAAACACGTGTCTTAAGCAGAAGAAGTAAATGCTGAAAATACGAGGTGTATTGTCCATGTGTACAGTTACAGATATGTATATTGCATGTCTGTTTCATTTGTAACAAATGCGTAATACGTGCATAACGTATTGATATACTTAAACCTTTTTGTATATGTAAATGATTGTGCAAAATCGTATGTATTTGTTTCGCCGCAATGCCTTTATCTCACTGTATGTCACATGGCGATATGATAAAATCATTTCACGCATAGCATTGATATTTATCCCAACAACAGAGGTGCATGGAAGCCCTTCACGAAGATCGCCACCAAACGTTGGTCATCAACGCTTGAATTCTGCAAACCTTTTGTAAATCATAGTTTTGGATGGTGCTTCATTCCCAAATACCGAACTAACCTTTTCCACACATTGCTTTGGTGTCAAACCGTATCGGAAATCGTAAAAAATCATAACTCGAAAATCACGATTCAAAACTTCCATTTTTGACACAACTATTTGTTAAATTCTGTTGAGACAAAACTGTTCGGTTTTAAATCGAACTGTTAATTAAATTATAGGTTCAAAATGTCAAATTTTACAAATATGATAATTGTGGAATGCTGGGAATTCAAGGAGAACATGGTTTCGCGAATTTTAGCAGTATCCCTCGTAATACTTAATATTGAAATGATATTTTATTTATTAGTAAGATCTTTAAGACCCTATCGTAAACCTTGAGTACTGTTTCCCGTAGGTACAATTTCTACGAATTTAACACAGAAAAATTCCCTGTTACGAAGTCAAACACCGCATTTAATTATGTAATAGTTAGAGGTAGTGGTATACTTTTACCTACTTTTAAGACAGAATAGAACAACTCAACAACAGTACAGAACAGCGTCAGCTGACACAGTCTTCTCATAACATTTATACCAAACAGTATCATAACAACAAGAGACATACAGTCTCATATAACAGTAAATAATTTAAGTCTTAAATTTACATTAAGTGCTAACTTTGTGGGATTACCTTAATAAATTAGGTTTATCTGTTTTTTGTTAAATAAAATATTCAGAAAACACACCAAGTTTCAAAACAACTGCCCCCAACCAAAATAAATAACCAGCTTATACGGAAATTACGCCCCGTGAGCGGTGAGTTAAGAAGCAATTTATACATGGTCTCTCATGAACCGAATACAACCCCAACATGTGGTCCATCGAGAATAAATTATATAGTGTATGTTTATTGTACTATCAATGTACTATCGTGAGCAATTGAAAGTTAACACTTTATTATGTTGGCATGTCGAAATTTCAAAATTTATCTAATGTATACAGTACTTTTGAAGTGTCAGTGTCAGCACTTAATCATAACATAAATGACATTAGCTTGGTTGGCAATTTGGTAAAATTTACGCAGCTATAATAGTGCGTTTACTTTCAATTGCGCACGATAGTACATATTTATTTTTCACATAATCATCATTTGTGCAACACAGTTCTCCAAACGCTTAATTCATTTTTCCATTTCGTCCATTAAAATCTTTCTTGTTTACTGTTGATCCAAATACGAACAGCAGCTCGAACAGTCTGATGATAAATGTTGACCTTTTAATACCCACGTAAATTTTGGGAAAAATCCGAAATCCGAACTTGTCCAATTAGGACTGCACAGAGGGTACAAAACAGCCTTGGATTTCAGCCTCATCGCAGTCTTCATCGTTTCGTTGCTGCAATGTGCAAACAAGCGGTAATCAATACGCTTGTACATCGTGCGTTTTCTATCTCAGAACCTACTCCAGAATAATTATAACGCCCACGACATACACCGTACTATATATAGGGTTAGTACCGCCTTCTTACGTATATTCAGGGTATCACCGATCAGATAAGAAAGGTTCTACATAGAAATAAAATCAAAACCAACTTCAGACCCCATTCTAAAGTTTCGGACTTCTTACCCTCGGTTAAAGACAAAATATCTCCGCTCAAAGCACAAGTGTATCGCATTCCATGTTCATGAGCAATTTAGTTTTGCGTAATCCGGCAATTTCCTTGAATTAGTACATTCACTTGTCTTCGATTCTTCTTATGCGTCACTGATACTGGTCAACCTGATCGCATTTTGCACCCTCATTTCGTCTCTATGACGAAGTTTTGCATGTCGAACCCACTGGCGGGCATTCTTCACATAACAATCGTTGCCATAACGCATGTAAATATCGATGGTCGCGCACCCTTTCCGCATTAAAAATTCTATGCATCTCATAAATCGAACACACATAAGTGACAGTGTTACTCAACGACGATTTACAGAAAAATGAAACTTTCCTTGCTAAGGCGACAAACTCGAACTTATCGTTTGATGGTTAGAACTTGTAGTTTATTTAATACTTTTAAACTATAATTTCTCTCACAGTTCAAGAGTCAGAAAAGATATTCTAATTGGATAATTTTTGGAGAAGTCAGAAAATCTCTGAGAGTGACTACAGTTTTGACTTGGTGTATTATCATGATCCACCTCGAAATAACATTGTTAATTGACTGCTCAGTAAACTGCGATTGATTGATGTTTTCCAACAACGCCATTGTGTCAGCAGTGGGTTAGAAACAAGTTAAAATACATGTAGATTGTAAAGAAGACAATCTACATGTATTTACTTTTCAGTAAACGCGACCTCTCCTATTCATTTTCGAACATTGCCGATTACTATACATGTCCATAGAAATCATTCTCTCGCACGTTAGATTATATAGGGTTATTCTGAATAAGTCTCATTTATTTTATTATTAGATTATAACGAGCGATCATTAAAATTTTCGCTCGTAGCTGGCCGTGTACATAAAAATTATGTCGTAGCTTTAGTCATTAAGATGTTATTTCAAACATCTGTCAGTGTCAAATATATATTTTAAAGTTTCATCAAAAGAAAAAGTAATGGCCTTTAATGATATGCATAAAGCGTTTATGGTAGAATGTTAGAATGCTGACTATAATCCTGGCATATAATGTGCGGTATACTTATTATCAGTATATTTCGTGTTGCTCACAAACATGCAAATTTGTTGGTATACATACGGTTTGTTTACAATGAATGGATTTATACATAAGTAAGTTATGAATAAATCTAGACAAAGCAATGGGAGAAACAGTTTAAGTTTGCCGGCATGAAAATAAATGGAATTTAAGTTTTCAAATAGGTTATTCATTCATCAAAACAACGATACATTGCCATATTGAAAACAACGTAATACCTTAACCGACAAGAATTTTATTACACGACACATTTATTTGATTTATATTCTAATTATTTAACAAGTTCATAATAAATGTTCAAAATGATGTTCTTCCATCGCAATACAAGCATCCGCTCGAATAACGAACAATAGATTATCGAATTAATTCGAAAATACCAGTGTTATTAAACATTGTTCTCGCAGCAGTATCGATACAGAGACATAAGTGTTCTCTGTTTTCAATTGGCACTGGCAATTTGTTTCATACGACCCCAAAGATAAAAATCACAAGGGCACAAGGATGGCCACACAATAGGTCCATTTCGCGCTAACCAATTGAGTCAAAAATTATTGTTACACTATTCCGTAACCAAGCGCTGACTGTGTGGAGGGGTCCCATCGCGCAATAAAACACATACCTTTTCTAACATTTAGAGTAACGTCCTCTAAGAATTCATGCAATGGTTTTATAAAAAAAAAATAAATATTCACCGGCATTAAGTCTTTCATTTAGCACACGAGGTCCAATCAAATAATTATCTATAATACTCGCCCATACATTTACAGAAAATCGTCGTTGCTGTTCTATGGCTCTAGTTGCAAGAGGATTTTCCTCTGCCCAAATCCTAGTATTCTGGTTATTATGAACCCCATTGCGTGTAAAAGTTGCTTCGTCTGACACTAATTAAATTATTATTCTCGACTTTTTCTGTCGCAACCACCGACAAAACTGTAAACGATGGGCCGAATCACCTACTTCTAGTGCTTGCATTTTTGTAACATGATAAATTCGTAAGGCGTGTTCACGTAATATCCTACACGCTGTCGTTTGCGATACACCAAACTGATATCCAAGTCATGTGGTACTGGTGGATGAATTTTCATCAACGGCATTCAAAATGTCCGTTACTATCTGTAAAATACCATCAGATCTTTGTCGTCATAATTCCTTAAAACGTTGTACAAGCCTGACAAAGATACGTTCCGCAGGAATTTGCCAGTTTGAAAACCATTCCTGATAAAGTCTTCTGGGAACAGCGGCATGTTTATTAGATACAAAATAAAGCTTTCAACATATTAATTTGTTCAATTAAAGTGTAATTCGCCAAAAAAGTCTTTCTTTGGAGACTGTGGTTAAGTAAAAACTTAAAAACAACTTTAGAACAAGGGCCAAAAAACTTTATTCGAGAAGCTTGTAAAATCCAAATCGATAAGAAGACAAACAGAAGTCGGTCAATAAAGAATGGAATATCATTAAAACTCTTAGATCGAAGGACTGTTTTTACCTAAAAGCAGATAAAGGGAACAAGTTAGTAATTATGGACAAAATCGACTATTTTCAAAGAGTTAAAAATTTAATTGCCGAAGGTCCGTACGTAGAAATTAAGAGAAATCCGTTACCTAAAATGATTAGTGACACAAAAGACGCGTTAAAGAAATGTCCATTTTTAATAACTTCTACCCAAAAGTATAAATTAAATGTTAGTAATCCTTTAGTACCAAGAATGTATTGTTTGCCGAAGATACATAAACCAGGTAACTCGATGAGACCTATCGTTTCAGGTATCAACTCGCCGACTTATTTGATTTCCAAATGGTTAGTGAATGAATTTAAACATTTACCAGTAAAACCAGAAAATTTGTCAGTTAGTAACTCCTTAGAATTTGTTAAATTAATTAAAGATTGTGAACTGGAAGCCGGGGAAATTTTAGTTTCATTCGATGTAATTCCCCTCGGTACCTATTCCAGAGACTATGAAATATTTAGCAGGGCTTGCTCCACAAGAATAACATTGAACCTTCAAAAATAAAAGAATACATGAAATTGACAACTCTGTGCATGACGCAAAATTGTTTCCAAGTAGGAGAAAAATTTTATGAGCAGAAACAAGGCACAACAATGGGTAACTGCCTATCTCCTTTCATTGCCAATTTATTATTCATGAGTCAATTTGAAGTAGAATTTAAAAATAACACTAAATATTTCCCGAGAGTCTGGATCAGGTACGTAGATGACATTCTCGCGATTTTTGATACACGGAAATGCGAATTAGACATGTTCGTTAATCAGTTTAAATTTGAAATTTCCGACGATTAAATTTACGGTGGAAAAGGAACACAATGGCAGGATACCATTTTTAGATACTTTACTGATTAGGAATAAACATAAAATAGAAATCGATATTTTCCGGAAAGAAACCAATGTTAATAGATTCATCATCGCGGATTCAAATCATAGTTTTCAACATAACACAGCTTCTTTTAATTTCTTAGTCAATCGGTTACTAAATTTTCCGTTAACAAAAGAGAGATATGAAATAGAACTGGATTTCATTAAAAATATCGCGAAATATAATGGCTTTGACATAGAAATAATCAATAAATGAATTAGAAAAACAAAACTAAAAAAATACAATCCGCGAATCCACAAGTTTGATATCTCAAAGTAACCAGGAGAAAAAGTACATGTGTTTACTATACCACCCCATCACGAAAAACATTAATAAAGTTGTGAAAGAAAGAGGTCTCCAAGTTGCCTTTCGGTCCGAAAATACTATCAAAAGTCTCCTAAAGAACACATATCACATATTAAATACAATAGACCGGATAAATCTAACGTTGCCAACCATGCTTTAAGTACACTGCACAATGTGTCGATTAAAGGGTTAAAACTTGCCAAGGCCATTAATAACCCCCGCGATCTTGACGCCTACGAAAGTATTCATATCGCCAAAAACAAACAAAATTCTATGAACGGAGATAAAGGACCGATCCCCGCCACCTGTCTCTTTTCATTCTTAGAACCGTAAATAAAAAGGTCTTGGACGTTTCAAATTGGAGTATGAACACATGTGGGTGCCGTTTCCTTAAGAGAGGTAATTTTTTGTCGATCTTTTCGTTCGATATATTTGCATGTTTAAGTTAGTGTATACGTGGACGCTGTGTAATGTTGTTGCGTAAGCAGTTGTGCTAGCTTTACTGTGCCCCATGTGCGACACCTTGATTAGTGGTTTTACCTACTGATGATGACAACTTAGTTGTCGAAATACGTAAGTTTGTAATTCACCATATTTTTAGTTATAGAAACTAAATTTAATTTAATAAAACATAAAAGGAAACTTATAAGTAGTACTAACGCCCTAATAGAAATAATAGAAAGCAATTATTTAAAACTTATTTTGAAAGCATAGTGATGGTATATTAGTTTGAGCGACAGTGACCGAATAAGCACATTTCGAAGAATAAGTAAACGAAGGTATATTAGTAGAAGAAAGATGATTAATTGTCAAATCGTAAACGTGCGATATCGACGATGCTAGTAGGGTCATCGTACTCTCGATAAAACAGCTGACTATTTCGTATGGTTCCAAAACGGTATTGCTAATTTTTTTCTTGCAATATTAACATTTTTAAACTAAAATTAAATTCTCTGACACTAATTCAGAATAACATATACTATACTTAATTCAGAGAATAAAAACTTACCAGCATTAGCACCATAAACGGACTGACTAGTGTTTTGCGGATAGGCTTGGTTGGTATTGGGATACGAATTCGCCTGACTCATAGGAAAGCCAGCGGTGGCGGTATTCGACTGGTACGAACTGGACGATGAATACGCATTCTGATAGCTGTTATTCCCACTTGGCGTATTGTACGTTGACCCACTGTTATTACTCACGTAATTGTTAGGCTGATTCGATACATAAGAACTTGTTGTCTACAACACAAAATATTTACATTAAAAAAAATGTTAGACGAGAAAATGAGGAAGTATATTCACTCCAACGGAGCGCTAAGTACTTCATATTAGGCTATGAATAGGTAATTTATTTTTTCTTACACGTAACTTCGAATTCATCTCATCTGAGGTACATGAAAGAAAGAAAGTGAAACGGGAGTAGAGCTATCGTCATATAAATACAATAACTTTACTCTCTTTTCCCAAATAAACTGTAATTACAATTTATAAATTAAATTTTAAATTCTTCGAGTCTTGAATGTTTAAAAAGTACTAGACAAACTTACGTTTTGTCCTACGATGGACAGTCGAGATAATTCGGGAATCTGGCAACGCTGTTTAGAGTTTAATAAAGAAATGGGCGGCCCAATTTACGAGTTTAAACGTGGCCGTGTAAGCGTTCAAGATTACCTACATGAAAGACGATCGAAAAGTTTAACCATATGACAACAAATCATTGACAAGATCCACAATATGATCGGCGCACGAAGCTGCGTGAAATTGGTAATATTGTAGGGATACCGAAAGAATGCGTCGATTACATTTTACACAAGGAATTACAGATGAATAAGTTGTGTGCCGTGTGTGTCCACTGCGAATCAAAAACGCATTCGCACAATGCTTGGCACATTTTACGAAGAGCAAAAGTGATTTTATCCGTCGATATATGACAATGCATGAAACACGAATTCAGCTCCGGAGAAGGCGAAAGACGGTGTCATCGGTTGGAAAAGTCATGGCGTCGGTATTTAGAATACAAAAGGAATTCTTGTTAATCGACTATCTTAAAAAGAAGAAAACAATAACTGGGGAATACTATTCTAACGAAACTGGACGCAAAATAGACTTTCTTTGCGGAAGAAAAAAATTATCTTCCATCAAGACACTAGATTGGCTTGGCGATGAGAAAATTGAGGGATGTGCACTATGAAATATTGGAACATCACGCTATTTCCCAGATTTGGCTCCCTCGGACATCCACCTCTTCCCAAAGCTCAAAATCCTCCAGTCAACGATTTCGATCCAATCAAAAAACGATTGTGGGTGTAGAGAGGTGGGTACTTTGCAGCACTTCTAGCGAAACACTGCAGGGACACAATGACACTGGAATACCGCTGGATTAAATGAATTAATATTGTAGAAGATTATCTTGAAAAATAAAAAGTTTTTGAAAACATACACTGCCATTTTTCACTATCAAGCCAAAAACATTTCAAACTACACTCATGAGCTTGTGCTACAGAGAATAGAGACAACCGAGACCAAAGAGTTGACATTTGCAATTCTCTTATCGCGTCAAAACTATTTGTCTGTTCTTAAATCAAATTCTGATAAGAAATGAAAAACAGGTGTTCTACGTAAATTCGAAAAAGCAACCGTAATGGTTAATTAAACGGTTCCAAAAGTGAAGCTCGGCAACTAACCCCAGAAGCAGACTTACATCCAAGGAAAGTGATATGCGTATGGTGGATATAATAATCCATTTTGAGCTGTTACTAACCAATCAAAAATGAAACGTGTTTGTCAACAGTTGGTGAGTTCAGTTTTTTAAGATAAAAAGAACCTGTACTGGCCAACGGAAAAGTTACAATTCTAACCAGGCCACAATTACTTAAATACAAAGAGAGACTATGAAAGAAGACAATTAAAATATTTCAATAAAGAACGCATTAATGATAATGTTTTTTTCTTTAGAGAACCACCCACAGTATAGTTTGCTAGGCACGTTAATTACAATTGTTGAGATATCTACAAAGACTACATGGCTGAAAAGTATGAACACAACATACTTAGATTAACCCCCAGTTCACCGTAGATTCAATGCAATTGAAAATATATGGGGAACTGCGACAAAATATTACGATAATATAGGGATATATGGAGGAGGAGCAAAGAATGCTTTGAGACTATGGCAGGATGCACTGGAAGATTTAATAACACCAGAAATGTGGAAGAATTGTATCAACCATGCTGGAAACATTATAGAAAACTGATGGAAAAATATGGTTGTGATCGATAAAAATGAAATGGCAGAATTTATGATATATTTTGAAACAAGTGATAGTGACGATTCCCATTAATTTTAAGTAAATAAATCAAGAATAACTTTTCAATCCAGTCTCCAATAATACTGTGTGTAATTTGCTTGCAAGATCAATAGATCGTAAAGCAAGTAGTTTCATTACTGTATTTGTGTAATAACAAGTGTTCATTTGAAAAGTCAATCTAGTAGCATGTGATTTATTGAGAACATTTTGAAGTATGTCGTAAATTAAAATTTACTACTTAACCTACGAAGTCGTATATTTTGACAGTTTCATACATACAAATAAATAACAAATAATAGGTATTTATTGAAAACTATAACAAATATTGAAAATGTTGTCCTTCAAGATCAATGCACTTTAAAATCCTCCGTTCAAAATTTCTGATGATATTCTGCAACATTACTGGATTGTTATTAATTTCCATGCATTTCTGTTCGATTCTCTGTAGCATATCATTCAAATTCAATTTAGGTGTTCGAAATATGTTATTTTTTAGATAAGGCCACAAAAAGAAGTCGCAAGGTGTTAAATCGCATGAACGTGCAGGCCAGGCAGTTTCAGTATTTCGACTAATTATACGCTCATCAAAAAATTCTCTTAAATAATCCAAAGATTCTGCAGTATAGTGACAAGGTGCTCCGACTTGTTGGAAATATGCATTTTGAAGTTCATCATCATGCAACTGATTGACAAATGGTTGTAAAATTTCCGTACGGTACGTTTGAGCAGTTAACGTACCCTGAAAAAAATATTGGTCCAATGATTCGCCTTTGGCTTTTCGCTGCCTTCTTCATTAATTACATATGGATTTTCACTACTCCAAATTCTTGTATTTTGTGAATTTAGGTATCCCGTTTTATAAAACCATGCTTTATCAGTAAAGATGACTCTTTGCGAAAGTTCTCCATTATTGTTCATATTTACAAATCAATTACAAAACTGTAGTCTACGTGGGTAATCAATTTCTAACAATTGGATGGTATGGATAAAGTTGCATATCCTTTCTTAATAACTTGTGAGTTGTACCAACAGAAAGGTTTATTTGTTGACTCAAATGTCGAACAGATGTTTGTGGTTCATTTTCCATTATTTCTTCAACGCGATTGACAACTTGAGGTGAACGTTTCTTAACTGCTCTGCTGCCTGATTGCAGATATGGGTAGCAATATAAGCTCTTTTGTATTTGATATATTATGTACGTAGTTATAAATTACTTGAATAACTTCTAAATTTCATTAATAGCTCTCTACTTCATTACTACGCGATCAGCATGGATCAATACAAAAACATATAACAAGTGTTCATTTGAAAAGTCAATCTAGGTTATTAGAAACACAGTTTATGACATGTATAAAAACAGTAAGTTTAAAGTAATTTAGTACTTATATTTATAAAATAAATATTTCAATTAATTACAGAACAGCATATTACGATTTCATCTTTGAATACCCTCAACGAAAAGGAACTTTTTTCTGTTGATAATACATCTTTATGGAGAATATTGCATGGAATAGGTTTTCATTACAAGAAGGATGATCTAAATCGGGCATTAATGGAATTCCCACATATTGTATTAAAACGTGTTACGTTTTTACAACAATATGTTCATATGAAACATGAGCATTTATTGTTTGGTTTCTTCGATTAAACCTAAGTTTTCCAAGATGGAACTATTTGCAAATCTTTACAAAATGAGTCAATACAAACAGTCAAAGCTACAAAAGAGGGTGGTAAAAGGTACAATCTATTACAACAGAATATTATTAGTACGTAAAGTGTATTTATCTTAACTGAATTGATTCGGCTTTTACTTGCTGCAGATCCAGAATTTAAAATAGAAATAAAACTACGGTTCGAATATTCAGTTTTTAATATTTAATCATAACACAATTATTTCGCCAACACAGTGGCTTCCTCAGGTACTTACAGCTAAAGAGCACGTTACAAACTAAGCCACTGTGCTGGCGAAACAATTGTCGTGTTACGATTAAATATTAAAAAATGAAGATTTGAACCGTAGTTTTATTTATATTTTGTATTTCTCTTGTTATAGGTACATTGTATTACATGCACGCAATTCCAATGGATTTATTCCTGAAGCCGAATTAATATTTACAACAAATAGGCAGGCCACCACGGTGACAGGAACAGGAACAATTTCTTAAACTGGTTTGAACATCAACTTCTTGTGAATTTAGAAGAACCCTCCACAATTGCTTTAGATAATACCCGTTATCATAGTACTATTAAAAATAAAAGTGATATTTAATAAAAATTATATCCATTGGGTTTTCAAAGGCAAGACATATTGCCATTTATAATCAATGAAAGTAATTCTGATTCTGAAGACAGCATAAATGTTTAATAAAATTAGTATTTCATATTAATATTGTCTTCTTTTTATTTATATCATATGTTTATCACAATGTTACAAGCCCTTAATCTCTGTATTTTGATTTTCTGTATATTATTTTTGTATGTAGTCCAAAATAAATAAATTCACATATACACTTTTATTTTGTTTGTATATAACGAGCGTTCAACTAAATTTTACCTCGAAGTTGCCCATGGAAATTATACGTATATCTTAGCTTTTTACTTAAGTTCTTAATATGAATTTTGTTGGTTATGAACTATTTGAATGACATGATAAATGTCAAAATAATAAAATTAAAATATTTAACTAAATGAGATACGTTTATTTGTAACAAACAAGTAACATTTTATAAAAATTGTTGAAAGTGGCCACCACCTTGTTCGAGACATTTCTAACATCTTCTTCTAATGAAGGAGAAAACGTTTTATAGTAGCATATCGTCGATTTCGTTAATTATTTCAGCAATTCGGATCTGAAGGTCTGCAAGATCAGGTATCTGTACCCAAAAAAATGAGTTCTTTAAAAAGGCCACAGAAAAAAATCACAGGGGTTAACATCACAAGATCTTGTTGGAAATTCATGTTCGATGTTTAAACTTATCAACCGATTTTGATAAATTTCCGTATCATATTAATTGTTTCACAAGCTGTGTGCACTCTAGCTCCGTATTGTTGAAAGTAACCCTGATTTATTTCTTCTTCATTAAGCTGTTCAATAAATGTCATAATAATTTCTTGTCGATACCTTTCTCCTTTAAAGAAAATACGGCCAATGATTTTCCTTCGACTAATCGCACACCATACACCAATTTTCTGTGGATGAACAACATAACAGTCATGCGGTTTCTTAGTATTCCACATCCTTATATTTTGTGAGTTAACATATCCATTCAGATAAAACCATGATTCATCTGAGAAAAATTTTGTCAAGAATGTCATTATCAAAATTATTTAAGAACCACTGACAAAATGTTGTTCTTCTAGGATAGCCAATTTCTTTGATTTCTTGATAATAGGCCATGCGATATGGAAATAAATGTAAGTCTTTTTTCAAAATTGTATGACAAGTGCCAATTGAAACACCCACTCGTGGAGAGAATACTCGTATGGATGTTCCTGGTGTATCATTCATAATTTGCGTTACATCGTCAACTAGCTCTTCCGTACATTTTTTCGGACGGCCACTGTCTTCTTTCCGTATAACACTCTCTGTTTCTCTGAAAACCTTAGTGCGATATTTAACTGTGTACCAAAAACTATCAAAATCAAAGACGAAGTTTGGAAACATATTTCTAAATTCCTCTAAGCATTCTTCAAGAAAATAGTGCCATTGTCCGTTAATATTACGTCCGTTCCAAAAATAAGATTCAACCATGAATGATTTGTGTTGAACAGTGAAAACCATTTTAAATCAATTTTAAATTACAAAGCAATTTCAAAAAGCTCCAACTAAGTATACATCAGAATAAATAGTCTGTCAAATTGACAACTGATGCAAATGTAAATAGTACAAGTTACGACAAACATTTTTATTGTCATGGACTACTAGAGGTAAAATTTATTTGAACGCTTTTTATTATAATAACAACATAAAGCATATTATAAGTTGTAAATATTTTAAAATGACATAAACCTAACCTCATATATTATTTACTAACAACAGCCGACTCAAAGCAATGTAGATTTGTCAACCCTGTTTTGTAACTATTTATCACGTGTCTCGTCCGTTATCGTGAAAGACCTATATCATATAAAATGACAAATTCTAACGCGTTGACACATCTTGTAATAATTTTTTTTGGTGTATCTTTAGCCTGCTGCATTTTAATTTTAAAAAAAAACAAGTTTTCTTATTGTTTTCAGTAAATCACCGCCTACAACTAAACAACCTTCAATTATTAAATTTAAGGTGTGTGCGTAACAACCAAAGAATCTCCTTTTAAACTATCTTTTATAGCTTTTTTTAATATCGGAAGCAATATCTGAGCGTAACAACCAAAGAATCTCCTTTTAAAATATCTTTTATAGCTTTTTTTAATATCGGAAGCAATATCTGAAATCGCCAAAAAAATTTAATTTTGTAATCCCCACGACATTACAATTTTTTCTAATTCTGCTGCTAAATTGTTACTGGTGTTGGGTTGCGGAAAACAAGCACTTTCTAATAAAATTGATTTCATATAAAAGTTTTCATTCATATAATGAATTGTAACAGCCACAAAGCTTTCCGTACTTACTGACGTCCAGCAGTATGTTGTCAGGGTAACAGATTTGTCTTCGTTTTTTGTTGTACGTTCGTAAAGGTTTTTTCATATAAAGCTGGCAATAATGTACGGCTAATAGTTTTTTTATTCAGGAGTTCGTAAGCTGGATTTAAACATTTGATAAAACTCCTAAATTCTGCATCTTCTACCAAACTAAAGGGTTGATGTTGATAATCTTGTTACGTGTCCGTAACGCTCAACGTTTTATTGCTTCATTTCATGATTTAATTAATAATCTCTTTAATATATTTCGTTTCATTTTCAACGAATCTACCTGTATAGGTATCGTTATTTGCTATTTAAATATATATATTCAATTTCTTTCGAGTTTTTTTTTCTTTTTCCTTGACCTTAGTGTTCGCTTTGTCTTTTTCGTTTTTTTAAGAAGTACGGCTCGCTCTAGACACTTGGTTGTTAGTTTTCGATCTTTTTGAACGAGGTTTCGTTCTTCTATCCAACACAGGTACCGATCGTTGTAAGCCGTATTGTAGTATTTTATTTACGGCCCCTTGGGGTTTTTAAAACGATCAGGTTATCCAGTCTAGTCGCTAAATGCGTTTATCTCCCTGGGAGGATTTAGAGAGTGTTGGAAGAGAGGAAAAAAACTGGTAACACGCTAACAATCTTCGTTTTAATTTTTAACCGCCATCAAACGCCATGGTTGGTATGTATAGAGCTATCTCTGTTAAGCCTTTCTTTTACTTATTCGTTGTTATCCCTTTATTTAGACGGTGTAGCCGACAGGCAGACAAAAGAGATAAAACAATTAAAACATCTTCAACCATCGTCTGATCGCTCCCGCCAGTGACGATCTTCTTTCCGGTAGGAAAAAGGCCGATCGTAGTTGGACCATCAGCTAAGCTTATGTTAACTTAATTTTATTTTGTAAACTATTATTCGTAAATTTCATATTTCGTTCATATATCTCGTCATTATTCTAAAATTAATCTATCGTCATTCAATAACCCAGGTGTTTTCTCTTAACGAAAAATCTGCTTGACCTTCGCTTTTTTTTTCTCTCTTTTGTAGATCATTTTCTCGAACGTCTGCGTTCATTTTTTCAACTTGTTTTTTTTGGTCGCTTCAATTTAATTTTGCAATTTTTAACGTAAATTTATTTTAACACTTAATTGTGAATTTCATATGTTTTACTAATTAATTAGAATACGTTCATCAACCCTTTAATTGTTTGTATTTTAATTACTTAGAATACCTTTTTTTCACGTTAATTGTTTGAATTTTTTTCACATTTTTGCTAATTACTTAGAATAGTTTATTTTATACGCAAATCACATATTTTGCGGAATCTTATTTGTACTTAAAAAAAAAACGTTCTAGCTAAAGATCGTTTAATTTCAACAAAATTGTTGAACCTTGTAATTAATTGTGAACCTACGATAAAAAAAGAATAACTATTGTTTTTTTTTTCAGGGCGTACTAGGCCATCAGCCGCACTGTAAATTCTAATTAGTCGAATTATTTAAACTACATCTCTTTGTTCTTGATTCATCTGTTTCTTTACTTTTGACTGGCCTTCAGCCGCATATTTCTGTAGCAGTTTCTTTTTCCCTGTCATATACGGGGATTGTTTAAATAATTTATATACGAGGGTTTGAATAATTTATATACGGGGTTTGTTTAAATAATTTTATATACGGGGTTGTTTAATAATTTATATACGGGTATTGTGTAATTATTTATATACAGGAACTGGTTCAATAATTACAGTTCAGTTGAAACGACGACTTTTTTTCTTTACCTTTCCCTCGTCTCTCGAACCTCGAGAGTGGGACGAGTCTCGGTCTTGGAACTGGCCCTCTGCCCACGCAACTTGCCTTTCTTTTTTTTTTTGATAGCAGTTTCATCAAGTTTCCGGGTTTGCGACGTCCAGCGGCATAAATTCGGTGGTGCCCTTTTCCACCTTTTTCTTTAGTTTTTACTTCCCTCTGGGTCTCCCCACCTCCTGAGCTGAGGCAGCCTCAGAAGCCGAGTGGGCCGTTGGACGTTGGCAAGAACGGGCAGGGGCGGTTTTAGTCGATCGAGACTGGGTCTGCTCCGGGGAGCGCTTTTCTTTTTTTGTATATATATTCTTTTTTTTTTCTTCTTAACTACGACTAGTGATCGTAGCAATCTTTAATAGATAAACCCATTAAATAATCATCTAGTCTTATTTTTTCTCGTAACGACATTCGTTTCTTCAAGTTAGCGTTTTTTGCTTCATTTGTTCTTGAGGTTCAGTTGCATGCGCTAATTGTTCTGTGGAAGGTAATGAGAGAATTCTACTAATGGATGGTTCTGATTCAATATTCTGTGTAGATTGTACTTCATCGGGATTTTTACTTATTTCTCTAATTTGACAAGTCTGCAAATCTGGCGTATTTAAACCAACGGGTGTCTTCGTACCATATAACGTTTCAAATTACTAATAAAAGTTTTGTAGCTGACGACATGTTTGCATATCATACAAGTAGCTCTCTAATCTGCTGTTTGTTCAAAAAAGTTCCACAAATATGATTTTTTATTCCTTGTTGCCATAGTTATTAGGTAAAATCACATTAATTGACAAAGCTAACGAAAGTCTATACAGGGTTAGTTAAAAGTATGGAGACGGCGATTTATTGTCGTTAATATTCATTTTAGGGAAGTTTGTTAGGATATTTTGATCTACATTTGAGAATATTTGAATTTTTTTTTTCTTCAATTGTTTTTTAGTTACGCCTGTCCGCGCAGTTTTTTTTAAATGGGAACTAGTAAATTTTACTCTACCATTCGATAGAGAATTTTTTCTCTTTACAATAATA
The DNA here is from genome assembly GCA_935421215.2 of Melolontha melolontha. NCBI lineage: Eukaryota > Metazoa > Arthropoda > Insecta > Coleoptera > Scarabaeidae > Melolontha > Melolontha melolontha. The sequence goes on along the minus strand of OW285236.1, from coordinate 6,201,984 downwards.
TTTTTGTTTTTTAAAATTCATTTTAATATCTTTTTATAAGAAAAGGCCGGTTCATGTGTTTAACAGATGTTCGGTACATCGCAGATAGACAGAAGCGTAGCGATAAACAAACTTGAGCGACATAATTTTATCAGTGGTTATTGTGTACGTCAAATCTTTGACAGAAATAATTCATTTGTGCAATTTGTTGCTGTTAATATTAACAATGGCGAGTTTAAGTGAACATGAACTAATTGAAATACTTATGATGTTGGGTTATGGAGATAGACGCAGAAGTTTACAAGACGTTTGTAATTTACTTAATGATACGCATTCAAATAGAAATCCAATTTCTAAATCCGTTGTTGGTAAAACTTTAAGACGCTTTGAACAAACGGGTAGCGTTAAAGATTTGCCAAGGAGTGGTAGACCTAGAACAGCAAAAAGCGATCATAACAAACTGAATATTTTATTGGCTGTATCTGAATATCCCCATTTATCAACCAATCAATTAGCGGCCAATTTCAATATTTCACAGTCATCGATCGTGTCATTTTTAAAAAGTGAAAAGTATAAACCTTATAAGGTACACCTTGTACACGAGTTAACGGAAGATGATTTTGATAGATTACAATTTTCTGAAGAAATGTTAAATATTTGCAATAATAATGAAAATTTTGTCAACAATATTCTTTTCTCTGACGAAGCTACTTTTTGCCTTACCGGTGAAGTAAACAGACATAACTGCAGATACTGGTCATCGGAAAATTCTTCTTGGTTTTTGAAGCACCATACGCAGTACCCCCAAAAGGTTAATGTTTGGGTTGGCATTCTAGGCGGTCATATTATCGGTCCCTTTTTCATCAATGGCAATTTAACTTCGGCTCTGTATTTACAGTTATTGCAAAATGAAATAATACCTGCTTGTGCTACGCTCTATCCTCATGAAAACAATGAACACCTGCCCAATGACAGTATCTGGTTCCAGCAAAATGGCGCCCCACCACATTATGGTGTAAATGTTCGTCAATATCTGGACAACGTTTTTCCCCACAGATGGATTGGAAGACGAGGAACCATTGAATAGCCAGCCCGTTCGCCAGATTTAAGTCCTTTAGATTTTTTTCTTTGGGGATACGTAAAAAACAAAGTTTACAAAGATAAGCCCGATAACGTCGAAGATTTACAAATCCGAATTACCAGAACGATACAAGAAATTCCCCGAGATTTTTTACAGAACTCTGTTCGGGGTTTTGTAAATCGATTGGGTCATTGTCAAATTACTAATGGACGACAATTTGAACACTTACTTTAATTTACTTTGTTGTTAATTTGTTTAATTTTTCTTGTAAAAAAGTTATTAAAATGAATTTTAAAAAAACATAAATATTATTGTAAAGAGAAAAAAATTCTCTATCGAATGGTAGAGTAAAATTTACTAGTTCCCATTTTAAAAAACTGCGCGGACAGGCGTAACTAAAAAACAATTGAAGAAAAAAAAAATTCAAATATTCTCAAATGCAAAATATCCTAACAAACTTTTATATTGAACATAATTCCCTAAAATGAATATTAACGACAATAAATCGGCGTCTCCATACTTTTAACTAACCCTGTATAATAAAGTACACGTACAACGCGCCATATTATATTTTTTGTCGGGGAATCCCATACTAATCGATTCCTGTTCGGACACCAACGCTGCTGGTCAGCCGTTCATGCCAGCGATATGGAGAACGACAAAGTTAAGCGTGACCCTGATTAATTATTATGTAGATCATTCTCGGCGCCGTTCCGAAAAATCACGGCGATTCGTCACGGCTCCTTATTCAGAACTGTCACGGTTTATCATAGCTCCATGAAAATCACCGGAACTACAAACCTCAATCCATAACAAAATTGTTATCTTTTTACTTTGATATCAAACTTCACTGTTACCAGAACAAATAAGAAAAGAACACTTCAGTCCAGGTTGTGTGAAAGCTCTAAAAATCCATACCGTAGAAGATACTCCACTTTAATGTTTAACACCGATGGCACCCGCACGAATCAAATAAATTTACGTAATCAAGACATTTTACAATTACCTGCGTAGTGCTGTAACTCGGCGAACTGTAATTCTGCGTTTGATACGAACTAGACTTCGGTTGGTACGATATATACGTAGACGATTGAGAATACGAGTGCGGCTCCGATTGTTTATTAAGGTCTATAGCGGACTGAGTACCGCTAGACGTGTTATTGCCAGACGTTCCTGTTCTTGTGGTGCTCTCATACTTGTAACCCGACGTGAGGTGCTCACTTGTTTGTGGAATGGTTTCGGGATTACTCAGCTACAAAAACCAGAAATTTATTTTTTAAAAAATTACCAAAAACCCTTTCCTTTAAAATTACTCACGCTCTGGGATAATTCGGGACTAATACTACTTTGTGTGTTCGTCTTCGGTTGGGACGAATAGGCATCGATGGTCGAATTTTGATTAGTGGTTGTGAGATCCAGATTTGAGCTTGGCGTGGTGTTGGCATTCTCTAACGAGTTGCTATTATTCGGAGGGTTGAATTTCGTTTCCGCGACCGAGTCAAAGGATAAGAGATCCATGGCCCCGAATTGAACGTCCAGCAGGCCGATGCTTTTCAAATCGCCCGGCATTTCAACAGCACTGGAAGGAATCTGCAACATAATAATACAAAAAAAATTAGAATACCGTGCGTATAATAAAAGAACTGTGTATCGGGATTTGGTTAAAATATCAGGAATGCCAAGGTCATCTTGAAAACTGAGATAAGTTGATGAATCGCATGAAACAAGGAAAAGACTTCCTTGTAACAAAAATTCAAAATTTATACTCAGTTTTTCAGTCTCGTCATCGTATCATCATATAATAATATCGGTATTTTCTTTAAACGAAATTAACTACATACATATTTCTTAAAATAAAATTAATTATTTCTTTAAATAAAATTAACTATTTATTTGATATTTACTTGCTGGTAATACAGTAAAACCTCTAATTATGGACACCTCCGACAATCGGGCACCTCTAAAAAATGGACATTTCTTGTGGTACGAAATTTTATAATGGGTTTTCTTAACAATAGTCACTCCTAATATTGGACCATCCATAAATCGGACGCGGACACTCTTTATTTCACCGAAGCAATAAAACATCTGTAAATATATCTCTTAATTAAGGACAGACAAGACGGGCGGCGCCGAATGAAATTTGTACTTTGTATTTGTATGTACTTTTATTGCTGCACACGTGGAAGTATATCTACCCGGGTTTTTCCCATAATACAAAGGAACTACGGTTTACCACTGGCCTACTCGTCAGGTGATAAGTGGAGTGATATGTATTTTGAATCAGTTTGAACTAGCCTTTGATAGTGTCAACATGGATTCTAGTAAAAGAAAGCGGTTAACAATCCAAGATAAAATTGATATTATTGCGGTTAGTGAACAGCAAAGCTTATGTGTCCGAAAGTTCGCGGAAAAGTTTGGTGTCGGAAAGTCGCAAATTAGTGATATAGTGAAAAACAAAAGTGAAATAAAAGAACTTTTCGAGAAAAATGGAAACCTAGCTCAAAAAAGGAAGTTTCCAAAAACTAGTGGTTTAGCAATCGACGGAGCAGTGTTCAACTGGTTCTGTAAGGTGCGAAACAAAAATATTCCCATGTCAGGACCCCTACTCAAAGAAAAGGCGCTGGAAGTAGCACAAAGTTTACAACTCACCGAATTCAAAGCGTCTAATGGTTGGTTGGAGAAATTTTGTCAAAGACATAAAATATCATTGAAAAGTGTGTGTGGTGAATCTGCCTATGTAAACATGCAAAATGTAGACGATTGGAAAGTCAAGTTGCAATCAATATGCAAAGATTACTCTCCGAAAGATATTTTTAATGCTGATGAAACCGGTTTATTTTTCCGCGCCCTTCCGACAAAAACATTTGCGTTAAGAAGTGATAAATGTGCCGGAGGAAAATCTGCAAAAGAACGACTAACTATATTGTTGTGTTCAAATATAGAGGGTGATAAGGAAAGGCCGTTAGTCATCGGTAAAAGTAAGAAACCTAGATGTTTTAAAGGAGCTCATGTGAATAAGTTGCCGATAGGATGGATATCTAACAAAAAAGCGTGGATGACTTTGGATATTATGTCAGCTTGGTTAAAGAACTTTGATAACAAGATGAAGAAAGAAAAAAGGCATGTAATTTTGTTTCTTGATAATGCCACTTCTCATCCGAAGATTTCATTGGAAAACGTAAAATTGGTTTTTCTGCCTCGAAATACTACCTCGCATTGTCACCCTATGGACCAGGGTGTGATTCAAAACTTTAAGGTAATTTACCGGAGCATGCTTGTAAAAAGGCTTTTGGCGTTAATGGATACTGAAAATTCACTAGAAATGATAGAAAAAAACATTACGGTAGTCACTGCATTAATATGGATATCAGCTGCTTGGAAAAAACTCTAGCCAGTGACCGTAAGAAACTGTTTTCAAAAATGCGGATTCAATCAAAGTGACAGTGATCTAAGTGCAGAGTGCGATATAGAAGATAATATACCATTAGCATTTTTATTTCCCAATTTTAACATCACTAATTTAGATTTAAGCACATACGCATTAATTGATAATGAGTTATTTACTGAAAATCCTAATGTTTCCATTATAGATTGTATCGATGAAATTACTGATATCAGTGATGAAATGGAAAATGAGATTGAAGAGGAATTTGTAACTAGTATATCAAATATTTCAGAAGCCCATTAAAAATAAAAAGATCTTGAGAACTATTTCTTAAGCACTAACAGTTTTAACATTGCTAATAATATTTCTCAAGCTCTTCTTGAATGTGAATCTGAGATATTTAAACATAAAATGAAAAAAGCAAGACAAACAACAATTAATGATTATTTCAAGTAAAATCTAGCTTAAAATATGTATGTATATGTATGTATGTATGTATATTAAGTATTGTAAATTTTTTTCGACTTTCGTCTTATTATGTGTGATTAAATTGATATGAGAATGAATATTTTTTTTCGTTTTTTTTTCACCTCCACATTTTGGACACCTCCATATATTGGACATTTTAGGATTCCCCGTCAGTGTCCATTATAAGGAGGTTATACTGTATATTATTTCACTAAATATTAACAGATTACCAAATAAATTTGACTATATCATTACGTTAAGCACGCATTACGCATTTGTTACAAATAAAACAGATATTACACACATCTGTACCTGTACATCTGAACATACATCTCGTATTTTCCAACATTTACTTCTGCCAGAGACACGGGTCTCTGTCACAACAATAGACTTCGTCGGATTGGCTAGTAAAGTTTGACGAGAAAAAATCGCTATTTTCGGCATAGTCTCTTCTGTCCGTCAGATGTCACCAGATCATCTGGTGCCACCAAAATTTGCTATTCCTATGAGGCGTTCCATCAAACTTTACTTCACTAACCAAACTGACGAAGTCTATTATTGTGACCGAAACACGTGTCTTTGGCAGAAGTAAATGTTGGAAAATACGAGGTGTATGCCCATGTGTACAGATACATATTGTCGTGGTTTTTTCCCCATAGAAAAAAGAAGAATTATATTGAACATTATTTGTATAACATTGATTTAAAATGTATTTTATTTTATTATGTATATTTAAATATTTATTATGTTTGAATTTATCTTTATGTCCAGGACTGTATAAATATATAGTAGACCGATGGACTCGGCAAAATTATGTACTATTGAGTTCGATGTATGAGATTTTCGGGATATTTTATTGAGAGATACCAGGCCTTGCAAACCATGTGGTCAGAGTAAAAACTTCATTTTTATTCTGCTGTTTTTGAGTAAAGTCGGGTTATTTGATTTTTAGTGCTTTAAATTTGTGCATTGAATTTAATTACGATTTTTACGAGTTATTGTGATCTCGTTTTTGATATTTTAATTAAATAATGGTATCTCTCGCTTAGTTAGTGTTAAATGTGTTTAGATCGATGTAAGTACAAAACACAGTTGATTTATATAATTGTTATTACGACGATTTGCTGATGATTGTAATTTTAGTTTATAATTTGCATAATTTTGATATAAAAATAGTATATGAATATTCAAGAAAATTGTCATGTTTTTTATGTGGGATTTTTTTTAGTCAAGATGTTCTAGATCGTTTTGTATTCAGGTTGGTTTTTTGGCGGGATTGATATTTGTCATGTTCTAGTGCGCATGACCGTAAAGCTGACACGCGTAGTCAATAGTTTGGTTTCTGTTGACATTTGATTTGTTGGGGTTACAGTTAGAGGTCAAATTTGACAAATTTCTTAATTATTTATTAGTTTTATGTTTGCTCGAGAGTCACAGGAGGTTTTTCTCTGTGTGCGTGTCATTATCACACAGACTATTTCCTCCTAGCTACTGTTAATTTTGCTTTAGCTCCCTTTACACTCGGTAAAGGGATTTTTTTTTCTTTTTTGATTTTTTTTTAATAAATGTAAATTAGGAAATTGTGAATTTTATTTAATGCTATATTGTTTTCTTTACACGTATCTTGCTTGTTCGAGAGCAAGACCTGAGATAAGAAGAGCCCAGCTTGGAGATTGAGCGACTGAGTTTATCCGGACATTCGTTGTGAACTGCACGCATAAGCTAAGGCACAGTTCATAGCAATATGTATGTAATGCATATCTGTTTCATTTGTAAGATTAGCAGTTTACTCTGGAAATTACCGATACTTTTCTAAATATCACGCTAACAAGGATCGGTGTAACATCGGAAAAAGACTTGCAGTGCAACATTACGATTTTCACAAGCAAGGAATTCGTACAGAATTTTGTTTTGTAGTTACCTCTGCTGAGACTTCTGAAATTATATAAAAAAAAAACATGGGAATGGGATTTTAAACCAAATTCAATCTAAAAAAACGGTAAAAGAGAGCCAAAGCTTGCTTCAACAAATGATCTTCGTTCAGCCCTATTATCGATATTCAAAACTGATGAAATTGTTACAGAAGTCAACAGCTAATTCAAAATTTAGACACTATGCGCTTTGAATCTAAATTTTTGTCTTCATTTTTCAATTTCTTTCGGGCCTGATAAGAATTTATATACCGTAGTCGACAAATTTTAAATTCTGTTTGCGTATGCAGTGTATACTTGTTATATCCAACGATGCCAGCTTTCAAACAGTGGAGGGAGAAGCAGAGTGGTGGATTTAACATGCCCTATTCTCTAACAAACACTTACCGGGTGTACAACAATTATTTATCTACGTGCGTATATTAATAGTCGGTTTCAACAAGGATGTTTTTACAACTCAAGAAAAGACACAAATCATAAAATGGTATTATGCCGGTAGACACCTCAAGGTACCTGTACATACCCGATATCCATAAAAATTAAATGTATGGGCTGGTATTTTAAATAATTTAATTGTCGTTTCTTTCTATAGGGACATATCAGTAATGTCCGCCAAGAATTTTATTATAGGTTGGCATACTGCCAAGAACAATGTGGTGAATTATTTGAACCTTTAATTTAGAATATTTATTTTTTTATTATTATCGGAGAATACCTAGTTAATTTATTTTTTTTTCATAAGAGTTACATTTATTTTTTTTTACACAATTTTGAATTAATATTTCAATTGAAGAGTGGAAGTACCAAAGGCACTAAGTGCCATATTCATAATTCAGAGATAATTAAGAGAACAACTTTAGAAAGCAAAATTTTTTTATTTTTTCTATTATAAACATTTTAAAACGATTTCTAGCATCTAGAAATAGTAACTGGTAGAACACAAACTTAATGTTTCTATCAAAAAAAGAAAATATTGAAGTTTGTTTAGAACTAAAACTGAAAGAGCATAAGTGCCAAACTATGATTGAGTCGTTGTTTCGCACTGCAGCCAGCACTAGAAGTTTGCTTTGCCTCACAATTTAACCTATCGCAGGTATGACATGTATCGACTCTAGGACGATGAAAGCTTACATTCGGGAAATCCTTCTTAAACACACCTCTATAAAACTTATAACTTACAGAAGATTCTTTGTTTTTCGCCAAAAATGCTTTATAAAGTCGATGAATATTTAAATCAGGACTGAGATATTGCTTTTCTGATTTTGCACGTGAATAGTGTGAAACATCTCTAGGGATGGAGTTTATATGTTGATGTATCAGTTGGCGGTCGTTTTCCGTGAACTTGCTTGGCTTATTGTTAGAACGCCTATCAGTAAATGTAGTATCTCATTTTTTTCTTATTTATTAAACCAACCAAACGCTTCTGAGTACAATCAAAAACATTCATATATGTCTTTCTGCATACATGCACAAAATTTCCATCTTGATCTGGAAGTGTGTAGGATATGGAAATTTGCCTTTTGCTATCTGCGGCAGTTTCATAATTTCCATGGCGACGTCTTTTTATTCTCACTAAATTTATTAGGCCCATCAGATACGTCCCTTGCGTTTTGTAGTTTTCAGCATAAAATCTCTCAAATAGTTGAAGCTTTCGTTCGTATGTTATTTTTTTTGCAGTCAAAATAACACTTACACGACTGCTGAAAGAGATACGCAAATATTTAGGTGCAGGTCAATAAATTATCACTCACCGTCCGTTTAACTTTACAGCAAACCTAAATACGCCGCCCGTTCAACGGACGAGGAGTCACTATCTATTTGCATAATAATCTTAAACTACCGCCATAACCTAAAATTTCTTACCTCTTGATTAGGTGGATTTTTCGGACGAATTTCTCTCTTCTTCCTATTAACATATGCCTTCCCAGCATTCTTTTTCATTCTCTGCTGTTCTATAAACCTTCCTTTAGTATTTTCTTGCACAACTTCCATGTTTACACTGCAATTTCTTGTCCAATAAACGTTTAAAAACAAAGAAGCACGCTTACACATTCAACCCGACTTTGGAACTTATACCCTTTCAAAATAAAAACTTCCAGGACATAGTGCTGAGCGCCATCTAGTTTTACTTTACTAAAGCTTAGAAATAAAATTACACTTATAACCCTTGCTCGTACATTGGCGATGGGACTTACAACCTTTTTAAGTAAATATCTACAAAACTCAGATTTTGGCACTTAGTGCCTTTGGTACTTCCACTCTTCAATTAATTTTATTTATACGCGGAAGATATAAGCTTTGTTGTATATCCTAATAAAAGTAATACACCATGAAATAAATATTTTTCTGTAAATATTCGTGGCGAATTTTATACGTATTTCTAAGATGCGTTCTACAATCCTCTAAAGCAATAGACTTACTGACTAGCTATAATCTGACTGAACGTTATTGTACCCCACTTTATCTACTTGTATACGTTCAATGGCAGCCTCGCTATGTCTTTCTTTACTTTTCTCTGTCGCGCTCTTTTACTCTTCTACTTTCGTACCGGAAATTAAAATTTGTCGATTACGGTATATGTCCATTACATACTGCGCCGAAAATTTACTTGAAAAATACAGCAAGTTCTAAATTTTAATATTTATCAAGTAAATTTTAGGCGCAGTACGTAGTACGCATTATATGTGATCTTTGCTATAAATCATCTACGTCTATCAATTTTAATGTCCATTAAGATTGGATCGTGTCATACTGACTTAACATTTTGAGTGACGTGCTTTCTCAAAGCGAGGAGAGCCACTCGTTTTCCATTAGAAACTCTGAATTTTTATCTCAGTACACCCAACTTTCATCTCTAGCCATCAAGTCCGGTTCTGCATCAAGACGATCCTTCAATTCCGTGCTAAACTGACACATGATATCCCTTCTGTTCATCAGTTAAAAGTCTGAGAAGAAATTTGAATTAGTCTCCTTCAAAGTACTCTCCTCGGCTAGAGATGCATTTATTCCAATGTTGATTCCATGATTCGAAGTATTTTTGGAAGGATTCTTTCGGAAGAGCCTTCTGCTGCCCCATCCTGGCCTTCTCAATATCGGGAATGGTGTCAAAACGATTTCCTTTTAGCACGATTTTTATTTTTCAAAAGAGCCAGAAGCCGCACGGTGATAAATTCAGAGCAAGGCGGATGTGGACAGACTAGAACCATAGAAGCGAAGTATGGCATGACGCTGTGATGAAGAAGGAAACCCTTGACCCATTTTTCTAGCGTCTTTCTCCGTATATCGTTTCGCAAACGTTACAGTACACCCTTACAATATTCAGAGTTTACAGTTGTTCCCCTTGGCACGAACTCTGATCACACTATACCCTCACTATCAAAAAAAAAAAAGAAAACCCAATGATCATGACCTTAACACGTTCGACTTTGAGTGACGTGCTTTATCAGGGCGAGGAGAGTTACTCGTTTTCCATTGGTGAACTCTGAATTTTTGTCTCAGGGACATAGCCATACACCCAACCTTCATCTCCAGTTATAATTTTTGCCATCAAATCCGGATCTGCATCAAGACGATCCTTCAATTCCGTGCTAACTGACGCACGATATCTTCTGTTCGTCAGTTAAAAGTCTGGGAATAAATTTCGCACTCACTTGCTATCGGTTAAAATGCTTTGCATGGATCTGCACGAGATGTCCAGTTAAACGTAGGTGTAGATTTCGGCGGTCGTTTGTTTCCAACTCATAATCGCGTGGAGTTATGCGTAATTGCCAACGTTTCGTCAACTGTTGCATGCAAGGGACATCTTCAGGGCTGCATATAGATGTTCGTCGATTCGCAGTAACTTGAAAAATGCTAGGACCCTTGCAACAGTGAACGAAACGTTGGCAATTGCGCCTAACTCGACGCGGTTCCGCAACGGAAACCGATATTTAGCGATGTTCAGTTCTTTGGAAAGCTCTCGAATATTTTTTCTGTTTTTGAGGTCGAAGGACGTCCCGATCTCGTTACTTGTCTTCTACTGACTCATTTCCGTTTTTAAATCGCTCATACCACTTGTAAACAGGCTTCAGAGCCACCACATTATCGCCATACACTGATTCTAGCACTTCATGGTCTTCTTTGGCAATTTTGTTAACTTAAAATAAAACTTAATGTCATCGCTTTGTTCGAAATCCATGATGAGCAACAGACACGGCAAACACGACCTCACTCTTCCGGCTCTGAAAGCCGACTGATAAATAGAGCTGACCAATTCCCGTGCGCGCCATGTGCGCCGATGAGTGGATGATTGTATTGCATCAGAACTAATAAAAAGCATTCAGTATGTGTTTGGTACTTCCTTAGACTGCATGTAAGTGTAAGCATACGTAATAAAATGTCGTCGGCACATAAATCGAGAAAACGACCGTTGTCAGACGAAGTGAATAAGTTTATTATGGATTTCCCGGACTTAATTTACGATGGCTCAAAAATTAAATGTTTAGTGTGCAATACATATCTAATGTGTTGGTCAAAAACACATTGTAAAGAACACGTAAGCAGTTCGAAGCACAATAATAACAAAATTAATCGACAACAGCTTATACATGAACTATGTGTAACTATGATTGTGTGTACACTGCCGTTTACCTTATTAAGGTAATGATTCATTGATTACATTTTGGAATAAATACGGGAATCATACATTACCGAGCACGACAACGTTACGAAGGAATTTACCATCGGTGCGTAAACAGGTTGAAAATAAAATCAAAGCCGAACTGAAAAATAAAAAACTGCGGTTATGTGTGGACGAAACAACTGACAGCAAAAAACAATCTGTAGTTAATGTGATGGCGCGTAATATGGAACCATATCAACCAACGTCTTCAATTTTATTAGCATCCAGACGACTAGAACAATGTAATGGCGAAAAAATTTCAGATGTGCTATTAGATACTTTGGAAAAATTTAAACTTTCGAAAGACCAAGTATTAATGATTATGACCGATGGTGCCGCAACCATATGTTCTGTAGGCCGGTCTCTTAGAAAATATTGTCCTAACTTGTTACATATTACTTGTAAACTCCATGCTCTACACTTTGTGGCAGAACAGGTTCATAGATGTTATCCAGAGGTAGATGCTTTAATATCGAGTACAAAGGCAGTATTCCTGAAATCTCCAAAACGTATTCGGAAATTTCACGAATTGTGTCCCCATACCCCTGAGCCACAACAGCCGATTCTGACACGTTGGGGTACATGGTTACGAGCGGGGTTTTACTATCATGAACATTTTGAAAAAATCAAGGACGTGGCTTTATCATTCGATCCGAAAGATAGTGCAGCTATCAATACAAGCCAGAAAAAAATTCAAGATACCCAGATTAAAATGGATTTACAAAGTATTCGTGAGAATTGCTTGGGACTAGAATAAGCAATAACAAAATTAGAAAATTGGTCGCTGTCGTTAGAGGAATCACTGCAAATCGTTAAAAATGTTCACGCACAACTGTGTGCTGTAGAAGACGCAAAAAGTGAAAGTGTTCTAATTAAATTTGAAAGTGTTTTAGACAGAAATGCAGATTTTGACACTTTAACACATATTTGTGAGGGCACGTCTACAGATGCGTTAAGTTGCTTAAAAAAGTATTTTTATTATGCGAATATAACATCACTAGATGTAGAACGCTCGTTTTCCGAATATAAACATATTTTTTCCTCACGGCGGACATGTTTTTCAGAAATAACCTTAAGAACGCACCTGATGTTGAAAATATACAATCGAGTTTCTCCAGTTTGTCAATCCTTGGAAGACGCTTAAAACGGTAAGTGTTTTTTTAAATCCTCTGTCGTGCACACAATCACTGATTTCATACATTTTCCATTTTATTTATAGGTACATACAACGCTGCTATAATATGTACTATTCTTATTTTTCGTGTGTTTATGCATATTACTTTAATTGCAGAAAACCAAATGTATATTTAATTATTTCTGATAGAATAAATGTCTCTACTTCTATACTTATATCGGTAACAAGCTCATGTTGCGTCCCTATTCTATCGCATATTCTAATATATTACGAATTACACTCTCATACCAGCGCTCATAGAGCGCACGGAAATTGGTCTGCTCTACTGATAAGTCATATCTTGTCTAACTGTCTTAACGAAGCAGACTATCGGATATTTTATTTCCAATAAATGTAGCAAATGCCAAAAAAAGCAAGTTTTCTTTAGTTAGTATTGTAACTGATCCTATGTAAAATACTACATTTCTTTAGTAGTTAAACCAGTATCATTACGAGCAATAAAAAAGTCATTAAAACTATTTAAAAGAATGATAAAGATAATTTTGATTCTTACCTTTGAAGGAGGTGGAACTCTTGCACGTTGAGTCTTAGTCCTAACAGGTTGCTGAACCGGTTGCGTTTCAGGAACAGTTCCGTAATTGGCGGTAACTACCGGATATCCACTAGAAGCGTATGTATTGGAGTGACCGCCACCGTATTGCGTCGTGTTGCTGTACTGCTGCGCACCTTGTTGGGCCGGCGTGTTCCCGTAAGTCTGAGTAGGTATGTGCGATGTTTTTATATCGCTGTTCTGCTGCGTTAACTGGCTGAAGTACTGCGTTTGGGCAGCATTCAGCGCACCGACCAGAGGTACCGGGCTCTGAGACGGTACGTGACCTGATTTAAAGAATGAGATTATATTTTTTGCAAATCAAATTTAAGAATTGATAAGGAAATACATATTATTTGAACTGAAAGATTTATTCTAACTTAAGATTGATTCATTTTTATATTTTTAAACACTTTATAGCAAACGCCAATTAAGTTGGCGCGAGGAGGAGTAAGTTCGTGGAGGATTAAAAGTAGTGGGGAGATTTGTATTTGGTTTTACATCAAATGTCAGATAATTCTAACCTCTGAGCGTGTATCACTTTATGATCCCCTGGCAAAGACATTATGTTCCGTCAAACGTCAATGACAAATGTATTCTGACAAAACGGCTTCTGCGCACCCCCTTATCGCGCCAACTTAATTGGTGCTTGCTATACTTATCTTAAATTGCATTCGTTTCTTGAGAGAATTCGTCAGTCTCCAATTTTAATTGCATATTAAAACAGCAACAAAATCATACCTTGTGGCATGGGCATCTGGTTCCTCTCTTCGGGTAAAGGTGATCTTGCCGGCATAATATCCTGTTCCTTTTGAATTTCCGGTTGAATGCTCGCCGTGAATACCTTCGTATCGGCCAGACTCCCCGTGTATTCTTCCGTGGACCATTCATCAATTGGTCCGTCGTCCCAGTTTTCCGTATGGTTCGTCGTTGTATTGGCATCCCAGGTGTTCGAATTATCCCATGTTTCGATGGGACGATTGTTAAACGAATTTCTGTTGTTACGCGGCGGGTATCTGCCGCCCGCTCTACCGCCTCCCCTGCCCCTTCCGCCACCTCCTCTCGTCGAACCACCAGGTCTACCCCTTCGATCTCGATGATCCTGATTGTGTCTGCCGCCGTCTTCTAAATTACGCTCGTTTTCCTGTTTCTCTCTGCCCCTCCAGCCCCGACTGTCGTTGTGTCTGCCGTGAAGGCGTGGAGGTCCGCCACTCTTGTTCCGTGGCTTTTCTTTGTCACCCGGATGAGACTGTTCGTTCCAATCGTCCACCGCACCGGATTGGACAACCGAGGCGTCTGTGTTTTCCGTCTTGCTACTGGACGCCTGTCTACTCTTCTTCTTCTTAACGGTAATTCCCCACTGATCGTCCAATAACATGTCCGTCGCCCTTTCCACGTCGTTATCGCATTCGTGCAAAGCAAGGCAGACGTCTTCCTCACTTTTATGTGTCCACTCCATCACCTGACGCACTTTCTCCTTCATGACGCTGGGATCGTCAGGCTTAGAACGGGCGTTATCTCCTCCACCACCGCCGGTCGGTTTGTGATCGTTTGTGTGTTTTCCTGTTAAAAAGAAAAGCGTCCAATGAAACAAGAACGGATAGAAGCTGCAATTCAAAAGGTTTAATATGAAGGTAGTGTATTATTAAAAATGAAATTTTCTACCACCCCCCTTTGAACGTATTGAACATACGATTAAATCCGAATTGAAAAATAAAAAACTGGTTATCTGTGGACGAAACAATAGATTGCAAAAAAAAATGTTGACACCCAGTGTCGATTTATACGTATACACCTAATATATGCGTGGACGGCGTGTAAAGTTGTGCGGGATTATTTACTGCGCCCCTTGTTCAATCAACACTTTGAATAGTGGTTTTACCTACTGATGATGGCAACTTAGTTATCGGAATACGTATTTAGGATACGATTATTAATTGTTGTAAGGGGTTTTATACCTTTTTTGAATTCTTTTAGATGTTATAGAATTAAACGAGACGACCATTTTGTCGTTTTTAACTTACAATTACATTTACCAATATAAACAATTCGTTTGTCGAATCTACGAATGCTCTAAATTCCTTATTTTTTTTTCTATTTTTTTTATTTTAAGTATTTATCAAGCAAAACAGTTAATGTTTTTAAAATACTTTTTCTGTTAATGATTTCAATATTAAATTTACTCTAGATATCGATCAATTTTATCTGCTATAGATCGTTTTACGTCTATATACTTATGCGGATATATACATTAGGCTGGGTCAAAAAATGTTTTTCTTCATTTCTTGAGAGGCTCAGTGATAAAAAGGTGCTAAATGGTATAGCTAATCTGCATATAAAATTTTATTGCATTATCAAAAGTTTTACTGCCTCCGGATAGCGATAGAAATTTCAGAAAAAGTAGATTTTTGACATCACTTAATAATACTTTTTAAGTTACATATCTATACAAGTTTTATGCAAAATAATTCTAAGTATCGGTATATAGAGGTAATCAAGATATAAAACTGTACTTTTACAATATGGATTCACACTGTTAAATTTCCCCAGAACACGCATTTACATATCGCTACCTTAATATAGAAAGTCCCTAACTCAATTTTATACATATCGAGTTTTTTTTTTTTGGATATTTCGATATATTAGAAGATCATCTTTCGAAACATGCAAAAACCTCGATTTAAAAAAATGAGTTAGGGCATTTCTATATTAAGGTAGCGATATACAGCACTGATTCAGTCTAAAGGTTCAATTAGACGTGCCACAGCCGTAACCATATAAAACCAATCGTATGTGCTACAATGTTTTCGATTTTGGTAACATGCCGTAATGCCATAGCCGTAACCGTAGATATTGAATTTTGGTTACGGCTATGGCACGTCTAATTGAACCTTAATACGGACAAATAAGTCATTAAATGGAACAATAATATAAAATTCTGCTTTTTTATATATTACAAAAACTAAAAAACGTGCTGCTTTTGTATATATTATCTAAACGGATCAAGGCAAAAACAAAATAGGGAAATCCCCGTACAATCTTTATTTAAATCGTCTATACCTCCAGTAGAGGTTAAACGAATGAAGGTAATGCTACAAACATATCATTTAAAATGTAAAAATCTTTTAAAGTCCCACCCAAAAATACCTAAAAACAAGTTGGAAAAGTTTCTTTGTGAAAGTAAGATTTTGTTTGATATTTCGGCATGTAAGTGCAGAGATTTTCTTAAATGTGCTTGCATTAAAACAAAAAAATACCTGAAAGAGAGCGAAGTTTTATAATAGATCAAAGAACGGTTAGACAAATGGCTATAAGTAGTGTAGATGTTGGAACAACAATACAGATTAGAAAGACATTAAAAAGAAAGTTGTAACGAGAAAAATCTACTCTAAAGCAACAAAAAATGGCCGAAATACCTACAGATATATTGAGTAGTGCATCTGAAACCGAATGTGTTCAGTCGGATTGTGAAGAAACACGACATTTTCAATTGCGTCCTTCAAAAACTGAAACAAAAAAAGGGGCAATTTATTTTAGCTTATTATCAAAAACATGCGATAGATTTGGAGTATCAGACAGGGCAGGAGCTGCTATCGCATCTGCAGCTCTGCACACTTCGAGCTCAGTAGTTATAGACAAAAATAAACTTCGCCGAGAAAGAAAAAAAACAGAGAAAATATAACTTTACAACAAAGTGTTTCACAAATACCCGCTTTATATTTCGATGGAAGAAAAGACCGAACTTCAATTATATCTGAAAAAGATGAAAAGAAGTACAGGCAATGTATACTAGAGGAGCATATTTCATTAATTAAAGAACCTAACTCGAAGTTTTTAGGATATGTTTCACCTTCTTCAGGCACTGCAAAGTGCATAGAAGAAGAAATATGCAACTTTTTCTTGAATGCGGATATATCCATGGATTTTTTTATTGCAATTGGTTGTGATGGCACAAATGTTAATGTTGGCAAATCTGGGGGTATTATACGTATACTAGAAAAAAGATTGGGTAGACCCTTACAGTGGATCATTTGTATGTTGCATATGAATGAACTGCCATTCAGACACCTGTTTCAACATGTTGATGGTGGTACATCAGGACCACAGACATTTTTGGGAAAAATTGGCAAGGCACTTGAAAACTGTGAAAAAAGACCTATACTGAAGTTTCAACCAATTCCCACGAACTTACCAGAGCTTTGTGTTGAAGATATAAGTGCAGATCAGAAGTATTTGTACAAAATAGTTAAAACAGTTTCAACGGGTATAGCTGCAAACAATTTGGCAAATAAATCACCCGGCAAAATGTCTCATGCTCGATGGCTAACACGTGCTAACCGAATTCTTCGCCTATATATGTATTTCAGTTGAGAACCCTTCTGCAAACCTTACCACTCTTGCAATATATATTGTCAAGGTTTACGCTCCAGTGTGGTTTTCTATAAAAACTCTCCCCAGCTGTAAAGACGGACCACAACACCTTTTTAAAGTAATTAAAATAAGCAGATATTTACCAACAACTTTGAAAGCCGTTGTTGACCCAGTAATTCAAAGAAACAGTTATTTTACACGCCCTGAAAACTTATTACTTGCAATGTTGACAGATTCTAAGCAACACATTCGTGAATTAGCTGTCCATCGAATTTTGAAAAGTAGATCAGCAACATCAAAGCAATTACGGTTTTTTCAGATACCAACGATAAACTTTAATGCATCATCATATTTTGACCTTTTGAATTGGGAAGAAACTATCACTGAACCACCTATATTAAAATCTGTAAATGAAGAAAATCTTCGACTGTTTATTGAAGAAGAAAACAATGGAGGAATTGAGCTATTACACCTTCCCTGTCACACCCAAGCAGTAAAAAGAGCAATCAAAGCTGTGAGTGAAGCATCATCAACTTTGTGCAACAAAACAACAAGAGAAGGTGTCATCAAAACGCAGATAGAATCAAGAAAATTAATGCCGAAATTCGATAACAAAAAGGATTTTGTTACAAAATAAACTCATTATATTCATTATTTTTATGATTATCCTTTCTTGCACTTTTGTAAAAAAAAATTTGTCATGCTTTTTTTCTCTAAATAAATATAATCTTACAATTGATTTCTAACTTTTCCAAATAAATAAACTTAATTAGAGTAATTTTATATATCATGCTTTAAGTTCTTTTTTAAGTACATTTTTGAAAGATTCAACATTAAACCGGAGGCAAAAGATTAACTCCGATTGCTACCAAACTTCGTAACCTAATAACACTTATAATTTGGCATCTTTTTGTCACCGAGCCCATAAAAAAAATTTAAAATAATTTTTTTTTTTTCCATACATATATGACCCAGCCTAATATACATCTCCTTTTCGCTTTAAGCAATTACAATAAGGCAGGAAATACACAGAGAGGATTTATCAAGTGTGCTTTATAAAGCAAAATTTAAGACACACGTGTGTATATGATTAAAATTACATCGAAAGTAGAGAGCGTCTATTATCGTCTGCTATCAATCGTTCGACGAATTTCGAACGTGTCCGAATTTTCTTGTTCCAATTTATGAAGCGAGAGTATGACGAGTGTGCATTTCCGGTGTTTGTGAGTTTCAAATCTGCAACTTAACCTATAAATTATTCGGTTATTGCAGGAACTGAAACCGAAAATCAGTCATCAAATCAGACGTCATCCAAGCCTTTTTGTTTGATCGCCACGTAACTGGTAAATTGTTCAAATTAATATTGCGAAACGCCCGAGGTTTTAGCTTTCCCAATAACAAAAAGGGGTTCCTTTTCTTCAGCCATATTGACGCAGTGCAAAATCGTTAGCCTATCCTTAGCCATTTTTCCACCAGTGCATTTTTCACCTTTTAATGCAAATGTTTTATCGGGTAATGCCCGAAAAGACAATCCAGTCTCATCCGCATTATAAATATCTAGTGAATCATATCCTTGAATCAAAGATGGCACTTTTTCAGTAAAACTTTTGACATCATCTTGGTTTACACTAGCGGCTTCTCCAGAAATGGTACGGAAGGTTATAATAATAATAATAATAATAATAATAATAATCCTGAGCTAACCGTTGGGTTGGGATAGCAGCCCAAATCAGGTACACTTGCTCCAAACACTGATTAACAAGAAAGGACTGAAACAGCGAATTGGGCATGAAACACAAACATGGCATGCTTCAGTAGAAACAAAAGTCTCAGGCGAGGATGTTGTTGAGATACATTCATTTCAACCCAGTTCGTCAACATAACAACTATAGCGCCGGACCCTTTGGGCCGAGTAAATGTAACCCCCCCTACATGGGAGTGGTATTATTATCTGCTTACTATGAATGAAGCATGCCATATGTGGTAGAGCCGCATGGATAGGTTACGGAGAAATACCTGGAAATAAGAACTAAACAATAATAATATTATGACAGTTATGCCAGCCATCTTGTTCTCACGAACCGATGGGTTAACACCCTGGCAACCAAGGACAAATTGAATGTTCTTGTGAATGGAGGAAATAATAATAATAATAATAATAATAATAAACCCGCACAGGGTAGCCTAAAGCTAGGTTACTGGGGACTAGCGACCCCACGGGTTCCTGAGCTAACCGTTGGGTTGGGATAGCAGCCCCAATCAGGTACACTTGCTCCAAACACTGATTAACAAGCAAGGACTGAAACAACGAATTGGGCATGAAACACAAACATGGCATGCTTCAGTAGAAACAAAAGACTCAGGCGAGGATGTTGTTGAGATACATTCATTTCAACCCACTTCGTCAACACAACAACTATAGCGCCGGACCCTCTGGGCCGAGTAAATGTAACACCCTCTACATGGGAGTGGTATTATTATCTGCTTACTATGAATGAAGCATGCCATATGTAGTAGAGCCGCATAGATAGATTACGGAGAAATACCTGGAAATAAGAAATAAACAATAATAATAATATTATGACAGTTATGCCTGCCATCTTGTTCTCACGAACCGATGGGTTAACACCCTGGCAACCAAGGACAAATTGAATGTTCTTGTGAATGGAGGAAATAATAATAATAATAATAATCCATGCCTTAGCATCCCCCAACAGCTTGCGCCAATTACAGGGGGCATCGGCTGGCCATGAGTTATTATTACGCCTGCGGCTGTAGACCGACTTAAGGTGTTACCTTTCCGCATTTGCCGTGGAATTTGGAAAACTACAGAAAACCAAACTCAGAAAGGAAGCACCGGGGCTCGAACCCGGTACTGCCGGACTACGAGGCAAGTGTGCAAGCCACCAAGCCACTAGCCCGACTAGCCAGATGATGCACTAAATGCCAGCCAGATGATGCACTAAAATCTGCGTAATTCAATTTATCTGAAATTTCTTTAGCCTTGCTCCTGATAAGTGTGCCCGAGAGAGGAATACATTTATTTCGAGCCTTCACAAACCATTCGTAGCACAATTTATCAATGTTAACGCCTTTGACGTTCAGCATACTCCTTTTTCTATCCGGATTGACATCAGTGTCCCACAATCTTAAAATTTGGTCTCTGTTTTTGATGATACAAGCAGCTTGAGTTTTACTGATCTTACATTTCTTTGCTAACTCGCGTACACTAAGTTTCTCATTTTTTTAAATTTCAATGACATTAACTTTGTCTTTAATAGTCAACACTGCTTTAGGCATAGCGATTCAAACATGTATACAATAAGAATCTATAAATGTACTATGTATTTACGTACTACATTCAAAACAACAAGCTGTGCGTATTTAGGGAATTCCCCTTTGTACATAAACGTATTATTCAATAAGCAACATCTGTACGAATATGAAGAAGAGTAAACGGAAAAACAGTGTTACAGTGTTGTAAGCTGTCCGGTTATGGGGAACTAAAATCACTCTAAAATCACTTTGGTGTGGGAAAAAAGTGTCCGCGTCCGGTTATGGGAGGGTTGTCCGCTCAAGAGAGAAAAATTTTAAAAATCCCTAAGTACTTAATCTTTTGGTACTGCAAAAAGTGTCCGTTTATGGGAGGTGTCCGCTTAAGAGAGGTGTCCGTAAGGAGAGAGTACACTGTATATAATAAAATTTTACTTTGTGGACTGCCCTTGTATAGGCGCGCGACGCTAAGTCGCCGGTGCAATGTTACTTGAATGAACCTCTTTAATAATAATTCTTATAATTAGATTAAAGAAAATGTTGCATATTTTGAAATTTTCTCCGTTGACTAAACTTCCATGGCCGGCAGTGTATTAATAGAAATCAATTGTATTTCAAACGACGAAAAAATACATCTAAAATACATTAGAATGCGCTAAGGACATTTAAATTAGCAAACACTGCATAAATCATTTGGAGGCTAGACGACTGTAGGTATAAAACCATTGCGACTGTTGAAAAATTCAAACGCTTCAGAAATGTATGACGTAATATTTTTTTGAGCGCTGTTTTATAAGCTCTAACTTTTAACGAATTAAATAGCACTTTGCGATTTATGGACAATACTCACTTCAAGTAGGTCATGTGGATGTGCAAAAACCGAGGTTCTGTAAGCACGTAAGCGCAACAATTCGCGTATAAGATTTCGAATGTTACGCTAGCTTAGCAAAATTGTATTGTTAAAAAAAATGTTCAACGATCTCTAACCGTCAATTTCACTGTGTGAAGTGTGAAAATGTATCTTGAATTCTACCTTGTTTGCATGTTATTAATATTGATGTATTTCGAACAATACTTGCCTGGTTATATCAAAATTTGTGTTTGTAAATGTTTAAGTAATTTTTCTCCGTGTAGATCAAGGAGGTATATTAATACAAAAAGGTTTTGTTTAAGTATGACAATACGTTAAGCACGTATAAAGCGTTTGTACAATATGAAACAAACATGTAAATAATTTACATATCTGTAACTATGCACATGGACAATACACCTCGTATTTTCAGCATTTACTTCTGTTTAATACAAACAAACAAATGTTATCTAAATAAAAATAGCAGCTCTATTGACTGAAATATCGAACAATAGTTTCAGACTAAAAAAATGAATGACGTATCGGTACAGAAAAAACGTACGATGTGTATATACAGATATTCCTAAATTAGTTACGAGGGCGAGTTAATTAATTCGCGCAGAAACAAATTCGTACAGAAACAAAGGACTAATTTAAATAAACTACACTTGTCGTCAGGAAAGATGATCCCTGCGTCATCAATAAACATTGTATGATTCAAATCAGTACTTCGGCGTCATATTAAATACTGTAAATTGCAAAATGAATATGGAACTATAACTTCGTTTCCGGGCCAAATATATTTGACAGTCGGTCGAATTTGTAGGTTATATGAACATATATAATCGAATTACATCTTAAGTTATATTAAAATTACTATAAATAACAAAGCTGCGTGAACAGCAAATCAAATTAAACTATAACACCACATGAAAAATAAAATGAACTATCAAGAATTTACAACATTTATGTCAACATATAAGATTATACAAAATAATACAAATCTGTATAAAAACAAATTTGCATCTGTATATACATGGACACATACATGGATTATGTAATTCTTTAATCATTTTAATGAATGAGTTTCAAGTTAGTTGTATAAGAATTATTACTGGAATTGAAATCATACAATAGACCAGAGTATCTACTTTGTATAACTGTAATTACACTAATTACATATTCACTGTTATGACAGTTTTATAAACATTATCTTATAAAAAATGTATATTTGCTTTAAAAAAATAAACAATTTAGTTACATCAAATATATTTCAATACAATTTTAAATTTTTAAGGGACAGTTCTACAATACACTCACTAACCCAATTATATCATCGAATAACCCTAGATATCTCTAGTTAAACGTTCTACAGTGCTTAATTTTAAATAAAATTTTGAATATATTTAAGAAAATTGCCTTATTATTTGTTTAATAATAAAATTATCATGAGTATATATACAAAAAACGGAAATATAAAAAATATTTAGAAGATAGTATAATAGTCGATATTAGAATAAATTTGCAAAATTAACATTTACAAATGCATTATTTTCATTTTGCATATTTGCTTCTGGCTGCTCTTTGTGGAATTTTATGTCCTCATCAATGACCCATTCACAACAATTGTGTAATAATGTTACTGCTACTATTATTGCTTTCGAGAGTTCCACATTAACTCTCATACCATATATGTAATAAGATTGGAAATCTTGACACCAAAAAATCTTTCAATAAAGTTTCTGGTTCTAAAATGGGATTCATCGTACAATTATTCAGCTCGACTTTGAGGATTTGCTAAAGAGGTTAATAAATATTTGGTAATATTGTAACGACTATCACAAAGTATAACTGAGTTATTGAAATGTTCATTTTCTTAGCTTCTTTTTATTGCCGATCCATTCAAAATTGTTTGGTCATGTGTAGATCCTGGCCATCTGGCTACGATGTCACAAATTCTTGATTGAGTATCTCTTATTACCTGAATATTCCATGAAAAATATCCTTTTCTGTTTCGGTACAGCTCAGCATTATTACCACCAGGAGATTGTTTTCTCATGTGAGTGCAATCAATTCTACTTAGTACATTAGGAAATCTAGCTACTTTGATAAAATCTGTTTAGTTTCTTATAATTCTTCTACCTTTCTAGACATATTTAGATAAAAATTGTGGCCATAGTCTGGCAATTGCATGTGTAACATTTTGTATGATTATTTGTATTGATATCATTGTATTCGTTGCATAAAATCTCAGTTACTAAAAGTAGAAACTAACATTAGATAAACAAGTAATCAGCTGTATACTAATACTTGATACTTTTACTGCCAACTGCCAACACAAGAAAATTTGATATATTTGGCGTGAATTAAAAACGACGTGTAGAACGTACGTTGCATAAATCTTGGGTTATAATATAGAATAAGTTAAAACATGGGATAGCTAACAGTTTTTTATCTGCGGTCATATAGAAAGTAAGAAGTATTGTTAATCACTATCTTCACTGCTGCTTGAATCATCAATGTTAATTATAAAGCAATGTAAATGTATTTCTCTATCAATACCATTTTTTTATAATACTTTCCATGTGTATAACACAATTTTTCCAAATTTCTTCCGTACACTGCTGTAGCGATTCCTTCCACATAGCTATAACTTTATCATCTCCATGTCCATCCCTGCAAATATGTTTATTATAATATTGTTTTGCATGGTCCTAAATAATTTCGATAGCATTAAATTCGCGCAATGATAAGGAGACAATCTTCAATATTTCATGTCCATGACTGTCTACTTGATACAGTTTTTCTTATGCAAATTTTAGCCAAGGGTAGTAGGTCAGTTTTAAATAGAGTTCGCAAGGTATTTTATGTTTCGACAAGTATGTAATAATATCATTTTTACATCAAGCCGGTGATGGATGTTTCTTTCTACTAGTGAATGGTAGGGTGCATTGTCCATCACTATTTGAGCTGGTTCTTCCAAATTTGGTATTAAATATTCTTCGATCCATTTCTTAAACATTTCTCCATTCATTTCACCATGATAATCTTCTATTTGTGATTTGCTTGAAAACAATAAAGAAGCATTTGACACAAAACCTAATTTTGGACCACAATGTAATACAACATATCGCTTGCCCTCGTAACCCTCAGGTTTACGCACACTCTGCAGATTATTATCTTGCCAGGTCTCATCAAGCAATACCACTTTTCTCAGAACATTCTTTATGTAATTCCTAAGAAATGTCAATCTTATCTCTGAAATGTTGGAT
Organism: Melolontha melolontha; assembly: GCA_935421215.2. Classification (NCBI taxonomy): domain Eukaryota; kingdom Metazoa; phylum Arthropoda; class Insecta; order Coleoptera; family Scarabaeidae; genus Melolontha; species Melolontha melolontha. The sequence continues at coordinate 6,176,987 of OW285236.1, read as the reverse complement.
CGTTCCACCAATGCTCTATGATTATTATCCTTTTTATATTTAAATCCAATATTGTAAGTACACGATTTAAACTGCTTCTACACAGCTTTGATGCGTTTTACTGTAACTAATCCCAAGCACAATGCATCTGCCACTCGCTAAACAAAAGGTTGATTAAAATCTAAATATATTATGTGTACATGTAATATGTATTAACACCACCATGGTTTTTCTCTCGTTCAAAATATTGCAACGAATTTAAAACAAGTTGTCGTGATTGTAATGTGCTGCCATTATAGTTTTGAAAAAATAAATTTCAAAAAATATGTATTTATAAAAAGAAAATAAATAACAATTCGATGAAATATCAACGAATGTATGTTGTCAAATGTCAACGAGTAACGACAGAACTACTAAGCTGAAATGTGTGTATTTATCACGGAGTAGGTAATAATCCCGTCTTTGTCTTACTCAAATAAATTGCTTGAGCCGTATGACTGTGCTAGGCGAAGCGTCAAAACACATACTTTCGTTCAAGCTATCCTTGTCATACAAGTTGGTACTGTTTGTTATTTGGATGTGGAGATTATTTTTTGAATGTCGTTGATAGAATTATAGATCAATGACGCAGGGATCATCTTTGGTGATTTGGAGTGTACTTTATTTTTCTACATAATCTCCTCTTAATTCGATACATTTGGTCCACCTGTGTCCAAGCCTCTTTATTCCGTCTCGAAAGTGATTTTCTTCTAACCTTGCAAAATAATCGCCCACTGTTGAAGTTAGTTAGCTCTTCATTTGCACAGATGTTTTACCTCCGAAACAATCTTTTAATTTAGGGAATAGCTGAAAGACAGATGGTGTTAGGTCTGGCGAATATGGGGTGTGAGGTACTAATTCAATAATATTATTTTTGCATCCCAAAATACCGATGCCGTCACATCACCCTTCGCGGCAAAAGCTGTCTTTGCCTTCTTTGGAGATGGTTCTCCACGTTTGGTCCACATCTGTTATTTAGATTCGGGTGTATAATAACTAGGGGCCGCACACGAGATGCCCATGACTCATCGCCTATGGGAGTACTATTGAAAATCTGTATTTTTAAAGAGTTTTTAATTTTATTTATAACAAGTGTTCATTTGAAAAGTCAATCTAGGTTACTTTGAAATTTTGATAGAATAACGCAAATGTATTAGTATGTGTTTGTTGTTCCGTAAACGTAAATCCAAATGACATTTGATAATGTCAATCACAAATATCAGTTAGTGCATAAAATAATCGTGCGTCGATTCTGGTTTAAATAAATTGCTTCTCAGTTTTAAAATGGCTTTCACTTTAAAACATAAATTTTTTTTAGTCCAGGCTTATTTTCGAAGTGGTAATAAAATTGATGGTTTATGGGTTTATTCAGTTCAAGATTGCATGGTAGAATTTCAAGTTGAGTTTCCACATTTTGTAATAGATTATATACAATTTAAGAATACTTTGGATAGAACTTTAAAACTTTTTTCTGAAACTGGTAGTCTCTTAAGAAAATCAGGCAGCGGAGCAGTTAAGAAACGTACACCTCAAGTTGTAAATCGTGTAGAAGAAATAATGGAAAATGAACCACAAACATCTGTTCGACATTTGAGTCAACAAATAAACCTTTCTGTTGGTACAACTCACAAGTTATTAAAAAAAGATATGCAACTTTATCCATACCGTGTCACAGCAGTACAAGAATTGCTAGAAATTGATTAGCCACGTAGACTACAGTTTTTTAACTGATTTGTAAATATCAACAATAATGGAGAACTTTCGCAAAGAGTCATCTTTACTGATGAAGTATAGTTTTATAAAACGGGATACCTAAATTCACAAAATACAAGAATTTGGAGTAGTGAAAATCCACATGTAATTAATGAAGAATCGCTACATCCTCAGAAAATTGGTGTTTGGGCAGCGATAAGCCAAAGGCGAATCATTGGACCAATATTTTCGCAGGGAACGTTAACTGCTCAAAGGTACCGTACGGAAATTTTACAACCATTTGTCAATCAGTTGCATGATGATGAACTTCAAAATGCATATTTCCAACAAGACGGAGCACCTTGTCACTGTACTGCAGAATCTTTGGATTATTTAAGAGAATTTTTTGATGAGCGTATAATTAGTCGAAATACTGAAATTGCCTGGCCTGCACGTTCATGCGATTTAACACCTTGCGACTTCTTTTTGTGGCCTTATCTAAAAAATAACATATTTCGAACACCTATATTGAATTTGAATGATATGCTACAGAGAATCGAACAGAAATGCATGGAAATTAATAACAATCCAGTAATGTTGCAGAATATCATCAGAAATTTTGAACGGAGGTTTTTAAAGTACATTGATCTTGAAGGACAACATTTTCAACATTTGTTATAGTTTTCAATAAATACCTATTATTTGTTATTTATTTGTATGTATGAAACTGTCAAAATATACGACTTCGTAGGTTAAGTAGTAAATTTTAATTTACGACATACGACATGTTCTCAGTAAATCACATGCTACTAGATTGACTTTTCAAATGAACACTTGTTACATATGACACGCGAACCGCTAGTAAATTAAATCTCCCGAACCTCTCGCTTGTCCACGCCTATGTAAGCCGACCAAGAATAGTAAGGTTTACTGATTATACTATGGAGTAACTGTCTGTTGTTGTGGTGGTTGCTTATGATATTTCGTCCTCAATTTCCGTTGAACAGAAGTGGCTGATCGCGGTTCATGAAACAACAATGAACGAGCTCCGTACCTGAACACAACTCCTTGATGAATGACCAAATGAAGGCGTAGTATTATGACTAGAGAACGGATGCAAATTCCATTGTGTATAACGTCGCACAGTACATCCCGGCGTAATTCAATGAAGTATTTGTTTGACTTACTCGGCCACCTGGTCTCGCGCGATAACAATGGACAACTCAGCTATTGTATTCGGAGAATATAGTGTTTTTTAAAGTGTTTTTATGGGCTTAGATAGAAGCTGGGTTTTTATAATGTATTTATTTATTAGTTTATATTTCGTAAGATAAATAAAGTGCTGTGAGTAAGTTTCTTGTTTTCATAGTTTTAACTGTTAATTACATCGTAATTTTTGTGATAGATCCTGTTTAATATCGTTTGATTGAATCTATTTCTACCAATTATTTCGACGTAAGTGTGCATTGAATTTCGTTCAGTTTCAATAACTTACGCACACATTTTTAGTTTTCATTTATTTAGATCTAAAGCATTGTTTAAGTTACTTTTTCAGACATGATATGGAAGAATGTCGAGAACGGCATTGTAAAACATGGCGAGTTGGAATGACGGTCATACTGATTGTATGTCCATTGTCAGTGATTCCGAAATTTATTACAAAATCCGTAAAATATCGTTAAAAATTCGTTACTTAGGATCGCAAACACATCTGAACTCTGTAAAACTTTTATGGCGGCTAATATTCCATTAAATAAACTTAGCAATCCCACTTTAAAAATATTTCTGAAAAAATATACTGGTCGAAATGTTCCTGATGAATCAACTTTACGCAAATATTATGTTTCTAGGTGCTATACGAGAACAGTAGAACGCATTAGAAGCCATCTTTTAAATCAATACATATGGATAAGCGCCGACGAAACGGTGGATATGTTAGGACGCTGTGTGGTAAATGTTGTAGCTGGTGTACTACATCCAACTATTCCCTATAACTCATATGTAATAGCAACAAGTGTTATAAATAGAGTTGATGCGGAAACAGTTGCTGAAACCATTAAGGAGAATATGCAAAAAATGCTTCATTCGGACGCCACGTACAAAGAAAAAATACTTTTATTTGTCAGTGATAGTGCTGCGTATATGTTAAAAACAGGCAGACTATTGAAGAAAACATATCCTAATATGCTGCATATTACTTGTGTAGCACATGCTCTCCACAGAATCTGTGAATATATCAGACACTTTTCCGGAAGTTGATAGACTTGTATCAGCTTTTAAATAAGTTTTCAGAAAAGCACCATTGAGAGTAGCTCTTTTCGGGGAAAAATTTCCATCTCTGTCACTGCCTCCCACTCCAGTAATAACTAGATGTGGAACATGGCTGGAAGCTACTAGTTATTATGCTGAGAATTTCGATAGTCTAAAACATTTCGTAACGCTGCTAAAGGAGGATGCTAGAAGTATTGGTGAGTTCAAGGAGCTCACACAAATCCCAAATTTAAAAAATCAGTTGTACTTTCTTCACGAACACTTTGGAAAATTGCCAAAACTAATCACTTATTTTGAAAATCGAAATCTCAAATTAAATGACGGATTAACCACATTAGATGTGGCTGTTAATAATTTGAAAAGTATTCCAAGTGACTTCAGATGTGGCCTTCGGCAAAAGTTTGAAGCAATTCTTAATAGAAATCCAGATTTAATTACATTGCAGCAATTATGTATGGAGACAATTCCACAAAATCTAACGGCTAAATATGAAGAAATAAAAGAATATTTCCAGTATGCACCTATAACCAGTTGCGATGTAGAAAGGACGTTTTCTATTTATAAGGATGTACTTAATTCAAAGAGAACAAAATTGACACAAGAAAACCTTGAGAAACTATTGCTAGTCAATATTAATACTCCTTTACTCAACTTGAACGACAAAATGAACAAATAAAAATGTTCCAATTATAGAAATAAAATTAAAAACTTTAAAAATACAACTTTTCAACAAATACATATGTATTTCGTAATTTTATAGATCACCACCCGTTCGTTTTCCAATTATATAAATAAAATTAATTAATAAATATGTATTTCGTAATTTTAGATAGATAGATCACCACCCGTATGTTTTCCAATTATATAAATAAAATTAAAAACTTTATAAATACAACTTTTCAACAAATAAATATGTATTTCGTAATTTTATAGATCACCACCCATTCGTTTTCCAATTATATAAATAAAATTAAATATTTTAGAAATACAGCCTTTCGCCAGTACTGCACTGGGCTTTGCGTCATGTGGTAAGCGTGTCCGTTCTCTAATTATGACTAACGTCTAGTCCCTAGACTAGAAGAGCACTTTGGAAAACGAAAAATGGGTGGAGTATGGATAGAGGTAGTGACACTGACAGATATAGCCGAAACCTAACCTAAGATTCAATAATTAAATTAAATAAGATTAATAGTGTTAACACCAAAACACTACGATATGTGTAACAAGGTATTTACCAAAAACAGAAAACTTGCACACGTTTTAAACATCCACGGTAATCCGATGTCAATTCAAGAAAAATTCGTATGTTATCAATGTACACAGTAAATCGAATTTAATTCGTCATAATTCCATATGCAATAATGACAACAATTAATAAAATTTTAAAATTTAAAAAACATTTTCTCTTCAATATCTTTTACTAAGTATAGCAAACGCCAATTAAGTTGGCGCGAGGAGGGAGCGCGCAGAAGCCGTTTTTAAAAACGTCCACCCCCACTCACTACCCAAGTAATTGTCAGAATACATTTGTCATTGACGTTTGACGGAACATAATGTCTTTGCTAAGAAATCATAAAGTGATACACGGTCAGAGGTTAGAATTATCTGACATTTGATGTAAAACCAAATACAAATCTCCCCACTTCTTTTAATCCTGCGCGAACTTACCCCTCCTCGCGCCAACTTAATTGGCGTTTGCTATAGGTACCTACAGTTTTCTTATGAAATAAATTAAATTTGCCACTCAGAATCAAAGCGGATACTAGTCATTAATAGTATTGTAATGCACGTGTACTCTAGCGGGCGTATAGTGAACTTCAAAGTATGACAGAACTATTGAAACTCACTAAACCTTGCTACTACAGCCTGTTGCACAGTTGTAGAGGTATACTTGTGTATAACTAATTTAAGATACTGAATAATAATAATTTAATTACATAAATCAAAGTTATTAATCAAATAGAGAACATTTGATGAAATATTTCCCTTTCATGAAAGATTCAATGTCCCATATGTACTTCTTTTCCTGTGAAGGCAGATTGTACAACAAACAAAAAATACCTGTAAAATGATGCTTAAATATACAAAATATAAGTTTCGCCAAACGAAAATTAACGGTAAGTAAATAATAACTTCATACAAGAACACATTTTTAACGATCATTGTTGTACATTCGTTTATAGATTGGATTGCTCGGAAATTATTTCGAAACTGAGATTGTATTTGAATTAATCATGATTCAAAACAAGTCTTCGAACAAAAGCGGCTAATATATAAACATCACTGTACATATCGTCGATGTTTACTAATGTGTCATCATCATATTATTACGTTATGCATCTAACAGACTCTACGAATTCAAAACAGAATCTCCAACTTTCAATTGCACATACATCAGTTTATATGAGATTTATGCACTCACGTTTACACTAAATAGATTCATAATTACGTATAGAATATGAAATTCATCTTATCCTGACACTGTATACACAGATGAGAACAGTATGCATTAAGTATAGATATTTATAAAAGCAGTCCTATTTATTACATTTAGGGTATTAATAAATTTGATGCCAATGGTATTGTTTTTTAAATTAGAATTGAAAAATTATAAAGAATGATTAACACGCTGGCGAATAAAACTATAAAATCTGAATTGCGCGAATTCTGTGAAAAAGAGGGCGCTAATATTTAGCAATTGTCATCTACAAACCGTAGGATGTCAACATGATGCATTCCACAGTTAAACAACAAATACTTTATGAAAATGGGCTATCATTTACGATTGCGTTAAGAAAAATTCGCAGACGATTAGGACGAAGCGTCTAGAGCAGAGGCCCCAAAGTTTTTTTTTTTAAAGACCACTTTGAAAGTTTTGCTGGTTCCGGTGGACCCATGCAGCTACATTTCTACCATATTCCCAAAACTCGACAAAAAACGTGAAGATTAGATCTAACTATGGAAATTTGCGTTGCGGCTGAGTTATTGGTTAATTAATTAATTGATTGTGCTGTGAGTGGATGTCAAAAAAGTAAAGTTAGCCAATCAAAAAAGTGATTCCATCCAACTTTACTCCTTTGACATCTACTCACAGCACAAGAAACCAATCAATTCTCACATATTTTATTTAGAAAACTCCCCATTCGGAGTGGTAAAAATAAAAGGAAAAATAGTATATTTCCTTGTGTTGTATTTATTCAAATATGTAATTATTACACTATTAATTATTATTGTTATCATATTACATTGTAATATGATAACAGTCGAAATATAATTAAAATTAAATATTAATAACGTAACATAACTTCTACAATGACAATCACAAAATATGTAGTCATAATTTTAGTGGGAGGGATGTACTTGATGGATTGACAGCAAATTATCAATATTTGGCTTCAGTTTTGTTAGGAATAACCGCAAATCTCCCCGTTCTGTGATATTCAATCTGCTCCTTTTTTTTGTTAAAAGGTTTGTAACGACACTAAAACTTTTCTCGACAAGATATGACGAGGGAAACGCTATCAAAAGCTTTCTCGCAATTCCCCACAGTCCAGGATATTTTTCGGGTATTTCTGCCTGCAGCCAAAATGTTTGATACCCTCTTTTAAATTTCACCTTCAGTTCCTCATTAGTGCTAAGCTCGAGTAGCTCCTCTTGTAATATCACATTCTCCACTTCCGTTTCATCAGGTGGATTTATGATCCATGGTGGTATTTCCATTGTCAGAATATCTTCAAATCTGATTTTAAAGTCATCATGCAGGGCAATTAAATGTTGAACGTATGTGTGAATATCCTCATCAAGGCATTCTACCTGTGACAAGTTTGAAAACTGGGAAAATTCGCGCCGACTAATATTTTGCTTCATAAATTTCAATTTTCCAAGAAAAGCTGAAATTACACCCTTTGTTTTTATTAAATTGAGGCTGTCCCCTTGTAATTGTAAGTTAATGTCATCAAATTTTTTGAACAAATCTGTCAAATACGCGCTGTCTGCTTTCAAATTGATCAGGTTTTCTTTTAAATCTGGATCTATGCTTTCCAGAAACTCTAAAACTGATTCAAATAGTGAGAAAAATCTTGTTAAACATGCACCTTTCGACAACCAGCGTACTTCAGTATGTAAGAGCAATCGTTGGAAGTCTTCATCATTTTCATCGCATAATTGTGCAAATAAACGCGTATTCAATGCATTGCTTCTTATTTTGTTAACTGCATTAATCACAAATTGAAGCGATTGGTGCAATTTATCACTCAAATTTTTCGGTACTAGGTGTTGTCGGTGGATGACACAGTGAATTGCAGTTACCTCTGGTATAATTCTTTTAAGATGGCTTATAAACCCACGACATCGCCCGGCCTTGGCAGGAGCTCCATCTGTTGCCACCGAAATAACGTTTGTGAATGGAATCGATTTTTCGTTAAAAAAAATCACTCAGAACATTAAATATTGATTCACCTTTAGTGTCCGTCTCCAAAGTTTTCGCGAATAGTAGCTCTTCATGAATTTCTTCGTCCATAACAAATCGAACATATGCCAATAATAATGCTTCATTACCAGGTAAAGTTGACTCGTCCAGTTGAATAGAAAAATTCGGGAAACAAATGAGTAACATTTATCCGTGGCATTCGTATTTATATTGGTGAAGAATCAAACAAGTTCATGCAAGATTGCAAGCACACACACCACAAGTCGTACTTCGTCCCTTTGCACGTCTGAACAAGCATTGCGGACGGCGGCAGCGCTTTGCATGTCTCGACACGTTGTACTAAATATGGAATATGCAAGTTTTTACAAGTAACAGTCGCTGAGCTTCTTAAAATATTATCTGCCTACATTGATAGGTGAACTCAAGCCAACATTTTAGTTCTTCACTATCGAAACCAGATAAATTTTCGTGGACCCCCGCTTACGAATTGTGAACCCCCATTTTTTTGTCACGCCAACGTAGAGCCCCGTCGAGTTTTCCGTGGACCCCTGGGGGTCCACCTGGACCACTTTGGGTATCAATAGTCTAGAGAGTTAACAGTTCGGTCCTTGATCAACAAATTTGAAAAGGCTCTTTTATCGATAAATCAGCACGAATTTGCCCTCGTTGTGCTCGCTCAAATGTCAATATTGCTGCAGTGAGAAAATGTACTTGAGCATTCAAATACATCAATTCGACGTCGTTCACGACAATTGAACCTTTCAAGAGCTACCACACATCGGATTTTTAAAGAAAAATCGGCCTCTGATAGCATACAAAGTTCAATAGTCTCAACAATTAAAAGTTACAGATCATTCGCAAAGTCGTACATTTACTGAACTGGGCGTCAGGTAAGAAACAAGATTATCATCATTTTTGTAATTTTTTCTAAGCGATGATGCACATTTTATCTTGATAGAAGACTCAGTAAACAAAATTGTTGGATTTGGGGCGAATAAAATTCACATGCTGTTCACGAAAGAGTAATGTATCCTCAGAAATGCACTGTCTGGTGGGCATTTTGAAGTGGTGGTGTAATCGGATCTTTTGCAGAAGAACCTGGTAATGTTGTCACAATAAATGAGGACACTATCGTGACATAAACAAATTCCTTTACCACCAAATTGATAACTTGGATTTGAACAATATATGGTGTAACGTGCCGCACAGCAAGTGAGACCAAAACTCTGTTCTATACTCAATTTCCAGATCGTGTTATCTCTCGAATTTCTGACATTAATTGGCCTGATGATCACGTGACTTAACACCACTGGACTTTTTTCTCAAAGATTATGCAAAGGGGAAAGTGTACGTCAACTAGCAACAATCAATAACCTCAAACAAAATATCCAACCTATTTTTAGAAAAATAAAGCCATGTTTATATCGGTGTTATGAGAAATTTTGCTAAAGGAATAAGAAGATGGCAGAGCAGTCGAGGTGGCCATATGAATTACAATCTTTTCCATTTATAGTAGTAAAGTTTAGAATTTATGTGGACGAATAAAAAACATCAAGATGTAGATCTCGGTTTCCGGGTTGGAACCGCGTCGAGTTAGGCGTAATTGCCAACGTTTCGTCCACTGTTTCAAGGGACATCTTCAGGGCTGTACGTAGATGTTCGTCGTTTCGCAGTAGCTTGAAGAATGCTATGACAGAGACCGGTACAACTTATATAGGGGGGGGTCAGATGGTGGCCTGCTATTGGCTGGGGACAATGAGCCAATGGCATGCGTCGTATGGGCGTGGTGATTCTTAGTTGAGTGCAGTAGAGTTTGCCACGTCGGATGTAACGTATAGCCATCGTCTCTATTGAGATTGCGGGGATGTTTGTAAATTTCAATAGATTCACGGATTTTCCTAGGGAAATAATGCGATTCACGGGACAGAAGCTTGACATCTTTGAATAGAATTTGATGATCGGAGTTTAGTACATATAGCCGGTTCAGCGCTGGCAGAACACAAACTAAACTCCGGTCATCAAATTCTATTCAAAGATGTTAAGCTTCTGTCCCGTGAATCGCATTATTTCCCTAGGAATATCCGTGAATCTATTGAAATTTACAAACATCCCCGCAATCACAATAGAGACGATGGCTATACGGTACATCCGACGTGGCAAACTCTACTGAACTCTACTAAGAATTACCACGCCCATACGACGCATGCCATTGGCTCATTGTCCCCAGCCAATAGCAGGCCACCATCTGAACCCCCCCCCCCCCAAGTTGTACTGGTCTCTGTCATAGCATTCTTCAAGCTACTGCGAAACGACGAACATCTACGTACAGCCCAGAAGATGTCCCTTGAAACAGTGGACGAAACGTTGGCAATTACGCCTAACTCGACGCGGTTCCAACCCGGAAACCGAGATCTACATCTAGAGAACGACCGCGGAAACCTACACCTACATGAAAAAACATCAATATTACAACTTTTACGTTTTATTCAAAAATCAATTTATATAACAAGTGTTCATTTGAAAAGTCAATCTAGTAGCATGTGATTTACTGAGAACATTTTGAAGTATGTCGTAAATTAAAATTTACTACTTAACCTACGAAGTCGTATATTTTGACAGTTTCATACATACAAATATGTAAATAACAAATAATATGTATTTATTGAAAACTATAACAAATGTTGAAAATGTAGTCCTTCAAGATCAATGCACTTTAAAATCCCCCGTTCAAAATTTCTGATGATATTCTGCAACATTACTGGATTGTTATTAATTTCCATGCATTTCTGTTCGATTCTCTGTAGCATATCATTCAAATTCAATATAGGTGTTCGAAATATGTTATTTTTTAGATAAGGCCACAAAAAGAAGTCGCAAGGTGTTAAATCGCGTGAACGTGCAGGCCAGGCAATTTCAGTATTTCGACTAATTATACGCTCATCAAAAAATTCTCTTAAATAATCCAAAGATTCTGCAGTACAGTGACAAGGTGCTCCGTCTTGTTGGAAATATGCATTTTGAAGTTCATCATCATGCAACTGATTGACAAATGGTTGTAAAATTTCCGTACGGTACCTTTGAGCAGTTAACGTTCCCTGAAAAAATATTGGTCCAATGATTCGCCTTTGGCTTATCGCTGCCCAAACACCAATTTTCTCTGGATGTAGCGATTCTTCATTAATTACATGTGGATTTTCACTACTCCAAATTCTTGTATGTTGTGAATTTAGGTATCCCGTTTTATAAAACCATGCTTCATCAGTAAAGATGACTCTTTGCGAAAGTTCTCCATTATTGTTCATATTTACAAACCAATTACAAAACTGTAGTCTACGTGGGTAACCAATTTCTAACAATTCTTGTACTGCTGTGACACAGTATGGATAAAGTTGCATATCATTTTTTTAATAACTTGTGAGTTGTACCAACAGAAAGGTTTATTTGTTGACTCAAATGTCGAACAGATGTTTGTGGTTCATTTTCCATTATTTCCTCAACACGATTTACAACTTGAGGTGCACGTTTCTTAACTGCTCCGCTACCTGATTTTCTTAAGAGACTACCAGTTTCAGAAAAAAGTTTTAAAGTTCTATCCAAAGTATTCTTAAATTGTATATAATCTATTACAAAATGTGGAAACTCAACTTGAAATTCTACCATGCAATCTTGAACTGAATAAACCCATACACCATCAATTTTATTACCATTTCGAAAATAAGCCTGGACTAAAAAAATTTTATGTTCTAAAGTGAAAGCCATTTTAAAACTGAGAAGCAATTAATTTAAACCAGAATCGACGCACGATTATTTTATGCACTTACTGATATTTGTGATTGACATTATCAAATGTCATTTGGATTTACGTTTACGGAACAACAAACACATACTAATATATTTGCGTCTCATTCTATCAAAATTTCAAAGTAACGTAGATTGACTTTTCAAATGAACACTTGTTAGTTACAAATGAGACACATTTAGCTACTTTCACTTTGAGATCGATTGTCCTTTAGTTAGGTTTAATAGAAACTTGATACCTCAAGCCACAGAAACTATACAAGTGTCCCGTATCGTTATGTTCAAATTTTAGGAATGTAAAGTAGACTTCATTTCAAGTAACAAAAACGCAAAACTTGTATATCCATTTTTATTTGTTTCAAAGTTACAGATCTACGAATGTGATTGTCAGATCATGAAAAAATTTAAAAAATGAAATTCAATACAAACTGATTTTACTAAAAAAAAGTTATACGATTCAATAACAGGCCTGTGATTGTTAACGTCGCATAATAAAATGTTGTCCTAAAATAAATAAACACGTGTCGTAGTGCATACAGTAATTTCTTGGAGATATACAAAAAAGAGTACTGGAAATTGATTTATGATAAAGAAGGTTCTTACTTATTTCGCAAGTGCTAAACCATGAATATCATACAATAAACAAATGTTCAGATGACTGTTAACGTTGTATTTTTTAATCAAGGATTACATTACGTTTCAGTTCATACAACAGCTTATTAGTGAGTGGACACGTTTTCTTTATTCAAAATGCCTTACCGATTTTCTTCTCAAGAGTATGCGGGCATGCACTTTGTGAATGGCTACTGTAACGGCAGTGCACGTCAAGCAGTTATTGAATACCGACATCGGTTTCCCGATAGGCGCATTCCTCATTACAGAACGTTTCTGGAAGTACACAGACAATTTCGGGGATGTGGACTGCATGATTATCTTTTCGACCCAGGAGTAAATTTGCCAGCAGACTTAGAGGAAGAAGCAGTACCTATTGTTACAAGGGATCCAACTCTCAGTGTACGTCGAATCGCTAGACAACTAGGAGTGCCACGAACGACAGTTTGGCGAATTTTAAAACGTGAGGGCTTATATCCATATCACTATCGCAGGGGACGGTTTGCTTGAGGCAGACCGCTTTGCTCGTCTAGTTTATTCTACCTAGATATTAAGAGAGCCACGGCTTCATTTTAATTTCTGCAGAACAGTCCTCTGGACAGATGAATCTACGTTCACGAGAAGTGGTGTTACAAATCTGAGAAACCTGCACAGGCGATCATCAGAAAATCCCAAAGCTATCTACGCCCATCTAAATTTCAACATGAATTTTCTATTAACGTTTGGGTGACCCTAATCGATGACTTGCTGATTGGTCCTGTCGTTCTTCCTGGGAGGTTAAATGCGGACAATTACCTTCAATTTCTTATTGACGAACTGCCAGGTCTTTTAGAGGATGTCCTACTGAATGTTCGACGAGACATGTATGTGGTTTCACATGGATGGGGCACCACCACATTTCGGAATTGCTGTCCGAAATTGAGTTAACGTCAATTATCCAAGATGGCTGAGGTGGTCCTGTTGCATGGCCACCCAGATCAGCCGATCTTAATCCCCTTGACTTTTATTTATGGGGGTACATGAAAAATTTAGTCTACGCGCAAGTTTCGAACACAAGAGAAGAGTTGTTGGATCGTATTCACCTGGCTGCCGAGCAAATCCGACAAAACAAGTATGAAATTCGGATAAGTACTTTTTCTGTTGGCTTACGGGCACAAGCCTGCATTCAACAAGGAGGTGGACATTTCGAAAATATTGTTAATTGAACTTTTTTAAAAAAAATCAGTTTTTATTGACTTTGGGATTACTTTTTTTTTCATGATCTGACAATCACATTCATAGATCTGTAACTTCGAAACAAATAAAAATGGATATACAAGTTTTGCGTTTTTGTTACTTGAAATGAAGTCTACTTTACACTCCTAAAATTTGAACATAACGATACGTGACAGCTTGTAGAATGGGTATTTTAAACAGCGAATAAAGAAACTAAGCAAGTAAATCTACCAATTAATTTACACCCTAGAAAATAGTGGTATTAAACGTTATTCATTGGTTAAATGCGATCGGCTCTTTGCTCCACTGTGCTTCAAATAAAAATAACCTTATTTTTAAAAGTTTATATTTTGTGAGCTTGATATAGGTATTTCACGATAACAGACGAGACACGTGATAAACAGTTACTTCAGAACAAGTAACATTCAAATTACAATAATACCTAAAAATCCTAGTATTTCTCTCTATTAAGTGAATATATTATGTTACCGTAACTGGGCATGGTTGCCGGCTTCAATTCCGTCAAATGTCATTCAAATAAGTTGTTTACAATTTCATATTTAGAAGTTCCTACCTATTTCATTTTATTTATATATCGATATTATATTTAAGATCAGTTATTTTCGCAACTAAATCATTCCTAGACCGTTAGCAAAACAAGCGAAAGAAATCATTCGATCATTAATATTTAGAAATAGAACGCGATAATAATTAAGGGGCTATTACTCCCGCTCTCTGCTTGTGTCAAAAATGGGGGTTAAACCATCTAGTCCAAAGCGAAAACGGACTAAAGAAAAAGCCTGTCATAGATATTGATGATTTTAATCAATATGTAATTAGAAACACAGTTTATGACATGTATAAAAACAGAAGTTTAAAGTAATTTAGTACTTATATTTATAAAATAAATATTTCAATTAATTACAGAACAGCATATTACGATTTCATGTTTGAATACCCTCAACGAATAGGAACTTTTTTCTGTTGATAATACATCTTTATGGAGAATATTGCATGGAATAGGTTTTCATTACAAGAAGGATGATCTAAATCGAGCATTAATGGAATTCCCACATATTGTATTAAAACGTGTTACGTTCTTACAACAATATGTTCATATGAAACATGAGCATTTATTGTTTGGTTTCTTCGATTAAACTTAGGTTTTCCAAGATGGAACTATTTGCAAATCTTTACAAAATGAGTCAATATAAACAATCAAACCTACAAAAGAGGGTGGTAAAAGGTACAATATATTACTAACAGAATATTATTAGTACGTAAAGTGTATTTATCTTAACTGAATTGATTCGGCTTTTACTTGATGTAGATCCAGAATTTAAAATAGAAATAAAACTACGGTTCAAATATTCAGTTTTTAATATTTAATCATAACACAATTATTTCGCCAACACAGTGGCTTCCTCAGGTACTTAGAGCTAAAGAGCATGTTACAAACTAAGCCACTGTGTTGGCGATACAATTGTCGTGTTAAGATTAAATATTAAAAAATGAAGATTTGAACCGTAGTTTTATTTCTATTTTGTATTTATCTTGTTATAGGTACATTGTATTACATGCACGCAATTCTAATGGATTTATTCCTGAAGCTGAATTAATATTTACAACAAATAGACAGCATCTGGGCCACCACGGTGACAGGAACAGGAACAATTTCTTATACTGGTTTGAACATCAACTTCTTGTGAATTTAGAAGAACCCTCCACAATTGCTTTAGATAATGCCCGTTATCATAGTACTATTAAAAATAAAAGTGATATTCAATAAAAATTATATTCATTGGGTTTTCAAAGGCAAGACATATTACCATTTATAATCAATGAAAGTAATCAAGATTCTGAAGACAGCATAAATGTTTAATAAAATTAGTATTTCATATTAATATTGTTTTCTTTTTATTTATATCATATGTTTATCACAATGTTACAAGCCCTTAATCTCTATGTATTTTGATTTTCTGTATATTATTTTTGTATATGTAGTCCAAAATAAATATACATATACATTTTTATTTTGTTTGCATATATAATAACAACATAAAGCATATTATAAGATGTAAATATTTTAAAATGACATAAACCTAACCTCATATATTATTTACTAACAGCTGACTCAAAGCAATGTAGATTTGTCAACCCTGTTTTGTAACTATTTATCACGTGTCTCGTCTGTTATCGTGAAAGACCTATAACTTGAATTTTGATATCAGATTTATCGATTTCATCAGTGTTTGTGTTATCATCAGTTTCAAGGGTATCTGAATTATCAGACGATGAAAATCAACCGTATAAATGTCGTCAACGTCTACGACATTGCCGTCTGTCAAGGGTGTTTCGCGAAAGGACCAATCGATTCGAAATGTAGTCAAATGATGAATGCTACAGCACGATTTCATTTAACAAAACAGACATTTCAATATGTTTTTCATAATATTGAAAATAATTTGAAAAACATTTCTAGAACGTTCCCTTTTTTATCTTCAGACATATTTATAAATACAATAAAATATAATATATGCAATAACAAAATTAATCTAATATCGCAGGCAAGTACCAAACCACAGAGGGAACTTAAACACAACCTATCTAGTCTACAAACACAAACAAAAACAAATCATAAAGATTTAAGTCTTCTTGTATTTTTTAATTTTATTCAGTAATTCCATCGTTTATGGAAACGCTAAACTACAAAATACATAGCTATTCAGTTATTCTACAAATTCTTATTTTACTTGCATGCATTTTTTATAATACCAGTTTTTTCAATTTATTCATTCAATAAATTTATTCGTCAAGTTGTTATTCAGAGATTTATTCGCTGTTTGTAATGCCGGAATAAGTAGCCAATATTTTTATCACACACTGTACAAAACAGATAATTGTACATTAGCATCGTTTTCTAGTGTTTACAAATATCATGTGTTTAGAGCATTGAAATTTTTTTATTTCTCTTAATATTCACATTTCTGTTAATTATCTGGGTCTTTAAGTAGTTCAAATCAGTTTCACTATTTTTTTCCAAATAAATCCAGCACTCTTAATGAAACAATTATAACAACTACACAAGTCAAACAATATTACATTCTAAATTTTCAAATAATGTTTTGTACTATGAGGGTAATTCCCCTTATTAAGCAATTAACTGATTACTCGATAATTGAAACTTCATACTAGTTTTATCACAATTTACACGTAGTTAATTGTAAATGGAAACTTTAGCAGATCTAGAATACTGATTCTTTTTGCTAGCTTAGAAATACAAAATTTCATAAATAATATTCATTCTCATCATAATTAAAATATTATTTACAAAAATACATGTAAAATCTTTTCACAAATGTAATAAAACTTCTTTATTAACATGCATTAAACACAAAATTTCACCTAATATAGATGAGGTTATGTACATGCGTGACAATATAAATAAATAAAAATACTTTATACCACGAACTAAGTTAAAACTATCCAAGTATAAAAAAGTATAAATAGGTTAAAAAAATATCACAAATTCAAAGAACTACTAATGTCTTAATAATATTAATTCAGATAAAGTAAATTAAAGGATATTTAATAAAAAACATTAAAAGATTTTAAAAAATTAATTTTTTTTTTTTAAAACCATTTCTTATATTGCAAAAGTGTATGATATTAACTACATTCAAAATGCCAATTGCTAATGCTACTACGAAAGGCTCTAGGAATTTATTCACTTTATAAATTAAAAACATAAAATAGTGTTTTGGAAGATACATTCATTTCATAATATAGGTTAGAATACTGCAAATAATGAAAAAATCCGACCATATAGCATTTATATTTCAAATTAGAATATTTATATTAACGTAAAATTTTCATGCAAAACTAAATATTACCTACACAATGCATCAAATTATACCTATATTTTTCATGATGTTTCTATTCAACATTTACATAGTTTGGAATGCTAATTTACTCTATATTTATAAACAATATGACTCAGCTGATAAGAAAATAAATATAAACACATATTAAATGAAAAACTACTAAAATTAATTAATGCAAAATAGCTTACCTGAATCTGTTTTGTCATTTTTGTGTGATTTGTCGGCCTTTGGCCCTTTACCACCTTTCGAGGTGGTTCGAGTACTCGAACTCATCTTTACAAGTATGTACAAAGGTTAGTATATACAACGTTTCTGAAACAAATTATACAATTATCAAACAACTCTTACTTGTAATAAAACATGATAGTGTTATCTCTAATAGCAAAACTATCTCAATTAACCAAGGTATGCCTGGGAAATGAAAAGCATAAAACACACTGCTAATTAGTTGGAATTTCATATTTATTTAAAATCCGTGTAAATGTGGAAGTACACCTATGTCTCTACATAAGAAATACTAAAATAATAACCCACACAAATTATTATTGTATGGCAACACTGGTCGAATCTGTTACAAAAGAATTGTATTAATCATTACAGGAAATATTGTCAAAATTTACACAAGAAACATGGAATTTTTTAAGGAACAATTATAATTGATGACGAAGAAATAAGATAGAAAATAGGCACGATTATTTAAAGACCCCAACCACCATGTGGAGGGACGCCATTTCAAAGTCTTACAAGGCAGACTATTGACATCCACTAAATAATAAGTAGTATTGACGGCATAAAAGCAGAAAACCATTTCAAAATTTTACCACAATTTGTTCATCTAATAAGTATTAGAAATACACCACATTTAACATAACAAACACAATGATAATTAACTATAAAATAAAAAAAACCTAGAACGTTGACCATACCTGAAAGCCGTAATACACAACGCAGCTATGTCACGTGATCGTCGTGAAAATGGCCTCCAAAGCGCGTTCTTAATGGCGCGAATTGTTACCGACCGAGACTGAATTCAAACTGCGTTAATAATACAACAAATTAATGAAATATAATAATAAAAATTGACTGTATATCTGAGTTAAATAATTTTCCAAGTAATTTTATTGCGCACTCTAAATTCTATAACTGTTATATTAATTACTTGTTAAATAAACTTGGCAATTAAACTTAATACAGGATTCGCTTTTATCTACTTAAGTATGCCAAAACGTAACCTAGAACTGCAACTATTTGTTTAATCTTTGTTCATGAAATAAAAAAAAATGTTAAGTCCTGCCAGTGGCACAGGTACATTTTTTAAGAAATCGGCAAAAGTTATACGCTTCGCAAGACATGGTTGCGCTAACAGGCCATTCTTTCATATAGTCGTAACAGAAGTACACTCTAATAAAAGACTAGGTTGCAAGATAATGGAAGACTATTTTAGGCAAGAAGAGACCAACAGATGCCCGTTATCGAACAGCTAGGTACATATGATCCTTTACCAAATGAATATAATGAAAAATTAGTAGCATTAAATATAGAGCGAATAACTCATTGGATGGCTTGTGGGGCACATGTTTCTAAACCTGTTAGCCAATTATTTGGTCTAGCTGGGTTATTACCCATATATCCAACTACTTATATGATGGCTTGGAGGAATAGAAAAGCATTAGAGAATAAAAAAGCTGAAGAAGAAAAACAATAAAGTTATAAATATTTTATTTTACATAATTAAAATACATAAAAATACAATTTAGTAGATATCTGATAATTTTCCATTACTGGATAAATTTACTTTGCTAAAAATAATTAAATCTGAAATTTGAATGTGTAATATGTACATTATTTATGTCATTTAAAACTGATAATTAGTTAATTTGTAGGAATAATACCTATTTAATAGTAATATAATCAATTCTCGATGACATTGCAAGATAATGTATGTAGAAACAAAAAAATTATCAAGAATACATTTTTTGCATTTTTTACTGGTCTATTTAATCAGGGTCTTCACAATGGAATCGCTATTTATATTTCTAATAGATTTGTATGATACAGTGTAAAAAAGAACTTGATTTAATTTATACATTAAAGACAAATGGAAAGTTTATGTTTCTGTCATTTATATGTTATTTTATAGTGAAGTCACAGATTATTGAAAATATTTTTCCTGTAGAAGATACACCTTGCATATTTTTGCCATGAAATATAAATAATTATGCCCTTTCTTACCTATGATAATAATTGATTTCAGATGAATATTGAAAATAGTACAAGAACTTACTGAAGTAAATGAATCAGTGAATAAATAATAAAAATACAAAAACTGCCCTTTTTTCAGTGTTAAATTTATGGGTGTGACTTCAAACAGGTTTTTATCCAATCAACTTTTATTAGAAAACCGTCAGTTTTTGAAAAGTTTAGCACAGTAGTTTTAAAATGATGGAAAAATGACATATTTGTATGGCTCAATATATTTTTTAATTTAACCAAAGTTATTTTCGAAACCTCATACAAAGGTAAAGAATTTTCTTGCTCTAAAATTTTTTAAAAATCAGTACATCTTGTGCTCATAAAAAATGCATACAGATTTTTGTAATATTTTAGTTATGTAAGAAACTTTAGCTAAAGTCGCCAAATATTAACGTGACATTTGTGTATGGTCTAAAAGCGCATTTACACAGTTCAATAGTAAATGTATCCAATTTTTATGAGCGCAAGTGTAAGTAATGATGTCGTCGATGAAGTTATTGGAATTTTCTATCTCCATCAATCACCATGAAGTATGTAAACATTTAAAGTAGTGTAACATTAAACGAAGGACATTTGTTACACTTTTCATTACAGTATTAACATATATTGGGTTGATGCATATGCATAAGTTTGTAGCATTTTTATTGTACTGAAATATATTATACTCTATTTTTAAAGTAGAGAGACGAATTTCTGAACAGACCACTTTGACAGTGAACTCTCATTGGTTGAAAGCAAGGCCAAATGACACCGTACAAATCTTGCTCAGATTCTGATAAACTGACATTGTTTATAATTAAGCCTTGTTTCTATTATTTCTCCATTATTTCATTATATACTTTACCAGTTCTTTTCGGAGTTCAACAGTAATAGTTATCAGATACACTCGTAAGTAATTTATAAGCAATATATTGAAATAAATACAATTAAAAGAGTTTTATAGTTGGTCTCCAATATGGATGCACAACCAAGTACAAGTGCCGCTGGCCGTGAACATGCTTGTTCTCCTCCGAAAAAGCGTGAAAATACGAATCATTTGCGTAGTACCGAAAAGCAGACCCTGATCAATGCTTACAAGAAAATTACAGCCGATACACCCAATATCAAGAAACTTGACATGATAAAACAAATTTCTGACGTATTAGGCAAGTGAATACAATTTATTACATATGATCTATATTTTACAGAGTATGC
Source organism: Melolontha melolontha (assembly GCA_935421215.2). Taxonomy (NCBI): domain Eukaryota; kingdom Metazoa; phylum Arthropoda; class Insecta; order Coleoptera; family Scarabaeidae; genus Melolontha; species Melolontha melolontha. Next base: position 6,155,621 of record OW285236.1, on the reverse strand, counting down.
TTACAGGAATTTCAAGAGCAACAGTGTATCGGGTGGTTAAGGAGTATAAAGCCTCTGGAAAATGTGCAGATCCTAAAAAGATTAGTGGTAGGCCTTCTTTACTGGAATCCTTTGATGAGACTGTGAAAACTGCTATACGCCAAATAGTTCACAATATGTTTCGACAAAATGAACCTCCGACATTAGATAAGGTGCTGGTGCAAGTAAGAAATGACGAAGATTTGCCAAACATGAGTCGATCAAAATTGTATTTGCTAATAAAGCAAATGAATTTTAAGTAAGAAATATTTATTATATAGAAATACATGTATATAATTGTGCTATGTCCTCTAGATACTTAAAAAGGAGCAGAAATAGAATTTTGACCGAAAGAGATGACATTATAAGATGGAGGCGACAATATCTCAGAGATATTTAACAATATAGAGCTCAGGACAGATCAATTTTCTATTTGGATGAAACTTGGGTGAATGAGGGTCATACAGTACAGAAAGTGTGGACTGACACAAGTATTCACAGTCGTAGACAAGCCTTTATCGAAGGGCTTACAACTGGATTAAAAAATCCAGCAGGAAAGGGACGTCGTCTTATTTTGTTGCACATTGGAAGTTGTAATGGCTTTGTAAAAGATGGCTTACTATTATTTGAAGGAAAGAAAACCACTGATTACCACGATGAAATGAATGCCACTGTTTTTGAAGAATGGTTTTATTACATTTGCATTTCTGTAAATAAATATTTGAATGTAATTTTTGCTGAACCAGTAAGTTTACAATAAATGTATTATTAATGTATATTTTGTATTATAATAAATAAATGTTATGTATCTTATCTATTCTCCGTTTACACTTTCTAATATTTACTTAATTTCTTTCCTCTTCTGTCATCCTAGATAAATTCCTGTTGTTGATTTCTGCATATGTCTATACTTAATATATGCGTGTCACAAATGCAAAAATTATTTGAATTTTGCCGCGTACAAATTGTTTTCAAGATTTTCGTGCATGTACTTTGGGCCAGGCGTACGTTCAGAAATTTGTCTCTCTACTTTAAAAATAGACTATAATGTTTTAACAAGCAAAATACATGAACCAAGTAGGTGGAGACTGTAACTTGAAATAAATCAATAAACTTTTAAATACGCATTTCGGCAACTAATTTGCTATCTTCAGTAGAATAATTTCATAAATAGTGTTACACGAAGCGTTCTTGGCTAAGGTACAACCTTTGATGATATGCTCTTCACCATATCGCCAGGCGGATAGCACTAAAGGCGGCTGTACAATCAAATGAGAACGAGAAAAAAGTAATTCATACAACGTAAATGTAGCCATGCACAATGCAATTCCGAGAACGACAAGCTACCCGGTAACAAGAACAGAAAAGTTTTAATTTTTTCGTTCTCGGGATATTCCCGGAACTAACAGCATAGCTGAGCGTGCGCAGGCAGTGTTGTTCCGTCTACCGATTTTTAGGTAGATCTACCGATTTTTCTACACTTCTACCGATGAAGCCATCATAACTACCGATTTTTAAACGAATGAGAAAAAAAAAATTGTGCTAAAACTGTTTATATTCATGTAAATAATACGTGTTAATGTAAATATTTATAGGGGTTTTTTTTTTTAATGTATAATAAAGAATAAAAATACAATATAATAAATTACTACTATAATGGCATTCATCTTTAATCTATGACTATAATAAATAGAAAATTAAAACAGGCAAGCAATTTTATGAGTAGGGACAGTAATAAAAGCTACTATGGATTGTAGTCGATATAATGCTTGAATTTAAAGGCAACAATTATGTATGTCGGTAGGTATTTATTTGCACGCTTCCCAAGCGCTCTTTATTCTAAATAAAGGGACTATTCTGGTTAAAAATTATCTTAAAGAAACATTGTTTTTCAAATAAAAATACTTATTCCCCCGAAAATAATTATTTCAAAATACTACAACAATGAAATAATCCTTTTCATTCGAACAAATGAATTAATGAAATAAATACAACATATCATTCAATAATGAATAAAAGCGATATCTATTTGGTTATTTGCTTATTTCTATGAGTTTAAAACAGTGGGGCATCTTGAGTGAAGGGTTTGTTTCTGTTTTTTGCATTTAAAATTTGAAATCAGTATCCTAAATCGGTTCTAGAAGAACACATACATAGGTGTCACTTGATTTTCTTTTAAATGAATATAACTAGTGTTTAAATATGGGTAGTGACAGTGACTGTGAACAAGCTGACCCAAGTAATATAGCAAAAAAAAAATATTCTCAAAATTATAAGGAAGATTGGGAAAAACTGGAAGACTTTGAGATATGGCCTTCTAGAAGTAAAAAGGAAAAAAATTTTGCAAGATGTAAGATCAGCAGTAAAGACATTAATATTTCTAGCGGAAAAGATTCTCTAATGAAACACAGTCTTTCGATAATTCATAAACATACAGCAAGGATGATACGCAAACAACCGCGTTTAACCGAATTTTCAGCAGGTATGGCAGAATCGGCGCAAATAAAGAATAATATTGCCGAAGGTATGATTATTTAAATTATTTCATGTTTACAATAATTTTAATTATCTTGGTTTTAGCCGAGATCCGCTTGTCTGCATTTATTGCACAACATAATTTGCCATTTTTGGTAATGGATCATTTGCCAAAATTAATAGCTATCATTTGTCCCGATTCAAAGATTGCTCAAGGCATATCGTGCGCCAGAAAGAAAACCACAGCTATTGTTCGAAATGTCATAGGTGCTGAATGTTTCGAAAATATATGTAAGGATATTAAATATAATAAATTTTCCCTTATTATAGACGAGTCTACAGATCGCTCAACGATAAAACATCTTTGTCTCGTCGTCAGGTATGCAAAAGACACTCTAATCATTCCGTTACAACATTACTAAAAAAAGATATACGAATTTATTTGTCATGAAGTGCATCTGCGCATCTGCCACTCATTTCACTTAGTTGTTTCGTCCGCATGCGAAAAATTGCCAAATTTCCTTGAAAACTTAACAAGAAATATTTTTAATTACTTCAACTCTAGTCCAAAAAGAATCAGCGAATTCCAAGAGTATCAATTATTTTGCAATGTTAAAATCCACAAAATTTTACACCCGTCCCAAACCAGATGGTTATCGGTTGATTCAGCTATTAAACGAATTCTAGAACAATACAATCTGCTCAGATTATATTTTACAACTGCTGTTGCAGATGGGGATGTCTCAACAGCTGAAAACATACTCGATTATTTAAATAATCCGCTAACCAAAGTCTTTCTATTATTTCTAGATTATATTTTGCCACTCTTTAATAGTCTAAATCGTGAAATGCAATCAGAATCGCCAAAACTTTACACTTTATATAATAGTGTATCCAATATTTTTCGAACAATTTGTGACTGTTTCCTAAAACGTAACTATTTATTATCTACAGCATTAGAAAACATTGAATTTAAAAATCCACATAATTATCGAGCATTAGAAGATCTGTATTTAGGAGCAAATGTTAGAATTTATCTAGAAGAAGGTAAATTGAGTTCAGAAGAAATAAAATATTTGCGATTACGTTGTTTGGATTTTTACGTTGAAAGTTGTTCACAAATCACGACTAGATTTGCACTAAAAAACAACCCACTTAAAAAATTTAATTTCATTGACCCCGAGATAGTAAAAAACGGAACTATAAGTTCAATAGCAGATATAGCTTTACTTTTTCCGAATTTAATACCACAAAACGAACTTGAAAATTTAGATAGCGAATGGAGGCAATTACGAAATTACACAGAACGCCAAAATTTCAGCACAGATATGTTGGAATTCTGGGCTAGTGTCAGGGCAATAAAACGTGGTGATGAATCGAATGTCTTTCCATTATTATGTAATTTTATTCAAAATTTGTTGTGTTTACCACATTCTTCCGCAAATGTGGAACGAATTTTTTCCTCCATCAATTTAATGAAAACTAAACAACGTACTAAATTAAGCACGTAAACAGTCACAGGACTTCTTCATAGTAAGACATATATAAATAAAAATAGCTGTTTCGATTTTAAAATAGACAAAAAATTTATGAAACAGACATGCAATATACATATCTGTAACTGGACACTTGGACAATAACACCTCGTATTTTCAGCATTTACTTCTGCTTAAGACACGTGTTTCTGCCATCTATAGGCGTCATTAGTCAAGCTAGTGAAGCAATGTAATACAAATCTGTATATACATTTACACTGAAATCGCCTACAAGATATAGCAAATTTCGTCCTATAAGGTGGCACTATTTAATAAGTGACATCTGACGGACGAAAGTGACTATGCCGAAAAAGGCGACCTTTCGTCGCCTTTTATGCCTTTTTCGGCATAGTCTCTTTTGTCCGTCAGATGTCACTTATTAAATAGCGCCACCTTATAGGACGAAATTTGCTATATCTTGTAGGCTATTTCAGTGTAAATGTATATACGGATACAAATCTGTTTTTTAAAAAGATTTGTATTAATTTGTATTACATTGCTTCACTAGCTTGACTGATGACGCCTATAGATTGCAGAAACACGCGTCTTAAGCAGAAGTAAATGCTGAAAATACGAGGTGTATTGTCCATGTGTCCAGTTACAGATATGTATATTGCATGTCTGTTTCATTAGTAACAAATGCGTTATACGTGCATAACGTATTGATATACATACTTAAAACCTTTTTGTATAAAAAATTGATATTAAAGATAAATGAAGAAACATTAAAAAATGTACCTGATGACGAGTAGAGTTTATTAACTATTATTATTATTAACGTCATTAGTTTTATAAAACATCATGTATATAATAATATAAGTTATTGTTAGTGTGCTTCATATATATTTATATTTTTATTATATTTACTAGTTATATGATACTAAAATAACTATTATTATATGTATTTTAGAAATTAAAATAGTTTTCATATAATTGTTTGATTTTAAAATAAGGATAAAAAAATCTACCGAATTTTCACGAACCATTCTACCGATTATCTCAACAGGTCACGGAACAACACTGGCTTATAGATAGCACAGTTTAAATCTTTAAAGTGTGGTTATAGTCATTTTGTTTGGCGCGTTACAAATTAAAAGTTATATTTTCATTATGGTCACCCATAAGTATCAAAATAACAACTACATTACAGAAAAGAAAGTCAAATTCAGCAATCATCATCATTTTTGTTATTGAGTGATCGGAGTTTTGCGGCCTACTCCAAATAAGAACTTAACCTAACAAGTGGTATATTCCATTTTTTCTTCAGAGCTAAAAATGCCTCAAGAAATTATTAAATTTGATGTGAATAATCCAACAACCTTGAAAAATTCAAATGATGTAAAAGAAGAACTCCAGGATGAATATTATACAGATAATAAAGTATGCGTCTCTGAAACTACTATTAATACATGCAATACTAAATTAGATGAGTACTTGAAGTATGACGAAATAGGAAAATATGAAATGCTAAACAACATCAAAGCAGACTTACTAGTATCATCTGAAGTAAATGATACAGTAAGCAACAATACTAAAATAGATGAAATTTCTTCTGTTGATATCCGAATTGAATTTTGTAATGGACTGTCATGTAAGTACATTTGTGTTCTTATCATAACAGTTCACACTGACCACATCCATAGAACTTGTTCATTCTAATGTAGACCCGAAATTTTTTATTTGTAATTGTAGATATTTTAAATTAAGTAGTTTATTTATAACAAATATCCTAATCCATTATTGTGGTATAAATAATTGATTTATAATAAAATATACAAGTACCTAAGATTATTAAATATTTTATATTATCCACAAAATTGAAGATATTTTAGTTTACCATGAATATTTGTGTATTTTAATAATTCAATATCTTTACTTGTATAATGGATTAATCAGAAATTTATTCCAACATTTAAAGCACTTCTATTTCTAATTCTATCATTGTTGTTTATTGAATTGAATGAATGAATTTGTTTAACAGTTTGTAACCATTGCCACGAAGTCTATCAGGATTATTGTCCCAAATGTAGAATGCTTGTGCATATTTTGAACAAAAGATCTTGTCATAATACATACAAGAGAGTAAGAGAATTACCGAAATGTATGCTAGAAACCAGAGAGTCACTTGGACATTTGGGACTTTTTTCTTTAAATGTCGTACCTGAGAATGTAAGATTTGGTCCTTTCACTGGACTTAATTGTACAAGACTGTCTTTGAAGATAAAAGGAGGAAGGTTTGTGGTCAGCAATGATAAATTGGAGCATCTGAATTGGATGCAGTACATCAACCCTGCCAGAAATATTTATGAACAAAATTTATTCCCAATTCAATATCGAGACAAGCTATATTATTATAGTACTCGTAGAATCGAGGAGGGTGAAGAGCTATTGGTGTATTTTGGTGAAGAATACATTGCTAATCTGTGTAAAAATGTGGAAATGAATTTTGTTCCTGTCACAAAAAATGATATCGAAAATGTATTTGCTTGCACTTTTTGTTGCTTGGGATTCAGTTCGAAGGAATATTTAACTGAACACAAGGCTGTGTCTCATAGCGAAGCTAGCAATATATTTTCTGCTAAAGGTAGGATGAAGCATTTTAATTTTTAAAATTAATATTTTTTTGTATCAAACTATTTCTCAAGGCTTTCACTTTAATATCTTGTATAGATTGCACAATGTAATAACCCTAGGGTGCATGGTATTTTCGCATTTGATAATTTGAATGGAGTTACAGTAATTGCAGACTTTCAAAGTAGGTGCTGCTTGAATTATAATAAGTATGACAAATTTAATATTGAAATTGGTTCGTTTTGTGTAATTAGGAATGAAATGAAGATGGAAGGAATCGCACTTGGTTGCATTTTTTGAGCATTTTTGAGTCTTCCTAATTTTTAGATTTTGTTGCAAATTTTTGACTTTGTCTTTCTGTCTAACTACTATGCAGATTATTTAGAAATTTTGAGTATGGATGACGTATATATACCATTGTGTACAACATCGTCAACATTATTTCCATGTAGTCGATTTAAATTTCAGAGCAATCTGATAATCAAGCCATATGAAATAAGGTGTTGATGTGCTACACATTCATTAGCGTGTACACTTTTGATGATATGATAAATATCCTGTTGGGGTACTTCATCCCAGGCTATCTATGTGTATCTTACGATGAAGTGTCGCAAAAGGTGATCTGGTTTTTTTTTGATAACCTTCTGCTGATATCGTGCGTTCATCAATAGGAGCTTCTGAATTGAATGCAGTACATCAATCCCGCCAGAAATATTTACGAACAAAATTGATTCCCTTTCTAATATGAAAACAAGATATATTATTGTCGCACTTGTAGAATCCAGGAGGGTGAAGAGCTATTAGTGTATTTTGGTGAAGAATACGTAGATAATCTCTTTGAAAATGTGAAACTGGATTGTCTTCCCATTGCAAAAGAGGATGTTGAAAATGTATTTGCTTGCACTTTTTGTTGCTTGGGATTCAGTTTGAAAGAATATTTAGCCGAACACAAAGCTGTATATCATAGTGAAATTAAAGAAATGTTTTCTGTTGAAGGTAAGATGAATAATTTTAGTATTAAAAATTAATAGTTTTTGTAATTTTCACTTTACTCTGACTAGTTTCCATGGAGAAGTCCATACATGAAATGCGTATCAGGTCATCTCGGCGTTCGTGTAGTGATTCATATTTGAGAGCTTCACCAATTTTCAAATAAAAATACGAGATGCAATTAATTTTGACACGTTTTGAAACGTCAACAACGTACGAAATCTACGTTTAAGTTAATGGTATATTCGATATCTGCACTACCCTGCTGTATCTGTAAATAATATCGTTTCGGTCTCATCGGAATATTGTGAATAAGTTAAAAACTTATTTCTGGACATATCTTCTTCATTAAAAGGCCCAGCAGCAGCACATCATCATTTTACTAAGGCTGCATTAATAAAATTATAAATAACCAAACTTTTATCGCCCTTTATTTTTGAAAGAAAACCGGAAATCATCTAATGACAAGCGAATCTTAAATAGTGCAAAGAATCGTCCCATAATTTTTGCTGAAAGTTTAGCAAACAGTATACATTCTGTTTACTAAAGCAGCTAATATCAGGTGACTGTTCGAATAATGTCTCTAATTTCAGAGCTTGTCCAGTGTCCATTTTGCGAAATATATTTGGACGCGAAGGAATATTTGGAGCACCACATGGATTACTGTTATGAGACAAATGCCAGGTAAGACTAGTTTATTTTCATTTTCACCATTAGTTTAGTAAAAACGTTTCTAAACCGAGTAATACACAATCATAAATTACATGTACTACTGCATCAGATACATTCTTTTTGTTTAGATACCGCGATATCATAAAGTTTCTGGGTCAACGGTGGCCATGGGGTGAAAAACGTCTGTCTTAATTTATATCATCCTTTTGAGAAAAATCTGAAAAATTTTCAGGTTAAGTGTCATGCTGACGTTAAAATTTGTCAATATATTCTTAATGTCAGTTCAACTCTGGTTTATCGATATCAAAATTGATATTACATTGTTACGTAGGTAGATGCCAAGTTCGAACGACGAAATATTTATTCTTCGTAGATTATACAATTCAAACAATATAACTTTCGCTTGTCCGTAGTTAAGACTTAACTGCCCCGATAGCGGGCGATGCGTTGTATTTATACGAGTTACCTAACATCGAGAACCTACCACATTGTTCGGGGATAATACCGACGTGTTTCGCGAATCTTCGAATAATCTAGTTGGTTCGACAGATTTCTCGTCTCGTAACAATATGCTTGGAACGACGAGGAGCATACCTGTCATACGTAGTAAACCTGAACAAGAAAGTAGTAGGTACTTAAAGATACATATCTTACTAACAATTACAAAAGTTAGATTAAAATAAAAAGTTAAGAAATATTGATTTGAATGGATTTTTACCTACTTTTGTAGCTTTTCGAACAATTTTTGAAATTCGTTGGCGGGCCGCATAAATATCGACAGTGGGCCGCATGCGCTCCCCGGTCCGCGGCATCTGCATCGCTGCTCTAGAAGAATACGTACACATATACATAATCGTCCCTTGTCGCAGCAGAAGTTCCCTGTGTGCGCCAATCAATAGACACCCATTCAGTGTGTTCTGTGGACTTAACCTTTCTTCTTTTCTTGTCAATTCTGATCCTCCAAATCACGTTGACCAACTTTTCTACAGTCTTCCCCCCGCAGTGTTTTTTTTACGTTCGTGAGTCTCACGACTGTTCCAAAATAGTGAGTGCATTGCGTTCGCTTGTATTCTACACGTTCTCATCTCTTTTGCATGTTTAACATTTTGTCTTTTTTTGTTGTTGTTGTGATGGTAGGAGAAATTTATGTCGGGTGACTGGAGTGCCTCTAAACTGTATGATCTATTCAATTCTCACAAACCAAACGTTCTCCGATATCCCATAGCCAGTATCTTAAATAGCCTCACTTATAAACCATCCAAACAATTTCTTGCCAACTTCCTCACTCCTTAAAAACATTTAGAGAATAGCACATACGTCATCACAAAGCTGCGCGAACAAGAAGTGCCAGGAGCGTAGGTGATTTCGAGGGCAGAGGTATTAGGGGTGATTTTTGAAAAACTGTAATTGTGAAAATTATCTTTTTTCGTAAAACTGCAATATTTCTAATGAATTTAATTGTTATTGGAGAAGCAAATTATCATTTACAGAAGTATTAATGGAATCTTTAAATCAATCTCTTTATGAATATTGCTGCTAATATAATTTAAATAAAATTCTCAAAAACTCAATAAATTTGTGGCTTCATAAACTTTCTTATTTTAGAGAATTATATTGAATTCAGCATAGCAGTTAAAGTTTATTTTACATTTATCAAATCAGAATTATTATAATTTTAAATAGATATTGGCTTATTCCAAGCTACAATAAAGATACATATAAATATTTCATGTTGTCTAGAGAGTATATTGTTATAATTAGAGCAGACCAATTTCCGTGCGCGCCATGAGCGCCGGTATGGGAGTATAATTCGTAATATATTGCGTAATATATGCGATAGAATAGGGACGCAACATGAGCTTGTTACCGATATAAGTATAGAAGTAGAGACATTTATTCTATCAGAAATAATTAAATATACATTTGGTTTTCTGCTATTAAAGTAATATGCATAAACACACGAAAAATAAGAATAGTACATATTATAGCAGCGTTGTATGTACCTATAAATAAAATGGAAAATGTATGAAATCAGTGATTGTGTGCACGACAGAGGATTTAAAAAACACTTACCGTTTTAAGCGTCTTCCAAGGATTGACAAACTGGAGAAACTCGATTGTATATTTTCAACATCAGGTGCGTTCTTAAGGTTATTTCTGAAAAACATGTCCGCCGTGAGGAAAAAATATGTTTATATTCGGAAAACGAGCGTTCTACATCTAGTGATGTCATATTCGCATGATCAAAATACTTTTTTAAGCAACTTAACGCATCTGTAGACGTGCCCTCACAAATATGTGTTAAAGTGTAAAAATCTGCATTTCTGTCTAAAACACTTTCAAATTTAATTAGAACACTTTCACTTTTTGCGTCTTCTACAGCACACTGTTGTGCGTGAACATCTTTAACGATTTGCAGTGATTCCTCTAACGACAGCGACGAATTTTCTAATTTTGTTATTGCTTCTTCTAGTCCCGAGTAATTCTCACGAATACTTTGTAAATCCATTTTAATCTGGGCATCTTGAAATTCTTTCTGGCTTGTATTGATAGCTGCACTTTCTTTCGGATCGAATGATAAAACCACGTCCTTAATTTTTTCAAAATGTTCATGATAGTAAAACCCCGCCCGTAACCATGTACCCCAACGTGTCAGAATCGGCTGTTGTGGCTCAGGGGTATGGGGACACAATTCGTGAAATTTCCGAATACGTTTTGGAGATTTCAGGAATACTGCCTTTGTACTCGATATTAAAGCATCTACCTCTGGATAACATCTGCGAACCTTTTCTGCCACAAGGTGTAGAGCATGAAGTTTACAAGTAATATGTAACAAGTTAGGACAATATTTTCTAAGAGACCGGCCTACAGAAGACATGGTTGCGGCACCATCGGTCATAAACATTAATACTTGGTTTTTCGAAAGTTTAAATTTTTCCAAAGTATCTAACAGCACCTCTGAAATTTTTTCGGCATTACATTGTTCTAGTCGTCTGGATGCTAATAAAATTGAAGACGTTGGTTGATGTGGTTCCATTCCATATTACGCGCCATCACATTAACTACAGATTGTTTTTTGCTGTCAGTTGTTTCGTCCACACATAACCACAGTTTTTTTTATTTTTCAGTTCGGCTTTGATTTTATTTTCAATCTGTTTACGCACCGATGGTAAATTCCTTCTTAACGTTGTCGTGCTTGGTAATCTTTAATTCGCGTATTTATTCCAAAATGAAATAAATGAATCATTACTTAACAAGGTAAACGGCAGTGTACACACAATCATAGTTACACATAGTTCATGTATAATCTGTTGTCGATTAATTTTGTTATTATTGTGCTTCGAACTGCTTACGTGTTCTTTACAATGTGTTTTTCACCAACACATTAGATATGTATTGCACACTAAACATTTAATTTTTGAGCCATCGTATATTAAGTCCGGGAAATCCATAATAAACTTATTCACATCGTCTGACAACGGTCGTTTTCTCGATTTATGTGTCGACGACATTTTAGTACGTATGCTTACACTTACATGCAGTCTAAACAAGTACCAAACACATACTGAATGCTTTTTATTAGTTCTGATGCAATACAATCATCCTCACATCGGCGCACGAAAATTGGTCTGCTCTAGTTATAATTAATACAAGTTAACATCTGTAAGATGAAATTATTTAGAAAATTTTATTTTTGCCAAGTAATATTACAATACGTATTTAATAAAAACAAAAAGAGTGTAATACATGTATGTTAATAGCAGTATATATATGTGGTATAAAAAAAGTAACAAATTGTTCTACTTTTTAAATTTGAAATTTTGCAAAAGATTTAAGAAAAATAACAGAACATCAAATGCCGCATGTCCATTTGTTACTGTTTAATCCTATCATTTTATTTTACATCTGGCAGTGGTTGAACAGCATCATCATCTTCAATGTCAGAGTCATTATCGTTATAACTATCTTCTTCATTATCAGCTTATTCTGTATTATCTGTAAAAACTAGATTATTTGTTACATCATCTAAGAAATGCTCTGTTTGTAAATAATTTTCAACAACTTTATCTACGTGGCTACAAACAGATGCCCACTCTTCTGCTTTTATAGATGCGAATTTTTCTCTGGCCAAATTTTCGACGTCTGCTAACTTAAAAGTGGCATTTCTGGTTCCAATCCAATTCTTTACAATCGCCCTTATCTTTTCGATTGGATTTAACTCCGGGTGATAAGGAGGCAACCTCAATATATTAAGTTTATGGGCCCCATAATAGTGTATCCAGTTTATATCTTGGATTTTCACTTTGATTTTTCTTTCTTAATTCATATAACTCCAGCTTTGTCCACTTCACATCAAACACTATATTTCTTGCTACAAGACGCTACAAGACATTTCTGCCTTTTTGGAGGATGATGTTGGATCACGTTCGATTTTGACATTGTGATATGATGCGTTATTGATTACCAGTACATTTCTTGGTGGAAAATTAGGCACCGCTTATTGACCCAAGTGAAAAAGTTTGTTGAATTCATTTCATCATGGCAATCACCAGATTTTGTATCTATAAAAACAATGGAAGTAATAGCAAGAATAATTTTAACAACTGTGATAAATTTAATTTTGTGTTTTCGTATATGTGTAATATTACGTGTAATTAATATGTGTAATATACCTGATTTAAATAGAATAAAACCCATTCTTCCACAAGCATGAACCATAATAAAACGATTACCTTTGGAACTCCACGCGTCGCAGGAAATCTATGCCATCTATTGCCCTCACATTCAACAAAATTAGATCGATCCGTTAAATAGCTGGAAATAACCTTGACATAATTGGGACTAATACTAAAATTATTTAATTTAGAGATTAAAACGTGATGGGATGGGGAACTTTGTCGAATACTTTTCCTAGATCAGTGTATACAACATTCAGTTGCACGCGTTGATCAAGGGTATTTTGCTATATATTGGGTTACCATCATTAAATTAGTTGTTGTAGATCTGCCTCTTACAAATCCGTGTTGCGAATCCGATAATTGTGTCACTATTTCACTGTAGCCAAGATCAGCGAGGATTATTTCGAAGACCTTCGAAAAATTATTAATTAAAGAAATCGGTCGGTAAGAGTTTATGTCATTTTTATTCCCACTCTTAAAGACGGGCGTTATTTTATTCAGCTTCCACTGATCAAGGAAGCATCCACTTGACAATATTAGATTATATATGTGAAACAGTAGTACACTCGAAGCCGTTCTGCAATCCTTCGGTAGAAATGCTGGTATTCTGTCAACCCCAGACGCATAATCTTTCTTAAGCTTTTTGAGAGATTTAAGAAATGAGTTTCATTCCAAAGTTCAGTTCTGTGGGGATATATATTCTTTGTATTGAGTCTCGAAGGCTTTCTACATGTGAAAACTGACGAAAAGTAATTTGCGAAACCATTAGCGATAAAACTAGTATCAGAACACTGTATTTCATTGTAGTACATAGTTGCAGACAGTCTAGAAGATCTATCACGGCTACGAATAAAACTCCAAAGTTTAGCTGGTTCTGGTTTTATAGAAGTTTCAGTAGAATGTACGTAATTCTTAAAATCCCTGTGAATTGAAGTTCTCACAGCATTCGCCAAATACAACTGTTGGGTGACGAAGATATTGGTTTTTCGCATGCAATTTAGCATTCATGCATAATACCGTATGCGGAGAATACCAAACGGGATATCTTTGGCGTTTTGTTTTAGTTTTCGGAATTGTCATTGAAAAAAGAAATCCAATATTTCGTACAATGCACTACATGCCAGGTCAACGCCTCTCTGTTCCAAAACGGAGACCCAAGTCTCATGAGAGAGAAGATCATACAAACGCACAAGATCAGTCTTTACAAAATTATATCTCTGGAATGTTACACCATTAGGTCTCCTAATGTTTGTAGTAATATCCTTCAATGGAATATTAATTAGAATGGAAGGGTGATGACGATCCTCCTCCACAAGACTATAGTCACATCTCTGTATCGAAGAAGATGCCAAAACTTCAGAGAAAATTACCAAATCCAATAGACGACCATTGCAATTGTAAACATCATTGATTTGTACACAAGATTAAGAAATACTGAAAAAACAAGTCTATCAACGGGAGGAAACGCACAGACGACGTTTCGTTCTAGTTGGAACTTTTCAATGTACGGTATTCCCTCGATGACGGACATTGCTTTTCATTTCTATACTTTCTGTATATATAGTTAACATTTGGAATTTACTGCAAGTGAGAATTAATGAATATTAAATCACATTCTTACATGTAAATGTCGACTTATTTAATGCGTTCGAAACTACAATCCGACAAACTAAGTTTGTACTAGTATGCAGAACACACCCTTTCGCGACAACGAACTTCCTGGTGATTAGGTTAATTAAGAATTAAGAAATACTGAAAAAAAACAAGTCTATCAACGTGCGTTTCCTCCCGTTGATAGACTTGTTTTTTCAGTATTTCTTAATTCTTAATTAACCTAATCACCAGGAAGTTCGTTGTCGCGAAAGGGTGTGTTCTGCATACTAGTACAAACTTAGTTTGTCGGATTGTAGTTTCGAACGCATTAAATAAGTCGACATTTACATGTAAGAATGTGATTTAATATTCATTAATTCTCACTTGCAGTAAATTCCAAATGTTAACTATATATACAGAAAGTATAGAAATGAAAAAGCAATGTCCGTCATCGAGGGAATACCGTACATTGAAAAGTTCCAACTAGAACGAAACGTCGTCTGTGCGTTTCCTCCCGTTGATAGACTTGTTTTTTCAGTATTTCTTAATTCTTAATTAACCTAATCACCAGGAAGTTCGTTGTCGCGAAAGGGTGTGTTCTGCATACTAGTACAAACTTAGTTTGTCGGATTGTAGTTTCGAACGCATTAAATAAGTCGACATTTACATGTAAGAATGTGATTTAATATTCATTAATTCTCGCTTGCAGTAAATTCCAAAAGATTTGTACACAGTTGCAAAAATTTAAGAAATTGCCCACTCTGTTTGATCTTGGACATGGTTCAGGAAAATCATCAAATTGTGTTTTATAAGGGCGGGTAACACCCATACTCACGACTGAATGTGGACATAATAAATGATTGACATTTGACATGTTACTGTATTTCAGAGGTTTTAAACTATAATTCGGATTAATTTACTTTCAGATACTACGCACTTCCATCAGAGGAGAACAAGCTAGAAGTAGAAAGGCCATCATCTATAAGAAGCAAACCCAAAAGATGGAAACGTGGAATGTACAAATGCACGCAATGCAAGTTCAGAACAGTGTACAGCGCCGACTTCAGACACCACACTACCAAGCATTACGAAATGAAAATGTACAAATGTGGAATTTGTGACAGAAGATACAAGACGAGGGGATTTCTGAAGATGCACGTAGAAAAAAATCATGCCGAGAATGAAGGCGGAGAGTTCGAAAAATACTCTAAATGTGACTATTTCAAAGCTAATATTAAAAATATAAAAGGAAAATCTCTACATTCACATGATGGTAAAAAACATTGTCAATCCTCGAAATACAAATTTCAAAATAGAGACAAATGTCACTTAAAATCACTTCTAAAAATAAAACATCTGAACAGAGGCAAATATAAGTGCGCAAATTGCGAGTTTAAGACATATTACAGGACTTATTTAGAAATGCATATGAAAATGAAACATCTCACGATGGAAGCTGATTATAAATGCATGAAGTGCGAATTCAAGACAAACTACAAGTCAGCCTTGGAAAGACACGTGAAAACAAAACATCTGAAACAAAATGAATATAAATGTGCAGAGTGTGAATACCAGACAAACTACAAGTCAAACTTAGAAGTGCACGTAAAATCAAAACATCTGAAACAAAATGATTATAAATGCGCAGAGTGTGAATACCAGACAAACAACAAGTCAAACTTAAAAGTGCACGTAAAATCAAAACATCTGAAACAAAATGATTATAAATGCGCAGAGTGTGAATACCAGACAAACTTGAAGTCAAACTTAAAAGTGCACGTAAAATCAAAACATCTGAAACAAAATGATTATAAATGCGCAGAATGTGAATACCAGACAAACTACAAGTCGAGCTTAGAAGCGCACATAAAAACAAAACATCTGAAACAAAATGATTATAAATGCGCAGAGTGTGAATACCAGACAAACTACAAGTCGAGCTTAGAAGCGCACATAAAAACAAAACATCTGAAACAAAATGATTATAAGTGCACAGAGTGTGAATACCAGACAAACTACAAGTCATGCTTTGAACTGCACATAAAAACAAAACATCTGAAACAAAATGATTATAAGTGCACAGAGTGTGAATACCAGACAAACTACAAGTCATGCTTTGAACTGCACATAAAAACAAAACATCTGAAACAAAATGATTATAAGTGCACAGAGTGTGAATACCAGACAAACTACAAGTTAAGGTTAGAAGTGCACATAAAAACAAAACATCTGAGACAAAATGATTATAAGTGCACAGAGTGTGAATACCAGACAAACTACAAGTTAAGGTTAGAAGTGCACATAAAAACAAAACATCTGAAACAAAATGATTATAAGTGCACAGAGTGTGAATACCAGACAAACTACAAGTCAAGCTTTGAACTGCACATAAAATCAAAACATCTGAAACAAAATGAATATAAATGTGCAGAGTGTGAATACCAGACAAACTACAAGTTAAGGTTAGAAGTGCACATAAAAACAAAACATCTGAAACAAAATTATTATAAATGCACAGAGTGTGAATACCAGACAAACTACAAGTCATGCTTTGAACTGCACATAAAAACAAAACATCTGAAACAAAATGATTATAAGTGCACAGAGTGTGAATACCAGACAAACTACAAGTCATGCTTTGAACTGCACATAAAAACAAAACATCTGAAACAAAATAATTATAAATGCGCAGTGTGTGAATACCAGACAAACGTCAAGTCAAACTTAAAAGTGCACGTAAAATCAAAACATCTGAAACAAAATGATTATAAATGCGCAGAATGTGAATACCAGACAAACAACAAGTCAAACTTAGAAGTGCACGTAAAATCAAAACATCTGAAACAAAATGATTATAAATGCGCAGAATGTGAATACCAGACATACTACAAGTCAAGCTTAGAAGTGCACGTAAAATCAAAACATCTGAAACAAAATGATTATAAATGCACAGAATGTGAATACCAGACATACTACAAGTCAAGCTTAGAAGTGCACGTAAAATCAAAACATCTGAAACAAAATGATTATAAATGCGCAGAATGTGAATACCAGACATACTACAAGTCAAGCTTAGAAGTGCACGTAAAATCAAAACATCTGAAACAAAATGATTATAAATGCGCAGTGTGTGAATACCAGACAAACTTGAAGTCAAACTTAAAAGTGCACGTAAAATCAAAACATCAGAAACAAAATGATTATAAATGCGCAGAATGTGAATACCAGACATACTACAAGTCAAGCTTGGAAGTGCACGTAAAATCAAAACATCTGAAACAAAATTATTATAAATGCGCAGAGTGTGAATACCAGACAAACTTGAAGTCAAACTTAAAAGTGCACGTAAAATCAAAACATCTGAAACAAAAAGATTATAAATGCGCAGAGTGAATACCAGACAAACCGCAAGCCAAGCTTAAAAGAGCACGTAGAAAGAAAACATTTGAAACAAAATTATTATAATTGCGCAGAATGTAAATACCAGATAAACTTAAGTGAAGTTTAAAAATTCACGCAAAAATAAAACACCTTAAACAAAAGGATTATGAGTGTTCGAAGTGTGAATTCAAGAGAAACTACATGTCAAATTTAGAAAGACACGAAAAATTCAACCATGTGAAGTAATATGGTTATAAATGCGCAGAGTGTGAATACCAGACAAACTACAAGTTAAACTTATCAAAGCACATAAAAACAAAACATCTTAAACAAAAGAATTAGGGAACACAGAATGTGAATACAATGCAAGTTCAGATGGCAGCACCAATACCTTCGTACAAATTCAGACGGTAAATTTGAATATTCTATTTAGAAAGACATTTTGAAGAAAATAAAAATAATATTGTTTATTTGTCCAAAAATATAATACCTATTACATCACAAATGCAAGGGTATAAGTGCACATATTAATATACAAATACTTCCCAAAAAAGTTTATAAAAAAATGTAATAATCTGGTATCATGCTATCTTCATAGCGATGATCAGCGAAGCGGTGCATCTTAATTAGAGGAAAGTTCTACAAAGTGTTTGTAATTGCCATAGGAAACATCCGCTATACGCCTCCATCTTGAATGTAAGAGAGTTTATTTTAAACCTCACCAGAAGTAAATCACAATCGATTCCTCTGGCAGGGTAGATACCATCAATTGTAAAATTAAAATATTTTCAGAGGCGGCGCTTTTTTGCCTTGATAGAGAGTTGTTGAGTTAAATAATGCGGAGACCAAACAAACAATAAATATTATAACTTCGAACGAAAGCAAAGTAAAGAGTTTTTAATAAATCTAAATTCTTGATATGCTTTAATTCTGCAAGGCTTTTTGATCTCTATACTCTGTTTTTTAATAAGAGAGACAAACTGCCTCAACCCGCATCACATTAGGCATGTTCCACAACTGCATTACAGATCACAGTTGCAAAAAAAAATAAATGGAAATAGTTTTAATATCATCTAGTTTATTACTTGAATTATATTTGCAATACATAAAATAAATATTTATATAAATTCAGAGCTACAGGTTAAGTCGCTAACGCCAAACGTAGCCGTGTAAAGACGGTTTGTTCACCGGAAAATATTCAACGTGTTCAAGAGACTATGCTAAGAAGTCCACGGAAATCAACTAGACGTCTATCCTCCCAACTAAACATCAAGCGAACGTCATGCTAGAACATGTTGAAGCAGTTGCATATGCGAGCGTACAAAGTAAAAGTGATGCAAACATTAAAACCTACGGAGTATGCAAAACTACTAAATTACTGCGAATTGTTACTCACTTATGTCGCTGATGGTTATCTGGATCCGAATCTATACTCTTTATCACAGATGAAGCATGGTTCCATTTTAGCGCGTACGTGAACTCTCGTTATTGGTCAACGAACAATCCCGAACGCTTTGAGGTGGCTCTGTATGCTGCGAAAATAGGCGTTTGGTGTGCAGCTTCAGGCCGACGGATTGTAGGCCCCGTTTTCTCAAATAACACCGTGACCTCTGATGTGTATGTAACAGAATTGTTACATACACATTCGTAACCATTCGTAGCGCAGCTGACGGAGGAAGAACGAGAGTATGCGTTTTTACAGCAAGATGGAGCCACGGCACTTACTTCACGGTTTTCAATGCCATACGTTCATGGAATTTTCGTAGAAGAAACAGTACAGTTTCCGCAGGTTTATGGCCTCCCAGAACGCCCGATTTATCTACCTGCGAGTTTTATTTGTGGGGTTCCTTAAAGGGTAAAGTGTACAGTAACAACCCCCCATACAATTGAAGAGTTGAAAACGAATATTCGCATTAAATTTGCATTGATATTGTAGACAAAAAAGAAAAAATAATTTTTTCAATGTAAATGGATGTAATTGCATATTTGAACATAGTTTTTAGTTCTAATAATTTTTTATTTATAACAATTTTCAATATTGTCAAATATAAAGGTACTTTACCCTTGAGTAAAATTCATATGTTTTGACAAACAGCTTATACGACTGAAAGAATTTAATATCTGATGATTGCATTTTAGATTTTAGAACATGCAGAACTTTTTATGAAGAATAACTTTTTTTCGTAAAATTAATAGTAAAAAAGTTTTCCATATGGTTCCAACTTAGTGAGACATAGTGTATATATATTGATATAGTGCTGAGAGGATGTAAATAATACGAGAAATAATTAATGTGATAAAAATATATAATAATATATTAGGCTCCTTAAATGATTTTAAAGTTTATCTTTCTTTCCAATCAGCTGATTTTGTAGCAATTTGTAATGTAGTTCCCAGATGTCGTAGAGAGCATGAGGTTTTATAAGAATTATCTAATATATTTATCCCAGGATTGCAGTCGGTGAATACACCCAAATATAGCTATAATAGTGACTGTTATGTTTACGAGATGGATGGCTATTTACTACTTAGTCATAACATAACTAAATACAATTGATAATTAACACAGTAATCTTTAATGAATATGAAGTATGTACAAATCATGTGTGTTCTATGTTAGCGTCTCTTATTGTAACTGTGTATGTCGGTGTATGTGTGTCGCAGTATGTGTGTTATTCACATATGAATTATGTACCATATTCTTCATTTCCTCCGGCCTTAAGAAAAATTTCACTCTTCTAAGTAACGGCTTGGAATTTTCCGGTTGCGGGTGCTTCGACGAAGTTGAATCGCCTCTGGTTCGGATGTTGTATTGTGGAAAGTATGACTTGTGGAAGGAATGTTGATGTCTACTTTATGATATTGTGTAATAGGATTTGGGTTAGGTATAGGAACTAACGTTTCTTCTTCTGATGGATGGCTTTTGGTGTTAGGAATATCACTCTTTTTTGATTCATGATTAGGTGTTGTCACTTCTGGTGTGCTAATTTCAATTGGTTGTTCAATAAACGGTAAGTCATCGTTACGACTGCGAATGTGGTCAGCATGACGTCTTCGTCATTCGTGATAAGTTTGTATGAATATTTGTTTGTTCGTTCGGTAATTTTTGCGGGAGACCATTCTTTTTCTAGGTTGGTCCGAACATACACATTATCATTTTGTTGAAATTGTCTATTACGATATCCTTCATGTTCTATTTCATATTTTAGATTTTTGTATTTCAATGTTTCTCTCATATTTGGTTGCAGATTATCCAATACTGATCGCAATCGATGTCCAAAAATCATTTCATTGGGACATTTGTGAGTTGTGCTATGGGGTGTATTACGATAGTTGAATAAAAAGTTTCTTAAACGTTGAATTGCTGTTTGATTGTCGTTTCTACTCGCCTTCATTCGAAGTTTAAATGTTCGTACAAAACGTTCAGCTAGTCCATTTGTTTTAGGATGGTACGGTGACGATGTAATATTGTAATGTGAGCTGTTTGGGCGGCCACATTGGATAGCAGGTTAGGGCGACTTATCGTAGTAAATGATACGCACAAAGTTCGGGTAACATATTATAATTAATTTAACACTTACAACTGGTTAACAAAGTATTTACATTGAATACTATGTCCAACTCAGACAGGGTAGAACGTGGTGATTAAGTACAACATCGTTCGTACCACTGGCTGGTTGTGACTCTCTAACGTATAGTTACTATTACTATGACTGTACACGTGAATGTGAATATCTCTCACTTAAATTACTGTCAATATATATTCGAGAAGATCCTTGTAATCTTTCTAGAATATAACACAAACCCTGACATATAATCTTGTATATGCAATATACACAAAGAACGGTTGTGTTTATATAACACGTTACCGTTTGTATTAAAAAGAGCGAGGCTGTGGCCTCGCCGAAAGTGTTATGCATATACATGACTATATTGCGTTATTACAATATGTTTAATATTTTTCTTTGTACAATACCGTCTGAACTCTTCTGATGTAAATTGTCGTCCATTGTCAGAAACTATAATTCGTGGCAGTCCAAAATTCACGAATAGTTCGTCCAATGCGTTACACAAGGTTTGTGTAGTAATTGTCGTCATTGGTTTCACATCAGCCCACTTCGATAGTGCATCCACCACAACTAACCAGTATTTTCCCTCAAATGGTCCTGCGAAATCTATGTGTAATCTCTCCCATATGTTTTCAGGTATAGACCACGAATAGGTTGGTAATTCTGGTTGTTGCTGTCGATAGTTTTGACAGTTTCTGCAATCCTTGATATAATTCTCAATATCAGTATCCATACATGGCCACCAGATATAAAATCGTGCTAAGGCGCGCATGGCCACAATGCCTGGGTGTCCATCATGTAATAGTCTTAGTATATGTTTTCTTAATGTAATTGGAATGATGATTCTTCCTTGCCTCATCAATATACCATTTTCAATAGAGATTTCGTCACGTTTCTTATAGAAAGGTTGAAATTCTTTTGTAATGGTATGATTCCAAGAACGTGACTGTACTAATTGTTTCACGTTGTTCAACAGTTTGTCAGTGATTGTTCGTCTACGTAATAGTTGTTCTGTTAAATCCATGTCGTCCAGTTTCGTGTTGTAGCAATCGTCATAAACCTTTAATATACGTTGTTCTGCATGGCTTAAAATTTCTTTTCGGTTAGGAAAACGTGATAGAAAATCAGCAATGATATTTGTTTTTCCAGGTCGATACATTATGTTATAATTGTACTCACCTATGTAGAGTGCCCATCTGGTCAATCATTTAATTTTCTAGACGCAAAAGCTATTGGCTGTTCTTCACCATTTTCATTTACGTGGAAGAGCACTGCTCCTACTCCATTTTCACTAGCGTCACAAGCGAGGTATAATGGCTTATTCTCATCGTACGGTACAAGAGCGTTTGCATTAATTATGGTTTCTTTAACTTGTTTAAATATGCTATTTTCTTTGCGTTTCCAACTCCATCTAGTGTTTTTTCGAGTTAATTTGTGTAGGTCTGCACACATGCTATGTAAATTAGGAATGAATCGTTCGTAAAAATTTACTAGTCCTAAAAACGATTTAAGTTCTGTAATGTTTGTAGGTGTTGGTGCATTTTCAATGGCTTCCAGTTTTGTATGCGACGGTGTGATTCCATCTTTACTAATCTCATGTCCTAAGTATTCAATCGTAGGCTTCATAAATGTGCATTTGTCTAATTGTATGCGCATTCCAGCTTCACGTAACCTTTTAAATACTTCCTTAAGACTTTCTAAATGTTTTTCATCTGTTGTGCCTGTTATAGCAATGTCATCGAAATACACTGCGACGTTGTCGATTCCGTTTAAAAGCTTTTCTATGTGTCGACAGAAAATCGATGGCGATGTCGCGATATCAAAAGGTAGGCGATTATATCTAAAGTAACCTTTGTGCGTTGAAATTACTAGATACTTGCGTGATGCTTCATCTATTTCAAACTGTAGATATGCGTCCTTAAGATCAATCTTCGAGTAACTTAATCCATTGGCCAGTTGTCTTCTTAACTGATCAAAAAGAGGTACTGGATGTTTCTCAGTAATTAAAGCAGGGTTTAATGTTGTACGAAAATCCCCACAAATTCGTATGCCTCCGTTTTCTTCGGTACATTAACTGTAGGGGTTGCCCATTCTATTGGTGTTTCATTAGGATCGACTGTAGATAGAATTTCTTCTTTAACTAAACGATCTAGTTCTGCTTCGACGTTCTTTTGAATTCCAAACTTGATAGGTCTGAGATGTGAACTGGTTTTGAATTTTCTTTAATATGTAACTTTACTTTGTAATTCTTGACTTTTCCCAGCGACTTGTCAAATAATTCCGCATTATCCTTAATTATTTGTTCCAGTTGGTTTTTATTTGACGTCTGTGGTTTATTATGTACTTGAGCTGTTGACTGTACTGAATATACGTGTTCTGAAAAAGGCATGTTAAAAGCCTCGCTCCAACTTAATCCGAATAACATTGGATCTGCTTCCTCTATGATAACTACAGAAAGCCGTTTGGTAACTTTTCCTATCGTGACGTTGACTTCTGTCTTCCCCCTTGGGTTAAGTTTAAAATCACCATATGCTTTTAGTTTTGGAGGTTTTGTTAGTTTTGGTTTACCTATCTTTTCCCACATTTCGTTGTTAATTATAGAATGAGATGCTCCTGAATCCCAATCCATTGTGCATTTAATGTTATTAATTATTACATTAATTTTCTTACTTCGTGACGTCGCGGATGTTTTGAATATATCTTCGTATTCACTAACAATATCTGAATCATCGCTCTTCATTTTGTGAATTTTACGATTTGTTGTTTTGTTTTTTGATTGAAATCGATTACCTTTGTTAAATTGTTTTATTTGAGCTTTACCTGTTTTTATACACAATTTTTCAAAATGTCCTTTTAAATTGCATTCTTTGCAAATGTGATTGTATGCTGTACACTTGTTATTTAAATGTTCAAATTTTCCGCATCGCATGCATTGTTTACTACTTATAATAAATTTATTGTTATTTGCAAATTTTGATTTTTTATTATTTCCGTAAACGTTTTTTGTTTTAATTTTGTTAACACCATCATTGTTTTCATCGTTGTAGTCTTTTTCCGCGGCTTCGCGTGCCTGAGCTACTTCAAACACTTGTGTGAATGTTACTTCACAATCTTTATTGTCTATTATTGTTTTTAAATCGGGCCACTTTTGTTTAAGTTCTATTTCGAGTCGTTTATGATTTAATCCCGTTGCAAATCGATCGCGTAATTGTCTGTCCATTATTTCACCTTCATACCCACAATATTGAGCTGTTTCTTTTAATTTATTTGCATAATTTTCGAATGTTTGGTTTTTTAATCGCGTACAGTTCCAAAAGTTCGTTAAAGCTTTAAATCTTGTTTTTATTTGAAATAAATTTAGAAATTTCTTAGATATGTCTTTATACGTTTGTTGTTCAAAACTGATTTCACTGTTAGCAAAAGCAATTTTTAATTCTTTATACGTATCCGGTTTCAAGCACGATAAAAATAATTCACGTTTAGCGTTTAAGTAATTTATATTACCTGTTTTGTTTTCTAGGCCCCACATTCTACATTGTGCTTCGAAAAAATCTACAAATGTTTCTGCAGCTGTGTTTGTATCGTATTTCTCACATTTAAAGTTTTTTATAATGTTTTTTACTTCATACTCACTGTTATCACTTTGTGTTACATTTGAACTATGCGTTAATGTCAGAGCTTGTAATAATTGTGAAATTTGTTGCTGTTGTTGGACTTGTATTTCTGAAAATTTAGCAAATTGATCCTTATCCATTTTCTTGAGGTTATGTTTTTTGTTATTTCACTGTATTCACTGTTTATCCTCGTCGCCAGTATGTTATGTTTACGAGATGGATGGCTATTTACTACTTAGTCATAACACTCATAACTAAACACAATTGATAATTAACACAGTAATCTTTAATAGTATGAAGTAAGTACAAATCATGTGTGTTCTATGTTGGCGTCTCTTATTGTAAGTGTGTGTGTGTGTCGGTGTATGTGTGTGTGTCCGTGTATGTGTGTGTGTGTTATTCACATATGAATTATGTACCATATTCTTCAGTATTCATCAGAATAAAAATATATTATTTAATGCAATTTATATAAGCTCTAATTTGTAATTTACTATAATTACCTTTTATTTTCTTGTAAATTTTACTTAAGTTTAAAACAGTTTGTACAGTGTTATTGTAAAATAGGTTCGATTTTATGCAATATTATACCAATAAATATATACAGTAGTACCCCCATATCCGCGGGGGTTTGGTTCTGTGGTCTTCCGCGGATAGTAGCGAACGCTTAATTTTCGAGTACAATATATGAAATATGAAGCAAAGTTAAAACAATGAAACAAAAAAAAATAAGTTATATAATATTTATTTAAAATAAATAAACAATAAATAAATAAATATTCTTGTGCTGCTGTGGCACAAATAGAATTTAAGTTTAATAAATATATAAGTTCATACATATGTACATATAGTACATATTTACATACACAACAAGAAAAACTTTATCATCGTGAGCTACATATTCATTCATCTTCCTCCAAGTCCAAGTTAGCAGTCGATTGTTTACTTAGATCCGAAGCAAACGATATTGATGGCTGTGCATTATCGATAGTTTTGTCGACTTTTTCAAACAACATTGTTATTGGTAGTTGTCGTTTTTGTCTTTTCATTTCAATAAACAAATCCTCCAAAGGTTTCAAGGCTTCTGTTATAGTGCGAGTAATTTTTATACTGCGTTCCATTATTGGATCATATTCTACTATCTGTTCTTTTAATGTTTGAGCAGTTCGAAATATCGCTGAAAATTTTTCAAGCGTCCATGCTGGCGGTTCTTGTTGACCCTCATCCTCATCGTCACTCGCTTCTGGAGAAGATTTCACAAGGTCTTCCAATTCCTTGTTGGTGAATACTTGATCCTCTTCGTTTATGTAATCACTGAGTTCCTCTTGGGTTATATAGTTAAATCCTTCTCCATCTATTTTCTGCGCTATGTTAAATATCGTTGTTAGATGTGAATTAATATCATGTGTGTCTTCAGAACTAAGAACGATGTCATTCCACAGATTTTTCCAACATGCTATTATCGTTACTGACTTTAATACCTCCATCGCTCCTTTGATAAATAGAATTGGTGCAATTGTAAATGACTTCCAGCATTCCATGAGCCCGATATCAGAGCATTCGTTAGCCATTGTATACAGCATTTCGAAAACCTGTCGAATATATATGGCTTTAAAGCATCTAATGACACCTTGATTAAGGGGCTGAAGCAATGAGGTCGTGTTAGGTGGTAAAAAATCACTTCAACATTTTTATCTTCTGTGCCTAGTGACACAGGATGCCCAGGAGCATTGTCTAGTATCAGCAGCACTTTAAATGGTAATTCTTCCTTTTCCAAATATCTTTTCACTTCCGCAATAAAGCATTGATGAAACCATTGTGTAAATAGAACAGCCGTAACCCACGCCTTTCGATTTGATTGCCAAAACACAGGCAGGCAAGCTTTATCTTTGTATTTAAGAGCACGTGGATTCTGTGATACATTCTGTGTAAACAAGTCCGGGTTTAATCATATGACCAGCTGCATTTGTACAAAATATCAAGGTAAGTCTATCCTTAATTGCTTTAAAGCCTGGTGCACTCTTTGCAGTCTGATGAATATAAGTCCGTTGAAGCATTTTTTCCACATAAGACCAGTCTCATCGCAGTTAAAAACTTGCTTAGGATGATAATTCTTTTCTGCAATAATTTAAATTTTTCTGGAAACAGGGCAGCAGCTACATGATCAGCCGACGCAGATTCCCCTGTCATTTTTATATTTTTTAGATTAAACCGAGTTTTAAATCTATGCAGCCACCCCCTACTTGCTGTGAATGATTTTCCTTCCTCTTCAATATAATCTTGGGTCTGCATATCTTCATATAAAACCAACGATTTTTGTTGTAGCACTTTGCCATCGATAGGAATATGTTTTCTTGTCATATCTTCCACCCATAAATTTAAGGCATTTTCTACCTTAAGTAACACTTTATTACGTATTGTGGTTGCAACTTTTGCAGTTTGGGGTGCACTAGAAAAACTAGCTCGAATCTTATCTTTGTTTTTTAACACTTCTCGTATCGAAGATTCGTTTTTATTGTATATTTTAGCAACAGTTGCAATAGATTTTTTTTCTATTTCAATCATATTAATGATTTTTATTTTTTCACTAATAGTGAGCATTTCACGTTTTCTTTTTGGTTTAGAAGCCATTTTAAAATGATTTTCAAATCTACTTGCTTTATTTAAAAACTATTGCAAGCACTGTCTTGTCCGACAATTCGAATAGTACTAAACTCATAGTTAACAGGAGCGTTTATATGTACAAGTAAAAGCGAGTGGCACCTTAAGCACGTTCCAACTTGTTTAACTTATCATAAGAGAGCGCCGAATTCAGGGGATGACTCATATATACGACGATATATCGACAAATGCTCCTATAACTTTTATATTTATTGATATAACGCGTTTTCTGCTCATCATAGGTAAATCGCGGATGACTGAAACCGCGGATACGGAGTCAGCGGATAACGGGGTACTACTGTATATTATATATAAATATATATCAAGAAATTCTTGTGTTTCTTTTATTATTTACATACCTACCTACTGCTTTACATTTTTTTTTATTGCGATTGCTTTTCTTTCTTTATTAACGAAAACTAAAACTATACATTATATATGTATACTACCGGTAATTAGTATGTAATAGTTTCATTTATAATTGTGGTAACAATCTAGTGATTTTTTAAGTTCTCATCTAGTGAAAACAATTATTTTCACAGTCTCATGCAATGTTATTTCCCTATGTTCAAATTTTTCTCGCGCATAAGCCCGTGCGCACAATTGAGGCAATATTTTAAATTTAAAATGTATTCAAATTTTCTTGTAAATGTCAACGCGCACGATTGCGGCGTCTTTAACAAGAATTTAATTGATATTGGTTATTATCAATGGATAATTCTAAAAGAAATATGAATATTTAAATAAATAATTAGTTATGAAGTGAATATTGTCTGCAATATTAAGAAGAATAACAAACTTGAACAGATCATATTCATTTTACAGTTGTAAATTTTAAAATATATTGATGTAATTCAAAAGTTAAATAATTATAAGTTATCGAATAATAATGAACTGGTTATCACATTTTATTATGCATGCCAATGAATGCTATATATCTGGGGATTTCGATAGAAACTTGTGGTTTTTCTCATTCCGTCAAAGTAACTTTTGTAATGTAAAATAAAATTATTAATTTCTCAAAAAGCACAAAATCAAGAGGGCACTTTAATAATTTTATTATTCTTTTCTATATTAGATTTCATAACACATTAATACAATACTTACGTACACTATGCTCAAAACTAAACAATTTTTATACATGTACAGTTTGCTTTCTGAAAAAGTAGAAATGAGCTTGTAGAAAAGCGAAATACGTATCTACGTCTCTAGGGATAGGATATATTCGGACACGTTCACAGAAAATATTAATAATGAACCTGAATTTGTGTTCTTCACACCAGATTTTTAGTAATATTTTATATTATTAAAAATACCTTTGTATTATACAAAACTGGTGGGGTTTACCTACTCATGTATGTTTCAATTATTCTGATACATTACACATGCGGTTAAGCCGTAGTATGAGTGAAGGCGCAAACAAAATGCAGTTTTCTAGAGAGTTGGCTGTGCTAACCTTTGGAAGGGCGTCGTTACTTCACATTAATTATGTGGACGGTATGCGAGGTACTTCGGCTGTCTGACAACAGGTAGCGCCAAATTTACTTCTGCGCTCGGTCTGGATAATTACGGAGATAGGGCGAGGTGGTTCTTTTCTGTGAATGTGTCTGGAAATATCCTTTCTCCAGCAGGGGCGTACCGATGAGCTTGTAGAAAAGCGAAATACGTATCTACGTCTCTGGGGATAGGATATATTCGGACACGTTCACAGAAAATATTAATAGTGAACCTGCATTTGTGTTCTTCACACCAGATTTTTAGTAATATTTTATATTATTAAAAATACCTTTGTATTATACAAAACTGGTGGGGGTTTACCTACTCATGTATGTTTCAATTATTCTGATCTAATACTTTATATGTTCCAAGACGGCATAATGTAAAAATATATACAGTTAAATAGGCCCTGCCACATTTATCGAAATTTAAACGCTTTATAGCAAAACCAAATTGCAAATTACAAATTGGCAATATTGATGCGACAATTCACATCAAGCTTTGATACAAAATAATACAAATCTGTATAAAAACAAATTTGTATCTGTATATACACGGACACACAGCACGTATTTACTAGCGTTTGCTTCATCCACCAGATGCATGCGTTTCTGTCTCACGACTTTGTCAATGATGGGTTAACGAAGACAAACGACTGTAGGTACACTTCGCGGTCATGTAGCAAATTCCGTCCTATCAGATGACACCAGATAACCTCATGACATCTGTCGGACAAAACCAACCACGCCGATGCAAAGTGTTTCCTCTCGAATAGCTACGCTATTACAGGAAAAGAAAAACACGCATATTACTGTGAGTCCATTAACTCGTCGCCAGGTGGCGTAATATAGCAAAAACAAATCAGCAATATCGATGCGACAATTCACATCAAGCTTGGATACAAAATAATACAAATCTGTATAAAAACAAATTTGTATCTGTATATACATGGACACACAGCACGCATTTACCAGCGTTTGCTTCAACCACCAGACGCATGCGTTTCTGTCTCACGACTTGGTCAATGATGGGTTTACGAAGACAAACGGCTGGTGGTTGCGTCTGGTGGTTGAAGCAAACGCTGGTAAATGCGTGCTGTGTGTCCATGTATATACAGATACAAATTTGTTTTTATACAGATTTGTATTATTTTGTATCAAAGCTTGATGTGAATTGTCGCATCGATATTGCCAATTTGTAATTTGCAATTTGGTTTTGCTATATTACGCCACCTGGCGATGAGTTAATGGACTCACAGTCATATGCGTATTTTTATTTTCCTGTAATAGCGTAGCTATTCGAGAAGAAACACTTTGCATCGGCGTGGTCGGTTTTGTCCGTCAGATGTCATGAGGTTATCTGGTGTCATCTGATAGGGCGAAATTTGCTACATGACCGCGAAGTGTACCTACAGCCATTTGTCTTCGTAAACCCATCATTGACAAAGTCGTGAGACAGAAACGCATGCGTCTGGTGGTTAAACGCTTTGTTAAATGGAACCTATATTTTTCGATATTTTTTCCTTCTTTTAACTCCGAACACAATCTATTACTACTTAAGTTATAATCATTATTTTGACATGTTTTTTACTTAGAAATTAAATATCTCGAAAAGTTTTCTACTTAATGTGTCACTTGTTTTACGCCATTATGTTAGGAAAAATATACTCTCTCAATTTTCTTAACAAAAAATAGCGGTTACAAATAAAATTCGATGATGTCACAGTGCAAAAACATCATAAAATTAAAAAAATCTTAAACTACAAAAATATTCCCCTTTGAATGAAATTGTCGTATTCAAAGCATTTATTTGAAATATATTCAGGTAATGAATAGAATATGGCATACATATCAACAATATATAAGAAAGGAGCGGCGATATATATGGTAAAATTCTAAAGCAGAAGAAAGATAGTGAGTATAATTGTCTGGAAGCTGAAGAACAAGCTGATTTCAGAGCAGGTAGATCGAGATCGGACAAACTCTTCTGTGTCACCCGTATTATTGAGTTTAGCAATGAATCAGGAAATACATATACTCTATGTAGATCTTAAAACAGCTTACGACAGTGTTCCTCAAATAAGACTTTGGGAAGCATTGAGAAAAACAAATAACGACAATATCTTGATCAGAGCAGTTAAAAGCCTTTATAAAAATGCCCAAGCCAGAGAAAAGATAAAAGAGAAAGCAACCAACGCATTTAATATAAGCAAAGGGCTCAAGCAGAGATTCTGTCTCTCGCCAAAATTATTTAAAGTATATTTAGAATACCTCTTAAGAACGTGGAAACGAAAATGTGAAAGTCCCGTTGGCAGAAGGAAATGTATACAGTGAGGTTGTCATTGCATTTTCTGCTACTATATCCAGAATATTTTCTACCTCTTCTAAATCTTCTCAAGTAGCTCGTTTAGATGCTATGTTAACATTGGGAAGCTTTCCAGTCTCGCACAATTTGTTGAAAACTCTGAAAAAATACATTACGATTATGATTGTGATTGGGATGTCTCTGATGTGGAAGCCGTTGACGAAATTCTTCAACAGCAACTCTGGCATTCCCATTACAAAAACTATAAACAAACACCATATTTGCATATTCCAAACTTGAATAAGTGTGTGGCATTTTATAGTACTTTAATTGTACAATTAATTACTGTACGTGTGTTAAAAATAACAGTGAGATAGAGTGTATTTGATAGTGTCGGGAACTACACAAAAAAACTACAATAGACAAAGGTTTTTTGAATAAAATAAATACAAATATATATATGTGAACATCTGGCTTGACCGATAGGAGCACGACCTCCGACGGGGAGACCGGGGACGGGCGAGCTATACGACTAGAGACAATAATAGTAAGTAGAGAACAGGGACGGACTTCAATTAAAGTAACAGGTAAAATTAAGAGGAACTTTTGATATTGGATTCAGATACGTCTGATGATGTAAAACGGAAAAGAACGGACGTACTAGAAGAGGACTCATCCAAAAGGTCGAAGAAAACATACAGAAGCCCATCAAAAACAAACGATAAAATGCTGAAAGAAATTATGGGAATGATGAAAGGACTCTCCGCTGACATAAGGGATATTAAGACTGAACAGAAAATACAAGGAGAAGATACTAGAGCATTGAAGGACGAAATAAGAGAGCTACGGAAAGAACAGGTAGAATACAAGAAAGAGATAAGAAATCTGAAGGAAATAATTGAAAAAGCGATGGCCGAAGTCAATGATTTAAGAAGTGAAGTAAAATTATATAATGAAAGAATTGAGAAATTGGAAAGTGATAGAAGAAGGAAAAACATAGTAGTACAGGGGATAACAATGAATACAGGAGATGGCAATATACTGAAAGATGAAATGAGAAAGCTTATAGAAAATGAGATAGGTGTGAAAATAATAATAAAAACGGCTAGTAGATTGGGGATAAAAACATGTCTAGTCGAACTAGACAGTGAAGAGAATAAAAAAGAGGTCATGCAAAATAAAAGTAAAGTAAAGAATAATGTGTGTACCATTCTCAAAGAGATCTATAAATCTAAAGATAAATCTCTAGATTTATAGATCTCTTTGAGAATGGGATAACAGCCGAAACAGATGTTAGAGAATTTAAATAAATCTCATAGTGAAACAAGCCAAGTGTTTTAATTTATTCTTTATTATTTACTGTATGAAGTGAATATTGTTGTTACTGGCACATACTATTCTTGATGTTATGTGGAACAAACATTAGCAAAAGATGCGTAAGTATTGTTTAATTGCAGATTAAATATTAATTATATTAATTGAAATATTTTTTTTTACTTTATCTAGCGACAAAATGAAGATTTTATCTGCATTTAGTCACTAGATAAGTATAAAAACTTGAATACTTCTAATACGAGTAAATACATATACATTTAAATTTTCCGCGCAAGCAATTTAATTAAAATCCGCAACTGTAGAGGGCGAATGTCTCCACGTTTTAACATGGACTTGACATCTTTTGTTTATTCATACCATACTCTGGTTATAGTCCTATTGTTTGGCGCGTTACAAATTAAACGTTGTTTTTTCATTATGGTCAATCCATGAGTATCAAAATAACAAATACACATCAAATACATTACAGAAAAGAGCAATCATCATCATTTTTGTTATTGAGTGATCGGAGTTTTGCGGACACTCCAAATAAGAACTTAACCTAACAAGTGGTATATGTATTCCAATTTTTCTTCAGAGCTAAAAATGCCTCAAGAAATTATTAAATTTGATGTGAATAATGCAACAACCTTGAAAAATTCAAATGATGTAAAAGAAGAACTCCAGGATGAATATTATACAGATAATAAAGTATGCGTCTCTGAAACTACTATTAATACATGCAATACTAAATTAGATGAGTACTTGAAGTATGACAAAATAGGAAAATATGAAATGCTAGACAACATCAAAGCAGACTTACTAGTATCATCTGAAGTAAATGATACAGTAAGCAACAATACTAAAATAGATGAAATTTCTTCTGTTGATATCCAAATTGAATTCTGTAATGGATTGTCATGTAAGTACATTTGTGTTCTTACCATAACAGTTCACACTGACCACATCCATAGAACTTGTTCGTTCCTAATTTAGACCCGAAATTTTTTATTTGTAATTGTAGATATTTTAAATTAAATAGTTTATTTATAACAAATATCCTAATCCATTATTGTGGTATAAATAATTGATTTATAAAATAATTATATAATATTTATAAAAAATATACAAGTATATACCTAAGATTATTTTTAAATTTTTTATATTATGAACAAAATTGAAGATATTTTAGTTTACCATGAATATTTGTTTATTTTAATAATCCAATATCTTTACTTATATATTAGATTAATCAGAAATTTATTCCAACATTTAAAGCACTTCTATTTCTAATTCTATTATTGTTGTTTATTGAATTGAATGAATGAATTTGTTTAATAGTTTGTAACCATTGCCACGAAGTCTATCAGGATTATTGTACCAAATGTAGAATGCTTGTGCATATTTTGAACAAAAGATCTTGTCATAATACATACAAGAGAGTAAGAGAATTACCTAAATGTATGCTAGAAACCAGAGAGTCACTTGGACATTTGGGACTTTTTGCTTTAAATGTCGTACCTGAGAATGTAAGATTTGGTCCTTTCACTGGACTTAATTGTACAAGACTGTCTTTGAAGATAAAAGGAGGAAGGTTTGTGGTTAGCAATGATAAATCGGAGCATCTGAATTGGATGCAGTACATCAACCCTGCCAGAAATATTTATGAACAAAATTTATTCCCAATTCAATATCGAGACAAGCTATATTATTATAGTACTCGTAGAATCGAGGAGGGTGAAGAGCTATTGGTGTATTTTGGTGAAGAATACATAGCTAATCTGTGTAAAAATGTGGAAATGAATTTTGTTCCTGTCACAAAAAATGATATCGAAAATGTATTTGCTTGCACTTTTTGTTGCTTGGGATTCAGTTCGAAGGAATATTTAACTGAACACAAGGCTGTGTCTCATAGCGAAGCTAGCAATATATTTTCTGCTAAAGGTAGGATGAAGCATTTTAATTTTTAAAATTAATATTTTTTTGTATCAAACTATTTCTCAAGGCTTTCACTTTAATATCTTGTATAGATTGCACAATGTAATAACCCTAGGGTGCATGGTATTTTCGCATTTGATAATTTGAATGGAGTTACAGTAATTGCAGCTTTTCAGTAGACTTTCAAAGTAGGTGCTGCTTGAATTATAATAAGTATGACAAATTTAATATTGAAATTGGTTCGTTTTGTGTAATTAGGAATGAAATGAAGATGGAAGGAATCGCACTTGGTTGCATTTTTTGAGCATTTTTGAGTCTTCCTAATTTTTAGATTTTGTTGCAAATTTTTGATTTTGTCTTTCTGTCTAACTACTATGCAGATTATTTAGAAATTTTGAGTATGGATGACGTATATATACCATTGTGTACAACATCGTCAACATTATTTCCATGTAGTCGATTTAAATTTCAGAGCAATCTGATAATCAAGCCATATGAAATAAGGTGTTGATGTGCTACACATTCATTAGCGTGTACACTTTTGATGATATGATAAATATCCTGTTGGGGTACTTCATCCCAGGCTATCTATGTGTATCTTACGATGAAGTGTCGCAAAAGGTGATCTGGTTTTTTTTTGATAACCTTCTGCTGATATCGTGCGTTCATCAATTGGAGCTTCTGAATTGAATGCAGTACATCAATCCCGCCAGAAATATTTACGAACAAAATTGATTCCCTTTCCAATATGAAAACAAGATATATTATTGTCGCACTTGTAGAATCCAGGAGGGTGAAGAGCTATTAGTGTATTTTGGTGAAGAATACGTAGATAATCTGTTTGAAAATGTGAAACTGGCTTGTCTTCCCATTGCAAAAGAGGATGTTGAAAATGTATTTGCTTGCACTTTTTGTTGCTTGGGATTCAGTTTGAAAGAATATTTAGCCGAACACAAAGCTGTATATCATAGTGAAATTAAAGAAATGTTTTCTGTTGAAGATAAGATGAATAATTTTAGTATTAAAAATTAATAGTTTTTGTAATTTTCACTTTACTCTGACTAGTTTCCATGGAGAAGTCCATACATGAAATGCGTATCAGGTCATCTCGGCGTTCGTGTAGTGATTCATATTTGAGAGCTTCACCAATTTTCAAATAAAAATACGAGATGCAATTAATTTTGACACGTTTTGAAACGTTATCAACAACGTACGAAATCTACGTTTAAGTTAATGGTATTTTCGATATCTGCACTACCCTGCTGTATCTGTAAATAATATCGTTTCGGTCTCATCGGAATATTGTGAAAAAGTTAAAAACTTATTTCTGGACATATCTTCTTCATTAAAAGGCCCAGCAGCAGCACATCATCATTTTACTAAGGCTGCATTAATAAAATTATAAATAACCAAACTTTTATCGCCCTTTATTTTTGAAAGAAAACCGGAAGTCATCTAATGACAAGCGAATCTTAAATAGTGCAAAGAATCGTCCCATAATTTTTGCTGAAAGTTTAGGAAACAGTATACATTCTGTTTACTAAAGCAGCTAATATCAGGTGACTGTTCGAATAATGTGTCTAATTTCAGAGCTTGTCCAGTGTCCATTTTGCGAAATATATTTGGACGCGAAGGAATATTTGGAGCACCACATGGATTACTGTTATGAGACAAATGCCAAGTAAGACTAGTTTATTTTCATTTTTACCATTAGTTTAGTAAAAACGTTTCTAAACCGAGTAATACACAATCATAAATTACATG
Source organism: Melolontha melolontha (assembly GCA_935421215.2). Lineage (NCBI taxonomy): Eukaryota > Metazoa > Arthropoda > Insecta > Coleoptera > Scarabaeidae > Melolontha > Melolontha melolontha. The sequence continues at coordinate 6,119,046 of OW285236.1, read as the reverse complement.
TATTTATTGAACAATAGCTCTTGAATGTGTATTACAGCAAATTTTATGTCAAATTTTTACACGTATTTCTACATTATAGAGAACTACTGCATCAGATACATTCTTTTTGTTTAGATATAAGTCTTTAATAAATTTAAAAAGCCAACACAGGAGGTGTTGTTTCAAGTTACTCCAGGTACTGCCAATATTTTTTACTATCCCAACAACAAAATGTCATTCTCCTTTGCCATCCTTGATTTCTAAGTATTTTCGTGTATTGTGTCAAGCGCTTCAATTTTTACATGTATTTCTATGATTGTGTATTATAGTCTTAAAACACACAAACGTATGTATTTGCTGCGTTTCACAGGAGTGCGTTCGCATTTCCCTCAAGATTCCAGTTGGAATTGCGTGATGTATCTGTAAAATCTGTAAATTAGTTATTTCTTTTTAAAAAGCGACTGTCACGGAAGCCTTTTAGTTTAGAGGCGCACGAGTTTTAGAGAAATATGTTCGTCATAACATTTTTCTCTGAACGATTTGGTATTTAAATATAGTCAAACGAAGATATTTGATCATTTCTCTAGAACAGGGATGCACAGACTTACAGGGAACAGGGGCCACTGGGGAAGATTATAAGCCAAGGACGGGCCACTACAAAGAACACTTACTAACACAAATATTTTTATTTTTAAATAGTATGAATTATTACAAATGATAAAAATAAAAGAACATTCAAAAATGTTTGTTGGTAATTATGTAATCGTAATGTAATCTAATCATTACAATGTAATATTTCATGTGTTATTATTTTGATGCATGACATTGCATTGACCTAACAATTTTGTTTATGTTTGGCTCCACATTACTTGTCGCCACACGTAAAATTGCTTCCAGATTTTCATTTGCCAGACGGTTTCGATTTATTGTTTTGTTAAGTTTCATCACTGAAAACGTTTGCTCACAAATATACGTCGATCCAAATAAGCTTGCTCATTTCAATGCATTTATTCGCAACTCTTTATAAGCGGTTTTGTCCACGCAACGGCAAAAGTTGAGTAAATTACCTTCATTAAACTTGTTTCGTAAATTATCATCATTTTGCATGTCTATCAATTCCCACTGTATTGATTCCGGTGCATTTTCGGGTGAAATGTTGGAAAGGATTGCTGAAAATGTCTAATAGAGGTTTAACTTTTTTGAAGTCTAGAAAACGATCATGAAAAGCTTGTACTAAAATACCAATTTTTTCAACATAAGCGATATTGACATCAGTTTTATTTAATTTCTCCATAATTTTTTTGTAGTTCGGAAAATGGCTGTAATTGGCTGAATTGATTTGTGTCCTGAAAAGACGAAAAAGGACGAAACATGAGAGTATAACTGCGAAATCAATTGATCTTTGCCTTGGAGTCGCGTATTTAAGACATTCAAGTGATTTGTGATGTCTACAAGAAACGCTAAAACACACAGCCAATCAGGGTTGTCGAGTTCGGAGACGTCCTTTTTCTTTTCCGCCAGAAATATTTTGATTTCTTCAATCAAGTTAAGAAACCGCTCTAGTGACAACCCACGACTTAACCTTACTTCAGTGTAAAACAGGAGATCACCATATTCGCTTTCAATATCCTCAAGAAATTGTGTGAATTGTCGGTGATTGAGACCTCGTGATTTTATATTGATTGAAGGTTCTCCGTCAGTCGTAATTCCAGATAATTTCGTTAAATCCAAATCCATTATAGAACATTTTTCCAGAAGACCTTTGAGCATGTCACTCCCCTTGGTTTGACTTGTCAAAGAACTCATACCAATCAGTTCTTCACTAACTTCAAAATTTTGCGTTACACCTCGTAAAAATATTAAGAGTTGAGCAGTGGACCTTATATCTGTAGATTCGTCGAGTGCTAAAGAAAAATACTCAAAAATTTTCGATTTCGTAACTAATTGCTCTTCTATATTCGGTAAGTCTTCTTTGAACAGTGATCCGGTTTAGTTGAATTTTCTCAAACCTCTTTGCATCTTTCGGACACATTTTTTTTTGCGGCGATATCTAAACACTGCTTAACAAACTCACCATCTTTAAAAGGCCGACAAGTTTTCGCTATTATTCGAGATATTGCAAAGCTAACTTCAGTAGCTGTTTCAGCAACTTGAATTGGTTTTGTAAACATAGCTTGCTGGCCTATTAGTTCCCTTTGTAAAGTGGAAATTTTTTGCGTTCGATTTTCGCCGGTTAATTTGGTAAAAGTATGATGCTGGGTTTCATAATGCCTTTTCACATTGTATTCCTTCGGAATAGAAACACTACTCTTGCATATTAAACAGACACTTTTGTTATGCGATGAAATAAAAAAGTATTTTTCGGTCCAAATATCTTGAAACTGTCGATTTTCATCTTCAACCTTACGACTACGTTTTTTACTGGGGCCTGGTTTATCCATATCAAAATTGATATTATATTGTTACGTAGGTAGATGCCAAGTTCAAACGACGAAATATTTATTCTTCATAGATTACAATTCAAACAATATAACTTTCGCTTGTCCGTAGTTAAGACTTAACTGCCCCGATAGCGGGCGATGCGTTGTATTTATACGAGTTCCCTAACATCGAGAACCTACCACATTGTTTGGGGATAATACCGACGTGTTTCGCGAATCTTCGAATAATCTAGTTGGTTCGACAGATTTCTAGTCTCGTAACAATATGCTTGGAACGACGAGGAGCATACCTGTCCTACGTAGTAAACCTGAACAAGAAAGTAGTAGGTACTTAAAGATACATATCTTACTAACAATTGCAAAAGTTAGAATAAAATAAAAAGTTAAGAAATATTGATTTGAATGGATTTTTACCTACTTTTGTAGCTTTTCGAACAATTTTTGAAATTCGTTGGCGGGCCGCATAAATATCGACAGTGGGCCGCATGCGCCCCGCGGTCCGCGGTATCTGCACCGCTGCTCTAGAAGAATACGTACACACCTACATAATCGTCCCTTGTCGCAGCAGAAGTTCCCTAGTGTGCGCCAATCAATAGACACCCATTCAGTGTGTTCTGTGGACTCAACCTCTCTTCTTTTCTTGTCAATTCTGATCCTCCAAATCACGTTGACCAACTTTTCTACTGTCTTCCCACCGCAGTGTTTTTTTTTACGTTCGCGAGTCTCACGACTGTTCCAAAATAGTGAGTGCATTGCGTTCGCTTGTATTCTACACGTTCTCATCTCTTTTGCATGTTTCAACATTTTGTCTTTTTTTGTTGTTGTTGTGATGGTAGGAGAAATTTATGTCGGGTGACTGGAGTGCCTCTAAACTGTATGATCTATTCAATTCTCACAAACCAAACGTTCTCCGATATCCCATAGCCAGTATCTTAAATAGCCTCACCTATAAACCATCCAAACAATTTCTTGCCAACTTCCTCACTCCTTAAAAACATTTAGAGAATAGCACATACGTCGTCACAAAGCTGCGCGAACAAGAAGTGCCAGGAGCGTAGGTGATTTCGAGGGCAGAGGTATTAGGGGTGATTTTTGAAAAACTTTAATTGTGAAAATTATCTTTTTTCGTAAAACTGCAATATTTCTAATGATTTAATTGATATTGGAGAAGCAAATTATCATTTACAGAAGTATTAATGTGGATCTTTAAATCAATCTCTTTATGAATATTGCTGCTAATAATGGGTGTTTCAATAAGAGCGCAAGATTTGAATTGCACGCCATGTTTGACAGTCATAATGTCACATTATTATGACGTGGCAGATCGAAAGTTGACAGATGGGAGTTAGTAAACATGGAGCATTACACGGTAGAACAACGCGTCCTGATTGTCAAAAATTATTATGAAAATGGTGAAAGTTTAATTGCCACTATTCGTAAAGTGCGTCCAATGTTCGGTCGAAATAATGTGCCTAATTCATCTACGGTTAAACGAATAATCGAAAAATTCGAAAGTACCGGTTCGGTTAGTGATGTGAAACACACGATACGAGCTCGTAGAGGTCGTTCGGAACAAAACATCACGGCAGTTCGCGAGAGTGTGGCCGAAAGTCCAGAGACGTCAATTCGCCATCGGGCACAAGAATTGGACATTTCAACAGGCACTCTTCAGCGAATTCTCACTAAAGATTTACAGCTGCATGCCTACAAAATCCAACTGACTCAACAACTTCTGCTAGTAGACCATGAACAGCGAAGAGAATTCACCAATTGGATCCTTGCGCAACCTGCTGATTTTGCAAACAAAATCATTTTCAGTGATGAGGCCCATTTTCACCTCGATGGCTTCGTTAATAGGCAAAACTGTCGCATTTGGGGCTTAGAAAATCCACGAATGATTCATCAGAAAGCAATGCATCCACAACGGGTCACTGTATGGTGTGCATTATGGTCTGGAGGAATAATTGGACCGTTTTTCTTCGAAAACGAAGAAGGTAATGCAGTAACGGTGAATGGCGAACGTTATAGTGCTATGATAACACAGTTTCTTGTGTCTCATTTGGAAGCTATTGATCTTGACGACATGTGGTTTCAGCAGGACGGTGCCACATGTCATACCGCCCGTGAAACATTGACGATCTTGCACGAGTTTGCTCCTGGTCGTGTCATTTCCCGATTTGGTGACCAGAATTGGCCTCCACGCTCTTGCGATTTAACGCCTTTAGACTTCTGGCTGTGGGGTTATCTGAAGTCACAGGTTTATGCCAATAAGCCTGCAACCATCGAAGCATTGAAAGCCGAAATTAGACGCTGTATCAATGAAATACCACCACATGTATTCAATAACGTTATTGAAAATTTCGTCAAAAGGGTACGCATATGCCAGCAAAGCCGTGGCGGCCATTTACAAGATATTTTGTTTCATACATAATTGATAAAGGTAAAGAAAATACACACTTGGTTATTTGTTTCACTGCAATTTTATTTACAAAATACGGACAAATTTGTTTCGAACTTTACAGTTCATTCTCAACTGAACAAGAAAGGTTTACTTAAAATATGAATAGATAATTTGAAAAGTGGGAGTAACACTGTGAAACATAAACGTGAGTTATGTATTATGGGGGTTTTCCTAGTAATTAACGAGAAACAGCCTTAATAATAGGGGAGATTACAAACTCTGTTTGTTCATTTACTATATTTAATGATTTGTTTATTGCTTTAGATATTTCCATTATTTCCAAAAAGTCTAATCGTTTACTTTTATTTGCAGAGTGTAAAATTTCAAAATTATTTATTGATACCATGTGTTCTTCATTTATACAATGCTCGGATATACCTGAACATTTCTTGGAATATAAAATTGCTTTCCTATGTTCTTCTATTCGTGTGCGAAAACATCTTCCAGTTTGACCTATGTAGATAGCGTCACAGTCTAAACAATTTAATTTATACACGCCACATTTATCTGCTTTTTGAATTGTATCCTTATTATTTGTCCAAAGTTTACCTAAATTTAATTTATTGACTATTATAGTTTTTATGCCTAAATTAACTAATCTATTATTAATTTTATTCGTGGTCTTTCCTATGTAATTAATTAAACGATAATTACTTGGTTTTAATTGGGGGGCTGCATAAAAGAATTTATTAATCTGTTTATGTTTTTTCTTTGAAATTAATCTATTAATAATATCAGGACTGTATCCGTTGTTTACGGCTAGACATTTCAAGACTGCAACTTCTTTATCAAAATTTGGTTTTGATAGGGGAACGGAGAGTAATCTATGTATGAAACTGTTGAAAGAAGAAAACTTAATGCTATCGGGTTGTTTGCTATCTGCTGATATGAGGGTGTCAGTGTATGTGTGTTTTCTGTAAATACTATAATCTAATTTGCCGTTTGATTTTGTTAATGTAAGGTCCAAAAAATTTAAACTGTTATCTAATTCTTTTTCTATGGTGAATTGTATTTTTTGATTGATTTCATTTAAACGATTGAAGAATAAGTCTAATTGCCTGTCAGTACCGGTCCACACACATAACACATCATCCACATATCTAAACCAACTGTGTATACAATTAACAACTGGGATTTTAGAACAAAACAAATCTTCTTCAAATTTTGACATAAATATTTCTGCTAATAAACATGACATGGGAGAACCCATAGCTAAACCGTCTTTTTGTTTGTAGTATACATTATTAAATTTAAAATAATTTTGTTGTATGCAAATACAATTCACCATAGAAAAAGAATTAGATAACAGTTTAAATTTTTTGGACCTTACATTAACAAAATCAAATGGCAAACTAGATTATAGTATTTACAGAAAACACACATACACTGACACCCTCATATCTGCAGATAGCAAACAACCCGATAGCATTAAGTTTTCTTCTTTCAACAGTTTCATACATAGATTACTCTCCGTTTCCCTATCAAAACCAAATTTTGATAAAGAAGTTGCAGTCTTGAAATGTCTAGCCGTAAACAACGGATACAGTCCTGATATTATTAATAGATTAATTTCAAAGAAAAAACATAAACAGATTAATAAATTCTTTTATGCAGCCCCCCAATTAGAACCAAGTAATTATCGTTTAATTAATTACATAGGAAAGACCACGAATAAAATTAATAATAGATTAGTTAATTTAGGCATAAAAACTATAATAGTCAATAAATTAAATTTAGGTAAACTTTGGACAAATAATAAGGATACAATTCAAAAAGCAGATAAATGTGGCGTGTATAAATTAAATTGTTTAGACTGTGACGCTTTCTACATAGGTCAAACTGGAAGATGTTTTCGCACACGAATAGAAGAACATAGGAAAGCAATTTTATATTCCAAGAAATGTTCAGGTATATCCGAGCATTGTATAAATGAAGAACACAGGGTATCAATAAATAATTTTGAAATTTTACACTCTGCAAATAAAAGTAAACGATTAGACTTTTTGGAAATAATGGAAATATCTAAAGCAATAAACAAATCATTAAATATAGTAAATGAACAAACAGAGTTTGTAATCTCCCCTATTATTAAGGCTGTTTCTCGTTAATTACTAGGAAAACTCCCATAATACATAACTCACGTTTATGTTTCACAGTGTTACTCCCACTTTTCAAATTATCTATTCATATTTTAAGTAAACCTTTCTTGTTCAGTTGAGAATGAACTGTGAAGTTCGAAACAAATTTGTCCGTATTTTGTAAATAAAATTGAAACAAATAACCAAGTGTGTATTTTCTTTACCTTTATCATTTAATATGTTTCACCAAGTGCCTAGCGAGACCTCAATCAATTATACATAATTCCCAAATGTATATTTTCTAAATCAATAAATATTTCAATACTTTGCTACAGAAAACCATGTTTTATTGAACACTGAAATCTTGCGCTCTTATTGAAACACCGTTTATAATTCAGATTAATTTACTTTCAGATACTACGCACTTCCATCAGAGGAGGACAAGCTAGAAGTAGAAAGGCGAACATCTATAAGAAGCAAACCCAAAAGATGGAAACGTGGAATGTACAAATGCACGCAATGCAAGTTCAGAACAGTGTACAACGCCGACTTCAGACACCACACTAACAAGCATTACGAGATGAAAATGTACAAATGTGGAATTTGTGACAGAAGATACAAGACGAGGGGATTTCTGAAGATGCACGTAGAAAAAAATCATGCCGAGAATGAAGGCAGAGAGTTCGAAAAATACTCTAAATGTGACTATTTCAAAGCTAATATTAAAAATATAAAAGGAAAATCTCTACATTCACATGATGGTAAAAAACATTGTCAATCCTCAAAATACGAATTTCAAAATAGAGACGAAAGTCACTTAAAATCACTTCTAAAAATAAAACATCTGAACAGAGGCAAATATAAGTGCGCAAATTGCGAGTTTAAGACATATTACAGGACTTATTTAGAAATGCATATCAAAATGAAACATCTCACGATGGAAGCTGATTATAAATGCATGAAGTGCGAATTCAAGACAAACTACAAGTCAGCCTTGGAAAGACACACAAAAACAAAACATCTGAAACAAAATGAATATAAATGTGCAGAGTGTGAATACCAGACAAACTACAAGTCAAACTTAGAACTGCATATAAAAACAAAACATCTGAAACAAAATGATTACAAATGCGCAGAGTGTGAATACCAGACAAACAACAAGTCAAACTTAAAAGTGCACGTAAAATCAAAACATCTGAAACAAAATGATTATAAATGCGCAGAATGTGAATACCAGACAAACTACAAGTCAAGTTTAGAAGTGCACGTAAAATCAAAACATCTGAAACAAAATGATTATAAATGCGCAGAATGTGAATACCAGACAAACTACAAGTCAAGCTTAGAAGTGCACGTAAAATCAAAACATCTGAAACAAAATAATTATAAATGCGCAGAGTGTGAATACCAGACAAACAACACGTCAAATTTAAAAGTGCACGTAAAATCAAAACATCTGAAACAAAATGATTATAAATGCGCAGAGTGTGAATACCAGACAAACGTCAAGTCAAACTTAAAAGTGCACGTAAAATCAAAACATCTTAAACAAAATGATTATAAATGCGCAGAGTGTGAATACCAGACAAACGTCAAGTCAAACTTAAAAGTGCACGTAAAATCAAAACATCTGAAACAAAATGATTACAAATGCGCAGAGTGTGAATACCGGACAAACAACAAGTCAAACTTAAAAGTGCACGTAAAATCAAAACATCTGAAACAAAAGGATTATAAATGCGCAGAGTGTAAATACCAGACATACTACAAGTCAAACTTAGAAGTGCACATAAAAACAAAACATCTGAAACAATGTGATTATAAATGCGCAGAATGTGAATACCAGACAAACTTCAAGTCAAGCTTAGAAGTGCACGTAAAATCAAAACATCTGAAACAAAATGTTTATAAATGCGCAGAATGTGAATACCAGACAAACTTCAAGTCAAGCTTAGAAGTGCACGTAAAATCAAAACATCTGAAACAAAATGTTTATAAATGCGCAGAATGTGAATACCAGACAAACTACAAGTCATGCTTTGAACTGCACATAAAATCAAAACATCTGAAACAAAATGATTATAAATGCGCAGAATGTGAATACCAGTCAAACTACAAGTCAAGCTTAGAAGTGCACGTAAAATCAAAACATCTGAAACAAAATGATTATAAATGCGCAGAGTGTGAATACCAGACAAACATGAAGTCAAACTTAAAAGTGCATTTAAAATCAAAACATCTGAAACAAAAGGATTATAAATGCGCAGAGTGTGAATACCGGACAAACTACAAGTCAAACTTAGAACTGCATATAAAAACAAAACATCTGAAACAAAATGATTACAAATGCGCAGAGTGTGAATACCAGACAAACAACAAGTCAAACTTAAAAGTGCACGTAAAATCAAAACATTAATTTACGTTGATTCCACTTTTTCCTCAATAACAAGAACTGTTTAATGATAGTTCTATTGACAATAATGAATTATAGAATTTAAAAATCAGATTCATATTATCTAGTAGTATATACCGATCGTTTTGACAAATAGGATAAATAAAGCCGTGAAGAGGTAAGGGGTATGAAAATTCGCAAAGAAGTGGGGACGCGTACCTATGAGTCTAGATACCACGGTCTAGTAGCGCAAGTAGGCGACATAATACGCAGTTAGTTGCAGTCAGTAGTTCACAGCAATCGGATCGAAGTGTGTATAACAAGGACAGGCCGCTACGTCCATAATGGATTTATTTTTAGTAAATGAGAAAATTGAAATTATAAGTTGGAATTTTCAAGGGAACACGTATGAAGAGATTATAAACTTATTCCCTTTGTCCTTTCCTAACAGACCTGTGCCATCGATATCAACTATATCCCGCGTTATTAACAAATTTAAAACCTACGGATGTGTCGTTAACTGCTATCGATGCAGACGTAATAACCCGCCACGTGATGAGGATACGGAGGTAGCAATTTGTGCTTCTGTGGAAGAAAATAAAAATAAATCTCTTCGTGATATTGCCGAAGAATTAGATATTAGTAAATCAACTGCGTACGCGGTTTTGAAAAAAAAAAAAAAAAACGGTCATATAAATATCAAAACCACCAAGAGATTTTTGAGAATGATTATTTTCGTAGAATGGAGTTCTGTCAAACTATAATCGATAAAAATATTGAGATAAATAATTTTATTGAAAACATATGTTTTACGGACGAGTCCTCGTTTACTATTCATGGCGCACAAAATCCAAGTATTTGCCAATATTGGTCTCGAGACAATGAGCACAGAGTACTTCAAACTCGTACGCAATATCCACAGAAATTAAACATCTGGGTGGGTATTTACAATAATGACATTATAGGACCATTTTTTATTAACGGCAATTTGAATGGACAACGGTATTTGAATCTGCTACAAGAACATGTTATACCAGGTCTTGAAGAAGTCTCAGACAATATCAATAATGTATGGTTCCAACATGACGGGTGTCCTGCACATGAGCATAGGGATGTTCGGCAATATCTCCAAAATGTATTCCCAAATAAATTAATTTCGAAAGTGGGCACCATTCGATGGCCTGCAAGATCCCCTGATTTGGCTCCTCTTGACTTTTTCCTTTGGGGTTATATTAAAAATAAAATTTATAGTCATAACCGAGCTACAACTTTGCCAGAATTACGACAAAAAATTATTGAGGTTTGCCAAAATATTACTCCCGGTTTGTTGTCTAACGTTCGAAGAGAATTTTACGATAGAATGGGTTACTGTTTAATGCAAGAAGGGAAAGCATTCGAACACTTAATTTAATAAATTATAATTTATAAAATTAATTATTATTATAGTTTTAATTTGTTTAGATATTTTCAGAATGAGTTTAATTTATATTTTAAAGAGTACGCCCTGTTATTTAATTTTTAGAAGTCTTATTTAAGTTTTTCGTATAATAATATTCAGCTCGAAATAAATTTTATGTTTTAAATGGTACGTAGTTTTATTTCATTTTAATTTAGAGAAGTTTTTCCACTTAATTTGATGTTTTAAAAAATAAGTTGCCTTATGTTAATCTACTGTTAAAATTAAACGTTTTTACATTGCATATTATCATAGTTTGTGAAATGTCTTCAAGCACAACACGACGCATAATGCACCTTCTCAAACCTTCGCTAAACTGCTACCCAGCTGCTAGCTAATAGAAATGAATACGCGCATGATATGCACACAGCATTCGTCGTTATCTGAATAAGCGGTGTGCTCTACAATATTGGTGGGGACGTACTTCCCTTGACCTCCTCGCCGCTTTTAATATCTTACAACTCAAAACGATCGGTATGTTGAGCACTTGTGAAATTATTACACTATTAAACTTAAATAAAACACCTTATATTTCACAAACAATAGTATATTTACTATATGTACATTTCATGTGCACTGCACACATCGTCAGTAGTTACTAATTTAAAAGTATTATTTTTTAGTACATGTCTAGTAAAAAATATCTATTTTTTTGGTTAGGGGTGTAAAAATTACAATTATAAATGGTCAACAAATGGTCAAAAACATGCAAATAAAAATATAACAATAAAAAAAAAAAATTATTTATGGATGTATTGTAACAGTGTCTGCTAAAATCTATTGAAATTCCAAGAAGGACAAATTATGGGAAAGACCGTTACCTATGAAAAACAAGACATCTGACTGTGTTTGGCATGTCGGGTTCTATTAAATAACAATATAGTAGCGTGAAGAGGATCTATTAGTTATTAGATACTGTAGGTATACAATTTAAAAGTTTATTATTAATAGGTGACATGTCATTATTTAGGAGGTAATTTTTGTATTTTTTCATATGTATGGCTTCCCACATGTCTAAATTTTTGCTATTACATTTTTTAATTAATTTAACATTATCTACGCTGAAATTATGTCCGGTATCTAAATGATGTAGAGCTAATGCTGATTTATCTACATTGTGAAGTTTTACATGAGCTAAATGTTCTTTGAAACGGGTTTGAATATTTCTTCTTGTTTGGCCGATATATAATTTTGGGCAGGAATTACAGTTAATTCTGTAAATACCTGATTCTTTCAGTGGGTCTGTGTTAACTAACTTTGTTTGAAGATATTGTTGTAACTTATGAGTGTTGGAAAATGCAGGAGTTAGATTATATTTTTTTAACAATTTAGTTACGTTATTCTGCCAACTTTTGTGAAAAGTAATTTTGCAATATTTTTTGGTATTACTCTTTGTATTTGGAGTTAATCTGGTTTTAAAAGTTTTTAGCTTCTTCTTTTCTAGTTTGTTTTTGATTTTATCCACCAATTGTTTATCGTATCCGTTAGATTCTGCTACTTTTGTTATGTGGTCTAGTTCTTTCTTAAAATTCACTGGTGATAGAGGGATTGATAATCTATTAATTAAAAAATAAAAACTACTTTCTTTATATTTGTTAAAGTGTCTGATTGTTTATGTATGTAATTGTCAGTGTGTGTTTCTTTTCTGTAAATGTCAAATTCAAACTTCCTGTCTAAAATAGTATTTTTTAAATCTAAGAAGGGTAAAGATTTGTTTTTATCCAACTCGTACGTAAACTTGATTGATGGATATTGGGTATTTAATATATTTAAAAACGAAACTGTATCGAAAGAATCAGGTATCACTGCCAGAACATCATTTACGTATCTTGCCCATAATTTGTCCACTTATTACAAATACAAGGCTCGGCTATTTATAATAATAAAATTATTTGATAGATAATAAAATAATTACGGATGCTGGTGAAGTTCCTTCAAAGGTTCAGGGCGTGCGTGGTATTGGTTAATTAAAATAAATATACAACAACTTAATACATCAAATAAAACACAGCGGCGTCCTTAAATTTTGTATTTATATTTACATAATAAGAAATTGAAACTCGTATATTTAAAAGCAATTAAAACAAAGTAATATGTACACGTGGAGTGGTGGATAAGTAGATTAAAATTATTTGTCCTTCTTGGAATTTCAATAGATTTTAGCAGACACTGTTACAATACATCCATAAATAATTTTTTTTTTTTTTTTTTTTTTTGACCATTTGTTGACCATTTATAATTGTAATTTTTACACCCCTAACCAAAAAAATAGATATTTTTTACTAGACATGTACTAAAAATAATACTTTTAAATTAGTAACTACTGACGATGTGTGCAGTGCACATGAAATGTACATATAGTAAATATACTATTGTTTGTGAAATATAAGGTGTTTTATTTAAGTTTAATAGTCATATTATCTACATTTAACATGTACTCAAGTATTTTGAAGCTAAATTGTTTATCCTTAGAGTAATCAAGCTACATGCAGTTAAAAGTTAGTTCTCAAGCCATATGCTTTAATAAATAATTATTGCCTGTAACTATGTACAGAAGAATTTTGTTTATTCAATGTAGAATTCACACTACTGTTTCACCTGTCTTTTTGCAGCGGAACTTGAATAAATAATTCAAGTTTTTATTATTGTAACCCTCTTTGTTTTTTTTGTGATTTAAATTAAGCAGCTTCTACAATTATTAATAAAGGATTACAATATTCAATGAAGCTATTATTATCAGCAATACGTATTTGTTACATGCACAAACCAATATTTTTATCCAAGAAACTATCAACGCATCTAGTTAGTGGATCTGATATAGCAGAAATTATGACAGGTTGCTTATTACAAATCGAAAGAACAATTGTTTTCAAAAGATTTTATATGGCAAGCATTAGAGACAGGCAAATTGAATTCTGTATTATGGTGGAAATCACTTTGTTGTACTACAGCTTTAAGTAAAGTCGCAATAGAAATTTTGAACAGCCCACCAACAACATGTGCGACGGAGAGAAGTTTTTCAATGTTTAGTATTATACACAGTAAAAAACTAAATAGATTAACTAATGAAAGAGCTGCTAAGTTGGTATATGTGAATTTAAATTTAAAACTGAAAGAAAATCCGGCACAAGAACTCCCAACAGAAAAGTTGGAATGTTCTGATTCGAATTGCAATACTGAGACTGATCAGGAATAGTTATGTAAATAACATAACATAATGGTAATAATGAAAAATCATTGTTTAGTTCTATTTTCAGAATATTGTTTAATTTTAAAATATGTTAATATTTGTACTCTATTTTTTTTCCTTTAATAAAATGTATAAGACTTTTTTTGTTGTAGGGGTTTTATTTAAATAAAAAAGTGTGGTAAATTACCATGGTAATTTACTCAAAAAATGGTAAATTACGCAAGAATAAATCTTGGTACAAAAAGGGCAGTAATTTACCAAAAATATATATTACGGTAATTTTACATCACTGTTCACAACACAGTGATAGAAAATCGAACGATTTTTAAACGCTAGTAATGCGGCTAAAGGTAAATTTACTGATCGTCTCACTGTTATATCCGGCATTTTGGAAAATGTGAATAAAATTGTTTAACAAAATTATTATATCCATTCTAGAATTCTCCGATGAATTCTTTCTCATAATGTCCTAGAAAAACAGCTACATTTACGCCTATATAAATATTCAATTTGGCATCTAATTCACCTACTTGATTTTTTTACAAACAAATCCAGTTTTGTCAATTGTATGATTATCGGGTAGCAAAAGTAGTAATAAATCAAAGACAATACAGGTATGATTATTATTATTACATCATAAATTATACAAATTAATATTCAAGTAAATATCTGGTCGTGGATGTACTTACCAAATTTAATAGAATCCACCAAATTAAAGTTGGAATAATTACAAAATTATTAATGAAAATGGATAAATTAAACACACAGAATAGTTTTTTTTTTTTTTAGATATTTATTACCATTCACAATCCAAAAATATTTAAAATAGATACATGTATAGAATGTCGGTATAAATTTTCAAAGTCTAATGCAATTATATATTCAACAATTTATAAACGTGTGCATGTTAAAGCTTCGAGAACAATTACATTGCATATTATCAACATGAACATTTGTCTTGTATAAAGTGTAGGCAATATAATCATATACACTTACAAAATTATTTCCATTTCACTCAATCTCTTAAAATTTATTTAAAGTTATATATAGTCTATTTACGATTCCAGACGAGGCATGTCAAAGTCAGTCATATCAGGCACAAAAATTTAAAGACCTCAAGTTACTAACATATGAGCTCTGTTATTGATGCAATTAGAATATATTATGTTACCTATTCTTCAGGTTGTTCTCAGAGTATTAATGCCAGAACAGTCACTATTCATGTTGCTTTTCCCATGTTATTTACCTTCATTTAAATTTATGAACCATAGCCTAACAAGCGTTCGACAGGAAAAAACAAAACTTAGCAACACTGTGTGCATAATTATGTAATATGCTTGTCTGTTAATTGTAAATAGACTATTGATTAAAACCTAAGCCCTAATACTACGAAAAAAAAAATATAGGACACAACTTAACAAGAAATGTGTACATCTATTGGATGTCATATTACCTGGATAGATAAGATCACAATTGTAAATATAAAACTAAAGTTTAAAATTTAGGTTTTACTCTTTTTTCTCCAAAATTTTGGCAGCTGAAAAATTACAAATTAGCTTTAATGCAGACACATAACAATAAAAATGATTTTATTTAAAATATAAATATTTATACACTATATGTAAATAAAATTTTTAGTAGGTATCTGTATTTGGGAAATTTTCATCTACAAAGGAAGGGGATGATTAAAATTTTAATGGATAGGAAGGCATTTTTTATTAAACAGCTAAAGATTAAATCTTGATTATTTACCTTTATTGATCATTTCATCTACTGCTGTGTGATGTTTTGCAAAATAAGGTCTTACAAATCTTCTATAAATTATTAAAGATCCATTAAGTTCAGTTGGAATCATTAACCAAACCATAAATACACACTAAAATTATTTTCAGGATAAAATAGCAGTTCAAACAACTTTTAGAATATGTCTTCTTACTTTTGCTAACCAATATAATGGAAACCAACCGACGATAATGTCGGCAAAAAACTCAATAAGAGAAAATATAGAAAAAATCACCCAGTATGTAAGCCACTTTGTGTCGTCCTCTTTGCAATGCGATTCTATCGCGTGAATAGACACATAAGCTGGATAAAGGAAACCTATAGCATTACACATAAGTTGCGCCGCAAATCCAAAAATAAGCCATAACACTACAAAACCGACGCTCGCTGAAATTCGAAAAATACTAATTGAAATCTTTGAACCGGTTTTTATAATGACTTAACTTACCGATAAAAATATACAAACGATCGATTCCGGTTCTTGTTTCAACAATATCGAGTACGAATGTCCATGGTTTGGATGAATCTCGAAGAGATTTATTCAAATTATCTTTTATTTCGGTGATTTTCGCAGCCATTTTTTCAGCTTTTGACGTGACCTGCTAAAACAACTGCGATTATAAATCTGACAAAACCCAACAAAACCAAGGTTGGAATGAGTCTATAGGTTAATTTTCATATCAATATACTGCCAACATTACATGACGAAAATTACTATATTAAAATACCATATTAATAATAAATTCTCTTAATATTTAAATAAAATTATAAATAATTAATCAAACAAATATATACAGCAGTTACCTATATTATCGAAATTATATTAATGTAAGTAAATAATTATTTTGAATGTTGTGGTACAGTGACTTGGAAAAGTAATATTAGCTAATATCGGATCTTATCAGCTTGTCATTCCAATTTTGCCATTTTAACTGTTACCTAATCAAAATAATTTTCAGGTAAAACGTTATCAATTTAGTTTTTGTGTACTTAAAACGTCTTTGTTTTTAAATCAATTATAACAGTATTTAATTATCACCATAAATCACCATCTCAATATATTTCAGTATGCAGGCTGTCAGACCACTAGCAAAAATGGGATTAGCAGCAATGGGACTGCAGACCAGGCAAATGAGCGTTATTGCAAGCAAACCTCTAGTACGAGTGTCTTTTGCTGAAAAATTAGTTCATGGTTTTATTATGACGGCTGCATATAGTTTTGTTCCAATTTGGGTATTAGTCAACCTCCGTAGTTATAGAGGATTAGAAAAGTAATTACAAGAAAATATCTGTAGAAAAAATGCTTTAGTTTAAGTTAATAAAATATTTATAAGTGTCTAGTGTTTTATTATGTATTAAAGAAAGCCTTATTTAAATAATCAAATAATGTTGTAACTTTAAATATGTCCATTTCTTATTTTCAATATTTCATTTTTTTGATAAAATTTCTATAATGTTAAGATTATCAGCCAATGTAAGTAGGTACATTATATTTTTTAAATATGTTAAAATCAGCAACAACGAATATCATTTTAAGAGTTCGCAGAATAGTTCGAAATAAATAACCTATGTTTAATAGATAGCGAAACTGAAAATAATATGTGTTTGTCTTGGCATTTTTTAATGGTAAAAAATATAGGTTATGTTATAAGTGATAGGAATGTATTTTCTAACCTAATATCACAGACTAGCTAATATTATGTTTAGTTTTTGATAAATAAAGAGAAAGTGACAGTAAAATGAATATAACAAAAGGTTTAGCGAAAATACTTGAATATTCCTCAAAACATAGAACGTTTAATAATGTGCTTGGTAGAAATTATGCCTTCAAAAGTGATTTAAAAATTAAATGGGTAAGACCTCAGAAAGTTCCATGCTATAAGCCTGAAAAGAGTGGCGATTTGGAGCGTATACCGCAAATCGATACTAAACTCTATCAATTGGAATTTCGTGACTGCAAAGAACTACAGGACGCCGACGAGATAGTTCAGAAATTATTCACGTTAGAATTTGCCCCACATAAGAACGTTGTTCAATCTTATTTAAAAGATATTACCACTAGTGTCCAAAGACATCCTTTAGATAAAAGTTCAATCGAATCTAGAATTGCCAGATGGACAGGTGCTATCAGAGCTATGCAAGAAATTATGGAAGAGCATCCCAGGAACAAGCGATTAAAAGTTCAATTGAAAGAGCTAATCGATAAGCGTAAGAAGCATTTGAAGTACTTACGTAGATGGGACTACAAAAAATTTGAATGGCTTCTGGATAATTTAAATATAGTGTATAAGCCTCCACCAAATGAATTCCATTGGATAACTAGAAAAGATTCATTGAGGAAATTAACTCAAAAATACTGCGCTGACACTGTAAAAAACAAATTAAATTCTTATAAGTTGATTTTGCAGGAACAGCAACCTGCTTTCTTGGAGGAAAAGATTAGAAGCCTAGAGTTCATACGAAGTGAACAAGAAAGTTGTGGTGTAGAAGTTACTGTTAGTGAAGAGGAAATAAATAAGATAAAAGAACAATTGAAGGATTTAAGTCGACAGAAGGAAACTAAATCATTTAAAGATGATTAATACATTTTAAATTAATGTAATTATTTGAAGTTATGTATAAATCAAATAATAATTATTGTTCAAATAAACTTACATTCATTTAAACTAATGTTTTATATCAATTTTAAGGATAATGATATCCATCTATCAAAAGTAATCCATCTGAAATATGAAGGAATTTTGTTTTTGATTACTTAGATTATGTATTTATAAATTTCCAGGGATATTGATGTGTTAAAATAAAAATGATTAATTCATTTTATTAAATCTTGTATATTATGGTAAATAAAGATTTCTAGATACACGTTCATAATATTAATAAATACGAGATTGAATCAATTCTACTTTAATTTAGTAGTAAATTTATGAAAAAGAAAGGGTTAATATACTATATATTTACAGCTTGGATTTCTTTTAATTTTACCCAGATAAGTATTTAAATGGGTCCGTCCCAACTACAGTTCTCGACAAGTAAAACGGGACACGTCTTATTACGATTTTGGCTTAATTTTATTTGTGTGTCTTTCTAAAACGATTGATGCTATGAATTTACTTGTCATTACATATTGTTATGGATTTTTCCCTAATTTATATTTAAAATTTAATTATATATAAATGTACATAATTCATGGATATATATGTATATCCGATGTGTTTTAAATCTCACATGGAGATAAAAAACTTGTGTTTTTTGGTTATCGATCTCATGTTTGAGGGGCCTAGAGTAAAAATTCTGGGGGATTCACATCTGGAATTTATCCGGGAACGTTGTAGTGATTGATATATTTAATATTTAATTAGTACAGGTGTTTTTTTTGTGTGTGACCATAGTTATGGTAACGAGTGATCATTAAAATTTTCGCTCAAGTAAGCCATGTACACAAAAAGTATGTCCTAACTTAAGTTATTAGAGGAGATCTGTCATTATAATTTCAAACGTCACGATTGTTAAAAAATAATTTGAAATGCTGACTTTTATATTAAATATATTTATAATTTATATACAAAGTAATAGATTATAAAAAATGTGTAAAATGTTGACCATTCTCCACCAAGCATAATCGCACTCTATTTCGTAGAGCATTGAAAACATTGATCAGTATTTGCGGTGAGTTATTGATGTGTTAACATTTTTCTATGATTTTATGTCTTAACTCTTGTAGATTATTAATTGATGTTTCATAAATAATATTCTTTATATATGGCCACACAAAAAAATCCATGACTGTTAAATCACACGATCGTGGTGGATATGGAATCGCTGTATTTCTACTTATTATCCTATCGCCATAAAATTGTTGCAAAAACTGAATATTTTCAAGTGTAACGTGAGATGTAGCCCCATCCTGTTGAAAATATCCGACCTGGAGTTCATCATTAGTCAATTGATTAGTAAAAACACTGAGAATTTCGTTACGATATTTCTCCGATGTTATCGTGCCCTCAAAGAATATTGGTCCTATTAATCGGTGACGACTCATACCTACCCATACGCCTATTTTTTCTGGATGTAGAGGAACTTCTCTGTAGAAATGAGGATTTTTAATGGACCACATACGCATATTTTGCGAATTAACATAACCTTTCAAATAAAACCAAGCTTCATCGGTGAAAAAATATTCATGGCTATTACGATCCAAAGACTTTTTGATCATATATTATATAACTAACATTCATGCAGCCTAATTTAAACCGATTAAAATATGACTGTATCACTTTTTGTGCATTCGATAGTACTTACATGCTCTACTTCAAATTTAAAATTTACATTTTTTCAATTTGTGTTGTATATACATATCTTTTGATTTAAACATTTTTTATTAGGAGAATTAGAATTATCATCTCAATTGGCATTTTGAGAAAGTTTACACCAACAAAATATTTTCTAATACACTATTAAAATAAAAGAAAAGTTCTATATAAGGTTATGCACCTGTCGTTATTAAGTTAAAAAAAGTGCCCTTTTCTTTATGTCGCGAATTCACATTCATTTTGATTAATGTTCCCCACCAATGTTAGATGGCGCTCTGCTGTATCTAATTTTTTTCATTATGTTGATGCAGGTTAGTAGTGTGCAAAATAGATACTTTTATGTATCGAATAAATACCAATACTTTACACTTTAATATTCGATACTTTGTATCGGATACTTGTATCCGATACTTTTCTGTCAACTCAAGTCGATAACTATACTTATATTTCATCTTTGATACTTTAGTACTTTGGTATACATTTAATACGATACCGTGGAGGATCGGTTATATACTTCTATGCAAATTAAATAATTGTATCAAATAAATACTTACTATGCGATGTTGCGGGAAATTAAACTATTGTTGAATAACTAATAAAAATATTTATTCATGAAATATAGTAAATACGGTAATGAATATGAAAGAAAAATATTTAAATGTAAATGTTTGTAAACAGGAAATAAATAAATAGGAAAAACAAAATATATTACATACAAATATACTAAAAAAAACTACTTATATATAATATTACATATTTGCATTTAAAAACAGTAATTGGTAATTGGTAACAGTTTATTTAATAAACAGACGTCTTACTTATTACCCTTATAGTAAATTAAGAAAGATAATTTTAATAAGTATACTTCATAATTTTAATAGGTATGCTTCAAATCAATGCCATAAACTAGACGTTATAATTTTTATTATGTATGTACATATGTGCAATATCTACATATACTTAGTGTTCGAAACAATAAATCAAAATATCTGCTTTATTATATACGTATGTATATGTACACATAATTATTTATGTGTATATATCATTTCCAACTTTATAATTCATCCATACATTGAAATAGAGCCACGCTTTTGACATGGGTATCGAACCACTTGAATAGTAAAAATATTATGACTTTATTCATATATCTATACTTTGTAAATAGTCAATTGATATACTATTTATTTTAAAAAAGAACGTGACTAAAAAATAAATTATATCCAATTGTACACAAACATAGATTACATAAACATATCGTATACATATATGTATACCATATGCATCAACGAGTATATGTATCAAAAGTATTGCAAAAGAAAAATACAAATACATCTATACATATCTATAATACTTAACCGTTGAGTACTTATTAATAGTATCCGATACTTTTCATTGTCGGTATACGATACATTTACTCCCTCTAGGTATCCGATACAAATGTATCGAATACATACTTTTTGCACACCACTAATGCAGGTGCTTGAGTAAATTATTTTATTTTGTGTGTGCATGTGTGTTATTTTGTGGTTAGAAAACGTAAAAGTTACGTTTATTTTATGATTAGATTTTTACTCTCGTAAATATGAGTGATTTTGAAAATAATTCGAATGATTCCGATACAGGAGAAAGCGATACAGAGGTAGAAAATACAATCTTTATTACGAAATTTCTTATAATGAGTAAATATTTTTAAGTTGCAAGAGGCATTTGCTGCAGGATTATTGAAACCAGGTTTAAACAAAATTGAAGAAAAGAAAACATTTGTGAATGATATTGTAAATGTTTAAGTTTTATATTAAATTGCAAAGTAAATGATGTATATTTTTAGAAAGAGTTAAAACAGAAAAAAAAGGAAATATCTTTAAATTTGCCATGGATCGAAACTTTAGAAAATATAAACAAAGTAGCTCCTTTAGCACCAGAGTTAGCATTTCGAGTGCAAGAAGAGGCACAGAAAAGAGAAAGTAAACTAAAAAATAATAAAAAATTGCCACAATTTTCACCAAGTGACGATCCTGTGTTAAATGATTTTAAGCGAGAAACAATGTTCTATCGTCAAGCACAAGCTACAGTTCTAGAAGTAATACCAAAGTTGAAATCTTTAGGTGTCGCAACAAAAAGGTAAAATATATTTATCTAAAGTATTTTAAATTTTATTTATATGTTTTATTAGGCCAGAAGATTATTTTGCAGAAATGGCTAAAACAGATGCTCATATGCAAAAAATAAGAGAAAAATTAATGCAAAAACAGGCACAACAACAAAGAAGTGAGAGAGTAAAACAGTTACGTACGCAAAGAAAAGAGGGTAAAGCATTGCAAGTGCAGGCAAAATTGCAAAGACAAAAAGAAAAACGTGAAATGTTGGATCAAGTGAAAAAAGTTAAGAAGGGCATTACAAAAGATATGAGCTTTTTGGATGGTAAGAAAAAGAGAATACATGAAAAGAGGCAGATGAAAGACAAGAAATTTGGTTTTGGTGGTAAGAAGAGAGGTTTAAAAGTAAATACGAAAGATAGTGCAGGTGATATAACAGAATATAGGAAGTCTAATAAAGGAAAAAAAGTAGGAAGAAATAGAGGAAAAGGAAAACCTGTCAAACGCTTAGGGAAAAGTAGAAGAATGAAAAATAAAGTAACAGGAAAACGAAAATAAATGTTTTATATATAAATAAATTTTTTTTGAAATTGTAAATCCGAGTTTGAATTTGTTATTGGGTCTAATTGAATGGTATAATAATTTAATATAGCGGTGTATTTTTTAACTTGAATTTTCAACGATTTAGAAAAATAAGCACTTCATAGAAAAATGTCCAGATTTAAAATTTAATAATTCCATGTAGGATACAGAATATATTGCTGCTAGAATTTTAAATAGGAACTTGTAACGAGCGATCAAAATAATTTGTAATCGAGTCATTCATGAATTTGAGTCCGTATGTCTTTTCCGATTGCAACCTTGCATAGTTATACAAAGGTCGGCATAAGTCAGGCAACGCTCTCGAAAAATCGGCATAAGTCCGGCAACGCTCATAAGTCTGGCAACGCTGTCGAAAAAGATTAAAACGAAGCATGTTCGTGCTTCAGACAGTTGTCTCGGTGTCATGATAACACGTGCTCGTCCAGTAGACGCGTTTTCAGAATGAATAACCGATACAAGTTCACGCTTCAAGATAGTTTTTTTTGTTACGTCGTATCTTCGTACGAACGCGGATTACGAAACTATGTTTACCGAATTTCAACAACAATTTCCGAACTCGCCGCTACCAAATCGTTCAACAGTGTGGAAGATGTACCAGAAATTCTTAAAAACGGGCTCTGTTGCCGACGCGCCGCGTTCTGGACGACCGGTATCTGTAACAACTAACGAAAATATGGAAACAGTGGCGCTGGCGTTTGTCGAGCAGCCGAACCAATCTGCAGTGCGGCTATCGGGAGAACTTCAAATATCCGATCGTTCTTCTTTACGACGAATGCTGAAACGCATGCACTATCGAGTTTACCGTCCGCGTCTCCTCCACGCACTTCACGAGGATGATTTCGATCGCAGTTTGGAATTTTGCGAGTGGTACCTCGGATGCAGTCAGGATGATCCGCAGCTTCAGCGTTCCATTTTGTGGTCGGATGAAGCAACCTTCAAGCTGAACGGTAGGGTCAATCGGCATAACTGCATGTACTGGAACGACCAGAATCCTCACGTCTTCATTGAAGAAGAATTAAACCTGTCTGGGGTGTGTGTGTGGGCAGGTATCCATGCGGTAGGTCTCGTGGGTCCGTACTTTTTTGAGGGTTACGTGACGGGCCAAAGTTATCTGGAAATGCTCGAAGATTTACGTGGGCAAATGGACAACGATCCAACACTCGCGAACATCCGTCATTTCATGCAGGATGGAGCTTCGCCGCACTACGCGTTATTTTGGAGAATGGATAAGCAGACGAGAAATCGTTGAGTGGCCCGCACGGTCATGTGACCTGACACCCTGTGATTTCTTCCTGTGGGGCCTTCTCAAGGACCGCGTTTTTGCAAGAGGACCACGTGCCCTTCCCGACCTCCGAACTGCAATTGAAGAAGAATTAGAAAATCTTCGCGGACAGCTTGACGTGCTTCGCCGGACCTGCCTCACCGTTGAGAAACGTTGCAGTTAATGCATTGATCAAGATGGCCATCAATTTGAACACTTACAGTAACCCTTTTTCGAATCCCTTTTGTAATTTCTTTGAATAAATTCATTTTGACGCTGCATTTTTTTTCTTTTAAAGCAAATTTGTTGCCTGACTTATGCTGACCCCTGTATATTCGACTGACATTTTACTTGACGTTTGTAATATAAGTGTAGTTCAAGTAACGACATACGATTTCGGATTCATAAATGACTCGATTACGAATTATCTTGATCGCTCGTTATATTTTATTACACTTTCGTATACTACTGAAAAAGCTATGTAGGATTTGTCTGAAACATTTTTCCAATTCATGATAGATAAATCGTATAATCGTGTAATCGTTAAAATTATTTTTTTTCAATTTCTAGCACTGCGAACCTATGCATACGATTCTGCAATACGTGTGCAACAAAAAAGACCTTTTCTTTGTAAATAATGAAAATTAGTCTTAGAAAAACTTTATTCACTTTACAAATTTCGAATAACTGGGAAAATGGCACCTATACTAGAGTCGCTGAACGGATTCAGTAATAAAAGTGCGTGATCACCTCGTGAGCAAGACAAAAATGCATTCTATTGGTCGGCGGCCAAGACCGTTTACATTAGGCGATTCGGCAAACTAAATTGTTTGTCATAGTATCACAGATGGCAGATTTTTATTTATTTTTACGTTTCTGTTTGCGTTAATTCTGTTTTCTTTTGGATATTGTGATCAGTATTTTTAAATACGCAAAACTAGTAAACCGAAATAATGTAACGAATTATAAGTAATTCTATCTTCTAGGTTAGAATTCGACAGGAATTCAAATATTACTTCAATTTCTTTGTTTCGAGCTAAGTTATACCTGTTAAGCTATGGAATATTCACCTCCAAGAAAGAGGCCAGCAAAACACTTCTCAGTGGAAGAAAAAAACGTGGTTTTGAATATATTTAAAACCAGTCTTGACCAGCCAGGTACATCAAAAGTTGATAGTGTTGAAACGACTGCAAAAGCGGCAGGTAGTCATTATTTTTGTTATAAGAAATTATAACAAACTAATATTATTTTTATCATATTTATAGGAAGTACCACTCGCAGTGTTTATAATATATTGAAAGAACATAACACTGAGCAACAATTTAATCCACCAAAAGAATATCAGAGGAAAAGGGTTGTTTTGAGTACTGTTGATGAAGAAACGAAAAACAGAATTCGTACAATTGTTCATTCATTTTAAAAACGAACCACCAAGTGTGCAAAAAATTCTCGCAGCTGTACATGAAACAAGATCTGCCTAATTTTAAAATAACGACATTCAGGATGATCTTAAAGGAACTAAATTTTCGGTAAACTATGTAAGTTCTGTAACCCGAACTTTACTACATAAACATTATATTAAAAATTATATAAAAGTTCTCATCAATAATAAAAATATTTCATTTATTTAACGTACTTGAATTTGTTTTATGATTATAGCCACTTTGAGTGTTCATATGTTTTTATCGTTTTTAAACAACTGAGAAAAATTATTTAAAATAACACAGTTCTTTCATCTGCAAAATAGTTTATTCGTTCATATTGGGGATTACTACGTGTTAATTTATAGAGACAATACAATTGTAAAACGTTTTTATAGAAAACATTTGAATATGCACAATTTCTTATGTCAAATACTACGGCGATAACTATTTTACCGACATTGATCCTTGAATGATTCCATGTGCCTGTGTGCATACGGTTTTGGCGTGATCACATGATTACTGAATCTGGTCAGCGATTTGAGTATACAAGTGTCCCGTATCGTTATGTTCAAATTTTAAGAGTGTAAAGTAGACTTCATTTCAAGTAACAGAAACGCAAAATTTGTATATCCATTTTTATTTGTTTCAAAGTTCCAGATCTATGAATGTGCTTGTCAGATCATGAAAAAAAATGTAATTCTAAAATCCATAAAAACTTACTTTATTTAAAAAAGTTCAATTAATATTTTCGAAATGTCCACCTCCTTGTTGAATGCGGACTTGTGCCCATAAGCCAACAGAAGAAGTACTTATCCGAATTTCATAGTTGTTTTGTCGGATTTGCTCGGCAGCCAGGTGAATACGATCCAACAACTCTTCTCTTGTGTTCGCAACTTGCGCGTAGACTAAATTTTTCATGTACCCCCATAAATAAAAGTCAAGGGGATTAAGATCGGGTGATCTGGGTGGCCATGCAACAGGACCGCCTCGACCAATCAATCTTGGATAATTTATAATTGACGATAACCCAATGTCGGACGGCAATCCCGAAATGCGGTGGTGATCCATGTGTAACCACATGTCTCGTCGAACATTCAGTGGGACATCCTCTAAAAGACCTGGTAGTTCATCAATAAGAAATTGAAGGTAATTGTCCGCATTTAACCTCCCAGGAAGAACGACAGGACCAATCAACAAGTCATCGACTAGGGCCGCCCAAACGTTAATAGAAAATTCATGTTGAAATTTAGATGGGCGTATAGCTTTGGGATTTTCTGATGACCACCTGTACAGGTTTGTCAGATTTGTAACACCACTTCTCGTGAGCGTAGATTCATCTGTCCAAAGGACTGTTCTGCAGAAATTAAAATGAAGCCGTGACTGTCTTAATATCCAGATAGAATAAACTAGACGAGCATAGTGGTCTGCCTCAAGCAAACCGTATACTTATAAATTTTCAAAATTTACTATGAATAAATCACTTGCGGTATCTTGATGAAACTTTAGATTCCCTTAGGGGCGGCTGGTACTAAAAGGCAAAAGAGCACGTGCCCACCCAGCCACAAAGATAAAAAGAAATTCCCATGTAATTTAGTGCATTATTTGATTTTGTAATTTTTATGTATTTTTATAACGATGGTATTAAAATTCCCTTTCGCACCACAGACACTATGCTAACACTCAAAACTATCTTCCGAGGCACGATTTCAGATGTACCTATACCGAATATGAATCGGCCGGCTCCGTTTAACTTTGCCATATGTGTTTATGGCGTCGGCTGGGGACACAAAATAGCTCGACTCCAGTTGACGTCTTGCATGTGTTGTGACTGTATTGTTTTCGGTGCGTATAATTAAAAAGAAAGGAAGGCCTATCCCTGATCTTCAAATAAACTACACTTCTACAAGTAAAACTCGAACTTACAATAGAGTATTCAATAAATATATCTATATATGAAAAATATGAGTGGATTTGCGATGTTCACTAACAAATAAACTATTTTGTTGTTTCTGCTTAATTTTCAAGAAAGAGTTTAGTGCGTGGAATAAACAAAGGTTGAATGATTTAAAGCATATCGCAGACAGACGACACGAAAATTCCGGTTCTCATGAATGTATGCGTGGATTTTAGTGTTCTAGGCAAAGTGGAGATACGTGAACAGTTAGACAGTGCTTATTTGCGATATAAAATTAAGTACAACGAAGATATGGAAAAAAATCGTCATACTTGCGCCGGTTAATTATGTGTATAAAATTTTGCGGAGCTTTTGAATTAGCGTTACGAGGCCATGATGAGACATTGATGTCGGAAAATCCAGGTATTTATGTAGGCTTAATTAACTTTGCAGCTGAATTAGACGCTGTGCTTACAATACGTATGAAAGGTTCACAAGTGTTTAAAGGCGCCTCAAAAACTATTCAGAACGAATTGCTATAGAGCGTTTCACGCCCACGATGAAGTTATGGGCTCTTATGGAGCATTCCCCTCTTTTATTTTCATTAAGAAATTGCATCGCGCTATCCTTTTCCACCGCTCGCTATGTCGAAAATTTACATTAATTTCTATTGGGGATTTTTAATTCGTACAGATAACCAGACTGCTACAGTACAGTAGTTTGTTCACTTTGTTATCTTCTCAAGTGTCAAATTGTTCCTTTCCGTATTTTTATTAAATATTATTTGTTGTTCTTGTTATATTGTTATAGAGTTATTATATTATATACCTTATATTCTTATTATTATATATGTATTATATTCTCTCTCTCTCTTTATTATATTCTCCCGTTGTTGTTTACAAAAGTTTGTGGTAAGTTGGAATGTGAAGGAAATGTGCTCGTAAATAAAAACATTAGCGTTACAGATTCTAAACTTCAGCAATGGAGCCTGGAGAGAAAAAAATCACGAAGGGGTGAATGTTTTAGTCGAAGAGAAAAGCAGATGATACTAAATGTTTTTAATCATTTTCTTAAAAAACCTATGACTGTTACTGCTGCTGCTGCTGAAGCAAGTGAAGCACTACATTGTTCAGTACACAGCATATACAACATGAGAAAGGAACAAGAAAAAGGACCGTTGTCGAGTCCAAAAAAAAACAAGCAGAAGAGAAAAGGGGTACAAGTAAATGCTCGTCTACACCGTTATGATGAAAATATACATGCACTTGTACGACAACAAGTTCATAGATTTTTCATGCAAAACATACCACCCACTGTGAATACACTTCTTGCTACAATCAACAATGATCTCCCTACTTTTACACATTCAACATTATATAGACTTCTGAAAGATATTGGTTTTGAATTTCAAACTGTTAAATGGAAAAGCATACTCATTGAACGAGATGATATTATAAGATGGAGACACAAGTATCTGCGAGATATCAAGACATTTCGAAATGAAGGTAAAGTTTCTTTGTTCTTTATATAAAAGCATATACCTAAAATAATATTTGTTTCAGATAGGTGTATAGTTTACACAGATGAGTCGTGGGTTAATGTAGGACACACAGTAAGTAAAGTCTGGCAAGATACTACAATAAAAAGTACTCGAGAAGCATTTGTTCGAGGATTGAGTACAGGATTAAAATCTCCGAGTAGTCATGGTCCTCGCTTTGCATTAGTACATGCTGGCAATATAAATGGCTTACTTCCTGGTGCCGAATTAACATTTCTATGCAAGAAAAATACAGCTGATGCACATAATGAGATGGATGCAGATACGTTTGAAAAGTGGTTCATTGAGCATTTATTGCCAAATACTCCTGAAAATGCTGTAATTGTTCTAGACAATGCATCGTACCACAGCAGAAAGGTTGAGAAGATACCTACAAATGCATGGAGAAAAGAAAATATAATTGACTGGCTGACTGAAAAAAATATATCCGTTGAAGATAATATGTTAAAAAGAGATTTGTTGTTTAGTGTATCACAAGTAAAATATCAATATGACAAATATAAGCTTGATATGTTGGCGAAAGATGCTGGTCGAGAAGTTCTACGTTTACCACCTTACCATTGGGAGCTGAATCCAATAGAGATGGTTTGGGTCCAAATGAAAAATCACATAAAGATGCACAACACTACGTTCAAAGTAAAAGAAATGGCACCATTAATTACGAGTGCCTATAGTAATGTGACAGCTGACAATTGGAAGAATTATGTTCAGCATGTAAAAAAAATTGAAGAAATGTGGATTGTCGATGGATTGCAAGATGATGTTGAGGAGTTTATCATCCATGTGGGAGACTCAGGTTCAACTGATGATATGGAAGACGATTTATTAACTGAGCCTGTCGGCTATTCAAATGCTGCTTCAACATCCAGTGGATTGTAGGTCTGTTCCAAGAACGAATCTCTGACAGTTTGCATCTCTTTTAGCCAATTGGTAGGCACTATTATAGTACACGATGGTGGCTGTAAAACAGATTTAAATTCCGATTCACTAAAAATAATAGGGATTCTTCTCGGAACAAACCTATAACTAATGTTACTACAGCAGACAAGTTTTAATTGAAATAAAAAATAAGGTTTTTAAGATATTTTTATGTTATTGGTTAAATATATCTATATTGCAGTATTTTTTGTATGTTTATGGTCTACACAAAAAAACTTTTTATAATTATTGCTTCTATTTTAATAGACAAATCAAACTATTTTTTATAATAAAGGAAACCAATATATATATAAAATAATTGTTTTAATTCAAAACAAACCTTGAGTATACAAATGGTGTGTTGGTTAAACCAAATTATAACTTAAACATACAATTTTAAGTATTTTGATAATATAATGATTTAATTTTCATATACATTAACTAGAATGATATTTCACTCTTATTTACTTTTTCTTGGCATCGAATATATTATAAACAGATGCAAACTAAGAATAATAATTTTAAAATTTTGTTCATTATAAATACAATTAAGGTTATGTCAATACAATACTATTGACAGCGGCCTGATTAACAGCAATATAGGTATGTTGGTAGGAATGAGTTCGCGACTTGGCAACTATGTACGCTATCTCCATATGGCCTGTACTTCATCATGGGCGTGAAACGCTCTATAGATACAATGTGGCAAACTTACAAGCAGGAAATATTAAAAGAAATTAAATCTGCAAATTTCATTGATTTGGAGGCCGATGAAACTACAGACACCTCTAATAATCAGCAAATGGTTGTTATTATTTGATACGTGTTTAATAGAAAAATTTTTGAACGCTTTTGGTCTTTTTTTAAGCCGGGTGGACATAATGCTGATGTATTAGCAAAAACATTGCTGAATGAATTATAAACTATTTTAAATTCTTCTTTTGGGTCTTATAACAATAAACTATACTCTATTTTTAAAGTAGAGAGACGAATTTCTGAACAGACCACTTTGACAGTGAAATCTCATTGGTTGAAAGCAATTTGGCCTTGCTTTCAACCAATGAGATTTCACTATCAAAGTGGTCTGTTCAGAAATTCGTCTCTCTACTTTAAAAATAGAGTTTAATCGCTCAAAGTTACGATGGGGCGTCCGTGATGACTGGCAAGACAAATGGTGTCCAAGCTATTATCAAAAGAACATTTCCACATGCACATTATATTCACTGTTACGCGCGTCAATTTAATTTAATTATTGAACGAGTGGCACAGTGCAATAAAAATGTAAAAATTTTCATTTTTCAATTGTCATTTTCAAGTTTTTTTCTCGATCGCCAAAACGAACGGAAATTCTTGATGAAATAGTAACAAACGTAGATTACCACGCGCTGCTCCTACACGCTGGATTTTCAAAAGTTGAACTGTGAACACATTATCTGAACACCAGGATTCTTTCAAAGAATGTTTAGACAAAATTATTGACGGAGATGGGATGGATTCAGTTACTATTATTGAAGCAAGTGGCTTATTGAAGCATTTGAATTGCCCGGAATTTCTCTACAGGTTGAAAATATTTCATTTCATCATGCCACATGTTGAAATATTATTTAATCAGACTCAAATGCGCGAGATTGACAGTGCTCAACTGCAAAAGGCAATTGAACAATTCCAACAGCAAATTATTCACATTAAAAATTTAAGAAATTCTACTGACAATGACAATCAAGAACGCAATAATGAAGAACCTGCAAGGCAGTGGCGGTTTCTGCTATGGTTTGCAAGTTTGCGCAACCACCAAAACTAATAGATTTAATTTAATGAAAAAAAGCGTAATTTAAATTTTTTAAATTATAAATTAAAAATTTGTACTACCTCACAGAATAAATGAACTATTATAAATTACTTATAATAGGTATATCTAATTGGATATGAATACGTTAAATAAATGAGAGAATAACACACTCGGTTTGCAGACTCATTGCAATCCACGAACGTATATATCCCTATACGGCTGACGAACTTTGTCGAACGTCTTTCGGGTATATCTCCATAAACAACAACAGTGTTGCAGCCGCAGTGCAACCAAAACGTTAGACGTATTTCTTGCTTACGGTGCAACGGTATAAAAGCGAATAAAAAAGTTGTATTTGTGTGTTTAAAAGTGTTTATGCTCTTTATTTTTAAATAATAATGAATTCAGTGCAGAGTTTAATAGTGGATCCGTTCTATAAAAGAACGTATGCCGAAAAAATTGAAATAAAGCGGTTGGGCAGACCTGTTCCGAATTTAAATCTGAAACAAACGATTTCCAGTAAGACGCGAACTTTTAATAGACTATTTAATAAGGATATTTATAATAAACATTTGTGGATTTGCGGTTGTAGTATAAAAATGCATTATTCTGCTTTCCTTGCTTACTATTTGAAGGTGAAGAATTATGGAAGAAAATGGGTTTAACTGATTTAAATCATTCAAGCGATCGAATAAAAAAACACAGTATATGACAAAGGCATATGAAAAATGTAGTCCAATTATCGCTTTTTGGGAATGTGGATTATGTGGATATTGCTGCTCAGATGGATAGTGCATATCGAAGAAATATAGCATTGCACAACGAGAAAGTTAAGTACAATCGATATGTACTGTACATTATAATTAATTGTGTACTTTTTTTGTGGAGCTTTTGAACTTGCGCTGAGAGGACACGATGAATCAATTTCGTCCTCTAACCCGGGTGTTTTTCGTGGTTTAATAAATTTTAGTGCTGAATTGGACGTTGCTTTAAAAGACCATTTAGAAAAAGCTACTGTTTTCAAGTATACTTCTAAAACTATCCAAAATGAAGTTTTACAAACAATGTTCAGTGTGTGTCAAGAAGAAATCTCTAAAGAAATAAAAGAAGCGGATTATTTATCTGTAATAGTTGACGAAACTACAGACGTATCAAATAAATATCAAATGGCCGTGGTATTTAGGTATATAGCTAAAGGTAAGCCTGTTGAACGATTTT
The DNA here is from genome assembly GCA_935421215.2 of Melolontha melolontha. Classification (NCBI taxonomy): domain Eukaryota; kingdom Metazoa; phylum Arthropoda; class Insecta; order Coleoptera; family Scarabaeidae; genus Melolontha; species Melolontha melolontha. Next base: position 6,086,193 of record OW285236.1, on the reverse strand, counting down.
GGAATTTTTTAGCGCCGTCAGATCATGACGCGAAAACGTTATCTACAATCATTCTTGCAGAACTAGAAACACACATTAAAGATAACGAAAGAAAATTGATTGCCCAGACATATGATGGGGCAGCCGTTATGGGCGGATCGCATAATGGGGTACAGGCACGTATTAAACAAACTTATAAATACGCTGCTTACGTGCACTGCTACGCGCATCAGTTAAATTTAGTTATGTTGAATGCTGCCTCTGCCAACACTAATGTCCGTATATTCTTTGCAAATTTACAAGGAATTTGTACCTTTTTTTCAAATAGTTCTCAAAGGGCTGCAATATTGGACGAAACAGTTAAAAAGCGGCTGCCTCGTGTTCGGCCCCAACCAGATGGAATTTTAATTCCAGAATTGTCGCCACTGTGTTTGAACACAGAGAAGAAATTATAGAAACAATGCGAAGAATTTTGAATGAAAGTAAAACTGTAAATATCACTACTATCAATCAAGCTTCAGGTTATATTACGCTTCTTACTAATAAGAGTTTTATTTTCTGGTTAAATCTATTTTACAAGATAATGCCTCAAGTAGATATATTATATGCAAAATTTCAAACTAGAGAAATTGATCCCTTATGGCCAATAAATATATATTATCATTTGAAACTCAGTTAGCTCAAATCAGAAATAATATAACGAACACTTCGGATACAAGTGACAGTGGGCCCGGCTCATCAACTTCAAAACGACGTAAGATCGATGGAAACGAATATACACGAGAAGCAAAGGAAGTTTGTGATATTATTATTTGTCAAGCCAAAGATAGGTTTAGCTTTACTGGACACTTAACTGCAACGTCTATTTTATTCTGATAAATTTAATCAATACAGCCTCCATTTTCCTGAAAATGTCTTTCAGGAAACAATTAAGTCTTACCCATACTTTGATGAACGGAAATTCCGTACTGAACTAAGCGTAATTTATGAAACGGAAGAATTTAAATCAATCTCGGGTTTGCTTCCTCTTTATGACATCATTTCACAAAGTGGACTAAGTGCGACTTTTAGTGAAACATTATAAAACTTTTAAAAATTCTAATTACAATTCCGATGTCATCAGCTGAAGCGGAGCGGTGTTTTTCTACTTTGAAGAGAATAAAAACTTTCTTAAGAAACAGCATGGCACAAGAAGGACTTTCTGCATTGGCGATGCTTTCTCAAGAAAAGGATTTTATCCAAAGTATTCCAGATTTTAATCAAAGGGTTATACATAAATTTGCTACTGCGAAAGATCGTCGCATGGTTTTTCTGCTTCAATAAAATCAGGATCAGAATCAGTGAGTTTTAAACGCCTTTTTTCTTCTTTATATGTACCTTAGCAAAAATAACTTTTAATAAAGCATACTTAGTGACCTACCTTGTTTACCTACTGTAAAAAGTATTAGTATTCACTAAATTTGCAACCCCCACATTTTTTATGCACGAGCCGCCGCTGCTGCAAGGTAAAGACAAAAAAAACGACAGCTGAAGATAACAGAGCTGTTATTGCAAAGGAAGTATATGACACTATTTTAAGCCAAATTATTCTAGGGATCACTTAAGTGCAGCAAAATTATTTGATTCTCAAAATTTTAAAACTTATAGTCATTCATTTCCACAAAAAAGTTTTGATAAAACTGAAATCTTGTCCTATGTTGGACAGTGTAAAATTGAAAAGTGAACCTTCAGTAATTTACTAGCGCGATCACATGTGTGACGTACATGGTGTTTTTCCACTTTTAGTGTTCATAACAGACAACAAACTAAAAAAGGTTTTAACGGAAACATACAAACTGTTGTATATTATTTGTATAACGGCCATGTCGACAGCAGAATGTGAACGATGTTTTTCCACCGTCAAACGCATTAAAACTTTTCTGAGAAGCACAATGTCAGAAGATCGACTGAACGCATTGGCGGTCCTATCAATAGAAACGAAGTTCATCCAGTCTATCCCGGATTTTGACAACAAGGTCATAGACGTCTTATTCAGCATGAAAAATTGGTGAATGGATTTTATGTACAAAAAATAGGTAATTTTTTTTTGTGCCCGCCCTCTTTCATAGCTCACGAACCGCCACTGCAGGATACATTTCGATAAATTGATCATAAATCAACTGCTTGGAATATATTCGCCGATTACCGTTTTATAGTAGTGTGCAAAATAGATACTTTTATGTATCGAATAAATACCAATACTTTACACTTTAATATTCGATACTTTGTATCGGATACTTGTATCCGATACTTTTCTGTCAACTCAAGTCGATAACTATACTTATATTTCATCTTTGATACTTTAGTACTTTGGTATACATTTAATACGATACCGTTGAGGATCGGTTATATACTTCTATGCAAATTAAATAATTGTATCAAATAAATACTTACTATGCGATGTTGCGGGAAATTAAACTATTGTTGAATAACTAATAAAAATATTTAAATGTAAATGTTTGTAAACAGGAAATAAATAAATAGGAAAAACAAAATATATTACATACAAATATACTAAAAAAAACTACTTATATATTACTTAAATATTACATATTTGCATTTAAAAACAGTAATTGGTAATTGGTAACAGTTTATTTAATAAACAGACGTCTTATTTATTACCCTTAGAGTAAATTAAGAAAGATAATTTTAATAAGTATACTTCATAATTTTAATAGGTATGCTTCAAATCAATGCCATAAACTAGACGTTATAATTTTTATTATGTATGTACATATGTGCAATATCTACATATACTTAGTATTCAAAACAATAAATCAAAATATCTTTGCTTTATTATATACATATGTATATGTACACATAATTATTTATGTGTATATATCATTTCGAACTCTATAATTCATCCATACATTGAAATAGAGCCACTCTTTTGACATCGGTATCGAACCACTTCAATAGTAAAAATATTGACTTTATTCATATATCTATAGGTACTTTGTAAATAGTCAATTGATATACTATTTATTTTAAAAAAGAACGTGACTAAAAAATAAATTATATCCAATTGTACACAAACATAGATCTACATAAACATATCGTATACATATATGTATACCATATGCATCAACGAGTATATGTATCAAAAGTATTGCAAAAGAAAAATACAAATACATCTATACATATCTATAATACTTAACCGTTGAGTACTTATTAATAGTATCCGATACTTTTCATTGTCGGTATACGATACATTTGCTCCCTCTAGGTATCCGATACAAAAGTATCGAATACATACTTTTTGCACACCACTACCGTTTTAATTTTGCAAGCCGCTTCATTACAGTAAGTGCATTTTGTTCGCCAGTAAAGACCGTTCTAGAAGTAAAACAACAAATTGTTTTATTTATTTCAATGTTTGACTTTTGCTTTGTAAAATTTTTGAAAAATTTTAATTTAGAAATCAGGCATGTGGACATAAAGTTGCAGGTTTGTCAACTTAAGAAACACATTTTGAATCATTTTCATAATCACCGTTACATCTTTGAGTTATTTTTTTAGGAGAGAAATATCTGGAATGATTTGTTTATTTGCTTTATTTGGCATATGTATGAAGAATATATAATTAAGATCTTTACATATATCTCTTAGATATATTTAATTTTTAACATTAAAAAGATGCCAAACAGTGTATTACATGCTAAATATTATACATTTATGAAGATATTACATAAATTAAAATTTATTTTAGATTTAAGACTATTTTTTCACAAAAATTAAGCCGTTTTAATTCTAAAAAAAATTTGACAAAATGTTAACATTCATGTTTTATAATTCATATATGGTCCCTGAATTACATATGCTACGACATTGTTACAGCAATATTATTTACACAAAAATTAATTGAATAAAGCAAACTGTTCCAATATATTCTTGTATATATTGTTATATTATTATAAAGTAGTTTATTCAATAAGAAGCAATCGGAAGAAAACGTATGATTTTGATAAAATTAATATTAAACAAACAAAAGAAAACGTTAAGTGAAATGCGCATTTACATGTGTCGATTCTTTATTCCTGAAAAGTGTAATGGAATGGGTAGCGTTGTTAAATAGTGAGGATGTTATGGCAGCTTTACACGATCAAAGAAATTCAATATTTGATTGAAGTTATTCCGTTAAGGCCAACCATAAAATAACTGACTTTTACTTACTGCCAACCAGTGTTGCCAACTCTGGAGTAAAGTCGCTAAAAAGCTGGGGGATTTTAAAAGCGGGTTAGCAACAGAAAATAATTTTTGGGATTAACGACTTTTTTGGGTACTTTTACATTTACGTAATCATATTTATGGATACTTTTAAAAGACAAATAATCGTTTTTATTTGCGTATATTCGAAGCGGCCTCTTTTTTTTTATTTCATAGTGCCTTAAAATTCTTTTATCTACGACCATCCTATAATTAACTATTTATTTAATAAGTTTTTATGTGTAAAGAGCTACATTAAATAAATCGTGCGTAAATGAATTAAATCATGCGTAAAAACCCAATGTAAATTAAATGGGACTATCATTATTAAATGATTTCTGTTGACAACGACGCCAAACGACAACAAACAAAACAAAAGTGATTTTGTCTATTGTACAGTCTGTAAATTACAATTTTTCAGTCCTAACGGTGAGAAACAACTAATTTATTGCGAATTCAATGGTATTTAAACACACATTTTGATTATTTAGAGAGATCATTATGGATGAGGAAGAATTTGCCGAAATTACTGAAACCACAAACAACATAACCTCAAACTTGTTACCAGAAATGTCAGAGATTATTACGGATCACGAAGAATTATTAGGTACACCTCCAGAAATCGCTCATGTAGCCAATAACATAACTTCAAACTTGTTACCCGTTAAATCTAAAAAGTTTTATATGAATACGTACAAGGATTTCTTAGATTGGTGTAACAGAAAAAACGTAAGAAACTATACGGAAAACGTCTTCATCGCTTACTTTTCGGAGAAGTCCAATAGTTCGAAGGCTTCGACCTTGTGGTCACACTATTCGTTGCTCAAGGCGACTTTCAACATAAATAAGAGCATCGATATCAGCAAATACACAAAACTGATTGCCTTTTTAAAACGTACATCAGAAAATTATAAACCGAAAAAATCAAAAATATTCAGTTTACAAGAAATTGAAAAATTTATCTACGAAGCTCCAGTAGCTCCGAAGCATGTCGTCGACAAGAGTTGTCAGAAATTCAAACAGATGATATTCAAGATGCAGGAACAGCTATAATAATAACTATCCGGGAATGCAAAAATAAAATACCTAGAACTTTTACTGTTGTTGACAACAAGGATAAAATTCCAAGTTTTTTGCAAATCTATCGAAAATATGCTTCTTTGCGTCCAGCAGTAACTGATCACAAATGACTTTTCGTCTTCTATAGAAATAATAAGTGTATGAAACAGCCCGTGGGTATTAATCAATTTGGCAAAATACCTTCTCTAATTGCTAAATTTCTTAATCTAACTGATCCTGATGGCTATACAGGACATAGCTTCAGACGTTCATCTGCTTCCTTATTAGCAGACTCGGGTGCTAATATTTCTGCAGTTAAACGGCATGGAGGATGGAAATCCTCCACCGTTGCAGAAGATTATGTTGAAAATTCCCTAGAAAATAAAAAAGAAACATCGAGAAAAATCTTTGGAATAGGAAATCAACAACTTCAGCCATCGACATCTCAAACACACACTATTACAAGAGAAGTAGTAGTGCACCAAGAAAGAAAAGAAAATATTCCAAATGTAATAATTAGTAACATTAATAACTGTACAAATTTGACAATTAATGTAAATTTGAAAAAGTTGACTGAATAAATTATTTTTTTAACTAGGTCGTAGATAAAATATTGTATGACACACGTGTGTGAAAGGCTTTTATGCACTCCTTGCGATTAAAACACTCGCCTTCGGCTCGTGCTTTAAACTTCGCAATTCGTGCATAAAAGCCTTACTTCACACACTTGTATCATAAATAACTATTCCGTCGACCGTGTATTTACATCCGTTATTAACGTTCTCAAAATCATACATTAATGACCCTTATTAATGCATGATTTTCTGTTAATGAACGATTTTGATGGTTTCCATGGTAACCAAGGAAATCAACAAAATCAAACAAGTTAATACAGCTAAAAAAATTATTTGTGAAACTACAACACAGGCTTGTCATACCACTCCTTCTACCGACGCTGAAATAAATTCTGTGACAAATATCCAAAGTAGTGAGGTAAACTTACATTCACAAAACCATACAAATTCTAATGCGTGTCCAATTACTTTTAATAATTGTAATATTTCGACTATGAACATATATAATTATAATAATGATCTTTAATAAATAAAAAAAAAGTTGTAAACTGTTTTCCTCCACTTTAGAAAAATATACGGTCGACGGAAAGGTATTGTAACTAACTCTTACATTAAAATGCGATTAATGATCTCGCTGCGCTCACGCGTTAAAATATCTCGATCATTAATCGCCTTTATTAATGTACTTGTTGGTTAAATAACTATAAAAGGCCGAAGATGAACGTTCCGGCAGATGTATGTTTTCAGTTAAAGATTTGTTTGAAATTGTGCAGAATAATATATAATATTTATTTCATTTTGTTTTTAAAAATACCTACATATTTTCATTTTATATATTTAAGAAAAATTATTTTTAAAGAAAAAACATTATTTTATGTTCTACAGTTTAAAAAAAAATATGTATCAGTGTCGACACTGTTTATAGTGAAACTCTATAAAGTGAAAAACTCTTTATAGTGCAATTTTTTCAAGCCCTAGAATATTTTAATGAATTTTCATGCATATAATGAATCTGTAAAATAGTAAGACTCTATATAATAAAATATTTACCGGAATTTCAAATTGTAAATATAAATTAAAAATATATAAATATAAATTTTTATGCATTTATTGAGATTTTGGCCACTTCGAGTTTCCCATTTCTACCTAACATTAGCACGAACTCCATTTTTATGACGCACTGTTTTGAAAAGGTTCTTAACGCGTTCATAACGCTAAATCAGGTACAATAGATTTCTGTGACAATTCCGGGGAAAACCCATTTTATATGTATGTAGTCGAGGCCTAGATTAGATCGGCGGGCGTATTTTCCTCACCAAAAACCCTTTCCTAGCTGTAAAAGCAAGGGTGTACGATAATCTCACAGGTAATTTCCTCACCAAACGTTGAAGTATCGGTGTATTAGAGAAAGTTAGGTATTCCCGAATTTAATATTAATGACTATGGATTCTGGGAATTAAAAGTGGTAGGTAGGTACGTAGTATGTATATATAGTTTCGAAACTGGAATTGAAGTGCCATTTTTAATTGTTGCTCGTGTTAGATTGAGTTTATCTATTAATTTAACTGTATTTTGTAAATATTATAACAAAATGACAACTTCTTTAATTAAAAGCAATCGTGGCAAAGATTTATTGGTTTTCGAAAATTTTACGTTTTATAAAACAAAAGTTTTAAAAAGTGAAGAAGTGTTTTGGAGATGTATCCAAACCAAATGTAGTGCTAAGGTGTTTACTATTGGATCTGATCTTACCGTATCCAGAAGTGCTTCGTTTCATAACCATCAACGAAATGAAAAGAAACTGAATAGGAAAATTGTTTCAAACTCTTGTAAGCGGAAAGCAGTAGATGATATAAGTGAAAAACCGTCAAAAATTATACGCAGAACACTTGCGAATAATTTGCCAGCCACAATTACGACGACTGATATTAGTTATATCAGAAAAAACATGTACAACTGTCGCCGAAAAGTGATGCCCAGTGGACTTCCTTCCAATATTCAAGAAGTTCAAGAGGTAGTACAGACGTCTGCGCCCCAAACCAGCAAAAACGAATGTTTTCTGTTTATAAATTGTTTAAAAAGCAATATAATTGTATTTAGTTGTGAAACTAATATTCGCGTTTTAACCGAAATGGATATTCTGTACATGGACGGTACATTTACTTATTGTACCAAATATTTTTTACAGTTCTTTACCATACACGGGTTAACTAATGGACATTATATTCCCTTATTGTATTGTTTACTGCCTAACAAAAACACTAAGACCTACATGGAACTTTTTTCTTTATTAAAATCCAACATATTTGAAGCATATAACATTGAATTTTATCCAAAAATTATTTATGTAGATTTTGAAAAAGCGATACACAACGGTATTGTGCAAATCTGGCCTAACACTGAAATAAAGGGCTGTAGATTTCACTTACACTAAGCGTGGTTTAGAAAAATTCAGTCACTTGGTTTAACTTCAGAATTTAAAACTGATTCGGAAATAGGCAAGTGGCTGAAACATATATTTGGTCTTACTTATTTAAATCCAAAAGATGTAGAAGATTGTTTTGTTTTTGAATTAATGGCATATAAGCCTCAGAATGCAATTTTAGACAAATTCGCCGATTATTTAGTTGAAACATATGTAGATAGTAATGCAATATTTCCCCCTTATTTCTGGGCGGAAGGAAAAGCTTCAATTTCTCATAGCACAAATGCATGCGAGTCTTTCCATTCACATTTCAATTCATCTTTCTACAACACACATCCTTCTATACACATAGGACCAGCTCTCAACGGGCCATACCCGGCAATAAGTGGCAACAGCGAATCCCCCTCTACGCGCAGTAGCCTTACATTACCATACATTGCAGAGTTATGAATTTAGTAAGACTTAAACCGCGCAAGGATATAGTCGTTTGCATATTCGTTCTGTATACGTAATTTGCCCATTTGTTTCAGATATAATAATCTCCAAGTTATTATTATTGTATTCTTAGCTGCTACGGAAAAGTAATTTTAAGTAATAAAAAAACAATAACGTTTTCTAAAAGATAAAAGTAAAAAAATCAATAATTCTGCAAAATAAATTTTAATTCTAAGAAAGTCACTAAATATAGGATTCGAAAATACCGCCCTCTCTCCCCAAACAATAGCCGAGCCTATTGTAAAACTCCCGCCTCACTCCCTCGAGATTTCTAGGGGTTATTGTCTCGAAAATTCTAAACAGTTGAACTTGCAACTGTTGCAACCTTTACGTTTGCACAGCTAGATACGAATGACGGGCAATCTATTGCATTGCTCTCGATCATCGGACTTATGTATGCGCACGCGGAGTGGCATCGTACATACGTTGCCACATCGCATTACGTTCCATACGTATATTGTTGCGTATGGCCCGTAGCGGGTTGGACCTACCGGTATATATCTTTATTGAAAAAATTAAAGAATTTCAGGTTGACACTTATGTAAAAATTCAAAGTCGGCATATTGTCAAGCGTATTAAAGATAGACAAGTTCAGCTTAAATTGAAAAATCTCCAACAATTGATACTTAAATATGAATTTCATCAAATAAACAGAATAGATTTTGTAAAATGTGTTTCACATTACAATAAAATTAAAAAATTGTACATACATATATGACAACTTACTGTATATATTAACTCTGCTTTTACTTACAATAAACAATATTTAAATGTAAGATTTTGTAAAATGTGTTTCACATTACAATAAAATTTAAAAATTGTACATACATATATGACAACTTACTGTATACAGTAAAAATCTCTTCCCTATAGTCACTTATAGAAACGTGTATTACGTATGTGTGCGTTCGAGATGCGAGGAGTGGGGACGCACGTGGCATACATATGGATGTAAGCACAAGCACATACATACATAGTATAAACGTCGATGAATGTAGAACTAGCGGCAATAATAGGGACTTTATGTAATAATTAACACAAATAAATGTGGACTTTTTGGAAGATTTTAATATTTTTAACGTTTAAAACAATGTCAGATATACCTATAGCAATAACAATAAGTAAAGCGGTAAATCATAATAATAATAATAATAATAATATTTATTCATTTTAGACACAAACTTAGTGTATATGAGTCGTCACAATAAAAGAAAACACAACAATAAAGGACCAAACTGCCATTAGTCATACAAAAAAAAATTACTTAATACTTAAAGAAATATATCACGTATATCACAAAAAAAAACAAACATTAAAATAAACGAAACAAGTTCATATAGATTCAGGAACGCGTATGCATATGAAGTCTGTAAACCATTTGCTTACTATTCCTCCAGGAAATCTTTAACTGAGTAGTAACACTTACATAGGAGATAATGCTTCACAGTTGATTTAAACTTTCCCATGTCACGCACATCTTTTATATCTGATGGAAGTTTATTATATACAATCTGACCCGCATATGCCGGTGATTTTTCAAAGCTCGCCGTTCTATGGCGATCAGTTCGCAACAAGTGCCCATAACGTGTCGGATAATTATGTGCCCCACAATTCTGGCTGTCTAAATTGCCCCTTATGTATTCAATACACTTGTATATGTATATACATGGCAACGTTAATATTCGGCCTCTCCCAAAAATCGGTCTGCAAGATTCGTCACTACGCAAATTAAAAATTTACCGCAAAATACGTTTTTGCTGTACAAAAACACGTTTGCAATTTACAGAATTACCCCACAGAACAGTATTATAAGAGAGAACCGAATACACCAAAGCATAGTACACATCTATCAAATAATTCTTGTGAAGACTGGATTTCAATTTAAGTATTGCATAGTAGGCACTATTAAGTCTGCCACACACATAGTCCACGTGCTCGCACCAGGTCAAATGCTCGTCGATGAATACACCCAAGAACTTTATGTTCTCAAGAACACTCAGTTTATCACCATTAGGGAAAGCAAAACTATCACTTATTATACCTTTTCGTTTGTAAAATTTAACACATGCACATTTACTAGTGTTTAACAAAAGACAGTTTGTGAAGCACCACTCACTAAAAGCTGTCAAGATTTGCTGCACTTTAGATAACAGATCCCCTTCATTATCAGAAATCACGAGCATTGAAGTGTCATCAGCAAACATTACCAGTCCATCTGGATTAACATGTCTAGGTAAGCAGTTTATAAACATTATAAACAATAACGGCCCAAGCACTGATCCCTGCGGAACTCCAAGCTCAACACAGTATTCTCTTGATGTCACATTATCCAGCCTAACAGACCTTGTTCTATTGGTGAGATATGAATTCATCCATGACAGAACCCCACCCCTTATACCCAACGCGTAAAGTTTTTCTATAAGAAAGTCGTGACGAACAGTATCGAATGCAGCCGTTAAGTCAAAAAATAATCCTAACGCATACATTCCCTTATCAATCGCCTTATAAATTTTGTCAGCAAAGTTATATGTTGCAGTAGCAGTGGAAAAGCCCATGCGAAATCCATGCTGCGCATCACTCAACGCACTGTTCATAGTTAGGAAATTAGTAATCCTGTCAGACACAATTCTCTCCAGTACCTTAGAAAATTCATTCAAAACAGACACAGGCCTGAAATCCTCAATAGACAACGAAGATTTCCGCTTATGAACTGGCACTACCAAGGACTTCTTAAACACAACCGGAAACGTACAAGTATCCAGAGAGAGATTAAATAAATATTGCAATGGCCGCACTAGAAACTCCAGGGAACACTTAATCAGTGTTGTTGGAATACCACCATTGCCAGAGTGATTACTATTTTTTAGCCTGAGGATAGCTCTTGATATTTCCTCATGGCCAATCTCATCAAAGAAAAGAGAGCCAGACACGGACCCATCCGATGTACAGGCCAGAGGTAATCCCATCGAGTAACGCTGTATCATTTTATTTCTAGCGTCACCACTAAAGTACTCCCCAAAAACTTCACTTGCACATCTATAACTTCTATTTTCTATACATAATAAATAAAACCTTCGTATGTTTTAACGGATTTAAACAGCCATATTTTTCAAAATTTTTAATTATGTGTCTTATCGTTTCAAACGCAATGGTACGTTGAAAGTTAATTTGAAATATCCGTGCAATTTCTCTTATGCTGCGACCAAGATGATACTGTTTTACGACAATTTTTTTTTGTTCAAGGGTAAAAATATCCATCGTGAATACCGACACAAGTTAGCTTATACGTAATCAATAGCCATAAATTTAATAAATCCAAGAAAACAAATACTGGAACTTTGATAGAATAAATAAACGTAAGAAAGGCGTGCATCGCTGCTCGTCTCCGCGCTCCCCATCCCTACTTCTCACTTCAGGAACACACACATACGTAATACACGTATGTATGCATATTCTACTGACTATAGGGAAGAGATTTGTACTGTATATTAACTCTGCTTTTACTTACAATAAACAATATTTAAATGTACCCAGCGTTTTATTTTGGTCCAATTTCCTTTTATGTTACTTTTTGGTTATCAGGTTAAAATACAAATTGGTGAGGAAAATACCTGTAAGATTAAGAACGACCCTTAGTTCTGGTGAGGAAAATACCTTACGGATTATCTGACCCGAGCGGTTGGTGAGGAAATTACCTCCGCCCGATTAGATATGTAATTCGCAAACAGGTTCAGTTTGTTTTTGTTTAAGAATCAGTTAAGATGTCCAAGCGAGTGTGTTTAAGTTTAGCTGAGAAAATTAAAATTTGGAGGAAGTTGATAAAGGCTGCAAAAAAAATGATGTTGCTGCAAAATTCGGTGTTTCTCCAAGTTGCGCGTCTCTGATAATAAAAAGTCGCGAAAGTATCATCAAGAAAATGAATGTTCCAAGCAGTCGAAAACGAGTACGGGTGTGTTCTTACGAGAATGCAGGAACTGAAACCGAACCCGAACCTAAACGGGTTCAGGTTCGCTGTTTATAAAGACTTTGAACCCGCACCCGTTGAACCCAAAAATTCAGCAAGGTTCGGGTTCAAAAATATAAAAAAATAGAGAAATATTTAATAGAAGAATAATAAAAAACATTACATTTCTTGCATGCAAAAGAAAAATTAAAAACAAAATCCAAATAAAATAACGACTATTTGTAGCGAACAAGTAACCAGTAACCTTCACACAAACTAGACTAAAATGGGAAATCCCCTTTTTCTGTTTGAGCTATGTACAAACATAATATTTGTGTTAAACAAATCAGTAGGCAAATATTTTCTTGTAACCAATGCAAATAGTAGCGACGCAAACCGTGTATTAGTATATTTTAACTTTCTTAAAGTAAACGTGGGTTGTTAAAATCAACACTTAAATTGTTTTTAGTAAAGTGAGTGCTCACATTCAAATTTAAAAATTTATATAAATTTTTTGATTTTTCTAACCCAGAGATGTCTACGAAATTTACGAAAAATTTATTTGTTTATGATGCAGGAAAAGATGTATCTATATGCTCAGAATGCAAATATGAAATGAAAGGTACGGCAAATCTTGGGCGGCATATACAACGGAAGCATCCTGAACTATTCAAGAAAACTCAAAATGAATCGTCAACATCTAAATTGAGTCAGATCACCAATAAAAGAGCAAGAGCGGAGGAAAATACCCTTGAACAGTATTTAAATATTATCAAGATAAAAACCTGCAAACAAAGTTTCATTGATTCCTGCGTAAAATTAGTAACCGTTAATGGCCGTCCTTTCACAATCTTCGAAGATTCTGGCATGAAAGAAATAATCGATCCGATTATGAATGCACTAAAAGTATCAGTAAATAGTCATAATATAAGTGATCTTGTTAACAACAAAGCAACGGAAATAAAAAACAAAATTAAATTGGAAATATCAAACAAAATTATTTCAATTAAAATTGATTCTGCTTCTCGTCTTGGTAGATGTATTGTAGGGATAAATATTCAATATATTTTTGACGGAAAAATAAAACTACGAACTTTGGACATGCATGAGGCTCAAAATCGTCAGACAGGAGCCTACATAAAAAATCTTATCATCAGCGTTCTTGATTGTTACGACATAAAACTGCAGCAAGTATATTCAATTACATCAGATAACGGAAAAAATATGATCAAAGCTGCTGAATTATTAAAAGACGAGTATGAAAACTTTGACATGGAAGATGAATTTGATGCAGCTGAAGCAAATGCGCTTTCTTATATTGAACTGGAAGGAGCAGAAACATTAGCACATTCACACCCAAAAATTATTCATTTCAGATGTGTTGCTCATAGTTTACAGTTGCCAGTGCTCGACACAATATCTAGTCCTCCTTTTAAGAAAATTCTTGATCAATGCAGAGCCATTTGCAAAAAATTGCGAACACCAAATATTTCTTCTTTAGCTAAGAAGCTAAACTTGAAAAAAACCGTGCTAGACTGTCAAACTAGATGGAATTCCAGTTATGACATGGTTCAAGCCTTATTGGAATACAGAAGTTTTTGTTCGGAATTGCTGGATGCTGAATTAACTATGACTGATAGTACTTGGAATATTTGTGAAGAATTCGTAGAAGCTTTTGCACCTGTTAAAAAAATAACGCTGAAACTACAAGAAGAACAGATGAATTTAGGCGATTTTTATAGAATCTGGCTTACTTTTAAATTGGAGCTAACAAAAGATGACAAAACAAAATCATTTTCAAAAGAATTATATTTAAATATTATAAAAAGAGAAAACAACTTTATTAACAATCCACTTTTGATTGCAGCAGTATTTCTAGATAGCAGGTTTAAGGTCATTCTAAGTCCCGAAGATGTTGAAAATGCTAAAAAAACATATTTTGAAAACAATAAAAGTTTTGAAAAATTTACAAATGGAAAGAGAAAAAGAGAATTTTGTGAGAGAATCAATATCTTTTTCTTCAGATGATGATGAAGATATGCTCGAACAAGTTCTAAAAAAGAAGGAAAGGTTTTATAAATCAAATGTATCAAATTCAAATGTAAATGTCACCGCTTCGATTGATAATTTAGTTAAAAATGAATTTGATATATATGAAAAATATCCAAGACTGGGAAAAGAAAAAAACATTTTACTATTTTGGGAGCAACATAAAACGGAAACGCCATTATTGTATCAAGCGGCTCAGATTATATTCGCAGTACCTGCTACGCAAGTAAGCGTCGAGAGGGCCTTTTCAGCCTTGAAATTAATTTTATCCCCACAAAGAACAAATTTAAAAGAAGAAAACTTGAAAAATATATTAATTGTAAAATTAAACGAAAATTTCTTTGAAAAATAAATTTTCTACTAATAAAACACATGCAGTTTTTTTAAACTTTGAACCCGAACCCTGAACCGAACCCGAACCTGAACTTTTTATTTTGATTAACCCGAACCTGAACCCATTTTTTTCGTGGTTTCAGTCCCTGCGAGAATGTAAATGAAGCAGTTTTACGATGGTTTCAAGTGGTCCGTACGCATCAAAACGTACCAATATCGGGAAATTTAATAAAGCATAAGGCTCTACAATTTGCTAAAGAATTTAACTGCGTTCATTTTCAAGCTAGTGAAGGGTGGTTGAGTGCCTGGAAGACTCGCAAGGCAAGAGCGCGCTTACCGGCTAATGCCACTTTCTGTCATCAACACGACGTTCGAAACTTCTACTTTTAATGACGTCGAAAAATATATTTTTTACGTTAAAATAAGTATTTCACTGAGAAGTCACTCTCCCATCAAACCGCCTTCTCATTTAGTTTCAATATTTTTTGGAAGTTTAAATAAACATTTATAATTAGTAAAGGAACTTGTGAAGTGTTAGTATAGATCTAAGATCTTCTTTGAAGACAACACAAGCAAACGTTAAGAAAGCTGTCTAATAATACTCTGTAATATTATATTTATTATAGTTACTATATTAAATACATATATAATATATAATTTAGTGATCCTTTAATTGAATACACAGTTATCTATAAAATTTGTGCAATATTTTCTCTTATACACTATAGCTCATTATAATACGAACGAAAGACAATGGAACTACGAAAAATGCAATCTTATTTTCGATAATATATGTCCATTACTACAGTCCATCTCACCCTAACTTCGAAGTATTGCTTTTATGGAGATTGCACGATAGTTACCAAATTTCTAGCATTAGAGTTATTTACTTAACAAGTTGCTATACGTAAGATGGATTTTTCAATTTGACATTTAAAATTGAAGTAGTTTACATTTTAGGTTAGAAAACTCGTAATTCTGTACTTACAAGACGTACAATTTCGTAGAAACTATAAATATTAATGCACAAAGGTGTAAATGTATACCAAGCGCCAATTAAGTTGGCGCGAGGAGGAGGTGCGCAGAAGCCGTTTTTAAAAACGTCCACCCCCCCACTACTCAAGAAAATGTCAGAATACATTTGTCACTGACGTTTGACGGAACATAATGTCTTGGCTAGGGGATCATAAAGTGATACACGCTCAGAGGTTAGAATTATCTGACATTTGATGTAAAATCAAATACAAATCTCCCCACTAATTCTAATCCTGCGCGAACTTACCTCTCCTCGCGCCAATTTAATTGGCGTTTGCTATACATAGATAAAACAAACAACAAACTTCTATGGACAATTTTTGTTTAAATCAAAACACAATATACGCAACAAATGACAGACCGAAATATTCAAGTGACTTAAAAAAGTACAACGCAAAATAAAAATATTCGCTAGATAGATTCGCAACATAACTATAGAGCGTTTCACGCCCACGATGAAGTATGGGCTCTTATGGAGCATTCCCCTCTTTTATTTTCTTTAAGAAATTGCAACGCGCTATCCTTTTCCACCGCTCGCTATGTCGAAAATTTACATTAGTTTCTATTGGCGATTTTTAATTCGTACAGATAACCAGACTGCTACAGTACAGTATTTTGTTCACTTTGTTATATTGTCAAGTGTCAAATTGTTCCTTTCCGTATTTTTATTAAATATTATTTGTTGACAATGATCTCCCTACTTTTACACGATCAACATTATAGACTTTTGAAAGATATTGGTTTTGAATTTCAAACTGTAAAACGGAAAAGCATACTCATTGAACGAGATGATATTATAAGATGGAGACACAAGTATCTGCGAGTTATCAAGACATTTCGAAATGAAGGTAAAGTTTCTTTGTTCTTTATATAAAAGCATATACCTATAATAATAATAATATTTGTTCCAGGTAGGTGTATAGTTTACACAGATGAGTCGTGGGTTAATGTAGGACACACAGTAAGTAACGTCTGGCAAGATACTACAATAAAAAGTACTCGAGAAGCATTTGTTCGAGGATTGAGTACAGGATTAAAATCTCCGAGTGGTCTTGGTCCTCGCTTTGCATTAGTACATGCTGGCAATGAAAATGGCTTACTTCCTGGTGCCGAATTAACATTTCTATGCAAGAAAAATACAGCTAATGCACATAATGAGATGGATGCAGATACGTTTGAAAAGTGATTCATTGAGCATTTATTGCCAAATACTCCTGAAAATGCTGTAATTGTTCTAGACAATGTATCGTACCACAGCAGAAAGGTTGAGAAGATACCTACAAATGCATGGGGAAAAGAAAATATAATTGACTGGCTGACTGAAAAAAATATATCCGTTGAAGATAATATGTTAAAAAGAGATTTGTTGTTTAGTGTATCACAAGTAAAATATCAATATGACAAATATAAGCTTGATATGTTGGCGAAAGATGCTGGCAGAGTAGTTCTACGTTTACCACCTTACCATTGTGAGCTGAATCCAATAGAGATGGTTTGGGCCCAAGTGAAAAATCACATAAAGATGCACAACACTACGTTCAAAGTAAAAGATATGGCACCATTAATTACGAGTACCTATAGTAATGTGGTAGGAATGAGTTCGCGACTTGGCAACTATGTACGCTAACTCCATATGGCCTGTACTTCATCATGGGCGTGAAACGCTCTATAGTGTCAAATAAAGATAGTTATATACGTATTGCTCGTAGCTAATAAGCGAGAGTTATGCTCCAGAAGACCCAATACTTCCAAGTTAGGGTGACATGGACTAGAATATAACTGAAAGAGAACTGGATCAAAATCCCATAAGATTTAACACGGGGGTCTAAAATCACATTTTATCTCCACTTTTTTTTTCAGTCATGTGACCAGATCACAACTTGTGCGAAACTCAAACGTTCAGGAACAGATTAACCAGTGCATTTTCTGTTTTCACCGTAAAATTCAAACGCCTAGAAACAGGTTGTAACGATGTAATATTAGTGGCCCAGAATGAAGACAACCTGCAAAGACTGATTCAACATAACAGCTAAGACATTCAACATGATAACCACTACCCAGAAAACAAAAACCATTGTAATTAGCACAGAATCGATCAGATGCAAACTGAAAATTGCCGGCGCCAGCATTAAGCAAGTATCGGAGATACAATACCTTGGTATCACGTTGTCCAGCTATGGAGACGTGGGGAGAGAAGTAAATGTCAGGTACGGAAGGCAACACCATATGTCTCAGAAGACATCGTTATCCCTTGGAGGATTGATCGACGAGCTAATAACTAGCTAGAATAACTAAACATGATCTCAGTAAAAGTGTGTTAGTTTTCGAGATAATGGTTGCATAATGAGTAGTATTGACGCTAATTAACACAAACATAGAGTCCAGAAGAATGCCAGGTCAGTTGGAAATGATCTCTAATACAATAAGTCCTAATCACTAGGCAAAATACAGGTCCAAAAAAAAAAAACAAAGCAAAAATCGATAGTATGAGTACAAGAAGAATTAAGATGTTAAACGATGCTCGGCAAATAAAGTAATGTAACATATTGCCTAACAATTACAGTATGCGTCAGTATCTATCTCACTCTAACTCAGTCGAATCGATTTTCTGCAAGTTTGAATTAATTGAATAATTTCAATAATGAGCTCCTTTTGCTGTAACAAACCAATATCCTTTTTTCTAAATTAATACATGGCAAATATTGTACTATTTTCAGTGACCAATGTTTGAAAATAACTTGCTATATTAGCGCCCTACGTTTTTTTACAGTACTAAGGAGTTGTAATTAGACAATAAAGTAATATCTCATTGTGATAACTAAACCAGGCATTTACAAAACATCCATTTCGTCAACACGACCTCGTTGAGTTATGATCTTACACTACAATGTTTTATCTTGTAACCAGGTCACTAGGCTAAGGGAACACACTCTAATATATAACATAATTATAATGTAGTGTTTACTATTGTTATCGTTGTTATTATCGTTATTAAATTATATGTTGTTATTTAATCGTTGTCCTGTATATTATTTATCACACTGATAAACCCGCTGTTAAATGGAACTATCTCGTCAACAATGTTACCTCCGGGACCAGGTGACATTACATGGCGATCCTGCTAGCCACTTAAAACCGTATATAAATTAAGTGGAAAGTGGAACGAACTGTCGAACATATGGTAAGCCGATAAACATGGCAACAAAAGGGAATTCAGCCGAAGCCAGGAGACGGTCTAAGTCACTCACATGTCTGCCCCGGAACCGTTTCTCCACCTCCAAGAAGAAACACAGAAGAATGCCAAGAATGCAAAAGTTGTATTAAATCCATAAATATTAATTTAAATGAAGCTTTAGAAATTCTAAATGATAGATTAAGTAGTAGCATAAGTATAGAGTCTGACAATATGGCCGAAAAGTTTGATTTACGTACTGCCGCAAGTTTGTTACCTGTCATGAACGGTAAAGAAGTAACGCTACAATTAATAGATTCGATTGAATTGTACGATTCCTTGTTAGATGACGCGGGGAAGAAAAACTTAACAAATTACGTTTTAAAAACTCGCTTATCACCGAAGGCAAAATTAAGGCTGCGTAAAACATACACTAACAATGCCGACCTAATAACGGATCTAAAAGAGCATTTCGTAACAAAAAAAATCAATTACCGCGCTAACCACGCAATTACATAACGCGAGACAAGGCTCTAAATCTATAAAAGAAGACGGGGAAACAATCGAAGAATTGCTTTCTAATTTAACAATAGCACAAGCGGCCAGTGACGACACATTAGTCGACAAATTTCGCGAAGTCAACGAAAAAATCGAGGTCAACATATTTGCGAATCGGGGAACAATGTTATTCTTTGATACGTACAAGAACTATTAGTTTTATTTTAGAGTGCCATCACTAGTAGGGTTATTCAGAATTCTATTGAAAATTAGAATATAAAATTTTGTATCTGTGGCACTTGAAAAACTCATGTAAGCAGTCGACTTTCTCGAAATTCATAAAAGGGCCATTATCTCGAAAACTAACACACTTTTCTGAGATCATATTTAGTTATTTTGGCTATCTATGAGCTGGCCTATCAGTCCTCCAAGTGATAACGTTGACTTTTGGGACACATTGTATACAGCTACTATAAGACCAGTGATAAGATACGCATCGGAAACAAGATTCGATACCTCTAGAACACAGAAGATGTTTGAGACAGCAGAGATGAAAATTCTAAGAAGGATTACAGGTAATACATTAAGAGGCCGAGTAAGGAGCGATTAGATCAGAAACACATCTGGTGTGCGAGGAATAAACCAGTAGACATTGGATAGAAAGAGGACGTGGAACGATCGTATAATGGAAGACACAAGACTAGTCAAGATAGCAAGGAATAATTCACCAAGTAACGGGTGTTTTTTATAGGTATAAAACTTTAACTTGGCAACACTTTTTTAACTGGCGGCCATTTTGTCAGCCGTTAAGTGATTTATGTTTAGTTTGGTTTGGCATTTCAACATGAATAGACTGACGCCTGAACAACGCTTCCAAATTGTGCAAATTTATTTTGAAAATCATGGTTCTGTTCGAAATACGTATCGCGCACTACGTCCATTTTACGGTCAACATAATCGTCCATCAGAGCAATTAATTCGATTAACTATGGCACGTTTTCGCACCACGTTTACTCTAAATGATAATACGCATCCACAGAGACGTCGTACAGTGCGTACAGAAGAAGTCGTTGCTGCTGTAGAGCGTAGCGTAGAGGAAGACCCGAATCAGTCTATCCGCCATCGTGCACAGGAATTGGATATGTGTCCATCCACTTTATGGAAGATTTTGCGGAAAGATCTTGGTTTGCGTGCTTACAAAATCCAACTCGTGCAAGAATTGAAGCCACACGATCACCTAGCAAGGCGTAGATTCGGTGAATGGGCCCAAAACAAGATTGCCGTTGATCCCGATTTTCATAAGCGAATTTTGTTTAGCGATGAAGCTCACTTTTGTTTGAATGGATACGTCAATAAACAAAACTGCCGTATTTGGAGTGATGGTAATCCTCAAGTGTATGTTGAGACACCGTTACATCCAGAAAAACCTGACTGTTTGGTGTGCTTTACGGCCTGGTGGAATCATTGGTCCGTACTTCTTTAAAAACGATGCTGGTCAGAACGTTACAGTCAATGGTGACCGCTATAGAGCCATGATTACTGACTTTTTCGTTCATCAATTGAACAACCATGATGTGCAGGAGCTGTGGTTTCAACAAGACGGCACAACATGTCACACAGCTCGTGCCACAATTGATTTATTGAAGGAAACGTTTGGTAACCGCATAGTTTCACGTTTCGGACCCGTGAATTGGCCTCCAAGATCGTGCGATTTAACGCCGCTAGACTATTTTCTGTGGGGATATGTGAAGTCGCTAGTCTACGCCGATAAGCCCGAAACGATTGACCACTTGGAGGACAACATTCGCCGCGTTATTGCCGATATACGGCCACAAATGTTGGAAAAAGTCATCGAAAATTGGACCTCCAGATTAGACTACGTCCGAGCCAGCCGTGGCGGTCATATGCCAGAAGTCATATTTAAATTATAATGCCAGAAGATTATCTTTCGAATAAAGTAAATTTCATGTCAATTTAAAAAATTCATTTTTGTTTTATTCCATTTCAAAGTTCTATACCTCTATAAAAAACACACTTTATCAGGAGCATCGGCCGACCCAGAAAAGACGGAGTAACAACATTCCCTAGAAGTATTACCCTTTTAGTGAACAAGCAAAATGCTTACAAAAAGGAAGAAAAAGAAGAAACAGGTTCAAGTGTGTTAACCAATTCGTTATCTGTTTATACCTGTTTTATAACTATTCATTACCTGCACGAATCTATTCCTGCGCGTGCTATGATGTAGTCACATGACTGAGAAAAAAGTGCAGGGAAAAAAATATGAATTTAGAACCCTGTCTTAAATCTTATGGGATTTTGATTCAGTACTCTCTTAGTTATACTTTCATTTTAGGCGCTGTGGAATCAAATTCATAATTTTAACTACAACAAGCGTGCTTTAAATATACAAAAATAAAAGGCATATTCTTTATTCCGCAGTCATCCCCAAGGCAATAAGCGTATTTATGTGATATTACAATATCATGTAATAAAATCGGAAGACATCAACGCAGAAATGTATTGTTCAAACTTAACAAGAAATAAGATGGGGCTAGAAATATTGTGAAAACATTGAGTTATTTCCCGCCAAATTCCTTTTATCTCCCGCCTGGACTTATAGAATAAATCAGCTTTTTTAAGGGCACTTTTATCAAGTAGATCCGTATGTAAAATGTTTTATAGAAATTTAAGTTTTACGCGAGCTATTTTTATTTTACAAGTTCCGTTAAGTTGGCAACAGATACTAATGGTAGCCTTAGTAGTACGCTTTTATATGAGCCATTATTTGCAAAACTCGCTATTCGACAAAATGTCCGAAACTGTTTTTTTTGTTGTTGAGTATTGTTCAAATTTTACAGAGGAATCGAATGATAAAATCAGAAGTTACCAAAACTCTTTCTGTAGCATGCAAATACTGTCCAAATATCACAGTTATTTGCAGAACTTGGTCTTTGCTTGACGTTTGATTTGCAAAACTGGTTGTTTGCTTTCCAACAAATAAAATTTGCCTGTCGAACCACGCGATGAACACGTTATCCTACTTAAAGTTGTTTATAAGAAACGGATTTCCGTAGTTTGCATTTAGTCTGATTTCAGTATTTGTATTATGGAGTTCGTAGGTGACAATAGTTTGTTGATTGCACCTAGTCCTTGCGGAAAAGGACGCAAAAAGGTTCCACAGCCAGAACAATATAAAAGGAATGTTGATAAGATTGCTAGGTAAGTACATTATCTTGATCATGATTCTATGATTTTAAAATTGTGCTGCAATCGTTTGATTTCTTATGAAGTTTCATTTGTTTTTTGCGGTTTTTAAACACTGGTTAGGGGTAGTACACACAAAATGTCTAATCCGGAGTTTTGTTGTTACAGATATAAACCCAAAGCACTGCCGGCCTTTCCAACTTGTGGTCATAATGGACGACCCGGATTGCCGTATGATTGTACCACACTTACAATGAAACAAATTAAAGATTTTCATGCCTACTTTTATCAGTCAAAAGATAAAATTAAACAAGACCTTCTCATTTTGGCTTGTTGCAAAGGACAAAAACCGAACAGAGAGAAATGTAATCATGCTGCAGTATCGATAAAATACCACGTACGTTTGAGTGAGGGCCATTTAATTAGAGTATGTGCTAAAACGTTTGTAGGCATCACGAAAGTAAGTAAGGACCGTATACAAAGGGTAGTAAGAAATTTTGTTGTCAGAGGGGAGCTACCAAAAGAACGTAGAGGTGGCAACAGAGTGGGTCCAAAGAATGATGAGAAAAGGAACTGCATCAAAAAATTTTACTGTAGAAGCAAGACAAGCGTGAGGGTGTATTTGCCATGTGACTTGAATTACACATTATCTTCAAAGAGTGCCTCAGCCTATGCATGTGAAACTTTCTTATTTTAGAAAGTATGTGAATGCTAACTACAACATTGCGTTTGGAACTCCGATGACTGATTGTTGCTCCACTTGCTTGAGAACAAAGGAGCAGTTAAAAGTAGCAACTTCTGTAGATATTCGGCAAAAGTTAATCACGGAGCCTACTTAAAAATACTAAGCCTAACACAGCCTACTTTTCTTTTGACTGCCAAAAAAACTTGGCTTTACCTAGACTGCCTGATCAAGCGGCTTATTTCAGCCAGCAAATAAATTATTATAATTTTACAATTGTCGCTGGAACTTCCAAAGCTAAACTAAGCCCAAGAAATGTATTTTCTTACTTGTGGACGGAAATCGACTCCCGAAAAGATTCTAATACAATAGCATCGGCTGTATAACATGCTCTAAAAATTTTTTATTTTGATCCCGACATAGAAACAGTACGTTTGTTCGCTGATGGTTGCAGCGGACAAAACAAGAACACGAATACGATGGCAATGCTTGCTTACTGGCTTCTAGAAGAATCTCCGAAACAAATTCACTTGATTTTCCGATCGTCGGTCATTCCTTTATTCCGCCTGATCGCATCTTCGGCCTTATAGAAAAAGACATAAGAAAAAAACCTGTTATCGTGGAACTTAGGAGCTACGATGATATAATCAGGAAGCATTCTACTATTCGAAAAATCGGTATCGATTGGGATGTGTATGATTGGAAAACAACGACCAAGCGAGTCATTAAGCTCCCTGGCTCATGGCACTTTCAATTTAATAAGGTAAAGCGGTTTATTTTTTACAAAAAAGACAAACATGTTATAGTTCAAGGTGAACCCAATTACTCCTTTGACGTAGGAAACCCCAGAAGGATTTGTAAAAAAAAAATTTCTCTTTCTTCAATGGCTCCTGAGAAAATACCTCTGGGAACAACACTAAAGGGGGATAAAGGAACGATTAATAGTCTCCTTTCCAAACATTACGGAGATAACTGGAGAAGCCTTCCTGAATTACGTTTCTATAACGAACACTTGCAGAAAGATTCTGCTGTACCGGAAGAAACCGCTGATGGATTAGAAAATGCCTAGACTGACTGCTGTCTCGTTTCAGTTCGGAAGTCTTTTGAGTTTATTTCGTTTTGTTATTAGTTCTATATTTATTTCCTTTAAAATATCATTAATGGAACCTGTATGTTGCCATAAATAAATTCTTTGAGTTTGGTATTTACCTAAATTGTTTTTTTATACTAGATAATTATTAGCAAAACTGGCTATTTGCAATATATTTTAATTTTTTTAAACAAAGCTGTAAATATTTTAGGCTGCAAAGTTCTCAATTCCACTCCTAAAAATTTTAAGCCAAATTTATAAATCACTTTATTTTGCGAAACAGCACTACTAAGCTGTCAAACGTTTTTTTTGATTTCTCAACAAATGCTTTCAAGCAAATGGCGAGTTTTGCAAATAATGGCCTCATATATGCAACGCCATCTGTTATAAATAATGATACTTTTTCTTTATTTATATCGTGCTTTTCACCCCATAGCGATTTCAAGCACGAATTTTCGTTACACGATATAAATTCTGCATTACTTGTTTCGATTCTATTAGAGGTAAGTAGATGTGTAGATATTGCTATGTCCCTGTCAATCAGATATTTACGCAATAGAGCTACAAATTAATTTAAGTCCTTTCCTGATTGCCGATCTCTAGTATTAAGATGCTCCTTCGAATAAAACAATGGTATATTACATATCGAGGCGGAAAGTGGTTCATTACCGTCGAGAGATTAGAAAGTTCACCGAGACGCGAATTAATTTTTCCGCCAAGGTTTGTATACTATTTTACTTACGATCGATTAGTAATTAATTATTATATAAACTATTAAATCACTAAATTTCAAAAATATAATAACGAGCGATCATTAAAATTTTCATTTGTAGCTGGCCGTGTATATAAAAATTATGTCGTAGCTTTAGTCATTAAGATGTAATTTCAAACATCTGTCAGTGTCAAATATATTTTAATATTTTAAAGTTTCATCAAAAGAAAAAGTAATGGCCTTTAATGATATGCATAAAGCGTTTATGGTAGAATGTTACTTCCTGACATCTCAAAAAATTGATGGTATTTGGCAGCATTCAATAGAAAATTGCTTTGCGGAGTTTGAAGAGAGATATCCAAATACTGTTCCTAGCTATAAAACTTTCCGTGATACGCTAATGCATTGTGTAAATCTTTTTCGTCAAACAGGCAGTATTTTAAGGAAAAAAGGAAGCGGTCCTCCTCTCAAGAGAAGTCGCGGCGTAATTGAAAATGTCAGACAAATTATTAACGAATCTCCTCAAACATCTATTCGCAGAGTTTCGCAACAAGTAGGGCTTTCGTATGGAACATGTCAAAAAATTTTAAAAAAGGACTTGCACATGTATCCATATAAATTAACTTCTGTACAAAATCTATTACCAACGGATTATGAAAAAAGAACACAATTTTGCCAATGGTTTATTCAAACAATGACAGACAATATTTTAAATCATACTTTTTTCACCGATGAAGCTTGGTTTTATTTGAAAGGTTATGTTAATTCGCAAAATATGCGTATGTGGTCCAGTGAAAATCCTCATTTCTACAGAGAAGTTCCTCTACATCCAGAAAAAATAGGCGTGTGGGTAGGTATGAGTCGTTACCGATTAATAGGACCAATATTCTTTGAGGGCATGATAACATCGGAGAAATATCGTAACGAAATTCTCAGTGTTTTTACTAATCGATTGACTAATGATGAACTCCAGGTCGGATATTTTCAACAGGATGGGGCTACATCTCACGTTACACTTGAAAATATTCAGTTTTTGCAACATTTTTATGGCGATAGGATAATAAGTAGAAATACAGCGATTCCATATCCACCACGATCGTGTGATTTAACAGTCATGGATTTTTTTGTGTGGCCATATATAAAGAATATTATTTATGAAACACCAATTAATAATCTACAAGAGTTAAGACATAAAATCATTGAAAAATGTGAACACATCAATAACTTACCGCAAATACTGATCAATGTTTTCAATGCTCTACGAAATAGAGTGCGATTATGCTTGGTGGAGAATGGTCAACATTTTACACATTTTTTATAATATTCTATTACTTTGTATAAAAATTATAAATATATTTAATATAAAAGTCAGCATTTCAAATTATTTTTTAACAATCATGACGTTTGAAATTATAATGACAGATCTCCTCTAATAACTTAAGTTAGGACATACTTTTTGTGTACATGGCTTACTTGAGCGAAAATTTTAATGATCACTCGTTAGTATTAAATTTCATGGCATTTTAATAAATGCTTTTGATAGGTACTTAGCGAATACAATCCCGGGATCCCGGCCGGGTTTTGATCCTGTAAACCCCGAGACTGTACTTGCCAGTTTGCATTCCGTAATCAGTTGCGCCTTGACAATGACTTTCCCTAGATTATATTTAGGGCATTAATTACATAAAGACAAAAAATCAACCTTAGGTACGCCGTACGATAAAAGAACTACACAGGTACAGCCCAAATAATATGTAACTTAGAGGGGACTTTCCCGCCCGGCAAACTTCAATGCAATACTGTTAAAGTAATTCCCCAACGGGCCAACAGGGGAATCATCCGATCACCTCATATAATATATCATAATATTGTTGCGATGGATTCTCCGTCGGGGATTCCCTGTACGAAAGTATAAGTACGCTTATTAGGATTTACTTTTTTCATTTATTATTCTACCAGCGACAAGGTTACGTCATTTAAATTTAAAAGTCAATTATCTGAAGAAGTTATTTTAAATTGCGGGAGACTTTGTTCAACATAAAAAAAACAGTGATACGTTGTCAGCGTGGAGTTATTTTTTAGTTGCGGAAGACGGGAATAGTGCTAAATGTAAGCGATGCCCTGCCATTCTCAAGACTTTGGATGGATCGACTAAAGGATTACATACACATTTATCATCAAAACATAATATTAAAACTTTAGCTGACGTTAATCGTTTAACAGCTTCAACAAGTCAAGATTCAGAAAATCTGAACACAGCACCCCCGCCAACTAAACGAAAGTGAGAAGATTATTTTACTAAAACTGCCGACGATAGTCTGGATGATGTTTTGGCAAGAATTATTGCATTAGATGGATTTCCATTCAGTGTATTCCTAACTTCACACGATTTGAGAAAATTGCTCTTAGCGAAATACACGGATTGACCAAAATCAGCCGTCACAATTCGAAAGCGTCTTACGAACTACAGTGAAAAAATCAGAAAGCAAGCAACTGCAGAATTAAAACATTGGAAAAGTGCAGGTGAAAGATTCAGTCTATCATTCGACGAGTGGACATAAACGTCCAATAAATGAAACATGGCTGTCAACGTTCATTCATATAAAAAAATTTGGAGCAACAATAGGACTCGTTCCTATTTATGGAAGTATAGCGGCTGAAAATTGTCTTCGTATATAGAAAGAGCGTCTAAGTAAATTTGATATTTCCCTGGAAACTGATAATTGATATCGTGGCTACTGTAACCGATGTACCGAACGTTATGATAAAGGTGGGACAGCTTGTTTGCACTGAACAACAACTGTGTCTCGCACATGGTATCAATTTGGACGTCTGTGATGTGCTTTATAAAATAAAGAATTATTTTCAAGACAGGCAAGACAGCCCTACCTCAGACTCAGATGATACTATAAATGAATCAGCTGTGACTGCTGATTATATGAACGAGAGCGATGATGATGACAATTTAGAAGACTTAGACTGTCCAGAATCAGGTTTAATCTTAATGTTACAAGATGAACTTGCGCGAGAACACATACCAGAGCTAACGAAAGATGAAAACATTAATTAGCTGATAAAGAAAAAAGTTGTACTGCATTTGAAAAGATCACCACTGAAAAATGAAACAGTACTTCAAAAATATGTGAAGATTGAAAATGAAAAAGAGCTGTCACTTCTTTTGGACTGTAAAACCACGTGGAATAATTTGTTAACCATGCTGGAACGATTTTCTCTTTTAAAAACCTGCATTTAAAAAGCTCCTATAGATTTCAATCATCCAATCTGTTTAGAAGATGCTAATTTTGACTTGGTAAATAAAATTGTTGATGTGTTGACCTTAATTAAATTAACACTAGAACAATCTGTCGACGAGATGCTAATTTATGCACAGCTGATGCAGCTTTGAAATTTCTTATAAAACAATTGTCTAGTAAAAACTCAGCACTCGCCAATAAAATGAAAACATCCTTAGTGGAACGTATAAAGCAACGACGAAATGATGATTTGGAACTGGTGTGTTGAATTATTTACAAAATCCACGAAAAGATGATGAAAATTAGTTATTATCGGATTTGGAATGGCTTGACTTATTTCCAGTTCCTACACAGGCTTTAGTGAGGGCGCAAATAAAGTGTACTGTTAAAAGATTAAATAGTCGAGATGACACGGAAGAGGAAGAAAGGTCAGGATCACAAACAGATGATGAGCCAAGGCAACAAACCTCCCAACCCCAATTGACACTAAAGGAAAAGTTATAGCTGGAAATTAATAAGACCATGGAATCCCCAGATCCTGAAGTACAAAATGAATCGGGGTTGGTAAATAGTATTAGACGCGAAATGAGCCTGTTCGAAAATGGAGGGAGTTCGTGGATATCACTTAGAATTAGCATATAAAAATCTATTTGTCTATTCCTCCAACCAGTGTAGAACCTGAGCGAGCGTTTTCAGTTGCTGCTTATGTTGGCAATAAACTACGAAGCAGGCTTGGAAGTCAAACATTGGATGCTTTGATATTTCTGCGATTGTATTTTCGAAATTCTAAATAGTTTTTTGTATTGTCTTTTTGTTTCTTATTTTAGTATATTGTGTTGCGTAACAATATTAATAAATAATTTTTAAGAAATTACTAAGTTTCTTTTTCATTTGAGCCCAATTAGAAACCATATAGTCTAATCCCGGGATTACGCTTCAAAAATCCCGTAATGTCGGGATTGAAAAACATGCTCGGGGTTGTATTCTCTATAGGTACTGTTGCTAGGTAACGTAACAATTAATAGTGATATTTTCTGACAGATTATTAAATTATTATCGTACGATTTTAAACAAGATCTTTCTCTAACATCAAACAGTCATGCAAATTCCAATGTAGCAATTAATATTAATTCCAAAAGTGAATAAATTTTGAATTAAAACGTTGTCTTGCTATTTACTTAATAAACATTTGTGAATAATTTTATTATAATTTGATTTACTTATTTAAATGACACTGACGTTTCATAAATTCTGAAATGACATTACCTAGTCGGAAAAGTGACATAAGCTAGTCGATATGTATGCTACCTCGGTATGTAATAGCGCATTTTCTACCCGGTTTGGAGGTTAGAAATGTTCAATTTACTAACCGATCGTGAGTAAAACATTTTGTTTCACACAGAACAATTTTTACGTTTTATATCATGTTAAAATTCTAAAGCATTAATTGGATCATCTCTTAGATGCCCGTAAGTCGCTCAGCGTAAGGCGTTCGAATTAAAATGAGCATCAGTGTATAAAACAATATTCTACCTTATCCTAAATGTACATGATTTAAACAATAATAACCATAAATAGATAAATTTAAAACGAAATGTACAAATTTTAAAACAATAATTCATACTAAGTATGTAAAATGTAAAATAAATACACACAGATATCACAATATTTTGTTCTTTGCTTTTAAAATAAAATATAATTTTTTTTTCCTTTAAAAATCTCTTTTTTCATTAAACATTCAAACTTTCAATTCCTCATGCTATTCATAATAATAAATATATTCACATATCAAGTAGATGTACAAAGTACGAATTTTGGTGCGGGGAAATTGATCGATTTCTCGAATATTAGTGGTTGTTCTATTTTTCGTTAACTTTACGCAATTTTGTCTTGTTAAATTGACAAATAGAATTAAGGAATGCGGAACGCTCGTCAGAAGGTGGCGCAACATTCGGTGTTATGTTACCGTTCAATATGGGCGGGGGAGGCGGCGGTGGTACACCGCCTAGTGGTGGAGGCGGTGGCGGTGTTGGTACATTCGATCCTGGAAGTGAAGAAAAAATTATAATTAAAAAAAAAATCATGTAAGTGTTAAAATATACGCTGCCGCTAATAATTATTTGTTCCTTTCTGTTTTCCAAGTTATTTATAAAGCGAGACAAATCTCAATCTAGCAATATTAAAACCTGGTAAGTCCTGGAAGATCCTAGAAGCTACACACCTTGTCTCTTTGCGAGAAACTTCTAAAATGGTTAATTTACAATAATATAGCGGCCACCGTCGACGAGATTATTAATAAGAAGCAAGTCGATTTCAGAATGGTGAAATGGGCTGAAATTGTTCATTTTTTAGTCGTTTATTCATAATTTTTGAACGAACCTGTATACGATAAGATTTCTCGCTAATATTTTGTAAATTTCAATATTTAAAATTTGTATTTGTGCCAGGAACTGAAACCGAACCCGAACCTGAACCCAAACGGGTTCAGGTTCGCTGTTTATAAAGACTTTGAACCCGCACCCGTTCAGCCCAAAAATTCAGCAAGGTTCGGGTTCAAAAATATAAAAAAATAGAGAAATATTTAATAGAAGAATAATAAAAAACATTACATTTCTTGCATGCAAAAAAAAAATTAAAAACAAAATCAAAATAAAATAACGACTATTTGCAGCGAACAAGTAACCAGTAACCTTCACACAAACTAGACTAAAATGGTAAATCCCCTTTTTCTGTTTGAGCTATGTACAAACATAATATTTGTGTTAAACAAATCAGTAGGCAAACATTTTCTTGTAACCAATGCAAATAGTAGCGACGCAAACCGTGTATTAGTATATTTTAACTTTCTTAAAGTAAACGTGGGTTGTTAAAATCAACTCTTAAATTGTTTTTAGTAAAGTGAGTGCTCACATTCAAATTTAAAAATTTATATACATTTTTTGATTTTTCTAACCCAGAGATGTCTACGAAATTTACGAAAAATTTATTTGTTTATGATGCAGGAAAAGATGTATCTATATGCTCAGAATGCAAATATGAAATGAAAGGTAAACATACGGCAAATCTTGGGCGGCATATACAACGGAAGCATCCTCAACTATTCAAGAAAACTCAAAATGTATCGTCAACATCTAAATTGAGTCAGATCACCAATAAAAGAGCAAGAGCGGAGGAAAATACCCTTGAACAGTATTTAAATATTATCAAGATAAAAACCTGCAAACAAAGTTTCATTGATTCATGCGTAAAATTAGTAACCGTTAATGGCCGTCCTTTCACAATCTTCGAAGATTCTGGCATGAAAGAAATAATCGATCCGATTATGAAAGCGCCAAAAGTATCAGTGAATAGTCATAATATAAGTGATCTTGTTAACAACAAAGCAACGGAAATAAAAAACAAAATTAAATTGGAAATATCAAACAAAATTATTTCAATTAAAATTGATTCTGCTAGATGTATTGTAGGGATAAATATTCAATATAATTTTGACGGAAAAATAAAACTACGAATTTTGGACATGCATGAGGCTCAAAATCGTCAGACAGGAGCCTACATAAAAAATCTTATCATCAGCGTTCTTGATTGTTACGACATAAAACTGCAGCAAGTATATTCAATTACATCAGATAACGGAAAAAATATGATCAAAGCTGCTGAATTATTAAAAGACGAGTATGAAAACTTTGACATGGAAGATGAATTTGATGCAGCTGAAGCAAATGCGCTTTCTTATATTGAACTGGAAGGAGCAGAAACATTAGCACATTCACACCCAAAAATTATTCATTTCAGATGTGTTGCTCACAGTTTACAGTTGGCAGTGCTCGACACAATATCTAGTCCTCCTTTTAAGAAAATTCTTGATCAATACAGAGCCATTTGCAAAAAAATTGCGAACACCAAATATTTCTTCTTTAGCTAAGAAGCTAAACTTGAAAAAAGGCGTGCTAGACTGCCAAACTAGATAGAATTCCAGTTATGACATGGTTCAAGCCTTATTGGAATACAGAAGTTTTTGTTCGGAATTGCTGGATGCTGAATTAACTATGACTGATAGTACTTGGAATATTTGTGAAGAATTCGTAGAAGCTTTTGCACCTGTTAAAAAAATAACGCTGAAACTACAAGAAGAACAGATGAATTTAGGCGATTTTTATAGAATCTGGCTTACTTTTAAATTGGAGCTAACAAAAGATGACAAAACAAAATCATTTTCAAAAGAATTATATTTAAATATTATAAAGAGAAAACAACTTTATTAACAATCCACTTTTGATTGCAGCAGTATATCTAGATAGCAGATTTAAGGTCATTCTAAGTCCCGAAGATGTTGAAAATGCTAAAAAACATATTTTGAAAACAATAGAAATTTTGAAAAATTTAGAAATGGAAAGAGAAAAAGAGAATTTTGTGAGAGAATCAATATCTTTTTCTTCAGATGATGATGAAGATATGCTCGAACAAGTTCTAAAAAAGAAGGAAAGGTTTTATAAATCAAATTCTTCAAATGTGTCATCGCTTCGATTGATAATTTAGTTAAAAATGAATTTGATATATATGAAAAATATCCAAGACTGGGAAAAGAAAAAAACATTATACTATTTTGGGAGCAACATAAAACGGAAACGCCATTATTGTATCAAGCGGCTCAGATTATATTCGCAGTACCTGCTACGCAAGTAAGCGTCGAGAGGGCCTTTTCAACCTTGAAATTAATTTTATCCCCACAAAAAACAAATTTAAAAGAAGAAAACTTGAAAAATATATTAATTGTAAAATTAAACGAAAATTTCTTTGAAAAATAAATTTTCTACTAATAAAACACATGTAGTTTTTTTAAACTTTGAACCCGAACCCGAACCTGAACTTTTTATTTTGATTAACCCGAACCTGAACCCATTTTTTTCATGGTTTCAGTCCCTGATTTGTGCAAAGGGTTTTCTTTTGCAGATATTTATCCTAGTGTTAGTTAAAATTAGAAATTTAATTATAGTAATTTTCTAAGTAGATTTGAATTTAATTAGAAATTTACGATATATTCCACGTTGAGATAGGCAACTTTGTTTTCATTATAGTTTGGTTCATATTTCACGCATGTGGATGGCGTTTAAGTTCTCGAAAATTATAGAGTTGGCGTATCGTAAACAGTCAATTTGTTAGTGCAAATCAATTGCATTTTCGCGAAGTGATGTGAATTAAATAAATGCTTTCTGCATATTCGACGCTAACTATTCGAATTTTTTACTGAAAAAAAATCGACCATCTGTTCTTAATGCAATTCAAGGCATTCCCGACGATTCGAACTTCAATCCCTTAATACCTTAATGGTTAAGAGCGTGGTCCGGCAAACCAAAGCACGTAGGTTCGAATCCTGCATAAGGGCGTAAAAGAATCGAATAATTAGCGTCGTATATGTAGAAAGCACTTATTTCAGTCAATTTGTTAATTGGATTAAATTATAATAGTTTTAATGCGAATCTTTATCTTAAAATTAATTAGAATATTTTACGGTTTTGTCTGTAGTGAATTCAATTAGAACTGTCATAAGTACTTTCATTTAAGATCTCCTTGGGTATTGAAGCGTCAGTCATTTCGTGTTCATTTTTTAGACTAGAGTTTTCCATTAATAATTCTTAATTAAGAACGTAATTAATTAGTATTTTTTATCAGTCAGATTCCGAATTTTATTGTCTTAATTTTGATGTAGCGAATTGATTTTCTAATTAAGCCTTTCATCATTAATTCTTCTCGATAGTGGCTTCCCCTGTCGTCCATTTTCCTAAAAACTACGTACCTTTTCGTGTATCGTATATCGTTTCGTATATAGTATCGAGTATGCGATCTATCGTCCCTTTTGTAGTGTGACGGTCGCTTGAAGCTAGAAACCATCTGGGACGTGCATCGCTTGGAAATTTAAATTATTAATGAGTTTTATAAGTAATTTTATCATTCGATACTGCGGCCTTTAGTCATTACAATTAATTTAAACAATAGTAAGGATATAGTGGATATCGAAGTATTGTTTATCGTTGAATTTCGACGGATATGAAAAATTTTCTAAAGTGATATATACGTGGTCGTGGTGTTTTAAATTTCGTCCCGACGCACGATTTTTTACTCTGCATTAGGTGAGTCTTTTTTCACGATTGTGCATTGTTCTACTTATATAGTTATGCTACATTAGGTCTTTTTTCTTTCTTAAATTCATTAGGGTGCCAGCACGTGGTAAGTGTGCAAGTCGAGGCTAATTGTGCAATAGTTCAAGCACGTGGCATTCCTTTGCATTCGAAAGGGTTAGTTTCATAGTATGGTACTCAATTGAAATCATAAGGTGTGATCCTTTCTGCCACTTACAAGGTATGAACTATGTCTATAGTTTATTCTCGAAAGACTATTAACTTTCTCCGACAGAATTGTTAGTGTCTATTGAATAAGATTATTGTAATTTAGAGATAATTTTTTTTGTATATACACTGCTCCAATAAATTAACGCACCATATTATAATTTTGAAAAAAATTCTACAATGAGTAAATATATATATATATTTTATTTCTTGTCATTTGATTAGTAGAAAAAGGTGAATACAACATAAAAAATAAACAAGGAAATTGAAATTTAATTACATAAACTGTAAGTCTTAGTCTTGTATTTTTTAAAAAAAGCATTTAGTTACATTAAATATTGAGTATTTCCGCCTCTGTTTCGAATAACAGCCTGACAGCGACGATTCATGCTCAAAATAAGCGACCTTATATCGTTTCGATCCAATCCGTCCCATATTTCCACAAGCCGCCTTCCTACTTCCTCCAGGTTATTGGCCGGGTGTGGAAAGTTTCGCAGCCGTCTAGAAAGCATGTCCCAGATGTGCTCGATAGGGTTAAGATCCGCACTTCTTGCTGGCCATTCGATTGTATTGATTCCGACCTCTTGAAGGTAATTTCTGACTATCCGCGCAGTATGTACTCGAGCATTATCATGCATTAGCATGAAATTTGGGCCGATGTAAGGTGCAAATGGCACAACATGATCTTCCAGAATGTCTGTTATGTAGCGATCAGCGTTTAAAGTTATGTTATTTAATACCACCAAGTCCGTGCGACCTGTCAAAGATATACCCCCCCAAACCATTAGAGATCCGCCACCAAATAACGTGGTATTTGTAATATTGCATTGCGCATAGCGTTCATTTGGACGTCGGTATACACGAATACGTCTGTCGCAGTTGTGTAGACAAAACCTGGATTCGTCTGTAAACAAAATTTGGGTCCAATTGTCCTCCAACCAGTTGACGTGATTTCTGGCAAAATTTAGATGATCTCTACGGTGATGTACAGTCAACATCGGACAACGCGCCGGAATACGACATAATAAATCATCTTCCCAAAGACGTTTGCGAACTGTTTCCGTACAAATTTCCAAACCATGTACCTCCCGGAGCTGAGCCTGCAGACTTCTACGTGTAACAAACCGTTGCCTTAATGCGCAAAGTCTTACAAAACGGTCATGTACACGCGTTGTTGCACGATATCTTCCTTGGCCACGTCTTCGAGAATGATTACCAGTCTCCTTATATCGTCCAATTATCCGTGATATCGTTGTATGCGACACACCATACCTTTCTCCAATTCTGCGGTAACTGTAACCTTCTTCCTGTAAAATCACTGCTTGAGCGCATTCCTCTCTTGTTAAGTTTCGTGTTTCACGTTGCATAATATCACACAAGTCAAAGAAATAAACGAATAAATTGTTTCACAAAGGGAAACACTTTCAATACAACAGTTAAATCAAAATTTAAATGTCCCAAAATACCTTACTTAAGTTAAGTGTGCACTTTTAACTTAAGCCCTGAAAATATGACAACAAATGTCAAATAAGTTAAGGTTAGAAATGATGTTGCTTACAAATAATACCAACTATTAAAAATCGGAAATAAAATAATCCATATTTTTTTATTTATAATAAGTGGTGCATTCATTTATTGGAGCAGTGTATTTCATTTAGTAAAATTTAAGTATCGAAACCCCTAATTTTGCGTATACAGGATAATCGAATTTAATGTGTCATACTAGGGTTATGCTCGATTTTTTTTTTTGTAAATTATTATTCGTTATCGTCCGAGAGATTTCTAAAACTGAAAAATTAATTATAACTTTATAAATGATTGAGACTAACGTAGTATCAACTTTA
Organism: Melolontha melolontha; assembly: GCA_935421215.2. Classification (NCBI taxonomy): domain Eukaryota; kingdom Metazoa; phylum Arthropoda; class Insecta; order Coleoptera; family Scarabaeidae; genus Melolontha; species Melolontha melolontha. The sequence continues at coordinate 6,049,252 of OW285236.1, read as the reverse complement.
CCATCATAATTGCGTTATTTCATTTTTTTATTACGATCGTAAACTGTAGATTGATTTGTTCATTTTATTTATATTTAATAACCTAATTAGTACACTGAATGTACAAGAATCTCGATATGAGATTTATCGAAAGGTCTTTAGATAAATTAACCACCAATTTATTATTTACCATTTACGTATTTATGGCTTAATGTGCTTATGTTGCATCACCTTCAATTTTATTTTTCTCAGTTCAAATATACTTTACAGTTACTTCAATTTAACGTCAGTAGTTAGTTGGTTTTTAATTCATATTTATTGTGTATGATTTATTTTTTTTTCAAAATTACTATACTGGGTAAGCCATTTACTCGATGTCACTTATTTACTTTAATTCGTTTTTTTTATATTCATTAAACATGTTGGTCAATGATATTGTTTTGAATTGTATTTCATTTTATTATGGCTTGTAAGGCTTACTTAGATTTTTGCACCATTTTGTTTTAATCAACAATATCTTTTTACCTCAAATTCCATACGACGCTCCTGTAATTTGCACAAAAGCCGTCACTGGTAGCAACCATTAAATTAAGGTGACTGGATTAATTTATTTAATGTCGTGGCAATCTTCGCGAATAAAAGTAATTAATCTTGATAATGGTTTGACATCGCAGTTCTGGCGATTTTATAAGGAACAAGCACAAGTAACAGACAATCATGCACACATGGCTTTAGGATTAGGTAAACGAAGAAAGTATGAATAAATAGTTAATTAATTTTTACACAAAATGGTGTTACTATGCGAAGTGCTGTTTTACTTCCTACTGAGGATGACAAATTAGTTGTTAAAATATGTGCAACAAAAAACATTATTAAAGCGCGGCCAATAAACGCGGTCGGCGTACAAGTCACCGAGTGAGCATAAATGATCAAAGCAAATATTTAATTTGGCAATTCTGAGAAACTGACTTGCCTGGTTATTCGTTTTATGATTATCTTTTTGGATTAGAATATTTTATACAAATATGGATGACGTAGTTTTACTAGTTAATCAATCAATTGAGCTATCAAATTTTTGACAAATTTGAATTTAAAAATCAGGCATGTCAACGGAAGTCGCAGAATTGTTGCCAGCTTAAGAAATAAATTATCAATCATTTATAATCACCCGTTTTTATTCAAAATAGTGGAAAAAGGGAGTTAATTGTCAAACATTTAAATTGATCAACCATAACCTAAAAAGCAGTCGAAAAAATATAAATAACACTTGGCAACGTAGATTGGCACGGTTATCGTGTGCCTCTTGTGGAATCATAAATACTCTATAAGTATACGAGGGCAATTTGGTGGAGGAGTGACTTTTCAATGAAATACTTATTTTGGAATAAAAAATATACACCAAATCTTACTTCGCTAGATTTTTTTTATGCATAACAACACGTGAAAATTTGATTGAGCGAATCGGAAATCCTTACGCCGAAATTCAAAGTCTACAGTTGTCTACACTAATTCTAAACGCGAACCAAACGTATGTTTTATTGCACGTGAATTGCAGAATCGTGTGTATAGGTTCTCAGTGCGAGAAATTGAAAAAATTTAATATCATCAATTACAGCGTCATCTATCGTGAATTGAAAAAAATGCTTCAGACGAATCCTAAGTACTTTTTCCAGTAGAATTTGAAACTGGAAAATATACGGGTTCTTATTTAAAATTTCAATGTTACCCCCGCCCCACCTACATGGAGAGAGAGGGACTAATTCTGTATATACCATCGATAGTTGATCTTCTCGGTCTAATCCCAGCTGATATTCTCCAATGATGTCTGATTTTTCATTTTTCATATATTAAGGATGTCACTTGTAACATACACTCAAAAGTGATATTCCTCTATAGTTTTCACAAAGCATTGGATTTCCTTTTTTGTACACTGGAATTATTAATGCACAACTCTATTCATTAGGCATCGCTTCCCATTTCCATATCTGTAGGATTAATTCATATATTTGTTGTTTAAGCTCATCTCCTCCGTGTTTTATCAACTCACTGCATATTTCGTCTAGGCCAGGGGATTCTCTGCTTTATTTTTCCAATCATCTCATAACATTCTTCCTCAGAGGGTATCATTTGGTCCTCATACTCTTCTATGCCAAAGGAATCGCTATATTCATCTTGCTGTAACTGCTTATGTTTATTTAGTAGCCCTTTAAAGTATTTCTCCCATTCTTCACTATCGATATTCGCAGTCAGATTTCTCGTGTTTTCTTTTCTTACTTGTTGATATAACTTGTTGTTGGTATTGCTATCATTCTCAATATCATCCATCATTTCGTCAATCCGTTGAATTATTAAATTTTAAATCTGGACATTTTTTCGTGAACTGCTTATTTTACGAAAAATTTGAAAATTTCAAGTTGGAAAATACATCCGTTATATACAGGACTTCTCCTTATTGATCTGTTTTGATAACTTGATATTTTTACTTCGCCATTTATATACAGATAATACTGTTAATGTATTTTAACATTTAAACGTTCCCAATAAATATTGTTGCATACTATTTGATTATCGTTCCTTTCTTAATCTTTAGATATAGCTTCCTTGGATGTAGCTTGGTTTTACGTGCGCACGTTAACGCATAGTTGTCAGCGTAGCGTAGATTCACCATTACAAGCCGCACTTAATTCGCGGATGTATTCAGCGCCCTTTTTAATTATAGATACAGTTAGGTTAACATTTCGAAAGAAACCCCGCCCGTCTTCACTGAAGCTAAAGCTGTGGTACTGGCTGGTTGGCTTGTATGTTTAATAGCAACTCGTCCACGAAAGGTAAGTCCGCGGAAGGCTACTGTATTTCAAAAATTACCAAAGCCTGTTGTCGCGATTTTTATTGTAATGGGTGTCCCAACAAGAGCGCCGGATTTAAATTTGCCGCCATTTTGTTAATACGAGTTGTACGGTGATTTTCATTTGACAGTTGTCACATACAGACCACGCGATTTAAGAATATGGAGAAGTATTCAAACGAGCAACGTTTAATTATTGTAAAAACACATTACAAAAATGGTGCAAGTTTTGTGAAAACAGTTCGCCAATTACGTCAAGTTTTCGGTCTCAATAATGCGCCAAATGAATCGACGGTGAGGCGTTTAATTACAAAATTTGCGACCAAATTTACGCTGATGGATCAAAAGATCATTGTTCGTCGGCGTCCTTGTCGGTCACTCGAAAATATAGCCACAGTAAGGGAATCTGTGGCCAATAACCCAGGAACTTCCATTCGGCATCGTGGTCAAGAATTAAACATTTCCAGAAGCACTATGTAACGAATTTTGGTAAAAGATCTGCATGTACACGCGTAGGTTCAAGGTTCAATTGGTGCAAGAAATCAAACCAAGGGACCATGCGCAGCGCCGTGGATTTGCTGTTGGGTGTTGGAACATCTTCAAATTAATGCGGATTTTTCGAATAAAATAATTTTTTTAGATGAGGCACATTTTCAACTCGACGGATACGTAAATAAGCAAAACTGTCAGATTTGGGGTGCTGAAAATCTTCGCGTAATACTCAAACAACCAATGCATCCACCGCGAGTAACTGTTTGGTGTGCATTTTGGGCTGGCGGAGTGATTGGGCCGTATTTCTTTGAAAATGCGCTAACTGTTAATGGTGTGCGGTATCGCGAAATGTTAACGGAGTTTTTGTGGCCCGAGTTGGATGTAATTGATGTGGAGGACATGTTTTTCCAACAAGACGGTGCGACCTGCCACACAGCACGTGAAACAATGGTGTTACTGCAGCCCAAGTTTCCAGGCCGTGTCATTTCTCGATTTGGCGATCAACACTGGCCACCAAGATCGTGCGATCTAACACCGATGGACTTTTTTCTATTGGGCTATGTGACGGAAAAGGTGTATGCGAATAAGCCTGAAACAGTTGAACATCTTAAAGAGGAAATATGGCGCGTTATTGGTGAAATACAGCCACATTTATGCGAAAACGTTATTCAAAATTTCAACAAAACAATAACCCCGTGCCAGAGGTTTCGTGGTGGCCATTTGCCTGATGTTGTATTTCACGTTTAATCGGAACTATTTTTCTTTATGTTGAAAAAAAATGTTTGCTTAATTCAAAAAATAAATGTGTTTTTCTTTAATATTAAATCCGGCGCTCTTGTTGGGGCACTCTGTAGTAGTTCATGCAAAATATTGCATACCCGTTCGGTTGAAATGCTTACTTAATCAGTTATCTCACGTACTTTCAATCAACCATCGTTCTTTACAAGGGCATGGACTTTATTAAGCTTTTCTGAAGTAGTTACAGCAAATGACGGTCCATCACCCGTGCTCATATGGCTACTTTTAAAAGCAGAAAACTTGCAAATCATTCTAAGAGATTGAGCACATTCACGATAATATTTACGTAACTTTTCCTAGGTTTCTTTAATTGTTTTTCCACGTAAAAAATAATATTTACTTAACACTATAGAGCGTTTCACGCCCACGATGAAGTATGGGCTCTTATGGAGCATTCCCCTCTTTTATTTTCTTTAAGAAATTGCATCGCGCTATCCTTTTCCACCGCTCGCTATGTCGAAAATTTATATTAATTTTTATTGGGGATTTTTAATTCGTACAGATAACTAGACTGCTACAGTACAGTAGTTTGTTCACTTTGTTATCTTGTCAAGTGTCAAATTGTTCCTTTCCGTATTTTTATTAAATATTATTTGTTGTTCTTCGTTCTTGTTATATTGTTATAGTGTTATTATATTATATACCTTATATTCTTATTATTATATATTATATTCTCTCTCTCTTTATTATATTCTCCCGTTGTTGTTTACAAAAGTTTGTGGTAAGTTGGAATGTGAAAGAAATGTGCTCGTAAATAAAAACATTACCGTTACAGATTCTAAACTTCAGTAATGGAGCCTGGAGAGAAAAAATCACGAAGGGGTGAATGTTTTAGTCGAAGAGAAAAGCAGATGATACTAAATGTTTTTAATCATTTTCTTAAAAAACCTATGACTGTTACTGCTGCTGCTGCTAAAGCAAGTGAAGCACTACATTGTTCAGTACACAGCATATACAACATGAGAAAGGAACAAGGAAAAGGGCGGTTGTTGAGTCAAAAAAAAACATGCACAAGAGAAAAGGGGTACAAGTAAATGCTCGTCTACACCGTTATGATGAAAATATACACGCACTTGTACGACAACAAATTCATAGATTTTTCATGCAAAACATACCACCCACTGTGAATACAGTTCTTGCTACCATCAACAATGACAATGATCTCCCTACTTTTACACGATCAACATTATATAGACTTTTGAAAGATATTGGTTTTGAATTTCAAACTGTTAAACGGAAAAGCATACTCATTGAACGAGATGATATTATAAGATGGAGACACAAGTATCTGCGAGATATCAAGACATTTCAAAATGAAGGTACAGTTTCTTTGTTCTTTATATAAAAGCATATACCTAAAATAATATTTGTTCCAGGTAGGTCTATAGTTTACACAGATGAGTCGTGGGTTAATGTAGGACACACAGTAAGTAAAGTCTGGCAAGATACTACAATAAAAAGTACTCGAGAAGCATTTGTTCGAGGATGGAGTACAGGATTAAAATCTCCGAGTGGTCTTGGTCCTCGCTTTGCATTAGTACATGCTGGCAATGAAAATGGCTTACTTCCTGGTGCCGAATTAACATTTCTATGCAAGAAAAATACAGCTGATGCACATAATGAGATGGATGCAGATTCGTTTGAAAAGTGGTTCATTGAGCATTTATTGCCAAATACTCCTGGAAATGCTGTAATTGTTCTAGACAATGCATCGTACCACAGCAGAAAGGTTGAGAAGATACCTACAAATGCATGGAGAAAAGAAAATATAATTGACTGGCTGACTGAAAAGAATATATCCGTTGAAGATAATATGTTAAAAAGAGATTTGTTGTTTAGTGTATCACAAGTAAAATATCAATATGACAAATATAAGCTTTATATGTTGGCGAAAGATGCTGGCCGAGAAGTTCTACGTTTACCACCTTACCATTGTGAGCTGAATCCAATAGTGATGGTTTGGGCCCAAGTGAAAAATCACATAAAGATGCACAACACTACGTTCAAAGTAAAAGATATGGCACCATTAATTACGAGTGCCTATAGTAATGTGACAGCTGACAATTGGAAGAATTATATTCAGCATATAAAAAAAATTGAAGAAGAAATGTGGATTGTCGATGGATTGCAAGATGATGTTGAGGAGTTTATCATCCATGTAGGAGACTCAGGTTCAACTGATGATATGGAAGACGATTATTAACTGACCCTGTCGGCTATTCGAATGCTGCTTCAACATCCAGTGGATTGTAGGTCTGTTCCAAGAACGAATCTCTGACAGTTTGCATCTCTTTTAGCCAATTGGTAGGCAGTATTATAGTACACGATGATGACTGTAAAACAGATTTAAATTCCGATTCACTAAAAATAATAGGGATTCTTCTCGGAACAAACCTATAACTAATGTTAATACAGCAGTCAAGTTTTAATTTAATTTAAAAAATAAGGTTTTTATGATGTTGATATTTTTATGTTATTGGTTAAATAAATCTATATTGCAGTATTTTTTGTATGTTTATGGTCTACACAAAAAAACTTTTTATGATTATTGCTTGTATTCTAATAGACAAATCAAACTATTTTTTATAATAAAGGAAACCAATATATATAAAATAATTGTTTTAATTCAAAACAAACCTTGAGTATACAAATGGTGTGTTGGTTAAACCAAATTATAACTTAAACATACAATTTTAAGTAGTTTGTTAATATAATGATTTACTTTTCATATACTCGTACATTAACTAGAATGCTATTTCACTCTTATTTTCTTTTTCTTGGCATCGAATATATTATAAACAGACAGATGCAAACTAAGAATAATTATTTTAAAATTTTGTTCATTATAAATACAATTAAGGTTATGTCAATACAATACTATTGATAGCAGGCCTGATTAACAGCAATATAGGTATGTTGGTAGGAATGAGTTCGCGACTTGGCAACTATGTACGCTATCTCCATATGGCCTGTACTTCATCATGGGCGTGAAACGCTCTATAGTAATTCTTTTTTTTTTCCATATTTACATAACAGAAACAGTTTTTTTTTTAATTAGTATAAAACACAACCCATCTATCGGATTTGTTTGAAATTTTGAGAGTAGACATCAGAAACATGACGGAAGTTGGCATCATAAATCACCGTAACGAAAGTGTTACCTTTGAAAAGTCATTATTACGACAAACTGCCCTCGCATTTAAACAAAATTGCAAATTTATAGATTATGTCATGCATCTTACAACAGCAATTCCGCATAACATTATGCATAAATAAATATTTTGCACATTTATCACATTAATGACAGTTAAATTATCGAAAATAATGTACCAGTTCCTTTCAAGAAGTAGTAAGGCCTAAACAAAGGAAAGCTTAATAAGCGATTCTAAGTATAAACTAATAGATATCAGAAGTATACAAAATATAGGTAAAATATAGAGATACCTCCTGATGCCGAAGGTGGGGTAGCCGTGCCAGTTGTACTAGAACTGTTAACACTTTCTGCTCTATCTCCATTTGATACTCCGTTTGTTCTATCCCTTTCTTCTTTTTCTTCCAGGGTTTTTTGACGTTGTTTTTCTTTGGCCAGCTTTTGCTCTTGTTTCTATAACAGAAAGATGACTTTATATATACAAGATTAGTTAGACAAATTAGTTTTTACACTTATGTATAAAATTTGTCCAAAAAATACAATGAAAATTTATATTTTAGTTACTCTTTTCACACAGAAATACAAATGAAAAAATGCCTGAAGGACACCTTTATCGCGAAACGTGTAAATACTAGGATTTCATTCTCATTAGAAATCGTCAGTACACGATAGTTGGAAACAGATATGCCTTTCACTTCTATCACAGATAAGTTCCTTACAGATAGCCGGTGCAGTACAATAATGTAAAATCAAGCAGGTTGCATGCATGTTAGGCGTTTTATCACAAATTCTAAGATATATGGAGCTCTGCGGGAACAAGTGGAGAAAGGGAACACATCGTTATGCCACATGATTGGCGGGCACACTCCGCGCGCGTCGTAGAGTTCCATCAGGATTCCATTTCGACTAAAATGCCGTGCTAAGTTTCGTATTCTCTTCAGCTATCAGTTACAACTTATCTGTGCTTCTATACTGCGTATATATATACTTAACTAGTTGAACTTAATACAAATGAGAATTAATAATCATTAAAATGTCATTCCACATGCATTCTTCGCTAAATGTGTTTCTACAATTCCCAAAACTAAATCTGTACTAGAATCTCAAAAAAAGGTATAAAAAAAAGATATATACAATACAATATATATCGTTATGCTCAAATTTAGGTGTGTAAAGTAGACTTCATTTCAAGTAACAAAAACACAAAACTTGTATATCCACTTTTATTTGTTTCAAAGTTACAGATCTATGAATGTGATTGTCAGATCATGAAAAAAAATGTAATCCTAAAGTCAATACAAACTGATTTTATTTAAAAAAAAGTTATACGATTCAATAACAGGCCTGTGATTGTTAACGTCGCATAATAAAATGTTATCCTAAAATAAATAAACACGTGTCGTAGCGCATTCAGTAATTTCTTGGAGATCTACAAAAAAGAGTACTGGAAATTTTTTATGATAAAGAAGGTTCTGACTTATTTCGTAAGTACTGAACCATGAATATCATACAATAAACAAATGTTCAGATGATTGTTAACGTTGCATTTTTTAATACAGGATTAAATTACGTTTCAGTTCATACAACAGTTTATCAGTTTATTAATGAGTGGACACGTTTTCTTTATTCAAAATGCCTTACCGATTTTCTTCCCAAGAGTATGCGGACAAGCATTTTGTGTATGGCTACTGTAACGGCAGTGCACGTCAAGCAGTTATTGAATACCGATATCGGTTTCTCGATAGGCGTATTCCTCATTACAGAACGTTTCTGGAAGTACACAAACAATTTCGGGAATGCGGACTGCGTGATTATCTTTTCGACCGAGGAGTAAATTTGCCAGCAGACTTAAAGGAAGAAGCAGTAACTATTGTTACAAGGGATCCAACTCTCAGTGTACGTCCAATCGCTAGACACAATAGGAGTGCAACGAACGACAGTTTGGCGAATTTTAAAACGTGAGGGCTTATATCCATATCACTATCGCAGGGGACACGGTTTGCTTGAGGCAGACTACTATGCTCGTCTAGTTTATTCTACCTGGATATTAAGACAGTCACGGGTTCATTTTAATTTCTGCAGAACAGTCCTCTGGACAGATGAATCTACGTTCACGAGAAGTGGTGTTACAAATCTGAGAAACCTGCACAGGTGGTCATCAGAAAATCCCAAAGCTATACTCCCATCTAAATTTCAACATGAATTTTCTATTAACGTTTCGGCGGCTCTAATCGATGACTAGTTGATTGGTCCTGTCGTTCTTCCTGGGAGGTTAAATGCGGACAATTACCTTCAATTTCTTATTGACGAACTACCAGGTCTTTTAGAGGATGTCCCAATGTTCGACGAGACATATGGTTTCAAGATGGATGGGGCACCATCACATTTCGGAATTGCTGTCCGAAATTGGGTTAACGTCAATTATCCAAGATGGATTGGTCGAGGTGGTCCTGTTGCATGGCTAGCCAGATCACCCGATCTTAATCCCCTTGACTTTTATTTATGGGGGTACATGAAAAATTAGTCTACGCGCAAGTTTCGAACACAAGAGAAGAGTTGTTGGATCGTATTCACCTGGCTGCCGAGCAAATCCGACAAAACAAGTATGAAATTCGGATAAGTAATTCTTCTGTTGGCTTACGGGCACAAGCCTGCATTCGACAAGGAGGTGGACATTTCGAAAATATTATTAATTGAACTTTTTTAAATAAAATCAGTTTTTATTGACTTTAGGATTACATTTTTTTTCATGATCTGACAATCACATTCATAGATCTGTAACTTTTGCGTTTTTGTTACTTGAAATGAAGTCTACTTTACACTCCTAGAATTTGAACATAACGATACGGGACACTTGTATATTTTAGTTACTCGTTTTACACAGAAGTACAATTGAAAAAATGCGTGAAAGGCACCTTCATCCCGAAACGTGTAAATACTAGGATTTCTTTCTCATTAGAAATCGTTAGTACACGATATTTGGAAACAGACATGCCTTTCACTTCTATCACAGATAAGTTCCTTACAGATAGCCGATGCCTTACAAAAACGTAAAATCATGCAGTTTGCATGCATGCTAGGCGTTTTATTACAAATAAGATATATGGAGATCTGCGGGAGCAAATGGAGAAAGGGAATACATCGTTATGCCACATGATTGGCGGGCACACTCTATGCGCGTCGTAGGATTCCACCAGGGTTCCCTTTCGACTAAAATACCGTGCCAAGTTTCGTATTCTCTTCAGCTATCTGTTATAACTAAAGACGGCAGACTATGTGCCCCACACTGTTAAATTTAATAATACACATAAGGTGTATTAGATAAAAATATAGATTTTACAATAACTAATAAGTTATAACTTATAACTTATTAGTGCTTCTATACTGTGATTGTTAAGAGTTGTTATGCGTATATACATATATACTTAACTAGTAATTTAATACAAATGAGAATTAATCATTAAGATCTAAAGCCACGTGTATTCTTCGCCAAATGTGCTTCTACAATTCCTCGAACTAAATGTGTACTGGAATCTCAAAAAAGGTACAAAATCCCTTACCAAAATTAATAATCGTATCCTAAATACGTATTTAGACAACAAAGTTGTCATCATCAGTAGGTAAAACCACTAATCAAAGTGTCGCACATGGGGCACCGTAATGCTAACATATATGATAGCGCAACAGCTTTACATGGCGTCCACGCATATAACTTATGAAATCTATTGAAGTCCTTTGACCGGGAAGCCATTGTGAAAAGTCTTTCTTTGGAGACTGTGGTTAAGTAAAACTCAAAAAAGGTATAAAACCTCTTACCTCAATTAACAATATACGTGGACGCCGCGTAAAGTTATTGCGTTATCATATCATAGCTTTACTGTGCCCCATGTGCGACACTTTGATTAGTGGTTTTATCTACTGATGATGACAACTTAGTTGTCGAAATCGTATTTAGGATACGGTTATTAATTGTGGTAAGGGGTTTCATACTTTTTTGAGTTTTTACTTAACCACAGTCTCTAAAGAAATACTTTTCTGTAATAGAATGTAGGTGCAACACGTCATGACGACAACCTTCCCTGGTTATCAGGTCAAAATTTTATGAGGAAACGTGTAAATATTTCATTCTCATTAGAAATAGACAGTACACATTTGGAATAGATAGACAGGCATTTTTTCATTTGTCCTCATAAGCAGAGAAGGGTGACGTCGCGGACTGTTACGTCTACAATCAAGTACAAACTTAATTCGCCGGATTGCAGAAACAAACGTAACACATTTGGCGAAAAATGCATGCGGAATGAGATTTTTATGATTAAACAGGTCTACAAAATTAAACTTTTTGACAGATGTTTTTATTTTGAAAACTGATTTTATATAATTTTGGTAGGCTAATTTCAAAAATTCTATGCATTTATTTGTATCACGTAAGGTTTTTTTGCAAATATTAAATGAAAAAAAAACAATATTTCTAAAAAATTTTATTTGTTTATTGAGTAAAAAGGTGGAATACAAGTTAAAAAAAAGTGGAAAAAAATACTTTACTCAGTCTTTTTTAAGTGAAATCTTTGTCTTTTTGCCAGAAAGCTGCGTTGTCCGGACATTCGGTTGTATGTTTTTAAGGGCATATCCCGTTTTAACATCCAGCAGTAGTCCGCCATCATCGTTATGCTCCATCTGCCTTGGTATCGCCGTTCCATTTCCTTAATGTCTTGGTGAAATCTCTCTCCCTGTTCTTCGCTAACTGCTCCAAGATTTTCAGGAAAATAGTTCAAGTGTGAAAACAGGAAATGCACTTTCAAACTCATATTACAACCTAGACGATGAAAGTGTTGTAACATATTTTGAACAATATTTTCGTAGTTTTCGTCCGTAGAGTTCCCAAGAAACTTATCAATTACTTCTTTAAATGAAACCCAGGCGTTTTTCTCGACATTGGTCATTGTGTTTTGAAAATCCTTGTCTTTGCATAATGTTCTTATCTGCGGCCCAACAAAAATACCTTCTTTTAACTTGGCATCGGATAAGGCTGGAAATGTCTCGCACAAATATTTAAAACACTGTCCATTTTTGTCTAGGGCTTTAACAAACTGCTTCATCAAGCCAAGTTTGATATGGAGAGGAGGCAGTAAAACTTTTTTGGGGTCAACCAAGCTATCTCTTAATACATTTTTGCTACCAGGTGTAAGGCTTGTTCTAGAGGGCCATTCTATTTGAGTCCAATGTCTATCCCTTGCTCGACTATCCCACTCACAAATAAAGCATGGAAATTTTGTATAACCTCCTTGTTGTCCTAGTAGCATGCACAGCACTTTAAGGTCACCCCAAAGCATCCACTGACGTTCTTGGTAGTTTATTTTCTTTAAAAGAAGTTCAAAATTTTCATACGTTTCCATTAAATGTACCGAATGGGCAACGGGAACCGAGGCCAGCTCGTTACCATTGTGCAATAAAACGCCTTTTAAACTACGCTTACTTGAGTTAATAAACAGGCGCCATTCTTCTTTTACATACGGCACATTTCCTAATTTTGAAATTAAGTCAGGAATATTGTTGCAATACACTAGCGGTCCGTCTTGAGTAAAATATTGACATAACTCTTTTTCGCGATCCCGGTAAAAGCTTGATGTGACGCCAGGTGCCAGTAAATGTTTCTCACGAAGTCGGGAGGCTAACAATTCGGATGCATCCTTTGGAAGGTGCAAATCTCTAATTAAATCATTTAGTTCGCTCTGGTTAAACACTTCGGGCTCTCTGAAATCTGGTGTGAAATCTGAGTCATCTGGGTCGCAATTAGATTCCTCTGATTCTGACGATATGAAGTTTTCTAGTGCTTTTGGGGGCGGTAGGTATCGGTACATCTGGTCCACGAGGAACTGGTCGAATAGCAGAGTCAAGATTGGGATACACAATTTGTTTCTTATTTTTTCTGTTGAATCCTTGAACATTACACGAACAAAAATAACAATCATCACGAAAATAATAAAATAAAATAAAACAATAACTTTGTTTTACCACTTTATTCACATATAATCGTGACCGCGGTTTCGACATACAATGTCATTATCAAACTGCAAAAGTTACAGGCCTACATAGAACTTATAAATGACACAAAAATATATGGGGGTGGTTTATGATGTTATTTAAAATTACTAATTTTAAATAACATCATAAACCACCCCCATATATTTTTGTGTCATTTATAAGTTCTATGTAGGCCTGTAACTTTTGCAGTTTGATAATGACATTGTATGTCGAAACCGCGGTCACGATTATATGTGAATAAAGTGGTAAAACAAAGTTATTGTTTTATTTTATTTTATTATTTTCAAAATGAATTACCACAAAGTTACGGCTACCAGTATTAACAATCATCACTAAAGACGGCAGACTATGTGCCCACACTGTCAAATTTAATAATACACGGTTAAATTTTTTAAAAATAAATATATCGAATCCCTATACAAAACGTTAAGAAAAAACATAAATAACTTACCCAACATGTTTACATTGTTGCAAAAAAATGCGGATGTGCGCGATGAAAAAACTGCACCATAATATATGTTTCTGTATTAGTCTCGGAAAGGTTCGTACGTAGCGACGTATATATATGTTTATATACTGAGAAGGATTGTTCGACGTTGAGAGATGTTATATTTGCATAGTTAAAGTGCTCTTTGTATCTGTACAATGGATCTTCAGTATTGGTAAAAAGTTGCCCTAATTTTGTAAAATCTACATTTTTATCTAATACACCTTATGTGTATTATTAAATTTAACAGTGTGGGGCACATAGTCTGCCGTCTTTAATCATCACTGTGATTTCTAGGCTCTCGCCATACCATAGGAACACCAAAGCTTAAACATTTCTTCCTACCTTTTTGCCAGTTTCTTAATGCTTCAACGCAAACGGAACAAACAGTATGAGGAGCCCAGGACTTGTCTTGGTCGCCAATTTTTACACCAAAATAAGCGTGGTATACATTTTTCACAAACGAAGTTATAGTTTGCCTCTGCTTTACTACGACATAACTTCCACAGATATAACAAAAGTTACTCGGATTGTTCACACAATGTCTTCTTTGCATATTTATACGTTCTAGAACACTTAAAATACGCAACAACGAAGACAACAAGCGCGCGGACACAGTAGCACGACGACTAACACAACCAAACTGCACATAAGCAGGTTTCAACGTTGTATTGACGCTTCTGTTGCTTTGCTGAGAAATCTAATATTAACCAGTGTTGCCAAATCACATTTGATTTCATAAAAATCAATTCATTTAAAAATCATGCCTAACATGGAACAAACATATTCTTGTCATAGGTATGTATATTAATAAATTAACATTTTTAAGATATAGAGCGCTATAAAAAAAATTTACGTGATAGAGCAAAAATATGGCGTTTTTTGGAATAAGGGCCCCCAAACATATACAAATTAGCAAACAGCTTTCAAACATCAAAATCACTGTAGACCTGTGTTATTAATTCCCATTTGCATTAAGTTACACAAGAGGCAAATATACAACTTATTCAGAGTGACCCAAATAAGATAGTCGGATTTTGAAAGTCATTAAATTTAAGTTTCAACTTAGCCAGTCCCCAACCATACTTTTTATATTTACCAATTTTGATTTTTGTTTCTTTCTTTCCTCTTCAGAACTCATCTTTTCCTGTACCCGAACCAATCGTTTCTGGCTGCGTACCATTTTTTGTTCATCGCGTAATCGTTCCTCCAACAAGGTCGTCACTCTTTTGAGCTGCTCTTTTGTAGAATTCGGGATTTTCAGATGCGCCTTGTCATTGGGCTGCAAGGTTAACACGATCGTGGAGAAAAACGGATGATTGAGTAGAACTTCGATCGTGGGAAGTCCCGCTTTGCAAGCCTCCGGTGATAATATTGAATCGAGCACGGATTCTGAGAAAAAAAAAACAGGAAATTAGTTTTGCGTGCGTATTTTATGCGTTAAAATGACATACTCAAAAGCTGCTGACACTCCGTCGGATAATGATCGACGACGCTTTCGTGAAGCGGAGCTCCGAAAGTCATTTCGTATACCGTGTGACCGAAGCAATAAACGTCGATCGATTGCATGCTGAAGATTCTCTTATGCTGCATGAAATAGGGACGATAGAAACTCGGCACGCCCAATATCCCATTCTCTATATCCAATAATTTTATCCTATCATTATCTATAATTATGTTGCCCGTATGAAGATGACCTAAAAATAAATTACGATAAAAAATAAACCTAACATCGCTTTCCTTTTACGGTTAAAAATATGTGGCATATCTAAAAGCCACACGCATTCGAATCGACGGTTTTAGTTAGGTTTGAATCGACACACAGTGTGGTATATTCACAGGTCTAAACAGATTCAATCTGTTTGTAAATGT
Source organism: Melolontha melolontha (assembly GCA_935421215.2). NCBI lineage: Eukaryota > Metazoa > Arthropoda > Insecta > Coleoptera > Scarabaeidae > Melolontha > Melolontha melolontha. Next base: position 6,033,583 of record OW285236.1, on the reverse strand, counting down.
GCGGTAGAAGAGTTAAATCTCAATGAACCAAGGTTTATTTACTAAAAAGTCACGCCGAACAAAAGATACAAAGTGTAGGAACTGCCGCGTATCGATTAAGTGTAATACGCTATCGTTTCGTTCGTCTGAGTTTGCTCGATGAATACGCTGTTTTTGTAAGATAGTAGTCATTGCGCGGTTTGATTGCTTTCACGTGAATCCCGAGGTAAGTTTGCATACATTTTTCTTTCATTCATGTTTGGTAAGAAAGATGGCTATAACAATTCGTGAGTTTCAGTTTATTATTCCGCACTATGCCGATCACGTTATATTTTAATAAAAGAGCCACTTGCAAGCTGTACGAAATATGTGTATTTGTTTGCGAAAGTTTGCGACACTCATACAACTTCTGGTCATTTTCAGAACGACTCACAGTGTGCCGCGTAGAACATGCTTGGTGGACAAAATGATTTTATGTTATATAAAGATGCTTTTACATAGAGGTAGTCATATTTAGATATTATTTACAGTTTTTTGTTTTATTTTGTAATAAAAAACGATTTTTTTTAAATCAGAAAAATACATATATTTAAAATACTCAAATACTCATTTATTGATAAAGAAAAATTTACAAGTCAAGGTTTACATGCTTAGTACAAGCACGAGTACATACTACAATTAGCGTCCAATAATCATATTAAATTAATATACAAGGGTGGATCAATAAATACCCGTGTTAGGAAAGAAGACGCAAGTTTTTCACAATTTTTTTTTTTATTTTTCAACGTAATCACCTTTTAGCACAATACACTTTTCCCAACGTTTCTGCCATTTCTTTAACCCCTCCAAAAAATACGATTTGTCAAACTCTGCAAAATACGCTTGTCTCGACGATAACCTCCTCGTTTGAGCTGAATCTTTTTTCCCCGAGCCACGTTTTCATGTTGGGGAACAGAAAGAAGTCGCAGGGAGCCAAGTCAGGCGAGTACGGTGGGTGCGGCAGCAATTCGTAGTGCAGTTCATGCAACTTTGCCGCGACAATTCTGGATGAATGTGCTGGTGACCTTTCCGGCCGATGGGACCGCCTTTGCCTTCTTCGGAGCAGATTCACCCCGAAAAATCCATTGTTTTGACTGTCGCTTGGACTCTGGCGTATAATAATGGATCCAGGTTTCATCAACGGTGACGACTCGACGCAAAAACTCCTGCGAATTTCTCTTAAAGAGGTCCAAACACTGCTTCGACATTGACAACCGTATCCGCTTGTTGTCCACCGTAAGCAATCGCGGCACCCATCGGGCCGACACCTTTCTCACCGATAACTTATCATGTAAAATATTAATTGCCGTTTCGTACGATACGCGTACGGCCTCTGCTACTTCGCGCACTTTCGTTCGGCGATCAGCGAGAATCATGTCGTGGACCTTTTCAACGATTTCCTCGGTAACCACGTCTGCCGGGCGGCCTGGGCGCTCCTCATCAAAAACAGATGTACGACCACGTTTAAATTCGTTGAACCAATATCTTACGGCTGCCATAGATGGTGAAGGGTCCCCATAGACAGCATCCAACTTCGCTTTTATTTCTTCGCATGTTTTTCCATCCAAAAATAAAAAGCGAATTACGGATCGATATTGCTCTTTTTCCATTTTATCGAGAAACACGAAACACGTGTGATACAACTGGCTGCCAAATAAAAACTAACCTATGAATCAGTCTGAAATTTATTATGGTGTTGTCTGACAGATGGTAGTACACGACGGTAATGCCAACTTCCCTCAGCAGCGCCACCTGTCTTCAAACACGGGTACTTACTGATCTTCCCTCGTATATACTATACTAATACAAATAATATACAAACAAACAAAATTATTTAACAACATAACTAAAAATAGTAGCTTAACCAAATAATCATCATCAGTGTCTTCTGATGAGTCGTTTACTGTATAATCGTCATCATTTTGTGGCATTGTGCGACAATATGATGACGATTCCAGTCTTGACTCTTCTATGCTAGGGCTTACAATTAACTTTAATACATCTGTACATATTTTTTCCGGCTTTTTTTTGGGAATCTCTCGAAGGCTATTGATCAAAGGATCAGATGTTATAATTAACATGGACAGTAAGTCTCTATTCGTGGCAACACGCGAGCACTTGCGGGTGTTGTACTCCCTAAATCTGCGGCAATCTTTGTTCCGTGCTTCCTGAGTCTCTTCGGAAAGCTGCCCAATTGGAAGCAATGCCGCTTTGATGACTTCTGTGCTGTGAATTAATATTTTATGCACAGTAGCAGGCATACAGTACCACGAATAGAGACTAAGATAATGTTTTCTGGTTTCAAGACAAAATTTATTGAATTAAACTAAGTTTATCTCGATTCCAGAAGACAATGTCCTCAAAATAACATCAAACTTTTTTATAATTGTAACTTCCAACCCTGTGATCTGAGCACTCATCTCAGCATTCTTAAAAAAGCGACAGGCTGTATTTCCATCATTTGAAGAACCAAATCCTGGCTTTAGTTTATCTACAATGAGTCCTATCTCGTTCTTAAATTTCAATTTGATTTCCTCGGAACGAACCTTGATATCTGTTTTATCTTCGTTGCTTCTAGCTTGCCATGTCTTAATATTCAACTGGTAACTGATATGTATAAGACATTCGAAGCAACGAATCCAAGCACGGAGTGTAGATAAATCAAAGCCAAAATGTTCTTGATTGCTGTTAAACATCGCGGGGTCATCGTTCATCGTCTTGGGGGTGGCGCCACAGATGAAACACTTTTGGGATGAACGAGTTTCCGTTAAGGCGTTACACACCTTTCCGTCTGTCATTGTCAGCAAAAGTTCGTGTTTTACAGAGATTTGAGAATCACCAAAGTTGATAAGTGTTGGAAGAAGAGCATTAACTTCTTCCAACAATCTATTTGTCTCCGCTAACGTGAAGTCATTCGTTTCTTTGGCAAATATAAATTTGATTAGGCGACAATACAAAGTTGATGAAGGGCGAGGATTTTGCCAAATAATTTTGGACCCATCATATAACTTAAGGGGAACTAAAGAAAATACGAAAAGAAACTCGTCCGTATCTTTAGTGTTCTCAAATCTCTGTTTGTATGTGCTGTGCCCAGAACTTCCATCACATCCCCATTTACTAACAAGTGTAAACGATGAACTTGTTGGGAGCACACTGCTGATAACTTCATTCTGTGCTAATACTAGACGTTCCACTGTTTTATTTAATAAGGCTTGCAAATTTATTTCAGCACGAGTTTCTGTTATAGCAATGTGCTCCTCTGCGGTAACAGACCTGTTTGGACTTTTTTAAACTAAAATATAACGGAAACACTATATGCCCCGCCTTCATGGACCACTTCCTAGTTTGTTTGTAAGAATGCGTTGTTGACTTAGAATCTATATAGTAAGCTAAGGCTTCGTCACTACTTAATTGCCTAGGATTAACGGAACTGGTATTTCTAGACTTAATAATATTATCTGGGCTCTCGCTAATGTCTCTAATCACATTGGCAATTTTCCTTTGCCCTGCTGAACGCACAGCAATTTCGGCCGCAGTCACCAATTCACTGACACTTCGAGATTCTACGAGATCCACGACGCGACGTTTCTTCGTCTTAAACGACGATTCCTCGAAATCTTTGCGAGGTCTTCCTGCAGGAGTCACAGCCTCACTTGATGTCGAAGGTTGTGGCGCAAAAGAACTCGCAGTAAACTGTATGTCTGCTTCATCCAACCAAGTCCTATTTTTAATTAAAAAACGCTCCTTCGACTTTCCTGAAGCCAACTATTTGGCACCAATCATATTAGACAAGTTGGATATCTTCAACTTTATTTCTTTTTGGCTGCTTTCAGTAATGTCTCCAAAGTGAAATTTTGAAGAAAGATAGTCATATATACGCGAATTGTTTTCATTCTTCGTGTGTTTCCACCACTCCTCAAGAAACGCTACCCTTGAAATAGAGTAAACGTGTTCTGAAAAAAAAAGAAAAAAAACATGTTGTACTGAAGTGTGTTAAACAATATGTGTATTTTTACGAAGAATAAAGTTATTTCTGCGTAATATCTAAAAACTAGCCCGGATAGAGGTGAATGTCTGTATATTCTGAACTTTCAAAGTCTTTTTTATAAAAAAAAACACGCTAAAATGTATAGGCTATTTAAAAAAAAATACTAAAAATTCAAATTAATAGATTCTGATTGAAAAAAATACATTAAAAAATAGTACTTACCCTCAGTATTAATATCCATCACAAAAACTTTCACAATATTACAATATGCCACTATGAGATGTGCACGAAAGTGTCGCTAAATTGAAACTGATTGAATGAAAGGGTTGCATTAAACTCATTGCCCAACTTCTGACCTTTATGACTCTGTAATAACTCGATATACGGTCATGTGTATGCGTAACACTTTGGCAAGGCGACAGCCTCGCCTTTAATACAAAACATTAACGTGTTATCCAAACACGACCTTACTCCGTATTTGTTGCATACACAAGACTATGCATCAGGGTTGTACATTTGTTCTAGAAACAAATGTAAGTAAGACAAGGATCTTTCTCTGATATATAAAGGCGATAGTTTAAGTCATAGGGATAGTAACAACCAGTCAGTGGTACGAACTGTGGGTGCATCTTAATAACCACGTTCTACCCTGTCTTAGTTGAACTAAGTATAATGTGTATATCTTGTATATAGTATTGTTATTCATTTTATAAGCGTTGATTAATTATAGTATGTAAACCGAACTTCGAATGTGTATCATTTAATTCTCCGATCAGCCTCGAACCTGCACAACAATGTGGCCGCACAAACGGCCCACATTACATAGCGATCCTCCAGTTACATAGGACTTTACATGGACGATCCAGACGTAAGGCGATTCTGCCTTAGGGCTTAAGACGCCCACATCACAACTCACCACTTGCGCATTTGACAAACAACCTTTTCTCGGAATTCGGGGTTTGAGAGTGTTGTTTACGTTTTGCAAATAAGATTTCCTGGAAATGATAACATGAATTTTGTCCACCTAGCATGTTCTAGGCGAAACACTGTGCGACTTCGCAAATTTCATGTCGGTCATTTTTCAATGTTTGGTTTGTTAACACAAAAGGGTCGAAAATAAACGCGTTGTTACACCACATTACACAAGAACACGGTGACCTGCTTCTTTCTGGCGACAATTTAAGGAGCATTAAAGCTATAATTCGGAATACGAGGTATGGCAATTATATATCGGGATTGCGCACCTCATATAATGCAGTAACGTAGTGGGGGAGGTTGGTATTGGAATATAGTTGACCTTAAACGTTCAGGAGCATCCACCGAGTTTTGGTTGAAGCGGACTTTGATCCGTAGCAGTGACGCGATCATGGTGAACTTACAAATCGAGCAGCGCATTTATCTCAAATTCCTTGTGAAATTAAAAAAATCACCAACGAAATATTGTCAATTGTTAAAGGAGGTGTTTGGTGATAATGCTATGTCACGTACGCGAGTTTTTGAATGACACAAACGGTTTTCAGCTGGCCGGGAAAAGGTTGAAGATGACAAACGTCCCGGTCGATCAGTGAGTTCACGAAGTGAAGGAAACGTGCAGAAAATTAATGAAATTATGCGGAAAGACCGACGTTTGAGCATTCCGATGATCGCAGACATGATAAACATTAATAAAGAGACGGTAAGACAAATTTTGCATAATGAATTAAACAAAGTCAAAGATTTGTGTAAAAATGTTCCCGAAAAACCTCTCAAAGGAACAAAAAGACAGTCGGAAGAACATTTGCTCTGACCTCATGGAACGCCTCACAGAAGAACCAGACCTGCTCAAACTTGTCATCACATGTGATGAAACATGGATCTTCCAGTACGACCCTGAAACAAAGCGTCGATCGATGCACTGGAAGACCCCCACCCCCTCGCCGCGTTTTCGTGGATATCCGGGGTGTCATCATGACTGAATGGGTGCCTGAGAGTTAAACCGTTAATCAGGAATATTACAAACAAGTCCTAATCAAGCTGAGAGAAAGAGTAAGGAAGAAAAGACCAGATTTGTGGAAGAACAACGCATGGATTCTGCATCAGAACAACGCGCCAGCACACAATGCGCTATCTGTGAAGCAGTTTTTAGCGGACAAGCGCATTCCTGTGCTTGATTATCCTCCGTATTGCCCAGATCTGGCTCCATGTGACTTCTACCTCTTCCCAAAAGTGAAAAATGCATTAAAGGAAACATTTTTAGTCTGTAGAAGAAGTAAAACCAAAAACGGCAGAACTTCTGGACAGAGTGACATTAGATGATTTACAGCAGTGCTTTGAACAATGGAAGGCACGCATGCTGATGTGTATAGTTAGGGGAGGTTTGTTGTGACTTTTTTTGGCAATAAATTACATATCTGACACCAGTCCCGTTATTTAATTGCCACACCTCGTAATTACACAAAACTTGTAAAATGATCGAAGTCGGGAAGATATCGAAATTGCTTTTTAAAAGCGAAATCTTCGTGGTTAGAAGAAAACATTCGTTTGCCACTATTACACTGGTCTGCAACAAAATCCTCCTTCATAAAATTATGTCATAAATATGAAGATTTCGATGCTCTGAATCTGTTCCCTATGGCCAATTTTTTCTATCACGTCTAGTTTTTTCGATATGATTTTTTTTTCAAAATATCATAAATTCCGTTTTTTTTAAATTCGTTATATGCGTTAACATTATAAACAATGTATATACATACGAAATAGGTTTTTGCTAGTTATAAGAGAAAGAAGGAAAGTCCCGAAAGTGATTTCTATGGTAGTACATATGCGCCTGCGCAGTATACACTGTGTCTTTACAACAGTTAGTTGAAAACTTGTCTTTTAATTGTTTACGTTCTATATCAAATACTTTGGTAAGTTTTGCACAAAATTCATGTTATACATATATTTTAAGTATTTTATGTGTAGGTTATCCATTTTTTTATGAACATAGATAATAAATATATAATAGAAATTTAAAATTATTTTTTCAAAAAATTCCATTCAATTTTAGGTTATAAAATGCCGCGCGCTTGTAAGAATTCTACCGACTGTTTTTGCTACATTGTGAGGTTACTCTAAAAACACAGCAAAATGCGATAACAGATCTTGTTAAAAAAGCTTATCAGCTTTATTTTGGATTCTCTATCGATGAGAGGGATAAAAGTTGGTTCCCAAAAATTTGCTGTAACAGTTGTTCAAGAACGTTGAGAGGTTGGCTTGAAGGAAGTCACAAATCTATGCCGTTTACGATGCCAATGCTTTGGAGTGAACCTCAGAATCATGAAAACGACTGTTTTTTCTGCATGACATCAACACGAGGATTCTCGAAAAAAAATAAAAACAAGATTGTATATCCAAACATCGCATCTGCAAAGAGACCACTTCCTCGTGGTGAAGGCAGTTCACCTCCAGTACGTACAAAAAATAGCGAGAAGATGGAAAATAAAAATACTTCTGGTCTACAGCCTCAATCGAGTTCTATTTCTTCCTGTACATCTTCATCATCATACGCTTCATCAGGATCTTCAAGCCCATCAAAAGAACCTTATTTTCTTAAACAACCTGATTTAAATGATCTCGTTAGAGACTTGGGGCTATCAAAATCTAAGGCTCAATTACTCGGATCAAGATTGAAACAGTGGAATTTGTTGGATAAAAGTACAAGAGTCTCATATTTTCGCACAAGACAAGAAGATTTTACGAGTTACTTTTGCAAAGAAAATGATTTAGTATATTGTAATGATGCTGCAGGGCTTCTTAAAGAACTGAGTTTCCCAGAAAATTCTGACGAATGGAGACTTTTTATTGATGCGTCGAAGATTAGTTTGAAAGCCATTTTACTTCACAATGGAAATAAATACCCATCAGTGCCTCTAGCACATGCAACAAACATGAAAGAAAATTATGCAAATCTGGAGGTATTACTTGAAAAAATAAAATATTCTCAATACCTATGGAATATTTGTGCTGATTTAAAAGTTGTCGCTATACTTACTGGATTGCAAGGAGGATACACCAAGTTTTGCTGTTTTTTATGCGAGTGGGACAGTCGCGCAAGAGACAAACATTACAAAGTTAAAACTTGGCCGCAAAGAAAAAGCTTGACACCTGGACTTAAAAATGTGTCTCAAGAACCTCTAGTGCCAAGTGACAAATTTTTTTTGCCACCACTTCATATAAAGCTGGGGCTCATGAAAAACTTAGTGAAAGCTATGAACAAGGATGGTGCAGGCTTTCAATATCTCAAAACAAAATTTCCTCGAATCAGTGACGCGAAATTGAAAGAAGGGATTTTTGTAGGTCCGCAAATACGAGAGCTTATGAGGGATGAAGTTTTCAATTCGAAGTTGAGCAAAGCTGAAAAAAAAGCTTGGGTGGCTTTTGTAAAAGTGTGTCATAATTTTCTAGGTAATACAAAAGCTGACAACTACCGACAAATCATTCGAGAGCTTCTTTCTGCTTATAAAGCTTTAGGATGCAATATGTCACTCAAAATTCATTTTTTGGACTCGCATTTAGATTTCTTTCCGGAAAATCTCGGTACCGTATCAGATGAGCATGGTGAAAGGTTTCATCATGATATTATGCATATTGAAAGACGCTACAATGGAAAATGGTCAGCAGCAATGCTTGCTGATTTTTGTTGGTCGATTCGCCGAGAAACTTCGATGGAAACGATGAAAAGAAAAAAAAAACAAAATAACTTGAATTATATTACCATAATGGGATAAATATACTGATATTTCTATAACTTGTAACTGTAAAATTAGCATTTTTCGTTGTAAAACTTAGACCGTAGTCTTTTTTCACTTTTTTGTAATTGTTGTTACTAAAATAATATCGTTTTTTAAATAAATGGACACTATATTTAAAATCTATGTGCTGTATTTTTTTGGATGTTAAATTCCGAGGTAAGAGCACCAAATATGATGTAATCATGCATGAAAACAATGAGGAGAAAAAAAGAATTTTTTTCTGCAGACCAGTGTTATCAGTGAACCTACCCTAGATGTTTCACTACCTGAAATGAGTAACCGACCCGGAAGACCACTAAGAGACTTACCTCTAAGAATCTTACTTTTATTTCCTTGCCAATTATCAATACAATTATAAAATTCATCTGTCATCACACCGTTATACATTGCTCACTCACGCATGGTATGGTAGTCGAAAGTAAGACAAAAAAAAAGTCGAATTTGTGTATGATCGCACATTTTTCGTGTGATTTTACGAGGGTGGTTCAAATATGAACCGACCTTTCCGTCCTGTGAATAACACACTCGTGGAAGAGGTAAGTAGTTATGTGGTGCGAGGGGATAGTCTGATGTGTTACGCCACGTCGCCACCTGTCGTTCAGCTGCGTAAACTCAATTGTTCTTAACCATGTTCGACTGCGCAACGCATCATCAAACTTTTTACGAAAGAAAACCTTGGTCCTGTTGAAATTTGCTGAAGATTGCATAATCAATATGGGCCATCAACACTGTTCAAGACCCATGTAAAATTTTGGCATAAACAATTTCGTGGAGGACGAGAAGGCGTTCAAAACGAAACTCATCAACGCCGTCCTAAAACAAGCACCACTCATGAAAACATTAGTCATTCGTGACCTTATTGCAACAGATCATCGACTGACCATAGCAGAAATTTATCAAACAGTGGAAATAAGCTATGGTAATGTCTAATCCATCATTAGGACAAAACTTCAGTTTCGAAAAATTTCGGCAAAATGGATTCCAAGGCTCTTAAACGAACTTTTCGTTTTGAAATTTCTCAAAGGCTGCTGACACGTTACGAAGCGGAAGAGGAAGCATTTTTTACATTGCATGGTGACCTGTAATGAGATTTGGGTACACCACTATACACCGGAGTCTAAACGAGCAAGTAAAGAGTGGAGACAAAAAGGTGAAGCTTGCCCAGTAGAGGCGAAAACTCGTTTGTCTGCGAGTAAAGTTTTGGCGACAGTCTTTTGGGATTATAGAGGTGTTTTGTTGTTGGATTTTCTTCAAGAAAGGCGATCCGTTAATGCAGATTATTATTGCAATCTTTTGGAGCGTGTTCGAGTCGCCTATCGGTCCAAAAGACGGGGATATCTGATCCGACATGTGTTGCTCTTGCATGACAACGCCCGACCGCAAGAAAAACTAGCGGAAATGAATTGGAATGTCGTTGAACAATCTCCATACAGTTCAGACCTTTCACCATGTGATTACCATATGTTTGGTCCACTAAAAGATGCCCTGGGATGAGCACGTTTTGACGACGATGGTCTTCGATTGTGTGATGTCTGGTCTTGAAAATGATATTGTAGATATCGTCTTTAAATCTACAACAGGTGTTTAATACGGATGAGACGGGACTGTTTTGGAAGAGAATACCGAATAGGACTCTTCTGTCCAAAATAGAACGGTTAGCTCCAGGCTTCAAAGTGGCAAAAGTTCGAGTTTCTCTTCTCTTATGTGCAAATGCCTCAAGTGATATTCAGATAAAGCCGATGATGTTATATAGGTCCCTAAATCCGCCAGTATTGAAGGAAAAAAATAAAAATCAGTTACCCGTTTTTTTTTGGCGAGCTAATAAAAAGTCATGGGTCACCGGTGTTTTATTCCAGGAGTGTTCTAATGATTGTTTTATCCATGAGGTAAAGAACTATCTTGCGCCTCAAAACCTTGACTTCAAAGTGTTTCAACTAATCGATAACGCACCTGGACATCCCTCTACTCTGGTAGGAGCTCATCCTAATGTTAATATATTTTTGCCCCCAAATACGACGTAATTAAATCAACCCCAGGATCAGACAACTGTGAGAATTCGAAGTTTTCTAAAGCCTAGCATTTGCACCAATCTTTGATTACTTAAAAAACAGCCTACTATCATGAAGAATGATTTTGAAGGCATGTTATACAGAAAAATAAGATATTGTTCATTAATTGTAATTATAATTCAATAAAAATATTAATAAAGGTCGGTTCATATTTGATCCACCCTCGTATGTCATTCGCGCTCTGCACAGTTACTTAGATCTAAAATACAATCAAGTTGTATTAAACTTTAATCATAAATTTGAAAAACCCACATCTATTTAAACAACGCCCACGTCAATTCGCATTTTTAAAAGGAAATACATGAACATTTATCTATTGTAGTGATATGTAATGACAAGGCAGCTTTAATATATCTAACATTTCATATCAACTTTTAAATAACTTCTACATGATAATTATATATGAGATATTGTACTTACCATAAGGTAATCCTTTATTATGTAGGAACTTCAACACCTCTAATATTTGTCGGCCATACAAAGCTATTTGTGATACCTCTAATGGCTTGTGCCCTTTCGGATTGCCGTATTTCTTTAAAAAAGATTGTTTTGGTTTAACTCCACATAATACATCACGCAGTGACCCATTCTTATGACTAGTTCGCACTACCAAAGCGCCAATCTCTGTACATAGGCACAAATCTATTGGGTAAATGTACGGATGCTAAAAGTAAATAGTTTATTTACAACAAATTTTTTAAGTACGTGTATGTTTACTTGGATTTGACTTAAACTCTTAAAAACTGCATGCATATCTTTATCATCTAAGTGCTTATCAGGTCCGTAGTCTGTCCAGCTAGCCCATAATTCTTCTTTCGGGGAATTTTTACTACGTACATGGTAATAATGTTTTCTTAATCGCCAACCTATTTCCGTTAATGGGGTAACAACTTCCCAACCTACTTCACCTCTTAAGGCCAATGAAACATGTTGAAGAGCTAGTTCTTAAGTCAAAAAAACGTTAACGTATTTGAAAAGTTTGTTTAAGAATACAACTTACCTCCGAATGGTTGACAATAATTTGCCGGATCAATAAATGACCTTGCTGGTAATGAAGACACTAATATTGGATTCATTACTATGGTGTTTAGATATTTCTATAATCGTTAGAAAGTAGATATTGTAGCTGATGGAATCTATATATATGATTCTGCATACCTGTAAAGCTTGCTGCCGTTCTGAAATGAATTCTGGATCCATTTTCCCGATAAGTTTCTTTGGTGGTAAGGATAAAGGCAAACCTGACGTTTGCAATTGTGAATGTAATTTAACGAAGTCATTGTATCTTTTGTGTATACGCCAAATTTTATCAGAAAAGGGTCCACTTTGTACGCGAATTACGAATTCCTATTAAATTAATATGTTTAAATATGATAACAATATAAACCAATTAACATACCGTGTGACCATTTGTATTGAACCAATTTTCAATTACGCAGGAAAGGCTTTCGGTATCATCGATTAACACCTTATTCGAAGCGTGTTTCTCAAATATAGCCATTTGTTAGGAAACATTTGCTCAAGATTTAAAAGAGCCATTAGACTGTGGGGACACAAATAAAAACATAAAACACAATTACACCATGTTCTTTTCGAGATAAATATTTTGACATATTTGACATTACATGGTGAAATATACTGAAATATTTATATTGGCAACTGTTCAATAAGAAAATCTGTGGATGGATAGTACCCAATAGTACCTACCTTCGTGTTTCTTCTATTAATTTTTTTCTAAATACCAATAACTTTTATATTTTTCGCGAGAGTTATTTCTTTAGGTTCCGCGAGTTTTTTAAAACAAATCTTTAGTATAAGGAATAATTTCCATTACGATTACGTTTACATTACACGAATTGTAAAAACACAAAATAAAAGTTGCCTTCGTTTGAATTTAAGGAGTTATTGAATGTTATCTCAATTTTATTTATATACTATATTTTACAACTATTTTTGGTAAATAAAGATAAAAGTAAAAGAATTTGAAAAAAGATAATTGTCATAATAGTAGTCTTGCTTAAAACATTCGTTTTAAACTTTTCAAACGCCCAACAGGTGGAATCGAACCACTTCGACGTCAGTCGACTACAGGTTTGAAGCCTGCACCCTAGACCACTAGAGGTCAGTTGGGCTTTGGTTTGTTTCTGTTTAATGTATTTATAGAAATGGAAATACTAGATATTTCCGTGAAACATAAAATTTTATTATTTAACGAAATTGTAATTAAATTTTATATTTTCAAAATACTTTTTCTACAAAATCTGTACCTATAAAAAGTATATTTTTGAATATAACTAATTTACTATATAGAATAGTGTTCCGAAATTTAAAATATAATTAATTTTGAATAATTTTTTTTGTAATACCTTCATTTATGAAAATTAGTATTATGAAGCAATTAATCACCTTATCCCAATATTTAGAAATATAAAAAAATACTTCTTGTATTATGTATTACAGAGTTTGTTTTTCGAATACTCGAATAACTTATCGCTTATCACTTTTTATTTAGTTTAGTGCTAGCAAGTCTTGGATATGTTTTGGTTTTCAATAAACTTATTTTTCTTTTAAATGGCTCGCAAAAGAAAGTCTGGAGAATGCTGAGAAATAGAAAAGTAGAAGTGAACGAGAATATAAAATTGAACGTCATAACAAAAGTATGAAGAATGCTGAGAAATAGAAAAGTAGGAGTGAACGAGAATATAAAATTGAACATCATAAATAAAGATCAATGGAGGAAATTCTTGAGAGACCTATGTAAAGGCACACTCAAACAAATAACACATTGATAGAAACCAACAATAAAAAAGTAGAAATAACTAGCGACGATGAAAAAACGTCGAAATTTAAAAAAATAGGAAAGCTCCCGGAAGTGATGAAATCACTAACGTATTTCTGAAATAATGGTGGGAGCCCATGATGAAATAACTGACCGAACTATTTAATAATATCATATTGCATATTGGAAAGATCGGAGTGCCGAACCACCATAACTGCCCCAATATTCAAGAAAGGAGAGAAAATTGTCCCGGAAAATTATAGGGGAATAACTTTACTATGTTCAATCCCATAGACAAGATTTAATCCAAAGGTTATTCACAAAAATAATTCTCGAGAAACTGAAACCACATCTATATGACAAAGGCGAACAGCAGGGTTTTAGATCTAATATCGGCCAACTGTCGATGCCACATTTGTGATAAGTCAAATAATCGAAAAATCAATTGAATTCAACGCGTTAACTTTCTTGTGCTTCGAAGACTTAACGAAGGTTATCGATCGGGTACGACTCAAAGGGTATAATGTTAAATGGAAAGTATTGAGATAGTGTTTTAATGTTAGGATATGACTGCAAGATGGCACTAGATACATAAACTTGCCGGTAAATTACCTGTCTTGACATAATTGGGCGATTCTTTTAGTTTTATTTTATACATTAATCAATTAAGAGTTAACTTAACCTAGATAGAAAAATAAACTTCGTAGATAAAGTGAAAACGTGGTAGAATTTCGCAAAAGTTGAAGATTTGATCCAATTTTTAGGTAACCAAACGATTACTATTTTTTTTATGTTACTTAATGCGCAGACTATGTAAATATTATTAAATAGTAAACAAATCGTTATATACATGTATATAATATATAAATTTTATATTTTTAGAATTATTCAACGTGACATGGTGTTACGTAACAAATTGTGTACAAGATGAATTTCCAAAAGCAACATCATGTAGGTTTCAACAGTTGATTAATACCACAAAGAATATGTCTGTTTAGAATAGACGATATTCACTTACTATTTGTAGAAAGTATTTTGTCAATTTTGTGGCACAATATTGAACAAGGAAGAACTAATATCAAAGGCTATACCAACACTTTATTTACCAGGTAGGTAATCCTTCGCAACATATTTAGCTGATCTATTAATATATGCTGTTTTCTGTAATTTAGAATCAGTTGACGTATCTGCTGCCTATACACCAACAAATCTGATATTAGATGACATGCATAATGCTTCAATTACATCAAAATATGCCATAGAAGATATTTCAAATGAAGCAGTTATTTGTTCTACTAATATAGTTGGAACAGTAGTATGGGAAACCCCTTGCTCCAATATTAAGAAAGAAACTATATTGACAGGTACAAATATTTTTTATGACTAGGTATTTTCTTCTTTATCATTTTTGTATAGTCTCTAGTAAATTCACATTTTGTATATCATTTGTAATGCAAGTTTAATATATGAATTTTTTTGTCGTACGCTGGACTTTTGAAATACAACCAATGTGTAAAAATACAGCTGTTTGTTTTTTATTTATCGCCCATCTATACATAAAACAAATTTGTTATTTATTACTTTATAATCTACATATATTTAATACTAATTTCTATTCCGTTTTTATAGGTATAAAAATAAAATGCAATATTTAATCTATCCAGATTTATTTATCATTTTATTTTTATACTTATAACAAGAAGAATAAAAATTTAGTAAATTCTTATACAAAGAATTCAAAATAACGGGTGTTCAGAAACATTCGAAGTCAAAGTAGTCCTTGAAAATATGATGTCATGTCTGAGATAGATTGATTTTTGTTAGACAACAGTTGACATTTAATAATTATTACAAATCAGATACTTAAGTAAAGATATACGATTTTTTTGTTCAGAGCCCACTTGACTTCGAATGTTTCTGAACACCCGTTACAAGTTCAGGTAGGTCAATTCATTTTTAGTTCGCGGTTATGGATTCGAGATGGAGTTAAACGCTGTCTCAATTATTTAACTTGAAGTTATACCATTTTTTGGGGATTTGACTGTGAGACGTGATATTAATATTTCAATAATAATATATTGTCACAATTGATAAAAGTAGTGCAAGACATATACTCAAACAACACAACAAGAATACAAACTAAAACCGGAATGACTGATGAAGTAAAAATTCGCTACGGCATTCGACAGAGAGAATCTCTAAGCCCAATAATAATGGGCAAATTAATTGAAGGTATCAAGGACATGAGCGGATATAAAAATCTGACAATCTCATTCTATTCAGACCATGGATTTAGTATACCGCCTCATTTTGAGCAAACGCAACGATGCGAGTGTATGAATATTTCTCCCGCTCCGAATACAAATCCCCTGAACGCGTTTAGCCAGTCACAATACAGTCTGTCGCGCAACCATTTGACAATTAAGTCACAAATTAGTGTCACCACTGTCACCCTATACGGAGTCTCTTAAGCGTTTGAATAGTGATCATGCCCTGTTATACACTAAAAGAGAAAGCTGAAATGATGAAATGGTACCACGCTGATAATTCTTATCAAAGAGTATGTGACTTATTTGCCGGAAGGTATCCCGACAGGCCAATCTCGAACAAAGCTACAATTTGTAGACTTAAAAAGAAAATAGACATTACTGGTTCCGTACAAAATTTAAAACCATTATTCCCAAATCGCAGAGTTCTTAATGATACGTCCATTTTAGTATGCGCTGCAATAGAACTAAATTCAAATTTGACACTTAGCGATATTTCCAACGTTTTAGGCATATGCTGCTCTTCCGTTAACCGCATACTAAAATTAAATGGTTGTAAAATAAATTGTTCATAATGAGAAATTAATTATAATTTCTCATTATGAACAATTTATTTTATTATTTGTAAGAGTAAATTTTTCTTTACATTACTAGAATTTAATTTAGTTTTTATTTATGTCTGAAGATTATTTAGTTTACTATGAATAGTTTTTGTGACCTTTATTATTAAAATTTAATTTATTAAATCTCTTGATGCCTTATTTGCAATTTTCTTAACCGCTTATTAATAATTTCATTACGCTTTGTGTGATCATCGTCAGTATTATAACGTATTGCATTTACTCATTACTAGAGCTGAGGATGTTTGCGGTATAACCATGGTTATACCGCAAACATCCTCAGCTCTACTCATTACCATAACACAGGACTAAACAATTTATAGTCCTTTAATAGTAATTTGGTAATCAGATAATTTTTCTTACGCGGCTCCATAATATGTAAGTATGTATCGATGTTGACGCGCCTACAGCATTCAGGGGATTTGTATTCGGAGCGGGAGAAATATTCATACATTTGGATCGTTGCGTTTGCTCGGAATGAGGCGGTATATGGATAGCGCACATCTAACTAAAGCGTGAGTTACATTACACTTTTTTTCGTACTAGAAACTTGAACAAGTTCTTGTACAAGATTTCATACAAGTTTTAATTTATGCTATGTTGAATAGAGGGCACCAAATTTTGAGTGCGTTACCAACATGAAGTAAAAATTTCTGTTTGTTTATTATTTTATCCAACACCTCCTAATAATAGACCTATAACTATGGCGATTTTAAATCAATTATGTAGCTTATAACTCGCTAGTGAGTTAAAAACATAATTTATCTCACTAGTGAGATAAAACAAGGTGAAATTTAGATTGCATAGAGACATTCAAACTGCTATAGTATTAACACATTTATATTAATTCTAAAGGGTAAACAATAGCAACTAATTAACATTTACATTAATATTAAAGTTGAAGGAAATCCTGTTTGTATATGACTCTGCATTCAGGTTATTCGAATTTAGAGTTATACTAGAAGACGTATTTGAAGTATCCTGAACAGAAATTTGATGACCAGAAGTCGAGGACGTTAGACTGTCTGAACCTTGTATCTTTCTGGCTATATCAATCTTGTTGGATACTGAATCTTGTATATAACCTTCTGCCACAATGGACGATTTCCACCCACCATGTCGTTTAACTGTTGTAATATCAGCTCCTGCGTTTGCCAGAAGAGATGCTGACGAACGTCTCAGACTATGTCCTGTATATAATTGAGCTTCTGGTAGGTTCAGGAAAGATGCAACTTTCTGAGGTATCTTAGAAATGGTGTTAATTCCAACTGGCTGGATAGTGCATTTTTCTTTCTTGTAATTTAGGAAGAATCTGCCACGTGGAATACCTTTTGGTCTTATACAGACATATTTTCTGCAGAGGTCAAGAATATCTGTTGTAAATCCTTCTGCCATAACAGTGAAACTTCTAGATACGTTTGTCTTTGTGTCAGGTATCGAAACATAAAATTCTTCATAAGGATAGTGCGTTGTTTTTTTTTTTTTTAATAATAATTTTTTTAATAAAATGATTATCAAAAAACAACGCACTATCCTTATGAAGAATTTTTACTACGGGCACACATATACAAAAACGAATAAAACATTTCATACACTCAACTATATACCTGGGGTTAGCAATAAAGTTTCTAATAAACTGAATAAATTAGGGTTAAATGTCATCCAAGTGAATAAAGTCAATCTAGGAAATATTTTAGTTAATAATAAAGAAAAAACAGAATTGTGTGATAAGTCAGGTGTGTACGAATTAAGTTGCAGTGATTGTGATGCGATATACATCGGCCAATCAGGACGCTCAATAAAAGAACGGATAAAAGAGCATAGAAGTTCTATTCTTTATGGTAAAATGAATACGGGATTCTCCGAACATTGCATTGAAAATACACATTTGTTCAATACCAGTAATTTTAAACTTTTTCATACTTGCAATAAAGGAAAAAGACCTCGAAATATTAGAAATTAAAAAAGCCATAAATCTTAATAGACATGTAACAAACACGCAGCTGGATTTTTTCAACACCCCGACTATTGATGCCATAATAAAGTCCCTTAAAAACTCATAAATAGTGGTGGAAGTGTACTTTTTATTTTAGTTTTTAAAAATAACTCTTGATAATGACTGAAAAGTCGAAACATATGTTAGAGATTAAATAAATATATTTTGTGAAACAAACATACCGAGTGTTTTCTTTAGTAAAATATTTATTGTTAGGAGCCTCATTCAGAAACTTCTCTATATGTAGCCTCCCAAGATTTTCGCCTTTTTGGACTTGTGGGTTCTTGTTCATATTCAGTAATGCAGTTACTAGCATTGCTGTATATGAACTTTTTGCATTAGTCGTTTATAATTTAAATTTGACATGGAACGTCAAATTTATAATTTAAATTTGACATTGACAACGTCAAATTTATAAAACATTAAAAGCCATTTTGAACGGATCTTAAGAGGTGTTGGATAAAGTTTTGTATTGCACACGTGTGTTAATTACAAATAAGTCACTTGAGAAAAGTAGCTCACTCGTCCTAGCGGACTCGTGAGCTAAACATTTTCTCGCGTGACTTATTTCTAACATAACACACTTGTACAATAAATAACTAATATATTTGACGTTTAGATGGGTTGTGATTATGTATTAGCTCTTATAGATACAAAAATATTAAAAAAATGAATTCTTAAACCGTTATATCTGTGCCCCAAGTTTTGTTACTGGACATTCTTACACAATTTCTATTAATTTCCAGAACAAAACAAACACTACGTAACCTTTAATTATTATATGCTTTTTATTTAAAATGAACAGTTGGTACAAACGAAATGGTGTTTAATGCGCAAGTCTAGTATGAAACTTGGATGAAAAGTGGGATAGGATCTAGTTTTGTAGTTTAGAAACTTTGATGTGTTTCTTCTGAATTACACTATAAAAGTTTCGACAAGTTCATCTAGTTTGAAAACTTGTCCAAATTTCTAGACGAAAAAAATGTAATGTAACTCAGGCTTTAAGCAGTGCATTCGATTGACTCCAACATTAGAGAGAGAAACTACCGAGTGAGATAGAGCTAGTACTGGCAAGAAAAGGCGCCTTCCCTATTAACCCATTTACTCCAACGCAATACCAAAAAAAAATTTTTTTTCGACTAAAAAGTAATAATTTCGGATGTACTGTCAGTAGCATTGCGTTAATAAATATTTAATCAACCTAATAAACATTTTGGGAACGGGTAATCGCATTTTCAATTTTGAATAAAAATAAAATAAAACTATGGAATTTTTAAGAAAAAAACTTGTGTATCTAAGTTTAAATTAAATAACATATAGCTTACTTTTTCATTTATCATTAAGAGGTTTCATATAAAAGATACTTCACGTAACACTATTTTGGAAAAAAATCAATCCCCTTTTTTCCGGAAATATTTCTCAAACGGATTTGAAACATAGCGTTGCGTTGGGACAAATGGTGTAATTGTAGTCATGAGTAATATTCCTGTCTGAACATGCTTTTTCACGTCTGGGGGATGTTTATTGGGTATCCGTTGTGTAATGCGAGATGCGAGTTTATTCAGTTCATTTACGCTGTGGGATAGAGAAGTTGAAGAAGTTTGAGTTTGATAATAGTGTTATCTTGAGGATTACAGAAATATTATACAATGGTAAGTACAACAATTTCTGAAGTGTGTGTTGGTCGTTGATGTTGATAATAAAATTATTGTAGAGTCACGTGAAATATTGCGATAATCCTACCAGACCGTTGACTTTGAAAGAACTTGAGGCAATTGTTGACGATCTTGATCTGAATGAGGAAATTGATGTTTGTTATATACCACCCGACGTCGATGATATAACGGACATTGATGGCAATGTTATAGGTGGAGTAGAAAATTTGCATGTAGATATAGCGGGAACTTTTGAGATAGTGTGTCCGAATAACGAAATTGAGATAGAAGATGGTATACATCATGATGCAGCTTTATCTACACCAAGCAAAACGGTAAGAATTGAAGACATTATTTGGTGTAAAACGCCCGTTGACTACGAGGAAGATGCTACGTCAAATGAGGAAGGGAATGTACAGAATATTGTTGAGGAGCTACATGGAAAGTCTGTGCTTGATTTCTTTATGCAAATGTTTGATAAAAATGTTGGCCAGCTTATTATTTTAAACTCCATAAAATATGCGAGAGATAATAACCGTACTCAATTCGCCTTAGATCAAAATGATCTAGAAATTTTTTTGGGAATATTGATCTTGAGTGGGTATCACACTCTTCCACAGGTAAAACTTTACTGGTCATCTGATGAAGATGAAGGTGTTCAATTTGTGAAAAATGCGATGTCTCGGAACAGATTTGTCGACATAAAGCAGAACATTCATCTTGCAGATAACAATCAATTAGACAAGGCAGACAAATTTGCGAAAGTAAGACCGCTGGTTGATCTCTTGAACAGCAATTTCTTGAAGTATGGTGTTTTTAGACATCACTTATCAATTGATGAGCAAATGGTACCCTACTTCGGCCGCCATTCAGCGAAAATGTTTTTGAAAGGGAAGCCGGTACGCTTCGGGTTCAAAATGTGGTGTCTGGCATCTAGCGATGGGTATTTATATCAATTTATACCTTATGCTGGAAAAATTGGTGAAAATGCCAAAAGAGAATTTGGTTTAGGTGAAACAGTAGTCATCAATCTTTTGAACGTATTAGAAAATAAGTCGACTCATAAGGTATACTTTTTTACGAGCTACAAGCTATTAGTTCATCTGAAACGTCAAGGATACTTTGCTACTGGAACTGTACGTGACAACAGAATGCTGAAATGCCCTTTAGAGACTTGTAAGTCTATAGGAAAAAAACCTCGTGGTACAATGGATTCTCGTTACGATCACGTAAATGAAATAAGCGTGGTCCGTTGGAATGACAATTTTGTGGTTACAGTAGCAACCAATTGTGAGTCTGCACTGCCTAATGTGTTTGTGAAGCGGTACAATCGTAGAGAAAAAAAACATCTCTATACCACAACCAAATATGATTGCAAAATATAACAAATATATGGGAGGCGTTGATCTACACGATAACGCAGTTGCAAATTACCGAATAAATATTCGTGGAAAAAAATGGTGTTGGCCGTTATTTATAAATATGTTAGATTCTACTGTGGTGAATGCTTGGAAACTGCACAGACTTGTATACACAGAGAAACCCATTTCGCATATGGATTTCAGGTCTAAACTTGTACGAAGCCTCATTAGTGCTAACAAATGTAAAACACAATCTGTTCGAGGACGTGGTTCCAGTGCGTCTCTATCATCCAGTGCACGTTTAGATAATGTGGGTCACCTAATTGAAAGAAATCGTGAAAATTGGAGGAGACGTTGTAGAGTATGCAAAAGTACAACCGTATTTATGTGTAATAAATGTGGAGTTCCATTACATTCACATTGCTTCAAAGACTACCATAATTAATAATTGTAATATTTTTTGTGCATATAGTCCCATTGTTGCGTTAACGCAACGCAAAAAAAATATAAGAATCAATAGTTTGTCTTTTTTTTTTTACTTTAAAGGATGTTTATAAATACCTAAATAAAAGTTTATTCCTTAAAGAATTTGCGTTTTCCTTGATTTGTCTAATAGTGGTCCTAAATGGGTTAAAATGCATAGGCGATCGACCGGGACAGGTAAATATACCTGCGGCATATACTTACCTGGCTGTTTAACTGTAATACATTTATCAAGTTACTTTAAAAAATATTAGTGGCAGTGTTTGTATCTTTATAAAATAAATATTTTGTTACTGAATTACAATTTTAATTTAATTTAAAGATGCGGTATACGGAATATAAAAAGTACAGCTTTAAAAAATCGTAATGAGCATGAATTAAATACACATGTATTTATAGGATGAAATTAATTAAATAGTTACTTAGTAATAGATGGCAATAGAAAACACATGGGTAGTAAAACACAACTAGATTTAATAACGTGTTAATTTGATTTTTCATTCTTCTTGTTTCTGTTTCAAAGTATTTAACTTTGTGTTTCAGATGCAAATTAATTGCATTTTTGCGAAGTAATGTATGTTACATGTAAATATTGCTTTCTACATTTTACGACGCTAATTATTCGAATTTTTCAATTGAAAAAATTCGCACGGGCGAATTTTTTCAATTGAAAAATTCGAATAATTAGCGTCGTAAAATGTAGAAAGCAATATTTACATTTACGTTTCAGTGTTTTAACTACTTTCTGAGATGTTAACCAATATTTTTTTTTCTTTTTAAGAGATATTCTAAATGTGATCCTCAAAATCTCTAAAGTGGTGTGGTTCTGTTCTTTTCCTACAATATAAGGTTTATATTTTGTATAATTGAAAATATATTTACTTGTTACCTTTTTCTCTCATTAAAATTTTTCTCTTAGATACATTGGGAGCTTGAAGCCTCAACAATAAGTTTTTCCACACTTTCTTAAAAATCTTGTATTTTCTGTTTTAATTTCTCTATTTTGTAGTTCTAGAATTTCGGTTCCACTTTCTGTATTTGAAGTGCCTACAATGACTCGTCTAGATTTAAAATTCGTTGGTATAGAACCTTTCTTCAAGATTCTATTGCCATCGACATTTATTTCGTAATCATTTGCACTAAAATGGGTACTACAACTACAAATTACTGCTGTTTTTGAAGGTTAAGAATCTTTTCTTTTTAATGTTATAATCCATTTTTTCCGTAACTGTGGATCACAAGGGAATCTACAAATTTAAAATAACGGGTGTTCAGAAACATTCGAAGTCAAAGTAGTCCTTGAAAATATGAAGTCATGTCTGGTATAGATTGATACATTTACTCAATACAATTTTATAGGTTATCATACACGCAAATGTCAGTTTATGTCGAAATATATTAATATTACTTTAATATGCCATATTAATTAATATAAACTAGTCAAATAATGATTTTAGAAGGTAACAGTAATTAATTTGCAAATTTCAAATTAAGTGTTTTGATATTTTAGAGAATTCTTGCTGAACAATAGCACCTCTTCATGCGATAACTGGAAAAAATTACATAATCCAATTAATATGCTGTTCATTCTTGTGTAATAAAGCTCATCTAATCTGTAGTAACATGTAAAAAGACAATGCAGAATTAAGAGGAAATAACTTTACAAGTAAAGGTTTTATTCATCTTATAGTGACAATAGTATCTAGTTATCGTACTAGTTTAATATATTAAAATTCAACAAATTATTGTAAGAAATGGCTTAAAATAAATTTAAACAAATAAATTGTTTGTAGAGTCCTTAGATTACAACCTTATAATAAATATCATAAATTGTAGTTGTATAAATTACCAACAATAATGACCATAATTATAAAAGATGTTGAAAATGTCCACCACCTTCTTCCAAGCATTTTACGCACCTCCTCCGAATGCTACTAAATACATTTTGCAGTATGGGACTATTTCTAATTTCACTAATTTTATTTATAATTCTGTCTTGGAGATCTATATAATCTTGCACTGGTACTTGATATATTGAATTTTTTAAAAAAGGCCATAAATAGTAATCACACGGTGTAAGATCACAAGATCTTGGAGGAAATTCATGATCGCTGTTCAAACTAATTAAACGATTTCCAAACACTTCTTGTAACATATTCATTGTTTCCCCCGCTGTGTGAGCTCTACCTCCATCTTGTTGAAAGTATTCCAAAGCTAGTTCATCATCGCGAAGTTGATTAAAGAAAGGCAATAGTATTTCTTGTCGATATCTTTCTGCAGTCAAGGTACCATTAAAAAAAAATAGGACCAATAATCCTTCTTCTACTTATAGCGCACCAAACACCAACTTTCTGAGGATGTAAAGGAGCTTCAACATAAAAATTATTGGGCTTTGTATCACTCCACATTCTCATGTTTTGCGAGTTAACATATCCACTAGCATGAAACCATGCTTCGTCTGAAAAGAAAGTTTTGTCTAGGACATCATCATTAAAATTATTTGTAAACCATTCGCAAAATACTACTCGTCGCGGATAATCAATATCGAGGATTTCTTGCAAACAAGTTATACGATATGGGAATAACTGTAAATCTTCTCTTAAAACTTTATGGCAAGAACCAACTGACAACCCGGTTTGTTGAGCAAGAGTTCTTACTGAAGTTTTAGGGGCATCGGTCATTATTTCTCTAACATTCCCAATCACTTCTTCTGTCCGGACTTTTGGTCGCCCACCACCCTCTTGGCGTCCCACACTACCAGCTTGTCGAAAAACTGGAACAATTCTGATTAGTGTACACTGAAAAGTATTATAATCAAAAGCAAGGTTGGGAAATTCATCTCGAAATTCTTCCAAACAAGCTTGAATTGAATACTTCCACTGGTCATCGATCTTTTGACCATTTCGAAAATATGCTCAACCATGAATGCTTTGTGTACGTTAGTAAATACCATTTTCAAAATTAAAAAATATAAATTAGTATCTTCGATATTAGATTCTGACAATTTTTGACAGACAACAGTTGACATTTAATAATTATTACAAATCAGATACTTAAGTAAAGATATACGATTTTTTGTTCAGAGCCCACTTGACTTCGAATGTTTCTGAACACCCGTTATATGCTAATATGATAGAAAAATGTAAAAATAAGTACACTTACCTATGGTATTTTAAGTTTCTATTTTTAACAAAACTGTTTGTGCAACCATAAGCGAAACACGAAATGACCATCTTTTACATAAACTTTAACGCAAAATAAAACTATTACTGTTTATATTAATGATAGATACAAACAGTTCTAACTTTACTTAATGCAATTTCACCACGTGTTTAAAATAAATCTGATTTAACTATTCAAAATAATTCACTATCAAAATATGAACTCGGAATGTTTTGCCAGTACCAGCACTATCTCGCTTACAATTTTCTCTCTCTAATGTTGGAGTCAATTCGTAATACGCATAGGCAATCCATATATACTACATCCATGATTCAGACGACGCGGGATTAATCACGGACTTAGAAGACAATTTACAGAGACTTCTCCAAATATTCTAGATAACGGCAGAAACTTATAATATGCTAGTCTCAACAGAAAACACAAAATCATTGGTAATATCTAAAGATCCGATTAGATGTAAACTCGCAATAAGAGAAGATGAGTGTAAAGTATCTGGGAATTGAGGTATCGAGCGACAGAACAACTCTCATCGCGTATATCAGCAGGATACTTGAGAGACGTGATATGGAGGAACAAAGAATAGAAAGCAAAGTAAAGATCTATAAATTATAACACAGGTCTACAGTGATTTTGATGTTTGAAAGCTGTTTGCTAATTTGTATATGTTTGGGGGCCCTTATTCCAAAAAAACGCCATATTTTTGCTCTATCACGCAAATTTTTTTTATAGCGCTCTATATCTTAAAAATGTTATTTTATTAATATACATACATACCTATGACAAAAATATGTTTGTTCCATGTTAGGCATGATTTTTAAATGAATTGATTTTTATGAAATTAAATGTGATTTGGCAACACTGGTTAAGATTAGATTTCTCAGCAAAGCAACAGAGTCGGCGCAGAAGCGTCAATACAACGTTGAAACCTGCTTATGTGCAGTTTGGTTGTGTTAGTCGTCGTGCTACTGTGTCCGCGCGCTTGTTGTCTTCGTTGTTGCGTATTTTAAGTGTTCTAGATCGTATAAATATGGAAAGAAGACATTGTGTGAACAATCCGAATAACTTTTGTTATATCTGTGGTAGTTATGTCGTAGTAAAGCAGAGGCAAACTATAACTTCGTTTGTGAAAAATGTATGCCACGCTTATTTTGGTGTAAAAATTGGCGACCAAGACAAGTCCTGGGCTCCTCATACTGTTTGTTCCGTTTGCGTTGAAGCATTAAGAAACTGGCAAAAAGGTAGGAAGAAATGTTTAAGCTTTGGTGTTCCTATGGTATGGCGAGAGCATAGAAATCACAGTGATGATTGTTATTTTTGTTCGTGTAATGTTCAAGGATTCAACAGAAAAAATAAGAAACAAATTGTGTATCCTAATCTTGACTCTGCTATTCGACCATTTCCTCATGGACCAGATGTACGATACCTACCGCCCCAAAAGCACTAGAAAACGTCATATCGTCAGAATCAGAGGAATCTAATTGCGACCCAGATGACTCAGATTTCACACCAGATTTCAGAGAGCCCGAAGTGTTTAACCAGAGCGAACTAAATGATTTAATTAGAGATTTGCACCTTCCAAAGGATGCATCCGAATTATTAGCCTCCCGACTTCGTGAGAAACATTTACTGGAACCTGGCGTCACATCAAGCTTTTACCGGGATCGCGAAAAAGAGTTATGCCAATATTTTACTCAAGACGGACCGCTAGTGTATTGCAACAATATTCCTGACTTAATTTCAAAATTTTGAACTTCTTTTAAAGAAAATAAACTACCAAGAACGTCAGTGGATGCTTTGTGATGCCTTAAAGTGCTGTGCATGCTATTAGGACAACAAGGAGGTTAAACAAAATTTCCATGCTTTATTTGTGAGTGGGATAGTCGAGCAAGGGATAGACATTGGTCTCAAATAGAATGGCCCTCTAGAACAAGCCTTACACCTGGTAGCAAAAATGTATTAAGAGATAGCTTAGTTGACCCCAAAAAAGTTTTACTGCCTCCTCTCCATATCAAACTTGGCTTGATGAAGCAGTTTGTTAAAGCTTTAGACAAAAATGGACAGTGTTTTAAATATTTGTGCGAGACATTTCCAGCCTTATCCGATGCCAAGTTAAAAGAAGGTATTTTTGTTGGGCCGCAGATAAGAACATTATGCAAAGACAAGGATTTTCAAAACACAATGACCAATGTCGAGAAAAACGCCTGGGTTTCATTTAAAGAAGTAATTGATAAGTTTCTTGGGAACTCTAAGGACGAAAACTACGAAAATATTGTTCAAAATATGTTACAACACTTTCATCGTCTAGGTTGTAATATGAGTTTGAAAGTGCATTTCCTGTTTTCACACTTGAACTATTTTCCTGAAAATCTTAGAACAGTTGGCGAAGAACAGGGAGAGAGGTTTCACCAAGACATTAAGGAAATGGAACGGCGATACCAAGGCAGATGGAGTATAACAATGATGGCGGACTACTGCTGGATGTTAAAACGGGATATGCCCTTAAAAACACACAACCGAATGTCCGGACAACGCAGCTTTCTGGCAAAAAGACAAAGATTTCACTTAAAAAAGACTGAGTAAAGTATTTTTTTCCACTTTTGTAACTTGTATTCCACATTTTTACTCAATAAACAAATAAATTTTTTTAGAAATATCGTTTTTTTTCATTTAATATTTGCAAAAAAACCTTACGTGATACAAATAAATGCATAGAATTTTTGAAATCAGCCTAACAAAATTATATAAAATCAGTTTTCAAAATAAAAACATCTGTCAAAAAGTTTAATTTTGTAGACCTGTGTAATTTAAGGATAATCAGGCCAATAATGACACATACAGCTGAAACATTGGCAGACACAAGCAGGACGAAACAACTACTGCACACATCAGAATGGACAAGATTGGATATTGTACAAAGAAAAGTAATTTTTAAAAATGTTAAAACGGTAGGCCCAACTAAATTTATCATGATAAACTGTATTGCAACTATATTTTCAATTTCTTGAAAATTGTTTATGGGGATCCGGAATATTATGTCTTTAAATAAGAGAATGGAAAAATTGACGAAACTTGCTCAAAATTATTAACAAGCTCGTAAAAAATAATATACACTGCGGGCGTTTTAAATTTGTTATTACTAAATATTGTGATCGAATGAAATAACGATATAAAATAATTATTAAATATAAAACAGAAAGTTGTCATTTATAACGTGAATTTTACTTTCATCAAATTTATTTTCTAGAATGATTCGGATATTAACCTATTTTTTTTTTGTTTGTAATAGCTTAGATAAACAATCTTGTTCTAGCAAATTAAATAAATATATTTTTAATTGCCTTGAAGGTTGTTGGAGATAAAACAAATATTTTTACTCTGAATATGTACAATTTTTGTTAAAATGTAAAATCATTTACGTTAGCCTTAAATGATACCAAGATTGTTTATTTTGTATGGGAAGCGATGTTTGAAAAGTAAATTGAAAATTAGATATTTAGTGTGAGTCACTTTAATGACAAAAAAAGAAGCCTCTATGGCCCAACTCTTCGCAAATTATCCTGCACATATACGCATGCGTCTCCGATGTTGTATAAAGTTATAATTAAGGGACCGGACACGAGAGGCCGATGACTCATCGCTCACGGGCGTACTATTGAAAATTTGTACTTTTAAAGAGTTTTTAATTTTATTTATATACTTGGAAAACAAACGGTGGTGATTTATAAAATACGAAATACATTTTTATTTGTTCATTTTGTGGTTCAAGTTGAGTAAAGGAGTATTAATATCAGTGGCGACTTGTGAGTTATGAAAGAGGGAGGGCACAAAAAACTATTAATTAAACATGTGCTCATGTAATGATTAAGGGCCGGATTATATGCAGTTTGCATAAATTTGCATATTTGCATAATATATGGCATTTTGTATATTATTTGCATGTTTTGTAGTAATTCAGCATTTTTGCATATTTTAAGTATCCGAGTTTTATTTATTTGCTAAATCAAATTTATTATAGGCGTTACTAAAAATATGTCGTGGATGTAACAAACAAACAAAAATTAAACAGCCCTCTTTTAATTAAAAATAGCATTTTATTGAGCCTCTTCCCGTTACTTTTGCGATAAGCGTCCCCAAGAATTTATTAATGCTCTTCCCATACATCCAGGCTGAGACAAAATTCCATGAAAAGCTAATACCTTAGAACTTCTAAATAAATACAAAAATACATTTTACCAGAAAATTAGGAGTACATATATGTGTTTCTTTGCTATTCGGAGAAATTTAAATATTCGAAAGTAATTTTATTTTAAACGTCATTTTACGTTGGCTTTTCGAAGTGTAAACTTGTGAGTTGTGAGATATAATTAGAGAACGGACACGCTTACCACATGACGCAAAGCCCAGTGCAGTACTGGCGAAAGGCTGTATTTCTAAAATATTTAATTTTATTTATATAATTGGAAAACAAACGGGTGGTGATCTATAAAATTACGAAATACATATTTATTTGTTGAAAAGTTGTATTTATAAAGTTTTTAATTTTATTTATATAATTGGAAAACATACGGGTGGTGATCTATCTATCTAAAATTACGAAATACATATTTATTAATTAATTTTATTTATATAATTGGAAAACAAACGGGTGGTGATCTATAAAATTACGAAATACATATTTATTTGTTGAAAAGTTGTATTTTTAAAGTTTTTAATTTTATTTCTATAATTGGAACATTTTTATTTGTTCATTTTGTCGTTCAAGTTGAGTAAAGGAGTATTAACATTGACTAGCAATAATTTCCCAAGGTTTTCTTCTGTCAATTTTGTTCTCTTTGAATTAAGTACATCCTTATAAATAGAAAACGTCCTTTCTACATCGCAACTGCTTATAGGTGCATACTGGAAATATTCTTTTATTTCTTCATATTTAGCCGTTAGGTTTTGTGGAATTGTCTCCATACATAATTGCTGCAATGTAATTAAATCTGGATTTCTATTAAGAATTGCTTCAAACTTTTGCCGAAGGCCACATCCGAAGTCACTTGAAATACTTTTCAAATTATTAAAAGCCACATCTAATGTGGTTAATCCGTCATTTAATTTGAGATTTCGATTTTAAAAATAAGTGATTAGTTTTGGCAATTTTCCAAAGTGTTCGTGAAGAAAGTACAACTGATTTTTTAAATTTGGGATTTGTGTGAGCTCCTTGCACTCACCAATACTTCTAGCATCCTCCTTTAGCAGTGTTACGAAATGTTTTAGACTATCGAAATTCTCAGCATAATAACTAGTAGCTTCCAGCCATGTTCCCCATCTAGTTATTACTGGAGTGGGAGGCAGTGACAGAGATGGAAATTTTTCCCTGAAAAGAGCTACTCTCAATGGCGCTTTTCTGAAAACTTTTTTAAAAGCTGATACAAGTCTATCAACTTCCGGAAAAGTGTCTCTGATATATTCACAGATTCTGTGGAGAGCATGTGCTACACAAGTAATATGCAGCATATTAGGATATGTTTTCTTCAATAGTCTGCCTGTTTTTAACATATACGCAGCACTATCACTGACAAATAAAAGTATTTTTTCTTTGTACGTGGCGTCCGAATGAAGCATTTTTTGCATATTCTTCTTAATGGTTTCAGCAATTGTTTCCGCATCAACTCTATTTATAACACTTGTTGCTATTACATATGAGTTATAAGTACACCAGCTACAACATTTACCACACAGCGTCCTAACATATCCACCGATTCGTCGGCGCTTATCCATATGTATTGATTTAAAAGATGGCTTCTAATGCGTTCTACTGTTCTCGTATAGCACCTAGAAACATAATATTTGCGTAAAGTTGATTCAACAGGAACATTTCGACCAGTATATTTTTTCAGAAATGTCTTCAAAATTGAATTGTTCAATTTAAATAATGGAATATTAGCTGCCATAAAAGTTTCACAGAGTTCTTCGTTAAAATTGTCAGATTCCAACGGGTTCAATTTTTTTTCGTGCTTTAACGATCCTACGTGACGTTTTACGGTTGATTTATTGCAATTTTTCAATAACGTTTCACACACTTCACAATAAATTTCGGAATCACTGGCAATGTACTCTCGTGAGCAATTGAAAGTTAACACTTTATTATGTTGGCATGTCGAAATTTCAAAATTTATCTAATGTATACAGTACTTTTGAAGTGTCAGTGTCAGCATTTAATCATAACATAAATGACATTAGCTTGACAATTTGGTAAAATTTACGCAGCTATAATAGTGCGTTTACTTTCAATTGCTCACGATAGTACATACAATCAGTATGGCCCTCAACCCAACTCGCCATTGTTACACGATGCCATTCTCGACGCTCTTCTATTGTCTGAAAAAGTAAGAATATTCTAGATCCAAATAAACGAAATTAAATTACGAAATTTTATGCACACTTACGTGAAAATAATTGAAAGAAGTTGCTTAAATGAAAAGAAAAGGAATGTGCTTGCTATTTCTCTTACGAAATACGATAAACTTATTTATTTTATCTACGTACACGACACCACTGAAACACACTATACAATAGCTGGGTTGTCCATTGTTATCGCAGCGAGACCAGGTGGCCGAGTAAGTCAAACAAATACTTCATTGAATTACGCCGGGATGTACTGAGCGACGTTATACACTAATTCCAATTGCCGATTGCGTTTTATGGAAATTGCATCCGTTCTCTAGATATAATAGCAAAAAATGCCGAAAATAGCGACTGTGCGTAAATGGATTGCACCTTATTCAGAATTGCGTGTGGATGGAGAAAAAGTGTTTTACGTAGCATGCTGCAAGATTGTGAGTAAAATTTTAAGTTTATTTCCTCTTATTAATTAATTAATTAATTAATTAATTAATTAATTAATTAAGTTTTTAATTATTCCTTTATCTTTTGCTAACATTTATTTTATAACAAAACAACGGATGATGTGATATTTTTTTTGCAGATTACAAGTGAGAGAAAGTTGCAAGTCGACCAACATATGAAAACTCCATCTCATGCTGCAAAACTAACAAAGATGATATTGGCGAAGAAGAGTCAGCAAACATTACCGCAATGTTTGCCATCAACTTCCAAAAAATCGGAACAAGAACAATTTAATGAAGATTTGTGTCAAATGTTTGTGTCGGCAGATATTCCACTACATAAATTAAACAATTTAAATGTCTAATTATTTTTGCAAAAATACATCAGCAAATATAACATTCCCGATGAGAGCACGTTAAGAAAAAATTATATTCGCTGTATCTATGCAGAAACATTGAGTAGCATTAAGAAGGTTGTTGCAAACAATTATCTTTATATATGCGTAGATGAAACTACCGATAGCGTGGGTCAATACATAGTTCAGTTATTTAACGTATCGGTTCTAGCAAAATCTTATTTAATTTCATTCAAACAGTTGGAAAAGGTAAATAATTTGACAATAACAAGGTTTATACAGGAAGAACTGGGAACTTTCTTCTTACCGGAATCGATTCCAACAGAGAAAATTCTATTGTTTTTGACGAATGCTGCACCATACATGGTAAAGGCAGCTTTCAACTTGAAAATCTTTTACCCAAATTTAATTCACAAAAATTGCTTGGTGCACGGACTAAATCGTGTTGCAGAAGAAATCAGAAACCATTTTCCCTTAGCAAATACTTTAATTAGTAGTGTTAAGAAAGTATTTTTAAAGGCCCCATTACGATTTCAGTTTTTTGCAACATCTACCCGGTGTTCCGCTTCCTCCTCAACCAGTAATCACACGATAAGAATCGTGGTTGGAGGCTGCTATTTTTCATGCAAATCATTATGAAGGAATAAAGACAATTATTATGGATCTTGATAGGGATTTATAATAAATATCATACATTGTAGTTGTATAAATTACCAACAATAATGACCATAATTATAAAATATGTTGAAAATGTCCACCACCTTCTTCCAAGCATTTTACGCACCTCCTCCGAATGCTACTAAATACATTTTGCAGTATGGGACTATTTCTAATTTCACTAATTTTATTTATAATTCTGTCTTGGAGATCTATATAATCTTGCACTGGTACTTGATAAATTGAATTTTTTAAAAAAGACCATAAATAGTAATCACACGGTGTAAGATAACAAGATCTTGGAGGAAATTCATGATCGCTGTTCAAACTAATTAAACGATTTCCAAACACTTCTTGTAACATATTCATTGTTTCCCCCGCTGTGTGAGCTCTAGCACCATCTTGTTGAAAGTATCCCAAAGCTAGTTCATCATCGCGAAGTTGATTAAAGAAAGGCAATAGTATTTCCTGTCGATATCTTTCTGCAGTCAAGGTACCATTAAAAAAAATAGGACCAATAATCCTTCTTCTACTTATAGCGCACCAAACACCAACTTTCTGAGGATGTAAAGGAGCTTCAACATAAAAATTATTGGGCTTTGTATCACTCCACATTCTCATGTTTTGCGAGTTAACATATCCACTAACATGAAACCATGCTTCGTCTGAAAAGAAAGTTTTGTCTAGGACATCATCATTAAAATTATTTGTAAACCATTCGCAAAATACTGCTCGTCGCGGATAATCAATATCGAGGATTTCTTGCATACAAGTTATACGATATGGGAATAACTGTAAATCTTCTTTTAAAACTTTATGGCAACAACCAACTGACAACCCGGTTTGTTGAGCAAGAGTTCTTACTGAAGTTATAGGGGCATCAGTAATTATTTCTCTAACATTCCCAATCACTTCTTCTGTCCGGACTTTTGGTCGCCCACCACCCTCTTGGCGTCCCACACCACTAGTTTGTCGAAAAACTGGATTAGTGGAACCTGGAAAACTGGATTAGATTAGTAGTAAAACTGATTAGTGTACACTGAAAAGTATTATAATCAAAAGTAAGGTTGGGAAATGCATCTCGAAATTCTTCCAAACAAGCTTGAATTGAATACTTCCACTGGCCATCGATCTTTTGACCATTTCGAAAATATGCTTCAACTATGAATGCTTTGTGTACGTTAGTAAATACCATTTTCAAAATTAAAAAATATAAATTAGTATCTTCGATATTAGATTCTGACAATTTTTGACAGACAACAGTTGACATTTAGTAATTATTACAAATCAGATACTTAAGTAAAGATATACGATTTTTTGTTCAGAGCCCACTTGACTTCGAATGTTTCTGAACACGCGTTATATTGCAGTTGGAAAAGCAATTTGTGTCGCTAATCGAGAGCGTTGAAATAATAAACAAATTTGAAGTCATGTTTTGATGTTAAAGGAGGAGTGGGACAGTCCGTGTATGAAAAATTTTTAACTGTAATAGGAAAAAATAAGGATTTTAAAAAGCTGAAGGATATTGCTAAAATCTTGTGTGGTGATTCAGGAGAAAATATTGAGTTGACAATAGATGATATTTCTAATTTGAAATATGCTCCTATAACAACCGTCGACATGGAACGAACTTTTTCAATATTTTATACATGTTTTCAGAAAAGCGTCATAATTTTTCTGTTGCAAACTTTGAGAAATATGTGATTGTAAATTGCTTTCATAGTTAATTATGTTGTAAAATGTTCTAAATAAACTTGTAGTAAACATAATTAGAATATTTTTTCTATAGTATTCCATTTTCTAACATTCCTCGTATTTTTTTACCTGCATATTTTTCATAAGGAAGTGCATATTTAGGCTAAAACATCTGCATATTTATGCGCATATTTTCAGTTTTTCTTGCATATAATCCGGCCTTTAGTAATGATATTTTGAAGTTTTGTTTAGTTAAAATATTGATTAAGAAATTGTTAAAGTTATTTTACATTTGAAAATATACTTTTTGTGTTATTATTTAGCAATATATTCTTCAGTTTAGTCTGGAAACATGAAAAACTATTAAAATAAAATATTAAGTAAATTTCTTGTGTTATTTTTATGTAACTAGCTTACTTGGCCAAAATCAAATATCGTTGCTATATTTTAATATAAATATTCCAAAGTATCTGCAAAAATTTACTGAAAATACATATTTGAATTCATAAATCTTGATATAAAAATATTTAACAATGTAGGTATGCATGTTAGTGCGTATACACATAACATAAGCTACAAAACCTATAACATAAATTTAATATATATATATATATATATATATATATATATATATATATATATTGTAACGAAGCGGAAGAGCTATAAAATATTCAACAGTTTGTAAATACAAAGATTCTAAGTTAAAAATAATTAACTTGGTAATTTTTATATTAAATTTTGTGAATTATCAATTTCAAAATTAACTAGGTTACTTCAAATAACATATAGATGGAGTTGCACAATGCTTAATTATATGCGCATGATACAAAATTACATGCTAGTAAACAACTCCATAACATTAACCTTAAAAGTTGTTCGGATGTATAGATTTCTTATAAGCATTAATTAGTGGGAGTAAGTTGTGATTAAGATCCGGCTAAACTCAAGAACAATGTTGACTCTTGTGATAGGGCATTGAGATATGTCCAAATTTAATAGTGCAAGTTCGGTATCTCCAATCAAACACTCATAAAGTTCACTGATTTTAAAGTGATAGACTGTTTGTTTCGTTTATATTCTATACAACAAAATAAAAAGGTCGAGATCGGATTAATGAATAACAACTTTAATGAACTGATTATCCAAATATAACAGGTAAGTGAAAAATATACTAATGTAAAGAATTTTTGATATCAAACATGTCACGTGATTAAACAAATATGGTGAAACTTTTAGATTAATTTAAATAAACACTACATGTGACATAAATAAATTAATGAATAATAAATTTACTGAATAATAATAAAATAAAATAAAATAAAAAGAAACTGTATTCTTCCTTATCTTAGAAATAGAATACCTAGATCTTATATTATGACTAGAGCTGAGGATGTTTGCGGTATAACCATGGTTATACCGCAAACATCCTCAGCTCTAATTATGACATTAATAATTATTATCTTAACAGATGTAGAAAATATGATGTATTCTTTATTAATATGTTGATTAATTTGTCGTTTTCAATGTTTATAGGAGATTATAAGAATACTTAAGTAATCTGGACAGGAAAATTGGTGTACAGGATCACTTATAGGTCTGTAAAGGCAAGGTTCTTTCAGCGGCAATTGAACGGCGTCACCCCAGTTAGATGTCCGGTCCAACGAACCTCTTCCCGGCAAACTGCACTCGGCGATATCTTCAACACTGGTGTTCGTATGGTCTTGAAAAAAATGTTAAACGGGAACTGGGAATATTGGTAAGTTTTTTTTCTAAAACGGACGTATGGTTTTATTCAAATTATTTGTATTTTTCTTATTGCTTTCAGAGGGACACTCCAGTATTTCGAGGTGTTTTTTTAATCGCCATATTTCTAGTAACGCTAACTTTCTTTTTTTTCGTATCCCAATTTTGATTCGTCCATCGGTATGTATTCAATTAATCTCGACATATTTTTATTATGAAAATGACAATTTAATAATTTTAAATATATTTATAAGTAGTAATAAATATTTAATCTATTTTGATGATAAAATGTTTGTTGTTTGAATGTCAAATATAGTACATAATGCTGTTTTCATTGTAGGAAACTTTCCCGCGTTAAACAATTCAAATAATATACAGTTATGCCTAAATAAATGGCGTCATTAATAATTAATCAATTAAGTTGATATTTTTGTAATACAAATTATCGAAATGAAAATACTGATACAAAATGAAATGATATAAATTATAAATGTGAGAATGACTTTTTAAAAATAATTAAATACGCGAAATCAACTTTATTGATTTAGCACGTGAAGAATTCAGTTTTTGATATATTTTAAATAACTCTAGAACTTATATATTTATACATTCTAAAATTCTGTCTTTTGCTTACTGAGGCATTCCCGAGTGTTAGCTTGACCTACCTCAATATATATACACCGTGTCCGTAAATGTTTGAAGCTGACATCTGTGAAAATGTATGCGTTTTTCGTCCTTAAAGTTCACCTTCCTGAGAATTTCAGTTGGTTTATTCCTATATGGTCATAGTCGCACGTGTGTATTTTTCGTTGAGTTTTATTATAGTTTTTCTGTTCAATTTTCATCTCCGTATTAGTTTTTCCTTGTATTGACAATCAGTTATTGGTTTTCATAACTACTAAAATAAGTTTGTAAAATTTGCGTAAGTAACATTCGATATTAAATTCCAGCGAGGTTATGTTTAAATATGTGTTTCAGATTTTATTAACGATATTGCCATGGTCTTTACGACGGAGCAAAACGCTTTCATTTTAATGGCCCATTTTCGGAGTGCCACACACAATCCTGATGGAAGCTGGACTTATTCTGTAGAATCATGCATAGCGCAGTTTAATGAAGCGTTTCCTGATGCAAATATTCCGTATGATGTCTTTGTTCAACATAAGCGAAGAGTTTTGGATCGCTTTGAAACAAAGCATTGTATTTGTACGGGAAAATCAACTGGAAGACCTTCGCTTCTTACTCAAGCGGTTGTTGATTATATTTAGCAACGTATTGATGATAATCCAAAAAAGTCATTGCGAAAGTTATCAGCGCAGACAGGTAATAATATAAAAATGTACTGAGAAATAGGTTTAATTTCATTCTTTCTAGGATTAAGCAAAACATCTTGCTCAAAAGCTTTAAAGAAGAGCCTCCATATGCATCCATATAAGGTTTCCGTAGTCCATCGATTATATCCCATTGACTTTGTATCAAGAATAACTTATTGTAATTGGTTTAATGAAAACATAAACAATTATGAAGTATTAGATCTAACCTTTTTTACGGATGAAGCTTGGTATCACTTATCCGGTTATGTAAATTCTCAAAATTATAGAACATGGGCAACAGAAAACCCACATACCTTTATTGAAAATGAACTACACCCAATAAAAGTTGGCATTTGGGTAGCAATATCACGTCGTACAATAATAGGACCGATATTTTTCCATGATACGATCAATGCTGCACGCTATAGAGATATATTACAACAATTTGTGGACCAACTCCATGATGACGAGTTGGAAAGAGGATTTTTTCAGCAAGATAATGCTCCAGCGCATACTGCGCAAGCGACATTGACCTTTTTAAGAGAATTCTATGACGATCGTCTTATTAGCCAAGGTAGATGGCCACCAAGGTCACCTGACTTGACTCCTCCAGATTATTTTCTGTTCGGAAAGATTAAAGATAATATTTATAAAAATAGGTTACATAATTTAGATGAATTAATGCAAGCAATTGAAAACGAGATTCAAGTGATTACACAACAACAACAACTTCAAAATGTTTTCGAAAATATGAAACGAAGAGTTAATTTATGTCTGCAGCAGCAAGGTCAACATTTCCAACATTTTTTGTAATTGCAAAAATTACTAATAAAGAATGTTTGTATTTTTGTCATTGTAATGAATTTATAGTTATGATTTTACAATTACTTTTTAAATAATTAGCAAAAAACTTTTCCAAAAGTAAGCATATTGTACTTGATTTTAAGAAACAATTTTAATAATTATGCTGAAAGTAAGTACCGCGTGGAACGCTAATGTTAATTAGCGATTAATTAGCGATCGCAATCAAATGTAGTGTTACAAACTTAACCAAAATTTGACAGTAGCTGTCAGCTTCAATCATTTACGGACACCCGTTATATATAACATAAATATAAAATAAATTAAATTCTATTGTGGTAAGGGTTTTTTTAATTTTATTTTATTCAACATAAATTTGTCAAAATAAATATTGCATATGGCTTTGCTTGGTGATACGCGGAAATAGAAAAACACAAGAAATAAAAATAAGACAAATCTATGTTTTATGCTTTTAAAATATCTCCAGCTTTTAATTTGCGCGCAGACGGTAATGAAAAATTAATATTTGTTACTTACAAAAACAATTTACTACATAGTAGGTATATCAAACCGAATAGACTGACCTTCACAAGTTATAATAATTTGATATTGAAAAAGATATTTGGCAAATCGTTAAGGTGGCGGTATTCGCTATTTGAAACTGGCACAAAATGCGCAAAAAGAAATAGGTCAAACAAAAAGTTTATGTATATTCATCGATAGCGCTAATTCTATGCGTTGTATTAATTATAAACGTAAAAAACATACTTACAGCGATAATTATTATAAAAGAGAAAGGGTTGGGTTAATTTGACGACGGAATACATTGAGAAAAATACAATTACGTTATTTTGGGGTCAAGAACGTCG
Source organism: Melolontha melolontha (assembly GCA_935421215.2). Taxonomy (NCBI): domain Eukaryota; kingdom Metazoa; phylum Arthropoda; class Insecta; order Coleoptera; family Scarabaeidae; genus Melolontha; species Melolontha melolontha. The sequence continues at coordinate 5,994,125 of OW285236.1, read as the reverse complement.
TATTGAAGAGGTTGTTAAAGCGAGTGCTTTTCATATTACGATTTAAATTAAATTGTTAAAAAAAGTTTATTACTTATTTTAAGCAAGTACGAACTAGTGTAATTAATTCACGGAATAACTCGACTATATCAACGATGACGTAATTGTTTTTGAAGTCAATATGAATATTCGGGCTTCCACATACTTGAATTCGTGACTCACGTAAATTTCAAGCTGCTGGGCAGACGTCCCCAAACTTTTTTGTCTGTAAAAAACACAAAAAAAAACACATTTTAAGTTTTATACATTTATTAATAGAATTCAATCGATCCCTGGAGGTCGATTGAAGTGGTCTACATCAATCCCTGGGGAATCTACGTGCTAGAATTATGCCCGTTTTAATAAGGTGACCAACTATACTCATTTACTGAGTTTTGTACTCTTTTTTCGCAAACCGTACTCTTTTCAAATCCTGTACTCTGAAAGTACTCATTTGTATAATTTTATACTCATTTGTATTTCTAAAACATTTTTTTAGATTATTTTATTTCAATTTTATGAATTAAATATTTAAAATTATTTTGACAGTGATTTGACTTTCACGCGCGCATATTGCTTGCCGTTTCCGGCACGTCAGAGGACAGTGCAAACACCAGACACGAGTTTGACAGTGATTTGAATTTCGCGCGCACATATGGCTGCCGTTTCCAGCACAATTGAGAGGCCGTATTATGTACCTGGAGAGATAAATAGATACTACAGACCTCTTTTTCTAACAACGTCAAAATTACATTTGTGAAAAGAGATGGATATATCTATCTCTCCAATATTTGTGTACGTAATCCCCAGGCTGATCTTTGATGTGCAGTATGTACGGCATGCTTGACGCTCTTGACGCATGCGTAGTATGTACGGCAAAGTTTTATGGGAATTCCCTTTCTGTTTAAATAATTTGAGGTTAGAGAAAACCAACAATTTCGTACTTTTTGTTCAAGTTAACAAGATTTGAGGTGTACAAAATAAAATAAAATTTTATTTTATTTATCTAGTGAAGGTGAAGTTGCATGTAAGTATTAATATTATAGTTTCATTTTCATTTTACTTAAATAATATCAGATTATAATATTTATTTAAAATCAAAATAAAAAATATATTACTAATATAATTTTTAGATTATTAATTCAAATATGAGCGATAACAAAAGAAGGAAAAATCGTTTAAACGAAAATTTAAAAAAAGAGTTTCCGTTCATTGTAGTTAAAAATCGAAATGATGACTCCTTGGTTAAATGCACAATCTGCAATAGGGAATTTTCTATTGCAATTCATGGACGTAGTGCAATAACGGCACACATTGAAAATAAAGTACATACAAACTGACAACATTTTTTAAAGGGAATACTTTTGGAACTAATGAAAAAAAATTGGCAGTTATGGAGGGTACTTTCGCTTTTCACACAATAATCCATAATCAAAGTTTTCGCAGCATGGGCTGCACTACTAAATTATTAAAAAAATTTTGTGACGAAAAATTTTCTTGTGCGCGAACAAAATGTGTCTATCGTAACCATCGTATTTAATGAATACTGCACGAAAATGCTATCAGAAAATCTGGATTCTGTATCATATATATCTATTCTATCAGACGCATCGAATCACAATGAAATAAAACTTTATCCAATTTTAGTAATGTATTTCGATATTAAGAACGGTATTCAAATTAAGATTTTAAATTTGGAATTAATCGAAGGGGAAACATCAGACATTTTGTCTAATCACTTATTTCGAGTTATAACAGACAACAATTTGAATAAGAAAATTTTGGCGCTCTCGGCTGATAACAAAAATATTAATTTTGGAGGACGCACCCGTAAAGGTGTCAATAATGTGTACACAAAATTACAAGATCTTCTGAAACGAAATATTTTGGGAATTGGTTGTAATGCTCACATTATATCAAATGCCATCAATACAGCATCAAGTTCAATGTCAATAAATGTGGAAGTAATTATTACAAATATATATTTATATTTCAATCGGTTTACAGTACGGGTAGCAAGTTTGAAAGAATTTTGTGAAGAGGCTGGTGTTCAATACAAAAAACTGCTTGGTTATTCCAAAGTCAGATGGCTTGCTTTAACTCCAGCATTAGAACGCGTTTTGCAGTTATATGATCCACTACGTTCATATTTTTTAAGCCTTGACAAATGTCCTACAATTTTGAATAAATTCTTTCAAAACGATATGTCAGAACCTATGCTTTATTTTATTCACAGTCAGGCGTCGTTGTTTCATAAAATTACTCTACAAATTGAAGGAGATAAAATTTCAGCAGCAGAAGTTTGTATTATATTAAACGATTTCATACTGCAATGTAAATCAAGATTTAATGATGGATTTTTACCACTAATTTTAAAGAATAAACTGACCGTTTTGGAAGATTCCAATCCCGGAATAAAAAATGAATTTTTAAAAGAAGTTAAAAATTTTTATAAAATTTGCTATGAATATATCGAAGAATGGATAGTGAACTTTAGAGCATTAAATTGTTTCAAATGGACCCTTCTAAATAGTAAAATTGAATGGAAAGAAGTTTCTTCAGCAGTCGAATTTGTAATGAAGGATGTAAAAGATATTGTTATTAATGGCAATTTTCTCTTTGAAGAAATTCGAAGAGTAAATTTATATTTAAATGAAGAAAAATTGAAGAAATGGAACGATGAGAAAATAGAACTTGACAAAAGATGGGTAGAAATCTTTCGGCATTTTAGAGTAGAACATATCCCACATGAAAATTTAAAAGTTTTAATAGAAATTTCCTTATGTTGTCCAGGCACTAATGCTGCTGTTGAAAGGGTATTTTCATTAGGGAATGATTATTGGAGCAGTGAGAAGTCGCAACTTTCTGTAAAAACATTATCTGCCGTCTTAACAGTCAAATTTAATATGCAAAATGAAAGTTGTTCGGATGTGGCTACATTATTAGACGAACATCCTCATTTAGCAAAAAAAATCCACTCCGAAGAAAAATATGTTTTTAAAAGAAAATAAAGTCTTTATCGTTTTTTCTTCTTTTTTTTTCAACTATGAAATACTTGCAAAGTGTACTCCTTTTGAACAAAAAATAGTTGGTCACCTTTGTTTTAATCACCTCTTGATAAAGTCCCTGATAGCTATCTTCAAAATAAATATATCTAACATAACAAGTGTTCATTTGAAAACGGTACCTTTGAGCAGTTAACGTTCCCTGAAAAAATATTGGTCCAATGATTCGCCTTTGGCTTATCGCTGCCCAAACACCAATTTTCTCTGGATGTAGCGATTCTTCATTAATTACATGTAGATTTTCACTACTCCAAATTCTTGTATTTTGTGAATGTAGCTATCCCGTTTTATAAAACCATGCTTCATCAGTAAAGATGACTCTTTGCGAAAGTTCTCTATTATTGTTCATATTTACAAACCAATTACAAAACTGTAGTCTACGTGGGTAATCAATTTCTAACAATTCTTGTACTGCTGTGATACGGTATGGATAAAGTTGCATATCTTTTTTTAATAACTTATGAGTTGTACCAACAGAAAGGTTTATTTCTTGACTCAAATGTCGAACAGATGTTTGTGGTTCATTTTCCATTATTTCTTCAACACAATTGACAACTTAAGGTGTACGTTTCTTAACTGCTCCGCTGCCTGATTTTCTTAAGAGACTACCAGTTCCAGAAAAAAGTTTTAAAGTTCTATCCAAAGTATTCTTAAATTGTATATAATCTGTTACAAAATGTGGAAACTCAACTTGAAATTCTACCATGCAATCTTAAACTGAATAAACCCATAAACCATCAATTTTATTACCACTTCGAAAATAAGCCTGGACTAAAAAAATTTTATGTTCTAAAGTGAAAGCCATTTTAAAACTGAGAAGCAATTTATTTAAACCAGAATCGACGCACGATTATTTTATGCACTAACTGATATTTGTGATTGACATTATCAAATGTCATTTGGATTTACGTTTACGGAACAACAAACACATACTAATATATTTGCGTCTTATTCTATCAATATTTCAAAGTAACCTAGATTGACTTTTCAAATGAACACTTGTTATATCATGCCTTCAAAAACTTTCTTGATTAGAGTAGGCTGTTTTTTCAGCATTTTCTTTACTTAAGTTTGACGACACCTGCGATACTTTTAAATTGTGATAGCTGTCAATGATAAACTAAAAATAAGAAGACCTTACATTTGATTGTATTATTGTAACGAGCCATCGAAAAAATTCATAATTGGAGTAGACTGTGAAATTGGGTTGGTACTTTAGCCACTTCCACATAATGACATTTATTATTTGACATTGAAACTATAAGTTTGTGTCAAATTTTTCAAAACTCTTATTAAGAAAATTAAATTTATTTAAAAAATAGTATTCAACATAGAACAAAAAGCAAAAATTATCGAATGTTACTTCCGTACAGTGTGAAAGTAAATGGCGAGTGGCAGTATTCAATTACACAATGCATGGCTGATTTTAGTGAAGAACATCCTGAATTAGTGTTTGATTACAATTATTTTTACAATGTTTTCACAAATTGTGTAAAGACTGGTAGCGTCGGTCGAAGAACTGGAAGTGGACGGCCATATAAACGTATAGCTGATAATATTGAAGCCCTTCAGCATATTATTGATGAAAATCAAAAAATATCCATTTCAGTAGTGACCCAACAAACAAATTTATCTTATGGTACGTGCCAATTCATTCTTAAAAAAGTCTTACATTGTCATCCATACAAGCTGCAATGTTTTCATGATGATCTACTTACTTTCCTCGGAGCTTTTGAGTTCACACCTTCTGACTGGAGACTTTTCATCGACTCTTCAAAAAGGAGCCTTAAAGCTGTTCTTTTACATAATGGCAATGTTTTTGCTTCTGTTCCGGTCGGCCATTCTGTTCATTTAAAGGAAAACTATGAAAATTAACAGGAATTACTTTTAAGAATACAATATGAAAATCACAACTGGGAAGTGTGTGGAGATTTAAAAATTTTAGGCCTTCTCTTGGGTCAGCAGTCTGGATATACTAAAATTCCATGTTTCCTGTGCGAGTGGGATAGCAGAAATCGAGAACAGCATTGGATAAAAAGAGACTGGCCACAAAGGGTGACTTTAACACCTGGAACCAAAAATGTAATTCGCGAAAGTCTTATTGACCCTCAAAAAGTGTTACTTCCACCGCTTCACATAAAACTTGGACTTATGAAACAATTTGTAAAGGCATTAAACAAAAAAGGAAATTGTTTTAAATATTTGTGTAAAACATTTTCGACTCTGTCAGAGGCAAAATTAAAGGAGGGAATCTTTGTAGGTCCGCAGATTAGGAGCTTGGTGAAAGATCAAGAATTTGAAAATGTGATGGAAGATAAGGAAAAACATGCATGGCATGCTTTTAACGAAGTTGTACATACATTTCTAGGGAATTATAAAGACACAAACTATGTTGAGATCGTTGAAAGTATGCTGGAAAAATTCAGGATTCTTGTTTGCAATATGAGCTTAAAAATTCACTTTTTACATTCCCATTTGGACTATTTCCCAGAAAACCTTGGGGACGTGAGTGAAGAGCAAGGAGAAAGATTTCACAGGATATTAAAGAAATGGAAAAAAGATACCAAGGGCGCTGGGACACAAAAATGATGGCCGATTACTGTTGGACATTGAGAAGAGATCTTCCTTTAGCTGAATATGACAGAAAAATAACCAAACGAAGCTTTTCTGAAAAACGAAAACGTTTTTTTAAGAAGCATAAAGAATAAATAACTATTTCTAATAGTTTCTATGTGGATATTTTTGTATTTTTTTAAATATAATATAAAACTAGCTTATAAATGAAATAAATCGTGTTATTTATATATTTTTTGATTTTACTGGTTTGAAAAATAACCTTACGTGATACAGAAAAAATAAAAGCATATTTTAAATCAGCGCTACCCAATTACTAGAAAATAGTTAAAATTTTTAAATCAACTTTCAAAGTTTTGAAAAATGCAGGCCTGTGTAATCAGTCAGACTTTAAGACGCTGCCATCAAACGTTATTGAATACCTAAATGAGAATAATACTGCGATTGAAAATGAATGTAAGAAAAATCTTTGAGGTAAAGGTAATACACATAATAACATTTATAGTATGGAATTAGCAAATACAATAATGACAATAATTAAATGTAAATTGTTTATGAACGCACACATTAATTACAATTACAGCTACATTATTATCACTTTTTAACTTACGGAATTACCTACTTAACCTCTAAAATCTCGACAGCGATTGTTTATAACAAGCGTGCATATGCATACATATTTTTTTCAGTCGCCAAATACGTACGATGGCATTGCGTTGATGGTCATCAAGCAACCTTTTTGCCGGATATCCTTCCTTCTACACGACCCAATATCGCCGCACATACAATCATGATTAGCAATCATAAAAGAAAAAAAAAACAGACACCCGTTGTACTAATAGATTATATTCGAACGTAAGTATATATACATAAGGTATCTTTCTTTACTTTCAATGATAGACGGCAAAACGATATACATAAAACTTCGTTTCACAATTATTATGCAGTTTCTCTCTTTTTTTCCCCGTCCGATACGTAGAAATCTAGAACACCGCGGACATGATTGCAATTAGAAAGAAAAAGAAAAAAACCAACGTAAGTTTAATAGCGCAAGGTTCTTGGTAGGTACTATCTCGAAGTGATTTGTCAAAATGTCAATATTCATTTCGCAGCGTGTCATTGCATGCTTTTGTATTATTCATGCGAAAATTACAATAATTTTGAATATTGTAATGTAGTTTATTAATGTATAGTCGCTTGCAATAAAACTGCGTACAAGTCTTACGCCAATTTCCTTCTATGTTTTTTCGATGTATGTATTGTCATGTACTTTTTAATATGATGTTAGGAATGTCATAGTAGTGTCAACTTGACAGTATAATTTTATATAACGTGTGTTCATTTGAAAAGTCAATCTAGGTGACTTTGAAATTTTGATAGAATAAGACGCATATAATGAGCCATCGAAAAAATTCATAATTGGAGTAGACTGTGAAATTGGGTTGATACTTTAGCCACTTCCACATAATGACATTTATTATTTGACATTGAAACTATAAGTTTGTGTCAAATTTTTCAAAACTCTTATTAAGAAAATTGTTTGTGTTTAGATGTTTAGATGGACAACATTTTCAACAACTTCTGTAGCTATATGTAAATTTTGATTATGATTTCGATATTAAATAAATTATTTGTTTTCTTTTTTGTTGTAGTATCATTTCAATGCCATAACCTTTTTTTACAATGAAACCAAATGGAACTGTCAAGCATTAAGTAATGTGTCACTATGTGGAAGTCGAGGCCTACGAGAAAGACAGGCCTAGGCGCGTATTCGAGAAACAGTGGTCACGTGACCATCTTAGTCCCATAACTTCACCGCGCTAGATTTGAATGTACTAGATGTGCAAACGTTCGGTGTAATAAATCGATTTCTGTTTTAAATTTTTCTTATTTAATTACTTAGAACGAAATATAGCATAAAACAACAAAGTATTTATGTAGATAATAGTGTTTTTTATGTACATTGAGCAAGAAAGTATCAAGATATTTTACCGCAATGAATGGTTTGGGTCTTAATAAAATTATCACATAGTCATTGTAAATAATTTTTAATGTATAAACAATTACAAACAACAATATAATATATATAAATTAACAGAAAAATAGTCATAAGATTTATAAAAGTAAAGGTATATAAGGAAATATAAATAGCTCATTGTCTTATACTAAATATATTTTAAGCTTTCAGTTTTTTTATTTTTCATATATTTCATCCAGATGTAAATTTACAACTAATTCATGGTCTTTCAAAAAACTTACTTTACTTTTTAAGTATTCAATGCTTCCTTCAAGACTAGCATCTCCTAGGGAAAATTTGCAAATTAACTTCCTTATATTTCTAGGATGTGGCAAATATAGAGATTTATTTTTATACAAAGAAAAATATGCTGCACTTGACTGAACAAATAACGTTGATGCAAAAAGTAGTGTGTTCGCGCTATACCTCCTTGTGTTGGATGGCTGCCTGCATAAGGTTAATTGCTCCATTATAAAAGAAAGTTGCACAGCTTCTTCATGATTTTCACTAATTTCAGATAACATAGTATTAATTTTATCAAATAAATTTTTTTCAATTAGATCACTAACACTACACTTCACAAAATCAAGAATGTCTTCTAAAATATTAATGGAATTTAACACATGCATGTTCCGGGGTATATTTTTAAAAGATAATTTCTCGCCTTTTATGCATAATTTATAATTTAAGTTTTGTTGAACCACTACCGAATATAGAACACTTGGGACATCTTCGGTCACATCAATCTAGCACAAATACACCTCTTTTCATTTCGATTAATTAAAATCCATTAATTTGAGATATTCTTAGAATTATAATAATACGTTATAATATCTTCCATTTTGTGAATTTCTCTCGCTTGTTGATATTTCTGAAAAGACTCAAGACTGCCTTTTACAGCGGTTTCCATATTTTCCTCTTCTACATTACATAACCTTCTTGAAGTAGAAGGAGCTGTACTTAAATAGTGCGGCAGGTTTGGAAATATTGAAGGTACTACATTGTTTTTCAATTTAGGTATTTTTCTTGGATATTCCTTACGTTCTCCACCAACAATACACACATCTGCTCTAATAATGTCACATTCTGCAAAATGTTTGATGCATATAAAAGGATTTTTTACGGTAGTAAAATCAGTTGGTATTTTTCTTCGCCAGGTTTTTCTCAAAACTTCATCTTTAGGAAGTGCAAATGTTGTGACATACTCTGTTTCATTTCTGTAATTTGATCTACATCCTTTTACACTGCAATGTCTAGGCATGATCTGAAAACAAAACAATGTAAAATTAATAAGTAGGTAGTAGGCATTTTAGAAACACAGAAGTGGATGCAAATAAATATTACTTACTATATAATACTATATTTATGTATTCTCAATGTTCTTTAAATGCACTTATAACTAGAGCTGAGGATGTTTGCGGTATAACCATGGTTATATCATGTAACCATAGTAATTTACTATGGTTACATGATAAAACCATGGTTATACCGCAAACATCCTCAGCTCTACTTATAACGTATAAATAACATGTAAACTTAATAAAAGAGTTTGTAGCACATGCAAAACTATATAAACATAACCACACTGAACTGCACTGAATCACACAATCCGTGAGCAAGGAATTATGGGACTAAGATGGTCACGTGATTTTTGTGCGCCTAGGCCTGTATTTCTCGTAGGCCTCGGTGGAAGTGGCTAAAGTACCAACCCAATTTCACAGTCTACTCCAATTATGAATTTTTTCGATGGCTCGTTATATTAGTATGTGTTTGTTCTTCCGTAAACGTAAATCCAAATGACATTTGATAATGTCAATCACATTTGTTATTTATTAGTATGTATGAAACTGTCAAAATATAAGACTTCGTAGGTTAAGTAGTAAATTTTAATTTACGACATACTTCAAAATGTTCTCAGTAAATCACATGCTACTAGATTGACTTTTCAAATGAACACCCGTTATAAGTAATATACAACGTGTTTCAGAACTTTATCTCAGAAGGCACTGAGTAACTGGTACTTGCATATTATTATAAGCCACTTGCTTTTTATTTATAAGTTATAAATTATAACTAACTTATTTATCTAATGTCATTTTGTCATTTGTCATTTTGTGACTATACTCTATTTCAAAGTAGAGAGACGAATTTCTGAACAGACCACTTTGACAGTGAAATCTCATTGGTTGAAAGCAAGGCCAAATTGCTTTCAACCAATGAGATTTCACTGTCAAAGTGGTCTGTTCAGAAATTCGTCTCTCTACTTTAAAAATAGAGTATAGCAATATAATATATTTTTTACAATAACATTAATAGCCAACGATACCGAGAACAGTTATTAATACCATCTCAAACTCAAGTGTGACGAGACGAATTTAATGGGCTACTACACATACAACTCGTGAAAATTTAGGGCTTTTAGAAGTTTACTTCCCTATCGAGTTATAAGCAGAGGTGTTCGGCCAGCCCGCTGCTAAAAAATGAAGTAGGGGAAACTGGGGAGGGTTGATACAGGTTTTGTAGATTACTTATAAGTATAACTCACCACTAAACAACTTTAGGATTTCATTTTTTTTTAAATGTTGCTCTGAAATGTTTGCATAATGAATTTTTGAAACAGTTGCCAAGCAAATTTTATTATTTTATTATTTAATACTTGATAATAAAAAATCGGCGATTGTACCAAACCTCCCTTAATATGGGAAGTTTGATACTTCAATATGGGAGGAATGATACGATATTGAAAATACTATTTATTAAAATAAAAATGCATACCTACATATTAAATAAAATATAAATACAAGTTATCTTAACACATATTGCAGTGGAATGTGCTTTTTAATTGCTTATTAATTTTTTTTTATTCACACTACAACTTATGCTGCCGGCTGTTCAGTCTAGTAGATTCCTAGAGCTCACTTCTCCTGGGTCGCTCTTCTCAGATTAGGGCCAGGTTATGTTAGAAGTAAAACAATAAATGTCAATAAAAGTCTCGGTTAGCTAATCTACAAATTTTAATCAAAAAAAATCAAAAAAAAATCCCTTTACCGAATGTATAGGGTGCTAAAGCAACATTAACAGTAGCATTAGGAGGAAAGACTCTTTGTGAATATGACTCGCACACAGAGAAAAACCCCCTGTGACTCTCGAACAAACAAAAAAATTAATAAATAATGGAGAAATTTGTCAAGTTTGACCTCTACTTTAACCCCTACAATTTCAAATGTCAAAAACAACAAAGTTATTGATACCGCGTAAATTGGCTTACAGTCATGCGCAAATAAAACACGACACAATTCAACCCACAACTAAACAAAAAATCCAACCTGAATTTAAAACGTTCTAGAATAATATCTTGAAGAAAAACTCCACTAACTAAAAAAACATGACAACTTTCTCTAGTATTCATATACTACTTCAAATATCAAAATTATCACAAATAAAACATGGAATTATAATAAGCAAAATAATCGTAGTATCAATTATATAAATTAAATATTTTTATCGAACTTACATAGATCTATACACTGATAACACAAAAAAAAACTACGTGAGAGATATCATACTTATATTAGATCCCAAACTCTTGTAAAAATCGAAATAACATTACATGCACATGAATAAAATGCATAAACAAAAATAAAACCCGATTTTACTTAAAACAGAGAATAAAAAATTGAACTTCTTATCCTCCAACAACCGGTCACTTTGCAAGTTTAGATATCTCTAACAAAATTTACCGCGAAAAATTCCTACATCTACTTCAATAGTACCACAACAGTCCACATCCATACGTTTAAACTAATAAACATACAGAGTCAGTTCAAAAATATAATTACAAATATAATAAATATTAATAAAATTCAACAATTGTTCAAATTTTAAATCTTCCATCTTTTTCTCTCTCTCTGGATAGAAAAATCCACTACAATATGTAATAAAACATAAACAAAGGAGAAGCATTTTAATTAACGTTAGTGAACTTCGTAAAATTTACAGGATATTTGAGTTTCTGTTGACTCTTGCTGTGCCTCCTACAAAACATGGAGCTGGTAGCTTTCTAAAGTCTTCTGCCGACACCATCGAAGTGTCTTCCACGTCTGGAAAAACAAAAAAATATCCCGGTTGTTTTCGCCTTCAAAAGCGGACAAAATACTCTTCAGAACCAGCCTCAACATCTAAAACTTGTGCCACATAGTGTGTGACATGTTTTGTTGTAAATTTAACAAGGATAAAGTCTTCCTTGCCTACAATATCATTAACAAAGTTTTCTTCTTCACATTCATTGCGAATTTGATCATCTATATCTGTAAGTTCTGAAGATTTTGAAGAAACTGATAGAATTTCAGAATCTGAGTCACAATTTATAGTTTTTCTTCTTACTTGCTTCGCTGATTTATCCAGTTTTGTTAAGAAAATATTTGTCTTAAACCGTTTCTTTTCTTGTATTTTTGGACGTTTTGCACAATCTTCTTTAATTTCTAACATGTTTGGCGTATCTGTTAAGATCTTACTTTTAACTGGTTTTCTTCCTCCTTGTTTTTTTTAGCTTCAGCTTTTGGGTGTGGGCGTAGTTCTTCTGGAGTCTTCAATGGAACTGTAGGGGCTTTAGTTGTTGCGCTGCACTGCTTCTCTGCTGTTTTTAATGTTGAAATGCCCGATACACCTTATTTTCATCAAAATTATGCCTAGAAAGACGCCGTTCTTCTTCGTCTTCACAATATTCTTCTTGTTTTTCTTCTTCTTGATTTTGGGATTCCAGGATAATCGGATTTTGCCGATCAGTGACAGCGGAGCACAAGAAATCGGAATCCGAAAAAATACTGGCATTGTAGGGGCAAATGCCGGTACTCTGGAAGCCTTTTGCAATGTTCATTGGGGTGAAAGCTCTTGGATGGGCCTTGCCTACTAAAGCCGCCATATTTTTTAACGTTATAGTTTGTCCCGGTTTGGAAACCATGAAATTGTCCGATTCCTGGTTAAAATACGCTTTAAAAGGACCGTACACACAGACGTCCAGAGGTTGTAACCTATGACTTGTGTGTGGAGGAAGAGTTAGAAGTATAATTCCATTGGACCTACATATATCTAGGCCGTTAAGGGACATATGACATCGATGATTATCAAGTATTAATATAATTTTATTTTCTTTTTTTCGTATGTTTTATAAAATGCTGAAGACATTTCTGAAAGTTTTCTTCCGTCATCCAACCACTTTTATGTGTTGCTGCCATAGATCCTGGAGGGGCAGCCATAGTCATGTAATCTTGGATATTTTGTCGGGGAAAAATCATAAAATGCGGGATCGAATTTCCCGCAGCATTAGCAGCGCAACAAACTGTCACGGTAGATCCACGTTCTGCGGACGTTACTTTGCTTACTTGCTTTTGACCTTTTTTTGAAATAATTTTGCGAGGTTTATGCGCTGTTTGCAAGCCTGTCTCATCGCAATTATAAATACTTGCCAGTGTAAATTTTTCGCGTTCGAGTACTTGACGCAGAAGAGAGAAGAAGTTATCAACTGTATGCTTATTAAATGCTGTTGACCGCCCCAGACTTGTCGCCTCTGGAGTTCTAAGAGATAAGTAGTCATTACGCGACATAAACCCTCGCAACCAGTCATATGTCGCGATTTGCTTGGTGCTCCAGACCTGAGGAACTCTAATGTTATTCTCTACAGCAAACATATAGGCGAGTTCCCGGGTTTGTTTTGAGGTTAATCCGTAATTCATATTACAAGCTGTTAATAGATATTCACCCAAAAGACGTTCCTGATGATCCGTGAAAATTTGCAAGGTATTAAAATTAGGTGAAAACTTGGTTTCCTCTCCTGAAATTCTATATTTTTGGACATACCGCCTCAGAGTCATTTTATCAATGCTATATTTGCTCGCTGTAGATCGAAGCTTGCCGCCGTCGTGTACAACTTCCTCGACTGCCTTTTTCATTGTATTTGGGGAGACATATATCCTGTTAGATTTCTTATGCCATTTGAAAGGCATTTTGTTTGTAAAAATTTAAAAAAAAATGCTAATTCCAGGAAGTTTATACAAGTTGATATATGTGGGGGTGGTTGCATACATGTATCAAACCTCCCCGTGTAAACTGTATCAACGCTCCCATGTATACGATTTAAAATGAAAGTGTTTACATGCACATAACAACTTAACCTAAAAACTTTGTGTTTACAGTAAAAGAAAGCCAAATATATTCGCTTTCAACTAGCTATAAGATAATTAGGGAAGCTTATTGCAGTATTTAGTTATCGGACTTGTCTTACCTTCAAAAAATTACGAGCACTTTTCACAAATAACTTGTTCTGGTGTAACTTCTATTCGGCACCGTGGGTAGAACCGTTATGAATTTCTAGCGATACACCACGCCTTTTCGAATGCGTTGTCAAGTTTAAGCGATCCGTTTCGAGCATTTAGCGCGTATTTTGAAAATGTATTAACCCTCCCAATCTATCAACCCTCTCCAGTTTCTCCTATATAAGTGTCGCGTATCGTTATGTTCAAATTTTAGGAGTGTAAAGTAGACTTTATTTCAAGTAACAAAAACGCAAAACTTGTATATCCATTTTTATTTGCTTCAAAGTTACAGATCTATGAATGTGATTGTCAGATCATGAAAAAAATGTAATCCCAAAGGCAATAAAAACTGATTTTATTTAAAAAAGTTCAATTAATAATATTTTCGAAATGTCCACCTCCTTGTTGAATGCAGGCTTGTGCCCGCAGCCAACAGAAGAAGTATTTATCAGAATTTCATACTTGTTTTGTCGGATTTGCTCGGCAGCCAGGTGAATACCATCCAACAACTCTTCTCTTGTGTTCGAAACTTGCGCGTAGGCTGAATTTTTCATTTACCCCCATTAATAAAAGTCAAGGGGATTAAGATCGGGTGATCTGGGTGGCCATGCAACAGGACCACCTCGACCAATCCATCTTGGATAATTGACGCTAACCCAATTTCGGACAGCAATTCCGAAATGTGATAGTGCCCCATCCATCTGAAACCATATGACTCGTCGAACATTGGGACATCCTCTAAAAGACCTGGCAGTTCGTCAATAAGAAATTGAAGGTAATTGTCCGCATTTAACCTACCAGGAAGAACGACAGGACCAATCAACAAGCCATTGATTAGGGCCGCCCAAACATTAATAGAAAATTCATGTTGAAATTTAGATGGTCGTATAGCTTTGGGATTTTCTGATGACCACCTGTGCAGGTTTCTCAGATTTGTAACACTACTTCTCGTGAACGTAGATTCATCTGTCCAGAGGACTGTTCTGCAGAAATTAAAATGAAGCCGTGACTGTCTTAATATCCAGGTAGAATAAACTAAACAAGCATAGTGGTCTGCCTCAAGCAAACCGTGTCCCCTGCGATAGTGATATGGATATAAGCCCTCACGTTTTAAAATTCGCTAAACTATCGTTCGTGGCACTCCTAGTTGTCTAGCGATTCGACGTACACTGAGCGTTGAATCCCTTGTAACAATAACTACTGCTTCTTCCTCTAAGTCTGCTGGGAAATTTACTCCTCGGTCGAAAAGATAATCACGCAGTCCGCATTCCCGAAATTGTCTGTACTTCCAGAAACGTTCTGTAATGAGGAATGCGCCTATCGGGAAACCGATGTCGGTATTCAATAACTGCTTGACGTGCACTGCCGTTACAGTAGCCATACACAAAATGCATGTCCGCATACTCTTGAGAAGAAAATCGGTACGGCATTTTGAATAAAGAAAACGTGTCCACTCACTAATAAGCTGTTGTATGAACTGAAACGTAATATAATCCTTTATTAAAAAATGCAACGTTAACAGTCATCTGAACATTTGTTTATTGTATGATATTCATGGTTCAGCATTTACGAAATAAATAAGAACCTTCTTTATCATAAATCAATTTCCAGTACTCTTTTTTGTAGATCTCCATGAAATTACTGTATGCACTACGATACGTGTTTATTTATTTTAGGATAACATTTTATTATGCGACGTTAACAATCACAGGCCTGTTATCGAATCGTAGAACATTTCGAAAATATTATTAATTGAACTTTTTTAAATAAAATCAGTTTGTATTGACTTTAGGATTACATTTTTTTCATCATCTGACAATCACATTCATAGTTATATCTGTAACTTTGAAACAAATAAAAATAGATATACAAGTTTTGCGTTTTTGTTACTTGAAATTAAGTCTACTTTACACTCCTAAAATTTGAACATAACGATACGGGACACTTGTATATACTATGGTAGTTTTAAAACTATAAAATTGAAACAATCATTATTTATTTATTTAGAAACATATTTCAAAATTTAATTAATTTATGGTACTTAAATAGCGGCATCTTGGAGGATATTAGATAACTAACCTTAATAGAAAATAAATTAATGAGCTGTCAGAAAGAAGTTTTATTAAAAAATTCAATAATACAAAAACAGTTATATTAAATATACTACAAAATAAAGTATTGGTACAGTGTGAACATTGTATTAGTACAATACTCATCGAATCCCCGATTTTCATTTAATTATTTGTGGAAAATCTTATTAAAATCTAACTAACCATATTAAAGATATTCAAATGGATGCATAAATTTGCCTGTATATTACAATCGTTATAAAGTAATTCATAAAATAGTATTATTAACTATACGAAGTTTTTATCTGTTCTCATACGCACGAAACATATTTCATTGTCATTGCTACAATTTGCATTTTCACACAACGCTGGTTATTTATTGTTTGGAGAAAAAAGAACACAGTCGAGACAGAACAGCACCTACACTCCGGGATGCCCATCCAACCGTGATGAAGTTCGAGGTTATGTCTTGTTCCTCGCAAGTGCGCGCGGCAACTCCGAACTAGAATAAATAATACTTATTATAACAAATTAAATCGTGCAGGGGAATTAACAACTTCCTGTAAGACATTGTTGCTCGCTGGGAACGTAGTAAATTTGAAATTGTACGATGGAACATCCCTCGCTTCTCTTAATAATGTGAAGAGTTGATGTTTGATTACACTGGTCAAACAAATTTTAATTTTTTTGTTTTTCTTTAGAAACTGTGTACAATTTCCGTTCCTTTTATAACGAGCCATCGAAAAAATTCATAATTGGAGTAGACTGTGAAATTGGGTTGGTACTTTAGACACTTCCACATAATGACATTTATTATTTGACATTGAAACTATAAGTTTGTGTCAAATTTTTCAAAACTTATTAAGAAATTGAAATTTATTTAAAAAATGGTATTCAACATAGAACAAAAAGCAAAAATTATCGAATGTTACTTCCGTACAGGTGTGAAAGTAAATGGCGAGTGGCAGTATTCAATTACGGAATGCATGGCTGATTTTGGTGAAGAACATCCTGAATTAGTCTTTGACTACAATGATTTTTACAATGTTTTGACAAATTGTGTAAAGTTATTCAGAGAGACTGGTAGCGTCAGTCGAAAAACTGGAAGTGGACGGCCATCTAAACGTACAGCTGATAATATTGAAGCCCTTCAGCATATTATTGATGAAAATCCAAAAACATCCATTTCAGTAGTGACCCAACAAACAAATTTATCTTATGGTACGTGCCAATTCATTCTTAAAAAAGTCTTACATTGTCATCCATACAAGCTGCAATGTTTTCATGAACTTTATCCAGTGGATTATTTAAGACGAGTGGAATTTTGTCAATGGTTTCAAAATAATCTACACAATCAGGATATCCTTAACACAGTTTTTTTCATGGATGAGGCCTGGTTTTATCTTTCTGGATATGTTAATTCACAGAATATGAGTTGTTGGTCCTCCGAAAATCCTCATTTTTTTGTACCATAAATTCTTAACCTATCACGGAATTTGTGAAAAGCAGTCTAGATTCCATAATTCCGGAGAAGAAAGAGAAAGTTCTTCTATTAGTAATTGATGTTGTAACTTATATGGTTTACGCAGGGATAAATTTACATTTAAATATATAATTTATACTTCATGATGCTTTTAAGGACTGTAGGACAGTGGTAGAGAAGAACTAAAATAAGTATTAAGTACGTACCTATGGTCATCTTACTTCTAGTCATCTATGAGATAATTTTATCCGCTAGATATTTAAAAGTAAATAAAACAAGCATTGATATATGTTTTCTCCATATATACCTACAAATCGTTAATTTTAAATACTTCTTTAAGCATGAAACATGTAAATATATAGGTATATATATATATATAATTTACACCATAGTTTATTTAAACAGCATTCGTCCGCATATTTAACAACGTCATTGCATTATTTTAAATACAGTACAGGTGTATTATTAATGAGCTACTATCACTTATAAAAATCAAGTTCATTGACCTATAGGTGTTACCTAGTTTAATGCCGTAACATTTTCAATTGCATGAAAACTAATATCTGTCCATGTAGAACTTCACTTGAACATGAAATATGTAATGTGTTCTCATTTATCCAGATTGCTAGTAGACGTGGATATATTAAATAATAATGGTTATATTAAATTGGCGTAGATAAACTTAATAGATAAAGTCGTGTGAAATAACTCTGAGTTATGTGTTTCTAATTTAAATACATGTACAGTCCCTGCTAAATGTATACGAGTCTCTGTGTAATTTTCCACATAAATGTTCCACATTTACTAGAAATTAAACAAATATATTAATTCTAAACTCAACTATTATAATAATCGTGTGACAATTAATGCTGATTTTTTATTATATGACAAAACAGAACGAATCTCTTCTAAATTTTTAAAACAAATTTTGTACAAATCTTAAATGTGTTGAGAGTAATAAAAGATAAAAAAAAGCAGTAAGAAGGAAAGAAATCTTTGAGTTCTGAGATTGCGTTGTTCTATCTCAAATTTCACCAAACAGGATAGGTATAGCAAACGCCAATTAAGTTGGCGCGAGGAGGGGTAAGTTCGCGCAGGATTAGAAGTAGTGGGGAGATTTGTATTTGGTTTTACATCAAATGTCACATAATTCTAACCTCTCTTTATAATCCCCTAGCAAAGACATTATGTTCCGTCAAACGTCAATGACAAATGTATTCTGACAATTACTTGAGTAGTGGGGGTGGACGTTTTTAAAAACGGCTTCCGCGCACCCCCTCCTCGCGCCAACTTAATTGGCGCTTGCTATACCTATGTTCTTAGCGATACATAACCTTTAAATATAACCAAACTTGATATTTGTTTTGTTTATATTGTATACAATCCACATCTTCTTTATAGATATAAAATACTATATAAAGCATTCTTTGAACATTGTGAATTAATAAATGGCATGAAATGTCGATTCTCTGAAGGTAATAAAAAAAAATCAAAATTCATTTAATACTGTTGAATTATGTATAATTACGTAAGGTAATATTATGCATATAAACATACATATACCAATATATATATATACAAATAAATCTTGAAGAAAGTAAAGCAAATACATACTTAATTACCCCGTAATTAAATATTTGCGTTTGAATTATTATGTTTAGCATGTGGAAAAATTGAGATGAAAATGCAATTGTATTTATGCAAAATTTTCCATTGTCGAATAGAAGGTATTACGATTATTTGCAATTGCTATGCAAATATCGTAAAAGTCTATAAAGTTAATTCATTAAACATTGTTATATATACTAATATACAGTATAGGTACTACAAATTCATTCAAACTCTTCCGTTTAAAAACGAGTATTGTAAAAAAGCTTTTGGTTAAATTTATGCGTATATTTTCAATATAAAGTAAAATAACTACAAAAACAATTTGAAACACCTACTTGAGTGGGTAAAACCTAAAAACTATCTTTTTGAACAAAAACATTTTTAATAATATCAGAATATTATTTATAAAGCTCGGATTACATGCATGTAAAAATAGGAAAATATGCACATATACTCGTATATATGCACATATGTTGCTCAAAATATTGAAAAATATGCTCTAATATAGAAAAATATGCATCAACATGTTAAATTTTTGATAACATTCTAACAAAAACCAAATCCGATTCAACGAAACAAAATTGTTTTACATTTAAGGTCTGTTTAGAGAATACAATCCCGGGATCCTGGGAATTCGGGATCCCGGTCGGGTTTTGATCCCGTAAATCCCAGAACTGTACTTGGCTAATCTCGGGAATTTCGGGATTGCCAGTTTGCATTCCGTAATACGTTGCGCTTTGACAATGACCTTACCTAGATTATATTAAGGGCACTTATTACATAAAGACAAAAAATCAACCTTAGGTATGCTGTGCGATAAAAGAACTACACAGGTACAGCCCAAATAATATGTAACTTAGAAGGGACTTCCGCGCCCGGCATACTTCAATACAATACTGTTAAAGTAATTCCCCAACGGGCCAACAGGGGAATCACCCGATTACCTCATATGATATATCATAATATTGTTGCGAGGGATTCCCCGTCGGGGATTCCCTGTACGAAAGTATAAATACGCTTATTAGGATTTACTTTCTTCATTTATTATTCTACCAGCGACAAGGTCATTTCAATTTAAAAGTCAATTATCTGAAAAAGTTATTTTAAATGGCGGGAGACTTCGTTCAACATAAAAAAAACAGTGATACGTCGTCAGCGTGAAGTTATTTTTTAGTTGCCAAAGACGGGAATAATGCTAAATGTAAGCGATGCCCTGCCAATCTCAAGACTTTGGGTGGTTCAGCGCTAGCAGAACACAAACTCAACTCCGGTCATCAAATTCTATTCAAAGATGTCAAGCTTCTGTCCCGTGAATCGCATTATTTCCCTAGGGAAATCCGTGAATCTATTGAAATTTATAAACATCCCCGCAATCTCAATAGAGACGATAGCTATACGTTACATCCAACGTGGCAAACTCTACAGAACTCTACTAAGAATTACCACGCCCATACGACGCATGCCATTGGCTCATTGTCCTCAGTCAATAGCAGGCCACAATCTGACCCGGTCCCCCCTATATAAGTTATGCCGGTCTCTGTCATAGCATTCTTCAAGCTACTGCGAAACGACGAACGTCTACGTACAGCCCTGAAGATGTCCATTGAAACAGTGGACGAAACGTTGGCAATTACGCCTAACTCGACGCAGTTCCAATCCGGAAACCGAGATCTACATCTAGAGAACGACCGCGGAAACCTACACCTACATTTATAATCCGATATAATACTTACTCCAGAAGGAGACAAATGCTTTTTCGTGTAGCAAAGTGAACGGTAGGTTACATATAATAAAACAAATACCTATATCAAACGTTAATTGTACGCTGTATCGTTTGCCACGGATTGCAGAACAGTCTTTTATACTTTTTAGGTGGCGTTCACACTTCCACCTCTGGTACACGTCAGATAGTCATCGCACCTTACACATTTAATTCTATCGCCTTCGTATTCTAAATCCGGCATACTCGCTTTTACGTTTTCTAGTTTCTTCGAAATGCGCCGTTTCAGAAATGTAACTAAATGCGACAGTTTCTAAGTATGTGTGTACTGAGATGCACTCATAACGATCAATGGAATAATACTGAAGAAGTGTGCTTTGATACGGACGTTTGAGTTTCCGTGCCGCGCGCTTCTCTCCTCTACGTTACTCTCGGCACTGCACTGGTAATTGCCTCTCTTTGCCGAGTCTAGATAGGATACCATTTTTAGATACATTAGTAGTTAGAAATAAGCATAAAATAGAAATCGATATTTTCCGGAAAGAAACCAATATCATTAGATTCATTACCGCGGATTCAAATCATAGTTTTCAACATAAGACAGCTTCTCTTAATTTCTTACTCAATCAGTTAGTAAACTTTTCGTTAACAAAAGAGAGATACGAAATAGAACTAGATTTCATTAAAAACATCGCAAGGTATAATGGCTTGGACATAGAAATAATTAATAAATTAATTAGAAAAACGAATTTAAAAAATACAATCCGCGAATCCACAAGTTGAATTTCTTAATGTAACCAGGAGAAAAAGTATATTTGTTTACCATACCATTAAATCACGAAAAATATTAATAGAGTTGCTAACGAGCAAGATCTCCAAGTTGCTTTTCCTTCCAGAAACACCTTCAAAAGTCTCCTTGTTAATACCAAAGATAAAGTTAATTTGAATTTGTAATCAGGTATACACGAAATTAATTGCGATCGACACAGATCACAACGTCACGATAAAACGGTTAAAACTTGTCAAAAATATCAACAACATCCCAAATTTATATTGAAATCATAGGCTATTCTAATTGAAAATAATTGAAGGTATGGCCAGTGGCGTGTCGTGGGGTTTGAGTTTGGAGGGGCGCACCAGAAATCAAATACCAAATAACATATAGTCAAATTGCGCGAAAAAGTATCCATTTATAACATTTATTTAAGTTGAATAAATACATAGGAATTAAAAAATATTAATACCTACAATAACGACAAAAACAATAATAATTTTAAATCAAAACGGAAAAAATCCAAAATAAGGGGCTCATTTTAAACAAAAATCCACCTACCTTAAAATTCAAGTTCGCAAAAACGAAGAGCTGGAACAGCGGAATAGTTTTTATAATGTCATAAAAAATCACTTCACAAAGTAGGTAGCCACGGTTTATAAGTAGGAAAAAGAAAGAACAACATATTTACACAGATTAAACTAAACATAATGGGTGGGTAAGTCATTTTTTAAAAATGAAATCAGCTCTGCGGTTCTTCATGGAAATGAATTTTTCCATGGCTTTATCATCAAAATTGTTTATTTCGTGCACTAAATTTCGATTTATGGACATCATAGCTAAAGCATTTAGTCTGTCATTAGGCATGGTATTTCGCAAAAATGTTTATATGTGTTTAAGCGTCGAAAAAGTGCGTTCTGCTTCGGCTGTTGTCATTGGAGTCGTCACGATAATTTTTAATATGTTTCGAGAAATGTTTCACTAAGGTTATTTTCCATAATAAATAAAAGAAGATTAATTGCTCCAACAATTTCTTTTAAATCTTCTCTCGAGTAAATTACCTCCAACTCAGTTCTTAATCTTGATTTGCTCAACATCGGATAAAATGAACATACATCGTTTAAAACAGCCACAGGGAAATTTTTTGAAAACTCGGAATATTTATATTTGTTAAAAAGATCAGCCGCTTGTAAATGACCCCGGTAAGTACTGTAATTATATCACAAACTTCTTTGGCAATAACACTTCGAAAATTATCATCCATTTGCCTTCTTTTAGATGTTGGATATTGTGATTCAACAATGTTTTTAAGAGAATCAATTATTTCTAATGTCAGGAACACTTTTTGCAACTGTACGCTGTCCTTATTTTTTGATTGCAATTGATTATACAGTATGTCAACATGTGGCAAAATTTTATGGAAGAATTTTAACCAAAGTATAAATTCGGGATCTTTCAATGCCCTTCCTAGACCGGATGCTTCATTTGAAGTAACACTTTTCTAACATCTGGTTTCAATTTCTTCGAACACTTCTACAAGCTTTTCAAGATTTTCGTGAACAAAATTAACTGTGCGAATATTATAATTCCATCTAGTTGTCACCGCCCTTGGTAATCTTTTATTTATTATCTCTTGCAAAACATCACAACGATGAGATGAGTTTGAAAAAAAAAACAGGTATGGCCGACAGATTATTAAAAAACACGCGTACTTTTGCATTTTGTGATGCTAATTTCTGCATAATGAGGTTTAATTGATGGGCATAACAATGAATAAAATGAGCATTGGGATATTTTGTTTTAATTTGAGCTTGAACGCCTCTGTTCACACCGCTCATAACATTTGCGCCGTCATATGTTGGACCTATTAATTTTTGGGGAGTTTTTAAAACTAGGGGGTCAATTTCATTTTCAATGCATGTTTTTAACCCATCGGCTGTTTTATCTTTCACCCTTATAAAATCCCAAAAATATTCACGGATGGAGCCTTCATAAAAATACCTTAATATTAAAACCATTTGACAATAATTTGAGATATCAGTGGTTTCATCGCATTGAATTGACAAATAGTCTGCCTTTTCAATTTGCTTAGAAATTTCTTCCCTACACACTTGTAACATACTGTCTAGAATTTCATTCTGGATAGTATTTGAGGTCCCTTTAAAAACGGTTGCCGTACGTAAATGTTCTTTTAGTATATTGTCCAGGTCTGCAGTGAAATTAATTAGTTCTTAAAATATTCCTTGGTTCTCAGAGGATTCACTTTCATCATGACCTTTAAGTGCTAAATCAAAAGCACTACAAAATTTTAAACAACTGATTATCCTTTTTAAAATATGTCGATTTTTCTCGACCTTATTATTATGCGAAATAATATTTTCTCTGTATGCAGAGCTTAAGTGAGACATAATATTAACCTTACCGAGCCACAGTAAAGGCAGTACAAGAATTGATGTGGTCACGAGACGATTCATGTTTCCTCATTTTTTCAGGAAGTGTAAATCATTGATTCTTCTTCTTGCCCAGTTGGGATGCATTCTAGAGTCGGCTTTATAAAAAAGCAAGCACGGAAAACATTACAAGAAATTTGATATTTCACACCCACATATCCAGTTGTTTTTTTTTATAAATATCTTTTGAAAACTGACGCGTAAAAGACCGGTTTTCGGCTTTTCGTTCACAAGTTTGTGACAACTTTATATCTGGCAACGGCCTCCCCAGTTCTTTAATTTTAAGTTTATCGGCTAATGGCAGCCTATCAAAATTTATTTGAATAATATTATTTACGAAATTCATTATTTATTATGACTAATCACACCCGAATTATATTATACGATACGGTACGATAGTCCCGTAGACAGCACTGAAACACTGTCCGCTAGATAACTGCGCTGTATAATATCCTGTTTTTATGGAATCGTGTACAATGGGCCAATATCGGGTCACATTCACCAGGAATCTATAATGATTTATGCAGGTCGCGGCGTATTTGCGCCTTAATATAATTCTGTGTGTTCTAACAACGTTAGACAACGAAAACGGAGGTTCAGTTTTTTGAAATTTAGAAATTTTAACTACTTATATGAATAATAATAATACAATTAATAGTAATAATAAATATTTAAATAAACATTTAAATTGTGTGGTATATTAAAAATTCTAAGAGGGGCGTGCGGCTTCGCGGCCTTATACAGCTACTGCCACTGGGTATGGCAGATCCTTTATTTACATGTAATAATTTATTTTGAATTGATTGGAATAAGACCTTTAATTCAATGATATATTGAATGATTCACTTACAACGGCGGAACGTAAACCACGATTAAGCAATTCTCATTTACAAGAGCAAAGCTAAAGCACTTTATTGTCGCCTTTCAATAGAATGACTGCATGAATGAATGTATGCATGTTTTACAGGACTGAAAAGAAGAAAAAAAAACGTTTTGCACTGAAATATCTGGAGCACGAATAAATCTAAATTTCCCAAGATAGACAAATGACACGCGACAAGTAATACAAACCATATATGCCTGACTTAAATGATAATATTATACTGGCCATATATCGTAATGCTTGGGAAAAAAATTAATGTTAAGTATTCAAAAAGAAATGGTCGAAATAGAACGGTTATAAGTAATATTTTACATTTCCAGTGAGTAAATCTTACATTAGGAAGCAATCAATTATCTGTTCGGATAAAATGTAGTGATTTAAATGAACAACGTACTCATATATATGTGTAGAAGTTTTTTTAATGCAAACATTGGTCAAGGGACGTGCTCGCAGTAATTTAAATGACGACATTGAACTGTAGCTAAAATTTATAGCTGCCTTTAGGATAAGCAATTAATGCTTGCGACGTGCAATGTGCAAATACAAAAAAATATATTAAGAAATAATATAAGTTATTAATAGAAAATAAATTTATATGGTAGGAGGTGTAATTCCTGTATTCCAAGTACTGATTTCGATTTTTTCAATTATTTTTCACTCTTGTTTTCAGTAGAAGTTTACGTTTAAATTCAAGTTTCATGTTCAAAGTGTATTTCATCCAAAATCAAGTTTAAACTGAACTGAACATTCAATTTAAGTTGAAACGAACAAACTTGTCTGTTTAACTATTTTATTAACTCTAGAAAATATAGATGTGTTAAATTAGTTCTTTTAGATGTTAAAACGTCTTTAAAAATAGAAAATTTCCGTTTCACATCACAACTGGTGATGGGTGCGTGATTAAAATGTATCAAAAGTGCCCCATACTTCGAATGTACAGTCAGGTCTCGTTTTATGCGGATTTTTTTAATGCGAATTCAAATTTATGCGATTTTTAAATTAACGATTTTTTTTTTAGAATTTTAACAGATTTTGAAATTTTAGATGTTTTTTTAAGCTTTTTTACCGTTTTTAAATTAAACCAAGTTTGCATCACTGATATAATCGTTATAGTTTGTTTTATTTTGTGTTTTTTCTATGCATAGGCGATACGTATGTATGAGTGTTGTGTGTGTATGTTATTATTAGTAGGGAACGGACATTCTTACCACATGACTAAGTTCTCCCAATACAATAGCCGTTGTCCATTGTTAACGCTGGCGAAATTAGGTGACCGAGAAAATCAAACACAAATACTTCATTGTATTACGCCGGGATGTACTCAGCGATGTTTATAAACATTTCCAATTGCCGATTGCGTTTAATGGAATATATCCTCCGAATACAATAGGTGTGTTGTCCATTGTAATCGCTGTCGACCAGATGGCCAGATGGTCTAACAAATACTTCATTGAATTACGCCGAGTCATGTGGTAAGAATGTCCGTTCTCTAATTATTAGAGAACGGACACGCTTACCACCCAGTGCAGTACTGGCGAAAGGCTGTATTTCTAAAATATTTAATTTTATTTATATAATTGGAAAACGAACGGGTGGTGATCTATAAAATTACGAAATACATATTTATTTGTTGAAAAGTTGTATTTATAAAGTTTTTAATTTTATTTATATAATTGGAAAACAAACGGGTGGTGATCTATAAAATTACGAAATACATATGTATTTGTTGAAAAGTTGTATTTTTAAAGTTTTTAATTTTATTTCTATAATTGGAACATTTTTATTTGTTCATTTTGTCGTTCAAGTTGAGTAAAGGAGTATTAATATTGACTAGCAATAGTTTCTCAAGGTTTTCTTCTGTCAATTTTGTTCTCTTTGAATTAAGTTCATCCTTATAAATAGAAAACGTCCTTTCTACATCACAACTGGTTATAGGTGCATACTGGAAATATTCTTTTATTTCTTCATATTTAGCCGTTAGATTTTGTGGAATTGTCTCCATACATAATTGCTGCAATAATTAAATCTGGATTTCTATTAAGAATTGCTTCAAACTTTTGCCACATCCGAAGTCACTTGGAATACTTTTCAAATTATTAACAGCCACATCTAATGTGGTTAATGCGTCATTTAATTTGAGATTTCGATTTTCAAAATAAGTGATTAGTTTTGGCAATTTTCCAAAATGTTCATGAAGAAAGTACAACTGATTTTTTAAATTTGGATTTGTGTGAGCTCCTTGCACTCACCAATACTTCTAGCATCCTCCTTTAGCAGTGTTACGAAATGTTTTAGACTATCGAAATTCTCAGCATAATAACTAGTAGCTTCCAGCCATGTTCCCCACCTAGTTATTACTGGAGTGGGAGGCAGTGACAAAGATGGAAATTTTTCGCTGAAAAGAGCTACTATCAATGGTGCTTTTCTGAAAACTTTTTTAAAAGCTGATACAAGTCTATCAACTTCCGGAAAAGTGTCTCTGATATATTCAACAGATTCTGTGGAGAGCATGTGCTACACAAGTAATATGCAGCATATTAGGATATGTTTTCTACAATAGTCTGCCTGTTTTTAACATATACGCAGCACTATCACTGACAAATAAAAGTATTTTTTCTTTGTACGTGGCGTCCGAATGAAGCATTTTTTGCATATTCTCCTTAATGGTTTCAGCAACGGTTTCCGCATCAACTCTATTTATAACACTTGTTGCTATTACATATGAGTTATAGGGAATAGTTGGATGTAGTACACCAGCTACAACATTTACCACACAGCGTCCTAACATATCCACCGTTTCGTCGGCGCTTATCCATATGTATTGATTTAAAAGATGGCTTCTAATGCGTTCTACTGTTGTTGTATAGCACCTAGAAACATAATATTTGCGTAAGTTGATTCATCAGGAACATTTCGACCAGTATATTTTTGAAGAAATATTTTTAAAGTGGGGTTGCTATGTTTATTTAGTGGAATATTAGCCGCCATAAAAGTTTTACAGAGTTCAGATGTGTTTGCGATCCTAAGTGACGAATTTTTGACGATATTTTACGGATTTTGTAATAAATTTCGGAATCACTGACAATGGACATACAATCAGTATGACCGTCAATCCAACTCGCCATTGTTTTACAATGCCGTTCTCGACATTCTTCCATATCATGTCTGAAAAAGTAACTTAAACAATGCTCTAGATCTAAATAAATGAAAACTAAAAATGTATGCGTAAGTTATTGAAACTGAACGAAATTCAATGCACACTCTTACGTCGAAATAATTGGTAGAAATAGATTCAATCAAACGATATTAAACAGGATCTATCACAAAAATTACGATGTAATTAACAGTTAAAACTATGAAAACAAGAAACTTACTCACACCACTTTATTTATCTTACGAAATATAAACTAATAAATAAAATACATTATAAAAACCCCGCTTCTATCTACGCTCACTTGAAAACACTTTAAAAAACACTAAATTGACCGAATACGATAGCTGGCTTGTCCATTGTTATCGCGGCGAGACCAGGTGTCCGAGTAAGTCAAACAAATACTTCATTGAATTACGCCGGGATGTACTGAGCGACGTTATACACAATTCCAATTGCCGATTGCGTTTTATGGAAATTGCGTCCGTTCTCTAGTTATTATTGAAAGAACGAACTGGGGATTTCCCTTCTTAATAACTGGTGTTTTTTTTAAATTACGATGCAGTGTTTTTTCTGTGCATAGAAGATACGCATGTGTGTTGTGGGAATTGCCCTTTTTATTAGCTGGTTCATTTGTTTAATTACGGTGCACTGAGTGAGTGATTCGAGTACTTTAACATTTAAATTGAAATCAGTTTTAAACCTCAATAAACATTTCACTTTGGGAAAAAGTAAGTGTAAAAATCATAAATTTTGGTGGCTTTTTTATTTGCTGAGTGTTTGTTTATCATTTAGGATATAACAATGGAAAAAAATAAAAAAAAGAGACAAACGATATCCCTGGAAACAAAAATTGAAATTTTAGATCGCATTTCAAAAGGAGCAAAATATACCGCACTTGGAAAGGAATATAAACTAGGGGAATCAACAATTCGAGCTATTAAAAAAAATGAGATTTCAATAGAAAATCCGTAATTTCAGGCCCAAAACTAAGCACTAAATATTCTTCTTACTCAAGAGACACGTTAATTGAAAAAGTGGAAAAAGCTCTCGTTATATGGATTGAAGACTTAACGAAAAAGAAAATTCCTGTTAGCGGATACATGATCACAGAAAAAGCTTTAACATTTTATGAGACAATTAAAGATTCTGAACCGTCAATTTCTAGGCCAAAGGATTTTACAGCAAGTAAAGGATGGATGACAAGATTTATTAAAAGAAATAACCTCCATAACATTCAAATTAGAGGTGAGGCAGCTTCAGCAAATGAGAGCGCTTGCGCAGCTTACCCAGAAAAAATTTAAAAAATTTTTGAAGATGGAGGATATTGCCCAGATCAGGTATTTAATGCTGATGAAACTGGTCTGTTTTGGAAAAAGATGCCAAGTCGAACCTACATTGCGAAATCAGAAAAACGAGCCAGTGGATTTAAAGCTTGCAAGGAAAGATTAACGTTTTTACTATGCAGTAATGCTTCAGGAGATAAAATATTAAAGCCGCTAGTAGTAAATAGGTTTTTAAAGCCACGAGCTCTTAAAGGTAAGGATTTGACTCGTTTGCCAGTTCATTGGATGGCAAATTCTAAAGCATGGGTGACAACTTCAGTGTTTACTGAATGGTTTTAAAAAATGCTTTGTACCAGAAGTTGAATCTTATATGAAGAAAAAAGGTCTCGAATTGAAAGTTTTGCTGATTGACAATGCACCCCGGCCATCCTCATTTGGAACATCCAAACATTAAAGTCGAATTTTTTCCACCCAACACAACTAGCATTCTTCACCCTTTAGATCAAGGAATAATTTCCACTTTTAAAAAATACTACATAAAAAACACTTATCAATTCATTTTAAACAAACTTGAAAATGAATCACTTACGTTAAATGAAGTTTGGAAAAAATTTACAATTTTGGACTGGATTATTCTGACAGCATCAGCGATCTCTAAACTGCGACCGCAAACATTAAATGCATGCTGGAAAACTACTTGGCCAGATTGTGTTGCTAGAAGTACTGGTGGGGAAATATCGACACTGACTAATGAAATTATAGATTTAGCTCATCAAATTGGAGGAGATGGATTTGACTCGCTAAACCACGATGATTTAGAAGAACTTTTAGCTGAAGAACCATTAACCGATAACGACGTTATTAGTTTAGTTATTGGAACTGAGAAAAACGTGGATAGTGAAGACAGTGATTCCAAAGAAATTGTTGAACACTTCACTTCAAAAAAATTGGTGATATCCTCAGCACAGTTAATGCTTTACAAAATCAAATTCTTAATATGGATCCAGATACGGAAAGAGCATTAAAGATTCAACGCGGACTGACTGATCTGTTTTCCGGATATCAAGAGTTGCATAAGCAACTTAAAAATTCAAAATCGCAAAGTTTGATGACAAATTATTTTGCAAGAAAAGAAACAATTGAAGCCCCTAAAAATTCTTTGATCTCGTCCCCTATTCACGAGATAAATTCTAGTGATGAAAATGATATTTTACCATATGATGACAATATAAACGATGCAGACAATTATTCAGTGATTCAGATTAATCATACATATTTACAGAATTTTCTTAAAAAATGTTTTAGCTTATTTTTTGGATCATTTTCTGTTTTTTCTGTAATTAATGAATTAATATTATATTTTTGTTTATTTTTTTTTAAACGTGTTTTGTTTTTATTGTTTAAGTAAATGAAATAAATATATTTTTGTTGATTTTTTTATGCGATTTTGTTTTGATTTTTTAATTAAAATTTGAATTTATGCGGTTTTTCAGAATTTTGGAACGAATCATTAGTTTTTATATGAAGCTAGAGTGTCGTTTTATGCGAATTCAATTTATGCGATTTTTTTTGGAACGCATCTATCGCATAAAACGAGACCTGAGCGTATAGATTTTTCAATCGGCTCTGTGCAGAATTGATATAATATATTCAAATCTGGATTTCTGCAAAATATGGCATCAACTTTTTGTCTCAGCTTTGAGAAATATCTTTTTAAATGATGAAACTAACTTATCAACATTTAGGAAATGACCCCTGATGTATTCACATACTCTGTGTAGTGTATGTGCTGCACAGGTAACGTGTAGCATATTGGGATAAAATTGTTTTAACAACTTCCCTGTTTTTAACATATGAGCTGCCGCATCAGTCAAAAATAATAGCATCTTGTCTTTATAGTTGTTATCCGATGACAGAATATTATGAATACATTGATCAATTACTTCTGCAACGGTTTCACTATTTATGACTGGCAATATTTTAGTTGCAATTAAGTGTGGTTGGTATGAAGTTGTCGGGTGACGAATACCAACAAGTAAATTTAACACATATCGTCCCATTACATCCATTGCTTCCTCTGCACTTGCCCAAAGATAATGACCAAATAGGTTGGTTCATATTTTTTCAATGGTTCTCAAATAACATTTTGGAAAGTGGTATTTACGTAAAGTAGATTCTTCTGGTATATGACGATCAGTATATTTTGTAAGAAACCTCTTGAGGACTGGATTGTTAAGCTTTTTGAATGGAATATTGGCCGCCATGAAAGCTTCACACAGTTTTTCGTTAAAACTGTCAGGTGCAGATGGTCATATGTTCTCTAGATGAGTTTTCGAAGAAACATCTCTCTGCACATTACATTTTTGTGGACGCCTTAAACTTAATTTATTACATTACCAATATGTAACCAATCTGTATGGCCTCTAATTCATCCTACCATGGCTGCCCTACAAGAATTCTCCATAGTTAATGAAAATAAAGAGAAATTTGATTACTTACTATTATTATTCAAGTAATAATTAATTAATTAATTATGATAAGAAAAATTGTAATGTTGTTTGAAATTTAAATACTTTAACAAAAAGTAGGATATTTTCTGTATATCATTTTTATTGTTCTTACACTACCTAAAATAAATAATTTCATAAACAAAACAGTTGTTTTATAACTTTTTTCGATATAAACGCGTGTTTAATATGACTATATAAAAAATATAGGACGTTCCATTTAAAATACACGAGATTTTTTAGCGCAAATTTCCTTGACTTTATCGAACCTGCGCGAACATCCAGTATACATTAGAATAATTTTAGTACAAAAGTATCTCATGGCACACCTTGTGGAAACGCCATATCAAATTATTTTATTTTATGCCATGGCACTCGCGAATTATTGGCAGTTAAAAACGCACATAGAAATGTCACTTTTTCCTTTAATTATAAATATCTCGAAAACTATTGGCTCTATCTGTTAAGTATCTTTAATAAAAAATATTCCAAATTTAACGTATAATCAAAAATTAGATTTATATATAGGCCATTCAATAAAAAAAAATGTATCTTTTTTTTGTGCCAGCGATTTACGGAAAGTTCTGTATAAGTCTACACATTTTGAACTTTTGAACTTTTGCAACTTTATGAGCAAATGTACTTTGTCAGATCTTTGATTCACCCGGTATTATTCAGAAACGGAATTTTCTATGGCGCATAGGACGAAACTTATATTATTCATAATTGTATTGATTTTGATTCACATTATAATGAACTGGAGTGTACATGTGTTTGTTAAAAAAGAATTATTAAGAATATACTTGGGAGGGACAGTATATGAGAACAAGGTGACTTCAAGTCTACCGATTAACAAGAGATCAGGCAGTACCAGCATGTAGTTTTCTTACAGCAACGAGATCAAGGCAACCGACAATAAAGGTTACACCTTCCGATTCAGAAACCCTTGGTTTCTGAATCAGAATGAATATTGTGCCCACGGGGTTTAAAACGGATATTTTCTTATATCTTATACAATGCATATTTTTTTTATTGGTAAACATTCATAAACAATATCTGATTTCTATACTTACTACATGACAGTAACACATTACGATGTCTGTTTTGTTAATAAGCATGTTTATTATAACGGTTGACTATAAATTACTGATTTTTTTTTCTCAAGTTGGCACAATTCTGCAACTTTATGCTGGCATAGACGATTTATAAATTTAAATTTGTCAGAAATTTTACAAAATGAAAGTCAATCGATTAATGTAATATAATTTGTTGTTTTTTACTTTTAATACATGTAGGTATTGTAATAATTATAGTTGCTGAGGGAAAGCAAGTTCAACATCTATGCTGACTATAAATATATGATAGGCACATGCGATAAATCCTAATAGGCCAATAGTTATTACAGCGAAAATTATTCCTTCTTCTTTTTCCTGTTTTTAAGCATTTTGCTTGTTCATAAAAGGGGTAACGCCTTTATGGAATGTTGTCGCTCCATCTTTCTCTGGGTCGGCCGATGCTCCTTCTACCACTTGGTGGCTTATCCTTTGTTGTCTTGATTAGCAGTTTTAGCTGGAGTTTTACAAAATTTTATCGCATATCTTTGCTCCACTCGTTTTTTCGATGGGTACGTCAAACACTGACGACAATTCAGTAACTAATTTGTAATAAAGTTCAAAAATTAAATCAAAGCCTACTTGAGAGGTACGTTAGAGAGGGAGGTTTCATGTTCTATGGATGGACTTAGTAAAGTAGTATGGCAGTTAGGTAGTTTGGTAGTTTAGCAGTTTGGTAGTTTACTAGTTTGACAGTTTGATAGTTTGCTAGTTTGTTAGCTTAGTAGTTTGGCAGTTTGCTAGTTTAGTAGTTTGGCAGTTTGCTAGTTTGGCAGTTTGCTAGTTTGGCAGTTTGGTTGTTTGGCAGTTTGGTTGTTTGGTAGTATGGCAGTTGAGTAGTTTGGCAATGTGGTAGTTTGCTAGTTTGGCAATTTGGTAGTTCGGCAGTTTGTCAGTTTGGTAGTTTGCTAGTTTGGTAGTTTGCTAGTTTAGTAGTTTGCTAGTTTGAAAGATCGAAGGTTTGCTACTTTGGCGGTTTGGTAGTTTGCTAATTTGGTAGTTCGACAGTTTGGTATTGTGGTAGCTTGGTAGTTTACTAGTTTTGTAGTTTGCTAGTTCGGTAGTTTGGTAACATGCTAGTTTGGTAGTTTGCTAGTTTGGCAGTTTGGATGTTTGGTAGTTTGGCAGTTTGGCAAATTGCTAGTTTGGCTGTTTGGTAGTTTAACAGTTTGGTAGTTTGGCGGTTTAATAGTTTGGTAGTTTGATAGTTTGCTAGTTTAGCAGTTTCGTAGTATGCTGGTTTGGAAGTTTGACAATTTGGTAGTTTGCTAATTTGGTAGCTTAGTAGTTTGCAGTTTGGTGGTTTGCTAGATTTGTAGTTTGCTAGTTCGGTAGTTTGTCAGTTTGGTGGTTTGGCTGTTTGCTAGTTTGGTAGCTTAGTAGTTTGCAGTTTGGTGGTTTGCTAGATTTGTAGTTTGCTAGTTCGGTAGTTTGTCAGTTTGGTGGTTTGGCTGTTTGGTAGTTTCGCAGTTTGGTAGTTTACTGGTTTGGTAGTTTGCTAGTTTGGCAGCTTCATAGTATGCTGGTTTGGTAGTTTGACAGTTTGTTAGTTTGCTTGTTTGGTAGCTTAGTAGTTTGCAGTTTGGTGGTTTGCTAGATTTGTAGTTTGTTAGTTCAGTAGTTTGTCAGTTTGGTGGTTTGGCTGTTTGGTAGTTTCGCAGTTTGGTAGTTTGCTGGTTTGGTAGTTTGCTAGGTTGGCAGTTTGGTAGTTCGACAGTTTGGTAGCTTGCTAGTTTGGTGATTTGATAGTTTGGTAGTTTGGCTGTTTGGAAGTTTGACAGTTTGGTCGTTTCGCAGTTTGGTGGTTTGCTAGTTTGCTGGTTTGGTAGTTTGCTTGTTTGGCAGTTTGGTAGTTTTCACAAATTAGCAAACTACCAAACTGCCAAAGTAGCAAACTTGCGAGCCGCCTCCCAACTCAACCCAACCCAACCCACTTGACTGTTTTGACTGTTTGGACTGTTTCGACTATTTCGACTGCTTTTAGACTGTTTTTACTGTTTCGACTTCTTCGGACTGTTTCGACTGCCTCGGACTGTTTTGACTTTCAACTGTTTTGCAAACTACCAAACCAGCAAACTAGCAAACAACCAAACTACGAAACTGCCAAACTACCAAACAAGCAAACTAGCAAATTACCAAACTACCAAACAGACAAACTATCAAGCTACCAAACTAGCAAATTACCAAACCATCAAACTAACAAATTACCAAGCTGCCAAACCACCAAACTGCCAAACAACCAAACTGCCAACCTACCAGACAGCCAAACTACCAAACTGCCAAACTACCAACCAACCAACCAAACTGCCAAACTAGCAAATTACCAAACTACCAAACTAGCAAACTACCAAACTAGCAAGCTACCAAACTTTTCTATTAAAAACTGCGTCTAACTCTTGCCGAGGGCCTCATCCGAAGTCACATGGAATATTTTTCAAATTATTTATAGCTACTATTAATAGCTAATGTCGTTAATCCATCGTAATCCATATAGTCCATTGTAATTTTGGCCCGATCCGTCCGGTCTTTACTTATAATGCCTTTTATTCATACCTAGGTAGATAATATAAAAATCTTCCGTCGTTAGTTTTATAGGACAACACTTAACTGCCTAGTTTTATTCAAAGCTGCGTTTTCCTCCGGGTTGAGAAACTTTTCTTGTTAGTCCTCACATAGTCATACACAGACTGTATTTCTCTCGTAACTTGTATATAAAATATCAGAGTAATTTTTGTTTTTTTATATTTGCATTTCTATTTATTAAGCTTGGGAATCGTTTTTGAAAGTTTCATGCTAATTATAATATTACTCGAATAGATAAACATAAACAATTCCTTACATTACTGAATTTGGTAGCAACCTTGTCCTCCACCTTTACGGCGTTCTTACCTTAGAAACCATATAGTAAAAGGATCTTAAATCATTCACTGACATAATTTTACGCAACATTTTTTTTTCTTACCCGTTATAATTAATATGCTTGCCGTTCAACGTTGTCGCAATATCTATGCTTGTAAGCTGTTCACTTTATTTAAAATATTCTGAAACACATGTTTTATATTCTCTATTAGAGATTTCATAATGACTTTTCTAAGGTACAATATGAATCATTGCGTTAAAATGGATGATCTTTACATTTTACCGTGATGTTTAAGAAAAGTTTTAAAAGAAAAATTACATTAATATTTGTTTATTAATGTTCCCAGAATCTGCTTTAAAGTATCTATACTCTAAAATAGAAATGAAACTAATGGTTAAAATATTCATTTTTAATATGTAATTGTAAACCAATTGTTTCTGTAGTACAGTGGCTTCATCAGGTACTTACAGCTAAAGAGCACGTTACGAACTAAAACAAAAATATAAAATAAACAAGGTTAGTATTATTTTACGTTAAAAAAACACCTTTGTTAAATTTATTCATTTAGACGAGAACTTATTAGACCTAAGTGATGATTAAGCCGAGGAAATTTGTGAGGAAAATGAAAGTGAATCCCAAGAAGAGCAAGAAACTCAAGAGGACTTCGATTCTTCGGATGAAGAACTACTTACCAATTTACATCCATCGTCAAGCAGAAAATGGAAGCGTGATACTTTTCAACCTCAATTTTGTTTGCACAGGCGAACCTCAGCTATCGAACATAATACGTTCTATAAAAATTGTTCGTAAGTTAAATGTTCGTAAGTTGAATTCGTAATGTCTCGTATGTGCTCCTCGTTATTATTGCCAATACATATTGCTATGAATAGTAGGTTGAAGATTTGTTACACCACCATCCACAAGTTTTCCCAACTAGATTTTCTCAGCAGGTGAATCTTCAAATCTGAGACCTCTAACTTCTCGGGTTCCACTTAGGAAAGACGTGTCTAAAATATATAGTTGAACGCCAGTGAAATGTTCACAAAAATTTATTTACTTATTTTATATAAAATTCCAAACTAATTTTTCTTTAAGTTTCTTTTAAATATATTCTCTTACATAGATATAAAATATTTAACAAAATTGGAGTGAGTAAATAAGACAAACGCAGATTAAA
Organism: Melolontha melolontha; assembly: GCA_935421215.2. Classification (NCBI taxonomy): domain Eukaryota; kingdom Metazoa; phylum Arthropoda; class Insecta; order Coleoptera; family Scarabaeidae; genus Melolontha; species Melolontha melolontha. The sequence goes on along the minus strand of OW285236.1, from coordinate 5,957,059 downwards.
AGGTGAAATAAAAATATATTATATTAAATACAAAAATTAAAAAAATAAAAAAATATATGTATCTTTACAAAGTATAAAGATCCTGTATCATCTAACAAAGATACTTGAGGTAAAAACATTCATTGAAAATTGACAGCTAAATGAATGGAAAACGTCCTCCAAATGACTCCGATCAAAACTTATCTAAAAATAATCAAGTTTAATATTAAATTCTCCCCAGAGAACCATACTGTATATTCAGATACTGATACACGAACAAAACTTACGCATGTGCAAAAGACACGCACAAAAAACCCTTAATCCTCTCGAACAAACTTTTCAATTATAATTTTTTTTACAAAGAAATGTTAATAATAAACTGTATTATCTGGATTTCTAATAATTAATTCTCTTAACTACAAGCTTGAATACAATAGAAATGTACTTATAGTAATTTTATATACTATGACGACGTCATATAATTTTAATTCTACTTACAAGAAAAAAATATGTGGAGACTCTTACGAACAAAGAAGGTGCATAATCAATTTTAACATCAATAATACAACGAGAAATTTATCTCTAGAAATATCGGGACTTAATACTTATATAACAAAATTACTTTCAATCAAACAACCCGAATTAATTAAAATATATTTAAATATATTTCACAAAGCAACCTTCTAGTTCAAACTATAAATTTCATCTCTGCCCCCGAGAATTGACCTCGACTTTCGCATGAGATCGGTCCCGAATAACAAGTTTTTCTCTTCGCAAAATTTAAATACATTTTCAATATACAATTTATCTCACAAAATATGTACATTTTTAAATTAAATTATTTTTAATTAAAAATCCATAGCAATATGTACCATTATGAATGTTTATAAACCTTTGTGAAATAGTAAAAGGCAAATTATATATGTACATACAAATAATTTATTTCATAGTACATACATACATACATAAATGTAGAATTTTAAATTAATTCTCTATACATTTCTTATTACAAGAATATAATACGCTAGCGAAACAACAAAAAATACAAGTTCTGAGTAATTCTAGCATAATGGCATGAAGCCAAATCGGGACAGAATATTACATCATCATTTGGATGATGACATTAATGAAATTTATCAATTTAGATAGACATTTGCGAATATAGACGTTTGCATCTACAGCTTCACCTCTAACTCTCTCAACGAAAGGTCTTGAAATTCCTGCTTGAGAAAAAGCGCACCAAACCATAATCTTGTCGGAAAATTTCACTTTCGGTTTGAATTTTACGTTGTCAGGTCAATTTGCAATATTGGACGTGTAAAAACCATCGTTGCACTTTATTTCCGAATTGGATAATGGGAAATATTTCTGATCGTCTAAAACAATAACTCTGTTGCCAATAAAATGTTGACGGCTGAATGTTCGGCAGCATCTGGGGATTCTCTCTAGCTTGGTTGCGGTATATTTGGGACACTTCCTTCTTTTTCGATATTCTAATCCATTTTTAGCCAAAATTCTGCCAACAGTCCTATGCGCAATTCCAAATCTACGGCCTAAAGTGCGGAAACGTTCCAACTCTGTCTTGAGCAGATTGTATGAGTCTGTTTACTTCATGTGGGGCCAAAACTGGAGGTCGTCCACTTTTCGGTAAATTCATGCATGGCATACCTTCTTCACATTCCTTAATTGTGCGGTAAATGGTTGACAGTCTTTGGTCTCGAAAAATGTTAATTAGGCACTCGTCCAACTAAATTATATATAGACTTTCGTATTCCAATCTTGTATAACATCTTTCAAAACTATTTCTTACAACAAATCTAACATGTCACCATAGTAACTAACAAATGAGCATTTTTTTCTAGCCTAGTGGTAACTAGTTTGGACCATTTTTGGTAATAATATTCCTCGTCAAAACTTTTTCTCAAAACTTATGTTCTATACGTTATTGCAATTACAATCAAATCCCTAAAAACGCAAAGGTGATATAAACAGTCACAGATGTCAAAATATTTGACAGTTAATAGTGCACGATTATGTGATTTTATTTTCCTCTGAACGAATGAGAACTAACTATCATTTGGGTCGGTTCAGAAATTCGTCTCTCTCTTTTTGTAATACAGTATAGTAATAGAGTAAGATTTCCTAAACTAAGAATGCTAAAGGAGAGATAAAAGCGCGAATTTTATCATCATTTGTGTTGAAAACAAGGTTTTATAAGTAGAGAACGGACACGCTTACCACCCAGTGCAGTACTGGCGAAAGGCTGTATTTCTAAAATATTTAATTTTATTTATATAATTGGAAAACGAACGGGTGGTGATCTATAAAATTACGAAATACATATTTATTTGTTGAAAAGTTGTATTTATAAAGTTTTTAATTTTATTTATATAATTGGAAAACAAACGGGTGGTGATCTATAAAATTATGAAATACATATGTATTTGTTGAAAAGTTGTATTTTTAAAGTTTTTAATTTTATTTCTATAATTGGAACATCTTTATTTGTTCATTTTGTCGTTCAAGTTGAGTAAAGGAGTATTAATATTGACTAGCAATAGTTTCTCAAGGTTTTCTTCTGTCAATTTTGTTCTCTTTGACAATTGACAAGAATTAAGTACATCCTTATAAATAGAAAACGTCCTTTCTACATCGCAACTGGTTATAGGTGCATACTGGAAATATTCTTTTATTTCTTCATATTTAGCCGTTAGATTTTGTGGAATTGTCTCCATACATAATTGCTGCAATGTAATTAAATCTGGATTTCAATTAAGAATTGCTTCAAACTTTTGCCGAAGGCCACATTCGAAGTCACTTGGAATACTTTTCAAATTATTAACAGCCACATCTAATGTGGTTAATCCGTCATTTAATTTGAGATTTCGATTTTCAAAATAAGTGATTAGTTTTGGCAATTTTCCAAAGTGTTCGTGAAGAAAGTACAACTGATTTTTTAAATTTGAAATTTGTGTGAGCTCCTTGCACTCACCAATACTTCTAGCATCCTCCTTTAGCAGTGTTACGAAATGTTTTAGACTATCGAAATTCTCAGCATAATAACTAGTAGCTTCCAGCCAAGTTCCCCATCTAGTTATTACTGGAGTGGGAGGCAGTGACAGAGATGGAAATTTTTCCCTGAAACGAGCTACTCTCAATGGTGCTTTTCTGAAAACTTTTTTAAAAGCTGATACAAGTCTATAAACTTCCGGAAAAGTGTCTCTGATATATTCACAGATTCTGTGGAGAGCATGTGCTACACAAGTAATATGCAGCATATTAGGATATGTTTTCTTCAATAGTCTGCCTGTTTTTAACATATACGCAGCACTATCACTGACAAATAAAAGTATTTTTTCTTTGTACGTGGCGTCCGAATGAAGCATTTTTTGCATATTCTCCTTAATGGTTTCAGCAACTGTTTCCGCATCAACTCTATTTATAACACTTCTTGCTATTACATATGAGTTATAGGGAATAGTTGGATGTAGTACACCAGCTACAACATTTACCACACGGCGTCCTAACATATCCACCGTTTCGTCGGCGCTTATCCATATGTATTGATTTAAAAGATGGCTTCTAATGCGTTCTACTGTTCTCGTATAGCACCTAGAAACATAATATTTGCGTAAAGTTGATTCATCAGGAACATTTCGACCAGTATATTTTTTCAGAAATATTTTTAAGTGGGATTGCTAAGTTTATTTAATGGAATATTAGCCGCCATGAAAGTTTTACAGAGTTCAGATGTGTTTGTGATCCTAAGTGACGAATTTTTGACGATATTTTACGGATTTTGTAATAAATTTCGAAATCACTGACAATGGACATACAATCAGTATGACCGTCAATCCAACTCGCCATTGTTTTACAATGCCGTTCTCGACATTCTTCCATATCATGCCTGAAAAAGTAACTTAAACAATGCTCTAGATCTAAATAAATGAAAACTAAAAATGTGTGCGTAAGTTATTGAAACTGAACGAAATTCAATGCACACTTACGTCGAAATAATTGGTAGAAATAGATTCAATCAAACGATATTAAACAGGATCTATCACAAAAATTACGATGTAATTAACAGTTAAAACTATGAAAACAAGAAACTTACTCACAGCACTTTATTTATCTTACGAAATATAAACTAATAAATAAAATACATTATAAAAACCCCGCTTCTATCTACGCTCATGAAAACACTTTAAAAAACACTATATTCACCGAATACGATAGCTGGCTTGTCCATTGTTATCGCGGCGAGACCAGGTGTCCGAGTAAGTCAAACAAATACTTCATTGAATTACGCCGGGATGTACTGAGCGACGTTATACACAATTCCAATTGCCGATTGCGTTTTATGGAAATTGCGTCCGTTCTCTACTTATAAGACATCGAAGCTTATAAGACAATTTATCCAAAAAAAGTTAATTTCAAATTTATCGCTGTCTAATCAGATATGACGATGCAATGTCGTAAATTCTTCTCATCTACGAGTAACATTATTGCAAACAATATAACTAAATACACGGCTCATCATAATAAATAATACCACATTAAGAGTTTAATACTTGCATCTGTCTCATTGTTGCCGCCATATATGGTCGAGCAACAAGAAAATAATACAGCACTGGGATCGCCGTAAAATATCGAAACAGTACATCATAATAATTAAGCTCCACACATTGGCAATTGGGTCAAGATTATCGACTTTATATTTTAAACGAGGTAGAAACACTATCACATATATTTCAACGTTTGTATACATGAACATACAACAAATACAAATAACATTTGCAATTCAACTAGACTCCGATAATTTGGTGAGTAAAGACTACGTCTTCTCTCCTTATTCATGTATTTCACAGAAGCTTTAGTGCGAGAAAGAGGGTAATAGTTATGACGTAACGATCGTAATATCTGAAGGACCTTTAGAAAGAGAATTAATTAATGCTTTGACACTTGAATGTATTGAAAATGGTAAGGAGTATACGAAGGCGAAATCTTAAATAGATAGAGAGATAAAAACGAGGTGCAGAATTTATCGAAGCATTACTTTCTGATAAAATGATTAAATTACTTGCGCCGTAAGCAAAAGCAACTGACTGTAGTTGGCTGCAGCAAAATCTCTAGATTAGAATATTTTAATAGATTGGAATTTGGTGACATTTCTTTTGCTTGTATTCGAATTTAACTGTAATATTGAAGTAATTGCGTGACAATTCAACGACAAAAAGCAGATGTGCGGTTAACCGAATTAATCGAATGCTATTCAATAACTGCGTGTTGTACTTAGTGATGTTATAGGCTATTTACATGGTCCATCGTAATTTCGGCTTAATACGTCCGGTTTCTAATAATGATGTACCCACGTCCCATCAGTTGTTGTGATACATGACAAAAAGTCATCGCTTTCATACTCGTTGCGTAGCTGAAATTCTCTGCAAACCTGAAGTCGTTTCTACTGTTGTTCTGCAGAAAGTTGGTCTGGAGCCCACCTGACGTTAACTTTACTAAATTTAAGCTTATCGTGGACACTAGTCAACACTACTTACCCTAGTGTTTACAATCCTAACAATTTCCCTCACAAATATTCGCCTATTGCTCCGGATCAGTTGATCAACTTTTTAAGTGTTCCCAACATTCACAGGAAATACTTGATAAGCAATATGCGGCAAGCTCGACACGCGTTCACGACCATCCTGGAAGGGTTTACACCAGCGATGCACATACCGCGGCCCGCGGGCCGCATGCGGCCCACTGTCGATATTTATGCGGCCCGCCAACGAATTTTAAAAATTGTTCGAAAAACTACACAAGTAGGTATAAATCCATTCAAATCAATATTTCTTAACTTTTTATTTTATTCTATCTTTTGTAATTGTTAGTAAGATATGTATCTTTAAGTACCTACTACTTTCTTGTTCAGGTTTACTATCTAGGACAGGTATACTCCTAGTCGTTCCAAGCATATTGTGACGAGACTAGAAATCTGTCGAACCAACTAGAACAATGTGGTAGGTTCTCGATGTTAGGTAACTCGTATAAATACAACGCATCGCCAGCTGTCGGGGCAGTTAAGTTTTAACTACGGACAAGCGAAAGTTATATTGTTTGAATTGTAATCTGTGAAAAATAAATATTTCGTCGTTCGAACTTGACATCTACCTACGTTACAATATAATATCAATTTTGATATGGATAAACCAGGCCCCAGTAAAAAACGTAGTCGTAGGGTTGAAGATGAAAATCGACAGTTTCAAGATATTTGGACCGAAAAATACCTTTTTATTTCATCGCGTAACAAAAGTGTCTGTTTAATATGCAAGAGTAGTGTTTCTATTCCGAAGGAATATAATGTGTAAAGGCATTATGAAACCCAGCATCATACTTTTACCAAATTAACCGGCGAAAATCGAACGCAAAAAATTTCCACTTTACAAAGGGAACTAACAGGCTAGCAAGCTATGTTTACAAAACCAATTCAAAATGCTGAATGAAACAGCTACTGAAGTTAGCTTTGAAATATCTCGAATAATAGCGAAAACTTGTTCCTTTTAAAGATGGTGAGTTTGTTAAGCAGAGTTTAGATATCGTCGCAAAAAAAAATGTGTCCGAAAGACGCAAAGTGGTTTGAGAAAATTCAACTAAATCGGATTACTGTTCAAAGAAGACTTACCTCATTAGCAGCTAATATAGAAGAGCAATTAGCTACGAAATCGCCAAAGTTTTGAGTATTTTTCTTTGCTTCATTGCTCAACTCTTAATATTTTTACGAGGGGTAACGCAAAATTTTGAAGTGAGTGAAGAACTGGTTGGTGTGAGTTCTTTGATAAGTCAAACCAAGGGGAGTGACATGCTCAAAGCTCTTCTGAAAAAATGTTCTATAATGGATTTGGATTTAACGAAATTATCTGGAATTACGACTGACGGAGCAATGGTTGGAAGTAAATTTGGGATAATAACTATGTTAAAAGAGTATTTACAAACTAAAAACATAGATACCAAGGAATTAATGCAGTTTCATTGCATTATACATCAAGAGGCCCTCTGTTCAAAATTATTGGGATTTGAAAATGTGATGAAAGTTATAGTACCTACTGTAAACTTTATAAAATCACGAGGTCTCAATCATCGACACTTCACACAATTTCTCGAGGATATTGAAAGCGAATATGGTGATCTCCTGTTTTACACTGAAGTAAGGTGGCTAAGACGTGGGTTGTCACTAGAGCGGTTTCTAACTTGATTGAAGAAATCAAAATATTTCTGGCGGAAAAAAAAGGACGTCTTCGAACTCGACAATCCTGATTGGCTGTGTGACTTAGCGTTTCTTGTAGACATCACAAATCACTTGAATGTCTTAAATACGCGGCTCCAAGGCAAAGATCAATTCATTTCGCAGTTATACTCTCATGTTTCGTCCTTTCAATGCAAATTGAGTCTTTTCAGGACATAAATAAATTCAGCCAATTACAGCCATTTTCCGAACTACAAAAAAATTATGTAGAAATTCAATAAAACTGATGTCAATTTCGCATATGTTGAAAGAATTGATATTTTAATACAAGCTTTTCATGATCGTTTTCTAGACTTCAAAAAAGTTAAACCACTATTAGACATTTTCAGCAATCCCTTTAACATTTCACCCGAAAATGCACCGGAATCAATACAGCTGGAATTGATAGACATGTAAAATGATGATAATTTACGAAACAAGTTTAATGGAGGTAATTTACTCAACTTTTACCGTTGCGTTGACAAAACCGCTTATAAAGAGTTGCGAATAAATGCATTGAAATACGCAAGCTTATTTGGATCGACGTATATTTGTGAGCAAACATTTTCAGTAATGAAACTTAACAAAACAAAAAATCGAAACCGTCTGGCAAATGAAGATCTGGAAGCAATTTTACGCGTGGCGACAAGTAACGTGGAGCCAAACATAAACAAAATTGTTAGATCAATGCAATGTGATGCATCACAATAATAAAACATGAAATATTACATTGTAGTGATTAGATTACATTACGATTACATAATTACAACAAACATTTTTGAATGTTCTTTTATTTTTATCATTTGTAGTAATTCATACTATTTAAAAATAAAAATATTTGTGTTAATAAGTATTCTTTGTAGTGGCCCGTCCTTGGCTTATAATTTTCCCGAATGGCCCCTGTTCCCTATAAGTCTGTGCATCCCTGATCTAGTACATAGCGATAGATTATGGATAGCTTTTATCGCTAAACGAATATGAACTTTTTATTAAGGTATTTATCGTGTATACATCGCGGTTACTATTACCTCATTCTGTACTAGAAAATTACAATAATAGCAAAAAAGCGATGTTAAGTGTTCTATACTTAAGTGCAAAAACGATTTGGTGAGCATCCTTATTACATAAAAACGCTTAATCATTCGTAATTTTGACGCGAAAATCTTATAAAGAGATTATCAACAGCAATATAAAGTAATCGTAATTTATTTTTAGTAGGTCAATGTAAATTTAGTTCACATGCAAACAATCGCAGACAACTCAATGAATGTTTCTTTTAATTTTAAATGGTAACTGATTAATCATCGTACGCATTTTATTAGTGTAATAATTCGAAATCTGGTACTTTATTATGTAATTTTGTTATAAATTATTAGTCATCTTTTGAAGTAATAAAGGTACTTACTTAAACTAAAAAAAAATCAAAAATTATTACAATATAGGAAACACACAAATGCGGATTAACAATAACAAAACCTCTTTGCATCTTTCGGACACATTTTTTTGGGGGCGATATCTAAACACTGCTTAACAAACTCACCATCTTTAAAAGGCCGACAAGTTTTCGCTATTATTCGAGATATTTCAAAGCTAACTCCAGTAGCTGTTTCAGCATCTTGACTTGGTTTTGTAAACATATCTTGCTGGCCTATTAGTTCCCTTTGTAAAGTGGAAATTTTTTACGTTCGATTTTCGCTGGTTAATTTGGTAAAAGTATGATGCTGGGTTTCATAACGCCTTTTCACATTATATTCCTTCGGAATAGAAACACTACTCTTGCATATTAAACAGACACTTTTGTTATGCGATGAAATAAAAAGTATTTTTCGGTCCAAATATCTTGAAACTGTCGATTTTCATCTTCAACCTTACGACCACGTATTTTACTGGGTCTGCTTTATCCATATCAAAATTGATATTATATTGTTACGTAGGTAGATGCCAAGTTCGAACGACGAAATATTTATTCTTCACAGATTACAATTCAAACAATATAACGTTCGCTTGTCCGTAGTTAAAACTTAACTGCCCCGATAGCGGGCGATGCGTTGTATTTATACGAGTTACCTAACATCGAGAACCTACCACATTCTTCGGGGATAATACCGACGTGTTTCGCGAATCTTGGAGTAATCTAGTTGGTTCGATAGATTTCTAGTCTCGTAACAATATGCTTGGAACGACGAGGAGCATACCCGTCCTATGTAGTAAACCTGAACAAGAAAGTAGTAGGTACTTAAAGATACATATCTTACTAACAATTACAAAAGTTAAAATAAAATAAAAAGTTAAGAAATCGTGATTTGAATGGATTTTTACCTACTTTTGTAGTTTTTCGAACAATTTTTAAAATTCGTTGACGGGCCGCATAAATATCGACTGTGGGCCGCATGCGGTCCGTGGGCCGCGGTATGTGATCGCTGTTATAGACTATTAATATGCTCCATCGTAATTTCGGCTTGATGCGCCCGGTCTCTAGTAATTATATACAGGTGTCTCAAAAACATACGACAAACTTTTTAAAATATTTGTTCTTTTCCAGTATATCCTGAACTTGGTTTTGATTAAAAAGTCTTTCTTTGGAGACTGTGGTTAAGTAAAAACTTAAAAAAAGGTATATAACCCCTTACCACAATTATTAATCGTATCCTAAATACGTATTTCGACAACTAAGTTGTCATCATCAGTGGGTAAAACCACTAATCAAGGTGTCGCACATGGGGCACAGTAAAGCTAGAACACCGCTTACGCAACAACTACTTTACACGGCGTCCACGTATAGACTAATTTAAACATGCAAATATATCTAACGAAAAAATCGACAAACTTACCTCTCTTAGGGAAACGGCATTCACATATGTTTAAACTCCGATTTGATATATATCGAACGAAAGATCGACAAAAAATTACCTCTCTTAAGGAAACGGCACTCAACATGTGTTAATACTTCAATTCAAAACGTCGACGACCCTTTTATGGTTCTAAGAATGAAAAGAGACAAGTGAAGGGAATCGGTGCTATATTACCGTTCATGGAATGTTGTTTGTTTTTAGCGATATGAATGCTTTCGTAGGCGTCAAGATCGCTGGGTTTATTTATGCCCTTTAAAAGCTTTAGCCTTTTAATCGACACATTGTGTAGTGTACTTAAAGCATGGTTGGCAACGTTAGATTTATCCGGTCTATTGTATTTAATATGTGATATGTGTTCTTTAAACCGGGTTATTATTGGTCGTTTTGTTTGGCCTATATATTTCAAATTACAATCATTGCAACTAATTTCGTATATACCTGATTTCGAATTAAAATTAACTCTATCTTTGGTATTCCCTAGGTGACTTTTGATAGTATTTTCGGACCGAAAGGCAACTTGGAGACCTCGTTCTTTCACAACTTTATTAATGTTTTGCGTGATGGGGTGGTATGGTAAACACATGTACTTTTTCTCGTGGTTACTTTGAGATATCAAACTTGTGAATTCGCGGATTGTATTTTTAATTTTTGTTTTTCTAATTAATTTAATGATTATTTCTATGTCAAAGCCATTATATGTCGCGATATTTTTAATGAAATCCAGTTCTATTTCATATCTCTCTTTTGTTAACGGAAAATTTAGTAACCGATTGACTAAGAAATTAAAGGAAGCTGTCTTATGTTGATAACTATGATTTGAATCCGCGATGATGAATCTATTAACATTGGTTTCTTTCAGGAACACAATGGCAGGATACCTTTTTTAGATACTTTACTGATTAGGAATAATCATAAAATAGAAATCAACATTTTCCGGAAAGAAACCAATGTTAATAGATTCATCATCGCGGATTCAAATCATAGTTATCAACATAAGACAGCTTCTTTTAATTTCTTAGTCAATCGGTTACTAAATTTTCCGTTAACAAAAGAGAGATATGAAATAGAACTGGATTTCATTAAAAATATCGCGACATATAATGGCTTTGACATAGAAATAATCAATAAATTAATTAGAAAAACAAAAATTAAAAATACAATCCGCGAATCCACAAGTTTGATATCTCAAAGTAACCAGGAGAAAAAGTACATGTGTTTACCATACCACCCTATCACGAAAAATATTAATAAAGTTGTGAAGGAACGAGGTCTCCAAGTTGCCTTTCGGTCCGAAAATACTATCGAAAGTCTCCTAGGGAATACCAAAGATAGAGTTAATTTTAATTCGAAATCAGGTATATACGAAATTAGTTGCGATGATTGTAATTTGAAATATATAGGCCAAACAAAACGACCAATAATAACCCGGTTTAAAGAACACATCTCACATATTAAATACAATAGACCTGATAAATCTAACGTTGCCAACCATGCTTTAAGTACACTACACAATGTGTCGATTAAAGGGTTAAAGCTTTTAAAGGGCATAAATAACCCCCGCGATCTTGACGCCTACGAAAGCATTCATATCGCTAAAAACAAACAACATTCCATGAACGGTAATATAGCACCGATTCCCTTCACTTGTCTCTTTTCATTCTTAGAACCATAAAAGGGTCGTCGACGTTTTAAATTGAAGTATTAACACATGTTGAGTGCCGTTTCCTTAAGAGAGGTAATTTTTTGTCGATCTTTCGTTCGATATATTTCAAATTGGAGTTTAAACATATGTGAATACCGTTTCCCTAAGAGAGGTAAGTTTGTCGATCTTTTTCGTTAGATATATTTGCATGTTTAAATTAGTCTATACGTGGACGCCGTGTAAAGTAGTTGTTGCGTAAGCGGTGTTCTTGCTTTACTGTGCCCCATGTGCGACACCTTGATTAGTGGTTTTACCTACTGATGATGACAACTTAGTTGTCGAAATACGTATTTAGGATACGATTAATAATTGTGGTAAGGGGTTATATACCTTTTTTAAGTTTTTTTTCGGTTTTGATTATTTAACTTATTTTAGTGCTTCTGTTGTTTTTTCTATTTATTATTTATTACGTCAAAGTTTTCCATTGCTTGAAGGTCATATTCCCTCCATCTCCAAATTTTTTCGACTGTTTGTCGTTCTTGAACTTATGAGTTATTTTATTTTGTTCAAATTAATTCTTAAACCTTTAATTATATCTTCTTATGTTGAAACATGGTTTATTTTTTTCAAGGCTTCGTTTGTCTTTTATTATTAAACCTAGCTAATCTACGTATCTTATAATCTCTGTTGAGTTTAGCATAATCATCCTATTTCCTTTATATTCAAACCTTATTTTTTATAGAAAGAAATAATTAACGTGAAAGGTAAATTATTCTTGTTACATTAGTTCATTATTATCGCAATTACTTCCGCCATATTAATAAGAGAAGAAATTGTATAATTTAATAGCAGGTAATAGTGTATTTGTAATTTATTCAAGAAATTCCCTTAAATTAAAGCAATTATAGAGCGTCATCCAAGTAAGAATAATATTTCGGAGGTTAATAGATTAGCATAATTCTAGTGTTTTAATATTTATTCATTAAAATTTTATTAACTCCTTATATTCACACGATTATCCACCATTGTTAATTTAGATAATTATAAGTGAAATACATATATATATATATATATATATATATATATATATATATATATATATATATATACGCCTAATTCCCGTAAAATTTCCTTCAGAGCAAGAATAATAAATGTTAAGACATTGAATAACAACTATTAGCGATTATTATTTATACGTATTTGATATGTAATATGTATAACCTTTTCAAATTTTAAAATTACAGCTTTCGTAAATGTTCTCACGTTTGAATTATTAGTAGAGAACGGACACTCTTACCACATGACGCAAAGCCCAGTGCAGTACTGGCGAAAGGCTGTATTTTTAAAATATTTAATTTTATTTATATAATTGGAAAACGAACGGGTGGCGATCTATAAAATTACGAAATACATATTTATTTGTTGAAAAGTTGTATTTATAAAGTTTTTAATTTTATTTCTATAATTGGAACATTTTTATTTGTTCATTTTGTCGTTCAGGTTGAGTAAAGGAGTATTAATATTGACTAGCAATAGTTTCTCAAGGTTTTCTTCTGTCAATTTTGTTCTCTTTGAATTAAGTACATCCTTATAAATAGAAAACGTCCTTTCTACATCGCAACTGGTTATAGGTGCATACTGGAAATATTCTTTGATTTCTTCATATTTAGCCGTTAGATTTTGTGGAATTGTCTCCATACATAATTGCTGCAATGTAATTAAATCTGGATTTCTATTAAGAATTGCTTCAAACTTTTGCCGAAGGCCACATCCGAAGTCACTTGGAATACTTTTCAAATTATTAACAGCCATTTAATTTGAGATTTCGATTTTCAAAATAAGTGATTAGTTTTGGCAATTTTCCAAAGTGTTCGTGAAGAAAGTACAACTGATTTTTTAGATTTGGGATTTGTGTGAGCTCCTTGCACTCACTAATACTCTTTAGCAGTGTTACGAAATGTTTTAGACTATCGAAATTCTCAGCATAATAACTAGTAGCTTCCAGCCATGTACCCCATCTAGTTATTACTGGAGTGGGAGGCAGTGACAGAGATGGAAATTTTTCCCTGAAAAGAGCTACTCTCAATGGTGCTTTTCTGAAAACTTTTTTAAAAGCTGATATAAGTCTATAAACTTCCGGAAAAGTGTCTCTGATATATTCACAGATTCTGTGGAGAGCATGTGCTACACAAGTAATATGCAGCATATTAGGATATGTTTTCTTCAATAGTCTGCCTGTTTTTAACATATACGCAGCACTATCACTGACAAATAAAAGTATTTTTTCTTTGTACGTGGCGTCCGAATGAAGCATTTTTTGCATATTCTCCTTAATGGTTTCAGCAACTGTTTCCGCATCAACTCCATTTATAACACTTGTTGCTATTACATATGAGTTATAGGGAATAGTTGGATGTAGTACACCAGCCACAACATTTACCACACAGCGTCCTAACATATCCACCGTTTCGTCGGCGCTTATCCATATGTATTGATTTAAAAGATGGCTTCTAATGCGTTCTACTGTTCTCGTATAGCACCTAGAAACATAATATTTGCGTAAAGTTGATTCATCAGGAACATTTCGACCAGTATATTTTTGATGAAATATTTTTAAAGTGGGATTGCTAAGTTTATTTAATGGAATATTAGCCGCCATAAAAGTTTTACAGAGTTCAGATGTGTTTGCGATCCTAAGTGACGAATTTTTGACGATATTTTACGGATTTTGTAATAAATTTCGGAATCACTGACAATGGACATACAATCAGTATGACCGTCAATCCAACTCGCCATTGTTTTACAATGCCGTTCTCGACATTCTTCCATATCATGTCTGAAAAAGTAACTTAAACAATGCTCTAGATCTAAATAAATGAAAACTAAAAATGTGTGCGTAAGTTATTGAAACTGAACGAAATTCAATGCACACTCTTACGTCGAAATAATTGGTAGAAATAGATTCAATGAAACGATATTAAACAGGATCTAACACAAAAATTACGATGTAATTAACAGTTAAAACTATGAAAACAAGAAACTTACTCACAGCACTTTATTTATCTTACGAAATATAAACTAATAAATAAAATACATTATAAAAACCCCGCTTCTATCTACGCTCATGAAAACAATTTAAAAAGCACTATATTCTCGGAATACAATAGCTGGCTTGTCCATTGTTATCGCGGCGAGACCAGGTTTCCGAGTAAGTCAAACAAATACTTCATTGAATTACGCCGGGATGTAGTGAGCGACGTTATACACAATTCCAATTGCCGATTGCGTTTTATGGAAATTGCGTCCGTTCTCTAATTATTAGTAACGGATAATAATGACGTAAATTAAATTTTTAAATTAATTTTAAATTCATAGAATTTTCTATAGTATTTCAACTTCAAAAGAAATGTACTTTTAGAAAATTTATTTATTTCGTATAAGAAACGAAATCCAAATTTAGATATTAGTTTATAAATAGAGACCGGACACGAGAGGTTGATGACTCATCGCCCACGAGCGTACTATTGAACATTTATATTTTTAAAGTTTTTAATTTTATTTATATAATTATACTAATAATAATAAAACGGGTATATATGCAGCTACAAAATACGAAATACATTTTCATTTGTACATTTTGTAGTTCAAGTTGAGTAAAGGAGTATTAATATTTATTAGCAATACTTTCTCTAGGTTCTCTTTTGTAAAATTTGTTCTCTTTGAATGAAATACATCCTTATAAATAGAAAACGTCCTTTCTACATCGCAACTGGTTATAGGTGCATACTGGAAATATTCTTTTATTTCCGCGTATTTTGCGGTTAGATGTTGTGGCATTGCCCCATACACAATTGCCGCAATGTTATTAAATATGGTTTCTATTAAGCACTGCGTCTAACTTTTACCGAAGGCCACATCGGAAATCACTTGAAATACTTTTCAAATTATTAATAGCCACATCTAATGTCGTTAAACCATCATTTAATTTAAGATTTCGATTTTCAAAATAAATGATTAGTTTTGGCAAATTTCCAAAGTGTTCCTGAAGAAAGTACAACTGATTTTTTAAATGTGGAATTTGTGTTAGTTCCTTGCACTCAGAAATACTCCGAGCATCGTCATTTAAACATGCAACGAAATTTTGTAAACTATCGAAATTCTCTGCGTAAAAACTAGTAGCTTCCAACCATGTCCCACATCTAATTATTACTGGAGAGGGAGGCAGTGACAAAGATGGCAGTTTTTCCCTGTAAAGAGCTACTCTTAATGGTGCTTTTCTGAAAACTTTTTTAACAGCGGTTACAAGTCTATCAACTTCTGGAAAGGTGTCTCTGATATATTCACAGATTCTGTGGAGAGAATGTGCTACACAAGTAATATGCAGCATATTAGGATATGTTTCCTTTAATAGTCTGCCTGATTTTAACATATATGCAGCACTGTCACTTACAAATAAAAGTACTTTTTTTTGTACCTGTCGTCCGAATGAAATATTTTTTGAATATTCTTGTTAATGGTTTTAGCAACTGTTTCCGCATCAACTGTATTTATAACTTTTGTTGCTATTACATATACGTTATATGGAATAGTTTGATCTAGTACACCAGCTAAAACATTTACCACACAGCGTCCTAATATATCGACAGTTTCTTCGGCACTTATCCATAGGTACTGATTTGAAACATGGCTTCTAATGCGTTCTACTGTTTTCGTGCAGCAACTTAGAAACATAATATTTTCGTAAGGTGGATTCGTCAGGAACATTTCGACCAGTATGTTTTTGGAGAAATGTTTTGAAGGTCGCTAAAATTGTCAGATTCCAACGGGTCTAATTTCTATGTATGTATTTCTTGGACCTTTTTAACGATATTTTACAGACTTCGCAATAAATTTCGGCATCACTGAAAATGAACATACAATCAGTATGATCCTTAATTCAACTCGTCATTGTTTCACGATGCCATTCTCGACGTTGTTCCATATCATATCTGAAAAAGCGAGTTAAACAATGTTGTAGATCTAAATAAATGAAAATTAAAAATGTATGCCTAAGTTATTGAAACTTAATTAAATTCATTAGATACTTACGCCAAAATAATTGGGAGAAGTGGATTGTATGAAACGATAATAAACAGGATCTATTACAAAAATTACGAAGTATGTAATTATGTAATTAACAGTTAAAACAATGAAAAAAGAAACTAATTTACCGTACTTTATATGTCTCGAATTTATATCGAAATATAACCTAATAAATAAAATAAATTATAAAAATTCCTCACGCTTCTACCTACGCCCATGAAGAAAGGGATTTAACTGTAAAATTGAAGTAATTGCGTCACATTTAAACGACAAAAACCAGATGTGCGGTTAACCGAATGAATAGTGCTATTAAATACCTGCGTGTTTGCGTGTTGTGAGTGGCGTATCGTGGGCTTGAGTTTGGAGGGGCGCACCAGAAATCAAATACCAAATGACATATAGGCAAATTGCGCGAAAAATTATCCATTTATAACATTTATTTAAGTTGAATAAATACATAGGAATTAAAAAATATTAATACCTATAATAACGACAAAAACAATAATAATTGTAAATCAAAACGGAAAAAATCCAAAATAAGGGGCTCATTTTAAACAAAAATCCACCTACCTTAAAATTCAAGTTTGCAAAAACGAAGAGCTTTAACAGCGGAATAGTTTTTATAATGTCATAAAAAATCACTTCACAAAGTAGGTAGCCACGGTTTATAAGTAGGAAAAAGAAAGAACAACATATTTACACAGATTAAACTAAACAAAATGGGTGGGTAAGTCATTTTTTAAAAATGAAATCCGCTCTGCGGTTCTTCATGGAAATGAATTTTTCCATGGCTTTATCATCAAAATTGTTTATTTCGTGCACTAAATTTCGATTTATGGACATCATAGCTAAAGCATTTAGTCTGTCATTAAGTCATGATATTTCGCAAAAATTATTTTATGTGTTTAAGCGTCGAAAAAGTGCGTTCTGCTTCGGCTGCTGTCATTGGAGTCGTCACGATAATTTTTAATAGTTATGTTTCGAGAAATGTTTCACTAAGGGTATTTTCCATAATAAATAAAAGAAGATTAATTGCTCCAACAATTTCTTTTAAATCTTCTCTCGAGTAAATTACCTCAAACTCAGTTCTTAATCTTGATTTGCTCAACATCGGATAAAATGAACATACATCGTTTAAAACAGTCACAGGGAAATTTTTTGAAAACTCTGAATATTTATCTTTTTTAAAAAGATCAGCCGCTTGTAAATGACCTCGGTAAGAAAAGCGTTCCTTCATTTGTACTGTAATTATATCACAAACTTCTTTGGCAATAACACTTCGAAAATTATCATCCATTCGCCTTCTTTTAGATGTTGGATATTCTGATTCAACAATGTTTTTAAGAGAATCAATTTGATTTCTAATGTCAGGAACACTTTTTGCAACTGTACGCTGTCCTTATTTTTTTATTGCAATTGATTATACAGTATGTCAACATGTGGCAAAATTTTATGGAAGAATTTTAACCAAAATATAAATTCGGGATCTTCCAATGCCCTTCTTAGACCGGATGCTTCATTTGAAGTAACACTTTTCTCACATCTGGTTTCAATTTCTTCGAACACTTCTACAAGCTTTTCAAGATTTTCGTGAACAAAATGAACTGTGCGAATATTGCAAAACATCACAACGATGAGATGAGTTTGAAAAAAAACAGGTATGGCCGACAGATTATTAAAAAACACGCGTACTTTTGCATTTTGTGATGCCGATTTCTGCATAATGAGGTTTAATTGATGGGCATAACAATGAATTAAATGAGCATTGGGATATTTTGTATTTAATTTGAGCCTGAAAGCCTCTGTTCACACCGCTCATAACATTTGCGCCGTCATATGTTTGACCTATTAATTTTTGGGGAGTTTTTCAAACTAGGGGGTCAATTTCATTTTCAATGCATGTTTTTAACCCATCGGCTGTTTTATATTTCGCCCTTATAAAACCCCAAAAATATTCACGGATGGAGCCTTCACAAAAATATCTTAATATTAAAACCATTTGACAATAATTTGAGATATCAGTGGTTTCATCGCATTGAATTGAAAAATAGTCTGCCTTTTCAATTTGCTTACAAATTTCTTCCCTACACACTTGTAATATACTGTCTAGAATTTCATTCTGGATAGTATTTGAGGTCTCTTTAAAAACGGTTGCTGTACGTAAATGTTCTTTTAGAATATTGTCCAGCTTGCAGTGAAATTAATTAGTTCTTTAAATATTCCTTGGTTCTCAGAGGATTCACTTTCGTCATGACCTCTAAGTGCTAAATCAAAAGCACTATAAAATTTTACATAACTGATTATGCTTTTTAAAATATGTCGATTTTTCACGACTTTATTATTATGCGAAATAATACTTTCTCTGTATGCAGAGATTAAGTGAGACATAAAATTAACCTTACCGAGCACAGCAAAGACAGTACAAGAATTGATGTGATCACGACTCGATTCATGTTTCCTCATTTTTTCAGGAAGATGGTGTAAATCATTGATTCCTCTTCTTGCCCAGTTGGGGTCCATTCTAGAGTCGGCTTTATAAAAAAGCAAGCACGGAAAACAGTACAACAAATTTGTTATTTCACACCCACATATCCAGTTGTTTTTTTTATAAATATCTTTTGAAAACCGACAGGTAAAAGACCGGTTTTCGGCTTTTTGTTCACAAGTTTGTGACAACTTTATATATGGCAACGGCCTCTCCAGTTCTTTAATTTTAAGTTTATCCGCTAATGGCAGCCTATCAAAATTTATTTGAATAATATTATTTACGAAATGAATTATTTATTATGACTAATGACTAGAGCTGAGGATGTTTGCGGTATAACCATGGTTATACCGCAAACATCCTCAGCTCTACTAATGACGAATTATATTATACGATACGGTACGATAGTCTCGTAGGCGGTACTGAAACACTGGCCGCTAGATATTGCGCCGTAAAATATCCTAAATGTTTTTTTGGAATCGTGTACTCTCGGCCAATATCGGGTCACATTCACCAGGAATCTATAATGATTTATGCAGGCCGCGGGGTATTTGCGCCTTAATATAATTCTGTGGGTTCTAACAACGTTAGACAACGAAAATGGAGTTCAGCTTTTTTGAAATTTAGAAATTTTAGCTACTTATATGAATAATAATAATAAAATGAATAGTAATAACAAATATTTAAATAAACATTTAAATTGTGTATTATATTAAAAATTCTAGGAGGGGTGCGCGGCTTCGCGGCCTTATACAGCTACCACCACTGCGTGTTGTACTTAGCGATGTTATAGACTATATTTATATTATCCATCGTACTTTCGGCCTCTCGGGTCCGCTTCCTAATTATTAGTTGTTCTTTGCGTGCTTTACTGTATTATGTATTGTTATTATTATTATTATTATTATTATTATTATATAAGCAGTGAAAACTTCCAAAGATCTAAGTGAATGCTACAATACCGAAAAGATATATATGTAGTTGCATAAAACCAACTTGAAGAGTGACAACAAAAGCGAAGGTGCGAACAAACTGAGAATTCAATTTTAATGAAAAATCTGACTTGTTTTTTAAGGCTTGTAAATATAACAATAAGTTTTTAATGTCACTCAAAATACGAGTGTTCCAAATAATAGATATTGATTGTAAAACTAATGTCTGGAACATTCTTGCGAGTATATTACAATTTTAGGCTAAATAATCTGTATTTATTGCTTGCAGATTTATTTACTTTCTCTGAGTTAATTCTATTATTATAACTGACCAGTCGGTGACATTATGAGATCTTGACATTGTCATTTCAAACTACAGCGAGCATTAATTTTCACATGAGTGAACACAAGGTTCACGCGTATAGTGTAATACTGTACGGAAACATGTCTCACACATGCTTAACCTTGTCCAAAAGGAAAATACATGCAAGGAAATCATACATCGACGGTGATAACAATTAAGGAACATAAACACTTTTATAAAATTAGGTCGTTACGGAACAGAACCATTTTATTAATTCGTTCTTCTTAAATGGAATGTTTAACGCTTGTGCATTATTTCATGTCAAATTCGTTTAAGTTGCTAATCAAAGACAGATAATGATAAATTATGGTAGATTACTGTTTCAGTTATGTGTGAAAAGAAAGTCGTTTGTTGCAGTAAATTCAATATTATCCGTATTCGATCTGATTTTCTAACCTCTATTATGCTAATTAGAGTAATTAGTGATTATAATAAGAAATACTTGAGAATTATTGTGTTTGTAGCTTAGATATATCGAAGGTTTAATCATCTCCATATTTGATAATAGATCGCAGGTACTGTCGCGAGCAATAAATTCAGGTCGTCAATATCACTTCGAAATTTGATTGTCACAAATTGTAAATTTCCCCGCTTGATAATACCTATGTCAATGGATGAAATTTGACAAGGAAAAAATGAAAATTATTGTCATGCAACATGATTATAGGTTATGACATTTACGACGGTTAAACAATGGCGCATTTGCCATTGTGTCAAAGCATGACTTTGACGACCTCGCGACTGCACACTAGACTGTTTGATATCTGAATTAATGTGGGTGAGAATCATCCGGATATAAGAAAAATCCGAATAAGGGGGCATGATATTTTTAAAATAAAACTTATACATAAACGGTGTTATCAACTATATATTAAATTGCATTTAAAAGTAACGCAAGTGTATTATCAACATGTTTAAAGGAACATTTAACTCTAAAATACGCATTTAAACCTAAATACCTGAATTTGACTACTCAAGTATAAAAAGGATTCGCCAGATATAACCCCCTGTGATTTCTTTCTGCGGCCTACTGTAAAAAATATTGTTTACGAAACACCTCCTACAACGGCAGAGAACATGCAGCAACGAATCAGAAACGCTTTTCTTCAATTAAGTGAAAACAACATGGCTCAAAATGTAAGACTGTCGATGCAGAGGCGATTAAGAGCATGTGTAGAGCAGAATGGACATATATTTGAACACATTTTTAATTTATTTTGTTTTATTATGGAAAAATTACAAAATGTAATTCTAAAACTAATAATAAAGAATTAAAAAACAGGTGGTTGTAAAATTTACTTTGTTTGATATCATTTCATGGCCAACCAACTATTAGATGCAGCACCGCATATTGAATATTATAAACACAGGTATATCCCATTAAAGAGTTATAACTTCGAAAATACTAGAAATAAGTACTATATTATTGGTACGATTTTAACGGCAATTTTACAAGGAATTTTCTGACTAATAAAAAAATTATAGGTTCAATTTAAAAAAAAAGAGAAAATAGCCTTTAAACTTCGATAAGTTTGGCACAACATATTTAACACCCTGTATATGTTGTCACGTTGTTCACCCTCAAAACGTATAACGTGTTAGTCTATAAATTGGTTACAAAAGAGTTACGTGAGGCGTCATTCTCACTATGATCTCTGATACAGCAGCATCGTAGTTGAGAACACCGACGACGATACATCGTCATACGAACCCGGAAGCAATGTCCGGAAGATATTTTACGAAAACTATCACCAACCTAGCTCTGAAGCACAGCTTCAAAAGAAGATTCACTCCGCAACAACGACAGGACGCAGAAATCATTATAAACCAAACAACGGAGGAAGAAGACATTCAGAACCTTCTACAAAAACAACCGCAAATTTTCATCGTAGATCCCGACGAGCCAACGGTAAAAATAGAATTATTAGTATCGCCCGAAGAAGAAGCAAGCCCGGTAAACCCGCCCAATATCAACATGGAAGATTTTATTACCGTCCAACTCCAAAACGTTTTTACAATCCCGAAGAAAAAGTCAAAAAAACAAAGAACCGAGCACGAAAATACGCCAATAGAAACAAAAAACTCATACAGCGCACTCGAAAAAACTAACGCCGAGGAAAAGATGGAAGAAGAAACCGAACTCACTCCACAACCGTCAACTTCATACAACAGCACTCCCAGGGTAAGTGATAAGACATACACTACACAAAACACAAAAACTGAAACAAAAAAAAACACACAAAATCGCACCAATTATTATAACCGAAAAAGACAAATGGTCACACATACGATACATACTCAAAACACACAACATTAACACCGTACAAAGCAAACTCGTGAAACCAGGCATACATATCGAACCGACAACTGACGAAGACTACCGAAAACTTAAACACATACTCGACAATGAACAAATTCAATTTTACACTCTTCAATTGAGAAGCGAAAAGACACTAAAGGTAGTTATGCGTGGCATTCCTACCTTTATCACCGAAACTGACATTACAGACGACTTGACTGACAAAGGCTACCCGACATTAAAAATTAAAAGGATGAACGGCAAACACGGCATACCGGCACCACTAGTATTAATCGAACTAACGAGACAGTACAAATCTATATACAACATACACGACTGCTGCGGACTCGCAATAAAAATCGAACAATTAAACAAACGGACAGACATTATACAATGCCACAAATGCCAGACTTTCGGACATCACCAAAGAAACTGCAACGTTAACTACAAATGCATGAAATGCGGAGACGGACATTCGACACATCTATGTACAAAGACGAAGACAACCCCACCAAAGTGTGCAAACTGCGGTGGCCCTCACCTATCCACTTTCTTAAACTGTCCCAACAATCCAAACAACCCTACAAACAAAACCACACCCAAACCTAAATACACACCAGCACCACCCCCAACAACTAATCCATGGACTCAAAGACAAAAAAACACTACACCTAACACAGTTGACGAATTAGCACTTGCCTTAGGCAATATGCTATTAACACTACACTCGACAAACGCAACAAAAGAACAGATACAGTACTTCGTAACACAAACACAGACAATAATCACAATTTACAATAATAAACATTAAACACACACACAACAGAAACGCAAAAAAGCGATGATGACCAGTAAACCCACACATTTGACTTAAACGCAAAAACGCGACTGACACACAGACTGCACATACACAACACAGAACCGCACAAAAAACACAACAACGCACAATTACTAATATAATCAGACTCAAACACATCACAACCCTGGGAGATACGAAACAATGGAGTGGAAATGGAGGCAACTTCGACCACGAAATAAAATTCAACGACTCATACCCGTTACGTGAGGCACTACACCCATTTCCAGGCTAAGACTTAAAATGTTAGACGCTGCAACTGTCAAGATTTTAACAAAATTGGCAATAAAACCAAAACTAACAGTTGTCAGTGCACATTGTCATATATCGTTGCAAAGATAATTTGGGTGGTTATCATCATAATAACAAGAAAGTATAGCAATCTATTTAAAAAAAAAATTGAAAGTGGTTGCGGAAATTTAGAACACCATGTAAATATATAAATAAAAACAGAAAATGCACTGTAGCATACTACCGCGATATCATAAAGTTTCTGGGTCCAAGATGGCATTGAAATAGAAAATATATGTCTGAACTTTATCCATATTATCATACTGGTAACTTAACCTTAATTTTTGAAAATTATTTTGATAGTGTCATCGTGACATCAATAAATATGTCATTTGATTTCATAAAGATACAATAAAACAACAAGCTCAGCTTGTATTCAAAATTTTATTAATAAAAAAAGGCAAAATTAAAGCAAATGTTGAAATTGTTGTCCGTTATTTTCAATTCCCAATGTGACACGCCTTTTCATGCTGTTAAAGGCATTTTGCAGCATTGCGGGCGTTATTAATGCACATTCGTCAATAATTCTTTGTTGCATATCTTGCAAATTAGCAACAGGAGTTTTAAATATTCTATTCTTTAGGTGAGGAAACACGAAAAAGTCCATAATTGTCAAACAAGGTGATCGTGGTGGAAACTCAACTTCCGTATGTAAACTTATGATCCGATTGTCAAAAAACTCACGAAGAAAAGCAATATTTTCTCGTGTTGTGTGTGCCGTTGCACCATCTTGTTGAAAGTATCCATATTGCAATTCATCATCATGCAACTGTTCAATAAATTCATTCAGAATGTTTCTATACCTCTCAGCATTAATTGTGAAATTAAAAAAAATAGGGCCAACAACTCTGCGGCGAGAAACTGCTAGCCAAACACCAAGTTTCGCATTATGGAGAAACGATTCAATAAAAATATGAGGATTTTCACTACTCCACATTCGAGTATTTTGGGAATTGACATACCCCGAAAGATGAAACCATGCTTCATCAGAGAAAAATGACAAATTTAGCAGGTCATCATCTTCTATTAAGTTATTTGCAAACCACTGGCAGTACGCACGACGTCTAGGGTAGTCTACCGGCAAAATAGCCTGATGTGATTGCATCTTATACGGATGCATGTGTAAGTTTTTATTTACAATTTTCTGACATGTTCCATAAGAAAGTCCAATCTCTTGAGAAAGGCGTTTCAAAGGTTTTGTGGGTTCATTTACCATACGTTGACGAACATCATTTATAACTTGTTCCGAACGAACAGTTGGTCTACCAGTACGTGATTTATGACCCACAGAACCAGTCTCACGAAACACACCAACACAATTGGAAAGGCAATTATAAAAATCTTTGGGAATTACAGCTAACTCTGGAAAGTGCTCTCTAAAATCATCCAAACATGCACGTTGACTGTACACCCAAATTCCATCAATTCGCACTCCACTCCGAAAATAGGTTTCAATCATGTACGCTTTTTGCACTATATTGTAAACCATATTTGAATTTACTCGAATGTGCTATGTTTCAAACTCGACGTTCAAACTTGCTTTCAGCAATTCTAACACATTAATGGATGACAGATAATGTCACTGTCAAAATAATTTACAAAACACAGTTATAGTTCCTAACTTAAGTTCAGACATACAATTTATATTACAAAGCCATCTTCGTCCTAGAAACTTTATGGTATCACGGTATATGTGTACGTAAAATTTCATTGCTACAACTTTATTAGTTTTCATGCTAAGCTCCGCCGAGACACTATTGCCGCACCCGGTATATTTTCAGTTTAGTATTAATTTCTCTACGAGTAAATTTACAAAATGTTTATATATTTTCAAAATTTATTGTATTTTTTTAAAGAGGATTTCATTGCTGTATCAATTTTTACTTCTTGCAAATATTTCTAATACTATGTGAGCCAAAAAACTGAAATAGTTGGTATCACTTTTCTAATGTGTTTTTCATTTTAAGATTTAATTCAGGTTAGAATGACAAGCACCTAAAATTGACTTAACGGCTAATTATTGACAAGTTGTCAGAGGCGTTCCATTAATATTCTGTGTAATATTTTAGGGTTTTGTCAATTTTGTTAATTTTGAATTATCGTTTCCGCTGTGTTCGTTTTCATTGTGTTGGTTTTCGTGTCATTGTTTCGTTTTTTGTTCTGATTCAGTTTTACATATTTGACGTTTGAAACGTTGTATTTAATGTGAACGCCAATGCGCATTGTTTATAAATGTCACAGTGAAGTAGTTGTCAGATCACCTCTTCACCACCATTTCACTTCTTTTTGGCTCAAATAGTATATTAATACAAGTGTTAAATATTGTTTACTTTTTGATTACAGTATACAAAACTATGTACATCAATTCAAAAACATTTTACAACTAAAACTTAGTTCTAATAAAACATGTAACAATATTAAATATCTGCTCTTAATTTTGAATTTAAACCAACACAAACCAAAGCGAAGCCAGGCTCAAACTGTTCATATGTGCTAAATTCGTAAATTTTGTTCGAAAAGTACTGGCAACCTTTCTAAATATCACATTTAGTTAAATGTTGCTTAAATACATTTCATAATACAGAACCCCTAATTTGAGGGGCACTTAATTTAAATCCTTTTAATTAAAACTACTTTTAAATTAATAATCGACGAAGGAGATACTTGTTGAAACTTCATTATATAGATATAATAAAACACAGTTGTATAGTTTCAAAATAATATATATGCACTACATATGTTTCACCACACTGTGGCTTCATCAGGTGGATGAATATTCATCCACCTGATGAAGCCACAGTGTGGTGAAACATATGTAGTGCATATATATTATTTTGAAACTATACAACTGTGTTTTATTATATCTATAAAACTACTTTTAATATCAGTTGATAATACCGGCTGTTAATCCACTGTCGTGTTAAAAAAAATGGGTCATGTCTTGTCGGGGTTTTGGCTAATTTACATATATTAATTATTACTTGCTTTAACCTACTAAATGACTACAGCAGGGATGCACAGACTTATAGGGAACAGGGGCCACTAGGGAAAATTATAAGCCAAAGACGGGCCACTACAAAGAATACTTTTTTATTTTTAAATAGTATGAATTACTACAAATGATAAAAATAAAAGAACATTCAAAAATGTTTGTTGTAATTATGTAATCGTAATGTAATCTAATCATTACAATGTAATATTTCATGTTTTATTATTTTGATGCATGACATTGCATTGATTGAATCGATTCTGCCTTTACTTGATGTAAATCCATATCAAATGATAAAAACACACACAATGTTGTATTAGATTTACACTTTAGTGTAAATCTAATACAACATTGTGTGTGTTTTTAACATTGCATTGACCTAACAATTTTGTTTATGTTTGGCTCCACATTATTTGTCGCCACACGTAAAATTGCTTCCAGTTTTTCATTCGCCAGACCGTTTCGATTTTTTGTTTTGTTAAGTTTCATCACTGAAAACGTTTGCTCACAAATATACGTCGATCCAAATAAGCTTGCGCATTTCAGTGCATTTATTTGCAACTCTTTATAAGCGGTTTTGTCAACGCAACGGTAAAAGTTGAGTAAATTACTTTCATTATAAACTTGTTTCGTAAATTATCATCATTTTGCATGTCTATCAATTCCAGCTGTATTGATTCCGGTGCATTTTCGGGTGAAATGTTGAAAGGATTGCTGAAAATGTCTAATAGAGGTTTAACTTTTTTGAAGTCTAAAAACGATCATGAAAAGCTTGTAATAAAATATCAATTTTTTCAACATAAGCGAAATTGACATCAGTTTTATTGAATTTCTCCATAATTTTGGCTGAATTGATTTGTGTCCTGAAAAGACTCAATTTGCATTGAAAGGACGAAACATGAGAGTATAACTGCGAAATCAATTGATCTTCGCCTCGGAGTCGCGTATCTAAGACATTCAAGTGATTTGTGATGTCTACAACACACAGCCAATCAGAGTTGTCGAGTTCGGAGACGTCCTTTTTCTTTTTCGCCAGAAATATTTTGATTTCTTCAATCAAGTTAAGAAACCGCTCTAGTGACAACCCACGACTTACCCACCTTACTTCAGTGTAAAACAGGAGATCACCATATTCGCTTTCAATATCCTCGAGAAATTGTGTGAATTGTCGGTGATTGAGACTTCGTGATTTTATAAAGTTTACAGTAGAAACTACAACTTTCATCACATTTTCAAATCCCAATAATTTTGAACAGAGGGCCTCATGATGTATAATGCAATGAAACTGCATTAATTCCTTGGTATCTATGTTTTTACTTTGTAAATACTCTTTTAACATAGTTATTATCCCAGATTTACTTCCAACCATTGAGGTGCTCCGTCAGTCGTAATTCCAGATAATTTCGTTAAATCCAGATCCATTATAGAACATTTTTCCAGAAGAGCTGTGACCATGTCAATCCCCTTGGTTTGACTTGTTAAAGAACTCATACCAATCAGTTCTTCACTCACTTCAAAATTTTGCGTTACACCTCGTAAAAATATTAAGAGTTGAGCAGTGTAACTTATATCTATCTGTAGATTCATCGAGTGCTATCAGTCATCCGATTTAACAAAACCTCTTTGCATCTTTCGGACACATTTTTTGCGGCGATATCTAAACACTGCTTAACAAACTCACCATTTTTAAAAGGCCGACAAGTTTTCGCTATTATTCGAGATATTTCAAAGCTAACTTCAGTAGCTGTTTCATGATCTTGAATTGGTTTTGTAAACATAGCTTGCTGGCCTATTAGTTCCCTTTGTAAAGTTGAAATTTTTTGCGTTCGATTTTCGCCTGTTAATTTGGTAAAAGTATGATGCTGGGTTTCATAATGCCTTTTCACTTTATATTCCTTCGAAATAGAAACACTACTCTTGCATATTAAATGCATGTTATGCGATGGAATAAAAAAGTATTTTTCGGTCCAAATATCTTGAAACTGTCGATTTTCGTCTTCAACCTTACGACTACGTTTTTTACTGGGGCCTGGTTTATCCATATCAAAATTGATATTATATTGTTACGTAGGTAGATGCCAAGTTCGAACGACGAAATATTTATTCTTCATAGATTACAATTCAAACAATATAACTTTCGCTTGTCCGTAGTTAAAATTTAACTGCCCCGATAGCGGGCGATGCGTTGTATTTATACGAGTTACCTAACATCGAGAACCTACTACATTGTTCGGGGATAATACCGACGTGTTTCGCGAATCTTCGAGTAATCTAGTTGGTTTGATAGATTTCTAGTCTCGTGACAATATGCTTGGAACGACGAGGAGCATACCTGTCCTACGTAGTAAGCCTGAACAAGAAAGTAGTAGGTACTTAAAGATACATATCTTACTAACAATTACAAAAGTTACGAGATATTGATTTGAATGGATTTTTACCTACTTTTGTAGTATTTCGAACAATTTTTAAAAATGGTTGGCGGGCCGCATAAATATCGACAGTGGGCCGCATGCGATTATGCATCGCTGGACTACAGCAACGAATTGTCATTGTATGCTTTTAGTATTGTTTTTGTCAAAGTTATAATATAATTTTCATAACTTTAGTAAGGATTATGCTAAGTTTAGTAGACAAAGCAAGGATTTACACAAAAGTAGAGGAAGAACGGTCGAAAAGACGTGTTGGGTATTAGCAAGATAACCGTGTGTAGAATCTATAGAAAATGGAGAGAACAAGGCGTTTTGAGCAGACAAAATTGGTTCAGGTCGATCATGTGTTCCAACACAACAGGAAGATGACAATTTGACTATTCAAATTACTGAAAATCCAAGTAAAGCACTCCTTTTAAATGCTTGCAAGGAATAAAGAATGTAAAAGTAAAAATACCCTGAAAATTGTATTACGTGACGCCTATGAATTCAAAATATACAGAATGTGTATAAATAATAAATATCTTACACACACATACGCTATAACGTATGTTTACATACGTAACAGCTGGATGAGATGGACAATAACAAAGCTATTCTTTTTGTTACTGTCGGTCGACTTTAGGATGTCGTTTGTGATACTTTCTATAAGCGCAGAGTGGCGTGACAATAATCTATAGATGTATAAAAAGTTACCTAACATGTCAGTTAACATGAAGTATTTTAAAACGATTTAAGTTTCTTTCCAATAAGGCGTTTCCAGAACAAAAATATACTAAAAAAATTCTTCCATTTATTTACCGTGCATCACTATAAACATTTTGTCGGTTGAATTTAGACGGACCCTGTATTATTTTTTATGTATTTACATGCATAAATTTCATATTTACTGATTGTCTAGACAATAACAGTTAAACTTTAAAAGTAACGATAGATTTTTAATGGCTAACATGTAACTGTATAAGAAAAAGCAAAAATCAAGAACCAAATCTTTACGGTCATAGAATCCACTTATTTTAAACCTTCCGACCGTGTCCTGCCTTTTCTAGAAATGTCAATGTATTTTTCTACCCGCCGTTCTCCACAATTCGACAGCACTCGTGCAAGTTTCTTTCTGATGGATTCGATTTTTCTAGACCTATCTCTAAACGTAAGGTTGTTTGCGAATTACTTGTTTATGTCGCGTGTGTCCCCATTCTGTTTAGTGCTTATTTAATCTTGAATTGCGATTAATAAAGTTTCTTGGCGCGTGGTTAATTCATCGTTAAATATTTATAATTTTGTTTTAGAAAACAACATTTTTGTTATTGAGATTTTTTTTTATTTGCATAACACACTTAGTGTTTTGTACATGTTTTACAATTTCGAAATTTCGTCGACAAAATCCTAGTAAGGATTAAACTATTGCGAAACGATTCACACGTATATGTGGGGAAATTTGAGACAAACATACATTTACGTATAATTTTCATATGTACAGAAGTGTGCAAAAAAAAAATGGGTCAACTAAACTATTACTGTCTGAAGTGAACATTCATTATTATACCGCCTAATTCTAAGCAAGCGCAACGATGCGAATGTATGAATATTTCTCCCGCTCCAAATAGAATTCCCCTGAATGCTGTAGGCGTGTCAACATCGATGTCATATGTCATACATACTTACATATTATGGAGCCGCGTAAGAAAACTTATCTGATTACCAAATTACTATTAAAGGACTATAAATTGTTTAGTCCTGTGTTATTGTAATGATTTTTTCTATTTTGCGTTCGAAATGAACTCATTATGAAACCAAAAACAGTATCGAAATGAGCTCTATTTCGATACACTTTTTTTCATTTTTCAATGTTGGCGTTGTTCGAATACAGAAATAAATATCATTGCTGTCATATGATTTTAAGAATTTATGTACATTTGACAGATATGATATATGTTCGTATTTTACACAAACAACGTATGTTGTATACAATTGACAACAACATATATATGTTTCTATGTCACTCATGTTTATATTTTTAAATGAAATATCAAGTAATGTTAACGAAAATTAATAAATAATATGTAATATAATATACTTCGCGGATAGCAAGATTTAAATTTGAAAATGTCAAGTATCAATGTGACCAACTGCATGCTTTATATAAAAATTAAGCTCTGAACTTTCAAATGAAATAATTCCAATTTAAGCAATTTATTAATGTAAAAAACGCAAAATAGAAAAAATAGTATAAAAAACTCGTTTCATAAGGCCTTTTGCCGCACTCGCTCTTTAGAAAACTCGCCGCAAGCGGCTCGTTTTCTAAACTGATCTCGTGCGGCAAAATGGTGCCTTATGAAACTTGTTTTTTAATATACTATTATAATAAATAAATTGCAATACGTTATACTGACGATGGTCACACAAAGCGTAATAAAATTATTAATAAGCGGTTAAGAAAATTGCAAATAAGGCATCAAGAGATTTAATAAATTAAATTTTAATAATAAAGGTAACAAAAACTATTCATAGTAAACTAAATAAACTTCAGAAATAAATAAAAAATAAATTAAATTCTAGTAATGTAAAGAAAAATTTACTCTTACAGATAATAAAATAAATTGTTCATAATGAGAAATTAATTATATAATAACGGAAATTCATCCGTTTAAACTCATGACCGTAAAATAATTGATGATGTTTGGAATATTTATAATTACGAAAACCATTTAATTTTAGTATGCGGTTAACGGAAGAGCAGCATATGCCTAAATCATTGGAAATATCGCTAAGTGTCTAATTTCAATTTAGTTCTATTGCAGCGCATACTAAAATGAACGTATCATTAGGATTCGGGATCACTATTCAAACGCTTAAGAGACTCGGTATAGGGTGACAGTGGTGACACTAATTTGTGACATTAATTGTCAAATCGTTGCGCGACAGACTGTTTTGTGATTGGCTAAACGCGTTCAGGGGATTTGTATTCGAAGCGGGAGAAATATTCATACATTCGCATCGTTGCGTTTGCTCAGAATTATTCGGTATATTTTATTAATTACATTAATGTCAAAGTGCTTGTCAAAGATTGGAAGCGTCAGAAACGTCAGAAATCTATTAATTAATCTCGCCAAAATGTCAGGACAATTAGATACGGTAATGAAGACTAGGATTATTATAAATTTGGAAAATGGTTGGTCAATTCGAGCTATTGCTCGAAATTTAAATTTAAGTTTTGCTTACAGAAGCTCTGTCTGAAAACTGAGAAAAGGGATTGCGCGTTCTTCGGCGCATGCGTATACAGACTACTCAAAACACGCTATATACTTACTAAGTAATAGTGCTAAAATGCTGCACAGGATACCTGAAAATAAATCTCTAAAGGGGAAAATCAAAGGCAAAGAAAAAAAATACCTAGAATCAATTAACTCGTATATTCATGGCAAAAAAAAAATTAATATGTATATTTATAAAATTGTAATATATTGTATTATATAATATTGACTAAACATAAAAATATTGAATTATTTACTTTTTCTCGTATATGTATACAAGTGTCCCGCATCGTTATGTTCAAATTTTAGGAGTGTAAAGTAGACTTCATTTCAAGTAACAAAAACGCAAAACTTGTATATCCATTTTTATTTGTTCCAAAGTTACAGATCTACAGGGTTGGCCATTTAAAGTTGCGGATTTTGAAGTCATATTAAACATACAAAACATTAATTTAAAAAAATGATTTATTTGTGCAATTAAACAACAAGATCTGCGGTTTAATAAATCAGGTTTTCGAAGTGAGAGCCTCGAGCAACGATAACATTTCGCAGCCTCTTCTCAAATTCTCCACAAACTGCCTGAAGTGTGGCGTACGGTATCGCTTCTATTCGCTGCCGTATTGCCATTTCAAGGTCATCCATCGCGATATACCGTATCTTTTAATGATCCCCACAGGTAGAAATCGCAAGGATTGAGGTCTGGACTATATGGTGGCCATGTTATCCCTCCGCCTGTAAACTGTTGAGCGTCAAGACCAATGATTCTGTTACCGAAATGTTCTTCAAGAATGTTGAAAACTTCTTCCGTGCGATGCGGACGAGCCCCATCTTGCATAAACCATGCATTCTCCACCATATTTAATCCATGCGCCACGGGAATAAAAGACTCATTAAGCATTTCACAATATTTTTGCGAAGTAAAGGTTCCATTGACAATCACGGGACCGATAATTCCTGCCGACGAGATAGCACACCATACAGTCAACCGTCGAGGGTGAAGAGGACGAACAATTGCTAGATGTGGATTTTCTGTCCCCAATGTCTCCAATTTTGTTTATTCACATAACCGAATACATCGAAATGTGACTCATCCGACCACCCCACTCGTTCTAATGACATGCTGCCATTTTCAATGCGTTCGATGATTTCGTTCGCAAAATTGTAGCGTCGCTCCATATCAAACTGTCTCAACGGCTGATCGATCTGGATTTTGTATGCTTTCATCTTTAGATCTTGCTTTAGGATCCGCCTTAGTGTTGTACGGCGTATTTCAAGTTCTTGAGATGCTCTTGAGGTCGATGTTGAAGGTTGAGCTGTAAAGTGCTCCCGTACTCGTTCTATGGTTTCCGGTACCCGGATGGTCTTTTGACGTTCTCTGACAGTTGATCTTTCGTCTGCCGCAGATGCTGTTGCTTCAAATTTCACTACAATCCTAAGATATTGTCGGATTAGTAGACATGGAAACACGATAACGAATACTTTGTTACTTTTCTAAATTTATCTTTATGCGTTATTTCTCCCGAATAGAGTACGCAAGTGTCTTGCCGTAGCTGCAAAAGATTCCCCATTTCTATAATAATATTTTATTAATTACACACGCACTTCCGTTGGATACGACGCCATCTTGAAAACTGACAAGGTAAATTTTTCATATATTTATTGTAAACCGCGCTGGGCCCTCTAGTGTAAAAAATATATATTATATTAATTAAATATATACAAGGGAATAGCGACATTTATAAAACCGCAACATTAAATGGCCAACCCGTTATGAATCTGATTGTCAGATCATGACAAAAAATGTAATCCTAAAGTCAATAAAAACTGATTTTATTTAAAGAAAGTTATACGATTCAATAACAGACCTGTGATTGTTAACTTCGCATAATAAAATGTTATCCTAAAATAAATAAACACGCGTCGTAGTGAATACAGTAATTTCTTGGAGATCTACAAAAAAGAGTAGTGGAAATTGATGAAAGTTCTTACTTATTTCGTAAGTGTTGAACCATGAATAACATACAATAAACAAATGTTCAGATGACTGTTAACGTTGCATCTTTAATAAAGAATTACATTACGTTTCAGTTCATACAACAGCTTATTAATAAGTGGACACGTTTTCTTTATTCAAAATTTTCGTTTCGAGAGTATGCGGACATGCATTTTGTGTATGGCTACTGTAACGGCAGTGCACGTCAAGCAGTTATTGAATACCGATATCGGTTTCCCAATAGCCGCATTCCTCATTATAGAACGTTTCTGGAAGAACACAGACAATTTCGGGAATGCGGACTGCGCGATTATCCTTTCGACTGAGGAGTAAATTTGCCAGCAGACTTAGAGGAAAAAGCAGTTGCTGTTGTTACAAGGAATCCAACTCTCAGTGTACGTCGAATCGCTAGACAACTAGGAGTGCCAAGAACGACAGTTTGGCGAATTTTAAACCGTGAGGGCTTATATCCATATCACTATCGCAGGGGACACGGTTTGCTTGAGGCAGACCACTATGCTCGTCTAGTGTATTCAACCTGGATATTAAGACAGTCACGGCTTCATTTTAATTTCTGCAGAACAGTCCTCTGGGCAGATGAATCTACGTTCACGAGAAGTGGTGTTATAAATCTGAGAAACCTGCACAGGTGGTCATCAGAAAATCCCAAAGCTATACGCCCATATAAATTTCAACAGGAATTTTCTATTAACGTTAGGGCGGCCCTAATCGATGACTTGTTGATTGGTCCTGTCGTTCTTCCTGGGAGGTTAAATGCGGACAATTACTTTCAATTTCTTATTGACGAACTGCCAGGACTTTAAGAGGATGTCCCACTGAATGTTCGACGAGGCATGTGGTTTCACATGGATGGGGCACCACCACATTTCGGAATTGCTGTCCGAAATTGGGTTAACGTCAATTATCCAAGATGGCTTGGTCGAGGTGGTCCTGTTGCATGGTCACCCAGATCACTCGATCTTAATCCCCTTGACTTTTATTTATGGGAGTACATGAAAAATTAAGTCTACGCACAAGTTTCGAACACAAGAGAAGAATTGTTGGATCGTATTCACCTGGCTGCCGAGCAAATCCGACAAAACAAGTATGAAATTCGGATAAGTACTTCTTCTGTTGGCTTACGGGCAGAAGCCTGCATTCAACAAGGAGGTGGACATTTCGAAAATATTATTAATTGAACTTTTTTAAATAAAATCAATTTTTATTGACTTTGAGATTACATTTTTTTTCATGATCTGACAATCACATTCATAGATCTGTAACTTTGAAACAAATAAAAATGGATATACAAGTTTTGCGTTTTTGTTACTTGAAATGAAGTCTACTTTACACTCCTAAAATTTGAACATAACGATACGGGACATCTTGTATATATACCCGTTTTATTATTATAAGTATAATTATATAAATAATATTAAAAACTTTAGAAATACAAATGTTCAATAGTACGCTCGTGGGCGATGAGTCATCAACCTCTCG
This sequence comes from Melolontha melolontha, assembly GCA_935421215.2. Classification (NCBI taxonomy): domain Eukaryota; kingdom Metazoa; phylum Arthropoda; class Insecta; order Coleoptera; family Scarabaeidae; genus Melolontha; species Melolontha melolontha. The sequence goes on along the minus strand of OW285236.1, from coordinate 5,920,833 downwards.
TGGCCGCTCTTTAATAATAAGGTTGAGACAATCTATAGTGAATATGTTTATCGAGGGCCGTATTTATATAGATGGCTGTTACCGATTTGGCCACCATTTCCCCATCCCTGACTTAGACAGAATGAATTGCGAGAGGCTCCCATTCAAAGCACAATACTATAAATGCCATGGAAAAACAAATGTAGGAAGACCTCTTGTAAAAGATGGGTGTCGTAACAGCAATAAAACCTAATACGTGAAGCGACGAAAAAGAAGATTATCTGAATAAGAAGGCTAGTACGGTAAATTGAAAGTATTATTTGTAAGGGCCAGTTTCAGAGATTCCGTAAAACTCGCGGAAGTTGTCTTGTTGCTCCACGACAATGCGAATTCATCCAACAGAATTGCTGTTGTACGTTTGTAGTTAACAACGTAACCTTAGCACAAATTCGCAAATATTCAAAAACTATTCAATTAAATGATAATTCTATATTTACAAAACAATAATCATTTGCGTTTCAAGACACTTTCACCTTTGAAACCGCAAACACTAACAAACTTATGCATTAACCTGATATAATTTCACACTTTCTCAACCTGTCATTTTACTAAACTACAATAATTATGAGCTAACGGTAATGAAAATTGTGTCCATACGATAAATCATAATTTTTTTAATTCTGTGCATGACCAATATTAAAAATAAAATCTAGTGACCTCTCAACGACAAGAATAATTACTACCTTCGAAATTAATCGCAATATTTCATGGTAATTATAACAATAATGGATTTATCTTCTACAAAATATATATTTAGCTGTGTCCTAATTTTTTTTCGTATGTAGATAGCAATGACTTACATAGGTGAATGTGGGTAGTTTTCAATCTTCTATTTCCTTGTTACACAAGTAAATATCGTATCTGGGGGTCAAAATTAATATTTTCATCCTTGGCAATTCTGGTAAGATCACGTTTGAATACATGTTTTTATACATTTAGTGAACAAGAGGATTAGAATGTCAGTGGGCAGAAAATAATAATACGGAAGTCCGGAACTTTCAAGGAGGTAAACAGGAAGTGATAGATATCTAGAACTTAAGACGAATTTGTTGTAAACAACATAAGATTCACAATAACATTTAGGTATACGTGCAGTATGTCGGCAAGGTATACACACTTTTATAAATAGAACAATAGAACACCTTGCTCTTAGAATTAAAATGAAAAGTGTTTGTAGGTTTCAAATTTATTAGTTACAAATCCACATGCAAAGATGTTTACAGGGTTAGGCAAATGTGAATCCGTTCGAATCAGTGGCGGCTCGGGGTGGCTCACATAGGGAGTGCATAATTTCAAAATTAAAAAGTGTAATACAAAAACGCTTACCCAATCCTTATAAATTTCACCGACGTACTGTTCCAGACAGGTACTGTTCATTGTAGAGTTTGTTTTGAGGGAATAGTAAATATTACATTACACAGTTTAATTACATCTGGCGATAAACGAAGTCCATTTTACGTGTCTTTGACTTGCAGAACAGTTCTATCACTTTTTCATTAAAGTTTGGGAAATCATTTATACATTCTTTTTCACAAGATAACATAGTAAGGGCATTTAATCTCTCTTCTTTCATTGTATTTCTCAGGAAAGTTTTTATTCTCTTCAACCGTGAAAACTGGCGTCATTGGGATTGCAATGACAATTTTTAAAAGCGCAACAACTTCATTAAAGGTGTCGCTTAATCCATCCAGTAGAAGACCTAGCAGACCTACAGCACCGACTTCTATATTTTGCCTAAATTCTTCTCTAGAATATAGAACGTTTAATTCAGTTCGTAGTCTGCTTTCATTGAGGCATGGATAAAATTTTACTGCTTCTTTAAGGCAATCTTCCGGGATTTTTTTTTGAAAAGAGGAGAACTGTTTAAAAGAAATTAAGTTTGCTAATATTAAGTGCCCTGTATACCGAAATCTAGTTTTTATTTCTAACAAAATAATATCGCACACTTCAATAGTTTCCCTCCTTCTTTGGCTACCATCAGTTACTCTTCGCCGCTTTGATGGCCGAGGAGTCAGTTCTGGGTCATTTTGTTTAACCAACTGATTATCTGTGTCAGCGATTTCGGTTCGAATTTTTCCAATAGCACGTTCAAAATTATCTAAATTATTCTTGATTTTTAATGCATCTGTATTGACATTTTGTAATTGATTAAACAATATGTCCACATGTGGCATAATTTTATGAAAGAAAGTTAACCAATAGATAAAATTTTCCTCCTCTAAAATTCGCAAATTGGCACTAGCTTGATGAATGGTAGTTTGTAAACTAGCTTCTCCCTCGATTAGTTCTAGAGCTTCAATTATTTCTTCTCGGTGCTCATATATTGTATTCACTGTCCTAGAATTGAAGTTCCATCTTATTTTTGAAGAACGAGGTAAGCTTTCTCTCTGAAGGAATTCTTCCAATCTTGCAGCTCGTTGTGGTGAAGTGGAGAAATATGTACATAATCCCGTCAGATTGGCAAAAAAAAAATCTGCAAGTACTACTGCTCGATGTAGCATGTGACATAATTAGATTTGTCTGATGTGCATAACAATGTACAAAATTAGCCCTTGGATACTGATCTCGGACATGTCTTTGCACGCCGTTAATAGCACCACTCATGACTGCTGCCCCATCATAGCTCTGTGCAATCAGTTTTTCTGGGTCATCAACAGGCAAACTAATTTCGTTAAGGATGGAGGCAGATGAAGAATTAGCATCATGTCCACTAGGCAGAAGAAATTTCCAAAATCTTTCGACCGGTTTCGCGTTCACAATATATCTTAAAACAACCACCAACTGAAACTGATTGGACACATCTGTGGTTTCATCAGCTATCACAGATATGAAGTCGGTTGCTTTAATTTCACTGGCAACTTGTTCATGATACACGTTCAACATTGCATCAAGCAGTTCATTCTGTATCGTTTTTGATAATCCCTTAAAAACCGGTGCTGCTTCGATGTGATCTCTGAGCGATTTATCTAATTCTGCCGTAAAATTTATCAATTCCCGAAAAATTCCCTTGTTATTCGACGTTTGCTGTTCATCATGACCCCGAAGTGCCAGTTCAAACGCGCCACAAAATCTAATGCAATTTATTATTAAATTTAACACATGCCTATTTTTTGTTACCTTTTCATTGTATTGTTGAATTGCTTTTCGATATGATGAATCTAAAACATTCTGAATGTTATTTTTTCCTAACATTCTTAGACTAAATATATTTTTCAAATGCCCTTCGGAATTTTCATGTTTACTAATTTTAGCACTAAGATGAATTAAGTCTCTTATTCCGTTCTTTGACCAAGACGGTTCACCACCAAACAAGAGACACGGAAAACAAATCAAAGTATTTTTAATTTCACACCCACAAATCCAGTAATTTTTCTGATAAATATTCATTTTGCATTTTCTTATAACGTCTTTACCTTTAACAAATTGTTTATTTTCTAAACATAATTGAGGCATCGGCCGTTAAAGATTTTTTACTGCGATTTTTTCATTATACGTTAAACGCGAAAACGCGTTGTTTTCTAAAAAAGACACGGAGTTCATCGCAATAACGCCCGAGAGCAGTCTGGTTTAGTTGCTCCAACGCTATGTATTATACGACATTGAAGTACGGCAAAATACAGTTCTCCCCACCATCAATGTAATGTTAATGCCTTAAGAGAGCAACGGTAGGGCTTTGCTCAGTATATCTGTGACGACGCGCGGTGTATGTACGTTGTTAGCGTGCCACGTTCCTCGTCAATAACTATGAATACATAATAAATAAATACTTTCAGTTAGTCGTCGCTTGGTTTGTTTTGTTTCATAATTCCAGGGGGTGCAATTGCTCACTTGCTCTCATTAAAGAGCCGCCACTGGTTCGAATATCTTTGATATGCCCAGGGGTATTTTACTTAAATTGCCCTCTTTAAAATGTAATTGTTAGAAAAGGATAAAAGATGTCAAGTTTGCGAACTTTGCAATAGGTGGCAGAATGGATAGTAAACTTTCAATTATCGGCAATTAGAATATTTCGCTAACTAAAATCAATAATTTTATCCAATTACACACAAGCAGTAAAAAGGAAACTTCTGGTATGTACTTATTCAATTAAATTATTTACGAGACTCATAAATTTTTTTAGGACTTCTTATTGAAAAGTATGGAAGTGACACATATTACAGAACTTACCTTTAAAGCTAATAAATTATACAATCGTGCTATATACTTCAAATCTGCTGCTGCAGAATTGTTAATTTTTTTGTCACTATACATAATATATACCGGGTTTTTTTTTTATCATTACACATAGTATAATGCATTGATTTTTATTTATTTAGCTCTACAAATAGGGATAAATGTATGGGGCAAAGTCGGCAACCAGTTATACACCGTGACATTTCTCCAATTGTCAAATATTTCTGCTTTTCATTCATACTTAAATCTTAAATTAAATACATTTTTCGTCATACCTACCGCGTAAGTAAACAGTTATGACACCTTTTTTTGAAACGTAAGTGACACTTTACATACCTTGTTGACAGTTGCTGTGGTAGCGGGCTGTAATATTTCATTACGACCCTAGGTAAATAATAGCAATATTAGAACATTTATAACAAATTTATTTGAAGCATAATTTTAATTAACAAAAACACATAACTAGTAAAAGTAGAACTTTGTACAAAAACCTATCACTTTGTAATATTAAATGTAAACGAACAATTAGATCTTTCTGCCACGGTGGAAGATTTCCATGCGCCGTATCTTTTCAGAACAAGAACATCAATTCCTGAATCTGCTAATAATGTTGCCGATGGTTTTAGACCGTCTAAAACCATCATTTTCATGCTTCGAAAATCCTTTTAATTTAGGAAATTGTAAGATATCTTCACGACTTCTCCAGCAAAATTTCAGCACAAGCTATAATAGCCTCCACCTCTATTTGTTCCATATTTATAAAGTTTATTTAAAAGAAAAAGCTTTTGAGAATATATTGCATGTACTTTGACATTTATAAAAAATATAAATTTATATTGACACAAACATGGTTACCACAGATACGACAAACATTCCTGACTTGATGTTACTAATGTGTATACATACCGCGATATCATAAAGTTTCTGGGTCAACGGTGGCCATGGGGTGAAAAACGTCTGTCTTAATTTATATCATCCTTTTGAGAAGAATCTGATAAAATTTTCAGGTTAAGTGTCATGCTGACGTTAAAATTTGTCAATATATTAATCTTAATGTCAGTATGACACATAACCTGAAAATTTTATCAGATTTTTCTCAAAAGGATGATATAAATTAAGACAGACGTTTTTCACCCCATGGCCACCGTTGACCCAGAAACTTTATGATATCGCGGTATAATAAAAGTAAAGTGCAAAATCATCAAAATTCGTCTATTTAAAAAAAAAACGTACGTATGACGAAAAATCTCATATGTACCACGGTTCGTACAGTACAGTTTTATGGTCTCGAATATATGCAAACCTCGACCCTACGGGTCTCGGTTTGCAAACGTATTCTAGACCATAAAACTGTACTTACGAACCTAGGTACATAAATAACTATTATTGCAAAATAACGGGTGTTCAGAAACACTCGAAGTCAAGTGGGCTCTGAACAAAAAATCGTAAATCTTTACTTAAGTATCTGATTTGTAATAATTATTAAATGTCAACTGTTGTCTTCTGTCAAAAATTGTCAGAATCTAATATCGAAGATACTAATTTATATTTTTTAATTTTGAAAATGGTATTTACTAACGTACACAAAGCATTCATGGTTGAAGCATATTTTCGAAATGGTCAAAAGATCGATGGCCAGTGGAAGTATTCAATTCAAGCTTGTTTGGAAGAATTTCGAGATGAATTTCCCAACCTTGCTTTTGATTATAATACTTTTCAGTATACACTAATCAGAATTGTTCCAGTTTTTCGACAAACTGGTAGTGTGGGACGCCAAGAGGGTGGTGGCCGACCAAAAGTCCGGACAGAAGAAGTGATTGGGAATGTTAGAGAAATAATGACTGATGCCCCTAAAACTTCAGTAAGAATTCTTGCTCAACAAACTGGGTTGTCAGTTGGTTCTTGCCATAAAGTTTTATAAGAAGATTTACAGTTATTCTCATATCTTCTCATAAGGAATTTTTACTTTTTTGTATTTTTTAGATAGTATGGGTAAATATTTGCAGTGTATTATATTAGATACATAATTGTACACATCAATTTAAAATTTTCAAGTATATTTATTCAGAAAAATCGTTAGATTACTAAGAAATGATCAAAAATGAAATAAGCAACATTTTTAACAATAGCTAAAATAAACATTTTTCTGTAACAATTAATTCTAAAATCGTGTATAATGGCCACGGACATCTCTCACAGCTGTACATCTTCGGGGCATACTCATAATGCAATTATTAATGTGTTCTTGTGACACTCTTCTCCAACACAGGGCTAAAATTTCCCGCAAGTGTTGCACGTTAACTGGGGGTGGATTATGTTCGTTGAGCTGTTCTTGAAGTCTGTCCCAAATGTGCTCAATTGGATTCAAGTCGGGAGACGTTGGTGGTAAAGGTAGATGGTTAATATGGAGGTCATTTATTGCTTGCATTACAATTTGTGCACGATGAGGTCTTGCATTATCATCAATAAAAACCATGTTTTCATCCACAGCCTCACGAAAGTCGGCCACATACTGCTGAATAATGTCATCTCTGTATATATGTCCATTGACATTGTTTTCATAGAGATGGAGGTACGTACGTCCATTCAAACTAATGCCCGCCCACACCATGATACCACCGCCGCCAAAAGGCACCACAGCTTTTGTAAACTCGCGTCTATAACGGTCTCCTCGAGTTCTCCAGACCCTTACTCTACGATTATCACTAAATAAGCAGAATTTGGATTCATCGGTGTATAAACCATGCTCCCATTGAAAATTTTCTGCCAGTCGTTGGTTAACCCAAGTTCTTCTAGTCATTCTATGGGCATTGGTTAATTTTAGGCGTCTCACAGGCCTGCAGTTATGAAGATCTATTTCCCTCAGACGGTGTCTGATGGTTTGATCCGAAACTCTAACTCCAGTGGCGGCACGTAACTGTGTTTGCAACCATACAGCACTTCTAAACGGATTCATCCTTATCTGAATTCGTATGTAGCGGTCTTGTCTCTGGTTTGTTTTCCTCTCAGATCCACTACCGGGTCTTCTCCTTGCAGATCCTAACTGTTGGAATCTTGTTAGAGTCCTACTAACAACACTTGGAGACACATTAGAAATTGCGGCAATTTCTGCTCCAGATTGCCCTCGCTGATGCAATAACGCAATGTTTCTTTATTTAAATGACGTCTTGGCATCGTGAAAATGTGAAATGACGTTTAAAATGAATAATACTTGTCAAAAAATGCGATTTTTATCATTTTGTATTCTCAATTAATTTAAGGTTAAAATACAAGATTCAATATTTTATCACACAGAAAAGACATTTACCAAATAAAATGTCCACAAACGACTGTGGGCCTTCTAATTTATCTATAGTTTGAGAAAATACGTTAAATTTAATCGAATTAATTAGATCTGTTAAAGAAAGATCTAATTCCCTATTCATTTTTGAGTAGTTTACTATGAAACAGTTAATTATCCTAACAGGCGTATACTTTGTGCGAAGACAATTTTAAATATTTTTAGCAGATTCAAAGAAGATGGATAGTATTTCTTTAAGGTTGAAATATATCTAAGATAGTAAAATTAGTGTATCAAAAAAGGTAGATTATTATTAAGTACATATTTATTATATTTAAATTTCGATTTTTTTTTATTAAATATATATACAGTGTAAACTCTATATAACGACACTGAAGGGACTGTGCATTTATGGCATTATAGAGAGTTGTCGTTAAATTGAGAGAAGAAAAATCAGAATTATAAAAAGAAAAAGTTTATTTCAGACTAATAAAAAACAATCTTATTTGAACGCTATTGCGTATAGTTTGTTATTTTTGTCTGACGTCTTTTGCTGAACCAGTAATCTTGTATTTTTTTACTTATTTTATTCATATCTTGCGATATTGAGGCATCTTAATGATAAAGGAAGTACTTTTCCAATAATTTAGCTGCTTCCAAAGCGTCCTTAATGCTCGGCGAAAGCTTAGGCTCATGCATCTCATCTTCTTCATCTCCTTGTTCTTGAACCTCAGTTTCTCTCACTGAATTCAAAAGTTCTTTGTCTGTGAGTGAAGCCGTTGTAAGCAGGCAGTCGTCTACTTCGATGTAGGTTTGAAGATTATCCGTAAAATTTCCTGCCATGTTGAACTGTTGAATCCACTCAGTTAATGGAAGGTCATCGTCGCTATCAAACTCAGGTTCTGTTTCCACCTAATCACTCGTAGAATTGGTACAAAGTCCAGCATGTCGAAAAGAGTGCTGTATAGTTGTGGATGTCACATTTTTCCCAGGCTTTAGATAAAAAATTTACTGCTAGCAGCATATTAACAGAAGTTTTACCCTCAGATTCGACTAGCTCCATTAATAATTTCCTTCTGTAGTGACCCTTGAGGCTTTTAATCACACTCTGGTCCATTGGCTGTAAGACACTAGTCGTATTTGGAGGAAGAAATGCCAACTCTATGTTTTGAAGGTTTGATATAAACGGGTGGGCAGGGCAGTTGTCAACAAGAAGTAAAATTTTTCGTCCCTTTAATTCTGCATCCCACTTTCGCACTTCTTCCTCAAAAAGTTAACTGGTCATCCAAGCTGATTTATTAGCTTTATACGTCACTGGCAATTTTTTAATGTTCTTAAAACTGCGCGGATTTTTCGATTTGCCTATAACCATAAGCTTTTTTTTTCTGTACCATCCATATTAGTAGCCACAAGCACCGTAATACGTTTCTTGGAGAGCTTTCCTCCCACACACTTTTCCCCTTTAAATTTCAGAGTTTTATCTGGAGTCAACTTATAGAAAATTCCTTTCTTCATCAGTATTGAAAATGTCACTTGGGGCGTATTTTTCTGTCAATTTTGACCACACTGTATTAATCCAACCATGAGTAACATTTGTATCAACACTTCGTGCTTCTCCACTTATTTTACCATAGTTGATATTATGACGTTGCTTGAATTTTCCGAGCCATCCTTCTGAAGCTTTGAAAGAAGTTAAACCAAGTTCTTCAGCAAAATTCTCCGCCTTAGCTTTCATGATCGGCCCCAAGATAGGCATATTATTCTGGCGCTGTCGGTGAAACCATGATAGTATAGCTTGATCCAAATCTTCGTATTTTGGTTTCTTTAATTTTTTGGAAGATTTCCTCTCGTTTTTTTGCTTGGAGAATTTTTTCTTTATTTTTCCATATTGTGGACACGGTAGAGCGACTAAATCCAAAGCGTCTGCCAACATCACTTATCTTCTCTCCCGTTTCTATTGCGCGTATCAGTCAAACTTTTTCGACAATACACAGTGATTTTCTTTTACTAGCCATGTTTACAGTTTGAAAGTTTGTGAGCAACTAAGAATATAATTTAGTGTACTTTTTCATATATGAATGTGTATCAATGCGACTATTATAATTGGCCTCAAGTACTGTCGCATTTCCGACGGCTGGATCCGAATTGAAATGTAAACATTTGATAAAATTTGCTTGAACTGAAGTTCTTTGTTCGATCAATGAAAAAACCACTTGCCCGAGAATTACGAGTTTATATTAGTAACGTGTTTATTTAGTGGTTATCGCAACTTAAAAGGTACTTTCTATTATTAATTGTTGTCGTTATTGAGAGTGGGTGTAATGCTATATAGAGTGTATCATTGTATGGAGGGCAAGCTAAACCAATCAAAGCCAAGTGATTTCGACGCTTTAGGGAGTTTGTCGTTAAATCGAGTAACGTTACATGGAGTTTACACTGTATTAGTAATTATTACAAATGACACATACATTAATTATACACGTCTGGATCTGTACACATGGACATACCTACACCTCGTATTTTCCAACATTTACTTCTGCCAAAGACACGTGTTTCTGTCACATAAGACTTCGTTAGTTTGGCTAGTGAAGTAAAATTTAATAAATCGCCTCAGTTTGTACAGATACAGACGTATATAATGCATGTCTGTCATTTGTAACAGTCCTTTGGTGTTTTTGATAACTACGTTTTCTAAGTCTTTTCCGATTTTAGATTTGGTTTCATCCATGAATAAATGTCCATTTCCTCAAAACGAATTTATTCCCTATACGTTAAAGTACAAATTTCATCAAATGAAAGTTAGTTAAGCTTATTAAACCAGAAATTAAACTAAATCGACCATATTTTGGGCTTTTGTCACAAGATCCATGTCAAGTAATCCTTTCCCATATGGAGCAATCGATAGTTATTATAACCATTAATTCTCATAGTTTCTATCATATACTGCTGGTGGGTGAAGAAGATTTTATTCAGAATATCACTATATAATTCAGCGTAACCATTTATAACAGCATATACAAAAAGGTTTAAGAATATCAATACGTTATGCACGTATTACGCATTTGTTACAAATGAAACAGACATGCAATATACATATCTGTAACTGTACACATGGACAATGCACCTCGCATTTACTTCTGCTTAAGACACGTGTTTCTGCCATCTATAGGCGTCATCAGTAGAGCTGAGGATGTTTGCGGTACGGCAGGACCGTATGTAGTGCATCCCCACATTTAACTATTTATCTAAATATTCTCTGAAATGATTTGCCGGATCTCATAAATTAATAGAGTGATATTTTAGTATGCACTGGATATTGTTATTATACAAAATCATAATAGCCATTTGTATTTATGGATCATAAATAATAATACGCATGTATTTGTATTTGGTTGTGAATTCAATTTAAACTTAAAACGAATCGTAATATTTTAACGACAAGCCGTCCTTACAATACATGCATTCGAGACAAAGTGTGCAACTCTACGAATAACTTCCATAATTGATCGAAAATGGACATTTTGGAGCTGAAGTAAAGCCCCTATTCTTAGAAAATTTTATTACTGTCGTTAAGAACTATTATTATAAACAACAAAGGCCTTTTACTAGTGTTGAAGTTTTAGTTTCATTGAATTTCCATGTTGTAAGTAGTCAATTGTAAAGTGTTCATTCACAATATTCTAAAACAAGGTGTAAATTGAACTAAAATCCAGAAAAACACATTCTGATAATATATTACTAGATTAGAAGCTGTGTTTATTACTATTTATTATATTATTTTTATAACCAAATGCAATAAAAGCTACGAAAACAAAAGAAACCTCGATTTATTAAAATCTTGTCACACAGCCTTTCAAAGCCTGGCAGCACATATTTTGCATATATTTTATATATACTACCTACTTGAACTAGGTGAATGAAGTTAGAAGTTATAACTTATAACTGTTATACGAATACGATCCAACAACTCTTCTCTTGTATTCGAAACTTGTGCGTAGACTAAATTTTTTATGTACCCCCATAAATAAAAGTCAAGGAGATTAAGATCGGGTGATCTGGGTGACCATGCAACAGAACCACCTCGACCAATCCATCTTGGATAATTGACGTTAACCCAATTTCGGACAGCAAATCCGAAATGTGAAACCACATGTCTCGTCGAACATTCAGTGGAACATCCTCTAAAAGACCTGGCAGTTCGTCAATAATAAATTGAAGGTAATTGTCCACATTTAACCTACCAGGAAGAACGATAGGACCAATCAACAAGTCGTCGATTAGGGCCGCCCAAACGTTAATAGAAAATTCATGTTGAAATTTAGATGGGCGTATAGCTTTGGGATTTTCTGATTTGTAACATCACTTCTCGTGAACGTAGATTCATCTGTCCAGAGGACTGTTCTGCAGAAATTAAAATGAAGCCGTGACTGTCTTAATATCCAGGTAGAGTAAAGTAGACGAGCATAGTGGTCTGCTCAAGCAAACCGTGTCCCCTGCGATAGTGATATGGATATAAGCCTTGACGTTTTAAAATTCGCCAAACTGTCGTTCGTGGCACTTTTAGTTGTCTAGCGATTCTACGTACACCGAGAGTTGAATCCCTTGTAACAATAGCTACTGCTTCTTCCTCTAAGACTGCTGGCAAATTGCTTCGAGAAACGTTCTGTAGCGCCTATCGGGAAACCGAAATTGTCTGTGTTCTTCCAGAAACGTTCTATAATGAGGAATGCGGCTATTGGGAAACCGATATCGGTATTCAATAACTGCTTGACGTGCACTGCCGTTACAGTAGTCATACACAAAATGCATGTCCGCATACTCTTGAGAAGAAAATCGGTAAGGCATTTTGAATAAAGAAAACGTGTCCACTCACTAATAAGCTGTTGTATGAACTGAAACGTAATGTAATCCTTTATTAAAAAATGCAACGTTAACAGCCATCTTAACATTTGTTTATTGTATCATATTCATTGTTCAGCACTTACGAAATAAGTAAGAACCTTCTTTATCATAAATCAATTTCCAGTACTCTTTTCTGTAGATCTCCAAGAAATTACTGTATGCACTACGACACGTGTTTATTTATTTTAGGATAACATTTTATTATGCGACGTTACCAACAATCACAGGCCTGTTATTGAATCTTATAACTTTTTTTTAAATAAAATCTGTTTGTATTGACTTTAGGATTACATATTTTTCATGATCTGACAATCACATTCATAGATCTGTAACTTTGAAGCAAATAAAAATGGATATACAAGTTTTGCGTTTTTGTTACTTGAAATGAAGTCTACTATACACTCCTAAAATTTGAACATAACGGTACGGAACACTTGTATATTTAATTATTTAATTATATATATAAAAAAAAACACAATACTAATATAAATTTACGTTTTCATTACATGAAATTTTATCAGTTTTATTTTTATATTTATAATTTTCTTAAATTTACTGAAGTCCTTTTAGTTAGGAAGAATTGGCATTATGATTTTGAGACGGTCGTCTTTTAATGGAGCATTTAAAAGAGCTTTTATGCAAAATGAACTTTTAGATAAAATGATTTTAAGGATATATTATGAAACCGGTTGTTAAAGATACACTTTTATTTTACAAATAACGCAGAACACTTTAATAAGTTTACAAATGACGTATTACTCTTTACTCTTAACCTCACTTAGAGCGTCAAATCCGACATTTACTTATCAGCAGTCAAGGCATACTTTTCTTAATTTTTCATTCAATCGCAAATCGATTTAATTAAATATTTATTATGAAAATTTCTTTTTAATTTCTTATTATTTATTTTTTGTTTATTTTTCCATACTAAAGTCAGTCACCATCGAATTACGTTCCCTAGACATTTTTCTTATTTGCCTATAGGTTAATCCGGCACTGGGTAGAAATTATTATTGAATAATTATTTTAGCAATTTATGTAAATTAGAATATAGCATACTTTGGAATGTCAATAAATCTTAAACGGCGAAAAAGAAACAATAGACGAATTGCCTAATAATCTAGTTCATGAACCGGATTTAAATAATATAGGCGTTCATCGACATATATATCGAAGACAAGAAAACTAAAGAACAAAAACAGTTTCGTAATGTTTATTTGCGAAAAAGCCGGTGCAATTTGGGAGTGTTGCTAATTCTCATTATTCTCTGCGGCATGAATCACAAGTTTTCCGATTCAAGCCACAGATCGACCTGCATGTATGTATGTCTAATTATATCACATTTATTATTATTATTACTGCTACAAACTTTCGATCGTTAACCTTAGATTAGGGTTTCCACTGTTCCAAGTCGACACACGCTGACGAATCCCTCAATTACGACATAAGAATTTACATTTTAATGCTTTCTGAATAATTGTTTCTGCATCTTTTTAAATTATATAACACAGCAGATGATGCTATTAATGATAATATACGAAGGAGGATTGATATATCGGGTTCTTTTTTATCATTGCAGATACATCGCCCTATGTCAGGGATGAACAGACTTATAGGGAACAGGGGCCACTCGGGAAAATTATAAGCCAAGAACGGGCCACTACAAAGAATACTTATTAACACAAATATTTTTATTTTTAAATAGTATGAATTACTACAAATGATAAAAATAAAAGAACATTCAAAAATGTTTGTTGTAATTATGTAATCGTAATGTAATCTAATCATTACAATGTAATATTTCATGTTTTATTATTTTGATGCATGACATTGCATTGACCTAACAATTTTGTTTATGTTTGGCTCCACATTACTTGTCGCCACACGTAAAATTGCTTCCAGATTTTCATTTGCCAGACGGTTTCGATTTTTTGTTTTGTTAAGTTTCATCACTGAAAACGTTTGCTCACAAATATACGTCGATCCAAATAAGCTTGCTCATTTCAATGCATTTATTCGCAACTCTTTATAAGCGGTTTTGTCCACGCAACGGCAAAAGTTGAGTAAATTACCTTCATTAAACTTGTTTCGTAAATTATCATCATTTTGCATGTCTATCAATTCCAGCTGTATTGATTCCGGTGCATTTTCGGGTGAAATGTTGAAAGGATTGCTGAAAATGTCTAATAGAGGTTTAACTTTTTTGAAGTCTAGAAAACGATCATGAAAAGCTTGTATTAAAATATCAATTTTTTCAACATAAGCGAAATTGAATTTCTCCATAATTTTTTTGTAGTTCGGAAAATGGCTGTAATTGGCTGAATTGATTTGTGTCCTGAAAAGACTCAATTTGCATTGAAAGGACGAAACATGAGAGTATAACTGCGAAATGAATTGATCTTTGTCTTGGAGTCGTGTATTTAAGACATTCAAGTGATTTGTGATGTCTACAAGAAACGCTAAGTCACAGCCAATCAGGGTTGTCAAGTTCGGAGACGTCCTTTTTCTTTTCCGCCAGAAATATTTTGATTTCTTCAATCAAGTTAAGAAACCGCTCTAGTGACAACCCACGACTTAGCCACATTACTTCAGTGTAAAACAGGAGATCACCATATTCACTTTCAATATCCTCGAGAAATTGTATGAATTGTCGGTGATTGAGACCTCGTGATTTTATAAAGTTTACAGTAGGTATTACAACTTTCATCACATTTTCAAATCCCAATAATTTTGAACAGAAGGTCTCTTGATGGATAATGCAATGAAACTGCATTAATTCCTTGGTATCTATGTTTTTAGTTTGTAAATACTCTTTTAACATAATTATTATCCCAGATTTACTTCCAACCATTGAAGGTGCTCCGTCAGTCGTAATTCCAGATAATTTCGTTAAATCCAAATCCATTATAGAACATTTTTCCAGAAGAGCTTTGAGCATGTCACTCCCCTTGGTTTGACTTGTCAAAGAACTCATACCAATTAGTTCTTCACTCACTTCAAAATTTTACGTTACACCTCGTAAATATATTAAGAGTTGAGCAGTGGAACTTATATCTGTAGATTCGTCGAGTGCTATAGAAAAATACTCAAAACTTTTCGATTTCGTAGCTAATTGCTCTTCTATATTAGCTGCTAATGTGGTAAGTCTTCTTTGAACAGTCATCCGATTTAGTTGAATTTTCTCAAACCTCTGCATTTTTCGGACACATTTTTTTTGCGGCGATATCTAAACACTGCATAACAAACTCACCATCTTTAAAAGGCCGACAAGTATTCGAGATATTTCAAAGCTAACTTCAGTAACTGTTTCAGCATCTTGAATTGGTTTTGTAAACATAGCTTGCAGGCTTATTAGTTCCCTTTGTAAAGTGGAATTTTTTGCGTTCGATTTTCGCCGGTTAATTTGGTAAAAGTATGATGCTGGGTTTCATAATGCCTTTTCACATTATATTCCTTCGGAATAGAAACACTACTCTTGCATATTAAACAGACACTTTTGTTATGCGATGAAATAAAAAAGTATTTTTCAGTCCAAATATCTTGAAACGGTGGATTTTCATCTTCAACCTTACGACTACGTTTTTTACTGGAGCCTGCTTTATCCATATCAAAATTGATATTATATTGTTACGTAGGTAGATGCCAAGTTCGAACGACGAAATATTTATTCTTCACAGATTACAATTCAAACAACATAACGTTCGCTTGTCCGTAGTTAAAACTTAACTGCCCCGTTAACGGGCGATGCGTTGTATTTATACGAGTTACCTAACATCGAGAACCTACCACATTGTTCGGGGCTAATACCGACGTGTTTCGCGAATCTTTGAGTAATCTAGTTGGTTCGACAGATTTCTAGTCTCGTAATAATATGCTTGGAACGCCGAGGAGCATACCTGTCCTACGTAGTAAACCTGAACACTACTTTTGTAGTTGTTCGAACAATTTTTAAAATTCGTTGCAGCTAAAAGAAATAAAAGTCAATGCATTGATGGCAAGTTCACCAGTGACGTATTCTTCTAATTGTCAAATATTTCTGATTTTTCATTCGTACTTAGATCTTAAATCTAATGCATTTTTTTGAAAAATAGATAATTTATTTAAAACTGTTAAGGCATATAACTTGTGCGAAGACAATTTTAAATATTTTTAACAAATTCAAAGATGATGGTTGTTTTCTAAATTACCTTAAGCACACAGGCACCCATAATCCAGTATTGTCGAGCACACCGTCTCAAGGAAGCTGCTCCTGCGAGTTCAACACCTCGTGGGGGTTGTCCGGCAAGCCACACCGGTGGGCTCCTCCGTCAACGTTAGGTGTGTCATCGTCGCGCTCAATCTCCAGAAGCACTACTCCACTCTCCCGTGACCTGTGGATCACCCGTTGACCCAGTAGGACTTATCCTACTGGTATGGTGTAGACCGAATCGAGTCTAACAGTCGTACCATCGAGCCTGTATAACTTCACTATCTTTCTCGTTGATATTGCTTCAAGTTCTTGGCACATGTTTTTTTCTCTGTTCTTTCATGAAATTCGTTAATTGTCGCGGGACCCATCTGGTGCAAATTTTTCGATATGCAATTAAATTTTACGTTAACTCATTTATTCCCATAGTTGCGTTAACGCAATACCAAAAAAAAAAAATTTTTTCGTACTAAAAAGTAATAATTTTACTGTCAGTAGCATTGCGTTAATAAATATTTAAACAACTTAATAAACATTTTGGGAACGGGTAATCGCATTTTCAATTTTGAATAAAAATAAAATAAAACTATGGAATTTTCAAGAAAAAAACTTGTGTATCTAAGTTTAAATTAAATAACATAGCTTACTTTTTCATTTATCATTAAGAGGTTTCATATAAAAGATACTTCACGTAACATTATTTTGGAAAAAATCAATCCCCTTTTTTCCGGAAATATTTCTCAAACGGATTTGAAACATAGCGTTGCGAAAACGCAACATTGTGACAAATGGTGTAATTGTAGCCATGAGTAATATTCCTGTCTGAACATGCTTTTTCACTTCTGTGGGTATCCGTTGTGTGATGCGAGTTTATTCAGTTCATTTACGCTGTGGGATAGAGAAGTTGAAGAAGTTAGAGTTCATAATAGTGTTATCTTGAGGATTACAGAAATATTATACAATGGTAAGTACAACAATTTCTGAAGTATGTGTTGGTCGTTGATGTTGGTAATAAAATTATTTTAGAGTCACATATCGCGATGATCCTACCAGACCGTTGACTTTGAAAGAACTTGAGGCAAAGATCTTGATCTGAATGAGGAAATTGATGTTTATTATATACCACCCGACGTCGATGATATAACGGACGAGGAGGACATTGATGACAATGTTATAGGTGGAGTAGAAAATTTGCATGTAGATATAGCGGGAACTTTTCAGATAGTGTGTCCGATTAACGAAATTGAGATAGAAGATGGTATACATCATGAGGCAGCTTTATCTACACCAAACAAAACGGCAAGAATTCATTAAGAATGAATTCATTCAAGAAGACATTATTTGGTGTAAAGCGCCCGTTGACTACGAGGAAGATGCTACGTCAAATGAGGAAGGGAATGTACAGAATATTGTTGAGGAGCTACATGGAAAGTCTGTGCTTGAATTCTTTATGCAAATGTTTGATAAAAATGTTGGCCAGCTTATTATTTTAAACTCCATAAAATATGCGAGAGATAATAACCGTACTCATTTCGCCTTAGATCAAAATGATCTAGAAATTTTTTTGTTAATATTTATCTTGAGTGGGTATCACACTCTTCCACAGGTAAAACTTTACTGGTCATCTGATGAAGATGAAGGTGTTCCATTTGTGAAAAATGCGATGTCTCGAAACAGATTTCTCGACATAAAGCAGAACATTCATCTTGCAGGCAACAATCAATTAGACAAGGCAGACAAATTTGCGAAAGTAAGACCGCTGGTTCATCTCTTGAACAGCAATTACTTGGAATATGGTGTTTTTAGACATCACTTATCAATTGATGAGCAAATGGTACCCTACTTCGGCCGCCATTCAGCGAAAATGTTTTTGAAAGGGAAGCCGGTACGTTTCGGGTTCAAAATGTGGTGTCTGGCATCTAGCGATGGGGATTTATATCAATTTATACCACATTCTGAAAAAACTGGTGAAAATGCCAAAAGAGAATTTGGTTTAGGTGAAACAGTTGTCATCAATCTTTTGAACGTATTAGAAAATAAGTCGACTCATAAGGTTTACTTGGATAACTTTTTTACGAGCTACAAGCTATTAGTTCATCTGAAACGGCAAGGATACTTTGCTACTGGAACTGTACGTGAGAACAGAATGCTGAAATGCCCTTTAGAGACTTGTAAGTCTATAGGAAAAAAACCTCGTGGTACAATAGATTCTCGTTACGATCACGTAAATGAAATAAGCGTGGTCCGTTGAAATGACAATTCTGTGGTTACAGTAGCAATCAATTGTGAGTCTGCACTGCCTAATGTATTTGTGAAACGGTACAATCGTAGAGAAAAAAAGACATCTCTATACCACAACCAAATATGATTGCCAAATATAACTGCCAAATATAACAAATATGTGGGAGGCGTTGATCTACACGATAACGCAGTTGCAAATTACCAAATAAATATTCGTGGAAAAAAAAGGTGGTGGCCGTTATTTATAAATATATTAGATTCTACTGTGGTGAATGCTTGGAAACTGCACAGACTTGTAAACACAGAGAAACCCATTTCGCAGCTGGATTTCAGGTCTGAACTTGTACGAAGCCTCATTAGTGCTAACAAATGTAAAACACAATCTATTCGAGGACGTGGTTCCAGTGCGTCTTTATCATCCAGTGCACGTTTAGATAATGTGGGTCACCTAATTGAAAGAAATCGTGAAAATTGGAGGAGACGTTGTAGAGTATGCAAAAGTACAACCGTATTTATGTGTAATAAATGTGGAGTTCCATTACATTCACACTGCTTCAAAGACTACCATAATTAATAATTGTAATATTTGTTTGTGCATATAGTCCCATTGTTGCGTTAACGCAACGCAAAAATAGATATAATAATCAATGGTTTGTCTTTTTTTTTTACTTTAAAGCATGTTTATAAATACCTAAATAAAAATTTATTCCTTATAGAATTTGCGTTTTCTTTGATTTGTCTAATAGTGGTCCTAAATGGGTTAAACAGGAAAAAACTGCTTCACAGACACTTCAAATGTTAATAACAGCATATGAAGATGTTGCTTTGTCTACAACACAAGTTTTCAGGTGGTATAAAGCTTACAAAGACGGTCGCAAAAACATTAAAGATGGACATAAATATGAGTAAGAATACTGTTCATCGAATTTTAACAGAGAAACTAGGCATGAGAAAAATTTGCACAAAGCTGGTGCCCAAGAACTTGTCTGATGAACAAAAAAATCGCTCATTCATTAGCCAAGAATTATTGGATCGCTTGACAACTGAACTTAATTTCATGCACAGAGTGATAACAGGTGACGAATAACGGGTATTTGATAAGACCCTGAAATAAAAGGACAAAGCTCGAAGTTACACACACCATCATCACTACAGCTGAAGAACAAGACCATGTTTATTATCTTTTTCAATTGTCGTGGAATTGTCCAAAAAGAATTCGTACCGCAAGGTTAGTGAATCGAACCTTTTATCGCTAGGTGCATTTCCAAGAATTATACTTTGAATGGGACAATGTTAAATAGTAAATATATTTAATAAAAACTTTGAAATAGATAGTCTCATTACTTCTGAGCCATACCTCGTATATGCATATTCATTCGGATTTGAAAATATGTTAATCTCGCAGCCATATGCAAAGAAACAATAAAAAAAAGTATGTATAACAACACACGAACGCAAAATGCGAGGCTTGCCCCAACGTTTACTATTTATTCATGTGTTCCGATTGCGCAAGGACCTCGGTAAAGGTGCAGGCAGGCCATGTCACATAGTTTGTCAGCACCGCTTACTGGTATAGGTAAAGAATGACACTTGTGGTGGCAGTTGCGGTGTACTGTCGCCGTTGGTGGTGGCGATTGTTAAGTAATTCGTTGTATTGAAATTAAATGGAACGCCGACCTTCAGATTCGGCTTATGTCCTATGCGTAAGGCTGCCACACCTCACAGTGTTCGCATAAGATACCGATCTTACGCACCGTCACGAATGTTAGGTGTAATTTAGAACTGAGAAAAATCACAAATGGAACAATTCTTACATCAAGCGAGTTACGGGGGCTATTTTTAAAGTAATATTCTCCTAAAGTAATAGTAATACAATCAATTATAGAATCAAAACAGTTAAGGT
Source organism: Melolontha melolontha (assembly GCA_935421215.2). NCBI lineage: Eukaryota > Metazoa > Arthropoda > Insecta > Coleoptera > Scarabaeidae > Melolontha > Melolontha melolontha. Next base: position 5,900,109 of record OW285236.1, on the reverse strand, counting down.
TTAAATACGATTTATTTAGCGTATGGCTAACATGAATTAAACCTTCGCCAAACATATTTACGCGGTGACGGTGGCGCATTTGTGATTTACTCATGCGAATTTCATTTCATTTGTTTGCATGTTATATTTTGTTGAAATGAATTTGGAAGACGAAGCTTTGATCATAGCTATTCTAAATGACGACGAAGAACAATAAATGCGTGTTAAAAACGGTTATCTACTTAATTTTGATATTTGTAATGTCCATTTCAAATAAGAATGGGCCAGATGGTGCTGCAATCTGAGTATATTTTACACAGGAATTTCAAAAAAGTAGATCATATGGTTGATTTCATATGTAAGGTTATATCCCTACTGACCTATATAAAAGATTATTTTTTGACATTTACGTTTGTTTAATAACATATTTATTATTAAGAAAGCTTAGACTTTAATAATTTTATTCAAGCAAGAAACGGCAAATATAACAAGTGTTCATTTGAAAAGTCAATCTACTTTACTTAAAATTTTGATAGAATAAGACGCAAATATATTAGTATGTGTTTGTTGTTCCGTAAACGTAAATCCAAATGACATTTGATAATGTCAATCACAAATATCAGTTAGTGCATAAAATAATGGTGAGTCGATTCTGGTTTAAATAGATTGCTTCTCAGTTTTAAAATGGCTTTCACTTTAGAACATAAAATTTTTTTAGTCCAGGCTTATAGTAGTATGGCTTATGGGCTTATGGTAGTAAAATTGATGGTTTATTGGTTTATTCAGTTCAAGATTGCATGGTATAATTTCAAGTTGAGTTTCCACATTTTGTAATAGATTATATACAATTTAAGAATACTTTGGATAGAACTTTAAAACTTTTTTCTGAAACTGGTAGTCTCTTAAGAAAATCAGGCAGCGGAGCAGTTAAGAAACGTACACCTCAAGTTGTCAATCGTGTTGAAGAAATAATGAAAAATGAACCATAAACATGTGTTCGACATGTGAGTCAACAAATAAACCTTTCTGTTGGTACAACTCACGAGTTATTAAAAAAAGATATGCAACTTTATCCATACCGTGTCACAACAGTACAAGAATTGTTAGAAATTGATTACCCACGTAGACTACAGTTTTGTAATTGGTTTGTAAATATGAACAATAATGGAGAACTTTCGCAAAGAGTCATCTTTACTGATGAAGCATGGTTTTATAAAACGGGATACCTAAATTCACAAAATACAAGAATTTGGAGTAGTGAAAATCCACATGTAATTAATGAAGAATCGCTACATCCAGAGAAAATTGGTGTTTGGGCAGCGATAAGCCAAAGGCGAATCATTGGACCAATATTTTTTCAGGTAACGTTAACTGCTCAAAGGTACCGTACGGAAATTTAACAAACATTTGTTAATCAGTTGCATGATGATGAACTTCAAAATCCATATTTCCAACAAGACGGAGCACCTTGTCACTGTACTGCAGAATCTTTGGATTATTTAAGATAATTTTTTGATGAGCGTATAATTAGCCGAAATACTGAAATTGCCTGGCCTGCACGTTCATGCGATTTAACACCTTGCGACTTCTTTTTGTGGCCTTATCTAAAAAATAACATATTTCGAACATCTATATTTAATTTGAATGATATGCTACAGAGAATCGAAGAGAAATGCATGGAAATTAATAGCAATCCAGTAATGTTGCAGAATATCATCAGAAATTTTGAACGGAGGATTTTAAAGTGCATTGATCTTGAAGGACAACATTTTCAACATTTGTTATAGTTTTCAATAAATACCTATTATTTGTTATTTACTTGTATGTATGAAACTGTCAAAATATACGACTTCGTAGGTTAAGTAGTAAATTTTAATTTACGACATACTTAAAAATGTTCTCAGTAAATCACATGCTACTAGATTGACTTTTCAAATGAACAGTTGTTATGTTTCCTTTAATAGTTTGCCTGTTTTTAACATATATGCAGCACTGTCACTGACAAATAAAAGTATTTTTTCTTTGTACCATTCGTCCGAATGAAGCATTTGGTGCATATTCTCGTAAATAGTTTTAGCTACTGTTTCCGCATCAACTGTATTTATGACTTTTGTTGCTATATATGCGTTATATGGAATAGTTGGATGTAGTACACCGGCTACAACATTTACCACACAGCGTCCTAATATATCGACAGTTTCATCGGCACTTATTCATAGGTACTGATTTGAAAGATGGCTTCTAATGTGTTCTACTGCTTTCGATTAGCACTTAGAAACATCATATTTGCGAAGGTGGATTCATCAGGAACATTTCGACCAATATATTTTTGGAGAAATGTTTTGAAGGTGGGATTGTTTAGTTTATTTAATGGAATATTTGCCGGCATTAAAGTTTCACGAGTTCTTCGTTAAAATTGTCATATTCCAACGGGTCTAATTCCTGTATATGTGTTTGCGATGCTAAATGACGTTTTAGGTCTTTCTAAAAGCTTGTGACATGAGCTTAATAAAGCTATCGGACGAAAGCTTTCAGGAAGGTTATTGGGTTTGTTGGGTTTCAAGACAGCAATTATTTTGGATTTCTTGAGCTCTCTTGGGATATGTCCTGTGAATATAATGTCTGAGTAGAATTTAGTCATGTGTTTCCCACAGTTCTTGAGGAATTCGAGATGGATTCCGTCAAATCCTGGTGCTTAACCAGATTTAGTGTCATTCAGTGCTTTATCTACCTCCTTTACCGTGAATGATCTGTGCGGAAACCTTCATTCACTCTTTGCTAATTCAGTAATACATTTTATAAGGTCTGAAGTCGAATTGGGTTCCTTCTAAGCTAGGCTTTAGTTTGTCTTTTAAAATATCTTCAAGTATTGTAGTGTGTAATTGCTTAATAATTGTTACAGTTTTTACAATCCCTCCTTTTGTGCAATAGCATAATAATTCCAAATTCCAATATATTTTCAATACGTTGCAAGAAACTAAAATAAATATCGTATTAAGACGATTTTTTTTATTTCGCAAATCTCGTTATATTCCAATTCTTTAAAATACTTAGGGAATCACTGTTTTACAAACATGCTGTAATTATAAATTCCTAAATAAACACATAATCTTTGGTAAATATTTACTTACAGACCTACTAATAATTACACACCGTTAAGTGTACACAATATCACCTTACGAGTTACGCGTATGTATGCATATTATAATAATCTCTTCAAAGGAGTAGAGATACTTAACCGATCGAGTCAATTACGAATCCATTTTGCACGGTTTACGTAATTGACTTCATTAAAATCAAGGATTCATCGAACTCAATTAACAATTGGACAAGCTCGCATTGCAGCTAAACCGTTTTTAATTTGTGCCACCTTCGACAAAAAACGTCCTTTCGAAAATGTAATATACAAAAGTGTTTAACGAGTTTCGTAAATTGGAAACGTAAATTATTAAAAATACAAATTATGCACAGTTGATGTAAGGAGATTGAATGGAGATATAATTAGTTATATGGTTTATGATGTAAAGAAATGTGTACATCTTGAATTAATGATAGGAATTTGGAATAGAAATAATCGACGCGATATAGTTAAATTACACTTTTAAATTGTAAATTAGGTTAAAGGCTGTTCGCATAAAAATATTAAGTTAAATTTAACACCGGTTAGTAATACCCTCGCAGCGAAGGAGTTGTGTGTTTTCTCCAAAAAACATTTTTTCCAGTACCATATACAGGGTGTAACAGGACGAGCTTACGTTAGCCGTATCTCAGCAACTAAGCAAGTTCCATATTTGTAAATTTGCAGAGTTATTTTGGGCATGGGGGCAAACTTTTAGAAAATATTAGTACATATTTTGTATTTCCGGTTTCGCCGGAAGCACAATCAACTTCATTTCTTTAAATAGATTACCCAATTTTTTTTCAAACAATTGAATTCAGCAACAAATTTGGCGTATAGATCATTTATTTCGACTGGTGTAAACATTACCGTTTTATAGCTAACTTGTCTTTTATGTAAATTTTATCAAATGCATCGTAGTACTTAGTGACGTATTTCTTCGGTATGCAGAAGAGTTGATGAATGATTATTGGAAGTTAGACAGCTACTAAGATGGGCTATTGAAAATTATTTTCACTTGTGTGCAAATACTATACAGGGTGTTAGTATTTACCGACTTAATATAGTAAATTTCAAACACTAATTATTTCGTAATTTTAAATAGAACACCCTGTATATTTTTGTCGCAAACGGTAGAAAATTAAATTCTTCATCAAATGATATTACATTTCCCTATACCTAAAATGAATATTTAAGGAGCTATTCGCAAATTATTTGAATGTATTCAGAAACTTCGTGTGAGCGCTAAGGTGGCTATAATAATTCGTCACAATTTTAGCGTAATGTCTAATTTCCTAATGATAGTTCGATAGCGTGTTAATAAAGAAATAAAAAACAAATATATTTTTCGAGTAAAGACGAAACAGAATAGTAAAATTTATTTTGTTAACCAAGATAACATTAAAGAAATCTATTAAGAAATACTGAAACAAACCTAATTAACCTAATTACCAGGAAGTTCGTTGTCGCGAAAGGGTGTGTTCTGCATACTGGTACAAACTTAGTTTGTCGGATTGTAGTTATGAACGCATCACATAAGTCGACATTTACATGTAAGAATGTGATTTAATATTCATTAATTCTCACTTGCAGTAAGTTCCAAATGTTAAAGAAATCTATGTTAAGAATGAATATATAAGGTATTAAAAAGTAATAAATTATTTCAAATTTTGTTCAAAATTAGCCCCATTCAGTTCCAAACATTTATTAATTCGTTTTAGCACTTGATTACTAGTGACCTTTTGTATTTGCGCTTCTGTTAATGAATTTAGTGCTCCTCATATTATTTCTTTTGTTTCCTCTGCAGTTGTCACCGGATACTGTAAACTTTGTCCTTAACATAGCCCCATAGGAAAAAATCCATAGGGGTCAAGTCTGGTGAATGTGGAGGCCACAAGTATGGACCTGCGTTTGCAAAAACTTTCCGTCAAATAACCTCTCCAAGAATAAGTGTACATCTCTTGTGCTGTGAGCCGGTGCACCATCCATTTGATACCAAGCAGTATTTGATTCGATAATAGGCAGTGTATCAAGTTCTTCTTCCACAATATTGCGCAATATAAAAAACCTTTCGCCATTTAAATTTTCGTTATAAAAATGTAGACAAAGTATGCGATTATCTTTTATTGCGCAAAAAACATTAAATTGCCAACTTTCCTGATATATCCTCCCTCTCGTTACATGGGGATTTTCGGCTGCCCAAAAATGACTGTTATGTTTATTAAAGAGGCAATTTTTGGTAAATTTAGCTTCGTCTGTCCAAATGATTTTCTTCGTAAAATTTTCGTCGTCCTGACAAGCTATGGTGACGAATTCACAAAAAATGACCCTATTTAAGAAATCCTGCGGATGTAAGTGCTGTACCTGCTGGTATGAAAATGGTCTCCATTTATGTCTTTTTAATACCCTTTGAATGGGCATTGTTGAAATTTCCAAAGTTGTCGCTGCTTCTCGAAGAGATGCAGTGGGGTTGGTATAGAAATATCCCATAACACCAATTTCAACTACTTCGTCATCAATTATTTTTTTTTTTATTAATTTTGGCCTAAACTGTCCAGTTCTAAACAATTTTTAACTAACCGTCGCACTACATCTTTAGATGGAATTGGTCTGTCCGGATACCTTTGTCGAAATAAAGCACATGTTCGACTTAAAATTTTTCCGGACTCTCCATAAATCAACAATAAATTCAAGTAATCCTGATTTGTCAATCCTAAACGTGACATTTTCGTATACTAGATTAGGAACTGTGTGATATACTAGGAAGTTTATTAACACGCTATCGAACTGTCATTAGAAAATTAGACATTACGCCAAAACTGTGACGAATTATCATAGCCACCTTTAGCGCTCTCACGAAGTTTCTGAATGCATTCACATAATTTGCGAATAGCTCCTTAAATATTCATTTTAGGTATAGGGAAATGTAATATCATTTGATGAAGAATTTAATTTTTTACCGTTTGCGACAAAAATATACAGGTTGTTCCATTTAAAATTACGAAATAATTAGTGTTTGAAATTTAACATATTAAGTCGGTAAATACGAACACCCTGTATAGTATTTGCACACAAGTGAAAATAATTTTCAATAGCCCATCTTAGTAGCTGTCTAACTTCCAATCATCATTCATCAACTCTTCTGCATACCGCAGAAATACGTCACTAAGTACTACGATGCACTTGATAAAATTTACATAAAAAACAAGTTAGCTATAAAACGGTAATGTTTACACCCGTCGAAATAAATGAGTTATAGGCCAAATTTGTTGCTGAATTCAACTGTTTGAAAAAAAATTGGGTAATCTATTTAAAAAAATTAAGTTGATTGTGCTTCCGGCGAAACCGGAAATAGAAAATATGTACTAATATTTTCTAAAAGTTTGCCCCCATGCCCAAAATAACTCTGCAAATTTACAAATATGGAACTTGCTTAGTTGCTGAGATACGGCTAACGTAAGCTCGTCCTGTTACACCCTGTATAGAGCTTCTGCATTGATGTGTTGGCAAAGTCTGGTTAGAGACTGGTAGCGTAAATTTAGCAACACTATAGGCTCCGCCTTGAGGAGGGGAAGGCACTTGATGGTTTGTTGCAATTCTTTTCCTAAACCGGATCTTTCTATTGCCTTCTGAAGATAAATGACAATTTAGTACAACGATGTTCTAACAGATTTGGTTTCAACTTGAGCACAATACGACGGAAGTTTCTACAAAATTTCAACAGGTTTATGAAGACAGTGTTTTGTCATGGGCCAAAGTTGTCAGGAGACTTGATTAAAAATGCACTTCGCAGCTGAAGACCCTCAATTGCAAGAAGTGATGATAATATTTACAGAATCCGGGATCTTGTGCGCTATGATTGTCGGTTGACGGTAAGAATCATCGGAGAAGAATTGAATTTGACTCTGTTCATCAGATTTTGATCTGATGAATAGAATGAATTGAGGACGAAGAAAGTCTGTGCAAAAATTGTTGCAAAACACCTTTCACAGAATCAAAAGGACAGTAGAAGAGACACAATACTTGCTTTTTGATGTGAAATGTTTCTTGGATTTTTAAATACGACCCGCAAACGAAACATTCAGAGCCAGTCATGGCATACCATGGCTAAAAAGAAGTCAGAATCAGTAAATCGAAAATCGAAAACATGCCCATTTGCTTTTTTGATAGTCAGGGGATCGTCCATAAATAATTTGCCTCTCGATGCTAAAACGTAGCCCAGAAAAGCTCTTGAAGAACTTTGAAAAAGAGTCTTTCGTGTGAGACCGAATAGGAAGGACATCTAGGTACTCCATTACTACAATGCGCCTAGTCACATAGTGATTTCAATCAACGAGTTCTTCACAAGTAAATACCCACGTTGCTCCATAGCCATCAGATTTGAGTTCTTATGACTTCTTCATTTTTCCAAAACGGAAAATTCACTTCGAAGGACACCTATTGGGACATTGGCGAAAATTTAAAGGATTAACCGACCAGCCGAAGACGATTCCAGTATCCAAGTCCCAGCACTGCTATAAAGAGTGGGCAAACCGACTTCATCGCTGTGTGACTTCCCAAGACAACTACTTTGAAGGATGTCTTTTCTAAAGTAATTGCGGAATTGTAATCTTACTACTTTATTTACACACTTCATATTTACCAATTAATCTCTTGATCTCCTCTATAATCATTGGAATAGCAAAGAGCAAACATCCTTATTGTGCACGTATTGTAGAAACGCCATATTTAGCAACATTTTGCTTTGGAATGTATGATGTTTTGGTTGGTGTTGGTTTCTTGAATACACCCTCTGAGTTGTATACCATTGGCCAAATAGATTCCATGATCTGATAACATACCGAGCGACTGTAAATGATTGAAACAAATATTTAATCTCACAACCCCGAGAAATTAGCTTGATTAGTCATTCGTTTCATCTTTATTTTTTTCGGTTAGAATATTTTAAATAAATATGGATAGCATATGGTTAGAATTACTAGTAAATCAGTATTAACTGATTTTAGAAGTGATAAATTTAATAACACCTTATCGATTATGTGTGCTAGACACCTAGAGTAGGGACGGAAATGATTGTGCGGGTTCTTAACACTTTGGTGTTAGCAAGTTTGATGGCTGGTCGTTCTTGTTTTCAACTAGTCGACGTTTTTTGGTTGTGAATTTACAGTTACCGTTTCGATATTTTTAGAAAAATGTATACACCTTTAGAGAGTGGTTGTGACGACATATTAGTTTTAAAATTAAGAATTCGTTTTTGATCGATTAAATTAGCGCCAGCTGCAGCAAAATCACAAGATTTTCGCTTGGTAAGCTACAAACTTTTTCTTTCTTCTTAAACTATAAATAACGCACCTTATATTTTCACAAACAATAGTATATTAACTATATGTACATTTCATGTGCACTGCACACATCGTCAGTAGTTACTATTTAAACGTATTATTTTCGAGTACATGTATAGTAAAAATAACGGGTTGGCCATTTAATGTTGCGGTTTTAAAAATCGCGCTATTCCCTTGTATACATAGAAATTAATATAATATATATTTTTTACACTAGAGGGCCAAGCGCGGTTTACAATAAATATATGAAAAATTTGCCTTGTCAGTTTTCAAGATGGCGTCGTATCCAACGGAAGTGTGTGTGAAATTAATAAAATATTATTATATAAATGGCGAATCTTTTGCAGCTACGGCAAGACACTTGCGTACTCTATTCGGGAGAAATAACGCACCAACGAAAAACACTATAAAACGGTAAGGAAAAAAAGATAAATTTGGAAAAGTAACAAAGTATTCGTTATCGTGTTTCCATGTCTACTAATCCGACAATATCTTAGGATTGTAGTGAAATTTGAAGCAACAGCATCTGCGGCAGACGAAAGATCAACTGTTAGAGAACGTCAAAAGACCATCCGGGTACCGGAAACCATAGAACGAGTACGGGAGCACTTTACAGCTCAACCTTCAACATCGACCTCAAGAGCATCTCAAGAACTTGAAATACCCCGTACAACACTAAGGCGGATCCTAAAGCAAGATCTAAATATGAAAACATACAAAATCCAGATCGATCAGCCGTTGAGACCGTTTGATATGGAGCGACGCTACAATTTTGCGAACGAAATCATCGAACGCATTGAAAATGGCAGCATGTCATTGGAACGAGTGTGGTGGTCGGATGAGTCACATTTCGATGTATCCGGTTATGTGAATAAGCAAAATTGGAGACATTGGGGGACAGAAAATCCACATCTAGCAATTGTTCGTCCTCTTCACCCTCGACGGTTGACTGTATGGTGTGCTATCTCGTCGGCAGGAATTATCGGTCCCGTGTTTGTCAATGGAACCGTTACTTCGCAAAAATATTATGAAATGCTTAATGAGTCTTTTATTCCCGTGGCGCATGGATTAAATATGGTGGAGAATGTATGGTTTATGCAAGACGGGGCTCGTCCGCATCGCACGGAAGAAGTTTTCAACATTCTTGAAGAACATTTCGGTAACAGAATCATTGGTCTTGACGCTCAACAGTTTACAGGCGGAGGGACAACATGGCCACCATATAGTCCAGACCTCAATCCTTGCGATTTCTACCTGTGGGGATCATTAAAAGATACGGTATATCGCGATGGTATAGACACCCTGGATGACCTTGAAATGGCAATACGGCAGCGAATAGAAGCGATACCGTACGCCATACTTCAGGCAGTTTGTGGAGAATTTGAGAAGAGGCTGCGAAATGTTATCGTTGCTCGAGGCTCTCACTTCGAAAACCTGATTTATTAAACCGCAGATCTTGTTGTTTACTTGCACAAATAAATCATTTTTTAAAATTAATGCTTTGTATGTTAAATATGACTTCAAAAACCGCAACCTTAAATGCCCAACCCTGTACAATGATGCGAGTGCTTCGTGTATTCTCGTGTACTAACTGTATGTAGCGTTTTCTTAGTAAACACCGAAAACACATGAGGCAATCGCATCACTGTACGTGCCCCCACAAGACGTCATCACGAGCCGCGTCCGCCGATATTCTGAATCACATGTTCGAGTCCAAAGGCATCCTGAAGCAGAAGCCGCATAACTCGCTAAAATACCAGTCAATCTTCGGTACAGCTAAGTGCAATTTGTAACCTTCTGGTAGTAAAAAAATATATACAGGGTGAGTCGTGAGGAATCGACCAAACTGTAGGAGTGTATTCTACAGGTGAAAAAAACTCAAATGTTGCTATCCGATTTTTATTTGTTTTCGAGTTATAGCGTAATTAAAAATTAACAAAATTTCATACATTGAAGTTTTTGTATTTTATTGGTATTAGCGTTCTTTATAATATATTTTCAAAAATACCGCCATTCATTTCAAAACATTTTTTACATCGTCTACCAAGGGCGCCGGTTGCGTTCCTGGTTGCGTCAGGTTGATGTTTGATATTGTCAGCAGCATTCATAATCCGTTGAATTAGTGCATCACGAGTGTCAACTTTTATTTGATACACTTCATTTTTTAACCAGCCCCATAAACAATAATCGAGTGGCGTGAGGTCTGGAGACCTAGGAGGCCAACCAATGTGACTACCACGTCCAATCCAACTCCCTGGAAACCTTTCAGCCAAATGTTGCCTGACTGCACGAGCGTAATGTGCAGGCGCTCCATCGTGCTGGTAGAAGATTTGGATTCTGATGTTTATAGGAGCATCCTCTAGCAGTCCGTGAATTTAAATTTTCTAAAAAATGTAAATAGGTGTCTCCCGTGAGGCGATTCTCAAAAATGTAAGGACCAATTAAAAAACCATCGATCATACCACACCACACGTTTACCAAAAATTTATGTTGAAAGTTACTTTCGACTGTTGCGTGTGGATTTTCGTCTGATCATACATGCTGGATATGACAATTATTAATACCGTCACGGATGAATGTCGCTTCATCCGTAAACAGTATACGCGATACAAAACGAGGATTATCATTTATCCATCGACAAAATTCCATACGTCTACGATTATCATCTCGTTGTAGGTGCTGTATTCTTTGTACATGGTACGGACGTAAGCCATGCTCGTGGAGTGTTTTTATCACCCTTGTTTGTGGAATGCCCAATTGAATACTAATTCTCCGTGAGCTGGTAGTTGCGTCTTCTTCTACTACATCCAGAATATCTTCTACTTATTGTAATTGTTGTCGACTGCCTCGTTCAGATATTATGTTTACACTGGGAAGCTTTCCGGTCGCGCACAATGTGTTGAATACACTAATAAATACAGTTTTATTAGGATGTCTGTGATGTGGAAACCGTTGACGATATTCATTAGCAGCAGCTGTAGCATTCCCATCACAAAATCCATAAACAAACACCATATTAGCATATTCTAAATTAGAATAAGTGTGTGGCATTTTAGTTTGTTACACTATAGTCGTACAAACGTCAAGTCAATGTCACAATACCCGAACACAATGTTATAATTTACTCCAAGGTATAGGAAACATTTTTTATGATGGCAGTGCCCTCACTATATCAACGATGACCTAGAGGTAGTGACATTAGACGCAATAGGCATACAAACCACTGTACACTATTTCTCGACTGCTTTCAATGTCACTACCGCTAGTTCGGAAAACCACGAACAGGTAGTGCTTCAGCTAGGAAGACTTCCCTATAATGAATTGCTACCTGGGTTTCACTGTTTTTACGAATACATACATAAACATGGTATACTAAATCTACATTTTTAATAACGCTATAACTCGAAAACAAATAAAAATCGGATAACAACATTTGAGTTTTTTTACATTACTTTCACCAGTAGAATACACTCCTTGAGTTTGGTCGATTCCTCACGACTCACCCTGTATAATCAGAACTGTTACTAAGACACGATATTCGACGACGAGGACTTTTGCCACAGCCATTTTGTGTAGTTTAACGTCATAATTTTACTGTTAGAGTTATAATAATTTAATATTTTCTGATAAAGATAAATCCCAAGAGCGCTACTAAATTTTAATAAAAACTTTTATTAAAGTTATTTAAAAATAAGTTTTGTTAAATAGACTAGACTTACGAGTTTACATAACACCGTGTTATTACTAGAGAACGGATGCAATTTCCATAAAACGAAATCGGCAATTGGAATTGTGTATAACGTCGCACAGTACATCCCGGCGTAATTCAATGAAGTATTTGTTTGACTTACTCGGACACCTGGTCTCGCACGATAACAATGGACAACTCAGCTATTGTATTCGGAGAAAATAATATTTTTAAAGTGTTTTCATGACCGTAGATAGAAGCGGGGTTTTTATAATGTTTTTTATATATTAGTTTATATTTCGTAAGATAAATAAAGTGCTGTGAGTAAGTTTCTTGTTTTCATAGTTTTAACTGTTAATTACATCGTAATTTTTGTGATAGATCCTGTTTAATATCGTTTGATTGAATCTATTTCTACAAATTATTTCGACGTAAGTGTGCATTGAATTTCGTTCAGTTTCAATAACTTACGCACACATTTTTAGTTTTCATTTATTTAGATCTAGAGCATTGTTTAAGTTACTTTTTCAGACATGATATGGAAGAATGTCGAGAACGGCATTGTAAAACAATGGCGAGTTGGATTGACGGTCATACTGATTGTATGTCCATTCTCAGTGATTCCGAAATTTATTACAAAATCCGTAAAATATCGTCAAAAATTCGTCACTTAGGATCGCAAACACATCTGAACTCTGTAAAACTTTTATGGCGGCTAATATTCCATTAAATAAACTTAGCAATCCCACTTCAAAAATATTTCTTCAAAAATATACTGGTCGAAATGTTCCTGATGAAATCAACTTTACGCAAATATTATGTTTCTAGGTGCTATACGAGAACAGTAGAACGCATTAGAAGCCATCTTTTAAATCAATACATATGGATAAGCGCCTATGAAACGGTGGATATGTTAGGACGCTGTGTGGTAAATGTTGTAGCTGGTGTACTACATCCAACTATTCCCTATAACTCATATGTAATAGCAACAAGTGTTATAAATAGAGTTGATGCGGAAACAGTTGCTGAAACCATTAAGGAGAATTTGCAAAAAATGCTTCATTCGGACGCCACGTACAAAGAAAAAATACTTTTATTTGTCAGTGATAGTGCTGCGTATATGTTAAAAACAGGCAGACTATTGAAGAAAACATATCCTAATATGGTGCATATTGCTTGTGTAGCACATGCTCTCCACAGAATCTGTGAATATATCAGAGACACTTTTCCGGAAGTTGATAGACTTGTATCAGCTTTTTAAAAAGTTTTCAGAAAAGCACCATTGAGAGTAGCTCTTTTCAGGGAAAAATTTCCATCTCTGTCACTGCCTCCCACTCCAGTAATAACTAGATGGGGAACATGGCTGGAAGCTACTAGTTATTATGCTGAGAATTTCGATAGTCTAAAACATTTCGTAACATTGCTAAAGGAGGATGCTAGAAGTATTGGTGAGTGCAAGGAGCTCACACAAATCCCAAATTTAAAAAATCAGTTGTACTTTCTTCACGAACACTTTGGAAAATTGCCAAAACTAATCACTTATTTTGAAAATCGAAATCTCAAATTAAATGACGGATTAACCACATTAGATGTGGCTGTTAATAATTTGAAAAGTATTCCAAGGGACTTCAGATGTAGCCTTCGGCAAAAGTTTGAAGCAATTCTTAATAGAAATCCAGATTTAATTACATTGCAGCAATTATGTATGGAGACAATTCCACAAAATCTAACGGCTAAATATGAAAAAATAAAAGAATATTTCCAGTATGCACCTATAACCAGTTGCGATGTAGAAAGGACGTTTTCTATTTATAAGGATGTACTTAATTCAAAGAGAACAAAGTTGACAGAAGAAAACCTTGAGAAACTATTGCTAGTCAATATTAATAGTCCTTTACTCAACTTGAACGACAATATGAACAAATAAAAATGTTCCAATTATAGAAATAAAATTAAAAACTTTAAAAATACAACTTTTCAACAAATACATGATGCCATGAATTTTTCCCTGAAGAAAGAAACAATAGAAGATATAAAAAATATTATATGTATGTACATTTTATTCCAGGGACATAACTATAAAAATTTAAAATTTTATATAGCAATTTATTATAATATGTATTTTTGTCCACGACTGTAGGATGTAGGGGCCAATGTGATGTTCGTAGTTCGCGCCAAGCTGGAAGTTGTAATAATATATAGATATATATATTGTTGTTATTTTGATTTATATTTTATATTAGGTAGGGGTAGCTTGCTGTTTCCTGTGTCTTCATGCTTTAGAGACTGGGTAGTTTTTATGCAGATAGGTTGTGTTATTTGAAATTGGATAAAACTTAATTTTATTCAAAGTTAAAAATTTTGGATAATTACGGTGTGTGTTTTTGATAGTGTTTTGATGTGATTAAAATTCATTTACGTATTTGTTTACGAGTTCTTTGAACTTGTAATTTGAATTAAATGACCTATCTGGAGTCTCTCTTATAATAGTTTTTGTGACGTGACGTATACAAAAAAATGAATGTATGTATATTTTAATATTATATTTATGTATTTAGAAATAAGTGTGTTACAATAAGGAGCTCAGTAAATTTGATAATTCTAGTTTATAATATTTTGTAATCAGAGAAGATATTAAGAAAACTTATCAGTCTGTTTTTTTTGAGTATAGTTTTTTGTTCATATAAATTATTGTAATGTGTTAGAAGGCGGGAAACTTATTTGTTACATGCGTGATTTTTGCGCATGTTCAATTTTGGATGCGTGCGAAAAATAGAGAAAAGTTCTATTTGACGTTTGATTTGAGGGGGTAATGTAATTGATGACAGCTGATAAATTTTGTTTATATTAATATTTAAATCTTTGTTCGGGATTCATTTAAGAGGTGTTTTTATCTCGTGTACAAGTCATATTTTACACAAGTTTTCCTCTATGTTTGCGGCGAAATAAAGTCACAATCCTGCCTTATACTTGATAAGGTAGAATTTTTCTTTTTTTTTTTTTGAATATTATATGTATGTGGCGTTGATGTTAGTTTCATTTATTTATCTAATGCCTGTTGTTTTAATATATCTGGTGCCACACACCCTATAAGGGTAGCCCTGAAGATTGAGAGCTCAAGGAAGGCGACCCTACTGAGTCTAGTTCGGAACTGCTATCGAGAATTATGAAGTCAATTAAATTAAGCAATAAACATCACAATTCATAGCAATATGTATTTCGTAATTTTATAGATCACCACCCGCTTGTTTTCCAATTATATAAATAAAATTAATTAATAAATATGTATTTCGTAATTTTAGATAGATAGATCACCACCCGTATGTTTTCCAATTATATAAATAAAATTAAAAACTTTATAAATACAACTTTTCAACAAATAAATATGTATTTTGTAATTTTATAGATCACCACCCGTTCGTTTTCCAATTATATAAATAAAATTAAATATTTTAGAAATACAGCCTTTCGCCAGTACTGCACTGGGCTTTGCGTCATGTGGTAAGCGTGTCCGTTCTCTAGTTATTACAGTTATTTTGTACCAATATAATATTCATTTAGTATACCTTGTAACTGTTTACAGTTAGAAAAAAAATACATTATTTTAATTTTTATACATTTCGTGTTTGAATTTTTGAATTTCTAAATCAAGATTTCAAAGTAAAATTATTGCATTCTCGATTATAACCATTTACGTAATCCACCGCCTTTATATCTACAGACACGATTTTAATTTTGCATCGAAGAAAACGAACTTGTCTAGTCCATTGACAAGAAAATATTCAAGAATGCAGCTGAGAACTTGGAGAAGTTGGGACGTATCGTTTTTAAATGGCACATTCAATGCCTTATAAACGGGGCATTACGATAAAACGACATCGCATCCACCGTCTAGAGACGATTTACGACACCATTAAGTACCTATATTCGAAAACCATTACCAGTGCGAGAAGCTAAATAAGGAAACGAAATTTTCACTTATATCTGTTGATAATATATAGTTGTTCGTGTTGTTTTTAAACTGTACAACTTGGAGATTCTACCGCCTCTTTAAGCCGGCGAATAACGAAATATCACCGTAATGAGTACTTGCTTCTATATTTTTAACACGACCACTTGTGAATCACGAGTTTAACGCTCGTAGTAAGGTAATAATGCATAATCGGTGGTATTTAAAATGACTAGCGTGCAGGTAAAAAGCTAATTCATAAACTACTTCGTTAAAATCTCTCGATTCACGAAACAAGATAAATATTCTCGGAAATCTAATAAGAAACGCTTTTTTAAATGCTAATTGCTTCAAAAAAATATTAGTGTCTTCTTCTCTTTCTGAGTCCTCGAGTTGGACACCAACAAATCTAGATACTTAAGCACAATGCTTTTTGTACCACCCCCAATGAATCTCTCGATTTCACCCTGTTCGATTAAAACCACTATCCTGTTCAATTCCCTAGTAGTATCCATTAGATATTTCATCAGTATTTCATCCACCTGATGAAGCCATTGTATGGCGAAACAATATTGTAGTGGTATTTACAATAAAAGAATTTTTGAAACTAGAAGTTTAATTACTTATTTCTTAGCGTTATAATGAAGTTTCAACAAGTATCTCCTTCGTCAATTAACCATTAGATATTTACCGAAATGTTTCTGCCTGAATCTCTTCGGTTTCTCATAACTAGGAACCGGACATGAGAGGCCGATAACTCATCGCCCACAGGTGTACTATTGAAAATTTGTATTTTTAAAGAATATTTAATTTTATCTATATAATTGCGAAACAAACGGGTGGTGATCTATAAAAATATAAAATTCGTCTTCATTTTCGATTTGTTCACAGTCGGTATCTGAGAGTCGTTCTTCTCATCAGAATCTTCTCCTACAAAAATATCTTCAACGATGTCGTTTTCAGTCTCATTTGCCCACAGATTATCTGCCTCTATCTGTAATTCCACCTCAGTTAACGGACGACGATTTTCTCTACTCGTTGAAGCCATTATACTAAAACAATCAACCATAAGTTGACACAAAATAATGAATATGAACATCACCCTTGGGTCTGACGTGCCCATGCTACTATTCTATCGAATATCTTACCTCTCTATTTCACTAAAATGCAACAATTGACCCCACACCTCAACTCGGCAAACTGCAAACTGAATTTACATAAAATGGCAACACAAACAAATCGCTCATGCGCATGTTACATTATATTAATGACGCTCTGGGTGTCTGAGACCCAACTGTGCAGTTCCAAGGTTAAAATAAAAAAAATTATTATTGGCTGAACTGGAAATATGATTTGAAAATAAATATAGGGGAGACCGGGGCAAGAGTGAACGGTTTTACAAAATAAATTACCTGTTGGGATAACAATGTGCAGAAATAACTTTATTAGTCAGAACATCAATAACCACTCTTTTAGAAATTCATAAAAAAATATATATTTTTTAAAGAAAAACATTAAACAAGATACATATTATTAATAAAATAGTTGCATGTATCTACTCTTGCCTCCTGTGGTGGGGCAAAAGTAAACATGAATGATAATAATATTACGCCCTACAAAAATCACACAGGAATGCTTTAGTCGTTGATTCTGCATCTGTACATGCTTTGTGAGACCATTTTCGACATCCTTCACAACGTATCCACTGCTCATTTACAGAAGAACTATATGTCTCATCGCAGTAAAGACAAGTGCAATCTTCATCAACAGATGTGTTGCACTTTTCTAACTTCTTGGTCTTCTTTGATATCAGCCCTGAAGTAGAAGGTTTTGCAGTAATATTTCTTGTGACCTTTGACTTCTTGGCTTCTTTTTCAACTAAACCTTGTTTATATGGACTACTTGTTATGATATCAGATTTTTCTTGCAATCTTTTGGTTTTCTTCGCGGGCTGGTGTTTTGCGTGTGGAAGAGGAAAGATGTCGGAGACGGAAATCTCTAAATGTTGTTGTTTATGTTCTCGTTCAGGGGTTATTTCGTGTTCTCTTTCAGGTGTTCTTTCATGTTCTCTGTCAGGAGTTCTTTCGTGTGCAATACTTATTTCATCACTTGTGCCCTGCTGACTCGAATTGCCTTCAGCACGAAGATTGAGAGCTTCTGCAGGAGCAAAGTCACTGTCAGTAAAAATATTTGGATTAAAGTTGTGTATGCCAGCTTTCTCAAAGCCATGGGTTATGTTGTCCATGATTGCTGCCCTCTTAAAGGCACTAGCAATCATAGGACCCATATCATACTCCGTTATTCTTTTGCCTGGATTGTTAATCATCCATGTGTCGATTTCTGAATTTAAGTAGCTCTTAAAAGGACCAAAGACAGTTAGGTCTAGTGGTTGCATACGATTTGTTGTGTGTGGTGGCAAAGTTAACATTATAATTCCATGTTCTCTGCATAATTCTATAGCCTTCAATGACTTATGACAGACTGGAATGGCGGTCTACAATTAGTAATTTTGGATCGTCTTTTCTAGCATGAGTTGATTTAATAAAATGTTCAAGAACTTTATAAAATATGTCGGTGTCTATCCATCCAGTACTACTTGGTATTCCTATGGTCCCGGATATTGCTCCATTTAGCAACAGTTGGGTTCATCCGGACTCGTTTGTAAATTTTAACTGGAGGAATAAATGATCCATAGGCATTAACACAGGCTACAACTGTTGCAGTTTGCGCTCTTTCTGCGGATGTAGCTCTGCCTACTTGTTTTTTTCCTTTAGCAGCTATAATTTTCTTCGGGCGTTGAACAACAGTGACCCCAGTTTCGTCCAGATTATATATGTTATCCGGTTGAAAGTTATATCTGTTCTTTAATTCTCGCAAATGTTTAAAGAATCCATCAACTTGTGTTCTGGAAAATCCCGCAATACGGGCTAAACTTGTAGGCTCTGGCGTGCGAATTGATAAACCGCCAACCCTTCTTAAAAAATTTGTAGCCCATTGCTCCCCAGCCATTTTCTTAGTTCTATTAAATTTATGTGCAATTTTGTTTGCTTCTGCATATTCAAAGGCAAGTTTCCGAAATTCTGTTAAATTTATTCAATATATTTAGTCAATATATGCTTTTTGAATTCTCTTTCTTGAGTTGGACTGAAGATAGGTTTAAATCGCCCAATATTGACGACAGTTTCCTGACCACGAGAAATTCTTTTGTGAAGAGTGGATAGTGGAATTTTATAAGTTTTAGCGGCTTCACGTAAAGTAAAGTTTTTAGACAGAACATCTTTAATGGCACGAATTATGTCTTCATTTGACCAAGAAGCTCTCTGGGATTTTCTGATATAACGTCGAACCATTCTGAAAAAGAAAAAGCAACCATGAGGCAAGAATAGACACAAAGAGGCAAGGGTGGACACCAGGGTGGGTCAAAAATTCTTTTTTTCTCGTATCGACTTCTAATAGCGTAAATATGTTGTATTTTTGTCTGCATTAGACCCCTGTAAAATATTATTAATTTATTTTTAGTGTAAGAGCCCGCGCTTTGATCTTCAATTTTGTTAAATTTTGAATATAACGACCATATCCCTTTTTTACATAACAACATAGCATTGTATTGCAGAAAACCATATTACTGTATCCTAACGAGTTTTAAGTTCTCGAGAATTCAGACACACAAGCAATTTATTCATTGAAACGTATATCTTCTTCCAGGAAATATTTTTGATAGAATACATATAAAATAATACATAATAAAAAGATCAGTTTGGTTTTACTACTCGGACAGTGAAGTTGTGTGTTTATTTTTTTATTTGAACTGTTTTAACTTCTAATCGTTATTATGGAAACCAGAAGCCAAGGTTATTTCTGCCCGATATTCGGAAATGTAGAAGATATTAATGATAACGTTTTGCCAAGTTACGAAGATGTTATGAAATGCTATGAGTGGAATAGGTTGCAATTAAAACTAACGAGGAATACTACCAAAGAACCATCGTTTTTAGATATTGCAAAACTTGTAGTTCAAAGGGTAGAATGTGTTTGGAGAAAATCGTCTCTTCCTACAGTTTCAAATAGAAGAGTCAACAACTAATAAACGGTTATCATATAAAGTGCAAAAATCTCAAAAAGTCTATGAAAAAAATATCCGTTTATCGAAAGAAAATTTTCTCCGACGTAGCAGAGTTTTGTTTGATATTTGTTCTTGTAAATGTAAACAAATTGAGCTTTGTTGCTGTCCAAGGCAATATAAGGTACCCAAAGAAGAACAGGAGTTTTGAGTGACCAAATGGGGGCGAGAAAGATGCGTATTGGAGGAATAGATCGAGTTCTTACTACTAAATTGCAAAAAAGAGCAGCCCGAGCACCAAAGACAGAAAAAAACGTAAATAAAAGTCACGACAAAATTAACTCAAAATAGCAGGATTTGGAGTATCTGTAGGTAATTCCAGTTCTTCTTGTGATGATTCTTTTAGTTTACCTTCCACGTCAAAGGCAGAAGGAAAAAAAGAAAAAAAAAATTAGTTTGCCTATGTTGTCAAAAACTTGTGACCGTTACGGTGTTTCCGATAGAGCAGCGGCTGCTATCTTCTGTATTGCAAGATATATCTCCTGGCAGTGAACCAATTAATAAATCAAAAATACGACGGGAAAGAAAAAAAGTACGTAAAGAATATATTCAAAAGCAGAAGCAGCTAGACCTACCAGCTTTATACTTTGACGGCCGAAAAGATAAGACGCTTAATATTATTAAAAAGGGAGCTAAGAAATACAGACAAATATTGATTGAGGAACATGTATCTGTTCTTAAGGAGCCAGATTCAGTTTATGTTGGCTATGCAACACCAGAACGAAGTACTTCTAAAAGTATTGAAATGTCAATTATTGCCCTTCTTTCGTCTCAAAAAATTTATAAAGAAAATTTGATGGCAATTGGTTGTGATGGTACAGTCACTAACACTGGGAAATTTAATGGAGTAATAAGAGTATTGGAAAAAAGACTTCAGCGCCCACTGCAATGGATTATTTGGATGCTACATTTGAACGAATTGCCATTAAAACATCTATTTAACAAACTAGATGATGTTACCAAGCGACCATATTCGCATGCTGGTCCTATTGGCAACTTATTAGAAAACTGCGAAAAACTACCCATAGTCAAGTACGAGGGAATTGATATCCAGCTTCCGGAAATACAATTTGAGGGCTTAAGTACAGATCAAAAATTTTTGTATGAAATAACTATATCTGTTATAAGTGGACACTGCCACGATGGCTTAGATAACAGGTCTCTAGGAAAAATATCCCATGGTCGATGGCTAACAAAAGCAAATAGAATTTTACGTTTATATATTTCTACATCAAATCCGTCATATCAGCTAAAAGTATTAGCTGAGTATTGTGTAAAAGTTTATGCTCCAGTATGGTTTGAAATAAAAACAAATCCAACTTGCAAACATGGGTCTAAAATTTTTTTGAAATTGGTAGCAAACTCACGATACCTTCCTGCAGAGTTAAAACTAGTAATAGATCCTGTAATTAAACGTAACGCCTATTTTGCTCACCCAGAAAACTTGCTTCTATCGATGTTGTTGGATGAAAATAAAACAGTGAGAGAACTGGCAGCCAGACGAATTCAAGAAGCACGAAGCTCACCTCATACTGGAAAGCAACCTCGCGTGTTTGAGGTCCCGACTATCAATTTTGACGCAAGTAACTACTTTGAAGTTATAAATTGGAATCAAAAGTTTTTCGATCCACCAATTCTTCGAAACATCACTACTGAAAAAATAAATGCGGCAGTTGAGTGTCAAGAAAGTGACAATCTAATTTTTGCCAAGCTGCCATGTCATACTCAGGCGGTGGAACAAACTGTGAAAATATTGTCAGAAGCATCCATGACTCTATGCGATAAAAATCAAGAGAAGGTTTAATACAGATGAAACTTGAATCAAGACGAAAGATGCCCAGATTTGACAGTAAACAAGATTTTGTGACCAAAAAATAACTAATATAATTTCGTGATTTTATTGTTTTATGTTGTATGAGAACCAAAGTTTTATCTTTTCTTAAGTTTAATTAAAAATGTTTTCAGTTTCAATTAATAATAATTGATAGTAAATAAAATATTAAAATTTAAAAAATGGCTTTTTTTTCAAAAATACTTAATTCTTAGGAGCTCCGGCGCGGGCTCAAGATGTGACTTTTTCTAACTTTTTTGTAGCAATTTTTATTTGATTTAACGTTAGACAAAAAAATATTGCTATTAGAATATGATTCGAGAACTTTTATTTTTTCTCATACATCAGCGACCCACCCTAGTGGACACTCTTGCCTCCCATGCATGGTTCACAAAATGCATTTTTTACCAAATCACACGCCACTGCAGCGAGTTACGGTTTGGTGAAATTATAGGTTATATCATAAAAGATCGTCTCGTAGCCATGAAAATATTGCCAATCGTGATAGGCGTGAATAGAATAATCAATATTGTAAAGAATCCTTACATCAGAACTATCATAAACTCAAGCTTACCTATTTTTTCTAACAAACTCGCACAATATACGCACAGTTCACTGCGTGGCTTTGACGCATCGACCACCTTCAATTACACTTGATCTACGGTTCAAATGGTCTACCATAGCGCGCTAAATTTAAAAAGTCTACTCTTGCCTCGCGTTTACTTTTGCCCCGGTCTCCCCTACTCTTCGAATTCCTTATTTTCATTATCTTAAATGTGCCAAATTTTATTAAAATCTAGGTAGCCGTATCAAAGATATTCGAATGAATCCATTAATTTGCCTAACCCTGTATACATAACGTAGATCACGTAATAACTACACATAGTACCATAGGTACTATTCCTATATTACGATAAACTAATTGTCTGTGGCACACTTATTGTTTCGAGAAACTCTCCTGTTTCTCCTCAATTCTCCAAATACAGAGGCATTTCGTTTAATAATTACGCCTTATTTTAGAAAACTTTCATATCTATGAAGCAGTGAATTTAGTTAATTGCTTAACGGTATATCTTTTCAATAATTGAGCAATACACGATCCCGGTTTTACGGTGAATGTATTTGAAAGTATACTCGCACACCAACAACAACAGCAACGTCTAGAAATGGACGGAGGCTACATTAAAATACGGCGAAAGTCACCGGTACGATGAGCCAGCCACCTGTTTGTCGGACGATTTCATATCGTTTCAATATTATATTTTTAGTAATTCCGGACAGTTCTTTCCGCGCACAAATTACTATAATGAGATTGCATTTTATATTAGAGACATTTTAATCTAAATTCTATTTAATAGGGCTTTTATATTTCCTCCGATAATAGTATATTATACTATAAGGGAGAGAAATGCGTTATTTTGGCAGAGGTGCAATTTGAAGCCCGAGGGCGAAGCCCGAGGGCTACAATGCACCGAGGACAAAATAGCATCTCTCCCGAATGGTATATACTATTTTTTCCACGGTCTCATTAACTTAAAAACACATATTTTGTCATTATGAAGTAAGTAGCACCAGAATTATTGTATTCGGATTTGAGCATTTATTTAGTAGTCGTTGAGTTATTGTCATAACTACAAAATAAACAAACAAAAAGAATTGTCAAATTAAGGTGCTAGTTTGGTTTAGTTTAAAGTTTGTTTAGTGCACAATGAATAATTGTGAGTCGGAAGAGATTGTGTAGGCTGCATATATTGCAATAAGCAATTTGCTGCCTACGAAGTCAAGATCTTTATACGATATAGCCTACAATCGGTTCAAAAAGTGGTGCGCCGAGAAAAATGTTCAAGTATACAGCGAGAATGTTTTGTTGGCATACTTCAGTGAAAATGCAAAGAATTACAAGGCTTCCACATTATGGGCGCAATATTCTATGGTTAAGTCATGCTTGATAATTTACGACAACATAGATATAAGAAAATTCCCCAAGCTGATCGCATTTTTGAAAAGAACCGGTGACGGATTTCAAGCGAAAAAATCGAAAATATTGAGAAAGGGTGAAATCGACCGTTTTCTATCAAGTGCAGATGACAAAGAATTCTTAATGATTAAGGTAAGATTACTTTTGTTGTTAGGTATTTCAATTATTAAGTATTTTGATTTTTCATAGGTTGGATTAATTCTGGGGATTGCCGGAGCTTGTCGAACTGATGAACTAGTCAATTTAACTGTAGATGATATTGAGGATGTAGGCTCTTCCTTGATTGTAAAAATTCCAAACACTAAGACAAAGATTCCACGAACCTTTGTGGTTACCGATGTGGAAAATATGCTTGAGTTGTTTCGAAAATACCTGTCCCTTCGTCCTCCCCACGTCAAGCATAAGCGCCCTTTTTTGTACTACAAAGCAGGAAAATGTAGTTCGCAGCCAGTTGGCAAGAATACCATGGGAAAAATTCCGAGTGTAGTAGCTTCGTTTTTTAAATTACCTGATGCTGCATGTTATACTGGTCACTGCTTACGAAGATCTTCAGCGACATTACTGGCAGATGCTGGTGTGGATATCACGACAATAAAGCGTCATGCTGGTTGGAAATCAACGACAGTCGCTGAGGGTTATGTCGAGAACTCCATTGAAAATAAGACCAAAATTACTAATCAGGTTTTAGTAGGTACCACTACTAGGGCAATCACAAAAACTGTAAATGTAAGCGAAACTAATATTCCTTCTAATATTAATTTTGAAAATTGTACAAATGTAACATTTAATTTAAATGTCAATAAATAATTTCAATGTTATCTTTTTTTTGCATGAATCACAAACGTTCTCCATAATGTAAACTCCCTTGGGAGCATTATACTCCCTTGGGAATAATCGACTACTTCTGTTTTAATTTTGATGTCATAGAAACTGATTTCTACTCCCGACCGTGGAAAAAATAACTTTTTGCAAAGAAGAGAGATTGAAAATAATAAATTATTACCAACAATAATAATAATAATAAGATCAAATCAAATAAAACAGACTGTTACAAAAGAAACACTAAATAATGTTGATATAGGTTTTATAGAAGAACAAATACCTTGGCTTTCATCAAAATAATGACATAGACCAAACCCATACCATGCCTTCAAAAGCTTTCCTGATTAGAGTAAGCTACTTTTTGAGTATTTTCTTTAGTAGGACTGACGACACCGCGATATTTTTAAATTGTAAATCGCGGCCATAAAATTTGTCACGCTGATTTTTTGCATTGTAAAATGGTTCCCGATCTGTATGAATATGAATTGTCAATCATCGCTGTCACATTTAAGCAGCGATGGACATACCGCGGCCCACTGGCGATATTTATGCGGCCAGCCAACGAATTTTAAAAATTGTTCGAAAAACTACAAAAGTAGGTAAAAATCCATTCAAATCAATATTTCTTAACTTTTTATTTTATTCTAACTTTTGTAATTGTTAGTAAGATATGTATCTTTAAGTACCTACTACTTTCTGGTTCAGGTTTACTACGTAGGACAGGTATACTCCTCGTCGTTCCAAGCATATTGTTACGAGACTAGAAATCTGTCGAACCTACTAGATTACTCGAAGATTCGCGAAATATGGCGGTATTATCCCCGAACAATGTGGTAGGTTCTCGATGTTAGGTAACTCGTATAAATACAACGCATCGCCCGCTATCGGGGCAGTTAAGTTTTAACTACGGACAAGCGAACGTTATATTGTTTGAATTGTAATCTGTGAAGAATAAATTTTTCGTCGTTCGAACTTGGCATCTACCTACGTAACAATATAATGTCAATTTTGATATGGATAAACCAGGCCCCAGTAAAAAACGTAGTCGTAAGGTTAAAGATGAAAATCGACAGTTTGAAGATATTTGGACCGAAAAATACTTTTTTAAAATAATAAAATAAAACAATAACTTTGTTTTACCACTTTATTCACATATAATCGTGACCGCGGTTTCGACATACAATGTCATTATCAAACTGGCAGTTTGATAATGACATTGTATGTCGAAACCGCGGTCACGATTATATGTGGATAAAGTGGTAAAACAAAGTTATTGTTTTATTTTATTTTATTATTTTCAAAATGAATTACCACAAAGTTACGGCTACCAGTATTAATTTTCTTAATACTTTTTTATTTCATCGCATAACAAAAGTGTCTGTTTAATGTGCAAGAGTAGTGTTTCTATTCCGAAGGAATATAATGTGAAAAGGCATTCTGAAACCCAGCATCATACTTTTACCAAATTAACCGGCAAAAATCGTACGCAAAAAATTTCCACTTTACAAAGGGAACTAATAGGCCAGCAACCTATGTTTACAAAACCAATTCAAGATGTTGAAACGGCTACTGAAGTTAGCTTTGAAATATCTCGAATAATAGCGAAAACTTGTCGGCCTTTTAAAGATGGTGAGTTTGTTAAGCAGTGTTTAGATATCGCCGCAAAAAAAATGTGTCCGAAAGATGCAAAGAGGTTTGAGAACATTCAACTAAAAGTTACCAAACAATCCTTGTACTTTGAGGTAGATTGTAGTGAATAAGTTTTCAGAAATGCAATTTATTGTTCTTTTTCACATTTCAGGAATTTTTTTCTTATTTCTGGGTAGTACTTCGTATTAGGAAAAGTAGATGCTGACATTTAGAATGTGAATAGTCTTTCCTGTCGATATTTTAAGGAATATATAAACGCTAAGTAACTAGACTTATATTTGTGTATTTAATCTTGTGCTAATCGTTTAGATAAACATATTTTATTAAATTTGAACGTTTTAGAAATATTTGTGTACATCGTGTTATAAAAAAAATACTACATGGAAGAAAACTATTCAGTTTTCAATAGAACAACGCAGCGTTATATAAATTACGGCCAAATAAAATCGAATACATACTTGTTCTTGGTAGTAAATATATAAACTTAACATATGTTCTAGTTATTTGGGCGTGTTTTTCTGGTACACATACATATTAATAGATACTTAGAAATGATTATGGAATAGAGATATTTTGTAATTCCATTGCTAATTAAAATAAAAATAAATACCGTGAGTATGATATCCACGTGCATTGAACAAACAATATACTAACAGTGCGGACGTCATACTAACCAGCTGAATGAGATTAACCATATACAAACTAATTAGCGACAAATTGTTAAATAAATACGATAAAAAATGGATGTGCAAAATAACACAATTGAATCCTAAATTTCCACAGTTGTTGCAACTTTTTGTAATTACGTAAAAACCATTGTAATATATGTTTAGTTAAATAAAATACTTTTTCGTGTGGCATAGAAAGGAGCTTAATGTAATTGTTTAACAGAATTTTTAGAACTAAATAAAGTGAATTAACAATAAAAACATAATAATATACTTGTAACCTACAGAATAATTCATTAACAACTAAAATTAAAAAGTGATACATGTTATATAACATGAAAAACAGTACATTCTGTATGCTTATAACAAATGTTCATTTGAAAAGTCAATCTAGTAGCATGTGATTTACTGAGAACATTTTGAAGTATGTCGTAAATTAAAATTTACTACTTAACCTACGAAGTCGTATATTTTGACAGTTTCATACATACAAATAAATAACAAATAATAGGTATTTATTGAAAACTAGAACAAATGTTGAAAATGTTGTCCTTCAGGATCAATGCACTTTAAAATCCTGCGTTCAAAATTTCTGATGATATTCTGCAACATTACTGGATTGTTATTAATTTCCATGCATTTCTGTTCGATTCTCTGTAGCATATCATTCAAATTCAATATAGGTGTTCGAAATATGTTATTTTTTAGATAAGGCCACAAAAAGAAGTCGCAAGGTGTTAAATCGCATGAACGTGCAGGCCACGCAATTTCAATATTTCGACTAATTATACGCTCATCAAAAAATTCTCTTAAATAATCAAAAGATTCTGCAGTACAGTGACAAGGTGCTCCGTCTTGTTGGAAATATGCATTTTGAAGTTCATCAACATGCAACTGATTGACAAATGGTTGTAAAATTTCCGTACGGTACCTTTGAGCAGTTAACGTTCCCTGAAAAAATATTGGTCCAATGATTCGCCTTTGGCTTATCACTGCCCAAACACCAATTTTCTCTGCATGTAGCGATTCTTCATTAATTACATGTGGATTGTCACTACTCCTAATTCTTGTATTTTGTGAATTTAGGTATCCCATTTTATAAAACCATGCTTCATCAGTAAAGATGACAATTTGCGAAAGTTCTCCATTATTGTTCATATTTACAAACCAATTACAAAACTGTAGTCAACGTAGCGGTAATCAATTTCTAACAATTCTTGTACGCTGTGACACGGTATGGATAAAGTTGCATATCTTTTTTTAATAACTTGTGAGTTGTACCAACAGAAAGGTTTATTTGTTGACTCAAATGTCGAACAGATGTTTGTGGTTCATTTTCCATTATTTCTTCAACACGATTGACAACTTGAGGTGTACGTTTCTTAACTGCTCCGCTGCCTGATTTTCTTAAGAGACTACCAGTTTCAGAAAAAAGTTTTAAAGTTCTATCCAAAGTATTCTTAAATTGTATATAATCTATTACAAAATGTGGAATCTCAACTTGAAATTCTACCATGCAATCTTGAACTGAATAAACCCATAAACCATCAATTTTATTACTACTTCGAAAATAAGCCTGGACTAAAAAAATTTTATGTTCTGAAGTGAAAGCCATTTTAAAACTGAGAAGCAATTTATTTAAACCAGAATCGACGCACGATTATTTTATGCACTAACTGATATTTGTGATTGACATTATCAAATGTTATTTGGATTTACGTTTCCGGAACAACAAACACATAGTAATATATTTGCGTCTTATTCTATCAAAATTTCGAAGTAACCTAGATTGACTTTTCAAATGAACACTTGTTAAATAGAGAACACAAAACACTTTATAAATAATATTTATAAAATAAGCAAATATTTCACAAATTAACCAATAATAAGAATATGTCCTCACTAGGGGCCGGACACGAGAGGCCGAAATTACGATGGACCATATAAATAGTCTACAACACGCAGTTATTGAATGGCACTATTCATTCGGTTAACCGCACATCTATTTTTTATCGTTGAATTGTAACGCAATTACTTCAATTTTACAGTTAAATTCTCTTATTCATGGGCGTAGATAGAAGCGTGAGGAGTTTTTATAATTTATTTTATTTATTAGTTTATATTTCGTAAGATAAATAAAGTACGGTGAGTTAATTTTTTTTTTCATTGTTTTGACAGTTAATTACATAATTACATTCTACGTAATTTTTGTAATAGATCCTGTTTAATATCGTTTCATCGAAAATATTCCATTAAATAAACTTAACAATCCCACCTTGAAAACCTTGAAATGTTCCTGATGAATCCACCTTACACAAATATTATGTTTCTAAGTGCTACATGAAAGCAGTAGAACGCATTAGAAGCCATCTTTCAAGTCAGTACCTATGGATAAGCGCCGACGAAACTGTCGATATATTAGGACGCTGTGTGGTAAATGTTGTAGCTGGTGTGTTACATCCAACTATTCCATTTAATGCGTATGTAATAGCAACACAAGTTATAAATATGTACAGTTGACGCGGAAGCAGTAGCCAAAACTATTTATGAGAATATGTACCAAATGCTTCATTCAGACGACAGGTACAAAGAAAAAATACTTTTATTTATCAGTGACAGTCCTGCATATATGTTAAAAACAGGCAGACTATTAAAGAAAACATATCCTAATATGCTGCATATTAATTGTGTAGCACATGCTCTCCACAGAATCTGTGAATACATCAGAGACACCTTTCCGGAAGTTGATAGACTTGTGTACGCTTTTAAAAAGTTTTCAGAAAAACACCATTGAGAGTAGCTCTTTACAGGAAAAAATTTCCATCTTTGTCACTACCTCCCTCTCCAGTAATAACTAGATGGAGAACATGGTTGGAAGCTACTAGTTCTTATGCAGAGAGTTTCGATAGTTTACAAAATTTCGTTTCACGTTTAAATGATTCTGGATAGTGATCGGCAACTTATATCATAGTTTTGTGCGAGGGATGTAGTAGAAATTCGAAAATATTAGTTTGAAAATTGAATACCAAGTAACAGTTGTTTGTATATTTAGAACAGCGATGCACATACCGCGGCCAAATGTCGATATTTATGCGGTCCGCCAACGAATTTGAAAAATTGTTCGAAAAACTACAAAAGTAGATAAAAATCCGTTCAAATCAATGTTTCTTAACTTTTTATTTTATTCCAACTTTTGTAATTGTTAGTAAGATATGTATCTTTAAGTACCCACTACTTTCTTGTTCAGGTTTACTACGTAGGACAGGTATGCTCCTCGTCGTTCCAAGCATATTGTTACGAGACTAGAAATCTGTCGAACCAACTAGATTACTCGAAGAATCGCGAAACACGCCGGTTTTAGCCCCGAACAATGTGGTAGGTTCTCGATGTTAGGTAACTCGTATAAATACAACGCATCGCCCGTTATCGGAGCAGTTAAGTTTTAACTACGGACAAGCGAACGTTATATTGTTTGAATTGTAATCTGTGAAGAATAAATATTTCGTCGTTCCAACTTGGCATCTACCTACGTAACAATATAATATCAATTTTGATATGGATAAACCAGGCCCCAGTAAGAAACGTAGTCGTTAGGTTGAAGATGAAAATCGACAGTTTCAAGATATTTGGACCGAAAAATACTTTTTTATTTCATCGCATAACAAAAGTGTGTGTTTAATATGCAAGAGTAGTGTTTCTATTCCGAAGGAATATAATGTGAAAAGGCATTATGAAACCCAGCATCATACCTTTACCAAATTAACCGGCGAAAATCGAACGCAAAATATTTCCACTTTACAAAGGGAACTAATAGGCCAGCAAGCTATGTTTACAAAACCAATTCAAGATGCTGAAACAGCTACTGAAGTTAGCTTTGAAATATCTCGAATAATAGCGAAAACTTGTCGGCCTTTTAGCGATGGTGAGTTTGTTAAGCAGTGTTTAGATATCACCGCAAAAAAATGTGTCCGAAAGATGCAAAGAGGTTTGAGAAAATTCAACTAAATCGGATCACTGTTCAAAGAAGACTTACCATATTAGCATCTAATATAGAAGAGCAATTAGCTACGAAATCGAAAAGTTTTGAGTATTTTTCTATAGCACTCGACGAATCTACAGATATAAGTTCCACTGCTCAACTCTTAATATTTTTATGAGGTGTAACGCAAAATTTTGAAGTGAGTGAAGAACTGATTGGTATGAGTTCTTTGACAAGTCAAACCTAGGGGAGTGACATGCTCAAAGCTCTTCTGAAAAAATGTTCTATAATGCATTTGGATTTAACGAAATTATCTGGAATTACGACTGACGGAGCACCTTCAATGGTTGGAAGTAAGTCTGGGATAATAACTATGTTAAAAGAGTATTTACAAACTAAAAACATAGATACCAAGGAATTAATGCAGTTTCATTGCATTATACATCAAGAGGCCCTCTGTTCAAAATTATTGGAATTTGAAAATGTGATGAAAGTTGTAGTACCTACTGTAAACTTTATAAAATCACGAGGTCTCAATCACCGACAATTCACACAATTTCTCGAGGATATTGAAAGCGAATATGGTGATCTCCTGTTTTACACTGAAGTAAGGTGGCTAAGTCGTGGGTTGTCACTAGAGCGGTTTCTAACTTGATAGAAGAAATCAAAATATTTCTGGCGGAAAAGAAAAAGGACGTCACCGAACTCGACAACCCTGATTGGCTGTGTGACTTAGCGTTTCTTGTAGACATCACAAATCACTTGAATGTCTTAAATACGCGACTCCAAGGCGAAGATCAATTCGCAGTTATGCTCTCATGTTTCGTCCTTTCAATGCAAATTGAGTCTTTTCAGGACACAAATCAATTCAGCCAATTACAGCCATTTTCCGAACTACAAAAAAATTATGGAGAAATTCAATAAAACTGATGTCAATTTCGCTTATGTTGAAAAAATTTATATTTTAATACAAGCTTCTCATGATCGTTTTCTAGACTTCAAAAAAGTTAAACCTCTATTAGACATTTTCACCAATCCTTTCAACATTTCACCCGAAAATGCACCGGAATCAATACAGCTGGAATTGATAGACATGCAAAATGATGATAATTTACGAAACAAGTTTAATGAAGGTAATTTACTCAACTTTTACAGTTGCGTTGACAAAACCGCTCATAAAGAGTTGTGAATAAATGCATTGAAATGCGCAAGCTTATTTGGATCGACGTATATTTGTGAGCAAACGTTTTCAGTGATGAAACTTACCAAAACAAAAAATCGAAACCGTCTGGCAAATGAAAATCTGGAAGCAATTTTACGTGTGGCGACAAGTAATGTGGAGTCAAACATAAACAAAATTGTTAGGTCAATGCAATGTCATTCATTAAAATAATAAAACATGAAATATTACATTGTAATGATTACATTACGATTACATAATTACAACAAACATTTCTGAATGTTCTTTTATTTTTATCATTTCTAGAAATTCATACTATTTAAAAATAAAAATATTTGTGTTAATAAGTATTCTTTGTAGTGGCCCGTCCTTGGCTTATAATTTTCCCGAGTGGCCACTGTTCCCTATAAGTCTGTGCATCCCTGGCCTAACCTGTAGAGTTGTATTCAATGTTGTCCCTCGTGTCATTTTTGCCTTAAATCAGATATGCTCGTTGTTTATACAAGGTGTGTATAAATTGGCGGACCCACTACACGTGGCGACATTCTTGGTCAAATTTTGAGTTAAAAGTCCTAATCCTAAAACGATCTATCAGGCTTCCTTTGTCTTCAGAATGAATTTGACAGTAGTAATGTATTTGACTAGAACAACATTAGGCTGCCTACTTATTGTTTTACAACGTAGTCAGATGTGTTTTTCGTCAAAATAAGTTAATAAACAAATATTAAAAACAAACTTTAAAATCAAAAAGAAAACTTTAACGAAGGGATAATAACAACAATTCTTCTTTCTTCTAAATTGTAGCTCTTTCTGTCAACAAATATCGAGTAATAATGCTTATTTCAGACTGAAAGTCCGAACTTTAGGAACCTCGTGCAAAGATATGGAGCATGGTAAAACATTTCCGTATTAGGATTTTGGACTCCGAATTTAACGAAGAACATCGCCGCGTGTAGTGGGTCCGCCAATTTATACACAGCCTGTATAAAGACATACTGCATAATAAACATAAAACAAAAAGAATCATTTATTAATAACCTAAAATACTGCACAGGGTACATGACAAATGTCAAATGTTAGGGCTGCCAACTTAGATATTTAAACAAAATGGTGGGAAATTTATATCCAGCGCAGTCGATGGGCCACCCGTTGTAAGTGCTTTTTCCGGATACACCTGTAACATTAAAGAACGACCACCTGGTATATACAATGCATATTTTGTATTATAAAAGCGGGCAGGATGCAATTAGCATCGGTGAAAGTACAGATGCACAAATTATAACAATGGAAATATCGCATGCGCTACAAATAAATTACACACAAATATGCGAATGTGTTTGTAAAGGTTGTATGTTTTCCTTTAAAGTAAAAAAAAAATGGAACGGTGAGTAAAATTGTAAATGAAGTAGAAAACGCGTGCTACAAATTTATTTCAAGCAAATATCGGGTGATAATTTTTGAATAGTTATGAATATATTAACGCATACACTACAAAAATTACGAACGCTTTGCCGCAATTTCTTTTTTCTTTACTTTCAATTGTATCGTGTGAAATTGGAATCTATTCGTTGCGGTTTGGTTTCATACCTAATCAAAATGATTAATTTTTTTTATAAAAAAGATCATTGAATTAATAATACGCAAGTAATATTATATCCATGTATGGTTTAACCTGTTCAAATCGAAATCGAATTTGCTCGCAATTTATTGCAAAAGATTGAAATGATTGATTGTATTTTCTCCTGTGTTAATTCAATATATATCTGCAAACGTATTAAAGAAATTTGCATTAATTTTTTAATGGTTATAACCCAGTTTGCAGACAGAAAGTCCGCTAAGATGATAGTGGGCTTATTGACAGGGCATTGTAAGCTCAACAAACACAGGGTTGATTGAAGAAATCCTATACCGTAAGGGTAAAAAAACTAAAAATACCGCACAACAATTTGGGTGTGCCGTACTATGGTTGGGAGTGACTATATATCACTGTTGTAATTTGTCAGTTTCGAGTTTTTCAAAGTATTATTTATTGAAAACTGAAAAATCGGAGAGTGTGGCTTTTAAGTGAATAAAAAAATTAAAAACCCTTACCACAATAGAATTTAACAATTCTATATACGTATTTCGACAACCACGTTGTAATCCTCAGTAGAAAAAGCAGTGTAACACTTGAAAGCACAAAAAACACACAACACTCACTGAGCGTTATATTGCACGGCTTCTCGTTTAACACCAAATATTAAAATTTTTAAAAACCTGAATACTACAGAACTTACCTTATTACCGTATTACCGTATTATTTATTAATTTATTGATATAAAATGGCACAATATACCTTTATTAGAAAAAAGCAAATTATAAAGTGATATCACAGAGGTAGTTCAATAAGAAATAGAGTTCATTTATTTGAAGAGACCAATTGCACCACCTTCTGTGATGATAATTATTATACCTGGTCTCCTTATTGAACAGGTACGGTTTACCTATTTGCAACGTATGAATCTAGGGGCCGTATTGACTATAAATTAGGGCCCTATAATATAATAATAAAACGCTGTTAATTTCAAGTATATAATAAAAAATATCTGTACATTGAGTTTATATACAAAGAAAAAATTACAAATCGTGTGGCAACATGTGTAGTGGATACATGTAGATATATAAAGCTAATTTATTTGTAATACACAATAAAATTTTTATGTGTCACCGCATTACATAAATCAGCTGTGATTGAGTCGTCTTGCAAATCGGTGTCTGTGTCTGAATCATATTGCAAATTTATAATCAAAGGTGCTACTATTTTGTATATGCGCATATATTCGTCCTCTTTTGCTATTGCGTGTTTAACAGCATTTTTCCAATTTACAGCAGTTATATGTTCCACAGCATTTGTTATGTGTGTTACACTGCTTTCACTAAATTTCGGTGTTTGATTTGTTCGTCTTATAGTATTTTTCAGTTGGGCCCATATCAATGCAATGGGATTGAAAATGTAATGGTATGGTGGTAAACGCAAAATTCTATGTCCTGCTTCTTTGGCTCTGTTATCCACATAATAATCCTTTAAATATTCTTTTGTCTTCATCATCTCTGTTAATTGGTTTTTTGTATAATGATCCTCAAAATATAAATCATTTGCTTCTAAAAATGTTTTAATATCTTTCTTATTACATATTACATTTTGTAGGAATTTTGGTTTGCTATCGAGAATGATACGGAGCGTTGTCCATCACTATCACACTATCTTTTGGTAAATTTTGCAGCAAAGTATCACAAAACCATTCTTCAAATAGAGATGAGGTCATATCTTCATGCTAATCTAAACTTGAGGATTTAACATTTTTAGCAGATAATAGCGGCTGTCCGATATCCTTTTTCTGACCCAGCATGAAGAATGATTATGCTCTCCCTCTCGAAACCGGCGCGTCCAACTGACACATACTTGAACTATCCACCCAACCTTTGCAAATTGTGTCATAGGT
The DNA here is from genome assembly GCA_935421215.2 of Melolontha melolontha. NCBI lineage: Eukaryota > Metazoa > Arthropoda > Insecta > Coleoptera > Scarabaeidae > Melolontha > Melolontha melolontha. The sequence continues at coordinate 5,864,323 of OW285236.1, read as the reverse complement.
GTCATACCACGTCTCGTCTAAATAATATATTAATTTTTATGTACTATAGTCTGTTTCACCCAAACTTCGAAGTATTGGGTCTTATGGAGAATAGCCTCTCTTATTAACTTATAGCGATGCTCATATAACTATCTTTTTTAACAGTACGACGTTGCATTTATTTTGGCGCACTTTGTCTCTAGGGGAAAATTTTTATTTTGTGATTGTTATATACTCCCTGTCACTTGAAATTTTCGATCTGTCATCTTTTGTGTATATTTCGTTTTGTTTGATTTTCTTTGATTTTTTCCCTTTATTTGTATTAATTCTTCTTGTCGAAACGATTTTGTTTGATTTATGCACATCTACCTATTTTTGCATTAATTATTTTAACTAAATTGAACGTCTTGTAAATACAGATTTAAGACGAGAGTTTTCTAACCTAAAAGGTAAACAACATGCATTTTGAATGTCAAATCGATAAATCAATATCTTACGTATAGCCAATCTATAAATGAAATAACCCTATTGTTAGAAATTAGGCAACAACAAATGCAATCGCCATAAGAGCAATACTTCGAAGTTTGGGTGACATAGACTATAGTCCTAGTTTACTTGACAAGCTGCTAACATCACGAAAATAGAGTGTCATATCGTTAACGACCGACTTTTTAGTAATAGCTGTTTTAATAATTTGCCTGTATTGTTGAGGAGTATAAATAGTACTGTGCTTTCTCAGAACTTTTTCAATTCGACCAAAATCTCGATCACTCTCGATCTTGAACACTTAATATCTCTTTAAATATTGATAGTAGATTTAAGAACTGTTAAATATAGTTAGATATGCACATAACAATATCATTCGCAACAAAAAGTAAATTTTTACGAAAATGTTACTTAACCCCTTCATCCACTTGCCCCTTCAATTATAAAATTTTATAATTGACAGTCTTTACCCTTATTATATATTATATACCATGTCTTTAATTAAATTTTCGTTTAGAAGCCTATGATTTCAATGTAAATTTGGAAACACTGTGGAACAGAAGATTTACGAAAGTCAAATTTTGACAACTGTCATAGTTAAGTCAATTTATTGAAAAGTTGTATTATCAATTAAATTATTTATTATCATGTTTGAAATATACAAAAAGGTTTAATTATATCAATACGTTATGCACGTATTACGCATTTGTTGCAAATGAAACAGACATGCTATATACATATCTGTAACTGTACACATGGACAATACACCTCGTATTTTCAGCATTTACTTTTGCTTAAGACACGTGTTTCTGCCATCTATAGGCGTCATCAGTCAAGCTAGTGAAGCAATGTTAATACAAATGATACAAATCTTTTTAAGAACAGATTTGTATCTGTATATACATTTACGCTGAAATCGCCTACAAGATATAGCAAATTTCGTCCTATTAGGTGGCACTATTTAATAAGTGACATCTGACGGACGAAAGAGACTATGCCGAAAAAGGCGACCTTTCACTTGACCAGCTATGCTGGTACATAAACGAAAATGCGTATAGATGTAGTCCATTAACACGAGCCAGATGGCGGTAAATATACAAAAAGGTTTAATTATATCAATACGTTATGCACGTTGTTGACTCCTCCTAGTTTGAAGGAACCTTTGTTGTATTCTTCAAGCTGTTGTTATCGGAGAATACACTTGTGCACGGGTGTAAGACCGTATACACTTTTTTCGTTCACTCGTTGGTTTGTAAGTAAAATAATAAAATGCAATATGGTATAATCTGTTTATTTATACATATATACATTTACTATAATATGCTAGGTTGTACACTAGTACTTTGTTTATTGACTTATATAAGAAACTGTTATGTTGATGTCTTAAGTTTTGTATTACTCGCTAGTAAGAGCTATAGGAACTCTTCACTAGGAGAAGCTATCGAAGGTAAACTGTTACTCTCTGCGGGACTGATGTCCTGAAGTAAAATCTTACTCACATCCCCACTGCTTATACGAGTGGTAGAAATTACAAAAGGTTTTTTAGATTCATGACGTATAGCAAAGTAATATAAACTTTCCCAACATTTAAGGTATGGTAAACCAGTGTACAATTACTTTTTATTACCTTTTACGATAACCTTGTTGTATACCGTTAAATCCCTTCGGGAAGGCTTATACTTAAAATAATTCACGAATTGGTCTTGACCGTCATAAAACTAGTTACCTAAATGGCATGGTTACTTAGCAAATGCAATTAGGCTTGCTATATACTTTTAGAAATGATATGATTTAAAAAATTATATTTACCGGGCTATTTTTATAATTCGCATGACCTGTAAACTGTTACTGGGAATCAGACCGAACTGCCCAGAATATTCATAAGCGCCTTAAAACGGCTAATGAAATATACACAATATAATTAAATAACGAGTCACAAAATAATGAAATATACAAATGTGAAAAATAGATGAATTGACGTTTTAACACACGTATTACGCATTTATTACAAATGAAACAGACATGCAATATACATATCTGTAACTGTACACATGGACAATACACCGCGTATTTTCAGCATTTACTTCTGCTTAAGACACGTGTTTTTGCCATCTATAGGCGTCATCAGTAAAGCTAGTGAAGCAATGTTAATACAAATGATACAAATCTTTTTAAGAACAGCATAGTCGGCATAGTCTCTTTCGTCCGTCAAATGTCACTTATTAAATAGTGCCACCTTACAGGACGAAATTTGCTATATCATGTAGGCGATTTCAGCGTAAATGTATATACAGATACAAATCTGTTCTTAAAAAGATTTGTATCATTTGTATTAACATTGCTTCACTAGCTTGACTGACGACGCCTATAGATGGCAGAAACACGTGTCTTAAGCAGAAGTCAATGCTGAAAATACGAGGTGTATTGTCCATGTGTACAGTTACAGATATGTATATTGCATGTCTGTTTCATTTGTAATGTTTGAAATACTACACAAGTTTTTCTTGTTGAATGCTATTTCAGAACTGGTAGACTAGTAAATGGACAGTATGCTTTTATGCAATTAATCGATGTATACAGGATTTTCGACAACAGTGCCTTAATCTTGCAATCACGTATGAACAACTAGCTAGTCATTTTCATGGTTGTGTTGACAGATTTCGTGAAACGGGGACTGTATGTCGTAAATCTTGGAGCAGAGCACATAAAAAAAAGATCTGGTCATCGCATTGAAGATGCTCGACATCGGTAATAAAATTGATACATTTAAACGAAATTTAAATCAAGAAATTCAATTCCTGAAAGTAGAACAACAGATTCTGGGACAAGCAAATATCTAATTCAATGAAATTACAATTTTATAATTATATTATTTTTTGCGCATGCAATGCAGTGCAGATAACTCTGTTTATGTTAAACACATTACCTACATTTAATATTCCAAGTAGTGTTTTTCCGCATGAATCAAATTAAATGCAAATAAAAATTACACACTAAAATTTTCTTATCCGCGTCCAGAATAATCCTTTTAAAGCAAGACTGCTAACAATTAGAATAATGTATTTGCATCTGGATTTAGTTGTTTGACTTTAACGACGACGTTGAAATAGATGATCTAGCGTTCCAAAAATATTTACAGTACACAAAATATGAGACAAATATTTGCTTCAAAATACAAGTTTGTATATACATTACAGTTCTAATTTAATAATATTTGATCTCTATTCATGATGTTAAGTGTTTTATTAACATTATAATGCTAAATAAAAAGACGGCAATAACAAGATATACGAGGGTGGATCAAAAAGTCCGTGAGTTTTTGAACGAAAGGTAAAAAAAATGTTTTATTTCTCAACATCTCTTTTGAGCCCAATACACTTCCTCCAACATTTCTCCAAGTTTTTTATCTTTCCAAAAAATTCGAACGATGATTCCATCGTTTGAGCCAAATTTGTTTCCACTGAGCCATTTCTTCAGGTTTAGAAACAGGAAATAGTCACTCTGGGTTAAGTCCAAAAAATATGACAGATGAGGGAGCAATTCGTAGTGGGCTACGCATTACTCCCTCATCCGCCATATTTTTTAGATTAGGATTCATGAAATTGGTAAATAAAACACAACAATCAATAATCTTGATTTAATATATTTTATTTTATAAAAAACGGTAGACAACGATTAATATTTTGTCATTGCTCCAGTAGCTTCTAAAACCTGATTTAACCATGCAGGTATTGATGAAATAAGGACCCTCCAGTGGCGGCTCTTTAATGAGAGCAAGTGAGCAATTGCACCCCCTGGAATTATAAAACAAAACAAACCAAGCGGCGACTAACTGTGAAAGTATTTATTTATTATATATATTATGTATTCATAGTTATTGACGAGGAACGTGGCACGCTAACAACGTACATATACCGATCGTCGTCACAGATATACTGAGCAAAGCCCAACTGTTACTTTGTTAAGGTATTAACATTACATTGATGGTGGGGAGAACTGTATTTTGCCGTACTTCAATGTCGTATAATACATAGCGTTGGAGCAACTGAACCAGACTGCTCTCGGGCGTTGTTACAATGAATACGGTATCTTTTTTACAGAACAACGCGTTTTCGCGGTTAACGTATAATGAAAAAATCGCAGTAAAAAATCTTAAACGGCCGATGCCTCAATTATGTTTAGAAAATAAACAATCTGTTAAAGGTAAAGACGTTATAAGAAAATTCAAAATTAATATTTATCAGAAAAATGACTGGATTTGTGGGTGTGAAATTAAAAATACTTTGTTTTGTTTTCCGTGTCTTTTGTTTGGTGGTGAACCGTCTTGGTCAAAGAACGGAATAAGAGACTTAATTCATCTTAGTGCTAAAATTATTAAACATGAAAATTCCGAAGGGCATTTGAAAAATATACTTAGTCTAAGAATGTTAGGAAAAAATAACATTCAGAATGTTTTAGATTCATCATATAGAAAAGCAATTCAACAACACAATGAAAAGGTAACAAAAAATAGGCATGTGTTAAATTTAATAATAAATTGCATTAGATTTTGTGGCGCGTTTGAACTGGCACTTCGGGGTCATGATGAACAGCAAACGTCGAATAATAAGGGCATTTTTCGGGAATTGATAAATTTTACGGCAGAATTGGATAAATCGCTCAGAGATCACATCGAAGCAGCACCGGTTTTTAAGGGATTATCAAAAACGATACAGAATGAGCTGCTTGATGCAATGTTGAACGTGTATCATGAACAAGTTGCCAGTGAAATTAAAGCAACCGACTTCATATCTGTGATAGCTGTGATCAAGATATATTGTGAACGCGAGACCGGTCGAAAGATTTTGGAAATTTCTTCTGCCTAGAGGACATGATGCTAATTCTTTATATGCCTTCATCCTTAACGAAATTAGTTTACTTGTTGATGACCCAGAAAAACTGATTGCACAGAGCTATGATGGGGCAGCAGTCATGCGTGGTGCTATTAATGGCGTGCAAAGACATGTCCAAGACCAGTATCCAAGGGCTAAATTTGTACATGGTTATGCACATCAGACAAATCTAATTATGTCACATGCTACATCGAGCAGTAGTAATTGCAGAATTTTTTTTACAATCTGACGGGATTATGTACATTTTTCTCCACTTCACCACAACGAGCTGCAAGATTGGAAGAATTCCTTCAGAGAAAACGCTTACCTCGTTCTTCAAAAATAAGATAGAACTTCAATTCTAGGACAGTGAATACAATATATGAGCACCGAGAAGAAATAATTGAAGCTCTAGAACAAATCGAGGGAGAAGCTAGTTTACAAACTACCATTCATTAAGCTAGTGCCAATTTGCGAATTTTAGAGGAGGAAAATTTTATCTATTGGTTAACTTTCTTTCATAAAATTATGCCACATGTGGACATATTGTTTAATTACATATCAATAATCAATTACAAAATGTCAATACAGATGCCTTAAAAATCAAGAATAAGTTAGATAATTTTGAACGCGCTATTGGAAAAATACGAACCGAAATCGCTGACACAGATAATCAGTTGGTTAAACAAAATGACCCAGAACTGACGCCTTGACCATCAAAGCGGCGAAGAGTAACTGATGGTAGCCAAAGAAGGAGGGAAACTATTGAAGTGTGCGATATTATTTTGCTAGAAATAAAAACTAGGTTTTGGTATACAGGGCACTTAATATTAGCAAACTTAATTTCTTTTAAACAGTTCTCCTCTTTTCAAAAAAAAAATCCGGAAGATTGCCTTAAAGAAGCTGTAAAATTTTATCCATGCCTCAATGAAAGCAGACTACGAACTGAATTAAACGTTCTATATTCTAGAGAAGAATTTAGGCAAAATATAGAAGTCAGTGCTGTAGGTCTGCTAGGTTTTCTGTTGGATGGATTAAGCGACACCTTTAATGAAGTTGTTACGCTTTTAAAAATTGTCATTACAATCCCAATGACAACATCCGAAGCGGAACGCCAGTTTTCACGGCTGAAGAGAATAAAAACTTTCCTGAGAAATACAATAAAGAGGAGAGATTAAATGCCCTTACTATGTTATCTTGTGAAAAAGAATGTATAAATGATTTCCCAAACTTTAATGAAAAAGTGATAGAACTGTTCTGCAAGTCAAAGACAAGTAAAATGTACTTCGTTTATCGTCAGATGTAATTAAACTGTGTAGTGTAATATTTACTATTCCCTCAAAACAAACTACAATGAACAGTACCTATCTGGAACAGTACGTCGGTGAAATTTATAAGGATTGGGTAAGCGTTTTTGAATTACACTTTTTAATTTTTAAATTATGCACTCCCTATGTGAACCACCCCGAGCCGCCACTGGGACCCTCTAATAATTTTTATCTAGGCTCAATTCCTTCGAAGTGTTTTCAATAACCATCTACAATTCTTTGTCGTTTTGAGGTCGGAAGTTTCGTTTATACATTTTTTGACTAATAAACCGCAAACGTTCTTTATCGAGTTTAGATCAGGACTGCACGAAGGCCAAGGCAATAACTCGATATCATTCATCCCAAGCCACTGCATTATCATCCAAGCTGTATGAACGGAGCAGTTATCTTATTGGAAGATGAAGTTATTGTTGGGAAATATTTGGTCCGCTGAAGGTAGCATAATGTTTTCCAATATATCAAAATAAACTTGCCCATTCAAGCGACAACCAACACGCCACGCTATACCCAGACCATACGCACGTATCCATGCCCAAATATTAACCGCAAATCGTCCAGGTCTGTTCCGTGAAGACACATATCTTTCATTGTATCGCGAATTGGGTGGATGGTACATGCGGATACGGCCGTCAAGAGTAGACTGGAAAATCTTCTCGTCAGAAAAAATTACATTGTTCCAAAATTGAAGAGATAAACATAATTTAAGCAAAATAGGATACGTAATAGCTCCTGTCTTTCCGTCAATATAATTTTCCTATCACTTGCTGAATTTTTCAAATTGGAACTTTTAACCTTTCAACCATTTAACCGTTGACTGGGAAACCAGAAAGTTTGTTGCAGTAAATGCATCTCTCGCTGTCTCAAATGGATTTAAGACAGCTTCATCTTGATCAATAGTCGAATTTTCCGAATCTTCTTTTCTTCTTAACTTTCTTCATGTTCCCATCTTTTCTTCACCTCATGACTGAACTTTTATCAATACCATAATAATTTGCTACCTTTCTTATAGACCATATTTCCTCTAATTTAGAAAGTATTCAAACTTTTTAATTTTCCGTTAATTTTGGCATTTTAGTTGTTTGACACTGACAAATCATAAGTCAAAACCAGTCTAAACCAACTTACTGTCGCGAGCAATAAATTCTGGTCGTCAATGTACTTCAAAATTTGACTAGATTGTCACAAATTGTAAATCCCCCCCGATAATGACTATGTCGATGAATTTTACAATGAAAAAATGACAATTATTGACATGCAACATGATTATATGTTATGACCTTTACGACGGTTATACAATTCCATTGCGTCAAAGCATGACTTTGATGACCAGAATTTATTGCTCGCGACTGTATAGCAAGCGCCAATTAAGTTGGCGCAAGGAGGGGGTGCGCAGAAGCCGTTTTTAAAAACGTGCACCCCCACTACTCAAGTAATTGTCAATACATTTATCATTGACGTTTGACAGAACATAATGTCTTTGCTAGGGGATCATAAAGTGACACACGTTCAGAGGATAGAATTATCTGACATTTGATGTAAAACCAAATACAAATCTCCCCACTACTTTTAATCCTGCGCGAACTTACCCCTCCTCGCGCCAACTTAATTGGCGTTTGCTATACTTACTTAATCTTCAAGCCTTTATTCCCTATAGAGCGTTTCACGCCCACGATGAAGTATGGGCTCTTATGGAGCATTCCCCTCTTTTATTTTCTTTAAGAAATTGCATCGCGCTATCCTTTTCCACCGCTCTCTATGTCGAAAATTTATATTAATTTTTATTGGGGATTTTTAATTCGTACAGATAACCAGACTGCTACAGTACAGTAGTTTGTTCACTTTGTTATCTTGTCAAGTGTCAAATTGTTCCTTTCCGTATTTTTATTAAATATTATTTGTTGTTCTTCGTTCTTGTTATATTGTTATAGTGTTATTATATTATATACCTTATATTCTTATTATTATATATTATATTCTCTCTCTCTTTATTATATTCTCCCATTGTTGTTTACAAAAGTTTGTGGTAAGTTGGAATGTGAAGGAAATGTGCTCGTAAATAAAAACATTACCGTTACAGATTCTAAACTCAGTAATGGAGCCTGGAGAGAAAAAATCACGAAGGGGTGAATGTTTTAGTCGAAGAGAAAAGCAGATGATACTAAATGTTTTTAATCATTTTCTTAAAAAACCTATGACTGTTACTGCTGCTGCTGCTGAAGCAAGTGAAGCACTACATTGTTCAGTACACAGCATATACAACATGAGAAAGGAACAAGAAAATGGGCCGTTGTTGAGTCCAAAAAAAAACAAGCAGAAGAGAAAAGGGGTACAAGTAAATGCTCGTCTACACCGTTATGATGAAAATATACACGCACTTGTACGACAACAAGTTCATAGATTTTTCATGCAAAACATACCACCCACTGTGAATACCGTTCTTGCTACCATCAACAATGACAATGATCTCCCTACTTTTACACGATCAACATTGTATAGACTTTTGAAAGATATTGGATTTGAATTTCAAACTGTTAAACGGAAAAGCATACTCATTGAACGAGATGATATTATAAGATGGAGACACAAGAATCTGCGAGATATCAAGACATTTCGAAATGAAGGTAAAGTTTCTTTGTTCTTTATATAAAAGCATTTACCAAAATAATATTTGTTCCAGGTAGGTGTATAGTTTACACAAATGAGTCGTGGGTTAATGTAGGACACACAGTAAGTAAAGTCTGGCAAGATACTATAATAAAAAGTACTCGAGAAGCATTTGTTCGAGGATTGAGTACAGGATTAAAATCTCCGAGTGGTCTTGGTCCTCGCTTTGCATTAGTACATGCTGGCAATGAAAATGGCTTACTTTCCGGTGCCTAATTAACATTTTTATGCAAGAAAAATACAGCTGATGCACATAATGAGATGGATGCAGATGTTTGAAAAGTGGTTCATTGAACATTTATTGCCAAATACTCCTGAAAATTCTGTAATTGTTCTAGACAATGCATCGTACCACAGCAGAAAGGTTGAGAAGATACCTACAAATGCATGGAGAAAAGAAAATATAATTGACTGGCTGACTGAAAAAAATATATCCGTTGAAGATAATATGTTAAAAAGAGATTTGTTGTTTAGTGTATCACAAGCAAAATATCAATATGACAAATATAAGCTTGATATGTTGGCGAAAGATGCTGGCCGAGAAGTTCTAAGTTTACCACCTTACCATTGTGAGCTGAATCCAATAGAGATGGTTTGGGCCCAAGTGAAAAATCACATAAAGATGTGCAACACTACGTTCAAAGTAAAAGATATGGCACCATTAATTACGAGTGCCTATAGTAATATGACAGCTGACAATTGGAAGAATTATATTCAGCATGTAAAAAAAATTGAAGAAGAAATGTGGATTGTCGATGGATTGCAAGATGATGTTGAGGAGTTTATCATCCATGTAGAAGACTCAGGTTCAACTGATGATATGGAAGACGATTTATTAACTGACCTTGTCGGCTATTCGAATGCTGCTTCAACATCCAGTGGATTGTAGGTCTGTTCCAAGAACGAATCTCTGACAGTTTGCATCTCTTTTAGCCAATTGGTAGGCAGTGTTATAGTACACGATGGTGGCTGTAAAACAGATTTAAATTCCGATTCACTAAAAATAATAGGGATTCTTCTCGGAACAAACCTATAACTACTGTTACTACAGCAGTCAAGTTTTAATTTAATTTAAAAAATAAGGTTTTTAAGATGTTGATATTTTTATGTTATTGGTTAAATATATTGTGATGTTGGGCCTTTGGGTAGCCCACGGGATAACAGGTAGGGCGACTTATGGTAAAGTAAGACACTCACGAAGTTTGGGTAACATCGTATAAATAATATTTAACACTTAAAACTGGATAACGTTTATATACATTATGATATACTTATCATTAATATTATTACTGTCTATCTAAAGAGAGTATAAAAGAGGACATGATTCTGGTTAAGAATCTGACTCTTGTTTAAGACTGAATATGTGAACGTGACTGTGAATCTGTGAATGTCTGAATGTCTGTCTCTTGCATTACTCTCGTTATATATCCATTAGATCATCCTCGTACTACTTAGGGAATATTATACAACCCTGACATGCAGCTTGTGTTTGCAAACAACTCGCGTGAGCGAGGACGTATTTGTAACACGCGTTACACTTGCGTTACGGGAACGAGGCTGTGACCTGGTTGGGATTGTTTGCATACACACAAATTGCATTGCGTTATCACACCACCCTTCCTGGGGGTTAAGAAAAATAACGCTGAGGTGTTTGTTTTTCTTATGTTAAAATCTATACCTTTCTTATTCTTGTAGTACGGTGATCACTAAAAATATGACATATACTATTAACCTTAAAAATAGTTGCTTATTTATTACATGTATACAAGTTTCTTATTTCCTACTAACATATTTACACTTATTCTAACACTTATACTAACTGACATATTTGTATTTGCTTTTAGGCGTGATAATGCTTAAGGCGGTTTTTGTGTATTTCGGTGTCTTTACCGTTTATGCAAACTGTTATGTTTGGCGGCTTGTCTGTTTCAGTTACTATAAAGGGGCCGTTATACAGTGACTCAAGTTTATTCCCTGCTTCGTTTTTTATTAAGACCTGATCGCCGACACAAAAGTGTGTGGGCCTGCGATTCCTATTTAACTTTTCTTGCCTCTTAACTTTCGATAGGATCAAATTATGTTTCGCATCGTGCAGGGCTGTCTGGAGTCTGTATTTCATTTCTGCGGCGTAATTTTCAAAATTGAATAGCGGTTCTATCGCGTTCGTTATTGATGAAGGTAGGGGATTGTGTTTACCGAAAACTAACTCATGCGGTGTATATTTGGTTTCAGTATGCACTGTGTTATTAAACGCAAAGCACCAATAAGGTATCCAAGTCGACCAATTGTCTTTATGGTTATCTAATTGGATTCGTAGATACGCTCCGAGATTCTTATGTGTATTCTCTAATGCGCCTAACGTTTCGTGGTGGTAAGCAGTTGATCTCAATTGCTGTATTCCTAACAGTGAGCAAGTTTCCTTGAAAACTGCAGCCATAAACTCTGTTCCTTGGTCGGAAGCTATCTGTTCGGGAATAGCGTATCTTAATATAAAATTCTCGACCAGGGCTCTGGTTACTGTGGCAGCTTCTTTGCTTTGAATAGGATATGCTTCCACGAATTTTGTTAGTTCGCATTGGAGTGTCAAGATGTACTTGTTCTCCTCGTGGTCTTGGTTTAATGGACCTACTAGATCTACAAAAATCTTTTGGAAAGCGTATGACGATGTGGTCGTTACCTTGATTGGTTCTTTGTTTGGTATTGAGTGCTTGTGTTTTTGGCAATCACTACACCGTTTCACGAATGATTCGATGTCGTGCTTTAGTTTTGGCCAATAATAAAACCTTTTGATCTGGTTAAATGTTCGGTTTACTCCTCCGTGTCCTCCTGTACGTAGCATATGATAATCGTTGATGATTAGTTGCTGTGTTTCGTAGTCTTCAATTCTTACCACTCCTCCTATTACGTTTATCTTTAAATCGTTTGGCTCTCTCTTCTTCCATGGAATAAAATTTCTCAGGAAGTCGCTGTTCCTGGAATTGTCTTTGACTATACATATTTCCTGTATGTCGTGTCCTGCGCAGAACTCCTGGAGCGTAGCCAATAAGCGCATGTACTGCTGGGGACTCATTGTAACTACAGTCTCCTTCATAAAAATTGTGAGAGCATCTTCGTCGTATAGGAATACTTCCTTGGAACGCATGCTTGTTCCGTTACGACGTTGGAGGGAATTGAAGCTTGCCTTGTCTATCACTCGAAGTTCGATAGATCCCGCTGGCCTTTTCAACAGTTCCACAACCCCGGGGTGGCCTACCCTGGAGCCGGTGGATTCTGTGACTGCTGGGTTCGTAATGGTGTGATCGGCAGCTACCTGTCTTGACTGAGCTCTAGTCGTAACAAAAATGCTGTCATTAATCCCATTACTAACCTCCTTCAAGTCGTTGGAATCTATCTCTATCCGTGATAAGGCGTCTGCGACTACGTTCTCTGAACCCTTAACGTAATTGATGATAAAATCGTATTCTTCTAACACTAATCTGAATTTCGTAAGACGGCTAGACGGGTTGGTCATTCCAAACAAATATACTAATGGCCTATGATCTGTGAAGATCTTGAATTTTCGACCATATAAGTAAGGCCTGAAATGCTTCACTGCCCAAACCACGGCTAATAACTCTTTTTCAATTGTGCAGTAGTTCCTTTCCGCTTTGTTTAGGGATCGACTGGCATAAGCGATTGGCCTGTCGTTGCCGTTGGATAGCACTGCACCAATTGAGTAGCCGGATGCGTCTGTTTTTAGAGTAAACATATTATCCGCATCGAAATCTGGATATTGCTGTAGGGCTAGCTTGAGCTTTTCGAATGCCTTTTGTTCCACATCGGACCATGTAAAAATCACATTTTTCCTTGTAAGGTTGTTCAAGGGGTTCACGATGTTGGCAAAATTTGGAATGAAACGTCTATAATAGTTGGCGAATGCGACAAATCGTTTTACGTCTTTTGCGGAACCGTGTATTCCATTAAGGCTTTTACGTTGGAAGGGTCGGGTGAGACTCCTTCCGCCGAAATGACGTGTCCCAAATATAAAATTTCCTTTCGTAAAAAATCGCATTTGCCTGGGTTAAGTTTAAGATTAACCTTTCTTAGCCGTTCCAGTACTCTAACTAAATTCAGATTGTGTTGTCGGAGATTGTTGCCGAAAACTATGAGATCGTCAAGATATATGAAACATTGTTCGTAATTAAGTCCTGACATTGCTATTGTCATGGCTCTAGAAAAAGCGCTACTACTTGTTTTTAGTCCCATTGGAAGTCGACACATTTGGTATTGATCTTTGCCGGTAGTAAATGCTGTGTAGGGACGGCTTTTGGGCTCTAATTCTATCTGGTGATAGCCTTGTGCTAAATCTAAATGAGAAAAATAGACTGCGCCTGAAAGCGAGTCTAAGATCTCGTTGATTGATGGCAATGGGAATTTGTCATCGACTATCTGCTTATTTAACAAGCGGTAGTCGATCACTATCCTCCACTTCCGGTTTCCGTCCTTATCCTTTTTCTTGGGAACTAATAATAGTGGGGATGACCACGGTGACTTTGCCTTTTCTATAATGCCATCGGACAAAAGTTTCTCTACTTGTCTGTCGATCTCATGTTTTTGCGAATGTGGCAATCGATAGGGTTTAGAATATATCGGATTTATCTGCGGGTTAACCTGTATGTCTCCCCTGTATATGTTCGTGTGCGTAAGCTTATCTGAATCAAGGAAAAACACGTCGCAATACTTAGCGATAATTTTTTGCATCGTAATGTTTTCTTCTTTGTTTAGATGTGAGGTGTTTACTGTTTGTAAAACTTTGTCGACGCGTTCGACTGATTTAGTGTCATTACACCTGAAACTGCAGACGTTGTATTTATCAAGGTCTGTTACCGTAGGAGCGAAGTTCTTCAATGTCGCGTCGCTATCTCTTGTATTCAATATTCTTACGGGCACTAAACCATTTTTTGGGGTTACAACAGAGCCTGCTATAAATATACCTGGGGCAGCTTCCTTCTGGGAAACTACACAATCGCTACACGTACTTACTTTAAAATATTTGATTATTTCACAACGAGGCGGAATATTAACAACCGTGTTCTCGTCGGAATGCATTGGTAATGTAATTTGCTGACCTTCAATTGAAAACGTAATATTATATTTCTCGTAGTCTATAACGGTGTTGTATTTGGCAAGTATGTCGGAACCGATGATACCTATAAATTTTTTATTGTTTACATTGTCTAATACTGCAAATTTGTGCCTGACCTTGGCCTCGCCTAGGTTTAGCGTAATGAAAGCGGATCCGTGTGTTTGTGTTTTGCCGTTGATGCCGACTATGTTTACCTTCTGTGTTTTATCAACAATTATGTTTGTATAAATAGAATTTAAAAATATAACACTTATCGAAGCACCGGTGTCAACTAGAAATAGATTGTCTTTATTATTGAAATATGAATTAATATATGTTAAACCGTCGAGGTTAAAAAAATGTTGACTGGAATCTGTTTTTAGTTGACTACTCTTCGAAAAAATTGATTATCGTTATTATCGTCGCGCTGGGTCGCGTTTGATGATACAGCGAATACTCTGTCGCGGCTATCGCGTTTGTCGCGCCTTACAAATTTCTTTCTATAATTTTGATTATAATTGCCATGTGTATTGTCATGTTGAAAATTTCTTCGTCTATTATCGTTGTTAGTTTGCCTATATCTTCGGTACCGATTGTCTTTGGCTTGTGCATGATTAAACGTAGTTTTTGAATTATTAAACGTAGCTTTTCTTGAGAAATGATAAATTGCATTGCTTGCGGGGTTGAGTATCTGTTCGTTTGCAGCCTCCTGAATCGCGTCGCTTAATGTGCTAGGGTTGCGAGCTTTTATTAATAATTTTATGTTGGGGTCGCGGAGTCCATTTGCGAATGTATTAACTGCAATTTGTTCATTTGCAGAACGGAATTTATCTACTAACGTGTCGTCATCGCCTGCTTGCGTGATTGATAATTGCGCGAGCAGATCTTCTACTGTCTCGCCGTATTCGTTTATCGTTTTCGCGCCCTGTTTCGCATTGTATAATTGTGACGTTAATGCTGCGACCGATTTTTTCGCAATGAAATAGCGTTTCAAGTCTGTAATTAAAGCGGCATTGCTGGGGTATGTTTTGAGTAACCTTAATTTTGCTTTAGGGGATAACCGTGTTTTTAGAACGTATTTGGTTAAACTTTCCTTTCCCGCGTTATTTAACAAAGCGTCATATAATTCGATCGAATCTATAAGTTGCAGAGTTACTTCTTCTTTACCGTTCATTACAGGTAATAAACTTGAGGCAGTCCGTAAATCAAAATTCTCAGCCATGTTGCCAATTGTTACATTTAAATTACTTAATCTGTTATTTAAAATTTCGGTAGCCTCATCTAACGTCGCGGTAATGTCTTTAATACAATTTTTAGTTGCCTCCCGGGTACTTAAACTATGTGCTACTTTATTAAAATTGTCCCTTATTTCATACAATCTAAGGTTAAAATTGTCTATTAGCGCTTGTTTGCGCTTAATTACGTTAATATCACTCTTATTACTAACATTGTCTTTCCTTAAATTACTAAAAAATACCTTTACTTCTTCGTATATTTGTGTGAATTGGTCGGGGGCGGACATGGGTGTTAGACTAGACCTTCTCCTGGCTTCGGTGGAACTCCAGTTGAACCTGAGCGGATAGGGCCTTCGTCATCCTCTTGTTCACGTGCCGGTATACACCGTAGCAGCAGCAGGACGTTAATATTACCATAACTCCCACGAATGCCACTACGCCGAGGATGTCGATGGTGTCTACGTTGTTTTTTATGTTGGCGTCATTGCCAGCGATGATTACCTCTTCCTTCGTCGCGTAATTGCCCATTTCGTGATCTTGACCTGCTACACTGTAGGTTTTTCCTTCCTTGGTCCGTTCCGGCTTCCTACATGTTCCCTGCAGTCTTAATTGACTGGCAGAATGGTCCTGAGCCGTAGGTAGGCAGAATCGCCATGTGATGTTGGGCCTTTGGGTAGCCCACGGGATAACAGGTAGGGCGACTTATGGTAAAGTAAGACACTCACGAAGTTTGGGTAACATCGTATAATTAATATTTAACACTTAAAACTGGATAACGTTTATATACATTATGATATACTTATCATTAATATTATTACTGTCTATCTAAAGAGAGTATAAAAGAGGACATGATTCTGGTTAAGAATCTGACTCTTGTTTAAGACTGAATATGTGAACGTGACTGTGAATCTGTGAATGTCTGAATGTCTGTCTCTTGCATTACTCTCGTTATATATCCATTAGATCATCCTCGTACTACTTAGGGAATATTATACAACCCTGACATGCAGCTTGTGTTTGCAAACAACTCGCGTGAGCGAGGACGTATTTGTAACACGCGTTACACTTGCGTTACGGGAACGAGGCTGTGACCTGGTTGGGATTGTTTGCATACACACAAATTGCATTGCGTTATCACAATATCTATATTGCAGTATTTTTGGTATGTTTATGGTCTACACAAAAAAACTTTTTATGATTATTGCTTGTATTCTAATAGACAAATAAAACTATTTTTTATAATAAAGGAAACCAATATATATATATATATATATAAAATAATTGTTTTAATTCTGACAAAACAAACCTTGAGTATACAAATGGTGTGTTTGTTAAACCAAATTATAACTTAAACATACAATTTTAAGTAGTTTGTTAATATAATGATTTACTTTTCATATACATTAACTAGAATGATATTTCACTCTTATTTAGTTTTTCTTGGCATCGAATATATTATAAACAGATGCAAACTAAGAATAATAATTTTAAAATTTTGTTCATTATAAATACAATTAAGGTTATGTCAATACAATACTATTGACAGCAGGCCTGATTAACAGCAATATAGGTTTGTTGGTAGGAATGAGTTCGCGACTTGGCAACTATGTACGCTATCTCCATATGGCCTGTACTTCATCATGGGCGTTAAACGCTCTATAGCAGGTGTAATGCTGTACGGAGCTGAGTCAGGACTTCAGTTTCTTTTTATATATCTCTTTCCATTCTTTTCTGTTTTGCATCCTGTGTCTCACTTCACTCCACTCAACACACCTTTCCCTAGCCGCATTTCTAACATCACTCCACGTTTTTCTAGGTCTTCCTTTCGTTCTTCGCTTGTATCTTCTTGCTTCAAAGACTCTTCTTACCGACTTATCTTCCCCCATTCTCAATACATGTCACAACCATCTCATCTTCTATTAAGTTTAGTATTAGACCTGTTTTCAGATTACTTTAATGTCGGTTTTTTTTATTTTATCCATTCTTGTTTTGCCATAAATTTTCGGCAAAAATGTTTCAGAGCCAAATATCAAGATCGGAGTGGCTACTCTCTTAAATATTTCAGTTTTTATCTGTTTGGGTATTTCGTTTTTTATCTAGAAACGAGTTCTTCATTGACCACTGTTCCTGTTCTTTCAGTGATTTCTTCCTCCAATCTACCATCTTGTGTTACTTTCGTTCCCAAATATTTAAACTTACTAACTTGTTCTAATATTGTGTTTCCAAGTTGTATTCGATTTTTCTTTTCTACTTATAACCATTGTTCTTGTCTTTTTAACATTTATTTTCATATTTCTTGCTTCCAAACTGCTATTAACTATTCGTATGTTTTCATTTAGTGTTTTTTCGTTTCTGGAGATCAGCACCTGCGTACATCAATTCGGTGATCTTTATATCTTCCATTCTCCAGTGTCCTACTTTATGTTGGTTGAAATTCGTTTTAGCCGCGTTAATTCTCTCATCTAACATTATTGAGAAGAGTAACGGACCCAAGATGCAACCCTGTCTTACTCCTTTTTTGGTTTCAAACATATTGTAGTGAACTTTTCCCCGAAGAATATTTTTTAAAAAACATTTATTGAGTATGTTACATTTATTTTCACATGCACATTTGTTTATATTTTGAATTATGTTTACATATTTATTTGGATTTGTTTTGTTGACCGCACCTGTACATTTATATGGAACAGGAAATAGTTCGACTAGGGGTATGATATTGTATTAGATGTGCTTGATGTCCGATCTTATTTTTCCGGCTGGTCAGAGATATCTTGTCTGTTGAACTATATGGTCTAAGAAATAAAAAACTCATTTTTCATTTCTTCATTTGATTTAAATTCGGTTTATTTTGTTTGTTTGCTTTGATGTGATTTAATTTCATATTCGTGTCATTACGAGTTTTGGTTTTCTCGTATATTTTTTATATTTAAATTTTATACTTGATGTCTCTCGTATTTAGTTTTTTCTGTGAGTGAAAATTGTTACGTTAACGTAAGTACTTTTCATATTAGTATTATATACATTCTATTCATTGTAACTCGATTATAATTGTTCCAATTTGTAATTTTCATTTATTGTTGTAATTATTAGTTTTAAAATATAGATAGTTAAGAAAACTACCCTATTTTTATGAGGGAGTTTTTTGTCACGTTATTCTAGAATAATTTTTGAAAGTCAGGATTTTGGTGGGAGATTTTATACTTGTGTTTAGTGCGCATGAGTAAAGTCATTTACGAGTTTTGACGTTTAGTCTATTTACGTTTGAATTTGGGGTTTATAATTTAGATTTTGAATTTGAGAGTTTTCTTAATGATCTATTAGTTATATTTTTGCTCGCGATTCACAGGAGGCTTTTCATTGTGTGCGTGTTTTTATCACACAATCTTTTTCCTCCAAGCTTTTGTTTAATGACGCATTAGCTCTCTTTACATTTTGTAAAGAGTATTTTTTATTTATTTTTTTTAAATAAAATTGTAAATTATCACTGTGATTTTTCTTTATTGACACATTATTTTTTCCACTTTCTCGCTCGAGGGAGAGAGAGCCCTGGATAAAGCAGTCTCAAGCAAGTAGAATTTTCATCTGAACTAGTTCGGACATATTGCCATGGATTTTTCCCCGAAGAAAGAAATTAAAAGACACTATAAAAGACAATATATTTATGTACATTTTATTCCAGAGAGATAATTATAAAGATTTGATATTTTATGTAAAAATTTATTATAATGTGTATTTTTGTCCACAACTGTAGAACGTACGGGTCTGTGGCATGTTTGCAGTTCGCGCCAATTTGGAAGTTATAATATATATATATATATATATATATGTGATAAACGTAATGTTAATGAGAATTAATAATCAATAAATTCTCACATTACTGCCAATGCCGCTCTAATTCGTTGCATTAATTTGCAGCACACATTTTTTCGTATATATATATATATATATATATATATATATATATATATATATATATATTGTAGCTGTTTTGATTTATATTTATGTTAGGTAGGGGTATCATGCTGTTTCCAGGATCTTCATGCTTTTAGAGATTTGGTAGTTTTTGTGCAGATAGGTCGTGTTTTATTTGCAATTGGATAGAACTTAATTTTATTCAATTTAAATTTTGGGATAAAGTCGGTTTGTGGTTTGATTGGTGTTTTGATGTGTTAAGTTAATTCTCGAGTGATTACGAGTCTTTAAACTTGTAATTTTTATTTAATTTAATAGACCTATCTGAAAAAAAAAAATCTCTCATTTTAGTGAATTGGATAAATTAATTAATGTATGTATATTTTTCGTAATATAAGTTAAGTATATAGAAGAGCTCAATAATTCAGTAATTTTAGATTTGTAAAACTGTTGTAATCAGAGAAAATATCGAGAAAAGTTATCAGATTGTATTTTTTTTGAGTGGTTTTTGTTCAAATAAAATATTTTAGTACGTTAGTAGGCGGGAAAACTTATTTGCTTCATGTATGTGTTGCGCATGATTAAATTTTGGTTGCGTGCGAAAATAGATAATTTTCTATTTTGACGTTTGATTTGTTGGGTTAACGTAATTGTTGACATCTGATAAATTTTGTTTATATTTAATTAAAATTGTTTGCTCGCGGTCAATTTCGTTGAGGTTTTTTAACTTTTGCTTTAATATAGCATCAAAGTTTTTCCTCAACTTGATAGATGGTTCAAAATAACTTTACACTTTGTAAAGTTGATTTTTTTTATTTTTTTTTTTTAATTAAAAATATAAGGGGGGAAATGTTTGTTTAATTATCTTACACCTATTCTTTTAATTTTATTACACATATCCATCCGGATAAACTCTGACGATCAAGGAGCTCTATGAAGGCGCACCAGACTGAGCATAGCAGGGAATCTATTTTGCAGTGTGAATTGAAAGTAAATAAGCAATTAACATCACAATTCACTGCAATATGTATATTGTGGATGAACAGTGGAATATCCTTTAAGCAAACCCACAGTTCACAGCAATATGTGGTTTTTCCTGTTTAACTCTAACGAAGTTCCTAGTTTGTTTATACAGTGCTTTCATGCCGTTTATCATTTTGTCACTTACGCGCCTTTTTTCTAGTATTCTCCACATGTCGGCATTTCTAATTGTTCCTTAATCAACTTAATGTATCGAAAAATAGGTGTACGTGATTTTTCAGCACACCACCGTACATATAAACAAGGATTTTGTTGTTTGATTAGTTAAATTTTCTTCAAGCCATCGTAAAAACGTTTTGTACGCTCCGTCAATTAGATTTTTCCTAACATTCCTAATTATACTAAATTCCAATGAACAACATTGTACATTAACAATATCCCCCGAAATATTAGCATATCAAGGAAGCAATTTTTGTAAATAACTTTTTAAAAGCACTTTACTTTGCGTTCGCCTAATTGCGTAAATATTTTTCTTTATAACGGCCTAAATTTAGCACAATGTCATTTTTAATCACAAAGAATTTTGTCTTTCGAAGGCCATATTTAGCAAAACAAAACACATTTCGATTCTAGTTATTTTGTTGCCTGTTATTGTTGCCAGAACTCCATTCGACATAGCAAACGACAATTACGTTCACCTCGTTCTTGATCTGGCATTTTCGATTCCCATCACACAATCCCCACACAAACAATATATAATCGACACTGAGAGATAGAATCGATTAATTAAATCGACAGAGCTAGTCGAAAAGAACCGTATATGTACACGGTATAGCCTTGTCTTATTTATAAATAGTCAAGGGTACATCAAGTCATCTTTAATAGATAGGTACAGTGCGTTCGATTTACTTAGACGAATTCCGTCGCATGCCGATATCTACTTCGGTCACGTTCGTGTTATGCAAACGAGAAACACAAAGTGAGCAGATCATGCTGTAAAAATAAATTCGAACACTTTTATTTAGGTAAAGAATTCACAACAGTAGAACAAAACATTTACAATTATAGCTTAATTAACTATTTACAACATATTAATTTAAAGAAGTAGTAAATGATACGATAAATGTAGTTAATAGGAGAAGTATTTTATAGCATAGTTACAATATGTATTAAGCCACTTTCAGAATCGTTATCAGACTCTAAATAATCGCCATCATCAGATGTGTCGCCATTGACTTCTCTTGTGTTGTTACATAGAGTAAAAATTTTGTTGTTCTATTTGGATTCGTCTGTTGCACAAAAATAAATTATTATTATTATTATATTATTATCAGTGAGCGGACTCGAGCGATTAATGATTCATAGCCCATAGGCGTCTACCTTGTATTCGCTGTAAGCGATCCGTAAGTTTCGAACAAGTTGATACGTTTGGTCACCTTATAAGTGACACATACCTACATATGCAGTTAATATGTATCTGTTAATTCACAACAGGGCGAATGATATAAACGGTTTGGTAATCGGCAGCAACTACTGCTGAAACAAAAGTAATGCTGACAAGCGAATTGCGTATATAATTTTGAAAAAAATAATTTACAAAGAACAAAACTCAAAACTATGTATTTTATGTGAAACATTGAAAGTGTAAAACATTACTATGAACAACTAAAGTTTGTTCAAGGTGTTTCTGTGTTAAATTAGTTCTTTTAGATGTTAAAACGTGTTTAAAAATTGACAATGTCCGTTCCACATCACAACTAATGATGGGTGCGTGATTAAAAGGTTGAAAAAGTCCACCATACTTCGAATATACAGATTTTTCAACCAGCTCTGTGCAGAATTGATATAATATATTCAAATCTAGATTTCTGCTAAATATGGTATCAACTTTTTGTCTCAGTTTTGAGAAATATCTTTTTAAATGATGAAACTAACTTATCAACATTATCAACTTACAACAAAATGACCCCTGATGGATTCACATACTCTGTAGTGCATATGCTGCACAGGTAACGTGTGGCATATTGGGTAAGATTGCTTTAATAACTTCCCTGTTCTTAACATATAAGCTGCCGCATCAGTCAAAAATAATAACATCTTGTCTTTATAGTTGTTATCCGATGACAAAATATTATGAATAGGGGAAGTTGGGGGAATGGTGGCCACCAGGGTAATAGTAGCCATCGATTATTTTTATGGTAAACGTTTTTAAATGAATTTCAATAGGTGCTGCCGTCTATAAATGTCTATTTGAATTGCCCCACCGAATTATAGTGATATGCGACTCGATCTCTAATAACTAGTGTAGAAAACTGCAAATAGGCGCGAAGTCTAGTAAGAATTGTTGAGGTTAGTGAGAATAAAATTCGCGAGCTGTATGCTATGTATGTTTTGCAAATATAAAGAATAATTGTGTTTACCTAATACTCGTCTTTATTATACCAGACGGTGAGTTTCTCTGAAAGTAGCATTTTGTGCAGCATCATTTAAACAAAATTAGAACATTTGGGGTTATGGTAGCCATTCAGGCACGGGTAATTGCGGCCGGCCACCATTACCCTCTATTTACGAAATTGCTATCTAATATTTTTCAGCAGATGCTAAGAGTCTACAAACGTCGAACTGATAAAGCTTCTTGGACTGTTAATGAGCTTAACGTCGCTATCGCTGCTGTAAGAGACGGTCGATCTATTCGGGATGTATCCAGAAGCTTTGGAATTCCAAGAAGCACAATACAGAATAGGATGAAAAACAACAATAATGCAGGTCCATCGCTAGGACGTTCATCAGTGTTTTCAGTAGTTGAGGAGCAAGTTCTTGCGTCATGAAATTATCAAAACTGTTTTACGGAGTCACTAGACAAGAGATAAAAAAATGTGCATATGACTATGCAGAGAAAAATAGTATAAAATGCCCATTTAACATGGGGACAAAAAGTGCAGGTGACGACTGGCTTTACGGGTTTTTACAACGCAATCCTCGTGTTGTACTTAGAAAGCCTCAGGCTACAAGTATAAACAGGATTACAGCGTTCAATAAGGAACAAGTGTCCTTAATTTTTACAAATTTGGAGCAAGTATTAGGAAAATATAAGTTCAAAGCTTCCAGAGTTTTTAATAGTGATGAAACTGGCATTTCTACAGTGCAGAAACCGGGCCAAATTCTTGCTGAGAGACGACTGAAGCAGGTCGGTTTTGTCACGAGCTGGGAGAGGGGTAAGAACATCACCGTAGTTTGTGCATTCAGTCCATCAGGGATCTACATTCCTCCCATGTTTATCTACGGTAGAAAGCGAATGAATCTGCAGCTTCAAGAGGGAGGTCCAATTGGAGTATCATATAGCTACTCTGACAATGGTTGGATAACAGAAGAACTTTTTTTGAAATACTTACAGCACTTTCAAGAAATTGTTAAAGCAAGTCTGGAGGATCCGGTTTTGCTTATTATGGATAATCACAGCACCCACTGCACTCTTAAAGCATACAACTTCTGCAAAGCTAATGGGATTATCCTTCTGACAATTCCTCCGCATACTTCACATCGACTCCAACCCTTGGACGTCACATTCTATGGACCTTTGAAAACTGCCTTCAACACAGAATGTACAAAATACTTGAAAGATCATGCACATGAGAAAATAACACCCTTCGAAATCGCAGAACTTTTCAATAAAGCCTATATGAGAGTTGCTACTTTGGAGAAAGCAGCAAAAGGATTTCAAGTAAGTGGTATCTGGCCGTATAATCCTGATGTGTTTTCCGAACAAGACTTTGCACCAGCTGAACTGCACAACCCGAATGTCATACCTATAGACCAACAAAATCCTCGTGAGCCTCAGGAACAAGAACCTCAACAAGGTCCAGGGTTCCAACACTCTGCAGAACTTCGAATAGCTCAAATGTGACCATATGGACACGCGATTCCAGAGATAGAAACCTCTTTCGAAGAAGTACTGCCTCTACCAGGGCCATCAAAACTTAATAGTCAATCAGTTAAACGTAAACGAGTTATGAAACAAACATCTCAGATAATAACATCTACTCCAAACAAAGATGTTTTGATCGCAAAATCGATTAAAAATTCGATTAAGAAATCCAAAAAGAAAACGGAGGTAGTCAAGAAAAACCTATTTTCGGACGACAGTGCCCGAGACGATGACAGCATGGAAGAACGACAGAAGCTGCCAAGGAGCTGCAGGATAAAGAAGAGCTACCAAAGTTCTGCCTCAGATGCAGAATCCAATGATGATGAAGTCCAAGATAAGAATGTGGAATGCCAAGACTTATGTCTCGTATGCGGTGAATTTGGGAAGAATAATGAAGTATGGTTAAGATGTATTTTGTGCGGAAATTGGGCGCATAAGAATTGCACTGATATGGAGAAAAACTTTATGTTTGCGATTATTGCACTTAAACATATTTTATATTGGGGTAATGGTGGCGCTCTGAGATCATTACCCTAAACCGTTGGGGCAATGAGGGCCACCTTCTAGTTATGTAAAAAATTTATTTTCCTCTATTTATTGTGATTTTTTCGATAACGTTTAATTAAAAAATACGGGTAGCAGAAGCAAAAATGTTTAGGGGGCCACCATTCCCCCAACTTCCCCTATATTAAGCAATTACTTCTGCAACTGTTTCACCATTTACGACTGGCATTATTTTAGTTGCAATTAAGTATGGTTAGTATCAAGTTGTCGGATGAAGAATACCAACAACTACATTTAACACATATCGTCCCATTACATCCGTTGTTTCGTCTGCACTTACCCAAAGGTAATGACCAAATAGATTGGTTCGTATTTTTTCAATGGTTCTCAAATAACATTTTGGTTAGTTGTATTTACGTAAAGTAGATTCATCTGGTATATGACGATCAGTATATTTTGTAAGAAACCTCTTGAGGACTGGACTGTTAAGCTTTTTGAATGGGATATTGGCCGCCATGAAAGCTTCACACAGTTCTTCGTTGAAAGTGTCAGATGCAGATGGTCATATGTTATCTAGATGAGTTTTCGAAGAAATATGTCTCTGCACATTACACTTTTGTATACGCCTTAAACGTAATGAACATATATCGGTATCATTACGAATATGCAACCAATCTGTATGCCCGCTAATCCATCCTACCATGGTTGTCCTATAAGAATTCTCCATAGTTAATGAAAATAAAGAGAAATACTAAGACCATAAGGTAGTAAATTAAACTTAATATTTATAAAAAATTATAGGATAAATATACAGTATAGAATGGATTTTTTTAATACAAAGGTATTTTTAATAATATAAAATATTATTAAAAATCTGGTGTGAAGAACACAAATACAGGTTCACTATTAATATTTTTGTGAACGTGTCCGAACATATCCCTCCCCAGAGACGTAGATACGTATTTCGCCTTTCTACAGGCTCATCGGTACGCCCCTGCTGGAGAAAGGATATCTTCAGACACATTCACAAAAAAAGAACCACATCGCCACATCACAGAAATTATCCAGACCGAGCGTAGAAGTAAATTCAGCGCTGCTGGATTTTTTTTAAATACCAAACGTTGGAACCAAATAACACTGAAAGAAACGTAATCAGAAACAATCCCTTATAGAAGAAAATAGAAAATATGCTATCTCAAGAACAATAAATACCTATTGCTATGAATAGTGGTTTTGCAATTGAATATACCACTATTCACAATAAATCTATCCAGCTAGGATACTCAGTCGGTTTATTTTCAAAATGAGACTGCTTTTCTCTCAGGGTTCCAATTGGAAAAGTGGCATTTCTCTGCTACAAATTTATAATGCGCCAGTAAAAGAGTATTGACAAATGTTATAATTATGTTTCTTTAAGTTACTTATAAGCACAAAAGAAAAAGGTTAAATTTCAAAAATACACACAATAAACTTTAAATGAATCTTTAATACAAAAAAAAAATAATAACCTTTATAAAGTACATATAAAGGTTAATATTGCCTCATTTAACAATATTATTAAAGTAAAAATATCGCATGGAAGTGACCGCAGCATACGATAAAAAATTCCTTTATGACTTCCGATCAAAATTAAAACTAGTAAATTACAAAGATGCTTTTTAATTTCTCCCACAAGAAACAAAATCAAAATAAACAAAATTGACAACTCGAAGCAAACTCTAACACATGTGCAACCACATGAAAAAATATGCCCTTGATATCCCAAGCGAACCAAAGTTTTACAGTTACAGAAAAGTTTTTTAAATTAGAAATTTTAAAAAATCTTCTTTGTCATTTATATCAAATAACTAAGATTAAATTTCAAAACAATAATAATAATAATAGGAAAGTACAGTATTTAACTCTTTTAAATATAATAAGATATCTTTAAAGAATATATAACTTACGTAAAAAAATATATTCGTAAACTCGAGACACAGTGTGTAAGAAAGTATTAATAATCAATTACGAGAATCACAAACTCGTAAATAAATTGGTTAATGAAATACACAAGCACAAACCACAATTAAATCAAACAACAAAAACCGTAATTACTAAAACAAAGATAAAGATTTATCTTTCAATAAGCACGCCTTTCTTACAACACAGCACATTTGTGTCTGCCGGGATACAGCAAAGCACGCAGGCTTCGTATAAAAAATACCGTTATCAAAATCGTACACAGCAATGCAAACGGGTTGCACCAACTGCGCTAGTCAAATAAATATTGAAAATAATAATTCACTCATAAATAATTAAATAACTTTTCAAAATATTTGTGGGGAAAAGTTCATAGCAATATGTATAACAGCATGTAAACACGAGAATACACTTTGGAAATTAGCAGGTATACTTTTTAAGCGATTATTTCAACGAAGTCTAACGAAATAATATATAAATGTATATATTTCGAGAACCAAGGCAGATAGCGAATTCTATTTTGGTTTATTGTAATCAGCGGGTCCGATTGCATAAAAGATTGGCGTCAACACTTGGAAAATCGGCCATTTTTGTAATTTTTAAATTTCATCGCCTGCGGCTAATAAAAATCGCGAAAATTTCAATACGTCATTACTCCCTCATTTCTCATCAGAACGCCGCGAATTTTGCTCCAAATTAAAGATCTCGTCAAGAGGATTAAAACCCGTATACAATGTGCCACTCTAGGACCAACCGTTTGGCCGGTACGGCTACGCGAATTTTTGCAAAATCGACATTTTCAATTACGAAATTTACTGTTTTCCCGGCATAACTCAAGATATAGGCGTCTGAGAGCCTTCCGGTTTGGACCAGTCGATTCAGCGTATCAAAACGCGTCGGGCAGTATAGGATAGGTCATCTAGAGCCAGCGGGTTCCCAAGATACAGAGGGGCGTCGAAATCGGCGAAATTTTCGCGATTTTGAAAAATTTTTAATCTCGAATTTCTACTCAAAATCCACCCTAAGGTTTTCGAAGACGCTGAAGAAGACTGAACGATTTTCCGTCTAGCATGTCACTGTTGAATTAAATTTATAAGGAATACACACAATGTGCTATTATATACATATATATACATATAATAACAACATCTGCTCGACGAATGCAATCGAACAAGCAAACAGTGGGGGTTATAACATTCATGCAACACCTGAGATCGCCACAAAGATTTATCGGGACAATTGGTCATTCATTCGCTTCAGTCCGCTCTCTGATAATAATGCAAATTCTCAATTTTAATTCTTTTCATTTCAACAATCAGGTAATCCTAGTCCCCTTATTATATTTATAAAACGTTCATCTATTTTAAATTCATTCTCACTCAACATGCATTAATTCCTTTATAGTGCTTCCAGCTAAAATAAAAAATAAAGAGAGAATAAATATAAAATTAATAAAATAGGATTCTTTTCTATTTTGCATATAATCGGACGTCCAATAATTACTATCAGTGGCGGTAGCTGTATAAGGCCGCGAAGCCGCGCGCCCCTCCTATAATTTTTAATATAACACACAAAATAAATGTTTATTTAAATATTTATTATTACTATTCATTTTATTATTATTATTCATATAAGTAGTTAAAATTTCTAAATTTCAAAAAACTGAACTCCGTTTTTGTTGTCTAACGTTGTTAGAACCCACAGAATTATATTAAGGCGCAAATACGCCGCGGCCTGCATAAATCATTATAGATTCCTGGTGAATGTGACCCGATATTGGCCGATAGTACACGATTCCATAAAAACATTTAGGATATTTTACGACGCAGTTATCTAGCGGCCAGTGTTTCAGTGCCGTCTACGGGACTATCGTACCGTATCGTACAATATAATTCGGGTGTGATTAGTCATAATAAATAATGAATTTCGTAAATAATATTATTCAAATAAATTTTGATAGGCTGCCATTAGCAGATAAACTTAAAATTAAAGAACTGGGGAGGCCGTTGCCATATATAAAGTTGACACAAACTTGCGAACGAAAAGCCGAAAACCGGTCCTTTACGCGTCGGGTTTCAAAAGATATTTATAAAAAAAAACAAATGGATATGTGGGTGTGAAATATCAAATTTGTTGTAATGTTTTCCGTGAAAAAATGAGGAAACATGAATCGTCTCGTGACCGCATCAATTCTTGTACTGCCTTTGCTGCGCTCGGTAAGGTTAATATTATGTCTCACTTAAGCTCTGCATACAGAGAAAGTATTATTTCGCATAATAATAAGGTCGAGAAAAATCGCCATATTTTAAAAAGGATAATCAGTTGTGTAAAATTTTGTAGTGCTTTTGATTTAGCACTTACAGGTCATGATGAAAGTAAATCATCTGAGAACCAAAGAATATTTAAAGAACTAATTAATTTCACTGCAGAGCTGGACAATATACTAAAAGAACATTTACGTACGGCAACCGTTTTTAAAGAGACCTCAAATACTATCCAGAATGAAATTCTAGACAGTATGTTAGAAGTATGTAGGGAAGAAATTTGACTGATATCTCAAATTATTGTCAAATGGTTTTAATATTAAGATATTTTTGTGAAGGCTCCATCCGTGAATATTTTTTGGGGTTTTATAAGGGTGAAAGATAAAACAGCCGATGGGTTAAAAACATGCATTGAAAATTAAATTGACCCTCTAGTTTTAAAAACTCCCCAAAAATTAATAGGTCAAGCGTATGACGGCACAAATGTTATGAGCGGTGTGAACAGAGGCGTTCAAAGTTCAAGCTCAAATTAAAACAAAATATCCCAATGCTCATTTTATTCATTGTTATGCCCATCAATTAAACCTCATTATGCAGAAATCGGCATCACAAAATACAAAAGCACCTACGCGTGTTTTTTAATAATCTGTCGGCCATACCTGTTTTTTTTCAAACTCATCTCATCGTTGTGATATTTTGCAAGAGATAATAAATAAAAGATTACCAAGGGCGGTGGCAACTAGATGGAATTATAATATTAGCACAGTTAATTTTGTTTACGAAAATCTTGAAAAGCTTGTAGAAGCGTTCGAAAAAATTGAAACCAGATGTGAGAAAAGTGTTACTTCAAATGAAGCATCCGGTCTAAGAAGGGCATTGGAAGATCCCGAATTTATATTTTGGTTAAAATTCTTCCATAAAATTTTGCCACATGTTGACATACTGTATAATCAATTGCAATAAAAAAAAAGAACAGCGTACAGTTGCAAAAAGACTTACTATTTTTGAGAAAAGAGTTAGAAATCAAATTGATTCTCTTAAAAACATTGTTGGATCAGAATATCCAACATCTAAAAGAAGGCGAATGGATGATAATTTTCGAAGTGTTATTGCCAAAGAAGTTTGTGATATAATTACAGTACAAATGAAGGAACGCGTCATTTACAAGCGGCTGATCTTTTTAACAAAGATATATATTCACAGTTTTCAAAAAATCTCCCTGTGATTGTTTTAAACGATGTATGTTCATTTGATCCGATGTTGAGCAAATCAAGATTAAGAACAGAGTTGTAGGTAATTTACTCGAGAGAAGATTTAAAAGAAATTGTTGGAGCAATGAATCTTCTTTTATTTATTATGGAAAATAACCTTAGTGAAACATTTATCAAAACATCGAAAATATTAAAAATTATCGTGACGACTCCAATGACAACAGCCGAAGCAGAACGCACTTTTTCGACGCTTAAACACATAAAAACATTTTTGCGAAATTCCATGCTTAATGACAGATTAAATGCTTTAGCTATGATGTCAATAAATCGTAGTTTAGTGCACGAAATAAACAATTTTGATGATAAAGTCATGAAAAAATGCATTTCCATGAAGGACCGCAGAGCGGATTTCATTTTTAAAAAATGACTTACCCACCCATTATGTTTAGTTTAATCTGTGTAAATATGTTGTTCTTTCTTTTTCCTACTTATAAACCGTGGCTACCTACTTTGTGAAGTGATTTTTTATTACATTATAAAAACTATTCCGCTGCTCCAGCTCTTCGTTTTTGCAAACTTGAATTTTAAGGTAGGTGGATTTTTGTTTAAAATGAGCCCCTTATTTTGGATTTTTTCCGTTTTGATTTACAATTATTATTGTTTTTGTCGTTATTGTAGGTATTAATATTTTTTAATTCCTATGTATTTATTCAACTTAAATAAATGTTATAAATGGATACTTTTTCCCGCAGTTTACCTATATGTCATTTGGTATTCGATTTCTGGTGCGCCCCTCCAAACTCAAACCCCACGTCACGCCACTGATTAACTATATTATCGTTTGCCGAGGCCCTTAAATTTTTGGGGCGTACAGGTACAATACAATTTAACTAAGGTGGTAAATATTATCCAATGCGCATTCATCCTTGTCGCCTAGATAAAACGAACGTACTGTAACCGCTCGGCGAATATAACAATTGGACCTTGTATGTATAGGGACGTAAGATTGAGCGGGAAACTCTGACACATTTCAAGTAGGCAAGTTCCGAAGGTACGACTTGAGGTAGGTCATGATTACGACCATGACACTGCGCGAGGTAAGATCTAGATTGCCGTGGATCGGAGCAAGGTGGGAGACTGCCGAACCGATGCTAACTTATAAAAGACGTAGCGGTCCGTTAACTGAAACAGTTGAAGAAAGCTAGGTCATATGGTATTGTGGCAGTAGCGTGAACTGATCGAAGTGTTAACAACACACGTGTTTTAATTTGTAATTTTTTTTAAACGTGTGTGTGTGTGTTTGTGACCCACATTTTCTCAACCCGTTCGCGCCCAGTGCTTGTTGAATACGAATCGAAGAACGAACAAACGACTGAGAAAAGAAAGAAAGTTTTGAACAGTAAACTAGACGTTTTTCTTGTAATAAAAACGAGTGATACTGACTGATGTGATATTAGATTTTAATAAGGATTATTTAATTTAAATTAATATTAAAAAAATAAATTCGTTTCGTGTTTACGTGGTGAGAAAAAGTACAAAAATGCCTGCGCCGATAAACGACACAATCTCCCAGACAATAATAGAAGAAACCGAGACAGATGTACCACCATCAGGGAAGATTCTAGAAACTCGAGATAGTATCTCATCTATTGACAGCGACGTGTCCCTATCTTTCGACAAATCACCCACAATAACCCACCAAGACGCCGAAGACGAAGGTACACACATGGGCGAGATTTCCGACAGCGCCTCTGATACAGGATCCCAAGGCGGCGGTAAAGATTCCGGTTGCGAAGTAACCCCTGAACTTACCGAACCGCCCTTCCAACCGCCCAGCGACGAATTAGCCGACAAGATCGTGCAACAAGTCGAATTCTATTTCTCCGACGCGAATATCACTAAAGACGCTTTCTTATTGAAACACGTCAAGCGGAATAAGGAAGGATATGTTTCACTCAAGTTAATTTCGAGTTTCAAACGCGTCAAGCACATAACTAAAGATTGGAGGGTCGTAGCTCACGCTCTGTCGCGTTCGAAAAAATTAGAAATCAACGAAGCCGGAACGAAATTACGCAGAGTGGATCCCTTGCCTCAATACGACGAAACTACACCGTCTAGAACTGTGGTGGCCGTCCACATGCCCATAGAGAAACCTACGATAGAAAACGTAGCCGAACTATTCAAGCAATGTGGTGAAATCGCCCTGATTAGAATCCTCAGGCCAGGTAATCCGATTCCGGCTGACGTCAGGCAATTCATAAACAAAAATCCGTCTCTAAGCGGTATGGTGTGCGCTTTAGTGGAGTTTGTAACGTCGGAATCGGCGAGAAATGCTTTGAAATTAGCCACGACATGCGGCGAACCTTTAAAAGTATACGAATTGAATGGAATTCCCCATCCGGAACGTAAAAAGAAGAACAACAAGAATAAAAATACCAAAACTCAAAAATCCGAGAAAGAAAACACGAAGAAAAGCGAAGAGAGCGACGATAAATCCAAAAACGATCCCCGCTCCAAACTGAAACGCGGTAATTCAGCTCATTTTCCGTCAAAAACAATCGAACCTGCCGCTTGGTTACAAAGACGTTTTTCAGCCACGACGACGGAAGCCAACTTTCTTTTCATGCCTCGCAGATTATCGTATGGAAGTAGAGATTCTAGCGAATCGAGTCTGTATTCTTCCAGAAGAGTTAGCACATGCAGCAGCTTATCCGGTTTTGATAGCAGTTCCAGTAACAGGAGAATGTCCTCGTGTAGTCAAGCCTCCGATAGCAGCTCGGGAAGGTCTAGGAGTAACAGTACAGCTTTTCAGAACGAAAACGTCGTTAGATTACCGAAAGGTCCTGATGGATCTAGAGGATTCAGACATAGACCTTCAATTACAGCTATTTAAACTATTCACTTCATTAAAAAAATTCTGGCGTTGTATAAATTTGTTATAGAAAGAGGCTTCCTCCGTGAGGGTATTTGTTGTTCTAATTTATTTAAATTTAGAATTAAAGTTTTTTGTTTTCTAAAAAAAAAAATTCTTTTTTTATTTTTTATTTATCTATATTTATATGTTATCTTTCCTATAGGTTACCTTTTAATTCTTTAAGTGCTTTTTAACTTATTTATTTCGTATATTTTGTGAAAAGTTCTCTATTACAAAACATATTTGAGTTACCTACAATGTATGTAAACCTTTTTTTTTATATTAATATAAGCTGTACCTTATAAGTATCTCTAAGTCTTTCATTTCTTAAATTTATTTCGTAAATTATTTATTTATTCTATTTAGCGAATAAGTTTATCTCTTTCTATTTAATTTACAAAACAAAAAATAAATTCCTTTTTGCATTTAAAAATGTTTCTTTTTATAAATCACATTTCACCTTAACCATTTCCACGCGGTTCGGTAAATAACAAAAGAAAAGTGGAATTTTGTTTCGTACTGGAAATTTCTCTTGACTGTTTATATATTACACTGTACATTCTATTATACAACTTTCACATCAACATGTGAACGGAATGATATGCTTGAATTTACCGTTATTCTCGGATAAACTATGAATTTTTTTTAGATTCAAATTAAACGAATTACTGTAACGTCCCTTCCTCGTAATTTACAGGTAAGTATTATATTTAAATACGTAATTGTGTCTAATTGTATATTATATTATTTATAAAAACGTTTCTTAATTATATTCTTCAAAAATTTTAATCAACAATAATTTTTTAATCGTCAGAAATAAAATATTCTATTGATACTATTGATCCTAAGTATTTACTACAAATTATTTAGTTTATTTTATGCATATATATCTATTAAACTTTTAATTGGCTTTAATGCAAAAACACTTTTGTCGAGTGTTTTTGTCATTGAATCTTCATATTTTAAATAGTGCTGTGTGATTCGTTAATCATTAAGTTGTATTGTCACTTGGCGCTACGTCAATTCACGCCGTATTTTTGTAGTAGTAATGTACATCTTGTTTACATATAGTCATATAACTACACTCCGGATTATATGCAAAATATACTTTTTCTATTTTGCGTTCGAAATGAGCTCATTATGAAACCCAAAACAGTATCGAAATGAGCTTCATTTCGATACGCTTTTTTTCATTTTTCAATGTTGGCGTTGTTCGAATACAGAAATAAATATCATTGCTGTCATTTGATTTTAAGAATTTATGTACATTTGACAGATATGATATATGTCCGTATTTTACACAAACAACGTATGTTGTATACAATTGACAACAACATATATATGTTTCTATGTCACTCATGTTTATATTTTTAAATGAAGTATCAAGTAATGGTAACGAAAATTAGTAAATAATATGTAATATAATATACTTCGCGGATAGCAAGATTTAAATTTGAAAATGTCAAGTATCAATGTGACCAACTGCATGCTTTATATAAAAATTAAACTCTGAACTTTCAAATTAAATAATTCCAATTTAAGCAATTTATTAATGTAAAAAACGCAAAATAGAAAAAATAATATAAAAAACTCGTTTCATAAGGCCTTTTGCCGCACTCGCTCTTTAGAAAACTCGCCGCAAGCGGCTCGTTTTCTAAACTGATCTCGTGCGGCAAAATGGTGCCTTATGAAACTCGTTTTTTAATATACTATTTTCTATTTTGCGTTCGAAATGAACTCATTATGAAACCCAAAACAGTATCGAAATGAGCTTCATTTCGATACGATTTTTTTCATTATTCAATGTTGGCGTTGTGCGAACACAGAAATAAATATCATTGCTGTCATTTGATTTTAAGAATTTAAGTATATTTTGACAGATATGATATATGTTCGTACTCTACACAAACAACGTGTATTGTATACAATTGACACCAAGATATATTAGTTTCTAAGTCACTCATGTTTATATTTTTAAATAAAATATCAAGTAATGTTAACGAAAATTAATAAATAATATGTAATGTAATATACTTCGCGGATAGCAAGATTTAAATTTGACAATGTCAAGTATCAATGTGACCAACTGCATGCCTTATATAAAAATTAAACTCTGAACTTCCAAATTAAATATTTCCAATTTATTAATGTAAAAAATGCAAAATAGAAAAAATAGTATAAAAAACTCGTTTCATAAGGCCTTTTGACGCATTCGCTCTTTAGAAAACTCGCCGCTATCGCGGCTCGTTTTCTAAACTGATCTCGTGCGGCAAAATGGTGCCTTATGAAACTTGTTTTTTAATATACTATTTCTATTTTGCGTTCGAAATGAACTCATTATGAAACCCAAAACAGTATCGAAATGAGCTTCATTTCGATACGCTTTTTTTCATTTTTCAATGTTGGCGTTGTTCGAATACAGAAATAAATATCATTGCTGTCATTTGATTTTAAGAATTTATGTACAGTTCATAAAGTATAAGTTTTCAGTTCGTACTGCCCAAGTGTGAACCGCAAATTGTACTTTATCTCTTTCTAACACACATGAACACGCGCTGTAATACTACAGACGTTTGTCATTTTGAGTTAAGACGTACGTCTTTGAAATATTATATTAAATAAAAAGGATAGGTTGTCTAGGAGATAGTCTTATGATATTCGACTTGTCAAATTATTTCAATATTGTTGTTTATTGACTTTGTTTCCGGTATTCTGACTTCTAGGTTAAGCATTCTTCCAATTTGAATATTTAGTTTATCAAAAATTACAAAATCTGGTTTTTTGAGAACAATACTGATAATAAACAGTAATATCAATTAATGGCAATAAGTACGAAATTGTTTGATTATTACTTTGACATTTCTAACCTATTTATTTTACAGAATATTTCTTAGATGCCAAGTAAACCTCTTGGTTCTCAAGCGAAACAGCTTGTATTAAATCCTACAGCCTATTAACGGGTAAAGGAGAATGGTGGACCATTTATGTCCATCGACCACGTTCATGAGGTAATTCACATAATCAGTTAGATAAGGCGGTATTATGAAATAAGTTTTATTTTAGAGGGTAGCAGAAGCCCTTAATATTTCTAGTAGAACGGTCTACACTATTAAACATCGTAACATTCAGAATCCAGTCTTATCGTCTCCTAGCAAAAAAAGGTCTTGTAAGAAGCCAAAAACTAAGGACTTAGCAGAAGCAACTAAAATGGAAGTTCGAAATACTGTTTATGACATGTATAAAGAAAGTATGTTTTTAATATATTGTAAATATTTATTACATGTTAAAATTTTTCAGAAAAACATCTTACCTTAAAAAATTTAAGCAGTTTTGGCTATGAAAGAATTTGTTCATACATGTTCAACTACTTTAGCAATATTGCTTAAAGATATTGGTTTTAAATATAAGAAAGAGTGTAACAGGAGAGCGCTCACAGAGAAATTAAATATAGTCTGAATGAGAAATGTATTTTTAAGGGAATATATGAATAACGTAAATTCAACTTTACGTCAGGTTATGTTCCTTGATGAAATTTGAATCTTTTCGAAAGAGAATAGAATGAAATGCTGGCAAAATGATAATATAAAAAGTGTTAGGAAACCCAAAGACTATGATGGTAAACGGTTTATTATTATACATATTGGCACAGAAAATGGCTTCATTAAAGGAGTTAGCCTGATTTTTCCATCAAAAACAATCACTGGTGATTACCATGGAAAAATGAATGGTGACTCCTTTAAGCAATGGGTAAATGATCAGCTTATACCAAATCTTGAGGTACCATCACTTATAATAATAGATAATGCTCCTTATCATAGTGCTAGTCAAAATAAACAACCGAATACCTCCTCAAAAAAACAGAAATTATGGAATGGTTGAGAAAAAAAGATAGAAGCTATTCACCTGCAATGACTAAGAATGAATTAATTCAATTAGTAGAATATCATAAAGAAGAGAAGATATTTATTATAGGTGAAATAATGTGAGAGTGGACATGAAGTTTTAAGATTACCTCTGTACCATTGTGACTTGAACGCAATTGAAATGATTTGGACTAAGGTTAAAAACTATTATAATTCAAATATTGGAAGAAATGGTTATTCAGATGAAAGAGTTAAAGAAATGTGGAATGAAGCTTTGCGACAGTGTGATGAAATTACTTGGTAAAATTGTGCTAGGCATACGGAAAATTTATTAAAAAATTGCATGAGCGGGAGCAATTTCTTGATAGGGCAGAGATTGCTCCAATAATAATGTAAATGACTCAAGTTTTGAGTCAGAATCAAAAACTGACTAGTTTTCATTCATTTTTGTAATATATACTCCATTCACATTAAAAAAAAAAAAACCTATTGCAAATAATACAAGTAATATTTTTGAGGTTTTATTTGGATGAAACAGGGAAGTTTACTTCT
The DNA here is from genome assembly GCA_935421215.2 of Melolontha melolontha. Lineage (NCBI taxonomy): Eukaryota > Metazoa > Arthropoda > Insecta > Coleoptera > Scarabaeidae > Melolontha > Melolontha melolontha. Next base: position 5,826,571 of record OW285236.1, on the reverse strand, counting down.
ATAAAAGTTCACTAAACATTAATAAGCAGGTAACTATCTTCTTTTGACAAAATATTTTTATATTTATATTTTGTAGAAGTTTAATATGGTTACATTAATACTGCCATAAAAACCATCAATGTGTATCATTTGCATGCACATAATATAAAGCAGCGAAGAAATGACTGCCACTGGTTCAACGAAACATTATATGATAAAGATCTCGTGGCAAAGTTTTATATGAATGAAGTTTGTTTTTTTCTTATTGGTGGTGTAGTTTGTTTTTTTTTTTGTATTGGTAGTGTACTAACCTGCAAAATTATCAAATGTAGTTATCAGAAAATCCTCATGTGTTTGTTAAATATTATCTTCATCTAATAAAGGATAATATGGATTTGGATTGTATTATTACACCATTATTTTCTTAAGAAACAATAAAATATTAAATGTATATGTTTCTTTTATTTTATAAATGTAATTTGACAACATATATTTACAACTTTCAAAAGTTTTAATTCTTTTTCAAAGAGTTACGAACATAACTTTTACATTCTTTTCCAATATATTTAAATTTATTTAAAATATAAACAATATATAAGTTAAGTAGAAATCTAAATTATTCATCAAATTAATACATTCCCAATCTTCTTAACCCAGATATAGTGCAAGAAAATGATTTTGGTAGGTATGTCATTCTTAATAATGTAAACATTTTTAACACTATAGTATATTAAAAAACGAGTTTCATAAGGCACCATTTTGCCGCACGAGATCAGTTTAGAAAACGAGCCGCTTGCGGCGAGTTTTCTAAAGAGCGAGTGCGGCAAAAGGCCTTATGAAACGAGTTTTTTATACTATTTTTTCTATTTTGCGTTTTTTACATTAATAAATTGCTTAAATTGGAATTATTTAATTTGAAAGTTCAGAGTTTAATTTTTATATAAAGCATGCAGTTGGTCACATTGATACTTGACATTTTCAAATTTAAATCTTGCTATCCGCGAAGTATATTATATTACATATTATTTATTAATTTTCGTTAACATTACTTGATATTTCATTTAAAAATATAAACATGAGTGACATTAGAAATATATATGTTGTTGTCAATTGTATACAACATACGTTGTTTGTGTAAAATACGAACATATATCATATGAATCATATCTGTCAAATGTACATAAATTCTTAAAATCAGATGACAGCAATGATATTTATTTCTGTATTCGAACAACGCCAACATTGAAAAATGAAAAAAAGTGTATCGAAATAGAGCTCATTTCGATACTGTTTTTGGTTTCATAATGAGTTCATTTCGAACGCAAAATAGAAAAAAGATCTTTTCAATACCTATGCATTTCACTATTGATATCTGACTTGAAATATTTCTTTTTAAATAAATTTTTGATCGAATATTTTCCTTAGTTTATAATTATAAATAACATTTAAAATAATTTGTTCAAATATTAAAGTAATAATTTCGGCATAGTTTTCTTGGATAGAATATATTTATACAGAACTAGAAAAGAAACAATACTTTTGAACTATTAATGTTCCCACTTTACTCATTATTATTATTTTGACATGTAGGTTATGTATATGCTCTCTTTGGTTATATTGCAAGTAACATAGTAAAATTTTGACAATATTGAAACATGACGTTTATATTTTATGATGACAAACGGTTGTTTCCGCGATTGAATACTGACTTCATCTGACTCTGCAGTACTGATTTGAATCCTATGCTTCGAATTTGACCTTGAACTGAAAACTTATACTTTATGAACTATACATTTGACAGATATGATATATGTCCGTATTTTACACAAACAACGTATGTTGTATACAATTGACAACAACATATATATGTTTCTATGTCACTCATGTTTATATTTTTAAATGAAGTATCAAGTAATGTTAACGAAAATTAGTAAATAATATGTAATATAATATACTTCGCGGATAGCAAGATTTAAATTTGAAAATGTTAAGTATCAATGTGACCAACTGCATGCTTTATATAAAAATTAAACCCTGAACTTTCAAATTAAATAATTCCAGTTTAAACAATTTATTAATGTAAAAAACGCAAAATAGAAAAAATAGTATAAAAAACTCGTTTCACAAGGCCTTTTGCCGCACTCGCTCTTTAGAAAACTCGCCGCTATCGCGGCTCGTTTTCTAAACTGATCTCGTGCGGCAAAATGGTGCCTTACGAAACTTGTTTTTTAATATACTATTTTCTACAAACACCGTTAAAAGTTGACATTTTGACACGGCTAACTTCAATTAAAAATGCGATTTTATAGCGTAGCGTGTTAAAAGTAGTACTTTTAACACTAGTGTTAAAAGTAAATTGACATGACAGTTTGTCAAAAATGACAACATATATTAAAATGATTGAAAATTACATATTTCTTGGATAATTAATATTAAATGTACAGTTTGTGTAATTCGACATATTTATTTCCTGTGTTGCAGTACTTTCAGAATTATTATTCTCGCTATTACTTCATTTTCTTTATTAAAATACGAACTCATCTTTTGTATGAATTGTGACTTAATTTGATGTAATTTAACGGTTGCGTCCAGTTGTGTCAAAACGTATTCATGAGCTGTCAAATTTGGTCAGTGGAGATTCTTTTTATTTTATAATAAAAAATGTGTTTGTAGAAAAAATATTGTACGATACACATGTTAAAAATGCTATTTTATTTCACTCGTAAATTTTTAAACTTTTACTCGTGAAATAAAATCGCACTTTTAACACTTGTATCGTAAATAACTAATTTTTTAATTACCTTATTTCATTCAAAAAACATTATACAAGCCCGGAGAACTCATTATTTTGTTGTTAAGAAGAATATCAACAAAAATATAGTTTCTGAGTTTATGTAATGTTTTTTTTGAATGAAATAAGGCAATTCAAAAAAAACATATTTTACATACTGTCGTGAGCAAAAAAAACGGGACAGTGTCAAAATCGTTATGTCAATTTCCTTTATTTTTTAGCGTTGTAATTTAACATTTGATTAACTTTCAAACTCTACGTCAAATTATATATCATAGTTGATAATTCAAAATTGAAAATGCCGCATCTTTCGAAAACTGATAAAGCTAGACTTGTTACTAGTTTGAAACATGGGAAATCATTAAGAAGTGTATGGGTTCAATTTAATATTGGTAAAAGTTCAGCCGCAAGAATATGTAAAAAAAATGGAGGGTAGAGGATAATTTAAATCGGAAAATAATTTCCGCACGTAACAAAATTTCGAATACGCAGGAAGACGAAACATTAGTTACTGAGATTAGGCACAGCCCTTTCAAAACATTAAAGGAAGCCATAAGAACAACACAATTTCCTGTCTCATCTTGTAACACAATGGTTACAAGAGAATGAACTTTAAACTTGAGATATCCTTATCTAAATCCCATTGAAAATGTATGGGGATTAATGAGATAGAGCTTCTACCCAGGAAGAATTTTGGAAGATTTTTCATAATGCTTGGTATCAAATTTCTATAAATTTTGTACAAAATATTGTCGCTTCAATGCCTACAAGATTAGATGCAGTTAATAATAACGATGGAATGACGAAATACTAATTATTTTAATTTAATAAATAATCTTTCTCTATCGTTTCTAGTAATTTTTATTTACATTTATTTCAAAAATGTTTAATAAATGTCAATAAGACACACATTTTTGACAATTCCTGACTTACTATTATGAGTAAAGATAGCCACTTAAGTAGTCACAATTTAAACCCACGCAGAAACAGTGTCCCGTTTTTTTGCTCACGACAGTATAATCCCGACTCTAGTCATAACAAATTGCAGACATGTAACCTTAGAAAATACCATAGCGTTTACAGAGTTACCACGATTTATTATGGAAAATATTTAAATACAATATTAACGCGAATGCAATATAATACATTTACGAAACTTAATTTAGTTTGAAAACGTTCGATAAATGAATTAAAATAATTATTATAACAAAGATTCTGATTGTTTCTTTTGAAACAAATTAGAAACAAATATTATTAAATATTTTTTCATAAATTTTATTTTTTAGAGTTTTTAATTTTATATTTTACACACACTAATACCTCCCCCTCTTCATAATTTGTCTCATTAATAATAACTTATTATTAATACGGCACAAATTGTGTACAGTAGGTACAGGTAGGTACAGTCATGGCCAGATAAATGTAGTACAACCTTAAATTTCATATATGTCATAAATTTGATATATTATTATTGTAACACGAGCTTCAGCTTAAGCTACTTGTCATAATAAAATCAAATGTCAGATCATACTGGAATATATTTACTTTATTATTGTTTGAGTTAAAAGTATAATAATAAGTTAAATTTAAATTTAAAATTAATTTAATATACGAAAATTCTTTCAATGGAGACTGTGGTTAAATAATAATTTAAAAAGGTATATAACCCCTTACCACAATTATTAGTCGTATCCTAAATACGTATTTCGACAACTAAGTTGTCATCATCAGTAGGTAAAAACTACTAATTAATAGTCACACATGGGGCACAGTAAAGTAAAAATAAACGCTTCCGCACAACTACTATACACTGCCACCCTGTAAAGACTAAATTTATCATGCCAATCTCTTGTTTATTAAATTATTTATCATGTTTCACCCAGAGCCTACCGTGAATTGTATACATTATATTAAATTTGCTTAACTCCTTAACTGGGACATGTCACCTATTTATAATTAACTTTTAAATTATATACCTACAATATCTATTATATTTCTATTCTATATTTCGATTCTATATTCTATATTTCTATTCTATATTTCTATTCTATAATTATTATAATTAACTTTTAAATTTTATACGTACAATATCTAATTATTCATAGACCCTTTTCACGTGAATTGATTCTCATTTAATGTAACACAACCCAGTCGGATGTCTTGTTTCTTCACATGTAACGCCCCTTCTTAATTTTGTCTATCTCAGAATTTGCAATGAGAGTTCGGCTTTTACATTATACGACCATACTTCTTAACCATTTGTAATGGAAAATTTTTACACCCCTACCCGATATAGATTTGTCATTATACTTGTACTCGAAATAATACGTTTAAATAATAACGACATATTGTAGTGGATTTTTCTATCCAGAGAGAGAGAGAGAAAAAGATGGAAGATTTAAATTTTGAACAACATTTGAATTTTATTGATATTTATTATATTTGTAATTATATTTTTGACTGACTCTGTATGTTTATTAGTTTAAACGTATGGATGCGGACAGTTGTGGTACTATTGAATTAGATGTAGGAATTTTTCGCGGTAAATTTGGTGAGAGATGTCAAGACTTTCAAAGTGACCGGTTGTAGAGGATAAGAAGTTCATTTTTTATTCTCTGTTTTAAGTAAAATCGGGTTTTTAATGTAGTTTATGCATTTATTAATGTGCATGTAATGTTATTTCGATTTTTACGAGAGTTGGTGATCTCGTTGTGGAATTAAATAAAGTATGATATCTCTCATGTAGTTTTTGTGTTATCAGTGCTTAGATCGATGTAAGTTTGATAAAAAATATTTAATTTATATAATTGATGCTACGATTATTTTCTTATAATTAATGTTATGTATTATTTGTGATAATTTTGATATTTAAAGTAGTATATGAGTATTAGAGAAAATTGTCATGTTTCTTTTTTAGTGGAGTTTTTTCTTCAAGATAATATTCTAGAACGTTTTAAATTCAGGTTGGATTTTTTTTTAGTTGTGGGTTGATGTTTGTCGTGTTTTATTTGCGCATGACTGTAAGACTATTACGCGGTTTCAATAACTTTGTTGACATTTAAAATTGTAGGGGGTAAAGTAGAGGTCAAACTTGACAAATTTCTCAATTATTTATTAATTTTATGTTTGTTCGAGAGTCACAGGGGGTTTTTCTCTTTGTGCGAGTCATATTCATAAAGAGTCTTTCCTCCTAAGCTACTGTTAATTTTGCTTTAGCTCCCTATACATTCGGTAAAGGGATTTTTTTTTTCTTTTCTGTATTAAAAATTGTAAACTAGCTAACTGAGTCTTTTATTAACATTTATTGTTTTACTTCAAACATAACCTGGCCCTCATCTGAGAAGAGCGACCCGTGAGAAGTGAGTTCGAGGAATCTACTAGACTGAACAGCCGGAAGCATAAGTTGTAGTGTGAATAAAAAAATTAATAAGCAATCAAAAGCACATTCCACTGCAATATGTGTACAATGCACATGAAATATTCATATAGTTAAACATACTAGTGTTTTGTGAAAATATAAGGTGGTTCACTTAGTTTAATAGTAGGTCATCGTAGCTTTAAAAATCGTTTTTAGTAGGCGCCTTCTTTAGAGAAGAATTTCTGCCGTTCCTTTGTTCGATAACTTAACACATGTTTAAAACCTTTCCTTAAGAGGCAAGTGTTTGTCTCGTAGTTTGAGATTGGAATGATAAATTTAGTCTTTACAGGGTTGCAGTGTATAGTAGTTGTGCGGAAGCGTTTATTTTACTTTACTGTGCCCCATGTGTGACTTTTAATTAGTAGTTTTTACCTACTGATGATGACAACTTAGTTGTCGAAATACGTATTTAGGATACGACTAATAATTGTGGTAAGGGGTTATATACCTTTTTAAATTAATATACGAACTTTATCAGTTGCGGTTAGCTTTCGTGCCATCGTAAAAATATGTTTGACGGTTAATAAAATTTAAAATGAGTTGACATATAATTGTCAAAATACTAACTTACACCATAAAAATTTATTAAGAAAAGCTTGTACTACATTTATCTGGCCACGACTGTACATCTATATAATAAGTTATTATAACGAGCCATCGAAAAAATTCATAATTGGAGTAGACTGTGAAATTGAGTTGGTACTTGAACCACTTCCACATAATGACACATTACTAGATGATTGACAGTTTCATTTGGTTACAAATGAAACAGACATGTAAAAAAATTCCACATCTGTAACTGTAAACATGGACAACAAGGTTCATAGTTTCATTGTAAAAAAAGGTTATGGCATTGAAATGATACTACAACAAAAAAGAAAACAAATAATTTATTTAATATCGAAATCATAATCAAAATTTACATATAGCTACAGAAGTTGTTCAAAATGTTGTCCATTTACATCTAAACACAAATAATTTTCTTAATAAGAGTTTTGAAAAATTTGACACAAACTTATAGTTTCAATGTCAAATAATAAATGTCATTATGTGGAAGTGGTTAAAGTAAATATGTTACTATTTCTTCAATAATCACAATAACTTTTGGACTGTACAATTATCTGACAGCATCACTACTGGAATTAAAGATTGAAGATGGGAAGACATTTTGCAACAAATTTTGGAATCTATTAAAGGAAGGCTATTTTCATATGAAGGACGATCAGTTATTAGAGTAGCGACTGTTTTAGACCTTCGATTTAAAATAGAAGGTTTTCTTAGTACTGAAAATGCTACCGAAGCTACTGGAACAAAAAATGTTTAATATTATGAAGAAAATATAACAAGTGTTCATTTGAAAAGTCAATCTAGTAGCATGTGATTTACTGAGAACATTTTGAAGTATGTCGTAAATTAAAATTTACTACTTAACCTACGAAGTCGTATATTTTGACAGTTTCATACATACAAATAAATAACAAATAATAGGCATTTATTGAAAATTATAACAAATGTTGAAAATGTTGTCCTTCAAGATCAATGCACTTTAAAATCCTCCGTTCAAAATTTCTGATGATATTCTGCAACATTACTGGATTGTTATTAATTTCCATGCATTTCTGTTCGATTCTCTGTAGCATAGCATTCAAATTCAATATAGGTGTTCGAAATATGTTATTTTTTAGATAAGGCCACAAAAAGAAGTCGCAAGGTGTTAAATCGCATGAACGTGCAGGCCAGGCAATTTCAGTATTTCGACTAATTATACGCTCATCAAAAAATTCTCTTAAATAATCCAAAGATTCTGCAGTACAGTGACTAGGTGCTCCGTCTTGTTGGAAATATGCATATCATGTAACTGATTGACAAATGGTTGTAAAATTTCCGTACGGTACCTTTGAGCAGTTAACGTTCCCTGAAAAAATATTGGTCCAATGATTCGCCTTTGGCTTATCGCTGCCAAACACCAATTTTCTCTGGATGTAGCGATTCTTCATTAATTACATGTGGATTTTCACTACTCCAAATTCTTGTATTTTGTGAATTTAGGTATCCCGTTTTATAAAACCATGCTTCATCAGTAAAGATGACTCTTTGCGAAAGTTCTCCATTATTGTTCATATTTACAAACCAATTACAAAACTGTAGTCTACGTGGGTACTCAATTTCTAACAATTCTTGTACTGCTGTGACACGGTATGGATAAAGTTGCATATCTTTTTTTAATAACTTGTGAGTTGTACCAACAGAAAGGTTTATTTGTTGACTCAAATGTCGAACAGATGTTTGTGGTTCATTTTTCATTATTTCTTCAACACGATTGACAACTTGAGGTGTACGTTTCTTAACTGCTCCGCTGCCTGATTTTCTTAAGAGACTACCAGTTTCAGAAAAAAGTTTTAAAGTTCTATCCAAAGTATTCTTAAATTGTATATAATCTATTACAAAATGTGGAAACTCAACTTGAAATTCTACCATGCAATCTTGAACTGAATATACCCATAAATCATCAATTTTATTACCACTTCGAAAATAAGCCTGGACTAAAAAAATTTTATGTTCTAAAGTGAAAGCCATTTTAAAACTGAGAAGCAATTTATTTAAACCAGCATCGACGCACGATTATTTTATGCACTAACTGATATTTGTGATTGACGTTATCAAATGTCATTTGGATTTACGTTTACGGAACAACAAACACATACTAATATATTTGCGTCTTATTTTATCAAAATTTCAAAGTAACCTAGATTGACTTTTCAAATGAACACTTGTTAGATGTATCCACCCATCTACCTGTAATATTGTATACCTACAATTCTGATGGAGCCACTGTGATAAGCGAAACAATTGTCAGTTTATGAACATTAAATAGTAAAAATGTTACAGTGTTGTTATTTAGTAGTTAAAGATTCTGATGTAATAACCAGGGACCGGAGACGAGAGGCCGATGATTCATCGCCCACGAGCGTATTATAGAAAATTTGTATTTTTTAAGAGTTTTTAATTTTATTTATATAATTGGAAAAGAAACGGTTGGTGATCTATAAAATACGAAATACATTTTTATTTGTTCATTTTGTTGTTCAAGTTGAGTAAATTAATATTAACTAGCAATACTTTCTCAAGGTTTTCTTCTGTAAAATTTGTTCTATTTAAATGAAATACATCCTTGTAGATAGAAAACGTCCTTTCTACATCGCAACTGGTTATAGGTGCATACTGAAAATATTCTTTTATTTCAGCGTATTTAGCAGTTAGATTTTGAGGCATTGTCCCTATACACAATTTCTGCAATGTTATTACATCTGGATTTCAATTAAAAACTGCGTTTAACTCTTGCCGAAGGCCACATCCGGAGTCACTTGGAATATTTTTCAAATTATTAATTGCCATATTTAATGTGATTAATCGATTGTTAATTTGAGATTTTGATTTTCAAAATAAATGATTAGTTTTGGAAAATTTCCACAGTGTTCCTGAAGAAAGTACAACTGATTTTTTAAATTTGGAATTTGTATTAGTTCCTTGTACTCAGAAATACTTCGAGCATCGTCATTTAAACATATAACGAAATTTTGTAAACTATGGAAATTCTCTGCATAAAAACTAGTAGCTTCCAACCATATTCCCTACTTAGTTATTACTGGAGAAGGAGACAATGACAAAGATGGAAGTGTGTCCTGTAAGGATCTACAATCAACTTCTGGAAAGGTGTCTGATATATTCACAGATTCTGTGGAGAGCATGTGGTACGCAAGTAATATGCAGCATATTAGGATATGTTTCCTTTAATAGTCTGCCTGTTTTTAATATACAAGTGTCCCGTATCGTTATGTTCAAATTTTAGGAGTGTAAAGTAGACTTCATTTCAAGTAACAAAAACGCAAAACTGAATCCATTGATGTGCAATACATCAATTTTAATTAAATTTCGAAGAAACAAATTATGAAAACACTGTCCGTATAATGCTCTTAGTCATTTATGTTATATACTGTAGTGTGCGATGGAAAAATAACGCCTTACGCATATGTAACTGTCATATTTGACTTTTTTGTACTAAGCAAGCATATTTTGACAGTTTTGAAATAAATCATGAATTTCAATCAACTTACTGACATGCTACAAGTTTATTTTGAGTATAATACAAGTCATATCAATACGGTGTTTGTCCATGTTTACAGTGACGGATATGTATTTTGCATATCTGTTTCATTATATAACAACTGCGTAATACGGCAAAAACGTATTGATAAATATCCCTTTTTTGTATATTTACCGCCATCTGGCGCGTGTTAATGGACAGCACCAATATACGTATTTTTCCGCTTTTTTTCGTAATAGCATTGCTATTCGAGCGGAAGATCGCCTTTTCTGGCCTAGTCGCTTTCTTCCGTCAGATGTCACTGATTAAATTGGTGTCGCCTGATAGAACGAAACTGGTTATAGCTTGGAGACGATTTTAGCGTAAATGTAGATACAGATACAGATCCGTTGTTCAACAGATCTGTATTAATTTGTATACACATTGCTTCACTAGTTCAACCGATGAGGCCTAGATGGCTGAAACATATGTATTGAACAGAAGTAAATGCTAAAAATACGAGGTGTTTGTCCATGTTTACCGTGACGGATATGTATTTTGCATATCTGTTTCATTATATAACAACTGCGTAATACGGCAAAAACGTATTGATAAATATCCCTTTTTTGTATAATACAAGTCACTTTAAGAGAATGTTTGGAAAGTGTTTTAATTATTTTCTCTTCTAAATTTACAATTAAAATGGATGTATTGTACATCAATGGATTCAGGAAAAAAATCTCTATTCAATTATGCAAAAAAATATATAACGTGCAATTTGAAAAAAAAAATTGACAATCGCTAGAAATTGAAGATGGCGCTGGAAAAAAGTAAATGTAGCCTCAAACCACTTTATTTGGTACATATCTCATAAAAATCGAAATATAAATAACTGAGTTACAGCTTGGGGCGTTTTTTGTGTGACAGCTTGTATATACAGGCAGTCCAGAAACTCTCCTGACAAACGAAGACCGGAGATTCCTCTGATAATTTTAAGACAATTAAACCCAAATTCACCTAGTCCGAAAATGCTTCCTAAGGGAGCTAGAGTTCTTTGAAGATGGCGCCTTGTATTTATTTTTTTTGAAATTCCTCCAGAACGCTTCTATTTAGAAAAACAAAAACTGGTATGCTTATTTATCCTCCAGAGATTAATCGATTCCATCAATTGCGAATTTCTAGTACCGGTCATAGGCGTCCGTTTTGGGTAGGTCAACGGTTATTTTAAAGCATAACTTTTTTGTCTTTAACTTTTAAGCATTTGTGACACTAGATTATTAAATTTTCAGGTATTCCAGTACTAAAATGTACTCTTACTTTAAGTCGGTAGGATACACCGTTTTCTAGAAAAATCGATTTGTAAATTTTTCGTTTTTTCTTCATTAAAGTTCAATTTATTATGTCCCTACTTATTTTTAGCGACGAAGTTGGCTTGGACTATCAAGGCATGGATGAAAATTAATTTAATAAATTAAAAACAAATTATTTATTACAATGGAACGAAACTAACAAAAAAAGAACAAGTATCAAAGGTAGATTGTTACAAAAGTTGCTCGATGTGATGACCATTAGTCTCTATGCATAAGTTTACCCTTTTGCTTAGAGAACGCCGAATTCTTGCAAAAATTCCAAAGTTATTTCTAAATTCGTTGCAAGCATCTTGTATCCTTAGCCAGAGTTGTGCGCGATTTTGTATCGGAACGGAATAAACAAATGCTTTTATGTATCCCCAAACACAATAATCGCAAGGATTCAAATCCGGCGACCTTGCTGGCCAAGCAACTGGACCGCCTCTTCCAATCCAATGGTCTTCGTAGTTATTATCTAGAAAGTCTCGTACATTCCTGCTAAAGTGGGCCGGACAGCCGTCCTGTAGAAACCATAAGTTTTGCCGAATATTTAAACGCACCTCATCTAACAAATCAGGGAAAATATTTTGCAGGAAATGTAAGTAATCAGCACCATTTAAACGAGCAGGTAATTCCACAGGTCTAAGTAGATAATCGTCAACTACTCCTATCCAGACGTTTATGCTAAACCTATGCTGATGCCTAAATTCTTGAACAACGTGGGGATTGTCACCAACGTACGAATAATAATGTGCATTATGTACATTAAAAATTCCATTTTTTGAGAATGTAGCTTCGTCACCAAACAAAATGTTCCTGAAGAAATCTTCATCTTGATTTTTCTGATTTTGTAACCATCTAGCGAATTCTACGCGAGCAGGAAAATCTCCTTCTAGCAGTGCTTGCACCTTTGTAAAATGAAAAGGATATAAATTTTCTTTGTGTAAGATATTTCCTACGGAAGATTTTGAAATTGTGGGGTACATGGCAGATAGTCTTCGAACGCTAATTTCTGGATTTTCCTCAACTTCCATTAAAATAACATCTTCATGTTCTGCTGTTACATCATTATGTCTCCCTGTTTCATTATTTTTTGGGACCACTGAACCTGTTTCTCTTAATCGTTGATGAAGAGCTGTAAATGTTGAGTGAGTGGGATGCTGACGATTGGGAAATTTTTCAGCGTATCTACGTTGCGCCGCTCGAGCGTTACACCTCATTTCGCCATAAACTAAATGCATATCGGCGTATTCTTCATTAGTAAAAACCATTTTTTTTTAAATTGAAATCGTTGTGTTTGAATAACACAAAGTAAAAAATGAAAAGATAATCTTCGCAAACTGACAACAATTTGACAATGAAAAACGTAGGTTTTACTTCTGTTGGCAGTTCAGAGCTAACTATTGCAAAAAATAAAAAATTGAACTTTAATGAAGAAAAAACGAAAAATTTACAAATCGATTTTTCTAGAAAACGGTGTATCCTACCGACTTAAAGTAAGAGTACCTTTTAGTACTGGAATACCTGAAAATTTAATAATCTAGTGTCACAAATGCTTAAAAGTTAAAGACAAAAAAGTTATGCCTTAAAATAACCGTTGACCTACCCAAAACGGACGCCTATGACCGGTACTAGAAATTCGCAATTGATGGAATCGATTAATCTCTGGAGGATAAATAAGCATACCAGTTTTTGTTTTTCTAAATAGAAGCGTTCTGGAGGAATTTCAAAAAAAATAAATACAAGGCGCCATCTTCAAAGAACTCTAGCTCCCTTAGGAAGCATTTTCGGACTAGCTGAATTTGGGTTTAATTGTCTTAAAATTATCTGAGGGAACTCCGGTCTTCGTTTGTCAGGAGAGTTTCTGGACACCCTGTATACTCGTATATGTGTATATTTTGCTATTTTTACATGTATATAATTCGAGTTTTATTGATAGAAATGCGCAAGAATTTCAATTAGTTAACATTTTATAATTTAATTTAGAATCCTGTAACAAAATCGACACGTAATGTAACATAGATTTCATTAGACAAACACGCAACGGCGTACCAAATACAAAACACAAAAACGTTGAACAGTTTGACATGGTTAATAAGACAAAAATTTTTCTATTGAATTTTAATGTCAATATCGCCATGAATCGAAACAAACGATTGAGTGAAAGTCGACAAAATTAACCTAGCGCAAAATCAGGTCACATTCTAAATTCATCAACAATTAACTTTTTTATGCTTGACATTTTCGTTTGCGCTTGTATTCTTCAGATAATTATCGAATTTGCTATACAGAGTCCGCCATTCCCGAATGATTAAATATTAATGATTAGTTAAGGGTTAATAACCCTTATATGCGGTGTATGTTTCGTGACGTATGCGTTCGTAATAATTTTAACAACACGCTTCTATCTTTTGCTTTGGTAATTCTATAGAAGTGGAGAACGTTCTAGAAATTAGTTGAAAACCGAGAGCGATAGAGGACAATAATTATAACCTCGTAGTCTTCGAGTTAACTACATTTTAAATCATTCGAATAACAAGGGAAGTTTAATAACTCCCACAGTGCGATTTTGATGGAATTTTGTCAATTGTAGGGGAGATTAAAATAATTAACTTCTATTGAGTCAACCACAAAAAAAGTTTTTAGAGTATGCCATGGATTAAATGTCGTACTGTTAGCAATAGGTTAAATCGTAACTTGTCAATTTGAATTCTGATTATTTACAAATGACAGTTCGTCGATTCTCTAAACTCAGACGTGACTTATATGCCTATTTCATTTCAGTCGTTCAGTCTACCTAAGAGACTAATTTGGTGGCTCGCTTGATATTTTTATATTCCATTGCGGCCTTTCTAGCACCTCTCTATTCAGTATCGTTTTCGTTACACATTTTCGTACGCATTCTATCTAAAAATCGTTATGATCGGGAGTAACTTTCGAAGTCTACCGATGTCGTACGAAATTCGAAAATCGTTCGTACTGACGTTCGTAGAATAACGAAAGCAAATAAGCTAGAGATGTTAATTTTCGGTAATTTTAAGTAATCGTTATTATTCGTTGATTATTTTGTTTATTGATTATTTTAATTATTTTGATTATTTTGATTATTTTAATTTTTTTGATTATTTTGATTTTTTTGATTATTTTGATTACTTTGAATATTTTGATTATTTTGATTACATATTTTAATTATTTTGATTATTTTGGATAATATGATTAATATGATTATCTTAATTATATTGATTATTTTGATTATATTGATTATTTGATTATTTTGATTATTTTGATTATTTTGATTATATTGATTATTTTGATTATTTTGATTATTTTGTTTATTTTGATTATTTTGATTATTTTGATTATTTTGATTATTTTGATTATTTTGATTATTTTGATTATTTTGATTATTTTGATTATTTTGATTATTTTGACTAATATGATTATTTTGATTATTTTGACTATTTTGATTATTTCGATTATTTTGATTTTATTTTGATTATTTAGGTTTTTTGATTATTTTGATTATTTTGATTATTTTGATTATTTTGATTATTTTGATTATTTTGATTATTTTGATTATTTTGATTATTTTGATTATTTTGATTATTTTGATTATTTTGATTATTTTGATTATTTTGATTATTTTGATTATTTTGATTATTTTGATTATTTTGATTATTTTGATTATTTTGATTATTTTGATTATTTTGATTATTTTGATTATTTTGATTATTTTGATTATTTTGATTATTTTGATTATTTTGATTATTTTTATTATTGATTATTTTAATTATTTTGATTATTTTGATTATTTTAATTTTTTTGATTATTTTGATTTTTTTGATTATTTTGATTATTTTGATTACTTTGAATATTTTGATTATTTTGATTACATATTTTAATTATTTTGATTATTTTGGTTAATATGATTAATATGATTATCTTAATTATATTGATTATTTTGATTATTTTGATTATATTGATTATTTTGATTATTTTGATTATTTTGATTATTTTGATTATTTTGATTATTTTGATTATATTGATTATTTTGATTATTTTGATTATATTGATTATTTTGATTATTATGATTATTTTGATTATATTGATTATTTTGATTATTATGATAATTTTGATTATATTGATTATTTTGATTACATTGATTATTTTGATTATTTTGATTATTTTGATTATTTTGATTAATATGCTTATTTTGTAATAACCTATGATTACTGATATAATAACCCGAGAGATGTCAATTTTATCGAAGGCTTTTTGATCAATTATTAAGTCGAGAACATTTGCTTAAAAGCAAAATTTTGAGAAAAATATAGCTACCCGCAGTTTGTCTGATAGAATTTTCATTGGTACCCAGTATATATTAAATACAAGTTTATATAAATATGAGTTTTTGATATGTTAAAATACATAAACGCAGAAATATAAAATGAATCAATTATAAATATACGCACACATAAAAGAAACAAGATTTTATATATTATTCTAACATATACTCGTATATGCTTCTTTTGTAAATAGAAGCAAATTATGAATAGATATCTATTATTTTTAATCTTATTTTGTAAACAAAAAAATTTATTTTATTATGTTTTATATGGTCAAATACATATTTATGACATAATTCTAATTAAGACATTCCCCATAATTACCTATGTATAATAACTAACATTTATAACGGGTGTTTTTTATAGAGGTATAGAACTTTGAAATGGAATAAAACAAAGATGAATTTTTTAAATTGACATGAAATTTACTTTATTCGAAAGATAATCTTCTGGCATTATAATTTAAATATGACTTCTGGCATATGACCGACACGGCTGGCTCGGACGTAGTCTAATCTGGAGGTCCAATTTTCGATGATTGTTTCCAACATTTGTGGCCGTATATCGGCAATAACGCGGCGAATGTTGTCCTCCAAGTGGTCAATCGTTTCGGGCTTATCAGCGTAGACTAGCGACTTCACATATCCCCACAGAAAATAGTCTAGCGGCGTTAAATCGCACGATCTTGGAGGTCAATTCACGGGTCCGAAACGTGAAACTATGCGGTTACCAAACGTTTCCTGCAATAAATCAATTGTGGCACGAGCTGTGTGACATGTTGCGCCGCCTTGTTGAAACCACAGCTCCTGCACATCATGGTTGTTCAATTGATGAACGAAAAAGTCAGTAATCATGGCTCTATAGCGGTCACCATTGACTGTAACGTTCTGACCAGCATCGTTTTTAAAGAAGTACGGACCAATGATTCCACCAGCCCACCAAGTTTCGCATTATGGAGAAACGATTCAATAAAAATATGAGGATTTTCACTACTCCACATTCGAGTATTTTGGGAATTGACATACCCCGAAAGATGAAACCATGCTTCATCAGAGAAAAATGACAAATTTAGCAGGTCATCATCTTCTATTAAGTTATTTGCAAACCACTGGCAGTACGCACGACGTCTAGGGTAGTCTACCGGCAAAATAGCCTGATGTGATTGCATCTTATACGGATGCATGTGTAAGTTTTTCTTTACAATTTTCTGACATGTTCCATAAGAAAGTCCAATCTCTTGAGAAAGGCGTTTCAAAGGTTTTGTGGGTTCATTTACCATACGTTGACGAACATCATTTATAACTTGTTCCGAACGAACAGTTGGTCTACCAGTACGTGATTTATGACCCACAGAACCAGTCTCACGAAACACACCAACACAATTGGAAAGGCAATTATAAAAATCTTTGGGAATTACAGCTAACTCTGGAAAGTGCTCGCTAAAATCATCCAAACATGCACGTTGACTGTACACCCAAATTCCATCAATTCGCACTCCACTCCGAAAATAGGCTTCAATCATGTACGCTTTTTGCACTATATTGTAAACCATATTTGAATTTACTCGAATGTGCTATGTTTCAAACTCGACGTTCAAACTTGCTTTCAGCAATTCTAACACATTAATGGATGACAGATAATGTCACTGTCAAAATAATTTACAAAACAGAGTTATAGTTCCTAACTTAAGTTCAGATATACAATTTATATTACAAAGCCATCTTCGTCCTAGAAACTTTATGATATCACGGTACTTTATAAGTTATAACAATATTTATTGTAATCTTAGTAATACATTATTAATCTTTATCACTTTAAATGTAAATGTTAACGGCATGGAAAAAAAAACAGGAAATAACCCATTAAACCTAGAATTAAATTGGTCTACTGTAAAAAAAAATTCTGCACTTTCAAAAATATCCATTTAAAATTGGTCATATTTATTTACATTTGACAATTAACAACGCAGAAGATAAAATAGAAAGCTCTTAGCATTTTTCCTTTTTTAAATTAGATATTTTACCGATGATTTATAAAAGGCAATTAACGAGACGTTAATTAGCTAGTAATAACGGTAAAAGTTCTTTGTTAGAAGATGGCGTAATGAAAAGAACGTATTAATATTTCTTAACAATTTTAAATTTAATAATCCTACAGTAATTTTATAATTAAATATATATGTATATACAATTGTTTCAGCCTTTACTTGATGAAATTCCATTATAACTATTATCAGGATAAAATAAAACAAATTTTAATGAATTTCACTATTTAATTGACACTGCAACGATCGTTTTGCTCCAACCTGAGCTTCATCAGACATAGCTAGAGAACGGACACGCTTACCACATGACGCAAAGCCCAGTGCAGTACTGGCGAAAGGCTGTATTTCTAAAATATTTTATTTTATTTATATAATTGGAAAACGAACGGGTGGTGATCTATAAAATTACAAAATACATATTTATTTGTTGAAAAGTTGTATTTATAAAGTTTTTAATTTTATTTATATAATTGGAAAACATACGGGTGGTGATCTATCTATCTAAAATTACGAAATACATATTTATTAATTAATTTTATTTATATAATTGGAAAACAAACGGGTGGTGATCTATAACGAAATACATATGTATTTGTTGAAAAGTTGTATTTTTAAAGTTTTTAATTTTATTTCTATAATTGGAACATTTTTATTTGTTCTTGGAATACTTTTCAAATTATTAACAGCCACATCTAATGTGGTTAATCCGTCATTTAATTTGAGATTTCGATTTTCAAAATAAGTGATTAGTTTTGGCGATTTCCAAAGTGTTCGTGAAGAAAGTACAACTGATTTTTTAAATTTGGGATTTGTGTGAGCTCCGTGCACTCACCAATACTTCTAGCATCCTCCTTTAGCAGTGTTACGAAATGTTTTAGACTATCGAAATTCTCAGCATAATAACTAGTAGCTTCCAGCCATGTTCCCCATCTAGTTATTACTGGAGTGGGATGCAGTGACAGAGATGGAAATTTTTCCCTGAAAAGAGCTACTCTCAATGGTGCTTTTCTGAAAACTTTTTTAAAAGCTGCTTCAATAGTCTGCCTGTTTTTAACATATACGCAGCACTATCACTGACAAATAAAAGTATTTTTTCTTTGTACGTGGCGTCCGAATGAAGCATTTTTTGCATATTCTCTTTAATGGTTTCAGCAACTGTTTCCGCATCAACTCTTTTATAACACTTGTTGCTATTACATATGAGTTATAGGGAATAGTTGGATGTAGTACACCAGCTACAACATTTACCACACAGCGTCCTAACATATCCACCGTTTCGTCGGCGCTTATCCATATGTATTGATTTAAAAGATGGCTTCTAATGCGTTCTACTGTTCTCGTATAGCACCTAGAACCATAATATTTGCGTAAAGTTGATTCATCAGGAACATTTCGACCAGTATATTTTTTCAGAAATATTTTTAAAGTGGGATTGCTAAGTTTATTTAATGGAATATTAGCCGCCATAAAAGTTTTACAGAGTTCAGATGTGTTTGCGATCCTAAGTGACGAATTTTTGACGATATTTTACGGATTTTGTAATAAATTTCGGAATCACTGACAATGGACATCCAATCAGTATGACCGTCAATCCAACTCGCCATTGTTTTACAATGCCGTTCTCGACATTCTTCCATATCATGTCTGAAAAAGTAACTTAAACAATGCTCTAGATCTAAATAAATTAAAACTAAAAATGTGTGCGTAAGTTATTGAAACTGAACGAAATTCAATGCACACTCTTACGTCGAAATAATTGGTAGAAATAGATTCAATCAAACGATATTAAACAGGATCTATCACAAAAATTACGATGTAATTAACAGTTAAAACTATGAAAACAAGAAACTTACTCACAGCACTTTATTTATCTTACGAAATATAAACTAATAAATAAAATACATTATAAAAACGCCGCTTCTATCTACGCTCATGAAAACACTTTAAAAAACACTATATTCTCCGAATACAATAGCAGAGTTATCCATTGTTATCGTGCGAGACCAGGTGGCCGAGTAAGTTAAACAAATACTTCATTGAATTACGCCGGGATATACTGTGCGACGTTATACACAATGCCAATTGCCGATTGCGTTTTATGGAAATTGCATCCGTTCTCTAGTTATAACTTCGAAAATACTAGTGCTATTGGTACCATTTTAACGGCAATTTTACAAGGAATTTGCTGACTAATAAAAAAATTATAGGTTCAATTATAGGTTAAAAAAAAGAGAAAATAGTCTTTAAACTTCGATAACTTTGGCACGACATATTTAACACCCTGTATATGTTGCCACGTTGTTCACCCTCAAAACATATAACGTGTTAGTCCATAAATTGGTAACAAAATAGTTACGTGAGGCACTGCACCCATTTTCAGACTGACTTAAAATGTTAGACGCTGCAACTGTCAAGATTTTAACAAAATTTGCAATAAAGCCAAAGCTAACAGTGTAAGTGCACGTTGTCATATATAATTGCAAAGATAATTTGGGTGGCTATCATCATAATAACAAGAAAGTATAGCAATCTATTAAAAAAAAAAATGAAAGTGGTTGCGTAAATTTGGAACACCCTGTAAATATATAAATAAAAACAGATTTTGCACTGTAGTATACTACATGTGTACGTAAAATTTCATTGCTACAACTTTATTAGTTTTCATGCTAAGCTCCGCCGACACACTATTGCCGCACCCGGGTACATCATGGGGCAGCTACCGCAAGTTAACTTATAGACTCCTGACTTTTCATTGTTATTTGTTAAATCCTTGGTGTTTTTTATAAAATTTGATAAATTGTTATAATGAAATATCATCAAGTAAAGGCTCAAGCAATCCTATATTATAAATTCTAGATTGATTCAACACATCTAGAGCGGTGTAGAAATTTATCTGGCCGCAAATGCCATTGTTCTTCAGCTTATAATTTAACGCACCAGTAATTAAAGTTAATTGCACATTATTACGGCTTTTGCCGAAGAAAGTCCGTAGAAAAAGTCTCACGTCCTGAAAAGTCGAAACAATGTAAAAGTCATCGCCACACCGTGATCTTCATAATTTCTGCCCCGTATCTTGTAAGCAAATTTAAATATGCGGCGAAGCGGGGTTATATAAAATGAAATCATAGTTACTTATTGTTGAGGAATTGTCTCGAATAAAGTCAAGGTTAGGAGCACTTTAATCCTTTTTGCGTAACTAATAGTTCTGGTTTTTTGTTTTATTTTGAAGAACTGCGTTAGGTAGAAGACACTTAAAACTTTGTTTTATGTTAAGAAATAAAATATGTAACAAAAATCTATTAATTTTAGTCAAATGGATAAAAACTAAGTTACGACAAAATTATTCTAAACATTACCTATATTCAATTAAGTCAGTGAAAGAGGTGATATACGATGTGTTATGTAGGTTGGTATTACATGTCACGCGTAAATAGATTCAGTCATGTGACACGGCAGAGTTGATGTTATGATGTTAGATATAATGGATTGTAGACTTTAATGTAATGGTTTGGAATAATAAATAGTACATACCCATTATAGATTTTGTTATTATTGAATTATGAAGTGCTTAAAATAATATTAAGGAACTCTAAATAATACATGGTGTCAGGTGAAATAAGCTGAAAATATGGAGACTGTGTTTAAGCCACCGGAACCTATGACATTGAGCTTAGATGGAAATTTGGCGGAACACTGGAAAAAATTCAAACAGCGTTTTGAGCTATTTATGACTGCAAACGATTTGAATAACAAAGAGGAAGAGAAGAAAATTGCTATATTTTTGAGTCTAATTGGCGAAGATGGCCTTGAATTATATAATTCATTCGCATTAACTGTAACACAAAGAGGAAATTTGAAAAGTATAATTGGAAAATTTGATGAACATTGTGGACCTAAGAAAAACGTTATTTTTGAGCGGTTTAAATTCAACTCCATAAGTCAAAGAGAAGGACAAAGTTTCGATACTTTTTTAACAGAATTGAGAAAAGCAGTAAAAACAACTGAGTATCAGGACACAGAGGACATGGTGAGGGATCGCATTGTTATGGGAATTTTGGACAAGGCAACTCAGGAAAAATTGCTGAGAGAATCAAGTCTGACATTAGACAAAGCAATAGAGTATTGTCGTGCTGTTGAAGCAAGCAAGCTGCAATCTAAAGCTCTACAAAATGAAGCAACAGTAAGCATTATAAGAAAATGGGAGAAACAAGGCAAGGAAAAAATGAGAGATGAAAAATATTCTCAACAATGTGGATATTGTGGTTACAAACATGAAAAAGGAAGATGTCCAGCATATGGGAAAAGCTGTGATGAATGTAACATGAAGAATCATTTTGCATCAATGTGCAGAAGAAAGAATAAGGCAGGTAACAAGATAGATAATGTAAAAAATGGTACGAGGAAGAAAAAATGGACTAAACGAGTCAATGAGGTGTCTACAGAAGAAGGATTGGAGGAGAGCGATGAAGAAAATCAATTTTTCATAAGTTCAGTGGTGAAAAATATGAATGCAATCGATGGAACAAATGATACTATGTGGACAAAAACAGTGAGCGTAGAAGGGTGTAGTATAAATTTTAAGTTAGACACTGGAGCGGAGGTTAGTGTATTACCATTGTCATTTGTAGATAGAATTACACATAATAAGAGCATTATGCCTTCAAATGTTACTTTAGTTTCTTATGGTAGTCCTAGTTTTAAGATCAAGCCTGTAGGCGAAATTATATTAAAATGTACTATTAATAAGCATGTGGCAGATTTGCCTTTTGTAATAGTTCAAAATGTTGATCAAATGCCTCTTCTAGGCTTATCTGGTTGTCTAAGTCTTAATTTAATAAGGAGAGTAGATAGTATTCAAATGCATTTTAAAACATTAAATGATGTTATTGCTTCATATCCTAATGAATTTGTTGGTTTGGGTGAATTTCCCAAGGTACATAAGATTACTTTAAAAGAAAACTATACACCACATGTCGCAAACTTGAGACGTATCCCACAAGCATTACATGATAGAGTTAAATGCAAGCTTGATGATCTTGAACATCAGGGCATTATTCGGAAGGTTGAGAAACCCACGGAGTGGCTTAATCCTTTGGTTATTGTCGAGAAGAAAAATGGTGACTTAAGACTGTGCTTGGACCCAAAATTTTTAAATGAAGCGATTCAACGTGAACACTTTTTGATTCCGACGGCTGATGAGATAGCTAGTAAGTTATGTAATAAAGAATACTTTACTGTTTTAGATATGAAGGATGGGTACTTCCAAGTGAAGATTGATGATGAATCTGCAGATTATTGCACATTTGGTACTCCCTTTGGGAGGTATCAATTTTTAAGATTACCTTTTGGTATTAGTTCAGCCCCAGAAGTATTCCAAAGGAAGAATGTTGAACTTTTTGGAGACGTGCATGGTGTGGGAATATATTTTGATGACTTGATTATTACAGGTGAGACTGAGCTAGAGCATGATCGGAATTTGCAACTAGTACTGGAGCGAGCTGCAAAATATAATATTAAATTCAACAAAGATAAGATTCAATTTAAGTCAAAACAAGTTAAATTTCTTGGGCAAATATTTTCAAAAAACGGAATTAGTACTAGTGATTCATATGTTAAAGCAATAGTCGATATGCCAAAACCACAGAACAAGACTGAGTTATTGAGATTGTTAGGTATGGCAAAGTATCTAGGTAAATTTGTACCAAACATGTCAAAAGTTACTGCACCTTTAAGATACTTAACCCGAATGGATATTGAGTGGGTGTGGAATCAGTCTCAAGATAATGCACTTACTCGATTAAAGAATTTATTAACAAACGCTCCAGTTTTGACATTTTTTAATCCGTCTTTGCCTATAGAAATAGAAACAGATGCTTCTAAGGATGGCATAGGAGCATGTATTATGCAAAATGGCCACCCAGTTGCATTTGCGTCACGGACTATGTTCAAAAGTGAAACAAAATATGCCCAAATAGAAAAAGAGTTACTGGCCATTGTTTTCAGTTGCGTAAAATTTCATTATTTTATATATGGTGTGAATGATGTTAGAGTTTGCTCTGATCACAAACCTTTAGAATCAATATTCAAAAAGGATTTAGCGTCTGTGCCTCCACGGTTACAGCGAATGTTGCTTAAAATATTGCATTATAATTTAAAAGTAGAGTATAAACCTGGTAAATACCTTTACATAGCAGATGCATTATCACGAGCATTTCTAAGTGACAGTATACACGATGATCCTGAAATGGCTTATGCGGTTCACACTGTAGTAAAATATCTACCAATGTCTAATGAAAAAAAAAGTGAATTTAAAGAAGCTACTGCAAGCGATTTGGAACTACAAACAATTATTAAATTGATAGACACTGAATGGACAGCAAATAAAAATATCCCCATTTTTGCAAGACACTATTATAAATTAAGGGATTATCTGTATGTCTCTAACGGTTTGTTATTTTACAATAATAAATTAATTGTACCACATAAACTACGAAATGAAATGTTAATCAAATTACATGAAGGTCATATGGGAATGGAAAAAATTAAATCCCGAGCTAGACAGATTTTCTACTGGCCTTTATTAAACCAAGATATTGAAAATTTTGTAAGAAAGTGCAAAACTTGTGAACGTTTCTGTCGAAAGAACTCCAAAGAAACTCTGCTACCTTACACAATTCCAGAGAGACCATGGGAAAGAATAGCTGCAGATATATTTTCTTATGCAGATCGATCGTATCTTGTGGTTATGGATTCGTATTCAAATTGGCTTGAACTTGTATTGCTACAGAGTAAGTCTGCTAACGAAACTATTCAAAAATTAAAATCGATTTTTTCTAAGTATGGTTGTCCAGATATACTTGTCTGTGATAATATCCCATTTGGTAGTTTTTCATTTAAAGAATTTGCTAAGGAATGGAATTTCAATATTACAACACGCAGCCCCAATTATCCAAGGTCAAACGGATTGGCTGAAAAAGCTGTTGGTATTGCCAAGACTTTACTAAAAAAATCTTTGGAAGAGGGCAAGGAGGTGTTCGAGGCGTTACTGCAATATCGAAATTCCCCATTAAAATATATTGATTACTCTCCAGCACAATTACTTATGGGCCGTATTTGTAAAACTAAAATTCCTATCTGTGCAGATCTATTGAAACCTGCTTTATGTGAAAATGTATTGCAAAAACTAAAATATAGACAAAGTCAGTATAAGTGTTATTATAATAGAACTGCATCTGATCTTAAGAATTTAAAGCCTGAACAAAATGTCACTATTTATAATCATACCGAGAAAGTTTGGGAACCTGGTAAAGTTTTAGAACCTGATAAAACACCTAGGTCATATAAGGTTGTAAAAGAGTCTGGTAATATTGTAAGAAGAAACAGAGCAGATCTCAGGGAATCTCCAAATCAATTTAAGTTAGATTGCAATCTCGATTGTGATAAATTTGCATTTACAAATGATCCTCTACAAAACGATCATAGTCAAGTTGTGTCAGGTAATAATACCTCTGAATTGGAGAAATGTACTCGATCTACTCTGGAGAATAATGCAACCTCCACTCATACATCTAGATATGGACGATTAGTTAAGAAACCACAGAGACTGAATTTGTAAGAGGGGAGATGTGTTATGTAGGTTGGTATTACATGTCACGCGTAAATAGATTCAGTCATGTGACACGGCAGAGTTGATGTTATGATGTTAGATATAATGGATTGTAGACTTTAATGTAATGGTTTGGAATAATAAATAGTACATACCCATTATAGATTTTGTTATTATTGAATTATGAAGTGCTTAAAATAATATTAAGGAACTCTAAATAATACATGGTGTCAGGTGAAATAAGCTGAAAATATGGAGACTGTGTTTAAGCCACCGGAACCTATGACATTGAGCTTAGATGGAAATTTGGCGGAACACTGGAAAAAATTCAAACAGCGTTTTGAGCTATTTATGACTGCAAACGATTTGAATAACAAAGAGGAAGAGAAGAAAATTGCTATATTTTTGAGTCTAATTGGCGAAGATGGCCTTGAATTATATAATTCATTCGCATTAACTGTAACACAAAGAGGAAATTTGAAAAGTATAATTGGAAAATTTGATGAACATTGTGGACCTAAGAAAAACGTTATTTTTGAGCGGTTTAAATTCAACTCCATAAGTCAAAGAGAAGGACAAAGTTTCGATACTTTTTTAACAGAATTGAGAAAAGCAGTAAAAACAACTGAGTATCAGGACACAGAGGACATGGTGAGGGATCGCATTGTTATGGGAATTTTGGACAAGGCAACTCAGGAAAAATTGCTGAGAGAATCAAGTCTGACATTAGACAAAGCAATAGAGTATTGTCGTGCTGTTGAAGCAAGCAAGCTGCAATCTAAAGCTCTACAAAATGAAGCAACAGTAAGCATTATAAGAAAATGGGAGAAACAAGGCAAGGAAAAAATGAGAGATGAAAAATATTCTCAACAATGTGGATATTGTGGTTACAAACATGAAAAAGGAAGATGTCCAGCATATGGGAAAAGCTGTGATGAATGTAACATGAAGAATCATTTTGCATCAATGTGCAGAAGAAAGAATAAGGCAGGTAACAAGATAGATAATGTAAAAAATGGTACGAGGAAGAAAAAATGGACTAAACGAGTCAATGAGGTGTCTACAGAAGAAGGATTGGAGGAGAGCGATGAAGAAAATCAATTTTTCATAAGTTCAGTGGTGAAAAATATGAATGCAATCGATGGAACAAATGATACTATGTGGACAAAAACAGTGAGCGTAGAAGGGTGTAGTATAAATTTTAAGTTAGACACTGGAGCGGAGGTTAGTGTATTACCATTGTCATTTGTAGATAGAATTACACATAATAAGAGCATTATGCCTTCAAATGTTACTTTAGTTTCTTATGGTAGTCCTAGTTTTAAGATCAAGCCTGTAGGCGAAATTATATTAAAATGTACTATTAATAAGCATGTGGCAGATTTGCCTTTTGTAATAGTTCAAAATGTTGATCAAATGCCTCTTCTAGGCTTATCTGGTTGTCTAAGTCTTAATTTAATAAGGAGAGTAGATAGTATTCAAATGCATTTTAAAACATTAAATGATGTTATTGCTTCATATCCTAATGAATTTGTTGGTTTGGGTGAATTTCCCAAGGTACATAAGATTACTTTAAAAGAAAACTATACACCACATGTCGCAAACTTGAGACGTATCCCACAAGCATTACATGATAGAGTTAAATGCAAGCTTGATGATCTTGAACATCAGGGCATTATTCGGAAGGTTGAGAAACCCACGGAGTGGCTTAATCCTTTGGTTATTGTCGAGAAGAAAAATGGTGACTTAAGACTGTGCTTGGACCCAAAATTTTTAAATGAAGCGATTCAACGTGAACACTTTTTGATTCCGACGGCTGATGAGATAGCTAGTAAGTTATGTAATAAAGAATACTTTACTGTTTTAGATATGAAGGATGGGTACTTCCAAGTGAAGATTGATGATGAATCTGCAGATTATTGCACATTTGGTACTCCCTTTGGGAGGTATCAATTTTTAAGATTACCTTTTGGTATTAGTTCAGCCCCAGAAGTATTCCAAAGGAAGAATGTTGAACTTTTTGGAGACGTGCATGGTGTGGGAATATATTTTGATGACTTGATTATTACAGGTGAGACTGAGCTAGAGCATGATCGGAATTTGCAACTAGTACTGGAGCGAGCTGCAAAATATAATATTAAATTCAACAAAGATAAGATTCAATTTAAGTCAAAACAAGTTAAATTTCTTGGGCAAATATTTTCAAAAAACGGAATTAGTACTAGTGATTCATATGTTAAAGCAATAGTCGATATGCCAAAACCACAGAACAAGACTGAGTTATTGAGATTGTTAGGTATGGCAAAGTATCTAGGTAAATTTGTACCAAACATGTCAAAAGTTACTGCACCTTTAAGATACTTAACCCGAATGGATATTGAGTGGGTGTGGAATCAGTCTCAAGATAATGCACTTACTCGATTAAAGAATTTATTAACAAACGCTCCAGTTTTGACATTTTTTAATCCGTCTTTGCCTATAGAAATAGAAACAGATGCTTCTAAGGATGGCATAGGAGCATGTATTATGCAAAATGGCCACCCAGTTGCATTTGCGTCACGGACTATGTTCAAAAGTGAAACAAAATATGCCCAAATAGAAAAAGAGTTACTGGCCATTGTTTTCAGTTGCGTAAAATTTCATTATTTTATATATGGTGTGAATGATGTTAGAGTTTGCTCTGATCACAAACCTTTAGAATCAATATTCAAAAAGGATTTAGCGTCTGTGCCTCCACGGTTACAGCGAATGTTGCTTAAAATATTGCATTATAATTTAAAAGTAGAGTATAAACCTGGTAAATACCTTTACATAGCAGATGCATTATCACGAGCATTTCTAAGTGACAGTATACACGATGATCCTGAAATGGCTTATGCGGTTCACACTGTAGTAAAATATCTACCAATGTCTAATGAAAAAAAAAGTGAATTTAAAGAAGCTACTGCAAGCGATTTGGAACTACAAACAATTATTAAATTGATAGACACTGAATGGACAGCAAATAAAAATATCCCCATTTTTGCAAGACACTATTATAAATTAAGGGATTATCTGTATGTCTCTAACGGTTTGTTATTTTACAATAATAAATTAATTGTACCACATAAACTACGAAATGAAATGTTAATCAAATTACATGAAGGTCATATGGGAATGGAAAAAATTAAATCCCGAGCTAGACAGATTTTCTACTGGCCTTTATTAAACCAAGATATTGAAAATTTTGTAAGAAAGTGCAAAACTTGTGAACGTTTCTGTCGAAAGAACTCCAAAGAAACTCTGCTACCTTACACAATTCCAGAGAGACCATGGGAAAGAATAGCTGCAGATATATTTTCTTATGCAGATCGATCGTATCTTGTGGTTATGGATTCGTATTCAAATTGGCTTGAACTTGTATTGCTACAGAGTAAGTCTGCTAACGAAACTATTCAAAAATTAAAATCGATTTTTTCTAAGTATGGTTGTCCAGATATACTTGTCTGTGATAATATCCCATTTGGTAGTTTTTCATTTAAAGAATTTGCTAAGGAATGGAATTTCAATATTACAACACGCAGCCCCAATTATCCAAGGTCAAACGGATTGGCTGAAAAAGCTGTTGGTATTGCCAAGACTTTACTAAAAAAATCTTTGGAAGAGGGCAAGGAGGTGTTCGAGGCGTTACTGCAATATCGAAATTCCCCATTAAAATATATTGATTACTCTCCAGCACAATTACTTATGGGCCGTATTTGTAAAACTAAAATTCCTATCTGTGCAGATCTATTGAAACCTGCTTTATGTGAAAATGTATTGCAAAAACTAAAATATAGACAAAGTCAGTATAAGTGTTATTATAATAGAACTGCATCTGATCTTAAGAATTTAAAGCCTGAACAAAATGTCACTATTTATAATCATACCGAGAAAGTTTGGGAACCTGGTAAAGTTTTAGAACCTGATAAAACACCTAGGTCATATAAGGTTGTAAAAGAGTCTGGTAATATTGTAAGAAGAAACAGAGCAGATCTCAGGGAATCTCCAAATCAATTTAAGTTAGATTGCAATCTCGATTGTGATAAATTTGCATTTACAAATGATCCTCTACAAAACGATCATAGTCAAGTTGTGTCAGGTAATAATACCTCTGAATTGGAGAAATGTACTCGATCTACTCTGGAGAATAATGCAACCTCCACTCATACATCTAGATATGGACGATTAGTTAAGAAACCACAGAGACTGAATTTGTAAGAGGGGAGATGTGTTATGTAGGTTGGTATTACATGTCACGCGTAAATAGATTCAGTCATGTGACACGGCAGAGTTGATGTTATGATGTTAGATATAATGGATTGTAGACTTTAATGTAATGGTTTGGAATAATAAATAGTACATACCCATTATAGATTTTGTTATTATTGAATTATGAAGTGCTTAAAATAATATTAAGGAACTCTAAATAATACATACGATATTATAATTTTAAATTCAAGAAAGAAAGAAGTTATTTATATCTATTTAAAATAAAGTCTGGTTTGCTTTATATCAGGATACAAAGTTTGAACAAAAACACGATTATTTTTATAAAATTTTTGAATAATAAGCAAACGTGGTTGAAACGTGTATTTTCCCATGATGAATTGTTAAACGATACTAAAGACAAATGACAGCTAGTGACATTTCTACCATTTTAAATATGGCTGCCATGACATTTTAAAAACATATCGTCCCAGAGAAATCCATTACTTAACATTAAAATGTAAACACATATTGTATTCTAGAAAGTAAAAATATAAAATCTAATGCAAATTAAATCATTCTTATAAAATTCGAAGCAACAAAACATAAAAAAGGAAATATTGCCTTAAAGAAATACAAATAGGTATCTAATATATAAAAATAAAATGTTATTCACATAATAATAAGTACGTTTATTCCACAGAAATAATATCCGATCGAATTCTATCCGATATTTGAATCTGAGAAAAATATGCGACATATACGTGTTGAATAGAAAATTCGATCGGATAGTCTCTTAATTCAATCCTCTAAATTTATGATATTGAATTTGTCGATTCGCTTGAACAACCAACAAATGCAGACATAAAAAAAGGCGATAAATAAAACGAATTTGATAATGAAATGTTAATTGTACCTAACTTCAAATCATTTTTAAAGTGGGAGATGAAGTTGTATGTCAACAAAAATTTCTTTAGGTTATGTTTTAAGTAAGTAACGTCTTTTTTTATACATTACAATGTATTATTATCATTGTTAAAAAGTATAAGGTAATGTCCTTGGGAAATACAAAAATAATAGAAAAAAAGAAACGACAATTTAGGTCATCAGAAAAAGTGCGTTTTTTCTTAGTTTTTAGTTTTTTTTGTGATAAATTAACTCCTATATAAAAATGTCCATTTGCGGGTGACATTTTTGTCACTTTGACAGCGATAAAAACCTACATAGCTTTTTATCACCGATAAAAATGCTTCTTCCTCCGATAAAAATGCTTCTTCCTGTTACATATCTAGTAGCCTTGCATCACTTAATTTATTTTGGCAGCTGACAGGTAATAACTATTAAGTATCGTTGAACGTAAAATGTACGAGTCGGTTTGGGGAAATTTCAACAAATATCAAAAGACAATACTGCAATACACAAGAAATACAAAATCGTCAATATGGAGACAATTTAAAAAGTTTTATTCATGTCGTTAATTTATCTTGCCAAAAAACACTCGAGCTTTTCTTTCAATCGGATAAATTTCTTTTTAACTCAATATTTTTCCAATCAGTAATTTCGCTCGAAAAACTTACATTAGAAAAAATCGCTCGACCTTTCGGTCTCACGATTTTTTCATGTAAGTTTTTCTCGTCAAATTACTGATTGGCAAAATAATTTCGTTACAAAGAGAAATTTATGCGATAAAAAAAAAGCTCTTGTGTTTTTACTTATGATAAATTAACTCCTATATAAAAATGTCCATATGCGGGTGACATTTTTGTCACTTTGACAGCGATAAAAACCTACATAGCTTTTTATCACCGATAAAAATGCTTCTTCCTCCGATAAAAATGCTTCTTCCTGTTACATATCTAGTAGCCCTGCATCACTTAATTTATTTTGGCAGCTGACAGGTAATAACTATTAAGTATCGTTGAACGTAAAATACGAGTCGGTTTGGGGAAATTTCAACAAATATCAAAAGATCAATACTGCAAAACACAAGAAATACAAAATCGTCAATATGGAGACAATTTAAAAAGTTTTATTCATGTCGTTAATTTATCTTGCCAAAAAACACTCGAGCTTTTCTTTCAATCGGATAAATTTCTTTTTAACTCAATATTTTTCCAATCAGTAATTTCGCTCGAAAAACTTACATTAGAAAAAATCGCTCGACCTTTCGGTCTCACGATTTTTTCATGTAAGTTTTTCTCGTCAAATTACTGATTGGCAAAATAATTTCGTTACAAAGAGAAATTTATCCGATAAAAAAAAAGCTCTTGTGTTTTTACTTATGATAAATTAACTCCTATATAAAAATGTCCATTTGCGGGTGACATTTATGTCACTTTGACAGCGATAAAAACCTACATAGCTTTTTATCACCGATAAAAATGCTTCTTCCTCCGATAAAAATGCTTCTTCCTGTTACATATCTAGTAGCCCTGCATCACTTATTTATTTTGGCAGCTGACAGGTAATAATTATTAAGTATCGTTGAACGTAAAATGTACGAGTCGGTTTGGGGAAATTTCAACAAATATCAAAAGATCAATACCGCAATACACAAGAAATACAAAATCGTCAATATGGAGACAATTTAAAAAGTTTTATTCATGTCGTTAATTTATCTTGCCAAAAAACACTCGAGCTTTTCTTTCAATCGGATAAATTTCTTTTTAACTCAATATTTTTCCAATCAGTAATTTCGCTCGAAAAACTTACATTAGAAAAAATCGCTCGACCTTTCGGTCTCGCGATTTTTTCATGTAAGTTTTCCTCGTCAAATTACTGATTGGCAAAATAATTTCGTTACAAAGAGAAATTTATCCGATAAAAAAAAAGCTCTTGTGTTTTTACTTATGATAAATTTCTCTTTGTAACGAAATTATTTTGCCAATCAGTAATTTGACGAAAAAAACTTACATGAAAAAATCGCGAGACCGAAGGTCGAGCGATTTTGTCTAATGTAAGTTTTTCGAGCAAGATTACTGATTGGAAAAATTTTGAGTTAAAAAGAAATTTATCCGTGAAAGAAAAGCGCGAGTGTTTTTTAGTAAGATAAATTAACGATACGAATCAAACTCTTTAAATTGTCTCCATATTGACGATCTTGTATTTTTGTGGATTGCGGTATTTTCTCTAGTTGAAATTTCCCCAAACCGACTCATATAATATATTTTTCTCCCGACCGAGAATAAAGTGTCATCTTATACATCTGACAATTGACATATATTAGACTACTTTATTCTCTAGGGAATAAAATATTCGATTTTCCCTAGGGAATAAAGTGAATACTGTAGTGAATGACTTTTGGTTCATTTATTTAAGTCAAAATTAATTTAACTGTCAGATTGACGAAGCATTTAAATATATCAATCTTTATTTTGTAATCGTAATAGTAACATTAGATGAGTTTACAATATATAAGGACAATCATCTGATATCTTAACTTGGCGGTTGCTTACAGTAGTGCTTGTGTAAAAATTATCTCCTTCACTGCCATTAATATTCATTTTTGAACAATAACTTAAACGGACTGCGTTTTTTGGAAAAAAATAAGACACAAACAAACTCGTTTCCAGAAACTATGCACATTTTCATGACAAACCAACTTAATTGAATGACATCAGATCAATCTATCAATCAACTGTCAAACTAATAATGAAATAATTATTACATTTAAGGTCGGGAGAAAAGTTTTGTATGTAATTCGGGAATAAACGTCTATAATCCCTCAACAGAAAATGCCCTCGCTCCCTTTGGTCGCTCAGGCATTAATTACTGTCTCGGGATTAAAACTGTCGTTTATTCCCTTAATACATAAATATCTATTTCGTCATACCTACCGCGTAAGTAAACAGTTATGTTATGACACCTTTTTTTGAAACGCAAGTGACACTTTACATACCTTATTGACAGTTGCTATGGTGGCGGGCTGCAATATTTCATTACGACCCTAGGTAAATAATAGCAATATTAGAACATTTATAACAAATTTATTTGAAACATAATTTTAATTAACAAAAACACATAACTAGTAAAAGTAGAACCTTGTACAGAAACTTATCACTTTGTAATATTAAATGTAAACGAACAATTAGATCTTTCTGCCACGGTGGAACATCAATTCCTGAATCTGCTAATAATGTTGCCGATTGTTTTAGACCGTCTAAAACCATCATTTTCATGCTTCAAAAATCCTTTCAATTTAGGAAATTGTAGATATCTTCACGACTTCTCCAGCAAAATTTCAGCACAAGTTATAATAGCCTCCATCTCTATTTGAACCATATTTATAAAGTTTATTTAAAACAAAAAGCTTTTGAGAATATATTGCATGTACTTTGACATTTATAAAAAATATAAATTTATATTGACACAAATATGGTTACCATAGATACGACAAACATTCCTGACTTGATGTTACTAATGTGAGTAATGTGTATACATATAATAAAAGTAAACTGCAAAGTCATCAAAATTCGTCTATTTAAAAAGAAAACGTAGGTATGACGAAAAATCTCATATGCACCACGGTTCGTACAGTACAGTTTTATGGTCTCGCATATATGCAAACCTCGACCCTACGGGTCTCGGTTTGCAAACGTATTCTCGACCATAAAACTGTACTTACGAACCTAGGTACATAAATAACTATTACGTTCAACGATACTTAATAGTTATTATAACTGACAGCTGCCAAAATAAATTAAGCGATGCGGGGCTACTAGATAAGTAATACAACTTTGAGGAAGAAGCATTTTTATCGGTGATAAAAAGCTATGTAGGTTTTTATCGCTGTCAAAGTGACAAAAATGTCACCCGCAAATGGACATTTTTATATAGGAGTTAATTTATCATAAGTAAAAACACAAGAGCTTTTTTTTTATCGGATAAATTTCTCTTTGTAACGAAATTATTTTGCCAATCAGTAATTTGACGAGAAAAACTTACATGAAAAAATCGCGAGACCGAAAGGTCGAGCGATTTTTTCTAATGTAAGTTTTTCGAGCGAAATTACTGATTGGAAAAATATTGAGTTAAAAAGAAATTTATCCGATTGAAAGAAAAGCTCGAGTGTTTTTTGGCAAGATAAATTAACGACATGAATAAAACTTTTTAAATTGTCTCCATATTGACGATTTTGTATTTCTTGTGTATTGCGGTATTGTCTTTTGATATTTGTTAAAATTTCCCCAAACCGACTCGTACATTTTACGTTCAACGATACTTAATAGTTATTACCTGTCAGCTGCCAAAATAAATTAAGTGATGCAGGGCTACTAGATATGTAACAGGAAGAAGCATTTTTATCGGGGGAAGAAGCATTTTTATCGGTGATAAAAAGCTATGTAGGTTTTTATCGCTGTCAAAGTGACAAAAATGTCACCCGCAAATGGACATTTTTATATAGGAGTTAATTTATCGGTGATAAAAAGCTACACTTCATTTGATCGTAGTTGAGATTCACGTCATCAATTTTTATTCGTGTGAATCAACTCAGTACTTTTGATCCAAAATAAGTATTATGTAAACCAATTAATAAAATATAAGAAACTGTATAATAAAAATGTAGCGATTTGGATATTCTTCTAAATTAAATATTTTTTACCAGATATTTTATTATCTTCTAATTACGAGAAATATGTTTCGACAACTCAGAAAATCAGATACAGAATACGAGGATATGTATATCAAAAAGTATGTAAATTTTGACATTCGACATAATTTTTAGACAGTGATCTACAGTATTTGCTTATATTTGTTAATGAGTTAGATTTGCTTTGTATGAATATTTAAATAATTTTTCTTTTTTTGTGAATATATAAATATTTTTTTCTTTTACCATTTTAGCTGTATTTTACTTAAAATAAGTAACTTAAACTGTACATAATCTGACAGAAAAAACACGAAAAATATTCCACTAATAAAATTCTGAATTCTTCATTTAAAGTATAAATAATAATAATATTATTAAATTATATATAAAAATTATTAATATGTAGCTTTCTATCGCTGTCAAAGTGACAAAAATGTCATCAAATGGGCATTTTTCTATAGGAGTTAATTTATCTTGCCAAAAAACGCACGAGCTTTTCTTTCACGGATAAATTTCTTTTTAACTCGAAATTTTTCCAATCAGTAATTTTGCTCGAAAAAGTTTTTCTCGTCAAATTACTGATTGGCAAAATAATTTCGTTACAAGGAGAAATTTATCCGATAAAAAAAAAGCTCTTGTGTTTTTACTTATGATAAAAATGTTTCTTCCTCAAAATTGGATCACATATCTAGTAGCCCTGCATTACTTAATTTATTTTGGCAGCTGTCAGTTGTAATAACTATTAAGTATCGTTGAACGTAAAATGTATAATTATGAGTCGGTTTGGGGAAATTTCAACTGAAGAAATTACAACAAATATCAAAAAATCAATACCGCAATCAACAAGAAATACAAGATCGTCAGTATGGAGACAATTTAACGAGTTTTGTCAAGTTCGAAGTTACAAACTTTCAGAAACAACTCATTTACACGAAATAGCAAATATATTAAAAGATTGAGCTTATAATATGAAAAAGAAAAACGGATAAGATTATAAAGAATATACGGTTAAAACAATCTGTAATTCAACTGCGAAGATGATTCAAGAAAAATATTTCAGTGAGTACAATATTAAACTTGATCCTTTTGCTTATGATAAATTAACTCCTATATTTGATGGTGACATTTTTGTCACTTTGACAACGATAAAAAGCTACATGGCTTTTTATCGCCAATAAAAATGCTTCTTCCTTAAAACTGAATTACATATTTAGTAACCACGCATCGCTTATTTATTTTGGCAGCTATCAATTATAATAACTATTAGTATCGTTGAATGTAAAATGTCTAATATGAATCGGTTTGGGGAAATTTCAACTGGAGAAAATACAACAAATATCAAAAAACCAATACCGCAATCAACAATAATACAAGATCGTGAATATGGAAACAATTTAAAAACTTACATTAGACAATTTTTCATGTAAGTTTTTCTCGTCAAATTACTGATTGGCAAAATAATTTCGTTACAAAGAGCAATTTATCCGATAAAGAAAAAGTTCTTGTGTTTTTACTTACATTAAAAGCGTAACACTTCAGAATAAAGTTACATTAGCAAAAACTCTTTGTTTTTCCATAATTACAGCTCTTTATTAAATGAGCAAAATGCGGTTATATTTGAAATGATTAGGTTATGTTTAGAATGTTTTGAATAGGGTATTACTTTGACATTAAAGGGATTACTGTGAACAGAGCATTAAATAGTTTTCTACTGGGTGTTCAGAAACATTCGAAGTCAAGTGGGCTCTGAACAAAAAATCGTATATCTTTACTTAAGTATCTGATTTGTAATAATTATTAAATGTCAACTGTTGTCTGTCAAAAATCAATCTATCCAGACATGACTTCATATTTTCAAGGACTACTTTGACTTCGAATGTTTCTGAACACCCGTTATATACTCTGTTTTTTAATTCGGAAGAGTAAATTGAAAAGACGATTTTACACCATGTAATTTGTAGTTGCTTATTTTGACAGTAGAATTGAAATATAGGTTAATGATGTTTATTAAAATATAATATTGTTATTAAAATTACTATTTACTTTATTTTAAAATCTACAATAATCAAAAGTGAGTTTTGATTTTATTTTTTGATTGTTTTATGAAATTATAAACACTGAACAGATTTTTGCATTACTACGTAATTCTTTTCTGATCGATATTAGAGAAATGAATACATTATGCAGCTATTATTTAATTTTATTGCTTTATTTATAAACAGAATACATTATAGTTCAAAGTATTTATTTATAACATGTTTTTATTTGTTATCTAATTTTAATGGATTCGATCTGGTGGTTTAACGTCGTTTTTGGCAAATACGCGATAGGCTTGAATTGAATTCGATCGGATATTTTAGATCGGATGCTATTTCTGCGGAATAAACGTACTCAGTGTTACAAAATAAAGAAAAGCGTACAGATTTTGTATTACAACATTTTTTCACGGCTTTTTGCTCGGAAAATACATTTATTGCTTGGCTAATATTCATGTCTCTTACTAAATTATTCTCAATAGCGAGTAAAGACATAGCTTGCAATCTTTCTTGTGAGATCTTGTTTCTATGATAATTTTTTTTTAATTTTGCGTTCGTAATGAACCCAAAATAATATCGAAATGGGCTTCATTTCGACACGCTTTTTTCAGTTTTCAATGTTGGCGTTGTTCGAACACAGATGTAAATATCTTATTGCTGTTACTTGATTTTAAGAATTTAAATACAATTGACAGAATGATAGACGTGGAAAAGAAAAATGCTACACAAACTGCGTATATCGAATACGATTGAACAAGATATACCAGTGGCGGCTCGGGGTGGTTCACATAGGGAGTGCATAATTTCAAAATTAAAAAGTGCACTTAATACAAAGACGCTTACCCAATCCTTATAAATTTCACCGACGTACTGTTCCAGACAGGTACTGTTCATTGTAGAGTTTGTTTTGAGGGAATAGTAAATATTACACTACACAGTTTAATTACATCTGACGATAAACGAAGTCCATTTTACGTGTCTTTGACTTGCAGAACAGTTCTATCACTTTTTCATTAAAGTTTGGGAAATCATTTATACATTCTTTTTCACAAGATAACATAGTAAGGGCATTTAATATCTCTTCTTTCATTGTATTTCTCAGGAAAGTTTTTATTCTCTTCAGCCGTGAAAACTGGCGTTCCGCTTCGGACGTTGTCATTGGGATTGTAATGACAATTTTTAAAAGCGTAACAACTTCATTAAAGGTGTCGCTTAATCCATCCAGCAGAAGACCTAACAGACCTACAGCACCGACTTCTATATTTTGCCTAAATTTTTCTCTAGAATATAGAACGCTTAATTCAGTTCGTAGTCTGCTTTCATTGTGGCATGGATAAAATTTTACTGCTTCTTTAAGGCAATCTTCCGGAAATTTTTTTGGAAAAGGGGAGAACTGTTTAAAAGAAATTAAGTTTGCTAATATGAAGTGCCCTGTATACCGAAATCTAGTTTTTATTTCTAGCAAAATAATATCGCACACTTCAATAGTTTCCCTCCTTCTTTGGCTACCATCAGTTACT
This sequence comes from Melolontha melolontha, assembly GCA_935421215.2. Classification (NCBI taxonomy): domain Eukaryota; kingdom Metazoa; phylum Arthropoda; class Insecta; order Coleoptera; family Scarabaeidae; genus Melolontha; species Melolontha melolontha. Next base: position 5,787,581 of record OW285236.1, on the reverse strand, counting down.
CTTCGCCGCTTTGATGGTCGAGGAGTCAGTTCTGGGTCATTTTGTTTAACCAACTGATTATCTGTGTCAGCGATTTCGGTTCGAATTTTTCCAATAGCGCGTTCAAAATTATCTAAATTATTCTTGATTTTTAATGCATCTGTATTGACATTTTGTAATTGATTAAACAATATGTCCACATGTGGCATAATTTTATGAAAGAAAGTTAACCAATAAATAAAATTTTCCTCTAAAATTCGCAAATTGGCACTAGCTTGATGAATGGTAGTTTGTAAACTAGTTTCTCCCTCGATTTGTTCTAGAGCTTCAATTATTTCTTCTCGGTGTTCATATATTGTATTCAGTGTCCTAGAATTGAAGTTCCATCTTATTTTTGAAGAACGAGGTAAGCTTTTTCTCTGAAGGAATTTTTCCAATCTTGCAGCTCGTTGTGGTGAAGTGGAGAAAAATGCACATAATCCCGTCAGATTGGCAAAAAAAAATCTGCAATTACTACTGCTCGATGTAGCATGTGACATAATTAGATTTGTCTGATGTGCATAACAGTGTACAAAATTAGCCCTTGGATACTGGTCTTGGACATGTCTTTGCACGCCGTTAATAGCACCACTCATGACTGCTGCCCCATCATAGCTCTGTGCAATCAGTTTTTCTGGGTCATCAACAAGCAAACTAATTTCGTTAAGGATGGAGGCAGATATAGAATTAGCATCATGTACACTAGGCAGAAGAAATTTCCAAAATCTTTCGACCGGTCTCGCGGTCACGATATATCTTAAAACAACCACCAACTGAAACTGATTGGACACATCTGTGGTTTCATCAGCTATCACAGATATGAAGTTGGTTGCTTTAATTTCACTGGCAACTTGTTCATGATACACGTTCAACATTGCATCAAGCAGCTCATTCTGTATCGTTTTAGATAATCCCTTAAAATCCGGTGCTGCTTCGATGTGATCTCTGAGCGATTTATCCAATTCTGCCGTAAAATTTATCAATTCCCGAAAAATGCCCTTGTTATTCGACGTTTGCTGTTCATCATGACCCCGAAGTGCCAGTTCAAACGCGGCACAAAATCAAATGCAATTTATTATTCAATTAACACATGCTTATTTTTTGTTACCTTTTCATTGTGTTGTTGAATTGCTTTTCTATATGATGAATCTAAAACATGCTGAATGTTATTTTTTCCTAACATTCTTAGACTAAATATATTTTTCAAATGCCCTTCGGAATTTTCATGTTTAATAATTTTAGCACTAAGATGAATTAAGTCTCTTATTCCGTTCTTTGACCAAGACGGTTCACCACCAAACAAAAGATATGGAAAACAAAACAAAGTGTTTTTAATTTCACACCCACAAATCCAGTCATTTTTCTGATAAATATCATTTTGAATTTTCTAATAACATCTTTACCTTTAACAGATTGTTTATTTTCTAAACATAAATGAGGCATCGGCCGTTTAAAATTTTTTACTGCAATTTTTTCATTATACGTTAACCGCGAAAACGCGTTGTTCTGTAAAAAACGATACCGTATTCATTGTAACAACGCCCGAGAGCAGTCTGGTTCAGTTGCTCCAACGCTATGTATTATACGACATTGAAGTACGGCTAAATACAGTTCTCCCCACCATCAATGTAATGTTAATGCCTTAACAGAGCAAGAGTTGGGTTTTGCTCAGTATATCTGTGACGACGATCGATATATGTATGTTGTTAGCGTGCCACGTTCCTCGTCAATAACTATGAATACATAATATATATAATAAATAAATACTTTCACAGTCGCCGCTTGGTTTGTTTTGTTTCATAATTCCAGGGGGTGCAATTGCTCACTCGCTCTCATTAAAGAGCCGCCACTGAGATATACCAATTTCTACGTCACTCATGTTTATATTTTTAAATCAAATATCAAGTGAAAATTCTTTCAATGGAGACTGTGGTTAAATAATAATTTAAAAAGGTATATAACCCCTTACCACAATTATTAGTCGTATCCTAAATACGTATTTCGACAACTAAGTTGTCATCATCAGTAGGTAAAAACTACTAATTAAAGTCACACGGGGCACAATAAAGTAAGATAAACGCTTCCGCACAACTACTATACACTGCAACCCTGTAAAGACTGAATGAGGATACGACTAATAATTATGGTAAGGGGTTATATACCTTTTTAAATCAAATATCAAGTAATGTTAACGAAAATTAATAAATAATATTTCGCGGATTGCAAGACTTAAATTTGAAAATGACAAGTATCAAAGTGGCCAACTGCGTACTTGATATAAATATAAAACTGAACTTTCTAAATCTCTGAATTAAATAATTTCAATTTATTAATGTAAAAAATGTAAATATAAAAGTTTTTCTACTCCAATTTTTAAGATACCATTTATCGTATATGTTTCCATGACTCTAAGTGATCTTTTAAATACACAGCAACAAGCCGTGGCTTCGTTCGTATAAATAACGGGGTGAAGTTAGCAACGGGCGCTTTAGTTATGGACTGAAGTTAGTTTTTGATATTTTAATTACAAAATATCAAATTTGTTATCCGTGTCCCTTGTCATTAATCTGTCAAAATAACTCGACGCGGCGTGTCAAGAGACAATAAATTGCCAAAATGTTTCTAATGTAACCATCAATCAGCGACGATCTAAGAGCAGATGTACCAAAAAACGGCGATCACTCTGACATATCGTGAAATTGAGACGTCATTTGGGATTTCAAAGAGCTCAATTCAAAGAATTTTACATGAAGAAATGTGTGCAAAAAATTAGTTTCCCGTTGGATACCGCATCTGTAGACTGAAGAACAGAAAACAGCTAGGGCGAATTGGTGTCAAAAAACTCTATACCGCTCCAACGCAGGAAACTTTAAAAACGTGTACAACATCGTAAGTGGTGATGAATCGTGAATTTACTCATACGACCCAAAAATTAAAGGCCAGTCGTCTGTTTGGGTGTTCCAAGGTGAAGAAAAGTCGACAAAATTCATCCGCTCTTGAAGTGTCTCGACATTTGTTTCGAAAGCAGGTCATGTAGCTACAATATCTCTGCAAGATCAAAGAACTGTTACTGCCGATTGGTATACAACCATTTGTTTGCCGCAAGTCATCGCCGAGCTCCGAGAAACCAACCCACAGCGACGAATCATCCTCCACCAAGACAATGCAAGTTCGCACACAGCTCGCAAGACAATTGAATTTTTAACGGAACGAAACGTCGAATTGTTAGATCATCTTCCGTACAGTCCCGACCTAAGTCGCAACGATTTCTTTACCTTTCCGAAAATCAAGGACGGACGGCGTGGTCAGAGGTTCCAGTCATCAGAAGGAGCAGTCGATATCTTCAAAAACGCAATTTTGATTGTACCATGGGCGACATAAAAAATGGGGACAAGTTGTAATAGTGAATTTAGCATTATTTAACTATTGTGAATGGAACTTTCAATATATTCATGTATTTGTTTCTATTGTAACAAGTGAAATCATTTCTTCATATTCTAAGCAAATTTATTTATATTACGTTTTTAACATGATTCATAAAATAAATTAATAAAAAATAAAATAAATAAAACTAATATTTTGTAAAACTACCGTTTTGATCAATGACGCTCTGAAGACGTCGTGGCATTGAATAAATTAAATTCTGTGTGTATTCTTGTGTAATTTTTCCCCAAAAGTTTTCGATTGCTTGCCACAACTCTTCTGAATTGTGAGGTCTAAAATTGGTATTATAAATTTTTTTAACCATACTAGCCCAGACATTCTCAATAGGATTCATGTCGGCACTGTTTGCCGGCCAAGGTAATACAGGCACTCTGTTCTCTTCAAACCATTCCGTAGCAAAATGCTAAGCATGAATGGAGCTGTTGTCTTGTTGAAAAATAAAATTTGCATCAAATATTTGTGTTACAGAAGGTAGCATTACATTGTCTAATATAGTTCTGTAAATATTTCCTGTAAATCGTTCGTCTATTCTCCAACAAATCTCTGGTCCTTGAACGCTGATCCAAGCCCAAACGTTTACAGAGAAACGTCCATTTCTTTTTACTTGTTGAACGTATTCCTGTGAATACCTGTTACTGTTGCGTGGTCTATATAATCTTACTCGACCGTTATGATAGGATTGAAAAATCTTTTCATCAGAAAAGATGACATTTTCCCAAAAATTACACAGGCCTGCATTTTTCAACTCTTTGAATGTTGATTTAAAAATTTTAACTGTTTTCTAGTAATTGGGTAGCGCTGATTTCAAATCTGCTTTTATTTTTTTTGTATCACGTAAGGTTATTTTCCAAACCAGTAAAATCAAAAAATATGTATAGAAAAAACACGATTTATTTCATTTATAAGCTAGTTTTATATTATATTAAAAAAATACAAAAATATACACATAGAAACTATTAGAAATAGTTATTTATTCTTTATGCTTCTTAAAAAAACGTTTTCGTTTTTCAGAAAAGCTTCGTTTGGTAGTTTTTCTGTCATATTCAGCTAAAGGAAGATCTGAAGGTAGTTTCTGGGGCAAGCAAATTTTTTTGTTTCAACCTAGACCCCAGTACTTCAGAAAGATCTTTTGAAAGTCCAAAATCTCTTACTAAATCATTCAGTTCGGCTTGTGAAAATAGCTGAGGTTGGTTTTGACCTGAGGTTGCTGGTTCAAAATCACTATCCATCTGTACGGAGCCGGAAGTTGATGAGGTTTCAATATCTTCTTGTGGTACTTTGGGGGGTATAGGTATAGATACATGATCACTGTGAGGAACTGGTCTGATAGCTGATTTAATATTGTTTGGGTACAAAATATGTATAATACAAAGGTATTTTTAATAATATAAAATATTATTAAAAATCTGGTGTGAAGAACACAAATGCAGGTTCACTATTAATATTTTTTATTAATTATTTAATAATTATTTAATAATTTATTAATATTTTATATTATTAAAAATACCTTTGTATTATACAAAACTGGTGGGGTTTACCTACTCATGTATGTTTCAATTATTCTGATACAAAATATGTTTCAAAGTTTTTCTATTATGCCCCTTAATATCACAAAGACAAAAGTAGCAATCTTCATGATGATTTTGCGGTTCTCTCCAAACCATCGATATTCCAAAAGGAAGGCTTTTTCTATTCCCTTTGGTCCAATGTCTTAAACCTTCTTCTCATACCTTACAAACAACTTGCGGTGCCCAATCTTTATCTTGATCTCCTAATTTGATTTTGAAATAAGCATAATATGCATTTTTCACAAATTCACCAATTGGTCTCTTAAACTTTTTCAAGACGAAATATCCACAAATATAACAGAAATTATCTGGTTTGTTTTTGCAACACCAGCTACACATATTTTTAAGCAATGTTTATTTATCAAATACCACGCACAACACTAAAGACAAATTAATTTTACTTGTTTACTGATCGACACTCAGAACTATAATGAAATAAATGACATTAAAATATACATTTTGTTTGGAGTGATAAACTTGAAATCCTTCTTCGCAGTACTAATAAAGTGAAAGCATAATAAATAGGATTTAGCAGGTAAAAATTCCCGGAAATCTTGTCCACAATTAATACATGTAATAAAAGATTTACATCAGGTAATGAGAGCCTATTTAACAAATTTCTTTAAAACCACAACAGAAAATAATTTTTGGGTTAATACCTAGAATTTGAAGTAGTACATTCATTTTAAAATGTATTAAAACGCCTATTATAAGATTTTTTTATATTTTTTTCTTTTTCTCTTATCCAAAAAAAAATCTGTAGGCGGTAGAGACCAACTGTATTTTAATTAGTTATTGCTATATAAAAACTGAGCTTAACAAACAAAAATCACGTCATCACAAATTTTATGCAGGCCTGTGTTATTATCCATATTTACATATTCTGCAAATTCCAGACGTCGTTGTTGATGCGCTTGAGTTAAAAACCCTTTTCTAGCAGCAGAATAGTTTCTTAAATTAGAGTTTTTAATTCGACGAAGAGCTGTTCTATGCGATGCAGTTTCTTCTTTTGCTGCTACAGCGGTAGAAAAGGGATTATCCCAGAGGTAGTTAATAAGTGCTGCATCGTTATCCGCAGTAGTAATCTTTGTTCTTCCTGATCCAATATTTCTTGTTAATCTTGCTTCATTAACCCATCTCTGCTTAATTCGCAAGATAGTATTTTTACACACATTGAACTCTTGGGCAACTCGTCGTATTGACCACCCGTTTTCCAACATAGTTACTACTCTAGCTTTATTAACTGTGCTTAAATGTTGAGGTATTTTCAAATCGAATAGACACACGGAATTAAATACAGATGTCAAAATGACAATCAATGACAATTATTAAATTAATTTCCGATTTAAAAAAAAATTACTTTTTACAATAGAGCAACTTAAGTGTACCCATTTTTTTTGTCGTCAATGGTACCAACAAACGAGTGGAATAACTCTTCGCGGAGAATACATCGAAAAACAATAAAGTCTTTAAAAGTTATCTACTGTTTTATTCCAGCTCATATGCAAAATATAAAAGGTAATCGTCGTACAACTATTTTCATCAATATTATTTCAAAAAAAATTTAAATTTGTTTGACCTGTGTAATTAGAATATAATAATAATATAAAAAGTGGACAGTGTATAGTATATAAGAAAATATAAACCTGGATCTTACTCGCAAAAAAAAGGAAAACTAAATAGAAGCAAAATGCGATAGCTCAGATAGCTGCTAACGATTACAATCTATAACTTTTCGTTTATCTAAAAAATGGAATAAATTACATTGCATTTAGTTGGATTATTTAGTTTGTTTAATAGACAGAACCTGCAATTCCTTTGTTTAGGACACACGTGTAACACTTATTCAAATAGTTGCGTGCATACATTTGCTATAATAGATATAACATACAAATAGTAATATGCATATGACAATGGTATAATTTTCATTTTGCTGCGAAAACTTTCTCCTTAACTTTATTAATTAACATATGGAAACCATCGCGTTTTCATGAATCTACCGGGTCTCCTTGAAAGAAAAGGACAACATATGAAAAATGGAAAGATGCAATTATGCAGAACATGAATCCAAAAAATTGTGAGTTAATTAGAGACGCGAACCTTAAAATTAAGAACCCCCCTAAAATTGTATTATGTGGCGTTTATGGATTCATAACATCTATATAATAATACCTCTATTGAACTTACAGAGAAACATTCGCTGCAATGTTTACGTTATAAACACTGTAGAAGATAATATTGTTTAAATAGCTGTCGATGTTATAAAAACTCTACAACACAGCAGCTTTGTACGCTAAGCGTTCAATAACCTCAAAACGATTATGACGAGAAGAGGATGGATGATTAATTGAGTTGTTGTTTGAGCTGTTTCCATAGATGTAATGATCGAAATAGCCCAAACAACTATTCAATTCCCTCAATACGATTATGTTTGAAAATATACGTAGTCAGCTATGAATCATTTATAAACTTTTTTATGTTTGTAAAATGCGTTGGTTCTGAAAAGAAGCGATTTGTAAATAGGTGAAACAAGTAGAAAACTCAGATTAAATGTTCAAACTGTCCGCTTTCAGCGTGAAGACACGCCTCCATGCGACGTGAATAATTGTTGAAAACTCGATGAAAGGGTGCCTCATATCTAATACGCTGTGCTGCGTCAAAAATTCGTTACTTATGGTCGGAAGATGTACTGCTTGAAATGCAGTGGTGTGACAGTGGAAAATATTTTATAAATATTTTTGTTATTTCTTTTTCTCGCATCTGCCAAGGAATATGCGGGAAATATTTTGAATTTATATTCTATACAAGCGTCCCGTATCGTTATTTTCAAATTTTAGGAGTGTAAAGTAGACTTCATTTCAAGTAACAAAAACGCAAAACTTGTATATCCATTTTTATTTGTTACAAAGTTACAGATCTATGGATGTGATTGTCAGATCATGAAAAAAAATGTAATCCCAAAGTCAATAAAACTGATTTTATTTAAAAAAGTTCAATTAATAATATTTTCGAAATGTCCACTTCCTTGTTGAATGCAAGCTTGTGCCCGTAAGCCAACAGAGGAAGTACTTATCCGAATTTCATACTTGTTTTGTAGAATTTGCTCGGCAGCCAGGTGAATACGATCCAACAACTCTTCTCTTGTGTTTGAAACTTGCGCGTAGAGTAAATTTTTCATGTACCCCCATAAATAAAAGTCAAGGGGATTAAGATCGGGTGATCTGGGTGGCCATACAACAGGACCACCTCTACCAATCCATCTTGGATAATTGACGTTAACCCAATTTCGGACAGCAATTCCGAAATGTGGTGTGCGAAACCACATGTCTCGTCGAAGATTCAGTGGGACATCCTCTAAAAGACCTGGCAGTTCGTCAATAAGAAATTGAAGGTAATTGTCCGCATTTAACCTCCCAGGAAGAACGACAGGACCAATCAACAAGTCATCGATTAGGGCCGCCCAAACGTTAATAGAAAATTCATATTGAAATTTAGATGGGCGTATAGCTTAGGAATTTTCTGATCACCACCTGTGCAGGTTTCTCAGATTTGTAACACCACTTCTCGTGAACGTAGATTCATCTGTCCAGAGGACTGTTCTGCAGAAATTAAAATGAAGGCGTGACTGTCTTAATATCCAGGTAGAATAAACTAGACGAGCATAGTGGTCTGCCACAAGCAAACCGTGTCCCCTGCGATAGTGATATGGATATAAGCCCGCACGTATTAAAATTCGCCAAACTGTCGTTCGTGGCACTCCTAGTTGTCTAGCGATTCGACGTACACTGAGAATTGAATCCCTTGTAACAATAGCTACTGCTTGTTCCTCTAAGTCTGCTGGCAAATTTACTCCTCGGTCGAAAAGATAATCACGCAGTCCGCATTCCCGAAATTGTCTGTGTACTTCCAGAAACGTTCTATAATGAGGAATGCGCTCATCGGGAAACCGATGTCGGTATTCAATAACTGCTTGACGTGCACTACTGTTACAGTAGCCATACACAAAATGCATGTCCGCATACTCTTGAGAAGAAAATCGGAAAGGCATTTTGAATAAAGAAAACGTGTCCACTCACTAATGAGCTGTTGTATGAACTGAAACGTAATGTAAGCCTTCATGATCTGACAATCACATTCATAGATCTATAACTTTGAAACAAATAAAAATGGATATACAAGTTTAGCGTTTTTGTTACTTGAAATGAAGTCTTCTTTACACACCTAAAAGTTTAACATAACGATACGGGACACTTGTATAATTACATCTTTTAATTTTTCATAAGTTGTCTCATTATTTCAAGGACAGCCGGTATGTAACGGAATATACAATATGGCTATTGATTTACAGTAGTGATATGGTAGGCCTTCTAGTGGTTAAACCTCTAACAATTGACACTGTTATTTAACATAAACATTGACGTTTAATTTTGGTTAAACGTTTGGAATTAATGTAATATCACTTTTCACCGATTTTTCTTTTCCATCTCACTCTCGGGACTTAACATCACTGGATACCAGAGACTAACAAGACCGGCAACATCATTGAAAATTTAATCCGATTTTCTATCCTTTGATTGAAAATATGTACTCTTTTCATCCTTATCGTCCAGTTAGGCAGTCATTTAAAGAGAGCTCTGTAATCGTACAGCTTCGTGTCTAATCGCTATCAATCGTGTAAGTTTGGAGTATAATTTTGAAATTTTCTATAATTTCAATTTTATTGGTTATGTTATTTTCGTGGTTTATAGCTACTTATGTTCTATATCGTTCTGAATTATAATACAATATCGGGATTTGAATTTAGTTATTGAAATATTTATTATACAATCGAGTATTAACCAGATCAGTTTTTCCTGGACTAGGTACAGTGTTTTTTTGCTGTTGAAAAAGTAAGTTGGATTTACAAGAAATTTCATCATAGCCCACGCCATATTGTTTTACTCAAAAATGCTTTGTTTGTCCAAAATTAACAAGTTCTTAAAAAAATATTTAATTACTCTCATTGATGCTTTTAATTATGCTACAAGTACATTTTGTTTTCAACATATAAATTATTTGGAAATGACTTCAAAATTTTGTATATTTGTGTGCGGTAAAGGAGATAATAGATGTGGAAAAATTACAATATTTTCCAAGAAATCCTTAAAATTTAGTAGTAAATGAATATACATATAACAAAGCAACTAATATTTAGGCATCCATGTTTTTGATGCAAGACTTGGTTTGGAAGTAATGGGTTTAAAATTTATCATAGGAAGTATTAGGAAGTTACACATTTTACTCTGGAGATGTACCATGCTTACATCTAGCACAAACACTCATGTCAATATCAAAAAGTTCTGAATCTCAACTGTAAGAAGAAACATATATTCCACAAAGACTACCATTGCAATAGAAAATACATTGGTAATTGATTGCAATTTACCTACAGCACCTGTAGAACACCTATTTGCAATTCAGTTTGTGTCTTATTACCCATCAGCAAGTAAATATATCAAGCACATCAACAGTAAAAAGAAAAAAAAAGGAAAAGCATTAGTGAATGCATAAGGAAAGAACATGAGCACATTTGAAAACTAGAAAAAAAAGAGGCTGTACAATCAAAAATATATCAAAATTAAACTTAAATAAGTCTTCATTGATCAAAGATATATTTAAAGGTAAATTATTCTTTCTCTTTTTTTATCTGTCTAATTATTTTATATATTCAACAGGAATATCATCAAGTGCACAATCATACTGTTTTCTCAACTTCGTTGTGCGAAGCATCTTCCAAAAGGTAGGAGATGGACAGTAAAAGACAAGGTATTGGTTTAATGATTGAATTAGATTTTTCGTGGATGTCTTCCACACAGCATTACCATATTATTTGATGCTTAATAATAGATGGTTTGCGTCAAACAGACTTCCTTGGTACTGCACAAGGTTAGTAAGGAAATTACGGAATGAAAATACTACAAGAAAATTAAAAACATTATATCATCAATTATTTATTAAGAAAATATGCTTTTTTTATTGTACTTTTAAAATATTCTATTTTATACCATTATCGATATTAAAGATATTAATTTTCATAGGTCTATATTATAGTATATTATTTTAGTTATTTAGAATTGTATTGTAGTTGTAATAAAGTAAATTTGATGTGAAGTATTCCAATTATTTCATTGAACATAGTAAAGTGTACCACTAAAGAAGAATACAAATGTTCTGTGTTATCCACATAATAATCCTTTAAATATTCTTTTATCTTCATCACCTCTATTAATTGGTTTTTTGTATAATGATCCTCAAAATATAAATCATTTGCTTCTAGAAATGTTTTAATATTTAACTATATATAATAACTATATATTCAAATTAACAACTGTTGGTACTTATATTATTATTAAATTTTATTTAATCTAAATTGCAGTAATTACAATTTACTTAAATTTTGTCATTATGGACCTCAGCAGTTTGTTTGCATAAAAGATAATCGTAGTGAGCGGCCAGGTAGTTATTGCTGCAGGTGGTGAAATAAAAGCATTAGAACCGTTCAAAATTATATTCTTATAATTTGAAATAAACTATACACTAATAACTCTGCTTTACTAATGCATTGCCCATCTTATATATTAAATATTATCTTATCTTACTCCACGTGTATCCGGCTAATTGAATGAAACTACAGAGTCAGCGTCTGTTAAATTAAAAATGAAAAGTATTGAGTCGGCACCTATAACTTACAGTTTAGAAAAGTATAGCAAGCGCCAATTAAGTTGGCGCGAGGAGGGGGTGCGCAGAAGCCGTTTTTAAAAACGTCCACCCCCACCACTCAAGTAATTGTCAGAATATATTTGTCATTGACGTTTGACGGCACATAATGTCTTTGCTAGGGGATCATAAAGTGATACATGCTCAGAGGTTAGAATTATCTGACATTTGATTTAAAACCAAATACACATCTCCCCACTACTTTTAATCCTGCGCGAACTTACCCCTCCTCGCGCCAACTTAATTGGCGTTTGCTATACGTAGCAATAAATTATTTGATGCATTGACCTCAATTCCGTTTTATTAACAGTGAAATTATATACATATTAGAGTTAATTTGATCCAACATTTTACACTGTTTTACCTATTATACCATGAGCTTAACATAACGCTGTACATACTCCAACCGACGTTGTTATGGAGACCATTCAATAGATGTGCATATTACAGGTGTATGGTATGTTACACGAAGTTACTGAATAATTTAAAATCGTACATTGTCAATTTAGTGAATGTTGTTATGGTTACTTACAGAAAAAATATTTTTTGAACACAGTGAATAATTTAAAATTGTACATACGAAAAACACGCTAGTTTAACTTATTTTGTGTTTTAATTTATAATACATTTAGTACATCTTATAATACATTTCTTCAAAAAAACCTTCAAATAAAACTTTTACTAATTCTACGCAAGATGTTCAAAAATATTGCCGTTAACAGCCAAACAGTAGCCTAATCTATTATAAAATTCATTTAAAACGTTGCTTATTTGTTGAGGGGTAATTTCCCGAGAAGCCCCCTGAATTCTATTTTTGAGCTCTTCAATGCTGCCTAGAGGAACATTGTTGTACACTGAAGATTTCACCCTTCCCCCAAAAAAGAAATCCAACGGATTTAAGTCTGGAGACCTTGGTGGCCAACTAGTTAGTCCCCCTCTTCCGATCCATCGATTAGGAAATCTTTCACTTAAAATTTGGATAACATTTCTCGAATAATGAGGCGGTGCGCCATCGCATTGGTACCAGATTTGCTCTAAATTTTGATCATTTAATGCTGGAATAATTATATTCCGTAGTAATTGACAATATTTTTCTGCATTTAGGTTACCATCAATAAAAAATGGGCCTATAATACTATTACTAATGATTCCTGCCCAAACATTTACTTTCTCAGGATATCGCGTTCTCGTTACGTTGTACAAATGTAAATTTTCCTTCGACCAGTACCTACAGTTTTGGCGATTAGGTTCCCCGTGTTTAATAAATGTCGCCTCATCAGTGAAGAGAATTCTTTTGAGAAAATCGTTGTCAGTATTTATATTGTCAAATAAATTTTCGCAAAAGCGTATTCGTCCTTCATAATCATGTGGCCTTAATTCTTGATGCATTTGGTACTTAAATGACTTATACTTGTGCTTCTTCAAAATCTTTAAAACGGTCCCTTGGCTTATGCCCATTTCCGAAGCAATTTTTCTAGATGTTGCGCACTTGTCGTGTTCCACATAAGCCACAACATTTAATTCCAAATCTTCTGTTATTACTCTTGGTCTTGTAGATCGTTTTTTATTGTGGATAGTATTGATACAACCAGAAGTTTTCAATTTATTAATTGCATTTGCTATCGTTGAATGACTACGAATAGGTCTATTTGGATACTGGACACTAAACAGAGCTGCAACTTCGCGTAACGATGATCCTTCTAAATACCACGTATAAAATTGAATTTGTTCCTCTGTTGTGTACATTGTGAGTAATTAAAAGACTCTACAAACAAATTTAACGTTTTTATACTGACAGAAGTTACACAAATTATGTTTATGAAATTGACTATGGTTTTCAGAAAAAGTTAGCTGTAATTAATCTAAAGCATGTACAGCGTTGTATTAAGCTCATGGTATAATATACCTATATACTTAAAAATTCTTTACTTAAAAAGTTATTGCATCCTTTATATACATTTAAAAAAATGCACAAAGGTAAGATAATATATACAGATATGCGTGCTATTACCTAATTAAAACCTAAAATATTCTATTTTAAAATAGGAACAAACCAAGCACGTTTTGGACCTACAAAAGCTTTATAAGAATTTTCGACGCCACTTCTTTTACATTATTAATCTCCATTTGTATGAATCATAACTACAAATCCAATAAATAAAGACACCCTATTAAATAAAGAAAAGGAAATTGCTACAAATACCAACATATAGTAGAAGTTTAACCGATTCCAAAATAAAGTGATAGCGACAAACTATCTTAGTATCGATGCTTTGGGCTTCTTGCGTGGAGTCGATACCTTGGAATGAATACTTCCGTATACATTGAGATCGATTCCAGTCATTGCTATAGTTAGCATCGATTTCTTGGTATCGATACCTTAATACCGGTTCGTTGGTATCGGTTCCTTGGTATCGACACTCTGATATTGGTTTCTTGGTACCATTCCTAGGTATCGGTACCTTTGAATCGATACTATCGTTATCTAAGGTATCGGGGAATCGATACCAATTATGGTATCGGGTATTGGACGATGTATCGATACTTCGTCCAGCCCTATTCGATGCATATATTCGGAATATGCTAAAACTATGGGTTTTCCGAGATAACCCTCCACCTACAATGCAACAGTTAAAAGATTAAATTACAGAAGCGATGCGACAGATGCAACAGCCTCTATTTTTAGATATGGTCACAAATATGCAAGAACGGTACGAACTGTGCATTCAACGTAATGTAGGGGGTGAGAAAGATATCTTCGCGTTAGATTCAGCATGATTTGACAATTGTTCAAACAACAAAGGCTCGTGTCGATTGGTGCAAAAAAAAATGCCCAAAAATTCGCTAAAAGCCGTGTACAACACCTATACAGGTGACGAATCTTAGATCTATGTGCATAAGTCCGAAAGTAAATACAGGGTGGCCCAAAATGACCGAAGGGGTTTGAGTTCATTATAACTTCTTATTTAGGACATAATTATTAATTTTTTTTAAATTTTAAATACAGTATATTAATGGAGAATATTTTTAATTTAATTATGAAAAATTATATCTCGCAAGTGGTGGCCATTTTCTGCTTCGCATATTCGTGCTCTTTCCAAAACATTTTCCATAACCTTTCGCAAAACTTCAGGTGTTATGTTGTTGATTTCGTCGCGTATATTATTTTTTAATTGCTGTATGGTTCGGGGCTTATTAATATAGACATTTCCTTTCAAATAACCCCAAAGGAAACAGTCTGAAGCGGTTAAATCCGGTGAACGCGGAGGCCAATTAAAATCGCTTGTACGGGAAATAATTCGTTCACCAAAGATGTCGCGTAAAACAGCCATTGTGTCCTTCGCAGTGTGCGTTGTGGCTCCATCCTGTTGGATCCATACTTGTGGATGGTTTTCCACGACTGGCCTTAAAAAATTTTCCAACATTGTCCGATATCTAACACCAGTGATGGAAACGGCGACACCGTGTTCATTTTCAAAAAAATATGGGCCAATTATCCTTTCCGACGAAACACCGCACCAAACGGTACACTTAAGTGGGTGTAATTCTCGCTGTTGAACTACTCTTGGATTTTCCGTAGCCCATATCCTGCAATTTTGCCTATTAACGAACCCATTTAATTGGAAATGGGCTTCGTTGCTCATAATTAAATTATGAATAAAATCGTGATTTTCTTCTGCTTTTTGACGAAAATAAATTGCATAATCAACTCGTTGCGGGTAATCTGTCGGTTTCAATTGTTGGACAAGCTGAATTTTGTATGGAAACATTCTTATTGTATGTAAAATTCTCTGCAGCGACCCTCTTGAGAGGCCAAGTTGTGTCGAACGTCTCCTGGTTGATGTTTCTCCATCTTCCCGAATACTCTCCTGTACCCGTTCAATATTGTCATCCGTGTGCACCGTTCGTCGTCTGCCGGCACCAGGAAGGTTCCTTACTGCCCCTTGTTCTCGAAAATTTGCAACCAGACGGTTTATTGTTGACTCTGAGGGTCCAACCCGCACATTAAAATAACGACGATATGCACGCTGAGTCAAAACAATGGATCGTTGATTTGAGAAATAAAGTTCAACGATTTTGGCACGTTGTTCAATTGTGTACTGTTCCATTTTAAATTCCCCAAGTCTTCTTTACAAAATATTGAAAACAAAAAAAAAATTATAATAAAAAAGTTATTCGGTCATCTTGGGCCACCCTGTAGCAGTCGACACTGTGGGCATTACAAGATAAGCCAAACTCCACAGCAGTTCTTCGCGCAAGAAGCGCTTCGAAGCTAATGGTCGTCCGCTTTTTTGGAAAAAATGTACATTTGGCTACAGTGCCATTAGAGGATCAGATTCAGACAGGTTAATTTTGACCAGTATACATCCATTTGTTTTCCAAAAGTCTTTGGCGAAATAAGAAAAGATAGCCAGCGACTCTGAATCATTTTTCACCATGACAATGCGAGCTCTAATGCATCGGTACAAACAACTCAAAATTTGACCGGTTGAAACATCGAATTCATGGCTCATATGCCGTACAATCCTGATTTGGCATCCGATGATTTCTTTTTGTGCCCGTACGTAAAGAATAATCTACATGGTAAGCGATTTTCAAAGCCAAAAGAAGCCGTTGATGCGTTTAAAAAAAGCATCTCTTGGAGATCTCTCAAAATTGGTTCAAGCTTATACAAAATTGCATCGATAATCACAGAGAATATTTTCAAAAACAATAAAACCATTTTCAATGATAAATATATGTTTTTCTGGATGCATAAATAGCAATTCTCTAGGCATGATATTTAATTTTGGTTGCCGCCCGCACTCTGTGTATGTTAATTGATTGAAATTATAAAGGAGACAAATATTTAAATATATTTCAAGTCGTTAATATATATTAGTGGACAAATATTTAAACATATTTAAAGTTGTTAATATATATTGGTGGACATCTTCCACCAATAATCTTTGAACATCAGCGCCGACACCTACATATTATATGTGTAAATATCTATCTAAATACATATACAGGGTTAGTTAAAAGTATGGAGACGGCGATTTATTGTAGTTAATATTCATTTTAGGGAATTATGTTCAATATAAAAGTTTGTTAAGATATTTTGATCTACATTTGAGAATATTTGAATTTTTTTTCTTCAATTGTTTTTTTAGATACGCCTGTCCGCGCATTTTTTTTTTAATGGGAACTGGTAAATTTTGCTCTACCATTCGATAGAGAATTTTTTTCTCATACAATAATAATTTTGTATATTTTAAATTCATTTTAATAACTTTTTTACAAGAAAAATTAAACAAATTAATAACAAAGTAAATTAAAGTAAGTTCAAATTGTCGTCCATTAGTAATTTGACAATGACCCAATCGATTTACAAAACCCCGAACAGAGTTCTGTAAAAAATCTCGGGGAATTTCTTGTATCGTTCTGGTAATTCGGATTTCTAAATCTTCGACGTTGTCGGGCTTATCTTTGTAAACTTTGTTTTTTACGTATCCCCAAAGAAAAAAATCTAAAGGACTTAAATCTGGCGAACGGGCTGGCCATTCAATGGTTCTTCGTCTTCCAATCCATCTGTGGGGAAAAACGTTGTCCAGATATTGACGAACATTTACACCATAATGTGGTGGGGCGCCATCTTGCTGAAACCAGATACTGTCATTGGGCAGGTGTTCATTGTTTTCATGAGGATAGAGCGTAGCACAAGCAGGTATTATTTCATTTTGCAATAACTGCAAATACAGAGCCGAAGTTAAATTGCCATTGATGAAAAAGGGACCGATAATATGACCGCCTAGAATGCCAACCCAAACATTAACCTTTTGGGGGTACTGCGTATGGTGCTCCAAAAACCAAGAGGGATTTTCCGATGACCAGTATCTGCAGTTATGTCTGTTTACTTCACCGGTAAGGCAAAAAATAGCTTCGTCTGCGAAAAGAATATTGTTGACAAAATTTTCATTATTATTGCAAATATTTAACATTTCTTCAGAAAATTGTAATCTCCTATCAAAATCATCTTCCGTTAACTCGTGTACAAGGTGTACCTTATAAGGTTTATACTTTTCACTTTTTAAAAATGACACGATCGATGACTGTGAAATATTGAAATTGGCCGCTAATTGATTGGTTGATAAATGGGGATATTCAGATACAGCCAATAAAATATCCAGTTTGTTATCATCGCTTTTTGCTGTTCTAGGTCTACCACTCCTTGGCAAATCTTTAACGCTACCCGTTTGTAGCGTCTTAAAGTTTTACCAACAACGGATTTAGAAATTGGATTTCTATTTGGGTGCGTATCATTAAATAAATTACAAACGTCTTGTAAACTTCTGCGTCTATCTCCATAACCCAACATCATAAGTATTTCAATTCGTTCATGTTCACTTAAACTCGCCATTGTAAATATTAACAGCAACAAATTGCACAAATGAATTATTTCTGTCAAAGATTTGACGTACACAATAACCACTAATAAAATTATGTCGCTCAAGTTTGTTTATCGCTACGCTTCTGTCTATCTGCGATGTACCGAACATCTGTTAAACACATGAACCGGCCTTTTCTTATAAAAAAGTTATTAAAATGAATTTAAAAAAAACAAAAATATTATTGTAAAGAGAAAAAAATTCTCTATCGAATGGTAGTGTAAAATTTACTAGTTCCCATTTAAAAAAAACTGCGCGGACAGGCGTAACTAAAAAACAATTGAAGAAAAAGAAAATTCAAATATTCTCAAATGTAGTTCAAAATATCCTAACAAACTTTTACGAGTATATTGAACATAATTCCCTAAAATGAATATTAACGACAATAAATCGCCGTCTCCATACTTTTAACTAACCCTGTATATAACATATCTACAACAACCGTTCAAGTCAAGTATTTAAGTATTTGATATTGGTAACCGAGTAAAATTTTTCACACCATTAGCACCATTATTTATTTATATAATAAAATGTAATTTACCCAAATCATTCGCTAATTCTTAATTCTTACTCAGCGTTTGTCAGATGTTTCTTTTGTTAAGGAACAACTGTTTGATTTTCTAAAGCCTGTACATAATTCAATGAGCTAGGTACGAACATCGCATTTCTACTTCTTATGAGGACAGACGGATGTATTTTTTCCAATTTCTTTCGATGCGATTATGAACACAATTGAATCGTTTATTTCTAAAAAGATCTAAGTTACACTGGTATAGTTTTGAATAAAATGATAAAATCTGTTTAATTTTTGACAGCATTGTTTACGATTTTGCTTATACAGTAACTACTGTACCTACTAGTAATTTTTTTCATAAGTAATTAGTATAAATTATTTGGTTCGCGGACCTCTTCCACGGAGTTTGAGTTCAGTGGCGGCTGGTACTAAAGGGCACCAGGGCACGTGCCCAGCCAACCGCCAAGATAAACACAGAAAGAAATTTACATGCGAATTTCTTTTCAGTGCATTATTGTATTTTATTATTTTTACGTATTTTTATAACGATGGTATCAAAATGTCCTTTCGCACAACAGACACTGTGCGAACGCTCAAAACTATGTTCCGGCCACAATTTCAGATGTACCTATTCCGAATATGAATCGGCCGGTTCCGCTTAACTTGCGGCGTTTATGCCTTCGATAGGGGGAACAAAATAGCTCGACTCCAATTAACGTCTTGCATGTGTTGTGACTGTATTGTTTTCGGCGCGTACCGCATGTGTAACAAGTGTTCATTTGAAAAGTCAATCTAGTAGCATGTGATTTACTGAGAACATTTTGAAGTATATCGTAAATTAAAATTTACTACTTAACCTACGAAGTCGTATATTTTGACAGTTTCATACATACAAATAAATAACAAATAATAGGTATTTATTGAAAACTATAACAAATTTTGAAAATGTTGTCCTTCAAGATCAATGCACTTTAAAATTCTCCGTTCAAAATTTCTGATGATATTCTGCAACGTTACTGGATTGTTATTAATTTCCATGCATTTCTGTTCGATTCTCTGTAGCATATCATTCAAATTCAATATAGGTGTTCGAAATATGTTATTTTTTAGATAAGGCCACAAAAAGAAGTCGCAAGGTGTTAAATCGCATGAACGTGCAGGCCAGGCAATTTCAGTATTACGCAGCAGTACGCTCATCAAAAAATTCTCTTAAATAATCCAAAGATTCTGCAGTACAGTGACAAGGTGCTCCGTCTTGTTGGAAATACGCATTTTGAAGTTCATCATCATGCAACTGATTGACAAATGGTTGTAAAATTTCCGTACGGTACCTTTGAGCAGTTAACGTTCCCTGAAAAAATATTGGTCCAATGATTCGCCTTTTCTCTGTATGTAGCGATTTTTCATTAATTACATGTGGATTTTCACTACTCCAGATTCTTGTATTTTGTGAATTTAGGTGTCCCGTTTTATAAAACCATGCTTCATCAGTAAAGATGACTCTTTGCGAAAGTTTTCCATTATTGTTCATATTTACAAACCAAAAACTGTAGTCTACATGGGTAATCAATTTCTAACAATTCTTGTACTGCTGTGACACGGTATGGATAAAGTTGCATATCTTTTTTTAATAACTTGTGAGTTGTACCAACAGAAAGGTTTATTTGTTGACTCAAATGTCGAACAGATGTTTGTGGTTTATTTTCCATTATTTCTTCAACACGATTGACAACTTCAGGTGTACGTTTCTTAACTGCTCCGCTGCCTGATTTTCTTAAGAGACTACAAGTACAAGTTTCAGAAAAAAGTTTTAAAGTTCTATCCAAAGTATTCTTAAATTGTATATAATCTATTACAAAATGTGGAAACTCAACTTGAAATTCTACCATGCAATCTTTAACTGAATAAACCCATAAACCATCAATGTTATTACCACTTCGAAAATAAGCCTGGACTAAAAAAAATTTATGTTCTTAAGTGAAAGCCATTTTAAAACTGAGAAGCAATTTATTTAAACCACAATCGACGCACGATTATTTTATGCACTAACTGATATTTGTGATTGACATTATCAAATGTCATTTGGATTTACGTTTACGGAACAACAAACACATATTTAATATATTTGCGTCTTATGCTATCAAAATTTCAAAGTAACCTAGATTGACTTTGCAAATGAACACTTGTTATAATTTCAAAGGCTTGAAGTGACGTTTATTATTATTATTAATGATGGAAGTTAACTGTGTGCAAAATATTTAAAAAAAACCCGCTGTCATTTGAGGAAAAACTTCTAATTAAGAAGAAAGGAAGGGCTATCCTTGATCTTAAAATAAACTACACTTCCACAAGTAAAACTCGAACTTACAACAGAGTATTCAATAAAAATATATATGATAAATATGAGTGGAGTTGCGGATATTCACTAACAAATAAACTATTTTGTTTCATCTGCTTAATTTTTAAGAAAGAGATCAGTGCGTGAAATAAACTAGGGTTGGATGATTTAAAGCATATCGCAGGCAGGGCAAAGAAACACGAAAATCCGTTTCTCACATGAATGCATGCGTGGATTTTATTGTTCTAGGCAAAGTGGACATACGTTAAAAGTTAGACAGTGCTTATTTGGGACATAAAATTAAGTACAACGAAGATGTGGAAAAAAATCGTTATATTTTGCACCCATTATGTATATAAAATTTTGCGGAGCTTTTGAATTGGCGTAACGAGACCATGATGAAACATTGACGTTGGAAAATCCAAGTATTTATGTAGGCTTAATCAACTTTGCAGCTGAATTAGATGCCGTGCTTACAATACATATGAAAGGTTCACAAGTGTTTAAAGGCGCCTCAAAAACTATTCAGAACGAATTGCTAGATGCAATGTGGCAAATTTACAAGCAGAAAATATTAAAAGAAATTAAATCTGCAAATTGCATTGCTTTGGAGGCCGATGAAACTACAGACACCTCTAATAACACTAGTTTACAAAATTACATTTTTTTCATGTACATTTGATGAGAGATAGATTTCCTTATGTATTTTCTTCCGCTGAATTCGAAAATCAAGATTAAATTTTTTTTTATGGAACAGTTTTTGAGATATTGTAATTTTTTCATTTTTTCGACCTTTTTTCACTTGACAAATCATATCTCGAGCTAGAAATGCCCGATTGGGTCGTTCTTGGTACCCAAATGCAAGGTATTGAGATGACGAACAAATATGTATAATCGGATCTTTGATTGGTAAAGCGGTTCAAAATATATCGATGAAAATAGGGCACATTTTCAAAAAAATCATATTTTACAGTGATTCTGTGCCGACAGAAAAGTACAAATCGTTAAAAAAACGTCTGGTTTCTGTTCATGTACGTAAAGATGATACTTTTACGTACCTAAGAACTAAGACCAACCAGAAGAAAAACGACCGAAAAATGACAAAGTTATAAGCAATTGAGTGAATAAATCCAAATCCCATATTTTCCGAATATTTTATTTTTTTCGACAATTTATTGGGTTTAAACGCTTGCAATACATTCTTGACTTTTTGTGTGTTAGAAATAGTTGTGTCTCTTGCTTTGTCTTCGGTTGCTTTTGGGATCCGTTTCTCTAGTGAGAAACCATACATAGTCTCCCAACATTGCTTCATCCCAAAATCCTTGATAGCGCCGCTCAATGGTCTTAATTTGTTGGTGAAATCTCTCGCCGTGTTCGTTACTTACGTCACCAAGATTGTCCGGAAATAAATTCAAATGCGAATGCAAGAAATGGATTTTTAGAGACATATTTACACCTGTAAGAAATAAATAAAATTGTAAAAACAATACAATAGAAAACAACCAGAAATGAAATTAAATAATGGCAATAATGCCATGGCCGTACCCATCTTGTTGAAGTTCTTCAGCAAATCGGTAATAATTCCCTCGTAGTTAGGGCTTTTATTGTTCCCAATAAAATTGGTAACAACCCGCTGAAATGAATTCCAGGCCTCGTTTTCAACGGGTGTTAAATATTTTGGAAAATCTGTGCTTTTTACCAATTTCTTTATGTGTGGACCATCGAAGACGCCTTCCTTGATTTTTACTAAAGAAGGCTGCGGGAAAAGGGTTTTCAAATAGGAAAATACTTGGCCTTCCTTGTCTAAGGCCTTCACAAAATTTTTAGTGAGGCCAAGTTTAATGTGCAACGCTGGAAGGATTATATTTTCTTTTTTGACAAGAGGCACGTATTTAATATTGTCTTTGCCCACTGTGACGTTCTCCCTTTCTGGCCAGTCTTTTCTTCTATAATGATGTTCACGAGCACGACGAGGCAAAGAAAGCAGCAATATTTTGTATATCCACCCTGCATTCCACACAACATGCCGACGACTTTGAGATCGGAACATATTTTCCAGTTGTGATGCTCATATTGAATGTATTTTAGCAAACTGGCCATTGTGGCGTATGATTCTTTAGTGTTGATGGCATGAGCGATGGGGATAGAAGGTTTTTCATTTCCAATATGCAGTAGGACTGCTTTCAAACTCTCCTTACTACCGTCAATGAACAAGCGCCACTCATTTGGATCATAAGACTCTCCGAGTTGCTCAAACAATGCAGGAATATCGTTGCAGTAGCATATGTCGTTTTCCTTCTTAAAATGTTGTGCGTAAGGTTTATCACGGTTTCTGTAAAATGTTCCATTTACTCCCGGAGCCAAACAGTTCCGTTGCTTCAGGCGAGATGCAAGTAACTCCGCTTTTTCCTTTGACAGCTCGAGGTCTTTCACCAAATCATTCAGTTCAGGCTGCGTAAAATGTTGCAATTGCGACTCCTGTTGAAATTCATTATCACTGTTTGTGTCTGTCTGTAGTGATGATTCGAAAAATTCAATCGTTGAATCGGGGCACTTAGGATGAGGAAATTCACTTGAATGTGGAACTGGAAGCGAAACAGATGCTACTGTCGCATAAACCCACTTGGCACTTGGCACTCTTTCCAAAACCAGTGGATTTGCTCAGGCAAAAGTAACAATCAACCGAATGGCAGAGCGGCTCTCTCCATATCATCGGTACACCGAATTTCATGTATCGTCTAATTTGGAATAAAAATTCACTTTATTATTAATTCATTTGTATATATAAATTTAATCTTACTGTGATGAACCAGAAGCCCACGCGGCAAGAGTTATATGGCACGATAAACAAACATTATTTGGTGTCCATTGCTCATGAAAAGTTGCAGGTGCTATTCCAAAATATTGCAGATAATTATGTTGTAATGAATCGGTGAATCTGCGTCTATTTGGTTGGGGGACAAAATTGCCACACACGTAACAGAAATTACTTGGATTACGCACTTAAATTCTCGTTTTCTTTTAGGCATTTTGGTGAACACAATGAAATATAATTTCAATCAAATTTGTGAGTTCCTATAATATACAAACAACCGACACTACGTTTTATAGAAGATGTCAAAACAAAATGTCAGGGTTCTAAGGTTCCTAAATGTGATGTGTTGTTGTTTTGTTTGGAATAAAATCTAAGAACTCTAGCGTCAACGTGAGAACTAATATACGTTGCCAATATACCAACAGGCTATCGATATAAAATCATGTTCCTATACCAAAGACATATAAATATCAAGATATAGCAAGAGTCAGCTGTTTATTGGTACGAATAATAATTTTTATTATAATAGTAATAAGAAAGTGAAAATACATCAAAATAACAAATAATAAATTCAATATATTTGCGTATGAGCAACCGAACTCATAAATTGTCGAAAAAAATAAAATATTCGGAAAATATGGGATTTGGATTTATTCACTCAATTGCTTATAACTTTGTTATTTTTCGGTCGATTTTCTTCTGGTTGGTCTTAGTTCTTACGTAAAAGTATCATCTTTACGTACATGAACAGAAACCAGAAGTTTTTTTTAACGATTTGTACTTTTCTGTCGGCACAGAATCACTGTAAAATATGATTTTTTTGAAAATGTGCCTTATTTTCATCAATATATTTTGAACCGCTTTACCAATCAAAGATCCGATTATACATATTTGTTCGTCATCTCAATACCTTGCATTTGGGTACCAAGAACGACCCAATCGGGCATTTCTAGCTCGAGATATGATTTGTCAAGTGAAAAAAGGTCGAAAAAATGAAAAAAATTACAATATCTCAAAAATTGTTCCATAAAAAAAAATTTAACCTTGATTTTCGAATTCAACGGAAGAAAATACATAAGGAAATCTATCTCTCATCAAATGTACATTTTCGGTGTAAAGTAGTGTAATCAGCAAATGGTTGTTATTATTCGATACGTGTTTAATTGACAAATTTTTGGAAAGCTTTTGGTCTTTCTTAAGCCGAGTGGACATAATGCTGATGTCTTAGCAAAAAATTGGTGAATGAATTGCAAACTATTTTAAATTCTCCTTCTGGGTCTGATAACAATAAACTAATCGCTCAAAGTTACGATGAGGCGTCCGTGATGACTGGCAAGACAAATGGTGTCCAAGCTATTATCAAAAGGACATTTCCACATGCACATTATATTCATTGTTACGCGCATCAATTTAATTTAATTTTTGAACGAGCGGCACAGAGCAATAAAAATGTAAAAATTTTCAATTTTTTTTTCTCGATCGCCAAACCGAGGTAATTCTTGATGAAATAGTCAAACGTAGATTACCACGCGCTTGTTCCTACACGTTGGATTTTCAAAAGTCAAACTGAGAACACATTACTTGAACACCAGGATTCTTTCAAAGAATGTTTAGACAAAATTATTTACGAAGATGGGATGGATTCAGTTGCTATTAGTGAAGCAAGTGGTTTATTGAAACATTTGAATTGCCTGGAATTTCTCTACTGGTTGAAAATATTTTATTTCATCATGCCACATGTTGAAATATTATTTAGTAAGACTCAAATGCGCGGGATTGACAGTGCTCAACTGCAAAAGGCAATTGAACAATTCCAACAGGAAATTATTCACATTAGAAATTCTACTGACAATGACAATCAAGAACGCAATAATGAAGAACCTGCAAGGAAAAGACAAAAAACGACAGCTGGAGATAACAGAGCTGTTATTGCAAAGGAAGTATGTGACACTATTTTAAGCCAAATTAGCGACAGATTTGATTTTAGGGACCACATAAGTGCAGCAAAATTATTTGATTCTCAAAATTTTAAAACTTATAGTCATTCATTTCCACAAAAAAGTTTAGATGAAACTGTGAAATAACATGAGAGCAAAATGAATTGAGGTAGTAGGAGGCTGCGGTTCGCTGATCGTATTTCGTGAATTATAAAGTAAATAAATCTTACTGACAGCACTTAAATGTCTCCTTGATACAAATTTAATTTACAACTTAAAATATTTATAAAATGTCATACAAATATCATGTTTTATATTTTATTCAAAAGTTTACAATAATTGTTGAAACTGTTGTCCCTCGGCATTCAAACATAAATTTACGCGCCGCTTCATGTTTTCAAAAACCTTTTGTAAAATAAATCCGTCTACTAACTCGCACTGTCGCACGATATTGTTCCGTAAATCGTCTATTGTATGCACTGGATTTTTAAACATAGAGTTTTTTAAGTATGGAAATAAAAAGTAATCCAGAGGAGTTAAGTCACACGATCTTGGCGGGAAACGGTCAACACTAATAATTCTTTCATAAAAAAATTCACGTAAATAATTTATTGTTTCACGGGCAGTGTGTGGTCGTGCGGAATCTTGCTGAAAGAAACCTAACTGTAACTCGTCATCATGCAGTTGTTTTATGAATGTTTCCAGTATATTATTGCGATATCTTTCACCATTTATAGTTCCTTCGAAAAAGATCGGACCAATAAGCCTTCTACGTGACATGGCACACCAAACCCCTATTTTTACAGGATGCAATGTTGTTTCCCTATAATAATGCGGATTGTCTGTTGCCCACATACGCATATTCTGAGCGTTTATGTAGCCGTTCAGGTGAAACCACGCTTCGTCGGTGAAAAACGTTTTATCCAAAACATCGTCGTCGTTAAGATTTGCATTAAAGAAACGACAATAGGCAACTCTTCGAACGTAATCTGGCGGCAATAGTTCTTGATACAATTGAACCTTGTAAGGATGCATACCAATATCGCGTTTAAGAATACTGCGGCAGGTTCCATAACTTATATCCAACTGTTGTGCCAGTCTTCTGACAGATGTAGGTTGTTCTCTAATTGCGTTTCTTGCATTATTAACAACATTTTGGGTCCTAACTCGAGAAGATCTTCCCCCTTTCCATTGTCTTTTTACAGACCCAGTTGTTCTAAAGTTATTTATAATTCTCAATAGGTCACGAGAAAAGTTCTTATTTACTAAAACAACTTCAGGAAAACGTTGTTGGAATTCTTCCTTGCACATTTCTACTGAATAATACCATTCGCCGTTTGGCAAACGTCGACCGTTACGAAAGTAACATTCTAAAATGAACACCATTTGTTCTTGAGTAAACATTCTGAATGTGATTATACTGTTTTTTTTTTTTTAAATTGTATTGAAAGAATTAATAATTCACACTGACAGTCTGTCATTAAATGTTTGACAGAAAAATATTGTGAATATAATTCACGAAATACGATCTACGAACCGCAGCCTCCTACTACCTCAATTCATTTTGCTCTCATGTTATTATCCTATGTTGGAGAGTGTAAAATTGAAAAGTGAAGTATCAGTAATTTATGAGCGCGATGACATGTGTGACGTAGGTGGTGTTTTGCCACTTTTAGTGTCATAACAGACAACAACCTAAAAAAGGTTTTGACGGAAACATACAAACTGTTGGATATTATTTGTACAACGCCCATGTCGACAGCAGAATGTAAAGGACGTTTTTCCACTCTCAAATGCATTAAAACTTTTCTGAGAAGCACAAGGTCAGAAGATCGACTGAACGCATTGGCGGTCCTATCAATAGGAAAGAAGTTCATCCAGTCTGTCCCGGATTTTGACAACAAAGTTATAGTCGTCTTTTCCAGCATGAAAAATAGAAGAATGCATTTTATGTACCAAAAATAGGTAAGTTTTTTTTGTGCCCACCCTCTTTCATAACTCACGAACCGCCACTGCTGTCAGGGCCTATCTTTTCTAAGGCTACATTCTTAAAGTGAATCGACTATAGTTGAAATAAGTTGAAACGAACTAATGGTACTTCTGAACACGCATTGTAATGCGTGATACTTTCTAGAATAAATGTGAAACAAACAATTAATTGACTTGGCAGATACATGTTGAAACTCCTTTATAAATTATAATAAAACACGTTAATACGTTTGTTTCAAACAGTGGCGGCTAGCGCATAAGCGCTGCAGTGCTGCAGAGCTCCCAAAAAATTGGGCGGGCGAACCTGTATTAGTTATAACTAGTTTTCTTTTACATAATTTTTCCGACATTTCTGATGTTTACAAAAGCGTAACATATTGTTATGAAAATTCTCCACCTGTATATCAAAAAATTTGCATATTTTTCTACATCACCTGTAGAGGACATCAAACCCTACAATTTGACACCTCAATCATCAAAATCCGACAAGTAGAAGCCGAGATATTCGCTTCCGAAATTCCAAATAATATTCAATAGGCGACCAGTGGAATAACCAACCTAATTCGCGCGATCGCTCACTTGTTCCTTATCTGGTCCACACGAGCGTGCGCTCAGAGCTCTGTCAAACACCCGCGCGCACCCCGCTTCCCCCCCGGGTGTCTAAAACCAATGCGTCATTTTAGCAGGCCTGGTCGCTGCATTAAATGCAGCGAAATGCAGTGCATTTATTCCAGCGCGGAAGGCGATATGATTCAGTATACGATAGGTCCAACTCGCAACGGGCCATAGGCAACAATATACGTATGGAACGTAATGCGGTGGGCAACGTGTGTACGATGCCAATATTGAGTGACTTTCTTAAAATTTAAATTTATTTTGCAGAATTATTGATTTTTTTACTTTTATCTTTTAGAAAACGTTATTGTTTTTTTATTACTTAAAATTACTTTATATGAAAAATAGTATACCATAAAAGTGTAAACAAAGACAGTATACATTGAAACGAATATTCATTCAATTGTATTGTCATGAAATTGAATTTGTCAATCGTTGTTAAATTTGTTAGAATGAATAGATATTTATATTTATCGGAAAATACTAATACTTAAAGCAAACAAATAAGGTGTAGTGTTTTGTTATAGGAATGAGGAATGTATAATATCCATTTCTTCCTGCATATTGATTATGCAGCTGATGCTTTCGTAATATGCTCATATTTGTATTTCTACTATTATCGTGATGTTATTATAATACAGATACCAAAATCTCACGTAATATTTCCATCAGCCTTTTATTAACAATAAACAAGTAAAGTACAACTTCGTAGGTCGACAAACGCTCCAGTCTTCATTATCACTGTATTATACATGAACTGTAGGCTGAGTTTTTCGTAGAAATTGAAGTACGTGTCTGTTCCTTTGTAAAATTATAATAAGGGCAGGGGTTAATTTTATTCTGGCATTTTTAAAAATGCAGGGATCAGTTTTGCGACAGCATTCAGCTAATTACAATCTAAAATAAGCAACATTGTAACGTATTTTGGAATTGTGAATATCCGTAGGTAATAAAAAAAAAGGAAGTATAGTTTAATTACAACTGTAGCTTCCACCTGGTTTGAAGGAAGTCGCTATGTATCGACCGAAGTATAAGTTGAAATAATACAAATATGAGCATATTACGAAAGCATCAGCTGCATAATCAATATGCAGGAAGAAATGGATATTATACATTCCTATAACAAAACACTACACCTTATTTGTTTGCTTTAAGTATTAGTATTTTCCGATAAATATAAATATCTATTCATTCTAACAAATTTAACAACGATTGACAAATTCAATTTCATGACAATACAATTGAATGAATATTCGTTTCAATG
Organism: Melolontha melolontha; assembly: GCA_935421215.2. Taxonomy (NCBI): domain Eukaryota; kingdom Metazoa; phylum Arthropoda; class Insecta; order Coleoptera; family Scarabaeidae; genus Melolontha; species Melolontha melolontha. The sequence continues at coordinate 5,757,895 of OW285236.1, read as the reverse complement.
TATACTGTCTTTGTTTACACTTTTATGGTATACTATTTTTCATATAAAGTAATTTTAAATAATAAAAAAACAATAACGTTTTCTAAAGATAAAAGTAAAAAAATCAATAATTCTGCAAAATAAATTTAAATTTTAAGAAAGTCACTCAATATAGGCATCGTAGACACGTTGCCACACCGCATTACGTTCCATACGTATATTGTTGCCTATGGCCCGTTGCGAGTTGGACCTATCGGTATTTAATATTTTCGCGACTATTTTTACGGTGCGGCGAGTTTAACGTAAAAACAATAATATTAGAGACTCTTAATTTTTTTTGTGTGACAATTGACAATCGTTCCAGAAATCCATTACTTCAGTGCGGAAGGCGAAGAAAGCACGATAAGATCGATGGGAGACAACCTCTTACTGCCCGTGCAAGGTAAATTTTTTTGTAAAACTTGCAGAACACCTTAAAATTTTTAGCACGAGCCGCCACTGGTTTCAAATACGTTTTAATAACACTACAATTGTTTCGCCAAACATTGGCTTCATCATGTGCTGATAGTCTGATTATACAATAAAACAACATGAGTGTGAGACTATATATATTAAGTTGTTGTTTTATTGTATAATCAGACTATCAGCACCTGATGAAGCCAATGTTTGGCGAAACAATTGTAGTGTTATTAAAACGTATTTGAAACAAACGTATAAACGTGTTTTATTATAAGTGAAACAAACATATTTTCAAAGAGAGAATGCATTTTAGTAACTTAATATCCACTCGAAAAAAAATTAATAACATTTGTAGAATAGCAGCCAATATGATTAATATATGCTAAATCATAATAGGACAACATTCACCAATTTTGCATCCATATCAATAGCTGGATGACAATCGGGGCTAGTTTTTGCGACAGTCTAGCACATTAACCCGTAATCTTCGACGTTGTGGCGCCTTTAAAAGAAGACAGTCTTTCCTTTTTCTCAGCCGAACAAACCGTTATTAGTGGTGATTTCGAGGTCGTACTCGCATTAAATTTTCCAACGGACATGCAACTCGAAGCCAGTCGCGTATCTATTGAATCTAGGTGAAACAAAACAGAAGAGTTTCGTGTATACGTAGATATAACTATCAGGCAATCGTTGGTTACTTTCACCGCTACAGTCGACGTGTTCTATGCAATCATTCGACGGACTTTCTTTCATCTCTTCGCGACTGAATCGTCAATATTACCTGCGTATTTACGTTATATACTTGCCAACTGGAGGAGTTCAACGGCTTGGTGAACGTTTGCGCTTGACATTGCGGAGTCAGTCGTACGTGAAAGAGAAACGTAGTCGTTATAATTAAATTATTTATAAACTCGCGAGCATGACGCGGAGATATTTTTATAATTGCAGAAACTGGAATCGCTCGTGTGGCTGGTATTCATTGCCACGACGTCATCCGATTTTCTTCTCGTAAAGTGATATCTTTTTAGGTAACTATTAGATTCGTGTTATAAAATTGAAGACGTACTTACTTTTTGGCGCAGTGACTCCAAAGGTGTGAGTAGCGACACTCTAGGAGGTCGTGTTAAAGAATTGGGTAGATCGCGTGAGGATTTCCAAAATAAAACAAAAACACTTGCACGAGATATTTATTTTCAACGTAAATAAAAATACATCAAATACATAAGGAGTGAGCCGCAAAAAAAGTTTTCAGAGTATGCCATGGATTAAATCAGTTATATCTTAGATTGATTAAGTGATCTAACCTACATTTCGCACTATTAGTAATAGGTTAAATCGTAACTTGTCAATTTGACTTATGATTATTTACAAATGACACTTTGTCAAATCTCTAAGCTCAGACGTGACATATGTCTAGGATACAAATTTTGTAGCTCACTTGATATCATAAGATGATTCGCAGACTGCGATAAAAAAGAATGATTTTTTGTTTTAAGGCCACAGGTGTTTTCGTAATAAATTTCAAGAGACACAGAAGAATACTTGCGAGTTGTTCGGTTTCAACTAGTGTAATATACTCATAAGAGTTGTATGGGTTTTATATGCATAATATTTAAAATATAGTTAAAAAAATGCATAATCAAACGCAGGAGTTAAATTAGTCTAAAAAACCAACACAATTTGAAATCATTTCCTTTTCTATACAGAATATGCTTTTCTATTTCCCAATACAGCACATACTGCTCTCACCGGCACAATTAATTTTAGTAAGCTGTACAAAATGTTTATTCTACAATCTCAATCAACATTTGTGTTGGTTTAAATGCCAAAAAAATTGGATTGATAATAATTTGAAATTGAAATTAATAAAATTACCAAAGATATCCTTACTTTAATAACATATATATATATATATATATATATATATATATATATATATATATATATATATATATATATATATATTTAGTGTTTATAAGAATTTTATTTTTCTTATTTATTTTATTGGCCGTGTCTTAATATTAAAAATAATAGACTTTTTATTGGTTTAGCGACCTTTTATTGAATTATGATGTTTTATTCTACGACGTTTCGACTTTTACTATTTTTCAGTCTTTTTCAAGTATCGTTTCTTTTGGTTTTCAAAATCACGCATTCTGTGTAACATGTGTGTGTCGGGTACCCGAGACCTTTTTTTTGTAACGAACCGATCGCACTGGTTGGAATATTGTAATATTACAATATTCAATATTCCAACCAGTGCGATCGGTTCGTTACAAAAAAAAGGTCTCGGGTACCCGACACACACATGTTACACAGAATGCGTGATTTTGAAAACCAAAAGAAACGATACTTGAAAAAGACTGAAAAATAGTAAAAGTCGAAACGTCGTAGAATAAAACATCATAATTAAATAAAAGGTCGCTAAACCAATAAAAAGTCTATTATTTTTTATATATATATATATATATATATATATATATATATATATATATATATTTAGTGTTTAATAAGAATTTTATTTTTCTTTTTTATTTTATTGGCCGTGTCTTAATATTAAAAATAAAAGATTTTTTATTGGTTTTGGCGACCTTTTATTGAATTACGATATTTTTACGACGTTTCGACTTTTATTGATTCAGTCTTTTTCAAGTAGAGTTGTTCGTTTGGTGTTATAGGGGTATGCTTTCTGTGTGACACATGTTTTTAACATCCGAGACACATTTTCTTAAGGAAACGACCGTGCTCGTGTGGATATTGTAAGAGAACTAGTTCTCTTACAATATCCACACGAGCACGGTCGTTTCCTTAAGAAAATGGGTATTGTAAGAGAACTAGTTCTCTTACAATATCCACACGAGCACGGTCGTTTCCTTAAGAAAATGTGTCTCGGATGTTAAAAACATGTGTCACACAGAAGGCATACCCCTATAACACCAAACGAACAACTCTACTTGAAAAAGACTGAATCAATAAAAGTCGAAACGTCGTAAAAATATCGTAATTCAATAAAAGGTCGCCAAAACCAATAAAAAATCTTTTATTTTTAATATATATATATATTTATATATATATATATATATCAACATAATTTGAAACATGCTTGAGTGGGTACACCCACCAATTTTGTATAATACAAAAGTATTTTTAATAATATAAAAAATATTATTAAAAAATACATAAAAGAACTTGTATTGTGTTCTTCACACCCCATTTTTAATAATATTTTTTATATTATTAAAAATACTTTTGTATTATACAAAATTGGTGGGTGTACCCACTCAAGTATGTTTCAAATTATGTTGTTATATACATTCGGTTTAACGCCGAACAAGTAGTGAAGACACGAGAATACAGTTTTCTATAGATACGGTTGTTACCGACTATAGAAAACACGTCTGCTTCGGCTCTTGTTATGCAGACAGCGCTGAATATTCCTTCACGCTCTGTCTGAATAATTTCAGCTAGATAGTAACGTAGTTATGTTTGTTTGAATGTGTCTTCTCCAACAGGGGCGTATTGACAATCATGTAGAAATGTGAAATACGTATCTACGTCTTTGGAGAAGATACATTCAAAAATACATAAAAGAACTTGTATTGTGTTCTTCACACCCCATTTTTAATAATATTTTTTATATTATTAAAAATACTTTTGTATTATATATATATATATATATATATATATATATATATATATATATATAAATATATATAATAAACAAAATTATTTAATACAAAAGTATTTTTAATAATAACGGGTGTTCAGAAACATTCGAAGTCAAGTGGGCTCTGAACAAAAAATCGTATATCTTTACTTAAGTACATATATGATTTGTAATAATTATTAAATGTCAACTGTTGCCTGTCAAAAATTGTCAGAATCTAATATCGAAGATACTAATTTGATAACATATAAAACTGTATTAAGTAAATGTATCAATCTAATCTCAGACATGACTTCATATTTTCAAGGACTACTTTGACTTCGAATGTTTCTGAACACCCGTTATAAAATATAATTAAAAATCTGCTAATTAATATTATTTGCGTTATCTACAGCGCCCTCTGTTCAATAATTGCTGAAATTGAGGCTCCGTGATTCTCAAGTCAAATACTGTATTGATTGTACTATTGTATTCAAAAAAATCGCGTACTTATATTTTTTCCAGTTTAATTTTGTATTTTTCGGACGTTTATTAATGTCATGCTGCGATAATTAAATTAATAAAAAATGCAAATACCAAAAGTTTTCGAACAAGAAAAGTATTTTATTATAGCAAAAAATGAAGAAGGTTGGTCAATTCTTCATGTCAATTATAATAAGAGCACAATTTTAAGAATTAAATAAAGATGGGAGCAGGAACATTCTAAAAACAAATTTTTATCTAAATGACAGAAAGTCCGTTTTTAAGCGATAAAAAACTAATAAAAAATGTTTACTTGATTTAAATGGTGTACGCGACTTTTTTTATTATAAGAGTACTTTAAAGACGTTCAAACACTATTTTTAGTTCTTGTTGACATAAAAATAAAGCAATAAAAGGCGCTATTATTGATGAAAATTATTTTGTACAATTATTATCTTGACCCCGCCAACTTCTACGATGTGAAAATCACGTATAACTCTAACAGTACACTGGGCGACGTTTAAAACCCGTACAACTTTTATGAGCATAAAATCCAGAGTTTTTTTGGTTGCGTAAATGTGACAAATATATTCATCCTCTCACTTATAGACTTCATAGGTTAATTATAGATAACATAGATAATTATAAGAAGTATAGAATGCAGTGTTGTTCCGTGACCTGTTGAGAATCGGTAGAATGGTCCGTGAAAATTCGGTAGATTTTTTTATCCTTAGTTTAAAATCAAACAATTATATGAAAACAACTTTAGTTTCTAAAATACATATAATAATTTCATTATGAAACAGACATGTAAATAATTTACACATCTGTAACTGTATCATGGACAATACACCTCGTATTTTCGGCATTAACTTCTGCTTAAGACATATGTTTCTGCGATCTATAGGCGTCGTCAGTTAAGCTAGTGAAGCAATGTATACAAATGATACAAATCTTTATAAATAGATCTGTATCTGTATATAACATTAAGCCGAAATCCCTACTAGATAAAGCAAATTTCATCTGACGGACGAAATTCGTCCGTCAGATGTCACTTATTAAATAAGTGCCACCTTACAGGATGAAATTTGCTTTATCTTGTAGGGCTTTCGGCTTAATGTTATATACAGATACAGATCTATTTATAAAGATTTGTATCATTTGTATACATTGCTTCACTAGCTTAACTGACGACGCCTATAGATGGCAGAAACATATGTCTTAAGCAGAAGTTAATGCCGAAAATACGAGGTGTATTGTCCATGATACAGTTACAGATGTGTAAATTATTTAAATGTCTGTTTCATAATGAAACAAAAGCGTTATACGTGCAATTAACGTATAGATATATTTAAAACCTTTTTGTATATTTACCGCTATCTGGCTAGTTGTTAATGGACTACCTGTATTGTTTCGTTTTCTGTATCAGCATAGCTGGTCAAAACGAAAGGTCCCTTTTCCGGCAAAGTCTCTTTCGTCCGTCAGATGTCACTTATTAAATAAGTGCCACCTTACAGCATGAAATTTGCTTTATCTAGTAGGGATGTCGGCTTAATGTTATATACAGATACAGATCTATTTATAAAGATTTGCATCATTTGTATACATTGCTTTACTAGCTTAACTGACGACGCCTATAGATGGCAGAAACATATGTCTTAAGCAGAAGTTAATGCCGAAAATACGAGGTGTATTGTCCATGATACAGTTACAGATGTGTAAATTATTTACATGTCTGTTTCATAATGAAACAAAAGCGTTATACGTGCAATTAACGTATAGATATATTTAAAACCTTTTTGTATACATATAATAATAGTTATTAATAGTATCATATAACTAGTAAATATAATAAAAGTGTACATATATATGAAGCACACTACTAACAATAACATATTATTATATACATGATGTTTTATAAAACTAATGACGTTAATAATAATAATAGTTAATAAACTCTATTCGTCATCAGGTATAGTTTTTTAATGCTTCTTCATTTATTTTCAATATCAATTTTTTGTCTATTTTAAAATCGAAACAGCTATTTTTATTTATATATGTCTTACTATGAAGAAGTCCTGTGACTGTTTCCGTGCTTAATTTAGTACGTTGTTTAGTTTTCATTAAATTGATGGAGGAAAAAATTCGTTCCACATTTGCGGAAGAATGTGGTAAACACAACAAATTTTGAATAAAATTACATAATAATGGAAAGACATTCGATTCATCACCACGTTTTATTGCCCTGACACTAACCCAGAATTCCAACATATCTGTGCTGAAATTTTGGCGTTCTGTGTAATTTCGTAATTGCCTCCATTCGCTATCTAAATTTTCAAGTTCGTTTTGTGGTATTAAATTCGGAAAAAGTAAAGCTATATCTGCTATTGAACTTATAGTTCCGCTTTTTACTATCTCGGGGTCAATGAAATTAAATTTTTTAAGTGGGTTGTTTTTTAGTGGAATCTAGTCGTGATTTGTGAACAACTTTCAACGTAAAAATCCAAACAACGTAGTCGCAAATATTTTATTTGTTCTGAACTCAATTTACCTTCTTCTAGATAAATTATAACATTTGCTCCTAAATACAGATCTTCTAATGCTTGATAATTATGTGGATTTTTAAATTCAATGTTTTCTAATGCTGTAGATAATAAATAGTTACGTTTTAGGAAACAGTCACAAATTGTTCGAAAAATATTGGATACACTATTATATAAAGTGTAAAGTTTTGGCGATTCTGATTGCATTTCACGATTTAGACTATTAAAGAGTGGCAAAACATAATCTAGAAATAATAGAAAGACTTTGGTTAGCGGATTATTTAAATGATCGAGTAAGTTTTCAGCTGTTGAGACATCGCCATCTGCAACAGCAGTTGTAAAATATAATCTGAGCGGATTGTATTGTTCTAGAATTCGTTTAATAGCTGAATCAACCGATAACCATCTGGTTTGGGACGGGTGTAAAATTTTGTGGATTTTAACATTGCAAAATAATTGATACTCTTGGAATTCACTGATTCTTTTTGGACTAGAGTTGAAGTAATTAAAAATATTTCCTGTTAAGTTTTCAAGGAAATTTGGCAATTTTTCGCATGCGTATGAAGCAACTAAGTGAAATGAGTGGCAGATGCACTTCATGACAAATAAATTCGGTATATCTTTTTTTAGTAATGTTGTAACGGAATGATGTCTTCCCATCATTACATTTGCTTCATCAGAAGCAAAGCCAATCATATTATCTTTAAAAGGAACAGAATTTGAGGCAAATGTATTTATAACATGATTATATAAAGTTTCCGCATTCGCACTATCTAATTTCACAAGAGCAAAAAAACAGTCTCTGATTAAATTGTCTTTTGCATACCTGACGACGAGACAAAGATGTTTTATCGTTGAGCGATCTGTAGACTCGTCTATAATAAGGGAAAATTTATTATATTTAATATCCTCACATATATTTTCGAAACAATCAGCACCTATGACATTTCGAACAATGGCTGTGGTTTTCTTTCTGGCGCACGATATGCCTTGAGCAATCTTTGAATCGGGACAAATGTTAGCTATTCATTTTGGCAAATGATCCATTACCAAAAATGGCAAATTATGTTCTGCAATAAATGCAGACAAGCGGATCTCGGCTAAAACCAAGATAATTAAAATTATTGTAAACATGAAATAATTTAAATAATCATACCTTCGGCAATATTATTCTTTATTTGCGCCGATTCTGCCATAGGTACCTGCTGAAAATTCGGTTAAACGCGGCTGTTTGCGTATCATCCTTGCTGTATGTTTATGAATTATCGAAAGACTGTGTTTCATTAGAGAATCTTTTCCGCTAGAAATATTAATGTCTTTACTGCAGATCTTACATCTTGCAAATTTTTTTCCCTTTTTACTTCTAGAAAGCCATCTCTCAAAGTCTTCCAGCTTTTCCCAAGCTTCCTTATAATTTTGGGAATATTTTATTTTTTTTGCTATATTACTTGGGCCAGCTTGTTCGCAGTCACTGTCACTACCCATATTTTAACACTAGGTACATTAATTGAAAAAAAATCAAGTGACACCTATGTATGTGTTCTGGAACCGATATAGGATACTGATTTCAAATTTTAAATGCAAAAACAGAAACAAACCCTTCACTCAAGATGCCCCACTGTTTTAAACTCATAGAAATAAGCAAATAACCAAATAGATATCGCTTTTATTCATTATTGAATGATATGTTGTATTTATTACATTCATTCATTTGTTCGAATGAAAAGGATTATTTCATTGTTGTAGTATTTTGAAATAATTATTTTCGGGGGAATAAGTATTTTTATTTGAAAAACAATGTTTCTTTAAGATAATTTTTAACCAGAATAGTCCCAAAATTTAGCATAAAGAGCGCTTCAGAAGCGTGCAAATAAATACCTACCGACTTACATAATTGTTGCCTTTGAATTCAAGCATTATATCGACTACAATCCATAGTAGCTTTTATTACTGCCCCTACTCATAAAATTGCTTGCCTGTTTTAATTTTCTATTAATTATAGTCATAGATTAAAGATTAATGCCATTATAGTAGTAATTTATTATATTTTATTTTTATTCTTTATTATACATTAAAAAAAAATAACCCTATAAATATTTACATTAACACGCAGGCGCGGCTCGTGATGACGTATTTGTGAGTGCAAGTACAATGATGCGAGTGCCTCGTGTGTTTTCGGTGTTTACTAAGAAAACGTTACAGTTAGTACACGAGAATACACGAAGCACTCGCATCATTGTACTTGCACTCCCAAATACGTCATCACGAGCCGCGCCTGTTAATTATCTGGAATTATTACATTATTATTTACATGAATATAAACAGTTTTAGCACAATTTTATATTTTTTTTCTCATTCGTTTAAAAATCGGTAGATATAATGGCTTCATCGGTAGAAGTGTACAAAAATCGGTAGATCTACCGAAAAATCGGTAGACGGAACAACACTGTGAGGTCCCAAAATATATAACAAGCTATATATAGCAAGCGCCAATTAAGTTGGCGCGAGGAGGGGGTGCGCAGAAGCCGTTTTTAAAAACGTCCACCCCCACTACTCAAGTAATTGTCAGAATACATTTGTCATTGACGTTTGAGGGAACATAATGTCTTTGCTAGGGGATCATAAAGTGATACACGCTCAGAGGTCAGAATTATCTGACATTTGATGTAAAACCAAATACAAATCTCCCCACTACTTTTAATCCTACGCGAACTAGTGGAAATCTAGTCGTGATTTGTGAACAACTTTCAACGTAAAAATCCAAACAACGTAGTCGCAAATATTTTATGTATTTTGAATATTTTAATATTGTTTTTTTTATGTTAATGACTTTTATTGTAATTGTTATTACAGTAAATAAATCGCTATCACTATCTTTTTTCTTCCTTTTCTTTGATTCCACATAGCGACAGCAACACAAGGCAGGGTATTGAATTGAATGATGTTTTCTCGGTGAATCTACAATAATTTTATTTACATCTCATTCATTTCATATCAGACTCGGGTTGAGCTAGTATTTTAATAAAACCACACAAAAACAAAAAAGCATTTTATTAAATTATCAGTTAAATAGGAAATATACAAAAATATATAAAATACTTATAAACTCTGCTATGTAATGAGATTATTTTCAGAAGTCCTACAATCAATTTATAAACAAGAATGGCAACTACTTAATAAAAAAATTTCACACAACTATGGCATATATACTAATCGTACCTACAAGTATTGGGTTATATTAAAATCAAAGCAAAGAAGATCAAAACTTCTTGAGACGACTTTCTTAAGTTGGTATATGCTAGTGTAAAAATGTAAGATAAAATATGGCAACTTTAATCAAATATACCTGAGAATAATTCTTTTATTTCACAGTAAAATAAATATACAAAATAAATTTTTGAGATCCTGTAAGGATCACCAATATTTTTGCAGTGATGTTTAACATTATACAGTCAAGGGCAAAAGTGTGGAACCATATAAATATCTGTTAAGTTAATAAAGATATTAAATACATCCGCAAAATAATTATCGCAACACCTGAATTTTTTGAGTCTACGACCATTTAAGCGTACTGTTTGCTATTAAATTGATCATATGACTTTTGTCGTTGTCAGATTGACATCCTCAACGACATACCAAAAAAACATTATTTTTACTGCCTGTTTTTGATAAGTGCCGAAGACGTGCAGTAGAGAGCATTTAAAATATTGTAGTTTGTTAGACAGATCGGTTCATTTTTTTATTAACGTGTGTCTTTACATCTTACGTATGAAGAAACCGTGCAATGTATCACATGGAAAATGGCCATAGCATGCGGTATGTAACTAGAGTGCTAGGAGTACAGCCATCAACTGTAAGTAGAGCGTAGCACGATTTAGGGAAACTGGGAACTATACAAGAAGGCCTGGGCAAGGTCGCAAAAGAGCTACTACCCCACGAGATGATCGTTTTCTGCGGATCATGTTCCTGCTCACGGTCCACGTCTCACAAGAGAGCTCCGGGTAGCCCGATTACAGTTTGCACACGAACACGCCGATTGGGACATAAACCACTGGGCCAATGTCATCTTTACGGATGAGTCTGGGTTTGCTTTATGGTCTTCTGACAGACGTGTGCCGGTGGACAGACGACCTGCCAAACGTTATACTGTCTGTAACCTCCGTCCACGTGTCCCTTTTTGTGGAGGATCCGTGATGTTATGGGGAGGCATCTCTTTACAGGGGCATACAGTATTGGTACCGATGTTATGGGGAGGCATTTCTTTACAGGGCCATACAGCATTGGTACCATTACCTGGGGTTAGATTAACAGCAGCTAGATATGTTACCGACATTTTAGAAGAACATGTGATACCATATACGCCCTTTGTTGGCGAAAATTGTGTTCTTATGCACGACAATGCCCGACCCCACATAGCAGGAATTGTACAGAAATATTTGCAGGAAGTTCAATTGCCAGTATTAAGGTGGCCTGCACGAAGCCCAGACATGAACCCTATCGAGCATGTCTAGGACCACCTAGGACAAGCTTTAAAACGGCACCAGCGAGCATTCCGTAACAATGAAGAACTCGAAGATGTACTTTTACAAGAATGGGAAAATCTTTCACAAGACTATGTTGCAGACCAGTGTAATTCAAGCCAGGGGTGGATATACCAGATACTAGTGCCATTTTAAACCAGTATTTATTATTTTGTAATTTTGAATAAGGTGTTCTTTTGTTATTTTCTGCATTATATGAGATGAACAGTGCTGTTAATTATCTTATATGTTTTTTCATGACCTAACATTTATAAGTAGAATAGTTTAGATATTCAGAAATGACATTTTATGGAAAAAAGTTCATGTTGCGATAATTATTTTGCGGATTATTTTTTAATAATTTTATTAACCAATCGTTTAGCAGTATTTGCGGACACGTGTTTAATTCTGTGCAATCACAATATTATTATAGTGAGAATAATCTTAGTGCATTATTCTCCCGAGAATATTTTCTAGTATTTTGTTTTTGTTTGTTGACAACGTATATTCTAGTTTTGACACCTGTCACCAGTATTATTGCAAATTGGAAGCAATGAACCTTAAGCGATTTAGTTCATCATCAGTGGAAGATATAAACGCACAGATTAAAGAAAATTCGTGCAAAAATACTATGGTTAGTAATAATTCAATATGGAAACAATTCCAATTATTTTGCGACGAACGGGGTTACAAATTAGAAGGAAATACACCAGTCACAAAACTGGCAAACATTTTGAAAGACTGGGGATTTAATATGAAATGGTGCAATGGAGAAGATTACAAAGAAGCCGTTATTAAAACAATGTGGAATAAAACCGCCAAATTAATGCAAGAGTTGTACTACAACGAATTTAGTAGAAAATTAGACCCCTTTAAAGATATCGAATTTAAATCTGCGAGGGAAGCCAGAAACACAAAACGTAAGATATTACAACAGGTGCCAGAAAAAAGGAAGCAAAGTTCTGCAATTCTAACTAATGAACAAATCATGGAAATAATAAAACGCTACGACGAGGAGACACCCTTCGGTTTGCAAAAATACTTTTATCACATTGCTTCATATGAGCTAGCATGGCGTGGGGGAGAAAGTTGTCAATGTTTAGTGCATTATTTTCAAGAAGAAACAGACAATGCTGGTTTGGCCACTGGAAGAGTAGCCACTGGAAGAGTATAATCCGGTTTTCTCTAAAACAGCGCAAGGTGGGGCACAAAAGTTGACTGATAGTAAATGGTTAATACCAAATACTGAAAAGCCTGATGCGTGTCCTGACCGATTGCTCAAGAAATTACTAAGCAAGAGGAACGAACATATAAAAACTGACAGACTTTTTTTAACAGTAAACATTGCTTGGGATAAACCGTCTTCTTCAGGATGGTACAAAAATATGCCGTTGGGGGTGAACATAATGTCGAAGTGGATGAAAGAATCGGCGGACATGATTGGGCTGGACACTAAAAAAATAAAAATTACGAACCATTCTTCAAGGTCAAGTGCAGTGTCTCATCTAACGAAAGCAGGTGTTAACGAGCAGGAAATAATAAAAATTACGGGCCACAGCTCATCTAGTTCATTGAAACCGTACCTGCAGTTGAATAATGAACATCATTCAAGTTTGATTAATAACCTAAGAGACAAGGGAGAAGTTATAACTTTTAACACAACAGAACAGAAGAATGTTGCAAAATCCACCACTCACAGACAAAACATTTACAATAATTGTGTATTTCACATACAAACTTTTAACACTAATTAATTTTTTAAATGTACAGAAATAATATTAAAAAGTTGTATTTTTATGCTGTATTTTTTATTTAAACATTAAAAAATTATCTTTCGAATACCACTCGAGAGTGAGAAATAATTAGAAAATAATTCTCCAGTCTTTCTCAAACTTGTTGCCATTCGGGAATAGCCACTCGAGCCCTACGGGCTCTCGTGTCTATTCCCTAGCAACAAGTTTTCGAAAATCTGTCGAATTATTTTCAATATATTCTCACTCTCTTGTGATATTACTATTGAGTATAGTTATTTATATATCAAAATTAATCGTGAGAGAGAAACTACATTTTGTGTGTCTTAACGAATAAAGGCATATTATTATTATTATTATTATTACCTACAGATGGATTCGAGGAAGAGGTGAAATTGAATGATGTGTGCATTGTGTCGATCCTACTTCTTGTAGAGAATAACTAAAAAGCAGAAAGTGTATCCTAACTAACCTAGAAACTTTAGAATTAATGATAAGATAGGAAACATGTATTTAGGGACAGCAGACACCATAGCAGGGGTTACAAGAGAATTTACAGACAAACTGGCTCAGTATCAGAAAGTAGATGGCACCCATTTTGAAAATCTCAAATTAAATTAAAATTTTTTTTGTATGACCAGGTTCGTTCATTTTTTCTTATAAATTTTTAAATGAAAAATACTTTAAATACCAAGTTTGATGAAATAGTATTATTGAGGAGAATCCCAAAATTTCTAATAAAACAGATGTTCCGTTTAAACAAGTTTATAATACGTCACATTTTTTTGGAATACCCTGTATAATTAAAGGTGACTTCAAATAATGGCTCCTCTAGGCTAATTTTCACACTTAAATACAATTTCAAACTTATTAACTTGACAGATATTTACATGGGTCCTTTACATGGGTTCTTAACGAGTTCCCGGATCGTCTGATCTCTCGACATGGAACAATTATTTTTCGTAGAGCTACCTCAAGAGCAACATCTACTATTATCGACTGGCAACACTGGATCATATCAAGGAAAATATTCGACAAGACATACAAGAATACCTCACCAAATATTACGAGATGTCGTGGTAAATGAACTTATAAGAAAATCCCTTTTTTTGTACTTATTTTAAAATCGTCCGTTTCAGTGCCTCATCCTGTATATTTAAATCAGCCAAACACACGATAACCTAATCTCCACGGAGTAACATGTGTGTCCAGTTTTTATAATGATATATTTAAGTTTCTGTTTCTGATTAAACACAGTATATACACATCTATAAAACTTAGCAGTTAGATCAATATTTGCAGTCGTAAAATTATTTCGAATTTCTCTCATTCAATTTCCAAGTGATATTTATCAACTTCCTGGCACATCGTATTAAATGCCTTCGTCCATTTTTTAGCTTCCATTTCCTACAAAATTAAAAAAAAAATTTCAATACAAACTCAAAACACATCATAAAAAATATACAAGTTACTATTTGTGTGAATAATATACAAAATAAAATACGATTCATACTACCCAGAAATTTCCGGAATGTTAAAAACACATAAAAACGTTCTTTAAATTCTAAGAAAGCGATATCCTTTACATTTGCAAATCTAGGTTATTTAATCGGCATTTTTTTCCAAATTTATTTATTGCTTTATACATCAGACCTCTTGTTTTACTAGTAAACAAGGGCTTTAATTTGGATATCCTATAGAACATGTTTGGGACATGTTAAGTAAACGTATTAGATGTCGTGCAATAGCACCAACCACAATAAACGAGCTTCCTGTAGCTCTTCAAGAGGAATGGGAGAATATTTCGCAGAATGTAATTCGTGAGCTCATTATTGGTATGCCACGGTGTATGCAAGTAACCAGGTCTAAAGGAGGCAACATGAAATATTGAAGTCTATTTTAAGTTTTAATTTTCGTTTTCTGTACCTCTAAAATGTATTGTTCTCAACGTAAATTTTGCTAAGTATGCACATACTTTTTATTTGTTTGTGTTATTGTTTTATTAAGACTAGAATAAATATCCATTGTTGGAGGAAGTCCTTTGTCGATAAAAAATCAAAAATCAAGTGTAAACGCCAAAATAACATACAGTAAAACCTCTAATTATGGACACCTCCGACAATCGGACACCTCTAAAAAATGGACATCTTTTGTGGTACGAAATTTTATAATGGGTTTTCTTAACAATAGTCACTCCTAATATTGGACCCTCCATAAATCGGACGCGGACACCCTTTATTTCACCGAAGCAATAAAACATCTGTAAATATATCTCTTAATTAAGGACAGACAAGACGGGCGGCGCCGAATAAAATTTTGCAATTATGTATGTATGTATGTACTTTTATTGCTGCACACGTGGAAGTATATCTACTCGGGTTTTTTCCATAATACATATGTATGTACAAAGTGCACACGTGGAAGTATATCTACTCGGGTTTTTCCCATAATACAAAGGAACGACGGTTTACCACTGGCCTACTCGTCAGGTGATAAGTGGAGTGATATTTTGAATCAGTTTGAAATAGCCTTTGATAGTGTCAACATGTATTCTAGTAAAAGAAGGCGGTTAACAATCCAAGATAAAATTGATATTATTGCGGTTAGTGAACAGCAAAGCTTAAGTGTCCGAAAGCTCGCGGAAAAGTTTGGTGTCGGAAAGTCGCAAATTAGTGATATAGTGAAAAACAAAAGTGAAATAAAAGAACTTTTCGAGAAAAATGGAAACCTAGCTCAAAAAAGGAAGTTTCCAAAAACTAAGTGGTTTAGCAATCGACGGAACAGTGTTCAACTGGTTCTGTAAGGTGCGAAACAAAAATATTCCCATGTCAGGACCCCTACTCAAAGAAAAGGCGCTGGAAGTAGCACAAAGTTTACAACTCACCGAATTCAAAGCGTCTAATGGTTGGTTGGAGAAATTTTGTCAAAGACATAAAATATCATTTAAAAGTGTGTGTGGTGAATCTGCCTATGTAAACATGCAAAATGTAGACGATTGGAAAGTCAAGTTGCAATCAATATACAAAGATTACTCTCCGAAAGATATTTTTAATGCTGATGAAACCGGTTTATTTTTCCGCGCCCTTCCGACAAAAACATTTGCGTTAAGAAGTGATAAATGTGCCGGAGGAAAATCTGCAAAAGAACGACTAACTATATTGTTGTGTTCAAATATGGAGGGTGATAAGGAAAGGCCGTTAGTCATCGGTAAAAGTAAGAAACCTAGATGTTTTAAAGGAGCTCATGTGGATAAGTTGCCGATAGGATGGATATCTAACAAAAAAGCGTGGATGACTTTGGATATTATGTCAGCTTGGTTAAAGAACTTTGATAACAAGATGAAGAAAGACAAAAGGCATGTAATTTTGTTTCTTGATAATGCCACTTCTCATCCGAAGATTTCATTGGAAAACGTAAAATTGTTTTTTCTGCCTCCAAATACTACCTCGCATTGTCAACCTATGGACCAGGGTGTGATTCAAAACTTTAAGGTAATTTACCGGAGCATGCTTGTAAAAAGGCTTTTGGCGTTAATGGATACTGAAAATTCACTAGAAATGGTAGAAAAAAACATTACGGTAGTCACTGCATTAATATGGATATCAGCTGCTTGGAAAAAACTCTCGCCTGTGACCGTAAGAAACTGTTTTCAAAAATGCGGATTCAATCAAAGTGACAGTGATCTAAGTGCAGAGTGCGATATAGAAGATAATATACCATTAGCATTTTTATTTCCCAATTTTAACATCACTAATTTAGATTTAAGCACATACGCATTAATTGATAATGAGTTATTTACTGAAAATCCTAATGTTTCCATTATAGATTGTATCGATGAAATTACTGATATCAGTGATGAAATGGAAAATGAGATTGAAGAGGAATTTGTAACTAGTATATCAAATATTTCAGAAGCCCATCAAAAATTAAAAGATCTTGAGGAACTATTTCTTAAGCACTAACAGTTTTAACATTGCTAACAATATTTCTCAAGCTCTTCTTGAATGTGAATCTGAGATATTTAAACATAAAATGAAAAAAGCAAGACAAACAACAATTAATGATTATTTCAAGTAAAATCTAGCATAAAATATGTATGTATGTGTGTGTATTAAGTATTGTAAATTTTTTTCGACTTTCGTCTTATTATGTGTGATTAAATTGATATGAGAATGAATATTTTTTTTCTTTTTTTTTTTCACCTCCACATTTTGGACACCTCCATATATTGGACATTTTAGGATTCCCAGTCAGTGTCCATTATAAGTAGGTTATACTGTATAAACATAGCCAATTTTCAAAAAGATTATAGAATACCCGTTTTTTTTTTGCATGTGAGTGTACTATCGAGAATAACTCATACACAACTCAACAAATATAAACACAAAAACTGTTCGTCACCACCTAGCAAAGTACCGTTTGACAGACTGATTTAGTATAAAGTACCTAGATATATAAAGTACCGCGATTCATGAAGCCTGTATATTTGTTATTTTGGAGCCAAAATGGCGGGCAGTTAAATATAGTAATTTGACATTGTTTGATATTTTTATTTTGAAATTATAAAATTTAAATATAATGCCTTCGTGTTGTATAAAATCGTGTAAAAATAGGTCTGAAAAAGGTTTTCGCCTATTTAGAATTCCTTCTGAAAGAAAAAGAAGACACAGATTTGGCTTAATTTTATAAACAGAGGCAATTTACCACATCGATCAGTTATTTGCGAGGTTGGTTTATTTCGTCTACTTAATGTCATATGAAATTGCTCATTTTTGAATATCTTAGGTGCATTTCGGTGAAGGACAGTTCGAACAAAATCGTAGTGATAATCGAAAATTACTTAGGAACAATGCATTGCCTACGTTATTTCCATCAACTGAAGCGGTAAATAATAATCAACATCTTGAACAACATTCTGATGAAAATGTAAATACAAGCAATATGGATGGCTATATTGACACTAATAATGACTCACCAATTTCATCACTAAATGAATATAACACAAATGATACAATCGAAGAACTGAAAAAGAAAATGAAGACATTACAGCAAGAGAATCGAAGATTGACATGTAAACTGGAAAAGAAAAATGAAAATTTACAAAAGGTTTTTAATGAAGATCAGTTAAAATATCTACAGTTAGGTACACACAAAGGTTTCAGTTGGTCTGATAACACTATGAATAAGGGAATACAGTTATATTTAAGTTGTGGCACTAAAGGTTATGAGGAAATGAGAAAACAAAACTTACCATATCCCAGTATCAGAACACTACAAGAACGTTTGCAATCTTTCAAATTTCAACCAGGGATTATAAAAGATATATTTCATCTTCTTGAAGCAAAAGTAAGTAATTACTGAAATTATTTTATTTGGTTATACGTATTTTCAAAAGATTTTACAGCCGAAGAAAAACATGCAACCCTTGTAGTAAATGAAATGGCAATTAAACCAGGTCTTCAATATGATAGTTCCCTTGAATCTATTACACTAGCCTACAACCATTTTGGTGCTGGAGATTTTAGACCCGATTTTAAGTATGTCTTACATGGCGATATCAAAAATATTACCCATTTTCTTCAGTCAGCTCTAGTTCCCGAGAAAAAAAAAACACAATTCACGAAAAAATATATATTTTATTGACATTAAACATCAAGAAATTGTCTTTTGAGTGATTTTCTAGAATGAAACTGACTCGGGCAATCTCGCATGATTCCCCAGCAATAGTCAGCCGTCATATGACTGTCCCACCTTCCTTGGTATCTATTCTCCATTCTTTTTAGGTCTTGGTGGAAACGTTCCCCTTGTTCTTCGCTTAGATCTCCGAAATTGTGTTGGAAATGATGTAGACGACTATTGAGATAGTGTAATTTTATACTCATATTACAGCCTAAATCTTTGAATCGCACCAGCATTTCCTCTACTAGTTCTACATAGTTGTCAGCCTTATGATTTCCGAGGAAATTTTGTGCAACTGCTACAAAAGAAAGCCAGGCAAGCCTCCACATCATTCATACAAGTCTCAAAATTAGTTGTGTCTTTCATCAATTTACGTATTTGAGGTCCATCTAAGATACCTGCTTTTAGTTTTTCAGTACTTAAACCAGGAAATTTGTGAGAAATAAACTGGAAATATTGACCATTTCAATCGAGAGCCTTAACAAATTGCTTCATTAGCCCTTATTTTATATGCAATGGCGGAAGAATGATTTTTTCTCTTGAAACTAAGGGTTCATTTATAACATTTCTTCCCCCAACAACAAGAGCATCTCTCACAGGACAATTTTTTGCAGTCCAATGACGTGATTTAGCTCGACTGCCCCAGAGACAAATAAAACATGGGTATTTAGTATAACCACTCTGTTGACCCAATAAAAAATTAACCATCTTCAAGTCGACGCAGATCACCCAGTTATGTTCAATATATTTTATTTTTTGTAAAAGATTTGAAATTACCTCATATTCTTCTTTTACACATGTTGAGTGAGCAATTGGAACGGGAGCATATTTATTTCCATTATGTAGAAGAACTGCTTTTAGACTTCGTTTACTACTGTCAATAAAGAGACGCCATTCATTGGGCTGATAGATCGTTAAACCCATGAAAGCCAGCAAACCACTCACATTACAGCAATACACAAAATTTTCATCAGATGAAAAAAACTTCAATAACTTTCCCTCTCTCGTGCGATATGTAGACACTCGAACATCTGAGGAAAGACATTTTTTTTCTTTTAATCTTGACGCTAGTAACTCAGCACGTTCCTTCGAAAGATCTAAGTCTCTGATGAGGTCACTAAGCTCATTCTGCGAAAATGGCTTAGGATCTGATGTTATTCCGCAGTATTGAAAGTCATCATCTACTTGGGAAGAAATAGGTATTTCAGCTTCATCCTCCTGAGATTGCTGCACTACCTGGTGAAAAGTTGGTATTGGAACATTTTCTGAATGAGGAACAGGTCTTTGTACTGAAGAAATATTGGAGTATTTCCATTTATGGCGATTGTTTTTGTTGATGCCCACTATATTAATCATACAAAAGTAAACAGTCGTCATAATGATTTTTTTGTTCTCGCCATATCATAGGCACTCCAAACTTCAAGGACTTACGTTTCCCTCTCTCCCATTGTCGCAAATGTTCAACGCATATTTTACAAACACTATGAGGCACCCACACTTTATCTTGGTGTAGAATTTCAATACCGAAGTAAGCAAAATACAAACGACGCACTGTGTTTGTAATCGATTTACGCTGATTTTTCAGTATGTATTCACCACAAACATAACAAAATATATCAGGATCGTTAACACAACGTCTGGACGTACTAACCATAATGAAATAGTAACACAAACTTTATCGATGATATTGTAATAATGACTAGTTACGAACAAGACCATAACAAGACAGACAACAATTCACAATGAGGGTAGTAGGTAAACTAGAGCTGATGAGTTAAAATGACGTATGTCAATATACTGTACATTACCTACTTTATCGACAATTCAAACAAACAGAGATGCACCAAAAAAAATTTTTTTTTTTTAAGGCCTGTGTTATTATTGGTCGTCCAACAATGCTGCTTTCTGGTGAAAGAGACAGTAGTGAAGAATATGCCTCTCATGCATTAGTGTTTTTATTAACAGGAGTATCTTCTCGGTGGAAGCAAATGGTTTGCTATGAGTTTACTGCATCTTTTTACTCAGCTATTGAAATGCAAGAGAAGATAACAACAATTATAAAAAAAAGCAATGTCTATAGGTATAATAATTAAGGCAGTTATAACAGATATGGGTCCCCAGAATCGTAGCATGTGGAAGTTATTTCATATTACTGCTGGCAGATACTCCAAAATAATGAACTATACTCCTCATCCATGTAATCCAAATGAAAAGCTATATTTTACTCCAGACCCAGTGCATGTTTTTAAAAATGTTAGTTCCTCATTAACAGATGGACACACAATGATCCTTGATGAGTCAATTGTAAGTAAATAGCAGCTTGCATCAAATTTTATTTCGATGGAAGCCATACAACAAGTTTATAAACTAGATCAAATGGATACTTTCAAACTTTGTCCAAAATTAAAAGAAAATGTACTATATCCATCACATTTTGAAAAAATGAATGTTTACTTGAGTTCAACATTATTAAGTTCAGATATTGCTGCAGCAATATCATATTACATAAACCAGAATATGATTGGCAGGGAACATGAAACAACAGCATGGTTTCTAAAACTCATGCACAAATGGTTCAAATATATGACTGGTCGCTTTTATAAATATGCTCTTTCTAAAAATGATGAAGAAGAGTACATGTCTGTTTTATCTCTTCTATCTTCCTTCATCCATATTATAAGAAATATTACTGTAAGTAATGTATGGAAGCCATATCAAACTGGACTATTATTAGCAACAGAAACTGCTAGGGATTTTCAAAGAGAATATTTAGAAAATTATGTTTTTAAATACATATTGCTGAGTAGGTTAACACAAGATTCGCTTGAGAATGTATTCTCTTTTATTAGAAATCGTCAACCTACACCAGATGCTAGAGATTTTAAAAAATCATTAAGGCTGGTCTCTATTTCCCAGTATCAAATAAATTTGAAGAAAACAAATTATGTACCGTGCCTTCATAATAGGTTGTAACCCACGTGACGTGTTGCAATATTGGTTGCATACATTAGGATTGGCAATCCTGCATAATAAGTTCCTAGACCTAAACTCAAATGTTTTGTTATGACAGTTTTGTACGTTTTGTGTATTGTGTCAATTAGATTTT
The DNA here is from genome assembly GCA_935421215.2 of Melolontha melolontha. Taxonomy (NCBI): domain Eukaryota; kingdom Metazoa; phylum Arthropoda; class Insecta; order Coleoptera; family Scarabaeidae; genus Melolontha; species Melolontha melolontha. The sequence continues at coordinate 5,735,729 of OW285236.1, read as the reverse complement.
CTTTGCATTAATTTTATATTTATTTCGCGCTAAAAAAGTCAGTTCTTTGAAGAGCTATTGAAGATATTCTAACTTTTGTGAAGGTTAGTTATCTATTAATAACATTGAATGTATGTATAAATAAAATAATTTCATTTTAGGTTATAACCTCCAAAATGGCATTTACCGTCGAACAAGATGCATTCATTTTAGTGGCCCATTATAGAAGTGCTACACAAGATGCCGAAGGCAATTGGAGTTATTCACTTCCAAGTTGTATAGATCAATTTATACAACGCTTCCCAGATTTTGACTTTGATTATGATTTATTTCGACATCGTAGACATATTATAACACATCGTTTTGAGGATAAACATTGTATTTGTAAAGGGAAATCGACTGGGAGGCCCACCAAATTAACTGAAGCTGTTGTAGATGATATTCGGCAGCGAGTAGAACATAGCCCTCATAAATCAGTTAAAAAACTATCTCAGCAAACAGGTATTTCATATTTATTTTTAATTGTACAAAGTTAACATTCAAAAAAATGTTCTTGTAGGTCTCTCAGTTGGAACATGTCACAAAGCATTAACAAAAAAGATACATATGCATCCTTATAAAGTTACTGTTGTTCATCAGTTACATCCAGTCGATTACGATAGGCGAATTAGATTTTGTGAATGATTTAATAATCGAATGAACGATGATCTCCTAGATTTAACTTTTTTTAGTGATGAAGCATGGGTACATCTTACAGGATACGTAAATTCACAAAATTATAGATCTTGCGCTACAGAAAATCCACACAAACTAGTAGAAACATCATTACATCCTTTAAAAGTAGGAATATGAGTGGGAATGTCGAGAAGAAGAATTATTGGGCCAATTTTCTTTTACGATACCATTACTGCAGCAAAATATCGAGGAATATTAAATGCATTTATTAATCAGCTGCATGACGATGAATTAGAAAATGGTTGGTTTCAACAAGATAATGCACCTGCTCACACGGCCAGAGACACACACCACTATTTGACAGAATTTTACGACGATAGACTTTAATTTATGGCCACCCGTTCTCCCGAACTTACTCCGCTTGATTTTTACTTATTTGGACATTTGAAAAATAGGATATATAGAAATAGACTACATAATTTACAAGAACTAGAAGCAGCAATTGTGCATGAAATAAATAACATTACGCAGAATGATTTACATAATGTTTTTGAAAATTTAAAACGTAGGGTGAATATTTGTTTGCAACAAAATGGTCATCATTTCCAACATTTATTATAAATATGTTATTGTGAAACAGCTTTCAGTACGTTAGCTCCTCATAAAATGTGTTTGTACAGAGGCAAAATTGACAATTTTTTCATTAACTGTAAATAAAATTTATGCTATTAAAATGATAATAAACACTAGTGTTTTAATTGAATAAACATACAACTAAAATTTATTTTTATAATTCCAAGAAATTACTTACATTTCAATTAAAATTAAATTAGAAAACATCTGTCAGAACTAGGAATATTTGTATAGGAGTAGTACCAATCTGTAATGTTGGTTGCATATGTATCATGTTACAACAACTAATGAAGACTCTGTATTTTCAAAGTGACTATGTAAACTTAGTTCAATATTGCCAATCAGCACCTAAACCAGCAATTTTGGAAAACGCTGCAAGGAGAGAAAATGATGACGAAGACGGATGGTTGCAAAATAACAAACACATAGAAGCCATTTACATTTTTCAATTAACACAAACTAATTTAGACCCACATTTGCAAGCTTCGCTATATTACTTAGCAGGAACACTTATTCATAAAATATCTAAAACCCTTAAGTGCGACTGCATTAAGAATTTAATAACTAATAAAGATTGCAAAACTATAGCTAGTATAGCTACATAGTATGTTTACAAAGTTAAAAGAATTTAAAGAAAATATCTTAGTGTATCGGTGTTTAGCATTTTATGAATATATTTATCAATTTAAAAAAGGTATATAACCCCTTACCACAATTATTAGTCGTATCCTAAATACGTATTTCGACAACTAAGTTGTCATCATCAGTAGGTAAAAACTACTAATTAAAAGTCACACATGGGGGACAGTAAAGTAACATAAACGCTTCCGCACAACTACTATACACTGCAACCCTGTAAAGACTCAGTCTTTACAGGGTTGCAGTGTATAGTAGTTGTGCGGAAGCGTTTACGTTACTTTACTGTGCCCCATGTGTGACTTTTAATTAGTAGTTTTTACCTACTGATGATGACAACTTAGTTGTCGAAATACGTATTTAGGATACGACTAATAATTGTGGTAAGGGGTTATATACCTTTTTTAAATTATTATTTAACCACAGTCTCCATTGAAAGAATTTTAATATATTTATCAATGTGAATTAATGTTTAGGCAAAAAGAAAACCATATACTAGGAAATGTTATTAATGTTGACGATTTTGCTAATATGTGTTTTACTCACATAAAATTAGACATAGTAGTTCCTAATTGCCATAATATATTATCGCGGTTAACAAAATTATTTATAAAATGCCGAATGTATTTCTCTCTAAGAGACAAATCAAATATTAAATTAAGGGAAGTAAAGAGCAGTCGTAGTGTTGCAATGCGTAGCTTAATACAAAATGTTAAATAAACACTTGTTATATGTTTAATTGCTATGAATTATAATTATAATTTTAGTGTTTACAAAATTTCGAATGTGTTTATCAAAGAAACAAATTACATGTAAAATTAAAGGAGAAAAAAATTATAATAAATACTTGTATGTATGTTTTATTCTTATTAATTATATTATTCGCAGTTAATCTATTTTTTGTGTCGTCTACAATAATAAATTCCTCCATAAAAGTCTTAATACAGTAATAAAAATTTGAAGTTTCTGATGTGTTATTTTTATTTCCTAATTTCCCGGTTAATTTGGAGCCAAAATGGCGGCAAATCGCGATACTTTATATATCTAGGGACTTTAATTTAGTAAGGTACCTCATACCATCTAGCGCTATAGGGCTGTACTACCATCCCTTCGCGCGCAATATTCAAATTCCGGGAATTTCTGGATGGCAACCCGTGCCTATCATTGAAATTGTTTCTTATTGATTTTTAAAATATTCTTCATGATGATCGACGCACTTTTGCATACGCGTGAACCAACTTTCGCAACAATCACTCTATTCCGATTAAGCTATCTCCAAAACATGCATTTTGAACGCAACAACCGCTTCAGCGCGGTTTATTGCCAGTTCCGGATACTTAAATGACTACCTTCGCCATTAATTTAATAATAACGAGTGATCAATAAATTTTCACTCAAGTAAGCCATGTGTACAAAAAGCATGTTGTTGCTTAAGTTACTAGAGATCAGTCAATATATTTTCAAACATTATGATTGTCATAAAATAAATTAAAATGTTGGATTTTATATTAAATGTACTTATAATTTTTGTAAAAGATGTAAGGAAGTAACATTCTACCCTAAGAGCTTTATGCATATCGTTAACAGCCATTATTTTTGCTTTTGATCAAACTGTATGATATACAAGTGTCCCGGATCGTTATGTTCAAATTTTAGGAGTGTAAAGTAGACTTCATTTCAAGTAACAAAAACGCAAAACTTGTATTTCCATATTTATTTGTTTCAAAGTTACAGATCTATGAATGTGATTGTCAGATAATGAAAGAAAATGTAATCCTAAAGTCAATACAAAGTGATTTTATTTAAAAAATGATACGATTCAATAACAGGCCTGTGATTGTTAACGTCGCATAATAAAATGTTATCCTAAAATCAATAAACACGTGTCGTAGTGCATATAGAAATTTCTTGGAGATCTACAAAAAAGAGTACTGGAAATTGATTTATGATAAAGAAGTTTCTTACTTATTTCGTAAATGCTGAACCATGAATATCACATAATAAACAAATGTTCAGTTGACTGTTAGTGTTGCATTTTTTAATAAAGGATTACATTACGTTTCAGTTCATACAACAGCTTATTAGTGAATGGACACGTTTTCTTTATTCAAAATGCCTTTACCGATTTTCTTCTCAACAGTATGCGGACATGCATTTTTGTGTATGGCTACTGTAACGGCAATGCATGTCAAGCAGTTATTGAATACCGACATTGGTTTCCCGATAGGCACATTCCTCATTACAGAATGTTTCTGGAAGTACACAGACAATTTTAGGAATGCGGACTGCGTGATTATCTTTTCGACAGAGGGGTAAATTTGCCAGCAGACTTAGAGGAAGAAGCAGTAGCTGTTGTTACAAGGGATCCAACTCTTAGTGGACGTCGAATCGCTAGACAACTAGGAGTGCCACGAACGACAGTTTGGCGAATTTTAAAACGTGAGGGCTTATATCCATATCACTATCGCAGGGAACACGGTTTGCTTGAGGTAGACCACTATGCTCGTCTAGTTTATTCTACCTGGATATTAAGACAGTCACGGCTTCATTTTAATTTCTGCAGAACAGTCCTCTGGACAGATGAATCTACGTTCACGAGAAGTGGTGTTACAAATCTGAGAAACCTGCACAAGTGGTCATCAGAAAATCCCAAAGCTAAACGCCCATCTAAATTTCAACATGAATTTTCTATTAACGTTTGGGCGGCCCTAATCGATGACTTGTTGATTGGTCCTGTCGTTCTTCCTGGGAGGTTAAATGCGGACAATTACCTTCAATTTCTTATTGACGAACTGACAGGTCTTTTAGAGGATGTCCCACTGAATGTTCGACGAGACATGTGGTTTCACATGAATGGGGCACCATCACAATTCGCTGTCCGAAATTGGGTTAACGTCAATTATCCAAGTTGGATTGGTCGAGGTGGTCTTGTTGCATGGCCACCCAGATCACCCGATCTTAATCCCCATTGCCTTTTATTTATGGGGGTACATGAAAAATTTAGTCTGCGCGCAAGTTTCGAACACAAGAGAAGAGTTGTTGGATCGTATTCACCTGGCTGCCGAACAAATACGACAAAACAAGTATGAAATTCGGATAACTACTTCTTCTGTTGGCTTACGGGCACAAGCCTGCATTCATTTCACATTTCGAAAATATTATTAATTGAACTTTTTTAAATAAAATCGGTTTTTATTGACTTTAGGATTACATTTTTTTTCATGATCTGACAATCACATTCATAGATCTGTAACTTTGAAACAAATAAAAATGGATATACAAGTTTTGCCTTTTTGTTACTTGAAATGAAGTCTACTTTACACTCCTAAAATTTGAACATAACGATACGGGACACTTGTATAATTGACATTGATAGAGAATTTTTTATGTACACGTCCTGCTACGAGTGAAAATTAAATAATCACCCGTTGCTTGGGCGAATCAGTAAATAGTGAACCTGACGAAAGATGGCAGCATTAAAAAAAATCTAATTTGTTTTTCAAGTTGGTAATCGTTCAAAACCGCCAAAATGTGCGTTCATTTGATTCGCAAAGACACTTGCTATTTAAGTAGAAAGTGAATTATAATAATAAATATGTTCTCAAACAAAATACATACCTCTTTTCTAGTTCTTTTGTCCTTCTTTTTCTTCTTGTAATTGTCTTCACTATCTGTATCTGAGTTGACAGATTTTTTCCGGGCACGTTTCCCAGGCTTCTTTTCATAACTCTTGGGTGTTACCTAAACAAACATACAATAATCATAAAATAAGTATATCCATATTGCTCTGGATTTTTTCTAAAAATAATATTAAAAAAATAATATAAATGTACTTTTATTTTTGGAGATATGTGTATATCCGATATGTTTTAAAATGTATTTAAATGTGCAAAGATAAAAAAACTTGTTTTACCGAGGTCGCTTGGATGTGAAGTTGAGGCCTATTGAGTATTTCAGACAGCATAGTAGAAGGTCGCTTTGAATGAAATATAATTAAATATATTTAATTAAATCGGTTAATTGTTTGAAAAGTGTTTGAGTGATGTAGTAGAGTAGTAGAGATAAATTCTCGTTATTGTTTTTGATATTTTATATATATTATATATATATATATATATATATATATATATATATATATATATATATTATATGCACCTTCTTTGTCTCCAGTAATTTTGTAAATTGATATTTTTTTTATGAATTCATAAAATTTTAATTAAAATTATAAGAATATTTCTATTATATTCAAGATTGTGATTTAAGAGATTTATTATTAGAAAGATAAATAATAAAGATTATTATTAACATTTCTATGTTAATATTATTATTGAAAAGTTTGTTCGAGAGGATTAAAGGTTTTTTTTGTACATGTTAGTTTGCGCATGTGTAAATTTTGATCGTGTATCAGATTTGATTATACAGTTTGGTTCTCTGGGGAAAAATTAAAAATAAACTTTATTATTTTAGATAAATTTGATCGGAGTAATTAAGAGGAAGTTTTTTCATTCACTCAGCTGTCAATATTACAGTGAATATATTTTACCTCATGTATTATTGTAAAATACAATATCTTTATCTAAACTAATATTATAAAGAGGAAACATTTGTGTTTTTGTATGTATGTTTGTAATGTTTTCACACAAAAACTACTGGACCGATTTCAAAAATTCTTTCACCATTAGAAAGCTGCATTTTCACTGAGTGACATAGGCTATATTACATTTAAAAAAAAAAAGGGATCCCCAATAAAAATGCATTAATGTAACCCAAGGTGTGAAAAAATTAGTCACAAAAAATCTGTCATCGCGTACGCTGCGGAAACTACTGTTGATAGAACAAAAAAACGTTGTACAGTATTATAGAACGTATTAATATCTACAAAAAAGTCCGCGAAACCATATGTCCAACTACTGTAGTTATGCCACTATAACTACTTTTTTACATTTTAAAAGTTAATAAAAGTGCCGACATTAATCAAACCATATTATCTATACCTCTGTATTATTCCTTATCCTATTAAATGATATTTTATTAAAGACCATTTCAATACCAGTAAAATACTTTTTAAATTATTAAAATCGGACATTCCATTCAAAAGATATAACGAATTTAAAAATGTCAATCTAAAGAAAATAATGTTATAATATAATGTAGTAGTATAGCGATGGCCATATTCATTTTGTTTGTAATAAATTGACAATCGAAAAATTATAACTGGAATAAGAATAGTATTGGCAGAAGGAATTTAATAACAAGTTCATTGAGAATGAAAAGTAATAGGAAACAGGCACAGAGAAGCTGTTATAGAAAGAAGTTAAACATAAAGTGATATAAAATCCAAAAATTAAGGATCACAAGAAAGGAAGATTAAATATTTAAGAGAATGCACTCACTATTGTATTTATTCAAGGTAGGATCGAAGAAAAGAGAACATATACGATACAAATTTTATTAAAAGAATTTAAATAACACTGAGATATTTGAAAGGTGACGTTTTTGAAGTAATTTCAACAATGTGTCAAAAGCCAAGTGATAGGAACATTATTAAAATAGCGGGTTACATTGTTTATAAGTTATGTTAAATAACTAAATGTACTAAACAAAAAATGTAATCAATTCATCAGCTTTACAATTAAAAAAATTATTTTTTTGTCAAAAACATTTTTTTTCCTTTAACTTCACATAGCCACAGCAACGCAATTGGATGATTTGTTTTCCAAGTGAATTTATATTTACTATAATACATTTATCTCTTTTCTCATTCATTTCATTTCAGATTAAGTCACAGCGAAGCGTGGTCGGGATTAGCTAGTACTTTATAAAGACAGATTCTTTTTTCTTTTTTGTATTAAATATTCAGTTTAAATTTTATCCTGTGTTTTATTTTTGCTACAACGTTAATATTGCTTAGTAACTAAAATAAGTACATATAGTAGTGTGAACAATTCACTGGCGCTAAATAATTTTGTAGAAAAGTCACGACTTTCCTTATTGGAACCCGAGAAGTTAGAAGTCTGATATTTGGAAATCGACCGGCTGAGTAACCTAGTTGGGTAAACTAGTTGTGGATAATGGCGCAGTAAACCTACAAACTACTATTCATAGCATATTTTGTATCGTGCGTTCAAAAAAAAAAACAACCTCAGAGTTGGCCATGAAATTTTTAGGTATGTCGTAACTTAACCGCACCGTTCTGAATTGTCAAATGTTAATGTCATTAGTGTCATCGATAACACGGAATTTCATTTATTCGTGAAAGATTATAACCTAACAATTAACCTTACAATTTTTTAAAACCGCTTGTCATTTAGACGTGACTGTCATTTAAGAAATGCATAACGTGTGTTAATTTGAAAAGTCAATCTAGGTTACTTTGAAATTTTGATAGAAGAAGACGCAAATATATTAGTATGTGTTTGTTGTTCCGTAAACGTAAATCCAAATGACATTTGATAATGTCAATCACAAATATCAGTTAGTGCATAAAATAATCGTGCGTCGATTCTGGTTTAAATAAATTGCTTCTCAGTTTTAAAACGGCTTTCACTTTAGAACATAAATTTTTTTTAGTCCAGGCTTATTTTCGAAGTGGTAATAAAATTGATGGTTTATGGGTTTATTCAGTTCAAGATTGCATGGTAGAATTTCAAGTTGAGTTTCCACATTTTGTAATAGATTATATACAATTTAAGAATACTTTGGATAGAACTTTAAAACTTTTTTCTGAAACTGGTAGTCTCTTACAAAAATCAGGCAGCGGAGCAGTTAAGAAACGTACACCTCAAGTTGTCAATCGTGTTGAAGAAATAATGGAAAATGAACCACAAACATCTGTTCGACATTTGAGTCAACAAATAAACCTTTCTGTTGGTACAACTCACAAGTTATTAAAGAAAGATATGCAACTTTATCCATACCGTGTCACAGCAGTACAAGAATTGTTAGAAATTGATTGCCCACGTAGACTACAGTTTTGTAATTGGTTTGTAAATATGAACAATAATGGAGAACTTTCGCAAAGAGTCATCTTTACTGATGAAGCATGGTTTTATAAAACGGGATACCTAAATTCACAAAATACAAGAATTTGGAGTAGTGAAAATCCACATGTAGTTAATGAAGAATCGCTACATCCAGAGAAAATTGGTGTTTGGGCAGCGATAAGCCAAAGGCGAATCATTGGACCAATATTTTTTCAGGGAACGTTAACTGCTCAAAGGTACCGTACGAAAATTTTACAACCATTTGTCAATCAGTTGCATGATGATGAACTTCAAAATGCATATTTCCAACAAGACGGAGCACGTTGTCACTGTACTGCAGAATCTTTGGATTATTTAAGAGAATTTTTTGATGAGCGTATAATTAGTCGAAATACTGAAATTGCCTGGCCTGCACGTTCATGCAATTTAATACCTTGCGACTTCTTTTTGTGGCCTTATCTAAAAAATAACATATTTCGAACACCTATATTGAATTTGAATGATATGCTACAGAGAATCGAACAGAAATGCATGGAAATTAATAACAATCCAGATAATTGTGGTAAGGGGTTATATACCTTTTTTAAGTTTTTACTTAACCACAGGCTCCAAAGAAAGAATTTTTAATCCAGTAATGTTGCAGAATATCATCAGAAATTTTGAACGGAGGATTTTAAAGTGCATTGATCTTGAAGGACAACATTTTCAACATTTGTTATAGTTTTCAATAAATACCTATTATTTGTTATTTATTTGTATGTATGAAACTTTCAAAATATACGACTTCGTAGGTTAAGTAGTAAATTTTAATTTACGACATACTTCAAAATGTTCTCAGTAAATCACATGCTACTAGATTGACTTTTCAAATGAACACTTGTTATTAGTAAAGTTACGACATGCTTTTTGATGTTGCTTAGAAATCATGACTCACTAGGGACAGTCTTTTTTTGAACGCACGATATCACAAGGTTTTGTTCTTAGTATTTCATAATCGTCTAGATCAGTGATTTTAAAATTTGTCTAAAGTGGGAGCCCAATTCTGACAAGAATTATCTTCTTCTTCTTGCTGGCAAGAAGAAAACCTAGAAAATGACGAGTGAGATTTCGTCGAAACATCAGTCAGGAAAATGTCCTCAAAATAATTACTCAGTAACTAATTTAAAAAGGTATATAACCCCTTACCACAATTATTAGTCGTATCCTAAATACGTATTTCGACAACTAAGTTGTCATCATCAGTAGGTAAAAACTACTAATTAAAAGTCACACATGGGGCACAGTAAAGTAAAATAAACGCTTCCGCACAACTACTATACACTGCAACCCTATAAACACTGGGCCAGTCTTTACAGGGTTGCAGTGTATAGTAGTTGTGCGGAAGCGTTTATTTTACTTTACTGTGCCCCATGTGTGACTTTTAATTAGTAGTTTTTACCTACTGATGATGACAACTTAGTTGTCGAAATACGTATTTAGGATACGACTAATAATTGTGGTAAGGGGTTATATACCTTTTTAAATTATTATTTAACCACAGTCTCCATTGAAAGAATTTTTACTCAGTAACTAGTACTTGCAAATTTTTATAAGCCACTTGCCTTTTATTTATAACTATTTATCTAATGTCATTTTAACATTTGTCATTTTGTGACTGGCAATATAATTTTTTCTTACAAATATTTTTATTGTTGACGCATATTTCCGCACAATTTCTTAACAGAGAATGGCAATATTCCTACGCGGAATGTAAGCGACAGTTTCATTTGCAGTTTCCTAATAGAGTTGTGGATAATACCGCTTTAGATCATCAAATTAACATTTGCTCAGAAATATGTTAACCAGCATGATATTTGGAATAATATAGTTTTCTCAGACGAGAAAACTTTCCAGTTCTTTCATTATGGCCATATTGGTGTTTATCGATCGCCAAAAATGCGTTATGAACCAAAATATGTATCATCCGTCAATCGAAGTGGTGATTTTTCTGTGAACGTCTGGGCATGGATTAGTACCAGAGGTCCAGGTGTATGTATTATACTAGAGGAAAAATTATGTGCTGAAGTATATAGAAGAATTTTGGAACAAGCTATGCTACCATCAGTAGCGGCGGTTTTTGGCGAAAATTTTACATACCAGCATGTAATATAATACAAAGCTTGAATATTTCAGCAACAATGCAACTTTATAATTTTAGGATAACTGTGCAGTCCATCGAGCACGAATAGGTGAAGACTTTTTTTATTTATATAATGTTTTACCGTGGCCCTCAAAAAGTCCCGACTTAAACCCTATTGAAAATGTTTGGGGAAGATTAACACATCGCTAATTTTAGACCTAATAATCGCTTTGAACTACAGCAACGCATTATGGAACCATGGCAAAATATCGCGCCGGAATTTACTCGGGATTTGGTGCTGTTAATGTCGCGACGTTTACAAAATGTAATCGACTGTAATGAAGCAATGACCAAATACTAAAATTATACTTAAAATTCTAATGTATTAAAAGATAAAACGTACATGATTTTGTTTATATTACTGCCATTCTATGTAACCTTTGCACATCGTTTGACATGGCTGGACATAAAAGCCAAAACACACTATACAATTTTTGAAAAGTTACGTCAGTTCATCTGTCAATGTTGTACCCATTTTTTAGGAGCCGATGGCACGTTTTGAAATAAATTTGTTTCATTTTTAGCAGTTTTTATGGTTTCCCGGTTATAGCGCTTTTGACCCTAGAAGAGCATTATAATGAAGTTTTACTGTATACAAGTGTCCAGTATCGTTATGTTCAAATTTTAGGAGTGTAAAGTAGACTTCATTTCAAGTAACAAAAACACAAAACTTGTATATTCATTTTTATTTGTTTCAATGTTACAGATCTACGAATGTGATTGTCAGATCATGAAAAAAAATGTAATCCTAAAGTCAATAAAAACTGATTCTATTTAAAAAAGTTCAATTAATAATATTTTCGAAATGTCCACCTCCTTGTTGAATGCAGGCTTGTGTCCGTAAGCCAACAGCAGAAGTACTTATCCGAATTTCATACTTGTTTTGTCGGATTTGCTCGGCAGCCAGGTGAATACGATCCAACAACTCTTCTCTTGTGTTCGAAACTTGCGCGTAGACTAAATTTTTAATGTACCCCCATAAATAAAAGTCAAGGGGATTAAGGTCGGGTGATCTGGGTGGCCATGCAACAGGACCACCTCGACCAATCCATCTTGGATAATTGACGTTAACGCAATTTCGGACAGCAATTCCGAAATGTGGTGGTGCCCCATCCATGTGAAACTACATGTCTCGTCGAACATTCAGTGGGACATCCTCTAAAACACCTGGCAGTTCGTCAATAAGAAATTGAATGTAATTGTCCGCATTTAACCTCCCAGGAAGAACGACAGGACCAATCAACAAATCATCGATTAGGGCCGCCCAAACGTTAATAGAAAATGTTGAAATTTAGATGGGCGTATAGCTTTGGGATTTTCTGATGACCACCTGTGCAGGTTTCTCAGATTTGTAACACCACTTCTCGTGAACGTAGATTCATCTGCCCAGAGGACTGTTCTGCAGAAATTAAAATGAAGCCGTGACTGTCTTAATATCCAGGTAGAATAAACTAGACGAGCATAGTGGTCTGCCTCAAGCAAACCGTGTCCCCTGTGATAGTGATATGGATATAAGCCCTCGCGTTTTAAAATTCGCCAAACTGTCGTTCGTGTTACTCCTAGTTGTCTAGCGATTCGACGTACACTGAGACTTGGATCCCTTGTAACAATAGCTACTGCTTCTTCCTCTAAGTCTGCTGGCAAATTTACTCGTGGGTCGAAAAGATAATCATGCAGTCCGCATTCCCGAAATTGTCTGTGTACTTCCAGAAACGTTACGTAATGAGGAATGCGCTTATCGGGAAACCGATGTCGGTATTCAATAACTGCTTGACGTGCACTGCGGTTACAGTAGCCATACACAAAATGCATGTCCGCATCCTCTTCAGAAGAAAATCGGTAAGGCATTTTGAATAAAGAAAACGTGTCCCCTCACTAATAAGCTGTTGTATGAACTGAAACGTAATGTAATCCTTTATTAAAAAAATGCAACGTTAACAGTCATCTGAACATTTGTTTATTGTATGATATTCATGGTTCAGGACTTACGAAATAAGTAATAACCTTCTTTATCATAAATCAATTTCCAGTACTCTTTTTTGTAGATCTCCAAGAAATTACTGTATGCACTACGACACGTGTTTATTTATTTTATGATAACATTTTATTATGCGACGTTTACAATCACAGGCCTGTTATTGAATCGTATAACTTTTTTTTAAATAAAATCAGTTTGTATTGACTTTAGGATTACATTTTTTTTCATGATCTGACAATCACATTCATAGATCTGTAACTTTGAAACAAATAAAAATGGATATAAAGTTTTGAGTTTTTGTTACTTGAAATGAAGTCCACTTTACACTCCTAAAATTTGAACATAACGATACGGGACACTTGTATATACAAGTATAACAAACAGTTCCTTTACAAACAGAAGATGGCGCTTATATTAGTAGCCGATTAACAATATTGTCGATATCTATCTTAGGATATTTGGTTGCAAAAAACAAAATTACTTTCGGAACAACTAATACAATAGTATTCTAGTATTCTTCGAAAAATTTATAACTAATGTATATTAAACCCTACATAAAAGCATTAATAATACAAAATTGTTTAAATTTACAAGAAATAAACCTACAAAAAATAAATTAAAATTTTAGTAGGTGTCTGAACTAATATGAAAGGCAGTGTATTTTTAGAGATAATACTTACATGTCTATTAAGAGGCAGTAAATCTTCAAATAATCCAATAGGTGATGACTGGTTCTCTGGATTCACTGGTGAATTGCTATTTCTCTCGTCAAGAATGTGAGTTTCCTCTTCTGGGTCGTCCTCTTCTTGATTCACATCCACCACCTCGTTATTTTGCTCATGAGCATGATCATTTATCACATGTTCTGAGGCTTTCACAACTTTTACGTAATCTTCTAATCTTAAAGGCTTTCCGAACAGCCAGACCTGTTTTCCCTCATTTTTCTTATATTTATTTTCATCTTCATCAGCATCTGATAAATTTTCAAATCCAAAAAAAGTATTTTCGTCATTCTCAGACCATCGTTTAGTGTTTAATGATTTAACAGAATTATTCAGAATGTTACGTGAATTGTCAACTTTTTCCCCCAATATTTGCCTCTTTACTTTCTCAACTGTTTCAGTTGTATATATATTTTTGGGTGATTTGTTTTCTTTGCCCGCTGCAGATCTTGGAGATTTAGATTTTTTTCTTGGTGATGCAGAAGACAATTTAATTGGACTAAGTTCATGTACATCAAACAATGAACTTTTGTTTACATCAGGTGAGTCAATTCCAATTTTTCCATTTATATAAGAAAGCATGCTACTCTGCCTGGTTTTTCTAAAATGATTAGCATCATTTGGCGTTTTATCACTAGAGTAGGTCTTCTCTAAGCTATCACTATCAATTATCATTTTCTCTCCATTTTTTTTAGATCGACTATCGCCAATTGGTGTCTTGCTTCCAGAATACACCTTCCCAATAAAACTTCTATCAATTACTATTTCCTGTCCATCTTTTTTTAATCGATTGGTATCATTCGGTGTTTTGTTGCCAGAATATACCTTCTCTACATCATCGCTGTCTATTACCATATCTTGATTGTAACTAGGTAAAGCAGATGTCTTATACTGAAGAAAATGTGGATTACGCTTAATGTATAGATTAGCCCTCCATGGAGTTGATCCTCTTTTAGGCCTTTCAGTATATAATGGCGTACTATTAGCGATTACTGTATCGAAATCTAGTGAATCACTTGAGCTTCCATGATCTGACATTGCGTCAAACACATTTTCATCATTAAATGTTTCTTCACTTTCAGAATGCTTGGGATTTCTCTTTCTTTTGTTTGTATTAACAAATTTCTCTTCTGTATTTATTAAATCTTGAGAATGGTTCATGTTAAAAGTTTTATTTTCGTTTAAAATATTTTCTACGTTCTCTGTTAACAGTTGTTTTTCTGAAATATTTCCTGCACTTGTTCCATTTTGCAAAATTATATTTTCTATTATATTTACTCTGTATTCAGGTACCTTATTTGTAACGATTTTGTTTACTGGTTGTATTTTAATTTTATTAACATCAACATTATTCTTAATCTTTAATAGCTCCTTTTCTTTCTTGCCTTTTAAGTTAGCATTCACATCTTTTCTCCGAGTCAGCATATTTCTATTCCCATTCTTTCGACTAGCATTTTGAGGTTTAGCATCAAACAATCTAAAATCTTCCATTTGTTTTTTACGGACTGTATGAACTTTACTATTAGCAACTTTCTTTTTCTTTTTAAATTTGTTCTCATACTTTTCTTCAATCTCATGCAATTCCAATTTCATTTCTCTTTCGAATGTGATACTTTCATCTGATGAATATTTTCCATTCGTCTTATTTTCATCACTGCTAGAATCGAATTCATAGACATCAAGTTTTTTTTTTCTTTTATGTGTATCTTTCTTATATATGGAAGAATTGTTTGCAAGTGTTTCATTACCAAACGAAGAACCTTGATGAAGTTTTGCATAATTGATTTTATGTTTACGCTGCCTTAAACAATGGCCCCCATTTTGATCTACAATCATGTCAGGTTTTGAAGAGCTGTTGGAGTCATTTATACTTGCAACATTCCAAACGGACTGCTTTTCTGGTAAATTACACTTCTCTGGATCAATTTTTGTTATGATGGCTCCAGATTTATCATGGCACAATTCTGCAACAACTACACGACATGTTTTCAAATGCTTTGTCAAGCATTTACATGATAGTTGTCTAATGTTAACAACAGGTGAACTACTTGCCACAAATTCATTTATATTTTTAGGAAAATTACTTTCTATATTCACAATAGGTGACAACGTTTTAGCTTTACCTACATTATGAAATTTTTTAAAACTCATAATTTTTGAAATTGTATTTTTTGCAGTGTCTCTATTGTCAAATGTAACTTCCCAATCTAAATTTAGGTTGCTTGATCCTTGAAATGATTGCTTGTTAGACTTATTTTTATGCGTTTTAGTTTGTAATAAGTTGTCGGATTTGCTCTGTACATATTGCTGAACAGTATGTGATTTGTTTAATAAGTTATTTTTGTCACTAAAGGGCTTTCTAGTGGTTGTTTTCAAAACATTATATCTAGTAACTGATACATAACAATTTTCTTTCATATTGTATTTAGAAACGGAATATATTTTCGTTATTTCTGTGTTATAACCTGCATTTACTTAACAAATTAATGAGTTTCCATCTGGAAGAATGCAACAAAAAGAAAATAAGAGCCTAATGCAACAAAATAATTTTCTCACGGTGTCTATCAAACTTTAACCAAATCGTAATTTAAACACAAAAAACTGCTGTAAACACAAACTGTAAACATAGTATAAACAATGCCGCCAAACAGTGTTGCCGACGGAGATTTTTTTTATTCCCTAAAATTTTGCTGCTAATTTCCCTAGATACATTAAAAATAAGCGATTCTGATTTCCATACATGCACAACGGCATTGCAGGTTGCATAATACACTCTATTAAAAGTGTATACATTAGTATTATTTATTTCTATTATATAACATTAAAATAAAACGGAAGGTATAGATAAGATTATATTTGCAATAAAAGAGTAATTTTAATTTGAAGAATAATACAAAAAATATCAATAAAGCATATTATTTCACATAACAATAAAAAGTATAAAATAAATAAAAGATTTCGTATAATAATAAAATAAAGCATGCAAAAAATAAACAATATATTTGATATTACATTTAAATAAATTAACAAAATATATAACATGTTTACTTAATATTTTTAATCCCATTTTGCATCGAACTTTTTAAATAAATCATTATCTAGTTCAAATGTGTAACAGTTATCTTTCATAAGTGCCTTAGAATGTAGAATGCCATTCAGTGTTTCAGTTGATAATCTATTTCTATGTTTGGTTTTATTTAAATTGATTTGAGAGAATATTCGTTCTACTGTCGCACTGGAATGTGGCAAACTAAATAAATTAAAAATAAATTTACACAATATAGGACACAAAGGCATATTGTTCCCGAATTTAAGACGGAAATTTTTTTCCAAAATTCATCAATCGTTAGTCCTGTAAATTGAGATAGGTCTCTAGTTCTTAAAATGCGCCATTCTCTATCTATTTCATTTAACAGATTCCCTATCAAATTTGGAAAATTAATTGCTAAAGGGGCTAATGATTCGTGTTTTTTTGATATTACATCGACTGGGGAAATCATTTCCATTTGTTTTAAAATAATGACAGACCTATTTCTATTGTCGAACCTCTTGTGTATCTGATGGCATCCCTCAATTAAAAAATCTAAACATTGCCGTCTGAAACTGGTTAACTGATTTATAGTTAGCGTATGTGTATTATTAACAAGTATGCCCATCACAAAGGCTCCTAAATAAATTAGGTCTAGATCCACAAAATTATCTGGGTTTCTATACTCGACATTTTCAATTGGCGTTCTATCCAAATAAGTTCTTTTTAAATAACAATCTGTAATGTATTTGATACTTTAATACTCAGGGGTTGGTCTAATGAAAAAGGCAACGATATAATACGATATATAGACATTGTAATGGTTATGTACAAACTGTAAAATAAAGTACGTGCAACAAATTAAAACGTTTGCATTTCATTATGTTATGTATCAATATTAGATAAGAACATAAAAATTGGCGACGAGAATATTACGAACTCATGATTCCAAGTAAAAGAAAATAATAGCAATTGTAAAAGGAAACAATGGCTGGCATTGGTAAATTAGAAAATTTTGATGAGTCGGTAGAAGACATCAATACTTATTTGATGAGATTAAAACATTACATAAAATGTAATGCCATAGAGGATACCCAAAAGGTTTCTGTATTACTGACGGTAGTAGGACCAAAAGTTGTTAAAATACTGCAAGATCTGTTAGCACCAGACGAAGTAGATTCTAAACCCTACGATGATTTAATTAACACCTTAACTGCACATTACAAACCAAAAAAACTTATGATAGTAGAAAGGTACAAATTTCACAGTAGAAATCAACAGGCAAATGAATTGATAGCAGATTATGTTTTAATAATAAAACAGTTAGCAACGACATGTAAATTTGGAACTTTCTTGAAGGAAGCATTGCGCGATCGACTCATTTGTGGATTAAGAGATGATCAAATTAGACAGAAATTATTGGCAGATGAACTAGATTTTGATCAAACATACGAAAAGGCTCGATTATTAGAAGAAGCATTAAAAAGCAAAGGTACTTTCTCAAGTGATATCAATAGAATACAATACAGAAAGGTACAGACAACAATTAAGCAAAACAAAAATTCTAATGAGAAAAAGAACTGCACAAGATGTGGAAAGCCTAATCACTTACCAGCAAATTGTAAGTTTAAAACATATAAATGCAATCACTGCTCTAAGGTAGGTCATTTAGCAACTGTTTGTCATTATAAAAGTAAGAATAAAGTGCATGCTCTTGAATATGATGATACAGATCAGGCTGAGAGTGTTAGTGTGGAGGAAGAATGTTCTTTATATCACATCAACACAATACATGATTCGGTCATACCATCATCATATAAGATAAGTGTAACTGTAAATAACAAACAGATAATGTTTATGATGGACACAGGTTCAGGGGTAACAATTATATCAGAAGCAGTTTATCAGAGATATTTAAGGGAATTTAAATTACAAAATTGTTCTGATGTGAAACTTACTGCTTATTGGTTTAATGACCCATTACCAATACTAGGTAAAGTAAGTATACCTGTACAATATAATAACATAGACTGTGTTTTAGATGCAATTGTAATAAAAAGTGGCAACAAAGAATTACCTTCATTGATGGGAAGAAACTGGTTACAGAAATTAAATATTTATGCTATATCACAGCACCAAATGGTTGCACAAACAGAAATAAATAGAGAGCAAATAATCACAAAATTAAAAAATGATTTTCCAACTGTATTTGGAAGTAATACAGGCAAAATAAAAGAATTTCAAGCAAGGTTAGTATTAAGAGAGAATCCAACACCAATATTTTGGAAAGCGAGACCCATTCCATTCGCACTAAAGCCAGTAGTAGATTCAGAATTGAAAAGATTAGTTAATGAAGGCATATTAGAGCCTGTGCTTCATAGTGACTGGGCAACTCCACTGGTGATTGTACCTAAACCAGGAAAAGGGGTAAGGATATGTGCTGATTTTAAGGTTACGATAAATCCATATTTAGATAAAGAATATTATCCTTTACCAAATCCTGAAGATATATATGCTTCATTGGCAGGAGGTAAGGTTTTCTGCACCTTGGATTTATCTGAAGCATACATGCAATTAGAAGTTAGTAAGGAATGTCAACATTTATTAACAGTAAATACACCTAGTGGGTTATATCGGTTTACAAGATTGGCTTATGGAATTGCAACAGCTCCATTTCAATTTCAATCCGTAATGGATCAAATGTTACGAGATTTGCCAAGGGTAACATGTTATTTGGACAATATTTTAATTGCAGCAAGCTCAGAAGATGAGTGCCGCAAAACACTAAATGCAGTGTTAGAGCGACTAAAGAAGTACAACATTAAGGTAAGATTGGATAAATGTGAATTTTTAGTGAAATCAGTTGCATATTTGGGTCATATAATTGATGAACATGGAATTCGACCAAACGAGGATTTAATTAAAGCTATTAAAGATGCTCCACCACCGACAAACAAACATGAATTAAAATCTTATGTGGGATTATTAAATTATTATGGACGATTCATAGAAAATATATCAGGAAAATTAAAACCTTTCTATGATTTATTAAAAAAAGAAATTTCTTGGAATTGGATGATAGAACATCACAATTTGTTTAAGGAAACCAAAAATTGGATATGCACTGATAATGTATTGACCTTGTATGATACTAATAAACCATTAAGAATGATTTGTGATGCATCTCCTCAAGGGGTGGGGGCAGTCCTGGCACATGTGGATCAAGGAACAGAACGACCGATAGCATTTGCTAGTAAGACACTTTCAGCAGCAGAGAAGAATTACTCACAATTAGAACGAGAAGCTTTAGCTATTATATTTGGGATAAGGAAATTTCATAAATATCTTTATGCACGAAAATTTGAATTGGTAACAGACCACGCACCACTTACAATTATTTTTGGTGAAAACAAGGGGGTATCAGCCACAACAGCTGTAAGATTACAAAGATGGGCAATACTTCTATCAGCCTATGATTACAAAATTGTCTACAAGAAGGGAGAAGCCATAGCTAATGCAGATGCACTCTCGAGGCTACCATTACCATATCAAGAACAAATAGAAGGAATCGCAAATAATTTCTCAACTACCAGCTATTTTTGCGAATTAACGAAAGACTCTGACATAGTGCTTACGGCTAGCGATATTGCAGAGGCTTCAAAAACAGACCAGATTTTAAAACAGATTCATCAGTTTACAATGAATGGATGGCCGAAACATGTGACAGATCCCATACTTAGTAAATATTGGCGTCACAAAAATTAAATTGGAAACGATGAGGATTGTTTAACATTAGGCAATAGGGTTATTATTCCGGATATGTATCGTGATCATGTAATGTCCATATTACATATGGGACACCCAGGAATGGTAAAAATGAAGCAATTGGCGAGATCATACGTTTGGTGGCCAAATATCGATGGACAAATAGAAGAAAAGGTTAGAAAATGTTCAGCCTGTCAAATAAATGCACGAAATACTTCCAAGCAAGCTGTTTACCATTGGCCTATTAGTCAAAGAAAATGGGAAAGAATACATATTGACTATGCTCAGTTTAATTATAATAACATAGCGCATAATTTTCTTATAATTATAGATTCATATACAAAATGGATGGAAATAGCTATAACCAAATCGACAACAGCAGAGAAAACCATAGAAAAATTAAGAAGTATAATGGCAACACACGGTATTCCAGAGATAATCGTCTCTGACAATGGTGTACAATTTGTGTCTCAAGAATTCAAGAACTTCGCGGTACGTAATGGAATAAAACACATACTAACACCACCTTACCACGCAGCGAGTAATGGTGCAGCCGAACGCGCCGTACAGAACGTCAAATATGGATTACGAAAAATGATTACAACACAGCAAAATAAAACAACGCAGATGTCACTACAACATCTAGTGGATAATTATTTATTCACTTACAGAAATACACCACATGAGACTACGGGACGTACTCCGGCAGAACTATTACTAAATAGGAGACCGAGAACACTACTTTCCATCATGAAACCAAATTTAGCCGAAGTTATGGATAGAAAGAAACAAAATGAAGAAGGAAGGTTAAATGCGAAGAGAAGACCAGTAATATCGTATGCAATAGGAGACCAAGTTTGGGTGAAATCAGTAAGAGGAGAATTCGAAAAATGGTTACCGGGGAAGATAATAAGAAGAAAGGGTACATTAACTTTCATAGCCGAAGTAGAAGGACATAGACGATTCGTTCACACCGATCATTTAAAACCCCGACATACATCAACAGAGAAAGAAGAGGAAACACCAAGACTGGAAATTCCAAGGCAACACTGTACTCCAATGGATTTACAGACAACCAAGATATCAATACCGGATGATCCAGCACCGACGTTGCAAGAGAACCCAATAGAACACAAGGAACTGGGCTCTGCAAACACGCAGCTAGAGATACCAAAAGAAGTACCAGAAGTTAGGGCAACACCAACAACGGAACCTCCGGGGGCGACAATTTCCACTCCCAGTACTAGGATTCTTAGACGCTCAAGTCGATCCAGGAGGGCAGTAGTTAAATTAAATTTATAAAATATAGACATTATTGTAGTTGTGAGGAGTGTAATGTATTTGATACTTTAATACTCAGGGGTTGGTAGGAATGAAAAAGACGACGATATAATACGATATATAGACATTGTAATGGTTATGTACAAACTGTAAAATAAAGTACGTGCAACAAATTAAAACGTTTGCATTTCATTATGTTATGTATCAATATTAGATAAGAACATAAAACAATCCAATAGTGATTTTAACACAGTTTCTACATTTTTATGTAATACGTGGATTTTAATGCCTTCAGATTGCATCTCTATATTTAAATTTGTAAAGAAAGGCAAAATATAATACATAAAATGGAAATATAATATTACGGAGGGATCTTGGAGACGATTTGATATGCTTTGTACAGTCACATTCTTGTCAGTTAATTGTGCATTTAGAAAATACAATTTTAAAGCGTCATTTTGTTCTAAGACTCTCTTAACAACTAACAATAAGGATAACCATCGAGTTTGCGAAAGCTGTAGCATTTTGTGTGGCTTTAATGCTAAGAATTCTTGAAATTCTATGAATTCTACTTGTCTTTTGTAGCTATATTGAAAATAACTATATATGTCTCTCACAAGATCTTCGATAAAGGGAGGTAGCTTTTCACATGCATAACTTGCACATAAGTTAAAAGAATGGCAAACACATTTTATTATAAATAAGTTTGGAATATCTGCTCTTAACTTAGTTGACAATGAATTGTGTATGCCCATCATTGCACTTGCGCTATCGGCCGCGAAGCCTATCAGGTTTTCTTTATAAGGAATATTATATTTCGAAAAATATTCCGTGATACTATTATATAATGCTTCTGCTGTGCCACTGGGTACCTTTAGCAGTCCAAAAAACAAATCTTTTATGTGTGTTCCATCAAATATTCTCGCTACTAGCGCTAAATGCTTGATGGATGCTTTGTCGGTGGATTCATCGACAATTAACGAAAATTTATTGGATCTTAATAATTTTATCGTTTTCTCAAAACTATAAGAACCGATTACATTATTAACTATAGCAGTTGCCTTCGTACGATTATTTGTATAATTTTTTGCGATATCAGAATCAGTAAATGTTGTTCTTATGATTTCAGATAAATGATCTAGGCTATTAAAAGAAATATTGTGTTCCACAGCAAAAGCAGCTATTCTTATTTCGGCGGTTTTAATTTTTTTTTCCAAAGTAGTATTTTGCATTAAGGATGCCATGTCAGTCAAAGATTGCTGTTTGGTAACTGAACTAGCTAATTTTATATGTGTTTTTCCTTGTGCGTGTTTTAAAATTTCCGATTTGCCACATATAAAATATTTTTTACATGCCTTACAGTATGCGTAGATCTCCCCTTTTTTGCTGAGTTGTAACCAGTTTTTAAATTGCGGATCCTGTTCCCACCGAGTATTATATTTCTGTGTATAAGATATTTTCTTCCTCTTTTTTGGAATATTCCGTGCTACCTCAGATGAAGATGGTGAGCATAATTGCGATACATATTTTACAGAAGACGGGCCAGGGGTTGATGACATATTCTATCTTTTCTATACAAAACTATAATATACAAATTTTAATTAATCGTTGACTAAGAGAAAATCTAAAATATTTACCTTTTTGAATTAACACTATGTAAAACTTTCAACTTGCTTAAAAAAAATATTTATAAGAAATAACTATACAACTTTAAAATTGAAAAAGTGGTTTATACGCTTGTGATTCCCCTAAGCATACCATCTTATTGTACTGAAGTTTTCGTCCTAAATATTATTGGAAACTTTAGTAGCATACAAATTCATGCTTCGAGACATTAGATGTCGCTTTTATCTATATTTATAAATAATAACCAGCTTTTGTGGTTTTATTACGTACCGTTTTATATATTATGGGAATAGATAAAATTCCCTAGATTTTGAACCAATTTGAGCAAAATTCCCTTTTTCCCTAACAACACCTGAAATTCCCTAGATCTAGGGAAATTTCCCTACCATTGGCATCAGTGCCGCCAAATGAGAAATTTTACATATTTGATATTAAGTCAAATTAGCAGTACTTGCAATAGTATTACATAAAATGATGATATATTGAAACGCTTTTTAAATTTTTAATTATAAACTTAAAGAATTTTTTAAATTACTTATTTTTCTAAATTATCACATTGTATATATTAACTTAGAAACACATGTGTAGAAATAAAAGAAATTATAATTTATTTACTTTTTGTATTTAGCAGTAGTAAAATTGGTAATGGTATTTGCTAGTTTTGTATTTGTGGTTATATTCTGGGGACATGTCAAAACAATAAAATTAGAATATTTTCTAGAACAATTATTGTTCAAGAAAGTATAACAACGAAATTCTAAAAAAATTAGGAAAGATAGATAATGGGAAGTTATGGCAACGCTATTATGGCTGGTTTTATATGCCGATTGTGTTCAGAGCAAAAAAAATGTGTTATACATTTGTACAGCGCCAAAGCTAAAAAGTTAGCATTACTTAAAAAAATTGAGCTCATTCCTATTAAGGTAGGTGTTTTTTTTTCAAGTTCCTACCCCCAGAACTGCATAATACGTAAAATATAGTATATTATTTTAGGTAGATAAATATGATAAATTACCAAAAACTATATGTGAAAGTTGTATAGAAAAACTGGATATGCAATACTACCTGCTGCAACAAATAAGAAAAAGTGCAGATATTCAACGAACACACAGACTGTTTCATGTGAATATTTGAGAACGAATTTACATACTTAATATATCGCTTATTTTTAGAATAATGGCAGATGTCCTGTTGAGTGTCCTCTGCATGGAATTGATAGAGAACTTGAAGCAGAAGCAAATAATATAGGACACATGATCCAACATGAAAATAGCAGGCTGTCAAGCACTGACAGTTCTGATGAAGGTGGTCTATCAGTAGATGAAGAAATAATTGAGAATGTACGTTACGAAAATTTGAATAGAATTGAAACAGAACATAACATTACTTACAGTGCAAGTGATCCCAATTAATATATATTTTTTTGTACATTATTTTGTCTATATGCGATAGTTTTTTTTTTGCTTATACACAAACCATGCCTTGTTTTAAATCCATATCATAAAATGAATGCAAAGATTTTGTTTTCAATATCAACTTTAATAATATGTATATTTGATTGAAGAATAATTTATTTGAGATTGACAATTCTCCAAAACAGCAATGTGTTCTAATAAACTATGTATTGGGAAATATTATAATTGGAAAATTAGTTTTGTTTTATACAACACAAGTAAGTTATTGTGATTAATTAGTTTAAGACATTTAAATAGTTTATATTGTATTTGAATATTCTGTAAATAAAGACTTTTTTGTATTATTGTATATTTTAAATATCTAATTTACTGGAACTGAAAATTATCCATTCTTAGAACGTACACCATTTATGAATTCTTTTTTTTTACAATACTTTGGCAGAATTTGTCCATCCTCAAAAATTTAAATTTTATACATTTTCCAAGTGGAGTAGATGTCACAAAATATTGAAAATAATTTGCTAAAGCAAGTAATAACATTTCATTAAAATTTTTATTTAATTTAAATAGTGACATCTAGTAGGATACAATTTAACAGTTGACCGTTAGGTTATGTTCAAAATGGAAATAAATAATAAAAAAATATAGTGCTGTACATAAATATCAAGTTTTGTAGGTCCTCTTTGTAACTAAAACATATTTTACAATAATAATAATGGAACCAGAGGAGCACTTAGTTTCGTTAAAAGGTTGGTTATACGTTTTCTGTTTAAAAAAAAAATATATTTTATTCTTGTAGTCATGCGATTAACTAAACCAACATTAACAAGTGTGCTGCCAATTACTTGTGACAGTAAAGATTTGCCAGGGAATTTATTAAATGAGACACTTCAAAAAGATCCAACATCTGTACCAGGTACCGAAACATTATCCATAGGACAATTTTTATTATTGCCGCAGAATCCAGTTAATATATACCTTGGGGAAACCTTTTCTAGTTACATTTGTGTGTATAGCGAAACACAACAAATTGTTAGCAATGTTGGTGTTAAGGTAATATATTAAAAATTACACATAATATTTTCAACAAAATAAAAATTCAGATTGATCTTCAAACAACTTCTCAACGTCTTGCCCTTTCCATGAATCCACCAACACCATCATTAGGTCCAGATGAAACAGTAAATGTTGTTATTCATCATGAAGTTAAAGAAATAGGCACCCATATGTAAACTGCAAATTATTTGAATTATTATGTAATAATTTGACAGCAATTATTTTTTTTCAGATTAGTGTGTGAAGTTACGTACCAAAGTCCTTCTTGTGTTCCTATGTCTTTTAGAAAGTTTTTCAAAATACAAGTGTTAAAACCTTTGGATGTAAAAACAAAATTTTACAATGCTGAAAACGATGATGTTTATTTAGAAGCTCAAGTACAAAATATTACATCAGGCCCGATATGTTTAGAGAAAGTTGCTTTAGATGCATCAAATTTATTTAATGGTATTGGAATATTTTTTAAATTCACTATATGTTGTTTTGTATCTGAATACAAACAAATAAAAATCATAATGAAAAGTCTTTTTATGATAATGGTATCCATATTTATGTAAAAAGATATTTTCTATAATGTAATATAGGTTTATGTTATTGGCAATAATTTTGGTTTACATATAGTGAGACTACTTTAAGAGTTCCTATGATACAATGATATCAGTCGTACACATGGTTTCAATATTTTTAAAATTTTGCAAATGCTCTTATAAATATAGAATTTTTTAAGAAAATTTGTTTCAGTAACATCACTTAATGTTACACCAACTGGTAAAAGTGTATTTGGAAAAACAACTTTATTGCAACAACAAGCAACCTGCCAGTTTTTATACTGTTTAACGCCGGATCCCAAACTGTCCAATGATTTAAAATCTTTGAGTGGAGCTACGAATATTGGGAAATTGGATATTGTATGGAGAAGCAATTTAGGTGAAAAAGGAAGATTACAAACTAGTCAACTGCAGAGAATGGTAATTTTATTGGAGCTTTATAACAAGCCATTGAAAAAATTCATAATTGGAGTAGACTGTGAAATTGGGTTGGTACTTTAGCCACTTTCACATAATAACACATTACTTGATGCTTGACAGTTGCATTTGGTTTCATTTAAAAAAAGGTTATGGCATTGAAATGATACTACAACAAAAAAGAAAACAAATAGTTTATTTAATATCGAAATCATAATCAAAATTTACATATAGCTACAGAAGTTGTTGAAAATGTTGTCCATTTACATCTAAATATGAACCAAGTCTTCTCGGCAATCCAGCAAAAATATTATGCAGTATTTGCGGTGAGTTATTGATCTCTTCACACTTTTCTGTTATGCGAATTCTCAGTTGTTCCAGATTATGAATTGGCGTTAAATATATCGAATTTTTGATGTATGGCCATACGAAAAAATCACATATGTTTAAATCGCAAGACCTAGTTGGATATGGGATTTCAGTGTTCCTGCTTATTATTCTGTTATCAAAAAATTCTCTGAGATATTGAAGTGTTTCTCTTGTCCTATGTGCTGCTGCACCATCTTGTTGGAAATACCCATTTTGTAATTCCTCATCATCCAGTTGATTTATGATTAAGCTGAGTATCTCATTGCGATATCGTGCAGCTGT
Source organism: Melolontha melolontha (assembly GCA_935421215.2). Lineage (NCBI taxonomy): Eukaryota > Metazoa > Arthropoda > Insecta > Coleoptera > Scarabaeidae > Melolontha > Melolontha melolontha. The sequence goes on along the minus strand of OW285236.1, from coordinate 5,708,157 downwards.
AAGTGTACCTACAAAAAAAATGGGCCCACCAATCTTCTTCGACATATTCCAACCCAAACACCAACTTTTTGGGGATGCAATGTTTTTTCAACAAAAAAATGAGGATTTTCGGAGGACCAATACCTCATATTCTGTGAATTAACATATCCAGAAAGATAAAACCAGGCCTCATCTGTGAAAAAAAACTGTGTTAAGGATATCTTGATTGTGTAGATTATTTTGAAACCATTGACAAAATTCCACTCGTCTTAAATAATCCACTGGATAAAGTTCATGAAAACATTGCAGCTTGTATGGATGACAATGTAAGACTTTTTTAAGAATAAATTGGCACGTACCATAAGATAAATTTGTTTGTTGGGTCACTACTGAAATGGATGTTTTTGGATTTTCATCAATAATATGCTGAAGGACTTCAATATTATCAGCTGTACGTTTAGATGGCCGTCCACTTCCAGTTTTTCGACCGACGCTACCAGTCTTAATATATAACTTTACACAATTTGTCAAAACATTGTAAAAATCATTGTAGTCAAACACTAATTCAGGATGTTCTTCACTAAAATCAGCCATGCATTCCGTAATTGAATACTGCCACTCGCCATTTACTTTCACACCTGTACGAAAGTAACATTCGATAATTTTTGCTTTTTGTTCTATGTTGAATACCATTTTTTAAATAAATTTAATTTTCTTAATAAGAGTTTTGAAAAATTTGACACAAACTTATAGTTTCAATGTCAAATAATAAATGTCATTATGTGGAAGCGGCTAAGTACCAACCCAATTTCACAGTTTACTCCAATTATGAATTTTTTCGATGGCTCGTTACATACATTTCTAATACCTATAACTTTAATCAAATAAGACGTCAAATTTGATAAACCTTGCTTACATTGATAACATGTTAGTGTACGGGTTTTATATATCAGGCACTGTACAATTGCGGCCCCTACAAACTCAGACAGTTTGACAAATAATGAATGTTGGCTTTGTAACATGGTCTTAAGTTTGAAGTTTATAAAATGTCACCTAACGTACCTCGTTATTAGAACTGTTTAATAGAAACATGTTTAGACTGCACAGTTGTGGTTTAATTGCTATGGCAACGAAATTCAGTTGGTTTTGTTAATTGTTTACATACCTATGATCATTCTGTCAAAATTTTGCTGTTTCTAAGAGTTGTCATTGAGTTTGAAAAGGAATGTTAACTATTTTTTGGTTGTTAGAATCTACTACACTTAAATTTTAATTAACTTGGTGGTAACGTCAATATTTAATGATATGTAGGTGAAATTCAGAAACTCAAAACGATTGAGGACATACTTGACTCGAACAACTGTTTTGAGTGTAAGTTAAGTGAACATTGAGTGAAGATAACAGTACATTCAACTAAAATTGATTACACTATTTTAACATTTTTGAGCAATTCGGTTGCTCCATGGCAAAACAGTAAGTGAAAAAATTAAAAATTTGAGTTTTGCATTTTTAGTGGTTTTCTTGGGCTCTTACAACATGCATTGAATATGCCACTAATAAAACCACTAATCACAGTGTTGAACATGAGGCATAGTAAAAGTTAACACAAAGAATCGCGCACAACTTTACAAGGCGTCCACGTATACACTAAATTTAAGAAAACTCAGATTCCGTTCGCTTGCCTCTCTTCAGAAATGGCACATGTGTTTGTTCTCACGCCCTCCGATTTTCTACTTTTTTTCTAAGAATGAAAAGAGACAACTGGATGGGATAAGACCGTCGACCGCCGAGTCGAAAGAATTATTTTTGTTTTTAACGATGTGAATACTTTCGTATATAGCGAGTTCTCTCGGATTGCTTATATTTTTGATAAGTTTTAACCCATCTACCATGATGTTATGATCGGTTTCTAATACACGACGTGCAACGCGAGATTTTCTATTCTATTGAATTTAATATGCTATATATACAGGGCGGCAAAATAACCTCCCTATTTTTTGACGTAAATAAAAAAAACATTTTTCCAGATAAAACAATTTTATTTTTACCAACTTATTCTTTAACACGGGAATTTTGTTTTACTTGGTTTTGAAAATAATATCTGACAAATGGTGGCCGTGGCTGTCGATACACTGCTGCAAGCGAACATTGAAGCACTCGTGGACTCTCTCAAGCATCGCTTGAGGTATGCGATGAATTTCCTCGCGAATAGCAGGTTTCCGGGACGATGTTTGATCAATGCTGTCTGGTGGAAGACTTTCCAAGATGAGTTGACATGCTTCCGTGCGACTCTGGCAATCACGTTGTGACAGTTCTTGCACAACAACCATCTTGTAAGGATGGAAATGAAGATCCTTGTGTAGGATTCGACGAACACTACGGTCAGACATTCGAAGGGCGGCTGCATGTTTACAAGCTGATCTTTTAGGAGACTGCAAAACTGATTGTCTAACCGCATTGATGTTTTCAGGTGTACGGGCACTACGAGGTCTTCCACCCCGTTTTTTAACAACAGAACCAGTCTCTCTAAAGTTTTTTACCCACAACAAACTAGACTTTCTGTCCGGTACCGACTCACGCGGAGGAATTTGAAATCGCGTTCGAAAAGTACGCTGTGCCGTGACAACCGACTCATTGTTGCGAATGAACGCTTCGACCGCATAAGCTCTGTGCTCGTTCATCCACGCCATGATGGCGACTGGTGCCTACGTGCCGAATGCAACGTAAACTTCCCACTCTCCTGCGTCGACTGCTGCTATCCCCACTACTCTAAGTGTCTCCAGTTACTTACTACCGAGCATCGAAAATAGGGAGGTTATTTTGCCGCACCCTGTATATATATGTTCTTTATAACGGCTTATTATTGAGTGTTTCGTCTGACCTATATATTTCAAATTAAGGGGTAAGGGGTTTTATGCCTTTTCTAAGACTTTACAACATGTTCACATTCTAATTACTAGTGTATCTAAGAATGGTACCCTCTCATTGTTTTCCTTTTCCACCATAAATTTAATTCTCATGTGAATCATCAAGTTATGACGTGTTTATGATATATTGCGAAGTATGCACTCCCCGGAAGTGTATGTTTCCACCATAAGGTAGCGGTAACTGAGTGGAAAGTCGAGTGCACTCCACTTGGTGTGGTTTTTCAAGTTCGCTTGTAGATACTTTAAATTGTTAGCGCCACCATGCGAAGCCGGCACAGTACGAAATCTACTTGCTCATAGACTTGACATTTGGAACACTCTAGAAGTGTCCCGTTAGGAGTGTAAAGTAGACTTCATTTCAAGTAACAAAAACGCAAGACGTATATCCATTTTTATTTGTTTCAAAGTTACAGATCTATGAATGTGATTATCAGATCATGAAAAAAAATGTAATCTTAAAGTCAATACAAACTGATTTTATTTAAAAAAAAGTTATACGATTCAATAACAGGCCTGCGATTGTTAACGTCGCATAATAAAATGTTATCCTAAAATAAAAACACGTGTCGTAGTGCATACAGTAATTTCTTGGAGATTACAAAAAAGAGTACTGGAAATTGATTTATGATAAAGAAGGTTCTTACTTATATCGTAAGTGCTGAACCATGAATATCATACAATAAACAAATGTTCAGATGACTGTTAACGTTGCATCTTTAATAAAGAATTACATTACGTTTCAGTTCGTACAACAGCTTATTAGTGAGTGGACACGTTTTCTTTATTCAAAATGCCTTACCGGTTTTCTTCTTCAGAGTATGCGGACATGCATTTTGTGTATGGTTACTGTAACGGCAGTGCACGTCAAGCAGTTATTGAATACCGACATCGGTTTCCCGATAGGCGCATTTCTCATTACAGAACGTTTCTGGAAGTACACAGACAATTTCGGGAATGCGGACTGCGTGATTATCTTTTCGACCGAAGAGTAAATTTGCCAACAGACTTAGAGGAAGAAGCAGTAGCTATTATTACAAGGGATCCAACTCTCAGTGTACGTCGAATCGCTAGACAACTAGGAGTGCTACGAACGACAGTTTGGCGAATTTTAAAACGTGAGGGCTTATATCCATATCGCAGGGGACACGGTTTGCTTGACCACTATACTCGTCTAGTTTATTCTACTTGGATATTAAGACAGTCACGGCTTCATTTTAATTTCTGCAGAACAGTCCTCTGGACAGATGAATCTACGTTCACGAGAAGTGGTATTACAAATCTGAGAAACCTGCACAGGTGGTCATCAGAAAATTCCAAAGCTATGCGCCCATCTAAATTTCAACATGAATTTTCTATTAACGTTTGGGCGGTCCTAATCGATGACTTGTTGATTGGTCCTGCCGTTCTTCCTGGGAGATTAAATGCGGACAATTACCTTCAATTTCTTATTGACGAACTGCCAGGTCTTTTAGAGGATGTCCCACTGAATGTTCGACGAGACATGTGGTTTCATGTAGATGGGGCACCACCACATTTCCGAATTGCTGTCCGAAATTGGGTTAACGTCAATTATCCAAGATGTATTGGTCGAGGTGGTCCCAGATCACCTGATCTTAATCCCCTTGACTTTTATTTATAGGGGTACATGAAAAATTTAGTCTACGCGCAAGTTTCGAACACAAGAGAAGCGTTGTTGGAAGTCTACTTTACAATCACATTCATTAGATCTGTAACTTTGAAACAAATAAAAATGGATATACAAGTTTTGCGTTTTTGTTGCTTGAAATGAAGTCTACTTAAACTTCTAAAATTTGAACATAACGATACGGGACATCTTGTATATAATTTTGTTTAGAAATCAAAACTACGTTTCATATTTAATCAGAATTTACACGTTAATTTCTTTAATTCATTTTAGGGACCTGATTACGGCGACATCAGATTATCCATAATAGAATTGCCTAACTTCGTAGTGTTAGAAGAGCCCTTTACATTTAAATGCAAGCTAGTTAACAACTCGTACGTATCATAAAGTATTTTCTTTACCGTAAAGTCTTTACACAATTTTCTTAATTTTTTTCAGAGAGCGAACGATCGATTTAGTGTTATTTCTGGAAGAGCGAGACGGTATGACGTGGTGCGGCGTATCCGGAAAAAAATTAGACTCACTAGCACCGCGCAGCTCTCAAGAATTAGAATTCAAAGCCATTCCATTATTACCTGGCCTTCGATTGGTTTCAGGAGTTAAACTATTAGATACCTTCTTAAAAAGAAGTTATCCGTACGAAGAATTAGGTCAAGTGTTTGTCGTAGTTAATAGCAATGATATTGTCAGTAAAAGTGTATAATATATTAATTATTTTAAAGCTTTATATCAGTGTTTGTATGATACACTATAAGTAACATGTAAATAAATTTTAAAATAGTAATTAAGAATTCATGTAAATCCTTTTACTCTGGGGCAGAGCATAGGGCATCTATGCAGTGTTTCCATTGATTTTTAGTTTTCTCTCTATTATTATTTTTCTTATTTAAAATCGTCAATAGAAAATTGCAGCTACTTTTCACCCAGCGATCAGCCAACCATTGAAATGAATGACGCCTGAGCAAAGAAGCGTAATCCGTGTTCCTTAGTAAGGTGTTTTGGGCTTTCGCACTTGCGACATATTTTATTATTATTAAAACGTTTCAACTAACGTAGCAGAGAGTTTAACATACGTACTCGTCGATAACTAAATATCAACTACGGCCGTGGGAAATAGGTTGCTAATTCCTCTCCACTACGGTTCATGGACCGTCCACAGATCTCGTTTTAATGTTATCGCACCGTTGTGTGAAAACTGTTCGGATATTAAAGCAGGGTGAATAGCGCGTATGGCATGAAGCGCTTGTTGACAGCCTTAGGGCTATAAGCATATTATACAATTTCTAGAACAGTTACTATACCAGAAATTCCTTTGTTACCCAAATATTTATTTGCTGTGCAAGGCAGGGGTTTGTACTTGTTAGATTTACTATAACTAATTTGGCTGATATTACACAGTTATTTCTGATTCGTTCACAATTGATCATTCTTTGTTATTGACTATATTGGAAAACTGATTTTTCTCCTAGCTTTCTTCAGCTGATGTCATTTTATATAACGCGACGTTTTAGGTATGTACAAGATGCTACCCGAAGTGTGAAAAAATCAATAAATTGTTCTTACTTCTTCACTATAATATCCTTCAAAGTACCGTCATTTGGGATGTAATTATTAGAGCAGACCAATTTCCGTGCGCGCCATGAGCGCCGGTATGGGAGTGTAACTCGTAATATATTAGAATATGCGATAGAATAGGGACGCAACATGAGCTTGTTTGTTACCGATATAAGTATAGAAGTAGAGACATTTATTCTATCAGAAATAATTAAATATACATTTGATTTTCTGCTATTAAAGTAATATGCATAAACACAGGAAAAATAAGAATAGTACATATTATAGCAACGTTGTATGTACCTATAAATAAAATGGAAAATGTATGAAATCAGTGATTGTGTGCACGACAGAGGATTTAAAAAAACACTTACCGTTTTAAGCGTCTTCCAAGGATTGACTCGATATTAAAACATCTACCTCTGGATAACATCTACGAACCTGTTCTGCCACAAGGTGTAGAGCATGGAGTTTACAAGTAATATGTAACAAGTTAGGATAATATTTTCTAAGAGACCGGCCTACAGAACACATGGTTGCGGCACCATCGGTCATAAACATTAATACTTGGTCTTTCGAAAGTTTAAATTTTTCCAAAGTATCTAATAGCACCTCTGCAATTCTTTCGGCATTACATTGTTCTATTCGTCTGGATGCTAATAAAATTGAAGACGCGCTATCACATTAAATACAGATTGTTTTTTGCTGTCAGTTGTTTCGTCCACACATAACCACGGTTTTTTATTTTTCAGTTCGGCTTTGATTTTATTTTCAACCTGTTTACGCACCGATGGTAAATTCCTTCGTAACGTTGTCGTGCTCGGTAATGTTTGATTCTCGTATTTATTCCAAAATGAAATAAATGAATCATTACTTATAACAAGGTAAACGGCAGTATACACACAATCATAGTTACACATAGTTCATGTATAAACTGTTGTCGATTAATTTTGTTATTATTGTGCTTCGAACTGCTTACGTGCTCTTTACAATGTGTTTTTGACCAACACATTAGATATGTATTGCACACTAAACATTTAATTTTTGAGCCATCGTATATTAAGTCCGGGAAATCCATAATAAACTTATTCACTTCGTCTGACAACGGTCGTTTTCTCGATTTATGTGTCGACGACATTTTATTACGTATGCTTACACTTACATAGAGTCTAAGCAAGTACCAAACACATACTGAATGCTTTTTATTAGTTGTGATGCAATACAATCCTCAAATCGGCGCACATGGCGCGCACGGAAATTGGTCTGCTCTAATAATAATAGAGATATCCGACTTATCGCCTCTTTTAAAAATTGGTGTAACCCAACAGTTTGCGAAACACGAAATTTTTATAACTTAAAGGATCTTAAATAAGCAGAGCAGTTTCTAATAAGAAACCCGAATAGTTCATATCATCTTCCGTCAGTATATTCGATTTTAACTTTGTTATACTGTTCAAGATTTCAGGTGTGAAAACGGTTTGTGCTAAAATTAGAATTTACAGAAAAAGGCAAGGCAAAGTATTAAAAAGCGGAAAAGTGAAATGCTTTCTTAAAAAGACTAGCGAATGCGTCCACGATCTTTATATTTATCACCAGAGTTACATGAAAACCTTATTAAATACGCTCAAGAATTCAAGTGGTGTTGAAAGCAAGCTGAGATATGAATTTCTATTTATTTTGGATGTTACTGTTTCGATATGTAGTGGTCACTATAATTAGTTTAGAAACAACAAAAAAACAATTATTTATGAAAAATGGCGCTTTATTTTACAAAAATTATAAAAACATATCGAAAACAGTAATACGGGCAGATAAAATCTGCAAATCTAAATATTTTGTTTGCTGTAACACAGTATAATATGAGTTATGTTAAATTATTATGTTTGAGCGAAATTACAATAACGAACAATATTTTATTCCTTTGTAGCAAACTTCTAAATATTGCAAGGATTACAATACAAAATAAAATTCAAATTTATTTTATTGCCAATATTAACATTTTATAAGTATCACAAATTATACAGCAATTAAATGATTATTCAAGCAAGCAGTTACAATTTCTTAAAGACTTCATCATTGCTTTCATCCAAAAAGAGTAACTTAAAGATATCATTGTAAAAATTCTTATAATAAAGACATGCTCTCTTACAATCTGGAGTCCAATTTACCTCCAACAGTTTTGGTTGTATAGTTTCGTTGTCTTTCCATTCCAACATAATATCAGCTGCATATAAAGCCCTAGATTGTGGACTCTCACTTATACCACATGGTGGGTTTTCAATAATGGCACAGTCGAACATTTCTTGGAACATTGTAAATATAGATTCTTCTATTGAGTCCCACGATATTCTTGGGTACTGCTCGGTCCAGTGGATTTTAAATTCGGAACAAAGCATATGTCTCAGGACAGCTCCTTCAGTGTAATTCATAACAGTGTAATGTTTTTCATATTCGTCAAAATTTTTTAATTCAAATGGCTTATTGGCAAATCTCAAAAAAAAGTTTTTATAAACATAAGCTTCTAATGGTTTGACACATTTCAAGAACAAAACATATCTTACATCGAATTTCACTTTACCCGGGACTTCATCGCTATAAAATAAAACTGGTTTATCAATGTATTTCTGAGCTATTTTTGGTCCAGTCGAAGGCAGTCTTAAAATATATGATAAGTTGTTTGTTATATGTGTGTCTAATCCTCTAGCTAAATTAAAAGGTTTTATTATCCAATGATTATCTAGTTCTTTGTTAGCTCTATTCTGATAATAACTAACAAATTGAACCACTTCTGTTTTGAGATTATAAGTTGTTGGCAACCAAGTTGGAAATGTTTCAAGGGTTGATAAATCATGTGTCTTTGGTTGCTTTCTTCTGCACGTAATACAGAGCAGATCTTTTATAGTTAAAATATATTCAAATGGGAATTGATTCACAAACTTCTCTGGCGTTTGGCTTAACAACTCAAAGTTTTTAAAATGTCTTGTATACCACAAAATATCTGCCTCATTCTCATCTTCAGTAATTTCGAACCGATTATCAGTTAAATATTCTTTGATGATATTGTATTCCGTAAAAACTTTGTATCTGACTTTTTTGGGAAAGACTTGGTTAAAATTTTGTAAGAGTGGTAAAGATTCTTCAATATGACCACTTAAAAAATAATCGGGTCCTTGTAATAAATGATTAAAATTAATGTTTAAAAACGAAAAATATTTCCAAGGCAAAGAGTAAGCTTGCCTTTCTTGTTCATCCTTTACATTCTCAATAAAGTCTCTACAAACAACTTCACTGAATAACAAATCCTTTATTGGAAATATCAAGGAATACGTCATTTGATCATTCACATATATAAACGGTACCATTCTAAAATTTGGCTTATCATTATGTTGAATTGCTGATCCTACTTCATCCATTACGTACCAGACAGGTAGTCTTTCTTCGATGTTTTCCGCATTTCCAATTGAATAAGAATTTGCATATTTCCACATTTCATCCAATATATTCTGACATAATTCGTTTTTATTCATTTCACTATCAATACCCATAATTGTAGCCATCCTCTCTCGCAAGCTTTCTATTTGTAACAACTGATTTTTTGCATGTTCAATACGAAATGTCCATGCATGATCGACTAGGTAAATGTGATGTGAGTCAGTGTGTTTGATTCCTTCTTCAACTTTGATTTGCAGCTGCCATACTGGATCATATTTGTTTCGTTCATCTTCTTCGTAATCTATTTGTAGCAAGGAGAAAATGTTACCGGCATCGAATGTTTGTTTTATAATTTTTTGGAAAAGTGTTGACCAAAAACATTCTGGAATACCAGACGATTCTAACTGATTCCTGTGATTTTCCAAAAAGTTCTCATACGTCGCGTGTACCATGACAAATTAATTATATTATGAGATCTTAGAAGTATTATGGCAAACTATTAAGTGAAAATTAACCTCAATATTTTTTTGAGTGACATATACTGTTTTTTAAAGCTAAAAATGCATGTTGATATTCGCGCATGTCTAATTAATATTCCGCTTTACAAAAAAAGTCTGTTGCTGAACTAGGGGTAAATAAAGTTATGATTTTCTGAATTTTTCTTGGAAACGTCATCTCACACAACTGTAATATTTTTCAAAAATTTCGTTAAAAGTGCTGTAAAATTATTATTTTGGATACTGTGAATATAATTTTTATACTTTGGCATTTGTAGTACATTTTAAATTACAATAACAGAATATTATATTTTCAAATACGGTTAAAATATGGAATTGAAATTTTTCTTTTCAATTTTATATTATAAATTTAATATAATTTCATAGAATTTTTCATATATTCCAATATAGAAAAATATTTAATCTATGGAAATTTGAATATTTGAAATCAATCTTTACCGCGTTTTTAGTTGGTCAATCAAATACAATCAAATGCGTGTTATCCAGTTAGTTGGTTGCTAAGTTAAGTTTAAATTAATGCATTTCCATTAGAAAATATTTTAGAAAACTTGGATTATAAGGAAAATGGGGGTAAGTTACAATGAACAAAGTACAAATCAATATTCGGCAAAAGCATTTTTTGATCTATTTATGTACTATAACCTATACTCCAGAGAAAAAGTAATAAAGGTAAAGAAAAACGCTTAGCACGGAAAGAAGAACAATTAAGAATAGCACTGGCGAAAGAAGTAGTTGACAAAGCTAATAAACTCACGGATCCCCTAGAGCCTTTTCCAGTCTTTCGAAAATTCAATAAAAATGGTATTGAAGCAGAATTATGTGTAAAAAAAGTAGCAGATTTAGATGAAAATATGAAGCAATGGATATTTAATTTAACCAAGACAAATATGAAAGTGAAGTATATAATCTGATATAAATAGAGTATCTTATAGATTCATTAATCCTATTACCAGGTATGAAGATTGCTCATGGGGTTGGAATGATACTAAAAAATATGAAGAACTAACTGATGAAGATGCTTGGTATTTAATAGCTCAATCAACTGATGGTACCCCATTAGGTTTTTCTCATTTTAGATTTGATCTGGATGAAGGGATGGAAGTTCTTTATTGGTATTAATATTAATTAGCATAAATAACTTTATTTTTGATCTTTTATTCTAGTTATGAATTACAAATAGAGACTGCTATTAGAAGAAAAGGTTTGGGTAAATTTATGATGCAAATATTAGAATTGGTAGCGTTTACGAATCATATGCGTAAAGTTATATTGACCGTTTTGAAGCACAATAAGTACAATTATTTTTTTAAGGCTTTAAAGTATGTTTAGTATGTTACTGTTAATGAGATTAAACAATTTTTAATTTTTAGTTATCAATTAGACGAAACATCTCCCATGGATGATGACGAAGAAACTTATCCATATGCAGTATTGAGTAAAGTGAATAAGAAATTAGTTAACATAAATCCTTTACCCACTTCATCTCATATAAATAATCATAATCATCAACATCATTGTTGTTCTGGTCATCATTGAATTTTAAGAATATTCCGCAACAAATTATTTTAATTTTTTGACACTAATTTTTTAACCAACGTAGTATTTTATATTTATATTTTATATTTATAATAAAATAACAAGTGTTCATTTGAAAAGTCAATCTAGTAGCATGTGATTTACTGAGAACATTTTGAAGTACATATGTCGTAAATTAAAATTTACTTCTTAACCTATGAAGTCGAATATTTTGACAGTTTCATACATACAAACAAATAACAAATAATAGGTATTTATTGAAAACTATAACAAATGTTGAAAATGTTGTCCTTCAAGATCAATGCACTTTAAAATCCTCCGTTCAAAATTTCTGATGATATTCTGCAACATTACTGGATTCAAAATTCTTTCTTTGGAGACTGTGGTTAAGTAAAAACTTAAAAAAGGTATATAACCCCTTACCACAATTATCTGGATTGTTATTAATTTCCATGCATTTCTGTTCGATTCTCTGTAGCATATCATTCAAATTCAATATAGGTGTTCGAAATATGTTATTTTTTAGATAAGGCCACAAAAAGAAGTCGCAAGGTGTTAAATCGCATGAACGTGCAGGCCAGGCAATTTCAGTATTTCGACTAATTATACGTTCATCAAAAAATTCTCTTAAATAATCCAAAGATTCTGCAGTACAGTGACAAGGTGCTCCGTCTTGTTGGAAATATGCATTTTGAAGTTCATCATTATGCAACTGATTGACAAATGGTTGTAAAATTTTCGTACGGTACCTTTGAGCAGTTAACGTTCCCTGACAAAATATTGGTCCAATGATTCGCCTTTGGCTAATCGCTGCCCAAACACCAATTTTCTCTGGATGTAGCGATTCTTCATTAATTACATGTGGATTTTCACTACTCCAAATTCTTGTATTTTGTGAATTTAGGTATCCCATTTTATAAAACTATGCTTCATCAGTAAAGATGACTCTTTGCGAAAGTTCTCCATTATTGTTCATATTTACAAACCAATTACAAAACTGTAGTCTAGGTGGGTAATCAATTTCTAACAATTCTTGTACTGCTGTGACACGGTATGGATAAAGTTGCATATTTTTTTTTAATAACTTGTGAGTTGTACCAACAGAAAGGTTTATTTGTTGACACAAATGTCGAACAAATGTTTGTGGTTCATTTTCCATTATTTCTTCAACATGATTGACAAGTCGAGGTGTACGTTTCTTAACTGCTCCGCTGCCTGATTTTCTTAAGAGACTACCAGTTTCAGAAAAAAGTTTTAAGGTTCTATCCAAAGTATTCTTAAATTGTATATAATCTATTACAAAATGTGGAAACTCAACTTGAAATTCTACCATGCAATCTTGAACTGAATAAACCCATAAACCATCAATTTTATTACCACTTCGAAAATAAGCCTGGACTAAAAAAATTTTATGTTCTAAAGTGAAAGCTATTTTAAAACTGAGAAGCAATTTATTTAAACCAGAATCGACGCACGATTATTTTATGCACTAACTGATATTTGTGATTGACTTTATCAAATGTCATTTGGATTTATGTTTACGGAACAACAAACACATACTAATATATTTGCGTCTTCTATCAAAATTTCAAAGTAACCTAGATTGACTTTTCAAATGAACACACGTTACATATAGGCATTAACAATTAATTTTAATTTCAATAAAATTTTTGTTACAACTCTTAACTTTATAAGGTGTTTCGGAGGTTTTTTTGCCATTGTAGGAATGAGTGTGGACATTATTAGCTAAAAAGCTAAGTTTATAGCATTTATTTGTTTTTTAATTGTCAGTTTATAGAATACGGAGTTCTCTTCTGTAAAAGAAAATGGACATAGTGTTACGTGTATTCAAAACTTCATGTAAAGCTGCATATATAGGAGGATTAAACATTTGAATTTCCATGAATTCCACTATAAAATTGTATTTAAGTCTTGGTGCATAAAACTCTGTATAACCATGCAAAATCTGAAATAATTGTAAGCAAAATATTTTATTTAATTATAATACAAAAATCAGAAATAAATGCAATATTATTTATATACAAATTCGTTTTTAGTACATATTACCAAGTCATATCTATCCTATAATTATGTATTTACACCTAGACGTAACCATAGTAAGAACTAGATATAATTTACTTAGTAGTGGGGCAGGATACATGTTTAATAGCAGTCTTGTGTATGAAGATAATCTTCATTCGTCCAACAGTAATTACCAATTATAGAACAGTTGCTAGAGTAAAATCATTTTCGGATGAGACTGGCGCAGAAACACATTTTAGTAATTAGAAAGAGAGCCACCTCATAAATGAGAGAAACGGCTAGTAGTATAAATCCGTGTACTATACGAGCCACAAACGTTTATCGATTATTTGTCAGTCGGTACCAGGCATTTGATCGGTGTGTTTCGTAGTAGTGTTGTACGTACATTGAGTTTTCCTATTTGTAATATTATTGTTGTGTTTTGTCAATTAATTAATTTTTTTTCAAAGCTAATCAAGAGTAAGAATGCATCCTCTTGTAAGTAGAAATATACTTATCATAAAATTCCTGAAAATTTAGTTGTACACATTTATTTACCCAGGGTAAAATGTCTGATATGGCAACAAACTCTGTCCTGGAGGAAGTGAGCCCTTGTTCGAAAAAGAGAAAAGTTATTCTTGAACAATCTCGTGAAATAATTTTTAATGTACATAACTATTTTAAAAAACAAGGTGTGACAGGTAAATATATTTACAAATTAGGTGGATACATAATATTTAACCTGTAATAATATTACTTTTTTAAATCAAATTCAAAATTATAATTTATGTTGTTCATCATTTATAGGTCAGCTGCTAGATACAGTTGCAGAAGCAACAGGTATTTCTAGGAGCACTGTAGGTCGAATAATTAAATAAGGTCATGCTGTTGAAACAAGAAAAGTAAATTCATTCTTATCGACAAAAATAAGACCACCAAAACCATCACCAAAATCTACTGTTGATAACAGTGGGGAAGAAATTATTCGCAGAATTATACATAATTTTCATGTGACTGAAAAGAGAAGACCCACAATATAAGCCGTTTATAATAAAATTCACGATGATGAAGGAATCGGTTTTGCAGGAGGGCTATCATCTTTTAGGAAATTATTGTTGCGAATAGGATTCAGGTACTTTTTTTATTATTTTTAGTAATATCACTCTAAACTTTTTATTTGCTAGATGGAAAAAAACTACTGATAACCGTAAGATTTTAATGGAGCGGTTTGACATAAGAGAGCTGAGGTGTTCCTACATCCGTAAAATAACAAATTATCGTACCCAAGGACGTCCAATAATATATACAGGTATAAAAAGCATTTAGAAAATCTATTTAGTACATATTTTAAGTACATAAATAATTTTTAGATGAAACTTACATACATGCAGGGCATACATCTCCTTTTGGATGGGTCGATCAATCTAATGAAGGATTAAAGTGTCCAATTTCAAAAGGGAAGCGTTTAATAATTGTTCATGCTGGTTCTGCAGAGGGTTTTGTTAATGATGCGTTATTAATTTTCAAATCAGGTCAAAAAAGTGGCGACTACCATGACGACATGAACTTCATAAATTATAAAAAATGGTTAGAAACATCTTTAATTCCTAATTTGCCTGATAATTCCGTGATTGCTGTGGATAATGCCAGCTACCATAATGTTATGTCATATAAACATCCAACATCAGCCAGTAGAAAGTGTGATATGATACAGTGGCTAAACGAAAGGGGCATAACTTACGATGCAAATTGTACTAAACCGGAGTTGTACAATTTAGTAAAACTTCACAAGCCAAAACATATACAGTACAGCATAGATGGTATATTTGCAAAAAAAGGCCACACCGTCCTGAGATTGCCACCATACCACCCAGAACTAAACCCGATTGAAAAAATCTGGGGCATTCTAAAGAATCGGGTTGCATCAAGAAATGTTACATTTCATATAAATGATGTTGAAAAATTGGCGAAAGAAGAATTTTCAAACATCAAGGTAGAGGAATGGTCAGAAACTTGTCGACATGTGGAAGGTGTAGAAAAATATTGCATTATGAAGGAGCACATAATGGATGATTTTTGTGAAGAATTTATTATTAATGTCAATAATGACTCTGAAGATGATTTCTACGATTTTTCAAGCGATGAAGACTGAAGATTTTAAATGTTTCAAAATATATTATATTAATTTTGTCATCAGCGAAAATAAATATTTGATTATACATTGTATGTATATTTGTTTTAATAAATACAAAAAATTTTCTAGGCACATGCTTGTGTATTTATCTTCTTTTAATGTCTCTAAAGTGAGATTTTGGTTAGGAGTAAAATTATAATGAGAAAAAACAAAATAAAGGTTAATGAAAACCATATTACAAAATATGGATTAATATAATAATAATTTGTAAATACAAAGACTTAAATGTGAAAGCACTATAAAAAGAAATATTTCATTGTAAAATATAATTTATAAAAAATTTGTTACATATAATACCAATTGATTTAATAATTATTTTATTCTTCGCGAAGTAATAAGTTTATTTCAAATCGACAACAAAACATAATTATTATGGTTTAATATAACTAAATATTATTTAAATTTAAAACTGCCGCCTATATTGTCAAGACTGCTCAATGTTTTTAAGGTGTTCAGTATTTTTGTAACGTCATCGCTCGCGCATCTTCAGTCTCATCCGAAAGTAATTTTACTCTACCTGCCTTGTACAAGTAACAAAACTCGCGAAAACTGATCCTTTTTAATTTTACCTAAATTCAATTGTCATCCTTGGACTTACCTTACGTGGGCAGGTTGATGTTAAACCTACAAGTTAACCGACCAGTACCGCGGCTTACAACTCAGTGAAGACGGCGTGCGACAAAACGTTTACTGATCTCAATTTACCTCGTATTGTAGGTAGGTTTTGTACAAGTAGTTATACGTTACGCGGAGGATATCAGTCATTGACAAAAAGGTTGACAATGTACAAGAGTCGATCTCATTTAGGACGGTCTTTCACTTTTACGCATAGGCTTCGTTCATTGATAAGGCGAACAATTCACTCACGCGTTTGTTTAGTATATATATGTTTGTTTAAATATAAACACCCAATATCCCTTACCAGAAATATACAAGTGTCCCATATCGTTATGTTCAAATTTTAAGAGTGTATAGTAGACATCATTTCAAGTAACCAAAACGCAAAATTTGTATATACATTTTTATTTGTTTCAAAGTTACAGATCTATGAATGTGATATTTTCGAAATGTCCACCTCCTTGTTGAATGCAGGCTTGTGCCCGTAAGCCAACACAAGAGGTGTTTATCCGAATTTCATACTTGTTTTGTCGGATTTGCTCGGCAGCCAGGTGAATACGATCCAACAACTTCTCTTGTGTTTGAAACTTGCGCGTAGACTAAATTTTTCATGTACCCCCATAAATAAAAATCAAGGGGATTAAGATCGAGTGATCTGGGTGACCATGCAACAGGACCACCTTGACCAATCCATCTTGGATAATTCACGTTAACCCAATTTCGGACAGCAATTCCGAAATGTGGTGGTGCCCCATCTATGTGAAACCACATGTCTTGTCAAACATTCAGTGGGACATCCTCTAAAAGACCTGGCAGTTCGTCAATAAGAAATTGAAGGCAATTGTCCGCATTTAACCTCCCAGGAAGAACGACAGGACCAATCAACAAGTCATCGATTAGGGCCGCCCATACGTTAAAAGAAAATTCATGTTGAAATTTAGATGGGCGTATAGCTTTGGGATTTTCTGATGACCACCTGTGCAGGTTTCTCAGATTTGTAACACCACTTCTCGTGAACGTAGATTCATCTGTCCAGAGGACTGTTCTGTAGCAATTAAAATGAAGCCGTGACTGTCTTAATATCCACGTAGAATAAACTAGACGAGCATAGTGGTCTGCCTTTAAGCAAACCGTGTCCCCTGCGATAGTGATATGGATATAAGCCCTCACGTTTTAAAATTGGCCAAACTGTCGTTTGTGGCACTCCTAGTTGTCTAGAGATTCGACGTATACTGAGAGTTGGATCCCTTGTAACAATAGCTACTGCTTCTTCCTCTAAGTCTGCTGGCAAATTTACTTCCCGGTCGAAAAGATAATCACGCAGTCCGCATTCCCGAAATTGTCTGTGTACTTCCAGAAAGGTTCTGTTGAATGCGCCTATCGGGAAACCGATGTCGGTATTCAATAACTGCTTGACGTGCACTGCCGTTACAGTAGCCATACACAAAATGCATGTCCGCATATTCTTGAGAAGAAAATCGGTAAGGCGATTTTGAATAAAGAAAACGTGTCCACTCACTAATAAGGTGTTGTATGAACTGAAACGTAATGTAATCCTTTATTAAAAAAATGCAACGTTAACAGTCATCTGAACATTTGTTTATTGTATGATATTCATGGTTCAGCACTTACGAAATAAGTAAGAACCTTCTTTATCATAAATCAATTTCCAGTACTATTTTTTGTAGATCTCTAAGAAATTACTGTATGCACTACGACACGTGTTTATTTATTTTAGGATAACATTTTATTATGCGACGTTAACAATCACAAGCCTGTTATTGAATCGTATAACTTGTTTTAAATAAAATCAGTTTGTATTGACTTTAGGATTACATTTTTTTTTCACGATCCGACAATAACATTCATAGATCTGTAACTTTGAAACAAATAAAAATGGATATACAAGTTTTGCGTTTTTGTTACTTGAAATGAAGTCTACTTTACACTCCTAAAATTTGAACATAGCGATGCGGGACAGCTTGTATATTAGTAATCTCAAGTAACTTATCTACGCATTACAGGTATTTAATAAAAATGACAAAATATTTAAAAAAATTTATTGTGTCAAAAATGTCAGTTTATAATAATATACACATCAAATATAAACAATACAACAAAAAATATATTGTATGTAGAAACCAGGATTGGCAATAATACAAAAAAACTCCATAACATTTTTTAATACAAGTTAATTTCTCGAGGAACTATAATTTTACCATTTATATATATATATAACGTGTGCATAAATTGCCGCAAAAGCTACACGCCACGGCATTCTTCGTTCGGTTCTGAATATAAAATCTTAATGTTAAGATAGCGTATCATGCTTCGTTTGTTTTCACGGGGTTCTTAAAGTTCGAACTTTTAGTGCGTAACTAAATCTTACTTTTCGATATCTGTTAATTAATTAATTTTGCAAATTAGTTTAAAGAACAATTTTTACTAGTGTTATTTCGTAACCGTTTTTTTATTTAAAAGTATTTTTAAACATTTATTCATTAACGTACTTTCACGAAAAAACATTTGACAACGTTTACCCATCTGATACTACTAATAACCAGTAAAATATTTCGAATATCGGAACACAGAAATGATTGCGGTATCTACAATTACAATAGTATGCGGCTACAGTGTTACCAAATGTATATTTCTTTCAAATGGTTTCTGAACATATACGAAGCATGATATGACATTTTAACAATAAAATTTTTATTCAGAACCGAACGAAAAATGTCGCTGTGTGTAGCTTTTGCGACATTTAATACACACGGTGTATATGTTTATATATATATATATATATATATATATATATATATATATATATATACATACATACATACATATCATATGTTTCGGAACAACAGACTTTTAAATGAATAAGAAACGGAGACAAGAGAGTGAAGGATGGAGAATTGAATTGCGACCTGCACAATTACATAATTTCTTACACACGCATTATAAACGCATGAAATATACAACACACAAATTCGATTTGTTATTATTATTATTATTATTTATACTATAATATGTACAAGATTGATACGAAGTCGAATTTGTTAATAACTGTTAACTTGCAAAAATAAATCTTATGGAATTTGGTTTGGCAATAATTATATCTTATAATAATTACAACTGGTATTTATTTCAGAATTAGTTAAGTCTTTCCAGTTACGTGCATTAAATCGTTGAAGTCGACACAGGGCACTCAAAAATGAGAGAATTAGGTAGTTTCAATACACTCTAACATTTTATGTTATAACAAAATAATTAACGCGAATTTTGGACCATGTTACGTGCCGTAACGCGCAACGTTTTATTACTTTATTTCGTATTATAATTAATTAATATCTTCAATATATTTCGTTTCATTTCCAGCGAATCTCCTGTATAGGTATCGTTATTCGTTATTTAAATATATGTTCAATTTCTTCAAGCTTTTTTTTCTTGTCTTTCCTTGACTTTTAGTGCTTGCTTTGTTTTTTTCGTTGATAAGAAAAGTGGACTCGCTCTCGACACTTGGTCGTTAGCTATTGAGCTCTGAAAACGTAGTTGCGTTCTTTACCCAACACGGATATCAATCGATGTAAGCCGTATTGTTATCCTTGTAATTACGGCCCCGTAGGAAGAATTAAACAGGTAACTCGTTAAACAATCATTGTTCTATTTAATCGCCATCGAACGTATAACTAGGTATGTATGGGCCTTTTCTGTAATAACATTCTTTTGCTTACTCTCGTTGAATTCCTTATGTAGATGGTGTTTCCAACGGGCTAAACAAAACCAAAAAAACCACGTACATCACCTCTTCCGCTAGTGACGATTTTCTTTCCTGAAGGGAAAAGGATCGCCGAACGCAGTTGGACTCATCAGATAAGCTTGTTACACTAATTATATTTGTTAATAATTAATTATCATTCGTAAATTTCCTATTTCGTTACATTTAAAAATTATAGTCATTATTCATTAGTGAAATAGTCACAGGGAGAAATCGCATTTAGCGAATAATATTTTTGGATAGGTTTGATCGATAAATATCCCTACGGGGCCGTAATCACAAGGAAAACAATACGGCTACATCGATCGATATCCGCGTTAGGTAAAACGACGTAACTTCGTTCAAAGATGATAGCGAACGACACCAAGTCTCAAGAGCGAATCCACTTTTCTTATCAACGAAAAAACAAAGCGAGCACTAAAAGTCAAGGAAAAAAAAAAGAAAAAAAAGCTTAAAGAAATTGAATATATATTTAAATAACGAATAACGATACCTATACAGGTAGATTCGCTGGAAATGAAACGAAATATATCGAAGATATTAATTAATTATAATACGAAATAAAGTAATAAAACGTTGCGCGTTACGGACACGTAACAACCAATATAATACAATCAAATTATATTATTTAATACATCTATGTATGGAGAAGTTATATTCTAAATATAACCGATGTCAGTTTCAATTTTATGGCATATCTTCAGACGAGGCACACCATAATTAACAACATCAGGGACAATAACCTAAAAGTCTCAAATTACTAACATACATGCTTTGTTATTACTACATTTAGAATATATTATGTTGCCTAACCTTCACAACGTTGTCAGAGTGTTATTATACAAGGGACACGCTATATATTTTGAGATGCCACGGAACTAGAGACGTTAGAGCTGGCAACACTGCATTTCCAAATAGCACCATCCTTAAGTAGTAAACTCTGTCAGTTGAGTCGCTGCTGTCATAGAGCAAACGTGTTAGATACGATTTGTAATCGAAACATGGACTTGTCAAGAGAACACGTACGCGCAATGATCTACTACGATGTTAAGGTCGGTTTAAGTGAACAACAAAGTCTTGAACAATTGCAACTCGCATTTGGTGATGAAAGTCATTAACGTGCAACTGTATTTCGCTTGTACAGCGCATTTAAGAGAGGACGGATATCGCTTGGCGATGAGGAACGTGCTGGTAGGCCCTGTTCTTCAGTTACCGCTGGAAACATTGAGAGAGTGAGACGTATGATCGACGAAGATCCAACATACACATATCAAGCAATTCTTGGGGGCAACTCTTGGTGTTGGATCCGCAAGAGTAAATTCAATTTTACATATTCATCTTCGGATGAAAAAAATTGTTACTTGTTGGGTGCCACAGACGCTTAACGATTTCCAAAAAGCAAAGCGAGTAAGAATCGTTCGGGAAACGTTAGAAATGTTAAATAATGGTGGACGTCGCATTCTATCAAAAATAGTAACAGGTGATGAAACTTACATTTTACGATATTCCCAGTCGCTAGGAGAGCCATGTGTGGATCGACGAAGATGCTCCAACATCGACAATGGCCAAAAAGCAAAGGGCCGTCAAGAAAGTTATGTACGCAATTTTCCTCCGTAGTACCGGATTAGTAAAAGCAATCAAGCTGAAAATCAATGTACAGACAGCAAACTGGTACACCGCAAAATGTTTACTTGCAGTTCTTGAGTTAGTTAACATTCGCGGGTTAATGTTGCATCACGACAATGTATCGTCACACAGTGCACAGCAGACAGTTGAATTTTTACGTGAAAATAAGGTAAAAGTCATTGAATATCCACTCTATTCGTCTGATTTGGCCATGTCGACTTCTGGTGGTCGACGTTTCACGACGTAGGATGAGATAGATAAAGCAATTCATCTATTTTTTTAGAGCATTCCAAAACATGACTGGCTTCAAGCTTTTACATTGTGGAAACTTCGGTTACAAAAGTGCATTGATGCAGGTGATTATTTTGAACATAAATAAAATCATTTCCGTAAGAAGACTTGTAGTTTTCTTGCATCTCAAAATATATAGGGTATGTCACAACTGTCATTTTTCATATTGCTTTTTTTCTATCATTTAAATTTATCAATCAAAACCTATAAAGCATTCAAGGGAAAAATATAAACAAAACTCGGCAACGCTGTGTAATCCAATTATGACGTGCCTCGTCTGTAATCGTAGACTATACAAAACTTATTAAGTTAACACTGTAGAACACACATTTTGCAAAATGGAAATCTTTAGGTGGCTCTGATGTATTTCAGCACTCTAAAAACGAATTTAAAAACAGAAATTGCCTATCACCCACGGCTTTTAGCGACAAGTATTTATATTTTGTTTATATTTGCTGACACATTACAGCACTTTGTGTAATATATCAGCAGTGACGAACGTACTGTGTTAAGACAAATTTATTCCTGTGTATTACATGCAAGAGGTACTCAAATCAGATATTGTAGATTAGTAGGTATTTACCGGCATTTGAAGTTACTGCACTTCCTATGTCGTGCTGCGAAACGTCATTACTAACGTGTTTGTGTCCATTTTCTATCTCCCTATATGGGTATTTCTCTTGGTATTGAAGATACCGGATCGGTTAAATTAGCAAAGTTGCTCAGAATTTTGATGAGTATTTATGGCATTTTCAAATTTGTCATATGTTGTCAACTTTTTTAGATATTTAAGGAAAATTGAAATTTGAAGGCGAAACCGTAAACGGTGAATATTACGCAAATCTTCTAGATCGTTTGAAGACGGCTATCGTTGAAAAGCGTCCAGGAATTACTAAGAAAAAAGTGTACTTTCACCATGAAAACGCACCTGTTCATTGCAGTACGATTGGTGAAAAAAATGAAAAATTAAGGTTCAAATTAGTACCGCATCCCACATATCGCACTCCGGCAAGAAAAGTAACATAAGACAAAACCCTCACCTATATTTACCTGATAACATCTTACGTTCGACGAGAGAAGAGCTACAGATTTATGTCACTATTCTATACAATATAATAGAATTTACCGCCATAAAAACTTGCTAAATAGTAAAATACACTGTGACCAACAATAATTGACACGTCTGAAGTTGCAGCTTTATTAACGCGATATCAAATATATATTCCATATATCAATACAGTAATACCCCGCTTTACGCGACCTCGTTATGCGCGGTTTCGCTTTAACGCGAATTTCAAATTTCGCGGTAAAATGCCTCGTATTACGCGAATTGCTTACTTAAGAATATGTATGTGTGTACAGAATATAGTCATTGACTTCTCTTTGGTCGCGGGAATGCCCGCTTTCTCTGACCATTTTGATTGAAGAATTGGGGATTCCCCATCCTACGATTTTGTTCTATGGGGATTCCCTCGTTTGTTTCGCTTGTTCCATATGTTTATTTCGGCTGGCTGTCGTGTCTTAACGTTTGGTGAAGATACATACATAATTTAACGCTACGTTAAAAATGCCGCCTATGGAGAAAAAAGAGCGTAAAAGCGTAACTTTGGAATTGAAGATGACGGTGTTAAGAAGAATGGAAAATGGAGGCAAAGCAACAATTGTTGGCCAGAGATTTTGGACTCTCAGAATCGACTGTGAGAACGATTTTTAAAAATCGGGAAAAAAATTAACTTTCCAGCGAAAGTTCAACACCTATAAGTGCAACAAAACTTTCTCGTTCGAGATCCTCTATTCTAGAATGAATGGAAAAGTTGCTGGCAGTCTGGATCGAAGATTTAAACAAGAACACACCACTGAGTCAAGATCACATATGCACAAAAGCAAAATCTTTGTATGAGATGCTAAAGACAGAAGGTGAAGGGAGTTCCACTCTGACTTTTGCTGACTTCATCGGTTCAAGCAGCCTTCCAATTTTCACAATATCCACATAACAGGTGAGGCCGCCAGCGCGGACACTCAAGCTGCAGCTGAGTTTCCAGACAAGTTTGAAGAGTTCGTAGCACGAGCAAAAATTCCTGTTTGTCAACGTCAAGCCAACGGTTTCAAAGCTGCGAAATATCGACTAACACTTTTGCTGGGTGATAATGCCACTGGTGATTTCAAACTGAAACCTTTACTGGTGTACCATTCAGAAACACCTGTGCAATGCGAGGTACAGACAAGCCTACCAGTCGTGTGGCGGTCCAACAGAAAAGCTTGGGTTATACGGGAAGTTTTTCAAGATTGGTATTCTAATAGTTTTTGTGCGTTAGTCAAATCCTACTGTGACAGAAATGGGCTTGAACGTAAAGTTATATTACTCTTAGACAATGCCCCAGAACATCCAACCTCACTTGATACGCCGAGACTTAAAAGTGTACGTGAAGTTCCTTCCACCAAACACTACGTCAATATTACAACCTATGGACCAGGTATCAATAGCAAACTTCAAAGCTTATTACCATCGCCGCACTTTTAGCCAACTAATTCATAAAACTGACGGGGAAGGAAGACAGTCTATGCGAGAGTGGTGGAAGTCATACATCATGAAGGCTATTCACAACATAGATGAGGCTTGGAACGAAGTTAAAAAGAGTTGTATGAACGGGGTGTGGCGTAATCTTTGGCCAGATGTAGTGGAAGCGCCTAGAAGAATTGTCCAGATGCAGAGACATTGCTGCAATAATTGAAGGGTCTGAACTTGAAGATGTCGCGGTATAGAAAATCTCGAACAACTTGTAGCAACGCACGATGAACCTCTCAGCAATGAAGATCTGATCGAGTTACAGAATAATCCAATCAGCGATGAGGAAGAACAAGTAGAAGAGAAAGTTTTATCTTCAAGCGGAATACAAAATGCTCTTTCAAAAATTTATTCAGGTTTGGACATATTGCAGAGCATAGACAGTGATGATGACTGTGTTTTGACTGTGTGTCAAACAATTAAAAACAGCGTTGGGTGTTATGAACGTATTTTACAAGAACGTAAAAGAAACGCTAGCCAAAAGACAATAGATGTATTTTTCCGTAAAAAAAAATGTAATACTGCATAAAGTGTTCTTAGAATTAAAGTGATTGATTCAAATGATTTGTATTTTTTTGTATTAACTTTTGACTATGTTTAATCGTAAACCCCTATATACGCGAATTTCACTTAACGCGATTTTTTGCGGAACTTATTTCCTTCATATGTCAGAAAGCGGTAAAATTGTCAACTTTCAATACATATGTTTTTATCCATATACGTAGGGGAAAGGGTGGTACATTCGGCCGTGGGGTACAATCGTCCAAATGCATTTTATTCGTTCATTTTCGAATATACCGCTGAGATTGTGTTGCCCGAAGTCGGTACTAGTCGTTCTTGATCGTTGGTGAATGTTTGTGCATTTAAACTGCTGTCCGTTATTTTATTAACAAAAAAATTGAAATTTTCGCTGTTGAAGGTAAGTTTTTTTGCAACTTTCAAAATATAGAAATAGCTATCATTTAGTGTTTCTAAATCTTGTAAATATTCATGAACGTTATATTTTTATTGGTAAATTTGTGTGTGTTGTCAAACTTAACCTAACTGTTTTAGTCTTTTCACAATTAATTTAAAAGGACAGAAATACCTGTTGGGGTACTTTCGTCTAAGACCGGTGGGGTACATTCGGCCTGGACGATTCTACCTCCCTTTTACAATAGTATTTGATTTAATTTTACATGATCTTATTGTTTTATGTGTAGATGCCGCGAAATTATATTAAAAAGTCAAACAGGGCGAATATTGACGAAAAAAATATGAACAATGCAATCAGAGAAGGTCTTTCCAGGAGACTTAGTGTTCACGAAGCTTCAAGAGTCTATGGCATAAAAAGAACAACCTTGCAGTCCCGTATTAAAACTATGCTGAAAAAACAAAATGTGGAAGACATTTTAAGAGATCTCGATAAAGATTCAGGAAATGAGAGCGAGAGTGAGGTACAAAAATTCTCTAGCAAGTACACTGTGAAACAAGTTTTTACATTAAGCCAGGAAAAGGAATTAGTTGAATACATTAAAAAATCGTCCAATTTGAACTATGGTTTGTCATACAAACAAGTTCAGCGTGTAGCATATGATTTTGCAAAGAATTTGCCGAACTGAAGGAAATGGCAGGTAAGTTACTTTACATGCAAATTTGTTTTGCATTATTTATTGAGAGAAATGTTACATTCTAGGAATAGAGTGGCTTTATGGCTAGAAATAAGCAATTGTCATTGAGGAAGCCTGAAAGTACTAGCCTTTATCGAACCATGGCCTTCAACAGGGCCAGAGTATAACACATTTGTATTCCCCATAGTTGAAGATGTTTGTAATGTAAATAGAGGTGACATTGTAGCATTTCTATCAAGAGCTGATAAAAATTCTACTGTTGGAACTTCCTCTTTATTCAACTTTAATTACAATTTTGAAGAAGTAAATGTTCGGTAAAAATGAATATGCTATGTATCTACCGTGATATAATAAAGTTTCTAGGACGAAGATGGCTTTGTAATATAAATTGTATGTCTGAACTTAAATTAGGAACTATAACTCTGTTTTGTAAATTATTTTGACAGTGACATTATCTGTCATACATTAATGTGCTAGAATTGCTGAAAGCAAGTTTGAACGTCGAGTTTGAAACATAGCACATTCGAGTAAATTCAAATATGGTTTACAATATAGTGCAAAAAGCGTACATGATTGAAGCCTATTTTCGGAGTGGAGTGCGAATTGATGGAATTTGGGTGTACAGTCAACGTGCATGTTTGGATGATTTTAGAGAGCACTTTCCAGAGTTAGCTGTAATTCCCAAAGATTTTTATAATTGCCTTTCCAATTGTGTTGGTGTGTTTCGTGAGACTGGTTCTGTGGGTCATAAATCACGTACTGGTAGACCAACTGTTCGTTCGGAACAAGTTATAAATGATGTTCGTCAACGTATGGTAAATGAACCCACAAAACCTTTGAAACGCCTTTCTCAAGAGATTGGACTTTCTTATGGAACATGTCAGAAAATTGTAAAGAAAAACTTACACATGCATCCGTATAAGATGCAATCACATCAGGCTATTTTGCCGGTAGACTACCCTAGACGTCGTGCGTACTGCCAGTGGTTTGCAAATAACTTAATAGAAGATGATGACCTGCTAAATTTGTCATTTTTCTCTGATGAAGCATGGTTTCATCTTGGTTTCATATGTCAATTCCCAAAATACTCGAATGTGGAGTAGTGAAAATCCTCATATTTTTATTGAATCGTTTCTCCATAATGCGAAACTTGGTGTTTGGCTAGCAGTTTCTCGCCGCAGAGTTGTTGGCCCTATTTTTTTTAATTTCACAATTAATGCTGAGAGGTATAGAAACATTCTGAATGAATTTATTGAACAGTTGCATGATGATGAATTGCAATATGGATACTTTCAACAAGATGGTGCAACGGCACACACAACACGAGAAAATATTGCTTTTCTTCGTGAGTTTTTTGACGATCGGATCATAAGTTTACATACGGAAGTTGAGTTTCCACCACGATCACCTTGTTTGACAATTATGGACTTTTTCGTGTTTCCTCACCTAAAGAATAGAATATTTCCAACTCCTGTTGCTAATTTGCAAGATATGCAACAAAGAATTATTGACGAATGTGCATTAATAACGCCCGCAATGCTGCAAAATTTCAACATTTGCTTTAATTTTGCCTTTTTTTATTAATAAAATTTTGAATACAAGCTGAGCTTGTTGTTTTATTGTATCTTTATTAAATCAAGTGACATATTTATTGATGTCACGATGACACTATCAAAATAATTTTCAAAAATTAAGGTTAAGTTACCAGTATGATAATATGGATAAAGTTCAGACATATATTTTCTATTTCAATGCCATCTTGGACCCAGAAACTTTATGATATCGCGGTATAACGTGTAGAATTGTTTTCTATGTTAATAATAAAGATTTATATGTTCCTACACATGTTTCAAATTTATTTTTCTACAAGACTAATGTACCCCACTCCTATGACGAATGTACCTCACCGGTGAGGTAGATTCCTCCATTTAAACATAAAAAAAAGCAAATTATCTGAGTTATAGTACAGTCTCAAAATACACAAAAATTCAAGGCGTTGTCTTAACGTGTGTGTGTAACAACATGCCTCAGTAGTAAGAGTCAAAATCCAATATTAATGAAATTACATAATTAAATGTCCTAAGTGGCCGAATCTACCACCCTTTCCCCTACGTGTTTCTCTTATTAATAATTTGCTTTTTAGTATTCTACATATTAAAACCTTTCTTTCTAAAGACATAGTCGTGCCTACTCGGAAAAAATTGGTTTGTGAAATAATTTAAAATTAATGCGCGTAAAAATAAATGATAAATACGTGTTACTTTCAGGTTAGAGTGTTCACCGACGAACATAATAGGTTTATTTTAGAAGCCTATTTCCGTACTGCAGAAAGAGACGAAGATTATGTTTGGAAGTATTCATTTATGTCTTGCTTTAACCAGTTTGAAGAAATTTTTCCTAATGAAGAAATTTCAAAAGATACGTTTCGTCAACATGCACGTCGTGTTGTAGATCGTTTTCGTGATACAGGCAGTGTATGTAAAGGGAAATCATCTGGAAGACCTAAACAGAAGACGTTGTAGAGGATCTACGCCGAAGAGTAGAGCACAGTCCAAAAATATCATTACGAAAATCATCATTACAGACAGGTATTGCTTCTATTGCATATTTAACAGTTACTTATTATCATGTCATTTTACAGAAATTCCTTCCGGTTCATGTTGCACTGTTTTAAAGAAAGTGTTACATATGACACCATATAAAATGAGAGCAGTCCAAGAGCTTTTGCCGTTGGATTTGGAGAAGCGTGTAAATTACTGTCAGTGGTTTAATGCTACTCTAAATTATGATGATATATAGCAAACGCCAATTAAGTTGGCGCGAGGAGGGGGTGCGCAGAAGCCGTATTTAATAACGTCCACCCCCACTACTCAAGTAATTGTCAGAATACATTTGTCATTGACGTTTGACAGAACATATTTTGTAATGTCTTTGCTAGGGGATCATACACGCTCAAAGGTTAGAATTATCTGACATTTGATGTAAAACGAAATACAAATCTCCCCACTACTTCTAATCCTGCGCGAACTTACCCCTTCTCGCGCCAACTTAATTGGCGTTTGCTATACTTGATGTAACCTTCTTTAGTGATGAGGCGTGATCTCATTTAAGTGGCTTTGTCAATTCACAAAATTACAGGGGTGTGGTCTTCCGAAGACCCTCATGTATTTCATGAAACACCACTGCATCCATTAAAAGTTGGGGTATGGATTGCAATGTCGAGAAGAAGAATAATTGTTCCAATTTTCTTTTACGACAATATAAATGCACAAGATTACATAGAGCGACTATTGCAACCGTTTTTGTTAATGAATTATATGATGATGAACTGCAGGCGGGTTATTTTCAGCAAGATAATGCAACGGCACACACAGCTGCTGTTACAATGGAATTCTTGCAACAGTTTTATGATAACCATTTAATAAACATAAATAATTGGCCTCTGAGGTCTCCCGATCTAACACCAATTGACTATTTTGTTTGGTGGTTTAAAAAATAAGGTATTTAAAAATCGCATTCATACAATAGAAGTTGTGACGAATGAAGTAAATGTCACCACACCAGAAATTCTTAGAAAAGTTTTCAATAATATGAAATCTCGCATTAATTTATGTGTACAAACACTTTGAACATATGTTGTAAATATTGTTTATAATATTGTATGTTTTATATTTAATAAATGTGTATCTTGTTTATTATTCCACTCCAGTGTTTATCTAATCTTCTTTGATTAGCTCCATAATTAACTAATTTGTTGTTAATACAAAATAATTGTCATTAATTTCAGTCCTTTCTCAAATATCAATTGTGATTATTGTAAACTCAAGTTTTTACTTTACGCCAATGAATGCAGTGACGGTCCACAATATTTATTATGCGGCAATGACCCTTTTCGAATAGAACGGCACATATCAATCATTTTTGCTCACACTGTACTATTTCATATAAGTTTTATAGAATTCTAGTTTATTTTTGTCAAATGCTGCATTTTTGAGTTATGTCGCTATTCTTGCTGGGCTGCGATGTTCGCCAAACCTAGCACCATCTGACTTTGATGTATTCCCTAAATTAAAAGATTTTTCCGGAGGCAAAAAATTGTGCACAAATTAACCCATTTATTCCCATAGCTGCGTTAACGCAACACACAAAAAAAAATTTTTCGTACTAGAAAGTAATAATTATGGATGTACTGTCAGTAGCATTGCGTTAATAAATATTTAAACAACATTTAATAAACATTTTGGGAACGTGTAATCGCATTTTTAATTTTGAATAAAAATAAAACAAAATTATGGAATTTTCAAGAAAAAAAACTTGTGTATCTAAGTTTAAATTAAATAACATACAGTTTACTTTTTCATTTATCATTAAGAGGTTTCATATAAAAGATACTTCACGTAACATTATTTTGGAAAAAAATCAATCCCTTTTTTTCCGGAAATATTTCTCAAACGGATTTGAAACATAGCGTTGCGAAAAAGCAACATTGGGACAATGTAATTGTAATCATGAGTAATATTCCTGTCTGAACATGCTTTTTCACGTCTGGGGGAAGTTTATTGGGTATCCGTGGTGTTGTATGACGCGAGTTTATTCAGTTCATTTACGCTGTGGGATAGAGAAGTTAGAGTTCATAAAAGTGTTATCTTGAGGATTACAGAAATATTATAGAATGGTAAGTACAACAATTTCTGAAGTATGTGTTGGTCGTTGATGTTGATAATAAAATTATTTTAGAGTCCCGTGAATATTGCGATGATGCTACCAGACCGTTGACTTTGAAAGAACTTGAGGCAATTGTTGAAGATCTTGATCTGAATGAGGAAATTGATGTTTGTTATATACCACCCGACGTCGATGATATAACGGACGAGGACATTGATGATAATGTTATAGGTGGAGTAGAAAATTTGCATGTAGATATAGCGGAAACTTTTGAGATAGTGTGTCCGATTAACGAAATTGAGATAGAGGATGGTATACATCATGAGAGAGCTTTATCTACACCAAGCAAAACGGCAAGAATTGAAGACACTATTTGATGTATAACGCCCGTTGACTACGAGGAAGATGCTACGTCAAATGAGGAAGGAAATGTACAGAATATTGTTGAGGCGCTACATGGAAAGTCTGCGCTTGATGTCTTTATGCAAATGTTTGATAAAAATGTTGGCCAGCCTATTATTTCAAACTCCAAAAAATATGCGAGAGATAATAACCATACTCAATTCGCCTTAGATCAAAATGATCTAGAAATTTTTTTGGGAATATTGATTTTGAGTGGGTATCACACTCTTCCACAGGTAAAACTTTACTGGTCATCTGATGAAGATAAAGGTGTTCAATTTGTGAAAAATGCGATGTCTCGAAACATATTTCTCGACATAAAGCAGAACATTCATCTTGCAGATAACAATCAATTAGACAAGGTAGACAAATTTGCGAAAGTAAGACCGCTGGTTGATCTCTTGAACAGCAATTTCTTGAAGTATGGTGTTTTTAGACATCACTTATCAATTGATGAGCAAATGGCCTTACTTCGGCCGCCATTCAGCAAAATTCAGCGAAAATGTTTTTGAAAGGGAAGCCGGTACGTTTCGGGTTCAAGATGTGGTGTCTGGCATCTAGCGATGGGTATTTATATCAATTTATACCTTATGCTGGAAAAACTGGTCAAAATGCCAAAAGAGAATTTGGTTTAGGTGAAACAGTGGTCATCAATCTTTTGAACGTATTAGAAAATAAGTCGACTCATAAGGTATACTTTGATAACTTTTTTACGAGCTACAAGCTATTAGTTCATCTGAAACGTCAAGGATACTTTGCTACTGGAACTGTACGTGAGAACAGAATGCTGAAATGCCCTTTAGAGACTTGTAAGTCTATAGGAAAAAAACCTCGTGGTACAATGGATTCTCGTTAGGATGACGTAAATGAAATAAGCGTGGTCCGTTGGAATGACAATTCTGTGGTTACAGTAGCAACCAATTGTGAGTTTGCACTGCCTAATGTGTTTGTGAAGCGGTATAATCGTAGCGAAAAAAAGACATCTCTATACCACAATCAAATATGATTGCAAAATATAACAAATATGTGGGAAGCGTTGATCTACACGATAACGCAGTTGCCAAATTACCGAATAAATATTCGTGGAAAAAAATGATGGTGGCCGTTATTTATAAATGTTAGATTCTACTGTGGTGAATGCTTGGAAACTGCACAGACTTGTATACACAGAGAAACCCATTTCGCAGCTGGATTTCAGGTCTGAACTTGTACAAAGCCTCATTAGTGCTAACAAATGTAAAACACAATCTGTTCGAGGACGTGGTTCCAGTGCGTCTCTATCATCCAGTGCACGTTTAGATAATGTGGGTCACCTAATTGAAAGAAATCGTGAAAATTGGAGGAGACGTTGTAGAGTATGCAAAAGTACAACCGTATTTATGTGTAATAAATGTGGAGTTCCATTACATTCACATTGCTTCAAAGACTACCATAATTAATAATTGTAATATTTTTTGTGCATATAGTCCCATTGTTAACGCAACGCAAAAAAAATATAAGAATCAATGGTTTGTCTTATGTCTTATGTTTATAAATACCTAAATAAAAGTTTATTCATTAAAGAATTTGCGTATTCCTTTATTTGTCTAATAGTGGTCCTAAATGGGTTAAGAGCTAACTTCAACAGTGGACAATTATTTCACAGGGTTACAAGAAAATCACTTTCGAGCCGGAATAAAGATGCTTGAACATAGATGGGGATTTTGTAGAAAAAAAAGTTTATTTAAATTATTGCTTTGTTTCTGTACGATCACGCGAATTAATCAACCCATTCTCGTATTACGCGAATATTACAAAATACACCCTTGCGCATTTACGGTCCAGGGTACCTGATTTTTATTTACATTATCGTTAGCTTATCGCACTCTGACACTAGGGGATGCTATAAAGCAGCGATGCACATATCGCGGGCCGCATGCGGCCCACTGTTGATATTTATGCGGCCCGCCAAAGTATTTTAAAAATTGTTCGAAAAACTACAAAAGTAGGTAAAAATCCATTCAAATCAATATTTCTTGACTTTTTATTTTGTTCTAACTTTTGTAATTGTTAGTAAGATATGTATCTTTAAGTACCTACTACTTTCTTGTTCAGGTTTACTACGTAGGACATGTATGCTCCTCGTCGTTCCAAGCATATTGTTACGAGACTAGAAATCTGTCGAACCAACTAGATTACTCGAAGATTCGCGAAACACGTCGGTATTATCCGCGAACAATGTGATAGGTTCTCGATGTTAGGTAACTCGTATAAATACAACGCATCGTCCGCTATCGGGGCAGTTAAGTTTTAACTACGGACAAGCGAACGTTATATTGTTTGAATTGTAATCTGTGAAGAATAAATATTTCGTCGTTCGAACTTGGCATCTACCTACGTAACAATATAATATCAATTTTGATATGGATAAACCAGGCCACAGTAAAAAACGTAGTCGTAAGGTTGAAGATGAAAATCGACAGTTTCAAAATATTTGGACCGAAAAATACTTTTTTATTTCATCGCATAACAAAAGTGTCTGTTTAATATGCAAGAGTAGTGTTTCTATTCCGAAGGAATATAAAGTGAAAAGGCATTATGAAACCCAGCATCATACTTTTTATCAAATTAACCGGCGAAAATCGAACGCAAAAAATTTCCACTTTACAAAGGGAACTAATAGGCCAGCAAGCTATGTTTACAAAACCAAATCAAGATGCTGAAACAGCTACTGAAGTTAGCTTTGAAATATCTCGAATAATAGCGAAAACTTGCCGGCCTTTTAAAGATGGTGAGTTTGTTAAGCAGTGTTTAGATATCGCCGCAAAAAAATGTGTCCGAAAGATGCAAAGAGGTTTTGAGAAAATTCAACTAAATCGGATCACTGTTACTTACCATATTAGCAGCTAATATAGAAGAGCAATTAGCTATGAAATCTAAAAGTTTTGAGTATTTTTCTATAGCACTCGACGAATCTACAGATATAAGTTCCACTACTCAACTCTTAATATTTTTAAGAGGTGTAACACAAAATTTTGAAGTGAGTGAAGAACTGATTGGTATGAGTTCTTTGACAGGTCAAACCAAGGGGAGTGACATGCTCAAAGCTCTTCTGGAAAAATGTTCTATAATGGATTTGGATTTAACGAAATTATCTGGAATTACAACTGACGGAACACCTTCAATGGTTGGAAGTAAATCTGGGATAATAATTATGTTAAAAGAGTATTTACAAACTAAAAACATAGATACCAAGGAATTAATGCAGTTTCATTGCATTATACATCAAGAGGCCCTGTTCAAAATTATTGGGATTTAAAAATGTAATGAAAGTTGTAGTACCTACTGTAAACTTTATAAAATCACAAGGTCTCAATCACCGATAATTCACACAATTTCTCGAGGGTATTGAAAGCGAATATGGTGATCTCCTGTTTTAAACTGAAATAAGGTGGCTAAGTCGTGGGTTGTCACTAGACCGGTTTCTTAACTTGATTGAAGAAATCAAAATATTTCTGGTGGAAAAGAAAAAGGACGTTTCCGAACTCGACAACCCTGATTGGCTGTGTGACTTAGCGTTTCTTGTAGACATCACAAATCACATGAATGTCTTAAATACACGACTCCAAGGCAAAAATCAATTGATTTCGCAGTTATACTCTCATGTTTCGTCCTTTCAATGCAAATTGAGTCTTTTCAGGACACAAATCAATTCAGCCAATTACAGCCATTTTCCGAACTACTAAAAATTATAGAGAAATTCAATAAAACTGATGTCAATTTCGCTTATGTTGAAAAAATTGATATTTTAATACAAGCTTTTCATGATCGTTTTGTAGACTTCAAAAAAGTTAAACCTCTATTAGACATTTTCAGCAATCCTTTCAACATTTCACCTGAAAATGCACCAGAATAAATACAGCTGGAATTGATAGACATGCAAAATGATGATAATTTACGAAACAAGTTTATAATGAAGGTAATTTACTCAACTTTTACCGTTGCGTTGACAAAACCGCTTATAAAGAGTTGCGAATAAATGCATTGAAATGCGCAAGCTTATTTGGATCGACGTATATTTGTGAGCAAACGTTTTCAGTGATGAAACTTAACAAAACAAAAAATCGAAACCGTCTGGCAAATGAAAATCTGGAAGCAATTTTACGTGTGGCGACAAGTAATGTGGAGCCAAACATAAACAAAATTGTTAGGTCAATGCAATGTCATGCATCAAAATAATAAAACATGAAATATTACATTGTAATGATTAGATTACATTACGATTACATAATTACAACAAACATTTTTGAATGTTCTTTTATTTTTATCATTTGTAGTAATTCATACTATTTAAAAATAAAAATATTTGTGTTAATAAGTATTCTTTGTAGTGGCCCGTCCTTGGCTTATAATTTTCCCGAGTGGCCCCTAACCCCTATAAGTCTGTGCATCCCTGCTATAAAGGTATAGCAATCGCCAATTAAGTTGGCGCGAGGAGGGGGTGCGCAGAAGCCGTTCTTAAAAACGTCCACCCCCACTACTCAAGTAATTGTCAGAATACATTTGTCATTGACGTTTGACGGAACATAATGTCTTTGCTAGGGGATCATAAGTGATACACGCTCAGAGGTTAGAATTATCTGACATTTGATGTAAAACCAAATATAAATCTCCCCACTACTTCTAATCCTGCGCGAACTTACCCCTCCTCGCGCCAACTTAATTGGCGTTTGCTATACATAGTTTCTATTTAGTCAAGTTGAAACGAAGTATAATAAACGATATTTACTCACGTGTTCAGCACTTCGGTACTTATATGTAATTCGTATGATATGTAACTCGTAAAACTAACTAACATCATTTCTGAGTACCCTGAAATAATTTCACTTAATCCAATAACGAAACAGTTATTATCGTTCAAAGACCTAAAGAACAAATTAAACACGTTTAAGAAAGATAAATAAATTTATATTTTTCAAGATCACTAAACGTTAAAAAGTACAATATATACAAGGTAGTATACAAACATTACTGCGTTTACGGACACTGACGTGGATCTAATGTTCGGTCGACGCAGTAAGGCGTAAAAACAGTCACAAGAAAAGCTTTTTTGTTTTTGTTTTAGACGAATTTTTAAACAACAAACATTGGCGTTCCATTACAGAATCATGCCAAGTAGCTGTATGTATCTTTTTGACCTTCAGTTCTTTCTAAATATTCCTTTTCTATTAAAATATCTATACATTTCTGAAATTAGAAAAAATTAAACGTTAAACGGAATAACTTAGTGGTGTTGTAATGTTATATTAACCTTTATGATGTGTACTTTTGGTTTAAATCTAGTGGATAATTGATTCAATACTTCTGCTACCAGTTGTTGGTGTTTCAGTACCTTCCTCATTTTCATAATTCTTACTATGGCCGCCTGAATTAATAATTTCCGGTCCTCCTCGATATGCTTGTGCGTTGTCTCTTGTTCTAATTTTAATTCTGTTTTCATTGGTATATTTATGTTTACGCGAAGCTTTTTACTAAAATAAAATTTTAAGAATAATAAGATAATACAAATTTAGAATGCGGTGCTTCCCCGAAAATAAGACCCGGCCCTATATTACGTTTTGCTGCAAAAGACGCACTAGGGTTTATTTGGGAGGAAAGTCTTATTTCACAAGCACAATAATTAATATTTGTTTAAGTTCAAGAACTAAAGGGCAACAACAACATTCTACACATCGAATGAAACGTCCGTGAAATTCGCCACAAACGGGGGAAATCCCAACCCGAATAAATCGGGTAAATGTACAGGTTCATTTGGATATAACAAGTGTTCATTTGAAAAGTCAATCTAGTAGCATGTGATTTACTGAGAACATTTTGAAGTATGTCGTAAATTCAAATTTACTACTTAACCTACGAAGTCGTATATTTTGACAGTTTCATACATACAAATAAATAACAAATAATAGGTATTTATTGAAAACTATAACAAATGTTGAAAATGTTGTCCTTCAAGATCAATGCACTTTAAAATCCCCCGTTCAAAATTTCTGATGATATTCTGCAACATTACTGGATTGTTATTAATTTCCATGCATTTCTGTTCGATTCTCTGTAGCATATCATTCAAATTCAATATAGGTGTTCGAAATATGTTATTTTTTAGATAAGGCCACAAAAAGAAGTCGCAAGGTGTTAAATCGCATGAACGTGCAAGCCAGGCAATTTCAGTATTTCGACTAATTATACGCTCACCAAAAAATTCTCTTAAATAATCCAAAGATTCTGCAGTACAGTGACAAGGTGCTCCGTCTTGTTGAAATATGCATTTTGAAGTACATCATCATGCAACTGATTGACAAATGGTTGTAAAATTTCCGTACGGTACCTTTGAGCAGTTAACGTTCCCTGAAAAAATATTGGTCGAATGATTCGCCTTTGGCCTATCGCTGCCCAAACACCAATTTTCTCTGGATGTAGCGATTCTTCATTAATTACATGTGGATTTTCACTACTCCAAATTCTTGTAGTTTGTGAATTTAGGTATCCCGTTTTATAAAACCATGCTTCATCAGTAAAGATGACTCTCTGCGAAAGTTCTCCATTATTGTTCATATTTACAAACCAATTACAAAACTGTAGTCTACGTGGCTAATCAATTTCTAACAATTCTTGTACTGCTGTGACACGGTATGGATAAAGTTGCATATCTTTCTTTAATAACTTGTGAGTTGTACCAACAGAAAGGTTTATTTGTTGACTCAAATGTCGAACAGATGTTTGTGGTTCATTTTCCATTATTTCTTCAACACGATTGACAACTTGAGGTGTACATTTCTTAACTGCTCCGCTGCCTGATTTTCTTAAGAGACTACCAGTTTCAGAAAAAAGTTTTAAAGTTCTATCCAAAGTATTCTTAAATTGTATATAATCTATTACAAAATGTGGAAACTCAACTTGAAATTCTACCATGCAATCTTGAACTGAATAAACCCATAAACCATCAATTTTATTATCACTTCGAAAATAAGCCTGGACTAAAAAAATTTTATGTTCTAAAGTGAAAGCCATTTTAAAACTGTGAAGCAATTTATTTAAACCAGAATCGACGCACGATTATTTTGTGTACTAACTGATATTTGTGATTGACCTTATCAAATGTCATTTGGATTTACGTTTACGGAACAACAAACACATACTAATATATTTGCGTCTTATTATAACAAAATTTCAAAGTAACCTAGATTGACTTTTCAAATGAACACACGTTATTTATTTATTATCTATAAAGATAAAAAAAATGAACAAAATTATTTAGCCGAAAAATGTAATATGTCGTCTTCTTCTGGAATATCCTCATGAATTTCCAGACCCCGAATTCCAATGCAATAGCGCTCTCCTCAAACGAGCTCTTCTTGTTCAGGTAGCCCGCTCGTAGGGGATTGGCAACACAGCTATTTGTTATTTTATTCTATGCATTCCTCACGTAAGTAATTACTTCTTGTAGCTTAGGCTTTACAAAGTTTCCTTGCGTCGATTTCTCTCCATTCTATATTTAATGTAGTCTTTGATTTCTATACGCAAATGATCTTTTATATTATATGTATGTATCAGTTTAAAACGTTCTCCGCTGTCATCCAATGCCCAATCTCCAAGTTGTTTTGACAATGTAATAGTTGTGTCAAAAATGGAAATTTTGAATCGTTATCTTCGAGTGGTGATTTTTTACGATTTTCGATACGGTTTGACACCAAAGCAATGTGTGGAAAAGCTTAGTTCGGTATTTGGAAATGAAGCACCATCCAAAACTATGGTTTACAAATGGTTTGCAGAATTCAAGCGTGGAAGACCAACGTTTGGTGACGATCTTCGTGAAGGGCGTCCACCTCTGTTGTTGCGAAAAATATCGATGCTGTGGGCGAAATTATTTTATCAGATCGACCTGTGACATACAGAAAGACAGAGGCGTTCTTAGGCATTGCGGAGAAACAAATACATGCGATTTTGCACGATCATTTACATGTCAGGAAGCTGACCAGTCGTTGGATCCCACAAAATTTAAAAGGCGAGTAAAAACAGGCACGTGTCAAGTGGTGCAAGCCAATGTTACAAAAATATGATTGTGATCGTTCAAATTATGTATATAACATTGTAACAGGTGACGAATCCTGGATATATTCATATGAGCCTCAAACTAAACAGCAATCGACTGTATGGGTGTCTCAAAATGAACCTAAACCAACAAAAGTGGTGCGGTCACGAAGCGCTTCGAAAAGAATGAGTTGTTTCATCGAAAAAACGGGTCATGCTGCAACTGTTGCATTACAGAAAAAACAAGTTAATGCTGACTGGTATACGTCAATTTGTTTGCCGGAAATTATCGATGAAGTGAGAAAAAACAACATAAACCAACGAATCATTGTTCATCATGACAATGCAAGCACTCACACACCATGACAAACTGTCGAGTTTTTGACCAACAGGAACATCGAATTAATGACTCATTGCCCATTTTCGCCAGATTTAGAGCCCAATGATTTCTTCTTATTTCGAAACATCAAAAATAAAATGCGCGGAAAGCGGTTTTCATCGCCTGAAGAATTTAAATCACTGGTTTTGGAGATACCTCGCTAAGAATGGAAAAAGTGTTTTGAAAATTGGTTTCATTGAATGCAAAAGTGTATACATCTCAAAGGGAAGTATTTTGAAAAACAGTAAAGCGATTTACATAGCGTAATTTGTTTTATTTCACAATTTTCCGCGAATTTTAGCAGTGGCCCTCGTATCGTTAAGTTGTATATCTATTAAGCATGGTTTGAGAGCTTCAATCCCAGTTAGCAGCACAGTATTCAACAGGTCTTCACCTTTTGACTTGTTTTATAGAGGTACTGCCTGAATGTCGGAGACCGGTCTTACGTTACGCCCAGATATTTAAGGTGGGGGTTGTGGTTGATCCCATCACCTCTAAATTCAACATTCAGCTCTCTATTGGCTTCATTGTTACACAAACGAAAGGCACATGATTCGGATATCGAAGAGTTTGGTTGTAAGCACCATTTCTTATAATATTCATCTAAAGCTTGCAGATGTTCAGCAAGTTGTAATTCTCCTTCTTAAAAATTCTTGGTTTGTGTCCATAAAGCCAGCTCATCTGCATATAGAAATTTTCCTGATTATGTGGGGAGGAAATCATTGGTGTAAATGTTGAACATTAGAGGATTCAGAACGGAGCCTTGCGGAAGCCCATTTTTCAGTGCTGCTTCGATTGTGCGAATCGGCGATTGCTTACCATATTCTAGATAAGTTTGATTAATTTAGCAAATCGAGTGGTTTTTGAAATTTAAAAATCATTTCATTCTTCCAAACTGTGTCATAAACATTGGAGAGATCGAC
This sequence comes from Melolontha melolontha, assembly GCA_935421215.2. NCBI lineage: Eukaryota > Metazoa > Arthropoda > Insecta > Coleoptera > Scarabaeidae > Melolontha > Melolontha melolontha. The sequence continues at coordinate 5,667,425 of OW285236.1, read as the reverse complement.
AAAAGCAGGGGGTGTTTTCGGGCTTTTCTGAAAACCTATTTCATTAAGTTCGTAGTAAACAACAGACAATAGGTCTATAGCTTGCAGGATCTTCCGGGACTTCCTATGATTTTCGCGTTATTTAGATTTATTTCTTAAAAAGGGTATATAACCCCTTACCACAATCATTAATCGTATCCTAAATACGTATTTCGACAACTAGGTTGTCATCATCAGTAGGTAAAAACCACTAATTAAAAAATTTACCCGTAAAACCAGAAAATTTGTCAGTTAGTAATTCCTTAGAATTTGTTAAATTAATTAAAGATTGTGAACTGGAAACCGGGGAAATTTTAGTTTCATTCGATGTAACGTCTTTATTCCCCTCGGTACCTACTCCAGAGACTATGAAATATTTAGAAAGCTTGCTCCACAAGAATAACATTGAACCTTCAAAAATAAATGAATACATGAGATTGACAACTCTGTGCATAACGCAAAATTGTTTCCAAGTAGGAGAAAAATTTTATGAACAGAAACAAGGCACAACAATGGGTAACTGCCTATCTCCTTTCATAGCCAATTTATTCATGAGTCAATTTGAAGTAGAATTTAAAAGTAACGCTAAATATTTCCCGAGAGTCTGGATTAGGTATGTAGATGACATTCTCGCGATTTTTGATACACGGAAATGCGAATTAGACATGTTCGTTAATCAATTAAATTTGAAATTTCCGACGATTAAATTTACGGTGGAAAAGGAACACAATGGCAGGATACCATTTTTAGATACTTTACTGATTAGGAATAAACATAAAATAGAAATCGATCCGGAAAGAAACCAATGTTAATAGATTCATCACCGCGGATTCAAATCATAGTTATCAACATAAGACAGCTTCCTTTAATTTTTTAGTCAATCGGTTACTAAATTTTCCGTTAACAAAAGAGAGATATGAAACAGAACTGGATTTCATTAAAAATATCGCCACATACAATGGCTTTGACATAGAAATAATCAATAAATTAATTAGAAAAACAAAAATAAAAAATACAATCCACGAATCCACAAGTTTGATATCTCAAAGTAACCAGGAGAAAAAGTACATGCGTTTACCATACCACCCCGTCACGAAAAACATTAATAAAGTTGTGAAAGAAAGAGGTCTCCAGGTTGTCTTTCGGTCCGAAAATACTATCAAAAGTCTCCTAGGGAATCCTAAAGATAGAGTTAATTTTAATTCGAAATCAGGTATATACGAAATTAGTTGCGAGGATTGTAATTTGAAATATATAGGCCAAACAAAACGACCAATAATAACCCGTTTTAAAGAACACATATTAAATACAATAGACCGGAAAAATCTAACATTGCCAACCACGCTTTAAGCACACTACACAATGTGTCGATTACAGGGTTGAAGCTGGTCAAAGGAATTAATAAACACCGCGAACTTGATGCTTATGAAAGTATATCGCGAAAAATAAACAATATTCCATGAATAGCGATAGATCACCGATTCCTTTCAGTTGTCTCTTTTCATTTTTATTACCATAATTGTGTCATCGTCGTTTTAAAATTGAAGTTATTAGGACATGTTGAGTGCCGGTTCCCTTAAGAAAGGAATGTTTGTCGTGCGTTCGTTCGTTATATTTCAACTCGGAGAATAAACATATGTGAATGCCTTTTTCCCTAAGAGGTAAGTGCTTTTTCGATCTTTTCGTAGTTTATATTCGCATGTTAAAATTAGTCTATACGTGGACGCGGTGTAAAGTAGTTGTTGCGTAAGCGGTTTTCTTGCTTTACTGTGCCCCATGTACGACTTTTTAATTAGTGGTTTTTACCTACTGATGATGACAACTTAGTTGTCGAAATACGTATTTAGGATACGATTAATAATTGTGGTAAGGGGTTATATACCTTTTTTTAAGTTTTTACTTAACCACAGTCTCCAAAGAAAGAATCTTCAGAGTTATTTCGCTTATAAAACGTGTATACAAAATATATGCAAAACATGTTATTGTTTACTTTGTGTCTACTTACTTTTTATAACCTAAATATAAGGAAACGATTGAGTCAGCTCGAAGATCCATTTCGTCATCGTCTGAAGTCAGCAACTTCGCCTTGAGCAATATCTGCAGTACTTGTATCATAAAGTCTATTTTGATTTGAGTGTTTTCGGAGAGCTGAGCCACGTTCCAGCTTTCAGCAATATTAAATTGTAATAACACAGCCATTTGAAAAGTACTAGCCTGTAAGGTATATCTGAAAAATGAATTAAGGTTGGCATTACTGTGTTTACCGTACGTAAATGGTATTTTATTTTGAAAGTAGCATAACTTTGAAAATAGTAAATATTACTGGACTTTAATAGTGAAATAGCGAAATACATTAGAACAGGAGTTCTCAAATTGTAGTTCGTGTACCACTGGTGATACACAGAGCTTTCCATGGTGTTACACAAGGCATAAGCAAATGCGAATATCATACTGTAGATGAGATAAGATAAAAGTAACATGACAACATAATTTGAAACATACTTGAGTGGGTAAAACCTCACTACATTTGTATAATGCCAAAGTATTTTTAATAATATAAAAAATATTATTAAAAATGGAGTGTGAAGAACACAATATGTACAAGTTCATTTATGTATTTTTGAATGTATCTTTTCCAAAGACGTAGATACGTATTTCACATTTCTACATGATTCTCAATACGCCCCTGTTGGAGAAGACACATTCAAACAAACATAACTACGTTACTATCTAGCCGAAATTATTCAGACAGAGCGTGAAGGAATATTCAGCGCTGTTTAGATAATAAAAGCCGAAGCAGACGTGTTTTCTATAGTCGGTAATCACAGTATCTATAAAAAACTGTATTCTCGTAACGTAACGTAGTTATGTTTGTTTGAATGTGTCTTCTCCAACAGGGGCGTATTGAGAATCATGTAGAAATGTGAAATACGTATCTACGTCTTTGGAGAAGATACATTCAAAAATACATAAATGAACTTGTACATATTGTGTTCTTCACACTCCATTTTTAATAATATTTTTTATATTATTAAAAATACTTTGGAATTATAAAGTAACATGTTGATACCGAAATATTTCTAATTTAGACAAGAACCAATTGCCTTATAAATTGTCAGCGCTGTGATAAGCGAATCAGTTGATTGCTTTGCTTATTTTTGATGACATGGGGGACGGGTCTGAATGGTGATTACGTCAGCAATCTTGATTTATTTACTTTTCTTATTTTTTTTGTCTGATTTCAACACATATGGTAACCCTTGTCTATGCTCGAAAGCGAAAAGCAGGGATTCCCCGAAATAACTGATTAGTGCTTTATACTCGCTCTGTCGCGGTGTTTTGTTGTTAAGTAAGAAAGAACAGAAGTAGGGGAATTACCTTCCGCGCTATTCACTTGTTTGCATTTCATAAATTACCCCGTATATTACCGAATTAATTACCGTCATTTACGGTAAATTACCACATAAAATTTCCGTAAATTACAAACAAAGTAAAACATCATCTATGTACACGTATGACATTGCACACTCGGTGATTGGGGAAGTCCCTTTCTAGCAGATGTAAATGCTCGTGAATCATCCGTTTATATAACGAATGAAGTAGTCTTTCAAAAGATTTCGGTGTATAAGTTGAACTATATAAAGTTTGTGAATATACTACTCGTAGTGCAGTGCGCTGGGATGGGGCGAAAAGATAAAATAAAAAAAGTTATTTTAACAGCATTTTCAAAATCCACAGAACATTCGAAATTATATTCGTGTAACTTCTGTTCGCAAAGTTATGTTTTAAATGTAACCAGAATGTCCAGTCACTTACAGAATAAGTACATTCGTTGTCCTCGTAAAATAAAGAATGAAATACAATCAAAATCAAGAGCATTAAGTGTTAAGAATATTACAGCAATAAATAAACGTGAGTAATTTTGATTGATTCCTATTGGGTTTTATCGAAAAGTATTTAACATTTTAGAGATTCCGGAAAGAAAAAGTTCTTCGCAAACAGATTTAGAAGACGACGACGGAGAGGCGATTTCAAGCGATTCTCGCCCACAATCTGCTGCAAGCACCACTAAATTCGCTTACAGTGAAAATTTCAAAGAATTGGCTATAACAGAAACTATAGCTAATACTTTAGACAAAAGAATAAAAAATAATATTTTAGATGATCTGTTTTGGGAAAGAGTTGATACATTACATACAATTTTACACCCAGTCTCCGTAATTTTAAAGAACATACAAACCTCTCAACCTTGCATATCTCATGTTGTTGAATATTTTCAAGACCTGAAAGATCAACTGATTGCTGCATGCTCAGTTTCAGAACTAAATGCTGTCCTATCACATTTAAAATCACGGAGAGAAATGGCTATTACACCTATACATTTGGCTGCCAATTTACTAGATCCAAAATTTATAGGCAAAAATCTCAATAACGAGGAATATATCACAGCACTGACATATATTAACAAACTATCAATGCATCTAGTTAGTGGATCTGATATAGCAGAAATTATGACTGAGGTTGTTTATTACAAATCGAAAGAACAATTGTTTCCAAAAGATTTTATATGGCAAGCATTAGAGACAGGCAAATTGAATTCTGTATTATGGTGGAAATCACTTTGTTGTACTACAGCTTTAAGTAAAGTCGCAATAGAAATTTTGAACAGCCCACCAACAACATGTGCGACGGAGAGAAGTTTTTCAATGTTTAGTATTATACACAGTAAAAAACGAAATAGATTAACTAATGAAAGAGCTGCTAAGTTGGTATATGTGAATTTAAATTTAAAACTGAAAGAAAATCCGGCACTGAAAGAACTCCCAACAGAAGAGTTGGAATGTTCTAATTCGAATTGCAATACTGAGACTGAGAGTGATCTGGAATAGTTATGTAAATAACATTACATATTACATAATGGTAATAATGAAAAATCATTGTTTAGTTCTATTTTCAGAATATTGTTTAATTTTAAAATATGTTAATATTGTACTCTTTATTTTTTTTCCTTTAATAAAATGTATAAGACTTTTTTTGTTGTAGGGGTTTTATTTAAACAATAAAAAAGTGTGGTAAATTACCATGGTAATTTACTCAAAAAATGGTGAATTACGCAAGAATAAATCTTGGTAAAAAAAGAGCAGTAATTTACCAAAAATATATATTACGGTAATTTTATATCTCTGCTAATATCATTGGATTTGACGTGTTCTAAGTTAATGTTTGTTTACTATTGATCGACTTTTGCCACCGTTGAAATAGTTTAAAATGTCGTCTAATGTAGACAAATCAAAATTATAGCAAAAATTATTCGAAAGTTTTAAAAAATCTCACACGAACACAAGTTAGTTAATGAAATTTGGCGTGGTTTTTTACATATACAGTATTCACAATAAATACATTATTATTATATGGGCTCGAGTTAAGAGGAAGTAGCAAAGAAAAATGTTTTATTTATATTAGATGCTGTGAAGACTGACAGAAGAAGAATTTTCATGAGTTACTTTCAAGATTGGCTGCAGTGTACCAAGATGTTGTTTTCAAGTCCAAGACAAGCCTTAAGAATATTGTAACATTGTTTTTATAAATAAATAATAGTCACTTTCAAAAACGATTATTTTTTACTGCTTTACCATTATCAAGTATAATTCTTGAATAAAATAAAATTAAAAAACCCTTACCACAATAGAATTTAATGATTCTAAATACGTATTTTTACAACTACGTTGTCATCTTCAGTAGAAAAAACAGTGTAACACTTGAACGCACAAAAACACTCACAGAAGGATTGTTCTGAACGTCTTCTAGTTTAACACTAAAATCTTCAATCTTAAATGCTACAAAAATTACCTACATTTTGGTAAACCCCACCTATTCATGCAAGAGCATTAACCCATTATTTGTAAATTCTATACAAAAACCGTTTAGAAATATTATAAAAGCCGTAATTTAACATACATTAAGAATCCAATTATGAAACTAATCCTTAAATTATGTTGAAATGTAAATTTGGAAATTAATGTCGAGTCAGAATATTTTAATGGCAAATATTGTAATGAAACGAATTTAAAAATAAATTCCATGAATTCGAATATTTTTTTTTAATGGTTTTCCTATTTTTCTTGCTTTAACAACAACTAACTGTCAATTAACTCAAATAACGACGAACCTGGTATAGGACCCAAATCTTCGTTAATTACGTTATTCCTATTTTTAAAGATAAAAATGCTCTCAAAACTATCTAATTCGCGGGGGCGTGTGACGTTTTTTATTAATCTCAGACAGTCAGATGTTACGTTGTGATCTGATTCAAGAATATGTCGGGCAACACTTGATTTTTCCGGTCTATTGAATCTAATATGCGAAACATGTTCTTAATAACGAGTTAGAAGCGACCGTTTTGTTTGGCCGACATATTTTTTATCACAATCCTTACAATTTATTTCATAGATTCCAGATTTGTTGTTTACCTCAACTTTGTCTTTCGCGTTGCCTAAGAGAGATTTTAGGGAGTTATTCGACCGAAATGCTACTTGAACATTATACTGTTTAAAGGTTTTACTTAAATTTTTCGTAGTTTCGTGAAACGGTAAACTAAAAAACACGACATATTCTTGAATCAGATCACAACGTAAGATCTGACTGTCTGAGATTAATAAAAAACGTCACACGTCCCCGCGAATTAGATAGTTTTGAGAGCATTTTTATCTTTAAAAATATGAATAACGTAATTAACGCAGATTTGGGTCCTATACCAGGTTCTTCTTTATTTGAGTTAATTGACAGTTAGATGTTATTAAAGCAAGAAAAATAGAAAAACCATTAAAAAATATTCGAATTCATGGAATTTATTTTTAAATTCGTTTCATTACAATATTTGCCATTAAAATATACTGACCCAACATTAATTTCAAAACTTATATTTCACCATAATTTAAGGATTAGTTTCATAATTGGATCCTTAATGTATGTTAAGTTACGGCCTTTATAATATTTCTAAACGGTTTTTCTATAGAATTTACAAATAATGGGTTAATGCTCTTGCATGAATAGGTGGGGTTTACTAAAATGTAGGTAATTTTTGTAGCATTTAAGATTGAAGATTTTAGTGTTAAACTAGAAGACGTTCAGAACAATCCTTCTGTGAGTGTTTTTGTGCGTTCAAGTGTTACACTATTTTTTCTACTGAAGATGACAACGTGGTTGTAGAAATACGTATTTAGAATCAATAAATTCTATTGTGGTAAGGGTTTTTTAATTTTATTTTATTCACTTATAAGCCACAGTCTCCGATTTCTTAGTAAGTATAGTTCTAGTCCTATCCTAATAAAATTTTTAATAGTTTAGTGCTACGAGTTAAGAAACATGTATGAAAACCCCTGCATTTTGTTTAACTTCTATTTTAGCTAAAAGCTCATATAGTATATGCGTAGGAATATTTGTGTTGGGTGCTTTGTGACTAGAGAATACAATCACGGGATTCCGGCTGGGTTTTGATTCCGTAAATTACCAGTTTGCATTCCGTAATCCGGCGCGCCTTGACATTGACCTTACCTAGATTATATTAAGGGCACTTCTTACATAAAGACAAAAAATTAACCTTAAGTACGCGGTACGATAAAAGAACTACACAGGTACAGCCCAATTAATATGTAATTGAGAAGGGACGTCCCCGCCCGGCATACATCAATACAATACTGTTAAAGTAATTCCCCAACGGGCCAACAGAGGAATCACCCGATCACCTCATATGATATATCATAATATTGTTGCGAGGGATTCCCCGTCGGGGATTCCCTGTACGAAAGTATAAATACGCTTATTAGGATTTCCTTCTTTCATTTATTATTCTACCAGCGACAAGGTTACGCAGCTTAAGTCATTTAAATTTGAAAGTCAATTATCTGAAAAAGTTATTTTAAATGGCGACAGACTTTGTTCAACACAAAAAAAAACAGTGATACGTCGTCAGCGTGGAGTTATTTTTTAGTTGCGAAAGACGGGAATAATGCTAAATGTAAGCGATGCCAGGCCATTCTCAAGACTTTGGGTGTATCGACTAAGAGATTACATACACATTTGTCATCAAAACATAACATTAAGATTTTAGCTGCCGTTAATCGTTTAACAGCTTCAACAAGTCAAGATTCTGAAAATCTGAACACAGCACCGCCGCCAGCTAAACGAAAGTTAGAACATTATTTTACTAAAAGTGCCGACGATAGCCTGGATGATGTTTTGGCAAGAATGATTGCATTAGATGGATTTTCATTCAGTGTATTCATAACTTCAGACGATTTGAGAAAATTGCTCTCAGCGAAATACACGGATTTACCAAAATCAGCCGTCACAATTCGAAAGCGTGTTATGAATTACAGTGAAAAAATCAGAAAACAAGTAATTTCAGAATTAAAACATTTGAAAAGTGCAGGTGAAAGATTCAGTCTATCTTTCAACGATACATGGCTGTCAACGTTCATTCTTATAAAAAAATTTGGAGCTTAGGAGTCGTTCCTATTCATAGAAGAAGGACGGCTGAAAATTGTCTTCGTATATTGAAAGAGCGTCTAAGTAAATTTGATATTTCCCTGGAAACTGATATCGTGGTTACTGTAACCGATGGACCGAACGTTATGATAAAGGTGGGACAGCTTGTTTGCACTGAACAACAACTGTGTTTCGCACATGGTATCAATTTGGCCGTCTGTGATGTGCTTTATAAAATAAAGAATTATTTTCAAGACAGGCAAGACAGCCCTACCTCACACTCAGATACTATAAGTGAACCAGCTGTGACTGCTGATTATATGCGATAGCGATGATGATGATAATTTAGAAGACTTAAGACTGTCCAGAATCAGGTTTAATTTTAATGTCACAAAATGAACTTGCGCGAGAACACATACCAGAGTTAACGAAAGATGAAAACATTAATAAGCTGATAAAGAAAATCCGCAAAGTTCTAGTGTATTTCAAAAGATTGCCATTGAAAAATGAAACAGTACTTCAAAAATATGCGAAGATTGAACATGAAAAAGAGCTGTCACTTCTTTTGGACTGTAAAACCAGGTGGAATAGCCTTTTAACCATGCTGGAACAATTTTCTCTTTTAAAAGCCTGCATTCAAAAAGCTCTTATAGATCTCAATCATCCGACTTTGACTTGGTAAATAAAATTGTTGATGTGCTGACCCCAATTAAATTAACAGTAGAAGCAATCTGTCGACGAGATGCTAATTTATGAACAGCTGATGCCGCTTTGAAATTTCTTATAATACAATTGTCTAGCAAAAGCTCAGCACTCGCCAATAAAATAAAAACATCCTTAGTGAAACGTATAAAGCAACGACGAAATGATGATTTAACTGGTGTGTTGAATTATTTACAAAATCCATGAAAAGATTATGAAAATAAGTTATTATCGGATTTGGAATGGCTTGACTTATTTCCAGTTCCTACACGGGCTTTAGTGAGGGCGCAAATGAAGAGTATTGTTAAAAGACTAAATAGTCGAGATGAAACGGAAAAGGAAGAAAGGTCAGGATCACAAACAGATGATGGGCCAAGGCAACAAACCTCCCAACCGCAATTGACACTAAAGGAAAAGTTACAGCTGGAAATTAATAAGAGCATGGAATCCCCAGATCCTGAAGTACAAAATGAATCGGGGTTGGTAAATAGTATTAGACGCGAAATGAGCCTGTTCGAAAATGGAGGAGTTCGTGGATATCACTTAGAATTAGCATATAAATATCTATTATCTATTCCTCTAACCAGTAGAACCTGAGCGAGCGTTTTCAGCTGCTGCTTATGTTGGCAATAAACACGAAGCAGACTTGGAAATCAAACATTGGATGCTTTGATATTTCTGCGATTGTATTTTCGAAATTCAAGTTGTCTTTTCTGTTCCTTATTTTAGTGTATTGTGCAACAATATTAATAAATAATTTTTAAGAAATTACTTAAGTTTTTTTTCATTTCAGCCCAATTAGAAACCACATAGTCTAGTCCCGGAATTGCGCTTACAAAATCCCGTAATCCCGGGATTGAAAAACATGCTCGGGGTTGTATTCTCTATTCATGAATTATTTAGGCTTTGGTGTATCGTAAACCGAATGGTGCCAGAACTTCATAAACGTACCTTTGAACATTTCAATGACATAAATGCATCTCGTATATAATCCTTATCGTTCGTTTGTGTTGATTTCCTATCGTTCAAGGTTAATAGTGTCTCTCACTAATCGACATCATACCGTCAGATTTGAATAGTATAATGATTGGAATATTCTTTGCGATATAGCGCAACAATTTTCCAAGCATATGCATTTGAAATTCTGTTAATAACTAGCCACCATTCACAAAAATTAATTTATCCGAAGAAATAGTATGTCTAATGTTATAAATAAAGATATTGAATAACAATGGGTCTAAATTGGAGCCTTGCGGTACACCGGAAGTCGCTATATGATTAGTTGATGAATAATCATTGTAAATCTTAGTATTTATAGCAGTTTCCAAACTCTAGGGTAGTGTAGTATTTATTAATGTTTAATACAATATACTCGTCTCTTAACTATTATTATTTTCATATTCGCCCTATTTATTGATTAATTTCAGTGTTTGGGCGGACGCACTAGTTGGTCAACACTAATTTCGGCTGTGAGAATTTTAGTAGATTCAAACGACGACCGACTCTACATTGTATATAATGGCGGTCTGCAGATAGTGTTCGAATCTTTTCAAAACCTCCACATAATGTTACACGAGGCGACGGCTTGCCACGTTTCCGGAGAATTATTGGAGGTGTTGTCCATACTTCTGGATTTGGTGAGATGTGTCAGATTGTATAGGGATCTCAAAGATGCCTGAGGAATTTTGCTCGCCTGCAAGCATAGGTTGGAAGTGTTGAAGAAGTTGGTTCCGCTATTAAACACTTATAACCCTCCCGAGATGAGAGTGTTTTGTATAGGTACTATTAATTCCTTTCCTTTATATTTCATGTGTTTTTATAAACCGTCTTGTTACAGAAATATTAAAGGAATTTATTTTAATTATGTCTGGAGAAACGATGCAGATTTTAGTACCTTTATTATCGCACTGTCATTCAGCATTCCAAGATAGTCAAGATGCCGTACCGTTGGGTCCGTATTTCCCGCGAAGAGGGCACCAATTACCTGCGATCGCGGTAAAAGGAGTAGTTAGACCGATTCGACCTATGGTTCAAATGACGGTTCCTCAAAAGATGATGAAAATCAGTTATTATCGGATTTGGAATGGCTTGACTTATTTCCAGTTTCTACACAGGCTTTAGTGAGGGCGCAAATAAAGAGTATTGTTAAAAGACTAAATAGTCGAGATGACACGGAAGAGGAAGAAAGGTCAGGATCACAAACAGATAATGAGCCAAGGCAACAAACCTCCCAACCCCAATTGACACTAAAGGAAAAGTTACAAATGGAAGTTAATAAGAGCATGAAATCCCCAGATCCTGAAGTACAAAATGAATCGGGGTTGGTAAATAGTATTAGACGCGAAATGAGCCTGTTCGAAAATGGAGGAGTTCGTGGATATCACTTAGGATTAGCACATAAATATCTATTGTCTATTCCGCCAACCAGTGTAGAACTTGAGCGAGCGTTTTCAGCTGCTGCTTATGTTGGCAATAAACTACGAAGCAAGAACTTGAAAGTCAAACATTGGATGCTTTGATATTTGTGCGATTGTATTTTCGAAATTCTAAATAGTTTTTTTGTATTGTTATTTTTGTTCTTTATCTTAGTACGAGTATATTGTGTATTGTGTTGCGCAACAATATTAATAAATAATTTTTAAGAAATTACTTAATTTTTTTTTTTCATTTGAGCCCAATTAGAAACCACATTGTCTAATTCCGGGATTACGCTTCAAAAATCCCGTAATCCCGGGAATGAAAAACATGCTCGGAATTGTATTCTCTATTTGCGACTTACCTATTTTTAAAGCAATTTGTTAATAATTCTCCTTTAGACATGTTGTATAGCCAATTTAATTTCCTACCCGAGTGTTGACCAGAATAAAAACTAGTAAATCTATGTACACTACGTTCAAGCTGAAACACAACAATGGAATTGTTAATAATAAATTGATGTGACACGGTTTAGTATACATACCTCAGTCGGCAAACCGAAAGAAAACGACTGTTGGAACGGCCAGGAACCCGAAGATAGCACTTGTATACTGAAATCTATATCTAGGTGCTCGTTTGAATTTTTTAAGTGAGTGCGGAACTGTTCGTTTAAATCTTTAGAAACGCCAATGTCCTTAAAATATTAATGTCGCGTTAGTGTTAAACAAGAAAAACATAAATTTTGAAGTTTAATATTATGTTAAAAATAACTCATTACATATTCGTTTGAGTATATGCTTTCGTGGTCGTTTTCCACAGAAAAATTTGAGGTTTAGTTGTGATCGAAGTGTATTTCCTAATGTTTTGCTGATCATGTTGTCAACGTCTTTAAAGTTGGTTTAAAGACTGCCTTTAAAAACTTTCGAAGAATTTGGGTAGACTCGAAAAAAGATTTCTCACTAGATGTCGTTAGGCTAAAAACGGAATGCTAATTTGATTATTTTTCAGAAATATATCCGAATCATACGATTTTTTTAATGGAATCGACGATGTGGATCACATTAAAATGACTCAAAATATTGGGTCGATGCATAAGTTCGTTTTTAATGAACTAAAAATGTATTAAATTTTTAATAAACAAAATACAAGATGTCCCGTATCGTTATTTTCAAATTTTAGGAGTCTAAAGTAGACTTCATTTCAAATAACAAAAACGCAAAACTTGTATATTCATTTTTATTTGTTTCAAAGTTACAGACCTATGAATGTGATGGTCAGATCATGAAAAAAAATGTAATCCTAAAGTCAATAAAAACCATATAATTGTTTCAGCCTTTACTTGATGAAATTCCATTATAACTATTATCAGGATAAAATAAAACAAATTTTAATGAATTTCAAATTTTAATTAACACTGTAAAGGTCGTTTCGCTCCAACCTGACAATTTTAGCAAAGAATTTAAAATATTACAAGTAGTAAATAAGGGCAAAAAACTTAATTTATTAGAGTCACTTGAAATTAATAAATTAAAGAAAACCGACAAGATCCTAAATGATCAATTAGAAACAAATAATTTACCCTTACTCAATTTATTTATTTGATATTCAGACAGTCACATATTGTATTTTTCCATAGAATTTCTTTACCTCCCTGTAATATACGAGGGTGGATCAATAAATACATTTCTCTAACCCCTCCAAAAAATACGATTTGTCAAACTCTGCAAAATACGCTTCTGTCTCGACGATAACCTCCTCGTTTGAGCTGAATCTTTTTCCCCCGAGCCACGTTTTCATGTTGGGGAACAGAAATAAGTCGCAGGGAGCCAAGTCAGGCGAGTACGGTGGGTGCGGCAGCAATTCGTAGTGCAGTTCATGCAACTTTGCCGCGACAATTCTGGATGAATGTGCTGGTGCATTATCGTGGTGAAACAGCACTTTTTTCTTAGCGAAATGGGGCCGTGTCTCCTTCAATTTTATATCGAATCGGTCCAATAATTCACTGTAGTACTGCCCCGTGACCGTTCTTCCTTTCTGCAAAAAGTCCATGAGGATTATTCCTTTGGAATCCCAAAAAATCGTGGCCATGACCTTTCCGGCCGATAGGACCGTCTTTGCCTTCTTCGGAGCAGATTCACCCCGAAAAATCCATTGTTTTGACTGTCGCTTGGACTCTGGCGTATAATAATGGATCCAGGTTTCATCAACGATGACGACTCGACGCAAAAACTCCTGCGAATTTCTCTTAAAGAGGTCCAAACACTGCTTCGACATTGACAACCGTATCGGCTTGTTGTCCACCGTAAGCAATCGCGGCACCCATCGGGCCGACACCTTTCTCGCCGATAACTCATCATGTAAAATATTAATTGCCATTCCGTACGACATGCCTACGGCCTCTGCTACTTCGCGCACTTTCGTTCGGCGATCAGCGAGAATCATGTCGTGGACCTTTTCAACGATTTCCTCGGTAACCACGTCTGCCGGGCGGCCTGGGCGCTCCTCATCAAAAACAGATGTACGACCACGTTTAAATTCGTTGAACCAATATCTTACGGTTGTCATAGATGGTGAAGGGTCCCCATAGACAGCATCAAACTTCGCTTTTATTTCTTCGCATGTTTTTCCATCCAAAAATAAAAAGCGAATTACGGATCGATATTGCTCTTTTTCCATTTTATCGAGAAACACGAAACACGTGTGATACAACTGGCTGCCAAATAAAAACTAACCTATGAATCAGTCTGAAATTTATTATGGTGTTGTCTGACAGATGGTAGTACACGACGGTAATGCCAACTTCCCTCAGCAGCGCCACCTGTCTTCAAACACGGGCACTTACTGATCTTCCCTCGTACTTGTGTTAAAAAAAATTGTAAATAAGTTAGTTATATGTCTGATGAAGCTCAGGTTGGAGCGAAACGACCGTTACAGTGTTAATTAAAAAGCGAAATTTGTTTTATTTTATCCTGATAATAGTATCAATAAAAACTGATTTTATTTAAAAAAGTTCAATTAATAATATTTTCGAAATGCCCACCTCCTTGTTGAATGCAAGCTTGTGTCCGTAAGCCAACAGAAGAAGTACTTATCCGAATTTCATACTTGTTTTGTCGGATTTGCTCGGCAGCCAGGTGAATACGATCCAACAACTCTTCTCTTGTGTTCGAAACTTGCGCGTAGACACAATTTTTCATGTACCTCCATAAATAAAAGTCATAGGGATTAAGATCGGGTGATCTGGGTGGCCATGCAACAGGACCACCTCGACCAATCCATCTTGGATGATTGACGCTAACCCAATTTCGGACAGCAATTCTGAAATGTGGTGGTGCCCCATCCATGTGAAACTACATGTCTCGTCGAACATTCAGTGGGACATCCTCTAAAAGACCTGGCAGTTCGGCAATAAGAAATTGAAGGTAATTGTCCGCATTTAACCTCCCAGGAAGAACGACAGGACCAATCAACAAGTCATCGATTACTGTCGCCCAAACGTTAATAGAAAATTCATGTTGAAATTTAGATGGGCGTATAGCTTTGGGATTTTCTGATGACCACCTGTGCAGGTTTCTCAGATTTGTAACACCACTTCTCGTGAACGTATATTCATCTGTCCAGAGGACTGTTCTGCAGAAATTAAAATGAAGCCGTGACTGTCTTAATATCCAGGTAGAATAAACTAGACGAGCATAGTGATATGGATATAAACCCTCACGTTTTAAAATTCGCCAAACTGTCGTTCGTGGCACTCCTAGTTGTCTAACGATTCGACGTACACTGAGAGTTGGATCTCTTGTAACAATAGCTACTGCTTCTTCCTCTAAGTCTGCTGGCAAATTTACTCCTCGGTCGAAAAGATAATCTCGCAGTCCGCATTCCAGAAATTGTCTGTGTACTTTCAGAAACGTTCTGTAATGAGGCAAGCGCTTATCGGGAAGCCGATGTCGGTATTCAATAACTGCTTGACGTGCATTGCCGTTACAGTAGCCACACACAAAATGCATGTCCGCATACTCTTGAGAAGAAAATCGGTAAGGCATTTTGAATAAAGAAAACGTGTCCACTCACTAATAAGCTGTTGTATGAACTGAAACGTAATGTAATCCTTTATTAAAAAATGCAACGTTAACAGTCGTCTGAACATTTGTCTATTGTACGATATTCATGGTTCAGCACTTACGAAATAAGTAAGAACCTTCGTTATCATAAATCAAATTCCAGTACTCTTTTTTGTAATCTCCAAGAAATTACTGTATGCACTACGACACGTGTTTATTTATTTAAGGATAACATTTTATTATGCGACGTTAACAATCACAGGCCTGTTATAGAATTGTATAACTTTTTTTTAAATAAAATCAGTTTGTATTGACTTTAGGATTACATTTTTTTCATGATCTGACAATCACATTCATAGATCTGTAATTTTGAAACAAATAAAAATGGATATACAAGTTTTGCGTTTTTGTTGCTTGAAATGAAGTCTACTTTACACTTCTAAAATTTGAACATAACGATACGGGACAGCTTGTATATGAACTAATCAATTATTTACAATTGCGTCCCAACGATTTAACAATTTTTCGATTCCACGCCTGAAGATATCTGGTTATTTGGAAGTAATAAAGTCAAGTCAATTTTGAACCGCGACATCGTTATTGAAGGAGACTTCTCAAAGTTGTTTGATAGAGAGCGAAAGATATGTAAAGCAGCATGAAAGCGAGTGTTATCGTGTTGCAAAATGACCTTAATGTTATCTTCCCGGTCTTTTTTTCTTGAATTGCGGCCCTAAGCCGACCATTTGTTAACAGTAGTGACGAGTACATACCTCGGAAACATATGGAAATTTTTGGATTCCACGCCTAAAGAAATTCGTTTTTTTTTTTTGGATGTGACGAAGTTGCCCAGCCAATTTCGAAGCGCGATATAGTTGTTAAACGAGATTCCTTGAACGCTGTTTGACTGAGAGCGAAAGAGGTGGAAATCTGATGGAGTAAGATCAGTAAAATAAGACGGGTGTGGAATAGCCTCCCAAATGAATCTATGTAAAGCATCTGATTCAAAGACTATATACTGACCGGCAAAAAGAAAAACCAGAAACCCTGAGATATTTATTAAAGCCCCATAAATTTCGTTTTTTTTTTTTTGTCTAAACAAGGATTTAAACGCTAAGAAATAAGTAATTAAACTCCTAGTTTCAAAAATTCTTTTATTGTAAATACCACTACAATATTGTTTCGCCATACAATGGCTTCATCAGGTGGATGAAATACTGAATATGTACAATACAAGTTTGAATATTTATGTGAAAATTATTGGGGAAATGGTGGTGGAAAAATTTTTACAATCTTAAATTTAGTAGAGGGGAGTTGTTTAAATCTAGTTGGTCATTTAAAGCTAATTCTAAACTATTATATCTATTAATTTCTAAGTTTTCTAACAGGTTAAATGTTTTACTTTTTTCTTGAATGTGTAAAATTTTGAAATCTATATTAAAACTATGATTGATATCTATACAATGACTTGCGAAAGTTGAATCTGTTTTCTTTTCTTTATGGCTTCTCTCGTGTTCTTTCATCCTAATTTTGAATGTCCTCCCCGTTTGTTCTATGTATACCTTATTACAATTTTCGCATGTTAACTTATATACACCAGAGTTTGATTCTTTGTCTATTTTATCTTTGTTGTTTTTAATAATGTTCTGAATAGTTTTGTCTGTTTTAAATGATATATGCTCGTTGTTAAGTTTTTTAATGAAAGTACCAATTTTTTCCGAAATTTTTCCTAAGTGATTGAATTATAGGAATTAATTATCTTGTATTTTAATTTTGGATAAACTAAGGAAAGGGTTTTAGATTTTTGTTGGCTATTTAGGATGTTATTGACAATATTTATAGAGTAACCATTGTTTAATGCTATTGTGTATATTCTATTTTGTTCAAGGTCAAAATTACTCATAGGTACATGAATTAATCTATATACCATTGATTGGTATGCTGATAATTTGTGTGTTATAGGATGAAAAGAATTAGCGTGTATTGTGGTATTTGTATGTGTTGGTTTATGGTATATAGCGAGCTCGTGTTTATTAGTTTTGTGTGATATGGTTAAATCTAGAAAATTAATGCTTTTATTTATTTCTGTTTCTATAGTAAAATTTATTTTGGGGTGAATAGTGTTGATATAATTATGTAAAGTTTTTAATTGTCTATCTGAACCGTTAAAGCAAATTAATACGTCATCAACATACCTAAACCAATATACACAATTACCAAACAAGGGATGTGTACTAATTATAGTTTCTAAATTATTCAAGAAAATTTCCGCTAATAAGGGGCTTAGTGGGTTTCCCATTGCTAGACGCTCTGTTTGTTTATAAAATTTCTTTTTAAATTGAAAATAATTTTGTTCCAAGCACGTTTCTAAGAGCTGTAAAATTTCGGTCTTGTGACAATGTTCGTGTTTCTAGTGTAAAGTTCTAGTTCTAGTTGTAAAGTAATTAAATCTATTACCTCCTGGGGTGGGATACTAGTGAACAAATTCGAGACATCAAAAGAAATGAGATTACATTTGTTTGGTAATTGCAAGTTTGAAATGTTGTTAATTAATTCCTGGGAATTTTTAACGGAGAACTTAGATTGGAATTTAGTGTGTGTAAGAATTAAATCTATTAAGTGTTTGGACACATTTCTACAAGGTGCTTTTACGTACGATACTACTGGTCGTATAGGTGTATTGTCTTTATGTAGTTTAATTAAACCGTATAATTTGGGAGGTAGGGGATTCATAGTGGTTAATATACGTTTTTGAGTGTTATTAAAAAGAGAACCTGATTTTTCTATAGTTTGTTTAATCTGTTTTTGAAATTTGTTAGTAGGATCAGATTTAAGTTTTATGAATGAATTATTATCGAGGAATTCATGAACTTTAAGTATGTAGTTTGATTCCGGAATTGTTACAACTGTATTTACTTTATCAGCTTTTGTAAATATAATATTGTTACTAGTCGTTACTAGTAGTGTTTATTTTCAATTTAGAAAGAAATTTTATAAACAAACAGAGGGTCTAGCAATGGGAAACCCACAAGCCCCTTATTAGCGGAAATTTTCATGAATAATTTAGAAACTATAATTAGTACACATCCCTTGTTTGGTAATTGTGTATTTTGGTTTAGGTATGTTGATGACATATTAATTTGCTTTAACGGTTCAGATAGACAATTAAAAACTTTACATAATTATATCAACACTATTCACCCCAAAATAAATTTTACTATAGAAACAGAAATAAATAAAAGCATTAATTTTCTAGATTTAACCATATCACACAAAACTAATAAACACGAGTTCGCTATATACCATAAACCAACACATACAGATACCACAATACACGCTAATTCTTTTCATCCTATAACACACAAATTATCAGCATACCAATCAATGGTATATAGATTAATTCATGTACCTATGAGTAAAAGTAATTTTGACCTTGAACAAAATAGAATATACACAATAGCATTAAACAATGGTTACTCTATAAATATTGTCAATAACATCCTAAATAGCCAACAAAAATCTAAACCCCTTTCCTTAGTTTATCCAAAATTAAAATACAAGATAATTAATTCCTATAATTCAATCACTTACTTAGGAAAAATTTCGGAAAAAATTGGTACTTTCATTAAAAAACTTAATAACGAACATATATCATTTAAAACAGACAATACTATACAGAACATTATTAAAAACAACAAAGATAAAATAGACAAAGAATCAAACTCTGGTGTATATAAGTTAACATGCGAAGATTGTAATAAGGTATACATAGGACAAACGGGGAGGACATTCAAAATTAGGATGAAAGAACACGAGAGAAGCCATAAAGAAAAGAAAACAGATTCAACTTTCGCAAGTCATTGTATAGATATCAATCATAGATTTAATATAGATTTCAAAATTTTACACATTCAAGAAAAAAGTAAAAAACTTAACCTGTTAGAAAACTTAGAAATTAATAGATACAATAGTTTAGGATTAGCTTTAAATGACCAACTAGACTTAAACAACTCCCCTCTACTAAATTTAAGATTGTAAAAATTTTTCCACCACCATTTCCCCAATAATTTTCACATAAATATTCAAACTTGTATTGTACATATTCAGTATTTCATCCACCTGATGAAGCCATTGTATGGCGAAACAATATTGTAGTGGTATTTACAATAAAAGAATTTTTGAAATTAGAAGTTTAATTACTTATTTCTTAGCGTTATAATGAAGTTTCAACAAGTATCTCCTTCGTCAATTATCTATTTAAGGATTTAAACTGTTATATTTTTATTGTGAAATCTTCATATTGATTAGTCTAATGCCCAAATTCTAATTTTAACATATTGGCCTTTTTTTTAATAAAAGTCATGCATTGTGGCAGTTCTCAGCCAAAGATGGCTAAGACGTGTCCTTCGGATGGAAAAATATTGGCGGGTTTCAAAGAGGTGTTTCTTATAAACTAAGGGCCAATTATGTATAATTTACAGTGTAGTCAGTATAGGAAACTCGAATTGGATCACCCATTATAAATGGAATACAATTTTAGTATAACTCGAACCATTTAGATTGTAAATATATCAAAATAACAAACCTGGAACATTCTTTGCAACTTGGACGTGTATTCAAATCCACATGCTTGTTTAAGTTTTGAGATCATCGAAGCTTCAGCATCGTCACTGGCCGACATGTGTTGCACTAAGCGTTTCGCCAACATTTTGCTGTAGAATTTTTGAAATACGTCCTTGTCCTCGATATATTTGAAAACTACCATCTGAAAATTAGAAAACAAACATTGCACATTGAAATTACGTCTGTAAAATTACGAATATACTCACTACTTGATTAAGTGTATCTTCTAATTCTGCTTCTTCCGGGTTCTTACTAGATTTTTTAAGCAATAGATCACAGTACTTAGCTAAGAGTTCGGGTGATTTTGTACTTGAATTAGCGAGCTTGGTCACAGCGTTTGCGTTAATAAATCGGCCACACGCTTTATCTAGAGCTGCCACAAAGCCACTATCATTTTCAAAAGCCACTATTACCAACGCGTTGTACTTCTTGTGCACTTCCAAAATTGTGTTGACGTATACTTTAGGATCCTAAAAAATAATTTCGTTTTTTAAATAATATTTCTTATTTTAATGAACGAGTTTCATTTAAGAGTTAAGAGAAGAGTTAAGAATTTATTATTTCTATTATTAATTGATGTTGCAGATACTGCTTAGTGAAACGTTTTGTAATTGACTTAATTAAATATTAAATAATTAATATTAATTATTAAAAAATTGGCAAATATCTTACTTTGATAGTAATTTGATAATTTTATTATCCTATTCAAACTATAAAAGTGTCTTTAGGTTATAAGAAAGCGATATCTTTAACATTTACAAATTTATATATTGCTTTATGCATTAGCCCGCTGTTTTATTACCTAGGATTTTTATCACATTCAAATTGTAAAACCTTCTTTAGATAAGTATCAGTCCATTAGGTATATTTGCAAATTTATTTTTATTACTTTATACAAGCTGTCTCGTATCGTTATGTTCAAATTTTAGGAGTGTAAAGTAGACTTCATTTCAAGTAACAAAAACGCAAAACTTGTATATCCATTTTTATTTATTTCAAAGTTACAGATCTATGAATGTGATTGTCAGATCATAAAAAAAATGTAATCCTAAAGTCAATAAAAACTGATTTTATTTAAAAAAGTTCAATTAATAATATTTTCGAAATGTCCACCTCCTTGTTGAGTGCAGGCTTGTGTGCCCGTAAGCCAACAGAATAAGCTTATTAGTGAGTGGACACGTTTTCTTTATTAAAAATGCCTTACCGATTTTCTTCTCAAGAGTATGCGGACATGCATTTTGTGTATAGCTACTGTAACGGCAGTGCACGTCAAGCAGTTATTGAATACCGACATCGGTTTTCCGATAGGCGCATTCCTCATTACAGAACGTTTCTGGAAGTACACAGACAATTTCAGGAATGCGGACTGCGTGATTATCTTTTCGACTGAGGAGTAAATTTGCCAGCAGACTTAGAGGAAGAAGCAGTAGCTATTGTTACAAGTGATCCAACTCTCAGTGTACGTCGAATCGCTAGACAACTAGGAGTGCCACGAACGACAGTTTGGCGAATTTTAAAACGTGAGGGCTTATATCCATATCACAATCGCAGGGGACACGGTTTGCTTGAGACAGACCACTATGCTCGTTTAGTTTATTCCACCTGGATATTAAGACAGTCACGGCTTCATTTTAATTTCTGCAGAACAGTCCTCTGGACAGATGAACCTACGTTCACGAGAAGCGGTGTTACAAATCTGAGAAACCTGCACAGGTGGTCATCAGAAAATCCCAAAGCTATACGCCCATCTAAATTTCAACATTTTCTATTAACATTTGGGCGGCCCTAATCGATGATTTGTTGATTGGTCCTGTCGTTCTTCCTGGGAGGTTAAATGCGGACAATTACCTTCAATTTATTATTGACGAACTGCCAGGTCTTTTAGATGATGTTCCACTGGATGTTCGACGAGACATGTGGTTTCTACATGGATAGGGCACCATCACATTTCGGAATTGCTGTCCGAAATTGGGTTAACGTCAATTATCCAAGATGGATTGGTCGAGGTGGTCCTGTTGCATGGCCACCCAGATCACCCGATCTTAATACCCTTGACTTTTATTTATGGGGGTACTTGAAAAATTTAGTCTACGCGCAAGTTTCGAACGCAAGAGAAGAGTTGTTGGATCGTATTTACCTGGCTGCCGAGCAAATCCGACAAAACAAGTATGAAATTCGGATAAGTACTTCTTCTGTTGGCTTGCGGGCACAAGCCTGCATTCAACAAGGAGGTGGACATTCCGAAAATATTAATTGAACTTTCTTAAATAAAATCAGTTTTTATTGACTTAAGGATTACATTTTTTTTAATGATCTGAAAATCACATTCATAGATCTGTAACTTTGAAACAAATAAAAATGGATTTACAAGTTTTGCGTTTTTGTTACTTGAAATGAAGTCTACTTTACACTCCTAAAATTTGAACATAACGATACCTAGTATATTTTTATTACAATTGAATCGGTGAGTATTAAAAGGAACTAACTCCACAATCTCGACATTTTGAGATTTACGTGTATTAGTATATTTTGAAACCCTACGGATCGAATGGTGATGAAAGGAACTAACTCCGATTTGACGTTACCTTGTTTCATCTAACAGTTAAAATCGAGTCGGTGGAGAAAGGAACTAAGTGCCGGAGTTAGTTCCCTTTAATCCCAATTTCGCGACTGAATCAGCTGTTTATATTTATACATAAAGATATGCGCATTTGGTTTATATTGTAAATGCGCTTTGTATATTGTAACCTATAAAATACTATAATATTGTGCAACGTTGGGTGTGACATTCGTTTACTGAAATATTCGAAAAGTATCCTGTATTTGAAATGGAAGCTGAAGAAGGCAACATTGATATCATCCGAAAAGGGAAAAAGCGAATTAGGGAACCTGAGACTTGGAAGTGTAACGTTAGAAAATTTAAAAAACTGAAAGGGGAACAATATATTACTAGTAAAGGAAGAACTGTCCCAAAAAAATCGATTGTGACTCCCATATGCAGGTAACTTCATATATCAGTGTTAGAGGTCGTTTAGTGACTAGCTACAATATTACGGTTATTTAAACATATTTTGACTTTCAGTTGTAAAATGGGATGTTACCGCAAATTTTTTGAACAAGATCAGATAATAGCGTTGACCCAGTTTCACGATTTGGAATCGAAAAATGAACAAGACCTACACTTACAACGTTTAATTGAGTGTTTTGACATTAAACGTCGACGAGGAAAGAAGGAGAAGCGTAAGGCTAGTTTCAAATTTTTCATTTTACGGAAAAATGATCCAGGAATCCAGGTATGCCGAAAAGCTTTTCGGAATCCGCATGTTATTAGCCAGAAACGTGTTTTCCGTATCTGTACTCTACTTAAGCAAAATACTACCCCACGAGACAAAAGAGGGTATAACGTTAAATCTCACGCGATTTCTGGAGAGACGTAAAAAAATATACGACCACATTCGTTCATTTCCAAGTAAAACTGCGCATTATGGCACCAACGAACTAGAGTATGTAGATGCAAGGCTTAATGTGAAAATTATGTACAATCTTTTTCAATCAAAATATCGGGACATCAACATTAAATATGCATTTTATTTAAAATACTTTAACGAAAACTTTAAGCTAAGATTTGGTCGCCCCCAAATAGATGTATGCTCTACAAGCGAAGAACTGGAAACTAAGCTAAAAAATACACATTTATCTCAAGCAGCAAAGTTAGCTATACAAGGTGAACTTCAGGTTCACAAAAGAAGAAGTAAAAAATTTTACAATGCAATCAAAGCTGCTAGAGAACTCTGCAAGTCTGATAATTCGGTGTGTGGCATTGTGTTTGATTTTATGCAGAATTTGCCGTTGCCACATATCCCTGTGCAAGAGATTTTTTACATGCAGCAAATATGGGTCTATACTTTCTGTGTAACGAATCTAAAAGATAATTCCTCCAGAATCTATCTGTACCCTGAAGGAACAGCTAAGAAGGGTGCCAATGAGGTGTGTACTTTCTTATGGACTACATTAACGACTGTGTTCCAAAAACCGCAAAAACTTTATATCTCTTCTCCGGTTCGTGCCCAGGACAGAATAGGAATCATACGTTTATACGTACCTGCATGGGATTGGTTGAATCAAAAAGATTTAAAACTATTGTGCAGATTCCCGATACGAGGACATTCCTTTTTGGATTGTGATAGGACCTTCGGCCTTTTCAAACGTCGCATTAACAAAGTGGATCGTATTTATCATCCAATGTAATATGTTGAACTTATAGCTAATTCCAAGTCCAACATATCAGTTAAGGTAGTACAGGCAGAGGACATAAAAGATTTCAACAGATGGTGGCCCAGTCTGTTTAAAAAGAACTGTTTGTCACTAGAGTCTTACGGCAGAAACGTTCCACGCCATCTAAAGCAAGCTTTTACACCAGCGTCATTCATGGAGTTTAAATACCTCACCTCTGGTCAACTACAGGTATCAGTGTATATAGGAGGTCTGCAAAAGCACGGATTCAATCTAAATCAACCTGGATCAAGACAAGATGCATCAAACATTTTTGATTCGCTATTATCCGCATACTCTGAAGGAAAGGTACCTGTTAAGCAGAACAAAATAGATGCTGTAAAGGAGCTTATAAGATATATTCCGTACGTATTCAGTACCGGGTTCGAACCCCGGTGCTTCCTTTCTGAGTTTGGTTTTCTGTAGTTTTCCAAATTCCACGGCAAATGCGGAAAGGTAACATCTTAAGTCGGTCTACAGCCGCAGGCGTAATAATAACTCATGGCCAGCCGATACCCCCTGTAATAGGCGCAAGCTGTTGGGGGATGCTAAGGCATGGATTATTATTATTATTATATTCCGGAGAGCAATGCAAGAGACAAGCAATTTTATGAAGATTACTTAACATGGCCTACTACCAACACTGACAACAATCTCTAGAATATATACCATGAGTTTTGTATTATTAAAAACTGTTTACAAGCTGAATAAGCCTTTTCTTATAAGTAAAATTGTTTTTTGTCAGAGTTTGGTATTAAAAGGAACTAACTCCATCGCCCTTTTGTCGTAATTTTGAACTTATTATGACCCTAACCAAATAAATTCTAAGCTGTAACTGATCCTTGACTTAACAACATCGCGTCAGACAAAAGCTATTTTCATTAGAACGTTCAACAAGGTTGTGAGACAAACTTTTGTATTTTCCCAAAATTTAAGTTTTGCGGAGTTAGTTCCTTTCAAACCTCACCGATTCAATTGTTACGATGCGTTTTTCTGACAGCCTTAATTATTAGCATTGACTTATCTATGAAAATATTGAGGTCTAAATTCCACGAAAATATTCTATTCAAAATAATGCAAAAAGATTAATTTCTTTTTATGCAAAAAACGGCTTTGCCCCCCCCCCCCAAACATCAATTATAAACTTAAAAATAAATAACATAATAATTTATACAAAAGAACCGAATATTACTGTCTGTAACTTACGTTATGAGCACTTTCGCCACATTTTTCGATAGCCGCCAGGCCCTGGTTCGTTATATGTTGCTCAAGTAATGACCTAAGTTCACCTAATCCTTCGGGTATACGCGCCACCAATTTATACATACGCTCCAAATCGCCATCTTTATCAGCATCTAACAATTGCTGGAATTCTGCGTGGAACAGTTCCAAATGCTTCTGAAGGAGAACACGTTCGCAAGTTTTGGCTAGACGTTCGCTGGTGCTCTCGTGGAGATTTACCTGAACGCGCTTTTGTTCTTCTGCAAGTCTTTGTTCGACCTAAAGTAAAATTAAATATCAATAATGACAGTGTAGTAGCAACAAGGTTACTAGCGTTTCTTTTATATGATGGTAATATGAATGGTACGTTACTTTAATGATAATTGAAAAATGTTTCACTAGTTTTTATGTTTAAGTATTTTCATACCATTGCACATTAGGTCAAACGGCCGCTTTTTCTGTGCAAAAGTGAAAAAATCAAAGTTCAGTTTTACTTTCGTTGTTGTTGTTTTCTAATAGGAAACCATTCAAAACAAATATACCTAATTTTTGTTTGCGCTAAATATAAAGCACCGTTATACAGGCTGATTCATTTTCGGCCCTCACCATGGGGATCTCGCTTATTATTGGAGATAGAGTATAGGTTTAAATTTGGCAAAGTTGTTAAATTTTGTGTTTGTTATAAATCCGTAAAGAAAACAGACCTGTGACAAATGACCTTCGTTATTTAAAAAAAAACGCGAAAACCCCATTTTCTTCTTTTACCTGTAGCACCGACATTTGGCCTTGTAGAGAAAAAATAAAAACGCATCCTTGTGGCCATTTCTAAACCTCTATCCAGTGGTGTACTCTAAATTTTTATACGACGTTTCGTTTCTTTCTGGCCATCATCAATTATCTGATTTCTTATAGGCGCCATATTGGATTTAGACATCTTCAGAAAGAGTTTTTTTTTCTGATTCCAATCATGTACCACATGCTGACTAAAGTTTTTGACATTAGGTTTTATTTGAAAGAATAAATTATAAGATTAAATAAGGTAGCCATGGAATTTCAATCTGTCAAACATTTCATTTATTGTTCATTAATAATACAAAAATGTCATACACTAACGAAGAGAAACGAGTTATGATAAGTATTTTTTATTCTTCGAACCGAAATTCAATAGTAGCGAGTACAAGATATCTACAATTATATCCAGAACGACAACAACCTCATCGTACCATTTTTCTAGATCTCGACAGAAATTTGGTCGAGAATGGATCGTTTACTAAGCCGCGTAATGGTCAAGACAACAGGAATTTAAATGAAAATCGACAAGATATTTTACAAATGGTAAATTAAAAGCGTGTTTTCAAATTTCATGTTAATCTTGTATTTTTATAGATAAATAATAATCCATCAATTTCTACACGCGAAGTAGCGTCAGAATTAAATTTGTGCCAGTCCAGAGTTTGGAGAACTTTACATAAAAGTAGGTTTAAACCATACAGGATCCATGTTAGTCACTCTTTACTGCCTGGAGATAATTTGAGAAGGCTAGAATATTGTAATTGGTTAATGGGAAGGATAGAAAATGACGAAGATTTTTTAAGCAAAATCATCTGGTCAAATGAAACAAAATTTACAAATTCTGGAATGTTCAACAGAAAAACGGAGCACTATTGGGCAGTACAAAATCCCCGACAAAACAGGGCTAGAAGACCACAACATCGTTTTGGAATAAACGTTTGGATGGGTATTTTGGCAAATCGTCTCTTAGGACCAGATATGTATGAAGAACATTTAAATGGAGGAAGATATTTAAACATTTTACGTACATACGTATCTGACTATCTTGACGAGAATATCCCATTAAATCAATTACAATATTTATGGTGGCAACAAGATGGCGCACCAGCACACAATGCAGCTGTTGTTAGAAATTTCTTAAATCAAGAGTTTGCAAACCGTTGGATTGGAGATAGGGGAGTTGTTGAATGGCCTGCGAGATCACCTGATTTAAGTCCGCTAGATTTTTTTTATGGGGATAGGTTAAAAATAATATTTATAAAGTAGATGCGCCACAAAACATTGAAGAATTAGGAGACAGACTTCAGAATGCCTTCGATGCAGTTCCTAGAATAACTATACAAAGAGCAGTACAAAATGCCAGAAGGCGTGCCCAATTGTGCATTACTGAAGATGGCCAGATAATTGAACATTTACTGTAATTGTTTATTGTTTACTTTTCTATGTATTTTTATTAATGTTTTTGTTATCTTGTACTCGCTACTGTTGAATTTCGTTTCGAAGAATAAAAAATACTTATCATATCTCGTTTCTCTTCGTTAGTGTATGACATTTTTGTATTATTAATGAACAATAAATGAAATGTTTGACAGATTGAAATTCCAAAGGCTACCTTATTTAATCTTATAATTTATTCTTTCAATTAAAACTTAATGTCAAAAACTTTAGTCAGCATGTGGTACATGGTTGAAATCAGAAAAAAAAACTCTTTGTGAAGATGTCTAAATCCAATATGGCGCCTATAAGAAATTAGATAGTTGATGATGGCCAGAAAGAAACGAAACGTCGTATAAAAATTTAGAGTACACCACTGGATAGAGGTTTAGAAATGGCCACAAGGATGTGTTTTTATTTTTTCTCTACAACGCCAAATGTCGGTGCTACAGGTAAAAGAAGAAAATGGGGTTTTCGCTTTTTTTTTTTTTAAATAACGAAGGTCATTTGTCACAGGTCTATTTTCTTTACGGCTTTATAACAAAGACAAAATTTAACAACTTTGCCAAATTTAAACCTATACTCTATCTCCAATAATAAGAGAGATCCCCATGGTGAGGGCCGAAAATGAATCAGCCTGTATATATGTCAAAGTCATTCGAAGTAATATTTTTATAAATGTGCTAGCGAGATCAGTATTTATTTATTGGTCAACTTTAACTGTGTGTTTCTCGAATTGTGTTGACGATAATTAATTTCTGTAAAATGCAAAATAAATAGACAAGTAAGTATAAATGTGTGTCATTGATACTGCTTTATGTTTACGTCGGTATACTTGAAAATTACCCATCAGAGTACATAACCTTAAAATGGTGCAATTTCTCTAAATGTTTGATCTTCTGTAAGCCATACAAAATTTTGACCAAATTTGACCAATTTGAAATTGAAAACATAGATTAAGCAATATTTAACGAGTTATTTGCAATTAATTTCAAGCTGCTATTTTTTGCGTTTTACGAGTAATGCCTCTTTTTTTCAGGTAACCTTTGTTTTAATAAAATTGAACTGTTAGAAATATGGCGAAAAAAATGCATAAAAAAAGAAAAGTTTGATGCCCTTTTCAAGCATGTAGTTGAAAGAATTGAAGCTAATACGATTTCGGATAAAATGGAGAAACATATAAAGCAAACATTACATTTTTTTTGCGTAAAGTTGGCTCAAAAGTGGGAAAAGTGTCACAGAAGGATGCATGTGTTTAAGGATCAAAATCATGCGTGGTTAAATTCAGATTTAAATTTTGTGGTGAATTGCACCGAAAAAGTTGTTGGTCGTCCACGTGTGCGATTCAACGTAAAATCAGAATTTGGGAAAAGAAAAGAAGCTGCAGACCTTTCAAATGAGAAAGCTGATACAAATCTTCTCGTTCGTGCAGCAGCAATATCAGCTCGTAAGCACGGTGATGCTGATTTAGCTGCAGTGCTAAAAGAAAGTATTGAAAGCCCAACAAGACCATCAAAAATGCGTAAGGTTTGCTATCAAAATCTCCAAAGCCAATTCCACTATCTGCGGATGAGGCTTTAGCTTTTCTTCTTGAATATAATTTTTCCAAAGAACAATATAATGCAATACGCCACGAAAACAAATTACGTAATTGCGATATATATCCACATTATAGGAAAATTACAGCTGCAAAGTTGAAATGTCGACCTCAGGTTATAATAGCAAATGAGACCCTTGCCAAAGTTTCGTTGCAATCTATTTTACTGCATACGGCTGAAAGAATTGTTGACCTCCAAAAAGAAGTTTTTCAAACTGTAATGGAAGCGGAGAAGACGAAATTTTTTGGGATCGGTATTAATATTAAGCTATGGATTTGATAGCAGCACTGGTCAGTCGCAATATAAACAAACTTTTAATGAGGCAGGTTCGTCAAATAGCTGTGATGCCTCTCTTTTAGCTACTACAGTTATTCCTTTAAGGTTACTGCTCTTATCCGGAACGCCAATTTGGAACAACCGCACACCACAGTCTATTTGTCGGCCCATAAAATTGCAGTACATAAAGGAGACAAAACAAGTTGATTTAAAGGAAGACCTGGATTTAAAAAAAGAAATTGACGCTCTGGCAAGCGTAAGAATATCAATTGGTGATGGAAAATTTGTTGAAGTATCATTTAAATTATTTTTAACACTCATTGATGGAAAAATTTTAAACATTATAACTGGAACTAGATCTAACCAGGCTTGTCTGTCCCATTTGTGCTGCTACGCCGAAGGACTTTATGAACACATTTAATTACAAAAGTGAAATATTCCGGGCAAATGATGAAAACTTAAAGTTTGGACTTAGTCCCCTTCATTGCTGGGATTAGATTTTTTGAATTTGTATTACATTTAGGCTATAAATGCGAATTACAAAAGTGGCAGGTACGAGGAGATGATAAGTTAATTATTTATAAAGAAAAACAGATATACAAAACGCTTTTTGGAAAAAGCTCGGACTTCGTGTCGACATGCCCAGAGTAGGTGGCTCCGGTTCCACAAATGACGGAAACACTGCTAGTCGAGCTTTTACTGAGCATGTTATTTTTTCTGAAATAACTAATGTCGACAAAGATTTAATATATCGATTCAAAATCATTTTGATTTGTTTATCCTGCCAGTTTGCAATTAATTCAAGTAAATTTGAAACATATTGCTTTGAAACAGCAAAATGTTTTCAGAATCTATATTCTTGGTTGCCAATGACTTCCACAGTACATAAAGTACTAATACATTCAAAAGAAATATTAGAAAATACAGCACTTCCAATGGGTTACTTTGCAGAAGAAGCAGCTGAATCGCGACATAAGATATAGAAAGCCGATAGATTGTATCACGCCCGCAGAAACAATCGTACCAATAACCTGCTAGACGTATTTAATAGAGCTGTCGATACTTCAGATCCATTAATTTCCACAAAATTTTTAAATAGGCGCTTGCAAAAGCGGAAACGTTCTACTCTTCCACCTGAAGCAATTGAACTGTTATGTTGCAGCGAAACCATAGAAGAAATTCATCTTAGCAACCAAGACGATGAAATTAATGAAATTGAAGAGGACCTATTTGATTTAAATTTACAAAACGAATTAGATTTAAGCAATTACTGAATATTGTAGTTTAATTAAAATAAATAAATGAATACTACGTATAATGTTTGCATTAATGGTTGCAAAAGGGTTAATTTTTGGTCGCTAATGGGTTAAGTTGCATTTTTTAATAGATTTATTCTTACATAGTAAATTCCTACAGGTTTTAGTTTGAATACCATGGTTTTGAAGAAGTTATTAATTTAGCACAAAAAAAGTGGCTATTTGACCTATAGTGCATTGTCAAAGCTATACTGATAATCAGTGTCTTAAAGAGGGTTTCATACACCTTTAGTCTCGTATAGTGCCACATAAAAAAAGCGATGAAAGATACATATAAATAATGCCTTCATACAAAAAATTGCGGTCCAATATAACACAGTAACGAGAAAATTATTTATCTGCATTCGAGTCTGACCCTGTCGCAGTTAATATAAAAGCGTTGGGATTCACATTTTGTATGGACATAGTCTTCGCTGTGGCTTGGTGCGTTCGCAATAGCATCCTATACGAATATCGAATATACCGATATGATTTTAATTTATGGTGAAACAGGACAAAACAGTCTTGCAGCAAAAAAATTGTACGTAGAACGTTTCACGAATCGATGTCTTTCTTCGATTAAGACAATTGTAAGAGTTGTGTATCGATTTCGTGATACAGGATCGGTAATTAAACGTTTCGAAGATCGTGACCCTCAAAGATCGCGCAAAGTACAAGCAGAAGAGGATATTTTAAATATCGTAGAAACGGATGCCGGCGTAATTACGACAACCCTAGCACGGGAAGTAAATGTGTCTCGAACTGAGGTGCATCAAATTTTAAAAACTAATTTACTTCATCATATCTACACGTGCAAAGGTTAATGGATCAGTCGAGTTGCCTTCTGTGAATGGTTTCAATCAACACAGAGAGGTTCATCAGTTAGATAATCAGTAATTCTCTTTACCGACAAATGTACGTTTACCAAAGATGGTATTTTGAATTAACATAATATTCACCACTGGGCGTACGAAAATCCCTACGATATATACCAAGGCTCCTCATAAATTAGGATAGACAGGGTTACTAGGCGATCAATTACTTGGACCACATATACAGGCTGATTCAAATTAAATGCGCACTATTGCTATTTCTGTTATTATTGATTCTAGAAAGTAGCTTAAATTAGTAAAGTATTTGTGTTTTTAACATTGATTAGCATGCAGTTAATGAAAAAAAAATTGAATAATGCATTTTCGAGAAATTTTGAAATTTATAATTTTTTTAAATGGAACAGCCTGTATATTTTTTAAAATTCTGAATGCTAATGTTCTTTGTAATATAAAAGTTTCAATACACTATTGTCCTAAAACGAATAATAAAGTATTTACGGTGGAATTTAGTTGATGTCAAAGATACTCTTTCATTCTGTAAAATCAGTAGTAGGCTTCTCTCACTTTAAATAGAACAAATAGTATGCCCTTTGTAAATGTCAATAACGTACTGAATATAAATCTTTCGGACGTTTAGGTATTAAAAATATATTTTTTTTTTATTTTGTGTTGTGTTCATTAGTTATCTATTTATTTTTCTAAACATTTTGGTTTTACTTTCGTTGCTTAGTGTTTGACAATATTTCACTATGGTATTTCCTCATTTGGAGAAATGCGATATGTTGGAAGCATACATTTTATGTAGTAAAAATTCAATAAGGACTAGCGAATATTATGCTGAACACTATCCTTTACGACAGCAGCCAGATCGACGTTACTTTCGAAAACTTTACAATCAGTTTAGACTGCATGATTGCTTATTTAGAAAGAAAAGAACAAAGAAAAATATCGTCGTCAACGAAGAAGTAGAAAGTAAATGTTAGCATATTTTGAAGCCCATCGCGAATTTTCCATTAGGGATGCTACTAAGGAATTGGCATTAAGTTATTCATCAGTTCAAAGAATTTTGAAAAAGCATAAGTATATCCCCTTTAAGTTTAGAATCTCTCAAACATTACAGCCAGGAGATTCCGCCAGGAAATTAGCTTTCTGTCATTGGTTTGTTAGTTTTTGTGATGAAAATTTGAATGGAGCACAGTGTATTTTATGGAGTGACGAAACACATTTTTCAAATAGAGGCATGTTTAATAAGAAAAATAGTCACTACTAGTCTCAAGAAAATTTATTAATAGTTCGTCTACATGCTGCACAAGTTCGATTTAGTTTTAATGTTTGGTGCGGATTAATTGGTTCGGTAGTCGTTGGTCCACTGTTCTACAATAGTACGTTGACTGGAAACAGATATCTGGAATTTATTCGTAACGTTTTAGAGGATTTCCTTGATAACGCCAATTACCTGATGCGCCAAAATTTATACTTTCAGCAGGACGGTGCTCCTGCACACAACTATCACCTAGTGTAAACCTACCTCGACACCATCTTTGCCGAAAAGTGGATTGGTACAAATGGTCCAATTTAATGGCCAGCACGCTCCCCTGACCTCTCACCTTTAGACTTTTTTCTTTGGGGATACTTAAAAAATGAGGTGTACAAAACGCGATACGACAACGTGCGCGAATTGCAAGACAAGGTCAGAGAAGTTTTTCGCCAATTAGATAGAAGGACAATCTTAAGAGCCACCCAGAGTGTACTGAAGCGGGCACGAAAATGTATTGAGCAAGAAGGCGACACCTTTGAGCAGTATTTATAAATTATACATGTACTTTCTTCTTTTTAATTTAATTTTGTAAGCTGTAATATGTTAAAATAAACATTAAACACAAAATATGTATCAGTTTTGTCAAAAGTTAGCGGAGCAATGACAACATTTAGAAGGAAATAGAAACTGCTATAACTACTTTATTATTCGTTTTAGGATAATAGTGTATTGAAACTTTTATATTACAAAGAACATTAGCATTCAGAATTTTAAAAAATATACAGGCTGTTCCATTTAAAAAAAATATAAATTTCAAAATTTCTCGAAAATGCGTTATTCAATTTTTTTTTCCATGAACTGCACGTTAATCAATGTTAAAAACACTAATACTTTGTTAATTTAACCTACTTTCTAGAATCAATAATAACAGAGATAGCAATAGTGCGCACTTAATTTGAATCGGCCTGTATACTCCCAGTACGATTAAATGCAGAATCTTATTTACTGTTTCTCCAACATGCATTACGCGAGTATTTGGATGACATATCATTGGTGATAGGACAACAATTATGGTTTATGCACGACGAAACACCCGCGCATAGTAGTAGACTTGTTTTAGAATTTTTAAGCAGAACTTCTCCACAATGGATTGAACGTGGAAAATATTCCGTGGCCAGATCGTAGTCCCGATTTAAATCCCTTAAGACTTTTTTTTTGTGGGTATACATAAAAAGGTTGGTCATCGCCCTGATATTAAAAATGTCCTAGATCTGCGAACTCGCATTTTTTCTTGCAGTTCAACGCATTAGCAAGGACATGCCAAATTTTCCTCGCGTATAGCAAACTCCAATTAAGTTGGCGCGAGGAGGGGTAAGTTCGCGCAGGATTAAAAGTAGTGGCGAGATTTGTATTTGGTTTTACATCAAATGTCAGATAATTTTAACCTCTGAGCGTATCTCACTTTATGATCCCCTAGCAAAGACTTTATGTTCCGTCAAATGTCAATGACAAATGTATTCTGACAATTACTTGAGTAGTGGGGGTGGACGTTTTTAAAAATGGCTTCTGCGCACCCCCTCCCTCGCGCCAACTTAATTGGCGCTTGCTATACATAGAGTAAAATCATTTTCGGATGAGACTAGCGCAGAAACACATTTTAGTAATTAGAAAGAGAGCCACCTCATAAATGAGAGAAACAGCTAGTAGTATAAATCCGTGTACTATACGAGCCACAAACGTTTATCGATTATTTGTCAGTCGGTACCAAGCATTTGATCGGTTTGTTTCGTAGTGGTGTTGTACGTACATTGAGAGTTTTCCTATTTGTAATATTATTGTTGTGTTTTATCTATTAATTAATTTTTTTTCAAAGCTATTCAAGAGTAAGAATGCATCCTCTTGTAAGTAGAAATATACTTATCATAAAATTCCTAAAAATTTAGTTGTATTTATTTACACAGGATAAAATGTTTGATATGGCAACAAACTCTGTCCTGGAGGAAGTGAGCCCTTGTTCGAAAAAGAGAAAAGTTATTCTTGAACAATCTCGTGAAATAATTTTTAATGTATATAACTATTTTAAAAAACAAGGTGTGACAGGTAAATATATTTACAAATTAGGTGGATACATAATATTTAACCTGTAATAATATTACTTTTTTTAAATCAAATTCAAAATTAAAATTTATGTTGTTCATCATTTATAGGTCAGCTGCTAGATACAGTTGCAGAAGCAACAGGTATTTCTAGGAGCACTGTAGGTCGAATAATTAAAGAAGGTCATGCTGTTGAAACAAGAAAAGTAAATTCATTCTTATCGACAAAAATAAAACCACCAAAATCTACTGTCGATAACTGTGGGGAAGAAATTATTCGCAGAATTATACATAATTTTCATGTGACTGAAAAGAGAAGACCCACAATAAAAGCCGTTTATAATAAAATTCACGATGATGAAGGGGAATCGGTTTTGCAGGAGTGCTATCTTCTTTTAGGAAATTATTGCTGCGAATAGGATTCAGGTACTTTTTTTATTATTTTTAGTAATATTACTCTAAACTTTTTATTTGCTAGATGGAAAAAAAACTACTGATAACCGTAAGATTTTAATGGAGCGGTTTGACATAAGAGAGCTGAGGTATTCTTACATCCGCAAAATAACAAATTATCGTACCCAAGGACGACCAATAATATATACAGGTATAAAAAGCATTTAGAAAATCTATTTAGTATATATTTTAAGTACATAAGTAATTTTTAGATGAAACTTACATACATCCAGGGCATACATCTCCTTTTGGATGGGTCGATCAATCTAATGAAGGATTAAAGTGTCCAATTTCAAAAGGGAAGCGTTTAATAATTGTTCATGCTGGTTCTGCAGAGGGTTTTGTTAATGATGCGTTATTAATTTTCAAATCAGGTCAAAAAAAGTGGCGACTATCATGACGACATGAACTTCATAAATTATAAAAAATGGTTAGAAACATCTTTAATTCCTAATTTGCCTGATAATTCTGTGATTGTTGTGGATAATGCCAGCTACCATAATATTATGTCATATAAACATCCAACATCAGCCAGTAGAAAGTGTGATATGATACAGTGGCTAAACGAAAGGGGCATAACTTACGATGCAAATTGTACTAAACCGGAGTTGTACAATTTAGTAAAACTTCACAAGCCAAAACATATACAGTACAGCATAGATGGTATATTTGCAAAAAAAGGCCACACCGTCCTGAGATTGCCACCATACCACCCAGAACTAAACCCGATTGAAAAAATCTGGGGCATTCTAAAGAATCGGGTTGCATCAAGAAATGTTACATTTCATATAAATGATGTTGAAAAATTGGCGGGAGGAGAATTTTCAAACATCAAGGTAGAGGAATGGTCAGAAACTTGTCGACATGTGGAAGGTGTAGAAAAAGATTACATTATGAAGGAGCACATAATGGATGATTTTTGTGAAGAATTTATTATTAATGTCAATAATGACTCTGAAGATTATTTCTACGATTTTTCAAGCGATGAAGATTGAAGATTTTAAATGTTTCAAAATATATTATATTAATTTTGTCATCAGCGAAAATAAATATTTGATTATACATTGTATGTATGTATATTTGTTTTAATAAATACAAAAATTTTTCTAGGCACATGCTTGTGTATTTATCTTCTTTTAATGTCTCTAAAGTGAGATTTTGGTTAGGAGTAAAATTATAATGAGAAAAAACAAAATTAAGGTTAATGAAAACCATATTACAAAATATGGATTAATATAATAATAATTTGTAAATACAAAGACTTAAATGTGAAAGCACTATAAAAAGAAATATTTCATTGTAAAATATAATTTATAAAAAATTTGTTACATATAATACCAATTGATTTAATAATTATTTTATTCTTCGCGAAGTAATAAGTTTATTTAAAATCGACAACAAAACATAATTATTATGGTTTAATATAACTAAATATTATTTAAATTTAAAACTGCCGCCTATATTGTCAAGACTGCTCAATGTTTTTAAGGTGTTCAGTATTTTTGTAACGTCATCGCTCGCGCATCTTCAGTCTCATCCGAAAGTAATTTTACTCTAGTAACGTTCATCGCTGAATCGATGCCTGAATTAGAGTTAATGGTGGGCCTTTCGAATACATTCTGCAAATTATTTTGTCGTGTTTCGCCTAGATCGGTATTTGTCAGTACCACCACAAATTTAAAGAAAAAAAAAGAATATAAAAAATTGCATAGAAATAATTAAAAACTGGGTATTTGAGATTAACAACAGACATCCCATAGACACGCTTTATAAAGCTAACGATTAACGATTTTTGTTTGATTATAAACATAATAATTTTATTTTAAAAGAAATTTAACGTTCAAAATATACTTTTATTTAATTATAATTACAAATGTGCCATGAGGTTATCGACATATTCGACGTAAAGGCTATTATTGATATCCACAAAAAACATCACAATAGAAAGACCATATGTGCGTTTGAAAAGACGGGCTTGAAAAAAGGGTTTTTTTCACATCATCAGTCGAAGAGTGGAAGTACCAAAGGCACTAAGTGCCAAAATCTGAGTTTTGTAGATATTTACTTAAAAAGGTTGTAAGTCCCATCGCCAATGTACGAGTAAAAGTACGAGTACAAGTAAAACTAGATGGCGCTCAGCACTATGTCCTGGAAGTTTTTATTTTGAAAGGGTATAAGTTCCAAGGTCGGGTTGAATGTGTAAGTGTGCTTCTTTGTTTTTAAACGTTTATTGGACAAGAAATTGCAGTGTAAACATGGAAGTTGTGCAAGAAAAGACTAAAGGAAGGTTTATAGAACAGCAGAGAATGAAAAAGAATGCTGGGAAGGCATATGTTAATAGGAAGAAGAGAGAAATTCGTCCGAAAAGTCCACCTAATCAAGAGGTAAGAAATTTTAGGTTAAGGCGGTAGTTTAAGATTATTATGCAAATAGATAGTGACTCCTCGTCCGTTGAACGTGCGGCGTATTTAGGTTTGCTGTAAAGTTAAACGGACGGTGAGTGATAAACGTAAATGTAAAAATATTTTATTGACCTGCACCTAAATATTTGCGTATCTCTTTCAGGAGTCGTGTAAGTGTTATTTTGACTGCAAAAAAATAACGTACGAACGAAAGCTTCAACTATTTGAGAGATTTTATGCTGAAAACTACAAAACGCAAGGGACGTATCTGATGGGCCTAATAAATTTAGTGAGAATAAAAAGACGTCGCCATGGAAATTATGAAACTGCCGCAGATAGCAAAAGGCAAATTTCCATATCCTACACACTTCTAGATCAAGATGGAAATTTTGTGCATGTATGCAGAAAGACATTTATGAATGTTTTTGATTGTACTCAGAAGCGTTTGGTTGGTTTAATAAATAAGAAAAAAATGGGAGATACCACATTTACTGATAGGCGTTCTAACAATAAGCCAAGCAAGTTCACGGAAAACGACCGCCAACTGATCCATCAAAATATAAACTCCATCCCTAGAGATGTTTCACACTATTCACGTGCAAAATCAGAAAAGCAATATCTCAGTCCTGATTTAAATATTCATCGACTTTATAAAGCATTTTTGGCGAAAAACAAAGAATCTTCTGTAAGTTATAAGTTTTATAGAGGTGTGTTTAAGAAGGATTTCCCGAATCTAAGCTTTCATCGTCCTAGAGTCGATACATGTCATACCTGCGATAGGTTAAATTGTGAGGCAAAGCAAACTTCTAGTGCTGGCTGCAGTGCGAAACAACAACTCAACCTTCACCACCGAAAAGTACAACAAAGTGTGGAATATATGAAGAACCAAACCGCAAATTCACAACTTCCTGGTAGTGACAAATGCTGCATTTCGTTTGATCTCCAACAAGTTTTATTTGTTCCTACGTTGACACATTCAGATATGTTTTATCTGTCTCAACTATCTTGTTACAACCTGGGAATACATTTGTCGGACTCTAACCATGCTTTTATGTGTATGTGGCATGAAGGTGTTAGTGGATGTCGAGGCAATGAGGTAGCATCTACCCTCCTCAAACTTTTAATTTCCGGTGTCACACCAAAAAAACATTTGCTACTATGGAGTGACAACTGTGCGGGGCAGAACAAGAACAGAATGGTAATACATATTTGTTTTAGTGTTCCTTGCTCTTCATAAAGTTTTTGAGACAATAGAGTTATAACTTTCTAATAAGAGGTCACAGTTTTATGGCTTGTGACCGAGACTTCGCACTCATCGAAAAAAGAAAGCGTGTTATGAAGGCAATGGTGCCAAATGATTTGCAGAATGTAATAACTTCCGCAAAATATGATCCGCCATTCGAAGTTATTGACATGTCTGTAAACGGATTTTGGGATATAAAAGAAGCTGCTGACACATTTCTCAACACTAAATCCTTAAATATCAGTAAGGCAGTAAGAATAAAGATTGATTATAAAAATTCAACACTACTTCATATAAAAGAAGCTTTCTCCGAGTTAGAAGCCTGGAAAAAAATCAATGTATTGAAGAAAGGAAAAACCACGGAAGATCTAAGATCAGCAGAAATAAAACCTTTACCACATGAGAATAAGATTACCGCTAATAAAAAAAAATCTCTATCGTCAATGATTCCTTACCTGGAAAATCCTGAACACAAAATATTTTATAGAGACCTTCTTAATTTAGACGAAGAAAGCTTGGGGCCAAGCAGCAGCTCAACTCACCTTTAATTAGTACTTATAACCTTTAGGTTGTGAGGTACTTTAGACAAAATTTTGGTTTTTGCTTATAACCTTTGTAGGAATCATAGTTTGGCACTTATGCTCTTTCAGTTTTAGTTCTAAACAAACTTCAATATTTTATTTTTTTGATAGAAACATTAAGTTTGTGTTCTACCAGTTACTATTTCTAGATGCTAGGAATCGTTTTAAAATGTTTATAATAAAAAAAAATTGCTTTCTAAAGTTGTTCTCTTAATTATCTCTGAATTATGAATATGGCACTTAGTGCCTTTGGTACTTCCACTCTGCAGTTGTTCCGGTGCAAGTGAAACCAAACTTCACATAAGCATTATTTCATTTTCTTCTCTTTAACAGCATGAATTATTTAGTTTATTTAAAATAAAAATGAAAATATTATCTCGCACCCCTGATCTAAAGATTTACAGCTATCCGTATCAGCGAAATGGAGATTATCGATTTATTGTTCCGCCAAGCTTGTGTTCTTAATATTATATAATATCTATCTATTATGTTTTTCAATCTAGCATCGATTTCACTTCCCCCTTATCCAATATAGATAGCCCATAACATTTTTGCAGTTATTGAAACATTATTAAAATTAATAAAGAACTGTCAAGTAAGTTAGTTTGATTGACTATTTTTCTGAGCAAGACTTTTGAATTTGGAGTATATCTATTAGTTAACAAATAGAAATTACCTTTTTCATATATTCCGTTACGGGATTCTGAGCTAGGAAATTAGTACTTTCTCTAGTATAATACCTTTCGGTATCCTCTAAGAATACATTTTCAAAGCTGTCCTTGTAAACACTTAGATTGGTTCCTTTTGCTCCAGGTTCGTCTTCATTCAATCCTAATTCGACGTAACAGTTTATAACGCCCGAAACCAAAGAAGTATTTATCAGCTCGCCATTACGTTCCCTTTCAATTAGTTTTAATACTGCATTCGTTACCTGAGGGAAATTCATAAAATAAATACACAATAAACTAAACAATTACAGTTGATTTTTAAAGAATTTCAAAACGTAAAAAGTTTCTGCATAAGAACTTGATAACGCACTAGAGGACTATGCAATTGCTACAGGATCTTTTACGTAACTATTGACAGCGTAGATTGTCGGTAAATGTATGGTGTGGTATTTTAGGTGATTGATTGATTGTACCACCAAATGCAAATTGTAAATTCGGACAATTTTTTGGACAAATTACCTCTCGGAGAATTAAATAATGCCGCTGTACTTTTGGTTTTGGAACTTTGTTAAAGATCGTGGCTATTTAACGGCCTCCGAAAAAATTCATATTTTAAGGCGTAGAATTAGTAATATTGTCACAATGTATCATCAGAAATGATCGTAAATGCAACATATATGAGTTGGCAAAAAGGCGTAACTTGTGCATTTGTCAAGTGGGAGATATTTTGTGAAATATTAATAAATATTATGCCTATACATTTTGTGTTTTATTATACGAGGGAAGATCAGTAAGTACCCGTGTTTGAAGACAGGTGGCGCTGCTGAGGGAAGTTGGCATTACCGTCGTGTACTACCATCTGTCAGACAACACCATAATAAATTTCAGACTGATTCATAGGTTAGTTTTTATTTGGCAGCCAGTTGTATCACACGTGTTTCGTGTTTCTCGATAAAATGGAAAAAGAGCAATATCGATCCGTAATTCGCTTTTTATTTTTGGATGGAAAAACATGCGAAGAAATAAAAGCGAAGTTGAATGCTGTCTAGGGGGACCCTTCACCATCTATGACAACCGTAAGATATTGGTTCAACGAATTTAAACGTGGTCGTACATCTGTTTTTGATGAGGAGCGCCCAGGCCGCCCGGCAGACGTGGTTACCGAGGAAATCGTTGAAAAGGTCCAGGTCCGACATGATTCTCGCTGATCGTCGAACAAAAGTGCGCGAAGTAGCAGAGGCCGTAGGCGTGTCGTACGGAACGGCAATTAATATTTTACATGATAAGTTATCGGTGAGAAAGGTGTCGGCCCGATGGGTGCCGCGATTGCTTACGGTGGACAACAAGCGGATACGGTTGTCAATGTCGAAGCAGTGTTTGGACCTCTTTAAGAGAAATTCGCAGGAGTTTTTGCGTCGAGTCGTCACCGTTGATGAAACCTGGATCCATTATTATACGCCAGAGTTCAAGCGACAGTCAAAACAATGGATTTTTCGGGGTGAATCTGCTCCGAAGAAGGCAAAGACGATCCCATCGGCCGGAAAGGTCATGGCCACGATTTTTTGGGATTCCAACGGAATAATCCTCATGGACTTTTGCAGAAAGGAAGAACGGTCACGGGGCAGTACTACAGTGAATTATTGGACCGATTCGATATAAAATTGAAGGAGACACGGCCCCATTTGGCTAAGAAAAAAGTGCTGTTTCACCACGATAATGCACCAGCACATTCATCCAGAATTGTCGCGGCAAAGTTGCATGAACTGCACTACGAATTGCTGCCGCACCCACCGTACTCGCCTGACTTGGCTCCCTGCGACTTCTTTCTGTTCCCCAACATGAAAACGTGGCTCGGGGGAAAAAGATTCAGCTCAAACGAGGAGGTTATCGTCGAGACAGAAGCGTATTTTGCAGAGTTTGACAAATCGTATTTTTTGGAGGGGTTAAAGAAATGACAGAAACGTTGGGAAAAGTGTATTGTACTAAAAGGTGATTACGTTGAAAAATAAAAAAAAAAATTTGTGAAAATCTTGCGTCTTCTTTCCTAACACGGGTATTTATTGACCCACCCTCGTACAGTCCAATCTATAGTATGATTTTTGCTTAAAAAAGTAAAATTACTACATCAGATATTTTACAAAATTAATTATAAATATCTACACCAAACGGTAGATGGACTTGGGGTTAAATAAAAGGCTCTAGTGTATGTATTAGGCTGTTTCTATGATGATTCTATAATACGCAGAAAAATATTTTTTAAATTTTTTATAGTAAATTTGTAACAAAAATGCACTTATTCCATATCATAGGACGCACAAAGATCTATAGGTCTTTCACTTTAACAGAGGAGTCACGTCATAAGCAGTTACTTCGGGATAAGTAACATTTAAATTAGAATGATACCTAATAATCCTAATGATCCACTTGATTAAATGAATATATTATGTTACCAGAAATGGGTATGGTTGCCAGCTTGAATTCTGTCAAATGTCATTCGAATTAGTTTTACAACTAGTTCATATTTATAAGTTTCATTAAGACTAGAGATACGAGGTGCATTCAAGTTCTAAGGCCTCCGATTTTTTTCTCCAGACTGGAAAGAGATAGAAGCATGTGCATTGTTTTAAAATGAGCGTGCGTTCGTTGTCAATACGTCACAGAGATGGCAGCACTTACGGCAGATGGAATTGTAGCGGCAGCGTCGGGAATGAGAACTGTTTTAGATACTTAAAATGGCTACGTTTTCCTTACTTGAACAGCGGGCAATCATTCGTTTTCAGAATTTGCATGGTGTGACACCAATTGAAATTAATCGACAGTTGAAGGAGACATGTGGTGATGGAGTTATGGATGTGTCGAAAGTGCGTTTGTGGGTGCGACAGTTTAATGAAGGCAGAACATCGTGTGACAACAAACCGAAACAACCTCGGGCTCGCACAAGCCGGTCTGACGACATGATCGGGAAAGTGGAGAGACTTGTTTTGGGGATCGCCGAATGACAGTTGAACAGATCGCCTCCAGTGTTAGCATTTCCGTGGGTTCTGTGCACACAATCCTGCATGACGACCTGAAAATGCGACAAGTGTCCTCCAGGTGGGTGCCACGAATGCTAACGGACGACCACAAGGCTGCTCGTGTGGCATGTTGCCAAGCAATGTTGACGCGCAACCAAGGCATGAATGGGACTTTCTTTTCGTCGATTGTGACAATGGATGGGACGTGGATGCCATTTTTCAATCCAGAAACAAAGCGCCAGTCAGCTCAATAGAAGCACACAGATTCACCGCCACCAAAAAAATTTCGGGTAACCGCCAGTGCTGAAAAAATGGTGTCCATGTTCTGGGACAGTGAGGGCGGAATCCTTACCCATTGTGTTCCAAAGGGCACTACGGTGACAGGTGCATCCTACGAAAATGTTTTTAAGAACAATTCGATGGTAATCCCAAATGTAGTTGCTTTAGAGCGCTTTCTCTGAAAAAACTACACAACGAAGGAACAGTAACCATGAAAAAAGAAATGCTAAAATCTTTAAAGGCTCGATTTGAAAATGTGGAAAAAAAATAAGTTGTACGTAATAGTTACGGTATTAGATCTCCGTTACAAACTAAAATTTTTAAAATCCGATACACAAGTTATTGCTAAAAATTGGATTTTAGAAGAAATGAAAAGTATTTCTCCGATAAATATTGATAAAAACAATGACAATAAACAAAGAGAACCTGCAGAACATAATAATAATAATAATCATGATAAAAATGAAGATGTGTGGGCTTGCATAGATGAAATTTTATTTGAAAATAAATCCATTGAAGAATCCTATACTGTGGGAAATTCAACAGATAATATTCAACTTTTAAATTTTCTTAAACATCCTACATTCCTCATACCGAAAATACGTTGGTTTGATGGGCAAAAAATGTAA
This sequence comes from Melolontha melolontha, assembly GCA_935421215.2. NCBI lineage: Eukaryota > Metazoa > Arthropoda > Insecta > Coleoptera > Scarabaeidae > Melolontha > Melolontha melolontha. The sequence goes on along the minus strand of OW285236.1, from coordinate 5,622,778 downwards.
ATATTTATCCAACACTATCAAAATTGACTAGACAATACCTAGCAGCATACCCAGTGAAAGAATATTCAGCGAGGCGAAGAGAGAAGAAATAGACTTCTTACGCGAAACGCAGCGAAATTATTATTTCTGCATTATAATGTCCCATTATTGAGATTTAATTATTAAATTTAATTTTTTGTTTTGTATTTTTTAATAAAATGTCTAATTAAAATAAATTTTATGTAATTTATTTTCATTCACTTATTATCTTATCTTCTTTTCAAATTTCAAATAAGGAACCCATTACCCGGCAATATTTGCTGGATCCGAGTAATTTGCGGGTACTGAAAATTTCCGGGTACCCGGTACCTCACTATATATAATCAAATAAATTAAAGCATGTTAATAAAAATGAGAACATAAACCGAACCTCATCGATTATTTACTAACAGTTGACTCAAAGCAATGTAGACTTGTCAACCCTGTTATCTAACTGTTTATCACGTGACATATCTGTTAACGTGAAAGACCTATATCAGATTAAATTTTAAAAAAATATACGTTGACATTAAAAAAAGAAGTTGACGACATTAAAACCACTATTTAGGAAAATCAAAATTCATGGCAGTTTGTAGTCGATTTTTAAACCCATTTTTTTTTCTCGTTTCTATTTCACTCAAATCCGATCATAATTAACAGAGTTATAGGCGGAGCGTTTTGTATAACACACCCTGGGTATAGGCAAGCAAGCATTAGTAACCGAAATCCATGTAGCAACCCTGGATATTATCAGCGATGAATTGCTGGTAAACGTAATCCTTAGCGACTACTAAGTTTGTTACTTCTTTTGAAAAAAAATGCCAATGTAAGTACGAGGGTATATCAGATATAAACGAGACTGATTTTTTTCAACTATTAATGCTTTATTGAACAAGGTTAATACAAATGTACTATTTTTCTACATAATCTCCCGCCCGCGCAATACATTTTTCCCAACGGATTGGAAGCGTTTTAATCCCGTTATCGTAAAAACTTTTAGGCCGGTCACACAGCCACTGGAGCACAAATGTCTCTACCGCTTGATCGCTGTCGAAACGCTGGCCTCCAAGAGCTTCTTTTAGAGGTCCAAACAAATGGTAGTCACAGGGTGACAAGTCTGGACTGTAAGCAGGATGTTTCAAGATTTCCCAGCCGAATTGTTCCACTTTTTGCCTCGTAATGTTTGCCGAATGTGGTCTGGCGTTGTCGTGAAGGAAAATGACATTTTTAACGGATTGCGTCTTTCTTTTTCGTCGTAAAGACAATTTTGCGGCATCCAAAACGTCGCAATAATATTGGGCATTAATTGTGCGGCGATCATGAAGAAAATCAAGCCTCAATGTTGGCTTCGGTAACGCTCGTCCGTGGCTCTGGTTTTCAACTTTCTCCCGGCCTCCAGAAAATTGTTTATGCCATGCAAACACGCGAGGTCGTGAAAGGGTGTTCTCCCCGAACTGTGCGTGCAATCTGCGTAAAATGTCTGTTGGATTCACCCCCTCATTGGTCAAAAACTTAATAATTATCCGCTGCTCCACGGAAACGTGCACTGCTTGCTCACTCATGGTCACTGCACTACTGAACGGTCTCGACGGAATTTCAGACGTTGCTCTCCCCACCCTAAGTGCTTTGTCTACATAGCCACCTACTTCGCCGATTCAAAAAACTTTTGTACGAGTCATTAAAAAATCAGTCTCGTTTATATCTGCTGTACCCTCGTATAATTGTAACAAAAATAAATTAGATAAATGTGTTACATTCAAATTAATTTCAAGTGATTACGTACCTGTTTATTTAATTGTTTGAAGAGATTGTCCCTCCACGTGACAAGCGCCAACTTATATATTTCGTATATACCCTTTCGTCCTTCTTCGCATTCACGCTTAACCCAATGTCTGTTCAGGTAGGAGCATATTCCGCTGATTGCGTTACTACTGAATCGATATCGATCCCACTGTTGAGTGTAGAATAACAATACATCTTCATCCATGAGATTTATACCCTCCTAAATGAAAAACGAAATGCGTGATTTTATAAAATACACATATTATGTCAAGAAACCAATTATGCAGTTGCTATAGTTGATTTACTTTAGCAACAAAACGTTTTACTTGGATATTTAGTTGAGGGTAGAATATACACAGTATGTAACATGTAACACAGTATGTACTACACTTTGTAGATTTCATGTCAGTTCGTTTTTTAAATTTGTAACTAAAGGATGATTTACAAAATAGGAAAATAAACGGCAGATACTATCAACGTATTTAAAAGGACATTTTAACCCTTATCCGGGCAAGGGGGGCCTGTCAGGCCCGAGCGACGATAAAAAATTCGATATCTTAATGAGTAATTTTAGTACGACTTAATGCTCTTTAGAATTCCTCAGAAATGTTAATTACTGTTTTCTTGTTAAGTATTATTAAGTGATATTTGTTAAATTATGAATAATCGTTAGTTAATTGACGGATTGTACTTAAAATCCCATTAACGGGCAAGCCGGGCTTAGCAGGCCCATACTTTAGGCAATTATGGTAACTTTATTTTACGTTTTTGTTTTCTAATCCTCTTTAGGTAATTAGTGTTTCCGATCATTTTTGTGTCATTTGTGCAGCAAATACATTTGATGACGTATATAGGTCGTAATTTTTCGAGGAAAGTAATATTAGGTAAAGTAGGGGTTCCCTGTCTATTTGTATATATACGAGCATTTTTTGTTCATTGCTTTTAGTTTATGCATTATAGTGAAAGAGTTATAATCATTCAGCAATGTCGAGAAAATTTTTATCGGGCGCCGAACTCGCAGATATACTGGAAAACCTATCGGACGATGACCAGGCGCCTGTAAATTTTGAGTCGGATGTCGAAGATGAGGACGAGGAGGACCACCTTTCTAATGCTAGTGAAACGGAAGACGTGCAAGAAGGCAGTGAGGGATTGTGTGACACTCCTGTTGTCAGTATTTCCAAATTTGTTGCTAAAGATGATTCAGTGTGGAGCAGCCAGCCTCCTTCGACAGGACGGGTTCGTTCGTGCAATATAATAAAATCGCAAATGCATAAAGTTATCTTACCGCCGGGAAAAATTGTTGAAGAACCAATTGATGCATTTCTCTTATTTATTGATGAAGCTGTACTTACCGAAATTGCTTCACATACAAACAAGGAGGCAGAGAGGGTACTGATTGATATTCCCTGGAAACCATGTGATAATATCGAAATTCGCGCTTTTCTTGGTTTGCTTCTAACTGCCGGTCACCTAAGTGCTAATGATACTAGCTACGATGTGCTATGGAGTCGATTATATGGCCCTTCAATTTTTCGAGCAACGATGGGATTGAAACGATTCAAAAGCTTGTTGCGATTTATACGATTTGATGACAATGGTACACGTTCCGAAAGAAGGAAGAACGATAAACTTGCACCTATTCGAGTTATTTGGGAAAAAGCAAATAACAATCTGAAAAAGCACTACCTCCCCGGAGAAAACATCACAGTGGACGAACAACTTGTACCCTTTCGAGGAAGATGTCCATTTAGACAATATATGCCTTCCAAACCAGACAAATATGGAATGAAGATCTGGAGGGCGTGTGACTCTGAAACCTATTTTCCTCTAAATGGTATTCCCTATATTGGAAAGGAAGGAAATCAAATCGCCAAGGGCCTCGCAACACAGGTAGGGGAGCAGCTCGTACAACCGTATTATAATACAAACAGAAATGTCACATTCGACAATTATTTTACGGACTTATAATTAGCAAAAACATTATTGACAAATGGGTTGACGAGCGTTGGTACCGTAAGGAAAATAAACGCTTCATCTCAACCGAATTTTTGCCCAATAGAAAACGTGAAGAACAAACGTCCATTTTCGGATTTACAGAAAAAGCGTCTTTAGTGTCCTACGTTCCAAAGAAAAACAAGTGTTTTGGCTCTGTCAACGATGCATCATACTAATAACTGTAACGATGACGATAAAAAAAAGCCAGAAATAATTCTGTATTATAACAGCACAAAATGTGGCGTGGACACGTTAGACCAATTGGCTCATAAATACACATGTAAACGTAGAACAAATCGTTGGTCGTTTACATTTTTTATGAACCTTCTCGACGTAAGCGGCATTGCAACATATGTTACTTGGATGAATTTGAACCCAAATTGGAATAAATCTAAACACCAAAAAAGGAGATTGTTTCTAGTAGATGTATCTGAAAACCTAGTTCTTCCGCACATTCAAAGAAGGAAGGCGAATGGACTTCCTCGTACCATCCAACACTGTGTCAGCGAGTTTGTAGGTGAAGAAGCAACGCCGGCAAAGAGAGCAAGAACTGAAACTACAGCAAATTCTAGAAGAAGGTGCTACATGTGTCCTAAAACAAAAGACAGGAAACAAAGACAATGTTGTGATGAGTGCAAACAAAACATTTGTAACGAACATTCTTCATCAAAAGTTTTGTGTTATATTTGCAAGAAATGAATGAAATTTAAGATCAGTAAGTAATTAATGTTATTTATAAATGGTATTAAATATATAATTCCCATAAACTCTTTGTTTCATTAATTCTGTAAGTAAAAACATATACTAAAAGCACCGGGCCTACCAGGCCCGAACTGCCCGGTTACGTTAGTAAAATGTCTTGCCCGGACAAGGGTTAAAGGAAGATTTAACTCTAAACACGTATTTAAACCTAAATGCCTGAATTTGATTACTCAAGTATTAAATGGAGAATTAACGCATGCGTATTTATGTATTGTATGTACAGTTGATGTCAATGAAATCGAATACACTTAATTTTGTATGGTTTAACCCTAGAAGGTATACCGGGGTTACGAGTGACCCCAACAGAATTGAATTTTCCCACTTATATTCTTATTTCGCGCTTGGTGGCGCTGATAATTTAGGTAAGGTTAGTCGATTGTGAATAGTATAAACACGTGCAGTGAACCTTACGTTGCCGGTTATCGTTTTCTCAATAAAAATTATTTGGGGTTGTGAGTGACCCCAGGATACGTTTGCGTATTGTGAAATAATACTGTTTGTAATTTCGTGTGATAGAATATTTGTGAAACATGTCTAAAAAAACCGTTAGTGCTCTAGATCCGGACTTTGAAAAAACTGTCTTACAATGGTACGATGAAGCAGAAAGCGATATTGAAGACAATTTTGCAGAAAGTGACAGTGAGGACGAGGTGGAAGAGTTGTCGGAACACAACGATGACACTTCTTCTGAAGATGATGAGTTTGAAGAACGTCCACTTCAACGTGAAGGAATTTTGAAGGGCAGAAATGGTTTTGCATGGCGTTCACGAGAACCTGCAAAAAGCAGAACGCCTTCAAGATACATCGTGGTAAAGGTACCTGGAATAAAGAGTGCACGTGTAATTACCACAGAAATAGATGCTTGGGCCATTTTATTCACTCCTACAATTTTAAATGAAATTATAACTCATACAAATGAAGAAATAGAAAGACAAGGTGTCAAATACCAGCCAGGTACGAAATACGCACATCCTACAGATAATGTAGAAATCTATGCCCTATTAGGCCTTTTGTACATAGCTGGTGCTCGAAAAGATGCACATCTATCTGTAGAAAAAATGTTTTCTTCACAAGGACCTCTAATATATAGATGCATTATGCCTGCAATACGTTTCAAATTCTTATTGAGTTGTCTAAGATTTGACGATAAAGAAAAAAGAAATCGTGAAGACAAATTTTCACCGCTAAGGCAAATATGGGAGGATTTTATAGAAAGTTGTACAAAGAGTTACTCTCCTCACTGCTACGTAACTATAGATGAGCAGCTACTTGGTTGTAGGGGCAAATGCCCGTTTCGTGTATATATAGGATCTAAACCTGACAAATACGGAATTAAGGTTGTATGTATGTGTGATTCGCGTACATATTACATGATAAGTGCTATTCCATACATTGGAAAAACACCAATCCAACCAACGAATCTGTTCCAATGTATTTAGTGAAAGTTATCCAAATCTATTCATGGAACAAATAGAAACATTACAATAGATAACTGGTTTACGTCTGTTCCATTAGCCAAAGAAATGCTTAGCAACAAAGGTCTAACAATCGTGGGAACAATAAGACATAATAAAAGAGAAATACCACCTTTTTTTTACCTTCTAAAAACAAACCCGTACTAACTTCCGAATTTGCTTTCTCAGACAATTTGACGTTGGTTTCGTTTACACCAAAGAGAAATAAATCTGTCACACTAATCTCGACCATGCACGCTGACAAGAATGTTAACGAGATTTCGAAGAAGCCAGAAATTATTGAGTTTTACAACTCCACCAAAGGTGGAGTGGATACATTCGATCAGATGGCTCACAACTACACCGTATCCAGGAAAACAAGAAGGTGGCCACTTAGATATTTCTATGGGATGCTTGATCAAGCCGGGATAAATGCCTTTGTGTTATATAATGTGTCGGGTAACGCTAGCAAAGTTACCCGAAATAAATTTTTGCAATCACTCGGACTGCAACTAGCTAAACCTTGGATGGAAAGTAGGCTCTCCAAAAAGATATCCGGTAAACTGCAAAGTGAAATACGAGAAGTACTGGGACTAACACATATTCCAGAAGAGGAACAGCTTGGTCCAGGGCCAAAAAAACTCAAATCGTCAAGATGTTATGTATGTCCTCGTTCACGTGATCGAAAATGCAGAGTTGTATGTTATATGTGTTCCAACAATGTATGTAACGAACACCGTACTGATATTTGTCTAAACTGTAAGAGAAATACTTAAAGTTGCTATTGGCTTCACTAAATAAACGGTTTCAAAAAATTTTCTTTTATTTTTCCAAAATTAATTTCTGGGGTAACTGGTGACCCCAAGTATACGTTTTCAAGTGTGTTATTTTGGTATACCTTCTAGGGTTAAGTAGTTCTTATTAATCACTTTTGTGTGACTTACCTGTCACTATGACAAGTATTTTGTAAATAATAATGATGACATTTTGATTGTCATGAATAAACTCTTTGAAGAATTAGACTTCACGAAAGTCAAACTTACATAACTTATAAATTCTAAAAAAAGGGTACATTGATTTTTAAGGTGTACTCGATTTCGTTGAAATGAACTGTACTTCTGTAATCTGTAACTCAGATATACTAGGTGCATTCAAGTTCTAAGGCCTCCGATTGTTTTTCTAACTAACTACTCACCCGAAAACTATGAAACTGGTGTTACTTCTCGACGTAATCTCCCTGCAGGCGTACACATTTTTCACAACGTCGACGCCATAATTCCATGGCCGCGGCGAAGGCTTCTTTAGGAGTCTGTTTCGACCACTGGAAAATCGCTGAAGCAATAGCAGCACGGCTGGTGAATGTGCGGCCACGGACAATGTCTTTCATTGTTGGAAACAGCCAAAAGTCACTAGGAGCCAGGTCAGGTGAGTAGGGAGCATGAGAAATCACTTCAAAGTTGTTTTCACGAAGAAACTGTTGCGTAACGTTAGCCCGATGTGCGGGTGCGTTGTCTTGGTGAAACAGCACACGCGCAGCCTTTCCCGGACGTTTTTGTTGCAGTGAAGGAAGGAACTTGGAACTTCTTCTTCAAAACATTTTCGTAGGATGCACCTGTCACCGTAGTGCCATTTGGAACACAATGGGTAAGGATTACGCCCTCACTGTCCCAGAACATGGACACCATCATTTTTTCAGCACTGGCGGTTACCCGAAATTTTTTTGGTGGCGGTGAATCTGTGTGCTTCCATTGAGCTGACTGGCGCTTTGTTTCTGGATTGAAAAATGGCATCCACGTCTCATCCATTGTCACAATCGACGAAAAGAAAGTTCCATTTATGCCTTGGTTGCGCGTCAACATTGCTTGGCAACATGACACACGAGCAGCCTTGTGGTCGTCCGTCAGCATTCGTGGCACCCACCTGGAGGACACTTTTCGCATTTTCAGGTCGTCATGCAGGATTGTGTGCACAGAACCCACGGAGATGCTAACACTGGAGGCGATCTGTTCAACTGTCATTCGGCGATCCCCCAAAACAAGTCTCTCCACTTTGTCGATCATGTCGTCAGACCGGCTTGTGCGAGCCCGAGGTTGTTTCGGTTTGTTGTCACACGATGTTCTGCCTTCATTAAACTGTCGCACCCACGAACGCACTTTCGACACATCCATAACTCCATCACCACATGTCTCCTTCATCTGTCGATGAATTTCAATTGGTGTCACACCACGCAAATTCAGAAAACGAATGATTGCACGCTGTTCAAGTAAGGAAAACGTAGCCATTTTAAATATCTAAAACAGTTCTCATTCTCGACGCTGCCGCTACAATTCCATCTGCCGTACAGTGCTGCCAACTCTGTGACGTATTGACAACGAACGCACGCTCATTTTAAAACAATGCACATGCTTCTATCTTTTTCCAGTCGGAAGAAAAAAAATCGGAGGCCTTAGAACTTGAATTCACCTCGTATTTACATAACCTCGAAATTTATGTGTAGTTGCATCCATTATAGGCTATATATTTTCTGTTTAATATTAATTTCCCTACGAATAAATTTTCAAGAGAATTTCATCGTTATTTGAATTTTTCCTTCTTGCAAATATTTCTAATATATTAATGCAACTGTTAATATTGTTACTTTTTGATTACAGTATACAAAACTATGTATATCAATTAAAAACCATTTTACAACTAAAATTTAATTCTACGGAATCATATAACAATATTAAAGACCTGCTATTAATTTTGAATTAAAAACCACACAAACCAAAGCGATACCAAGCACAAACTGTTCAAATGTGCTAAATTCGTATATTATGTTCTAAAAGTATTATCATATTTAGTTAAATGCAGCTTAAATACATTTCATAATGCATAGCTCCTAATTTAAGGAACTCTTAATTTAAATATCTTTTAAGTAAGACTACTTTTAATATCTGTTGATAATACCGGCCGGAAGTGTTTCAAAATGAGCGCGAAATTTGAATTTCGCGATATTTTCTTTTAATCAAGATTGCTGGACTAAAAATTTGATAACTGTCAACTTATCAAATCGTGATTTTCAGTCATGGAACGCTACGCGAACGAACTGCTGATTTTAATTAATTAAACTTATTTAAAATAAGGTGAAAGTTTAGTGGAAACAGTTCGCAGAGTGTCTCCAATTTTTGATCGACAAAATGCACCAAATTGTTGGACAGCAAACAGACTTATCGAGAAATTCGATCGAACTGGCTCCGTTGTGAACGAGAAATTGTCACGTCGTTCTCGTTCGGACAGGTCCATTGCAAATACTGCCTTGTTTTTTTTTCACATTCCGAGAATTTCTGGGTAGCGCCTCGTATATATTTAGGTGGTACAAATTGACGAGATGTCAGAGTAAACCAGCTTTTCTAGAAAAGACTCAAAGAGCAGCGACTAACGTCGGCGCAAAGAAATTTAAATCGCAATTGAGGTAATGTCAATTTTCTTTTGGGAATTTGTCACAAAAATCATGGTAAATTCGTGTCAAAATGGATGAACATCCTCTGAAAGTGTATGAGTGTACACAATTCGGGAATTTACATATTTTTTGCAAAAATTTAAAAGTACAAGGGCTGGTAATTATAAAAACACTGTAGACTTTGGATTCTAAAAAAAGGTTGATAATCTTAAATAATGTTGAGGTGTTCGAGCGGTCTTCTCAGTTCACCCGTACATGTAAAGTTTTCAAAATAAATTCTTCAGTTTGAGATATGACGCTCATTTCGCAAAAGCGATTATAAGAGCGAAAAAACTTATGCGCTAAGCAGATTTTAATCTGGCTTGTAGATTTCCACGGCTGTTGTCCATAGATTCTCCTGGGCTTCTGAGTTGGAACTGTCTCCTTAGCAGTGCTTGCTTTACTGTTCAGAAGGGAAGAACGTAATGCAGAAGACTCGGTTCTAGCCCACATACCGAAAATAAATTAGAAGTGGATCTTAGTTCCAGTATTCATTCGTTGATGACAAGACTTAGATAACGTCTGATTGGAGTGAGAATTGCTACCCCAACATGATCGCTAAATCATTATTAACCGATAAGTTGGCCAGTGATTGGTTTCCGATAAAATGCATTGTTTACTTTCAAAACAATATAATTTCAAACAACCCACTTTTCAAGTTTATTAACAATGAATTACATCATCGCGCGCCATTTTGTATATACAGGGTGAGTTTTTTTGAATGTTTAGCATTGGGATCTCAGAAACTACTGGAGATAGAAAAACGCTTAAATGGGGAAAGAGATGCGCAGTTTTACGAGTTTGATTTAAACTACTTTTGTTTCTCCGATAACTTTCATGGCTTATTAGATATTCAAAGAAAACTAAATTTTACGATTTTCTTTAAACATGTTTAGCATCGTTAATAGTAATTTTAGAGAAAAAGTGTTCAGACAAAAGTTTTAGGTAATTTGACGCCAAATAAAACTATGTAGCTAATTTTTTTTTTCGTTCACCATTATCGAGTTATGACACAAACTTGTGTTTTTTTAAATGGAAACCATAGTTGGTTTTGACATCATTAAAAAGCTTATTTTTTGCTGATTACAATGATATAAGGTTTGATATGTTTATTTTAAAAAATAAAGAGGATATAGACATTTTTATGGTTTTTATGGATTGAATTGAATTTCGAACTGATAAAATACAAACCAAACGAAAACTTATTTTGAAATTTTATGTAGTAATAAAATGAAAACTATAAGAACTTTTATTAAGGGCACACAACATTATTAATGTTCAAAGATACTTCCATTATTATTAATACACAAATTGCATCTCTTCACAACAGAATTTGTAGCATTGCGGACTTTACGCCTATCGATGTTATTAAAAGCAACTAAGACAGCTTCTCTTAAATCGTCGATTGTTTCATTTGTTCTTTTGTATACTGTGTCTATTAGTACACCCCACAAGAAAAAATCCAAAACTGATAAATCAGGGGATCTAGCCGGCCATTCAATGGGTGCATTTCGTCCTATCCATTGATTAGGGAAGTTCAAATTTAAATAATTTCTAACATTCAGTTGATTGTGCGGAGGCGCTCCGTCATGTTGAAACCATTGCAGCATTGCTCGGGTTCTTAAATTTAAATTATCTAACATTTCCTCGAAATCTTGTTGATGTGTAAAAAATTAAGATAACGATTGCCAGTTAGTGATCCATCAAAAATAAAAGGAGGAAGAACAGTTGATCCTATAACACCACACCAAATATTAAACCCAAATTTAATTTGTGGTCTCCTATGTTCAACGTGAAGTGGATTTGTTTGAGACCATATGTGCTCATTGTGCCTATTAAACATTCCACAATTTGTGAAAGGAGATTCATCAGTCCATAATATTTTCATTGAAAAGTGTGGATCGTTTTGACACTGATCTTTAAACCATCTACAAAAAGCTATTCGTCTGATGTTATCGTTATCACCTTCATGTAAAGTTTGTGATACTGATAATTTGTAGGGACGAAATTTATGCTTCTGACAATAGTGCGTTGAGCCCATTTCTGTTGAAATTTGTCGGGTCGATGTAGATAGATTCTGAGCGATACTTGCTAATATGTTTATTTCTCTATCTTCATCCATCCCTTTTTTTGATTTTGGTTTAACGAACGAACCATAATCTGCTAAATTATCCCATAATCTTTTAAAAGTAGGTAGCGACGGCTGACGTCGATCGAAATAATTTTCAAAATAAACTTCAGCAGCTCTAGTAGCATTTTTCTGGCACTGAATAACATTCAACCATATCATGCTTTTCTACGTTAGAAAATTCCATAGCCAATGCAAACTTATGATTAACGGCCGTTTGCACCGCTTATAGCTAAGTTACAATTAAATTAATTAATAGTTAATTGTCAACGTTTGACAATTAACTTGACTTAAAAGTAAAAATTAACAGCTCTCACTTCTGTGACTCAACGTGAAAGCAATGTTAGTATATACTGTATGACATGGAAACTGCAACACCAAGAAGGGGTGCGAATTTTTTGACCAAACTTGGTAGAAACGTATAACTATTCAAAGGCAATAATTGATTAAAATTTCAAAGAAAAAAAACAAAAGACTAACACAATTTAACATAATTTTTATTAATAATGTGTCGAGCCGCCCCTATTAGTTACACACTCCCTCGCTCTTCGTGGCATTGATTCTACTAGGTGGTCGATATCCTCTTGGGGTATGGAGTCCTAAGCAACCTGTAATTCATGCCGGAGAGCTATTAGTGTCTGCGGGGGATTGGCTAAATTCATAAGTTTTCGTCCCATAATGTCCCACACATGTTCTATTGGCGAGAGGTCGGGGGATTTGGGTGGCCATGGCAAGATATTCTTCGAAGCGATTTATAGAAATTCTCGCTACGTGGGGAGGGGCATTATCCTGCTGGAAAAGTGGGGCTTCGAGCATTTGAAGATATGGAAGAATATGGGGTTCTACCACCTCATCAATGTAACGCTGGGCGTTCATGGTGGCTTGGATGAACACCAACTGAGACCTACTCCCATATGCTATAGCACCCCATACCATAACACCCACTGCTCGATGCACATGCCTTTCAACGGAAAACTGAATATCACTACGTTCCCCACGTCTTCGTCTGACCCTCATACGGCCATCATGCATCCCTAGACAAAATCGAGATTCATCACTAAACACCACCTTATGCCACTCCACGATCCAATGCATTCGCAATCTACACCACTCCAAACGTTGCTGTCGGTGTTGAGCCGTAAGTGGTAACACAAGATGTGGACGATAAGATTGTAAGCCGAAACCCCTAATTTGGCGATAAACGGTTCGGAGAGTTACTGGACGACCTTGATTACCTAACCACACGTCAGCAATTGATCTTGTGCTGGAGAACCTGTCTCTTAGTGCCATTAGGCGAAGGCGGCGGTCCTGTATCCCATTAGTTCTTCTTCGGCCTCCGGTTCCTCTTCGGCGTCTTTCCTGACCCTCCCTAGTCCATGATTGATAACAGCGCATAATGGTGGATTGGTTCCGGTTAAGGCGATTTGCAATTTCCCTGTATGAAAAACCACCTTCTCGCAAACCAACAATTCGACCTCTGTCGAATTCGCTTAATTGGCGATAATTTCCACGTTGCCGCACTCTAGGCATAATAAAACTCTCTAAACACGTTAAACAAAGGTATAATAAGACAAAACCGTTGAAATAAATTTGAAACAAACAATAAATACACCACACATTAATGTCAGCGAAAACTGAATGAAGTGTCAGAAGTGCCATGACCACTTGATATATCGCAACAAAATTGTAATTAATTATTACTAGAGCTGGGGATGTTTGCGGTGTGCCAGGATAGTATTCAGTTAAACGCACGAATATAATGACCTTGTTTCGATCGGTGATGCATGCGTGATTTTATTGCTTTACATGCATTCGCTATTTATATCACTTAGGTATGTCAGTTATGTGTACTGTATATAAATAACACACTTACCTTATTTACGATTATTATAGCATAGCGCCAAGTGGATAAGACTTGCAGTAAGTTTGTAGCATTAGATACGTTTCCATATTTGTAGCGGTGAGCGATGGACGCCGTGATGAATAATTTTTTTTATATTTTGAGAAAGACCGCTCGACATCTACGGATGTAACACACGCACAATTAAAATAATCTTTATAGATAGAAACCGAATCTACACTTGCACCATTACTAATTTGTTTTAATCTGGTAAAATCAAAAGCATTGTTTATCACACTCTCGAACTTTTCTATTACAATAACATTTTTGTTGTCATTTACTGCGCATAGCTGGGCGTGTACATCGTCCAGTATTTGCAGTGACTCCGCTAACGATAATGCAGTATTTCGAAATTTCTCGATTGCGTTAAACAATCCTATATGATTGTTATAAATAGTTTGTAAATCTGCATCAAGGGAAGGGTTTTGAAAGAGTCTCTGGCTTTCCTTAATGGCAACAGCTTCGGCAGGATTGAATTGTAGAACCACAGACTTTATTTGTTGGAAATACTTGACATAATAAAATGCCGCCTTTAACCAACTTCCCCAACGTGTAAGGATTGGCTCTGGTGGTTCGGGAATACCAGGGCACCGACTGTGAAACTCTCGAATTCGTTTGGGAGATTTTAGAAACTTTTTTTGTGGTTGCTATTAATGCATCCACCTCTGGATAACATTGCCGAATAGTTTGTGCCACAAGGTGTAAAGCATGAACTTTACATGTCACATGCAAAAGTCTCTCACAATCTGCTTTAAGAGAACGGCCTACAGAACGCATTGTCGCAGCACCATCGTTCATAAACATCAGAAGTTGATTAGTTGAAACTTGAAATTTTTGTAGCGTATCGAGCACTACCTTCGTAATTACTTCGCTAGTGCAATTTTCCAATCTTTTGCTGGCTAATAAAATGGGAAATGTTGATTTGACAGGATCTAGTACACGCACTATAATATTCACAATAGAATGTTTTTTTCGATCTGTCGTTTCGTCGACACATACCCATAACTGTTTATCATTTACTACTGCTTTCATTCTGTTTTCAATGTCCTCACGCACAATTGGTAAATAGGTGAGTAACGTTCTCCGTGACGGTAGCTTTATGTTGGAATTGTATTTATTCCAAAAGTCGTGAAAGGCTTTTTTATCTAGCAGGTGAACTGGCACATCGCAGACGAGTAGCATTGTCAATAAATCGAAATTGAATTGCGTTTTAGACAGCACATTATTTTTTTTGTCTTTGTGGTGTACACTTTCAACATGTCTTTTACAATCGTATTTGTCCCAGCAAAGTAACTGTTTATCGCATAATTTACAAACCACTTTTGCTCCATTATAATACAAATCGGGAAAGTCTCGGATAAATTTCTTCACGTCGTTGTACAATGGGCGCTTTCTTGACTTGGGCACGTCCGTCATACTTATTAAATAGAGCTTGAGACAACACACGATCACGTTGCCAGTTCACGACTAACTAAAGTGTTTCGCTGCATCGTGTTTATACGCTGGTGGGGATGCACTACATACGGTCCTGCCGTACCGCAAACATCCTCAGCTCTAATTATTACGTTTGACTAGTTATACGTTTCTACCAAGTTTGGTCAAAAAATTCGCATCTTGGTGTTGCAGTTTCCATGTCATTGAGCATATTTATCTCGCCTGCTCCAACGAACACTATTGTAACTCAGATTTTTCGTTTTTTGAATTACAAAACACCAAACATTTTTTTTTTAAGTTTTTATCTTATAAAGTGAACAATCATAGAAATGTCTATATCCTCTTTATTTTTTAAAATAACCACATCAAACCTTATATCATTGTAATCAGCAAAAAATAAGCTTTTTAATGATGTCAAAACCAACTATGGTTTCCATTTAAAAAAACACAAGTTTGTGTCATAACTCGATAATGGTGAACGAAAAAAAAATATTATTTTTTTTTTATTTGGCGTAAAATTATCTAAAACTTTTGCCAGAACACTTTTTCTCTAAAATTACTATTAACGATGCTAAGCATGTTTAAAGAAAATCGTAAAATTTAGTTTTCTTTGAATATCTAATAAACCATGAAAGTTATCGGAGAAACAAAAGCAATTTTAAATCAAACTCGTAAAACTGCACATCTTTCCCCATTTAAGCGTTTTTCTATCTCCAGTAGTTTCTGAGATCCCAATGCTAAACATTCAAAAAAACTCACCCTGTATAAAAACACAAACATTTCACTTAAAAATACACTGCAGTATAAAAGTCTGAATATGCCTAAAAATTTGTGAAAGTGAGAAAAACATGGACAAATAAAAAACGACAACTTTTTTACCTAAAAAAGATATGAACTAAACTATGAAAATACACACAAACAACAAATATATTCGGTTTAAATGGCTTTTATGAAGGCCGTAAAAATACGTGGTATCAATTTATTTAGTGCATCCGCAGAAATGCTTTTCCATTTCTTAAAATACACTGTTGGAAAAAAGTGACGAGCACAGCCTGTATAATCTGAAGTGGTCCTAATGCAATGAAATTTGGTATGGAAGTAGTACTAACTTCCCTCACCTGGAGAGCGGCGCCGCCCTGCTGGGAAGGGATGCATTAATAGCGGGAGTATCCCCGCGAGCGGCGCTTACCATCGTTACACGCCGAGGCATGGAGTCAATAAGTCGTTGTATGGTAGCGGGAGGGATGTCCAACCGTGCTGCTTCAACTCGCCTCCCTAGCTCCCCAACGTTACTCGGGGGAGCCGGATAACGTTGAAGTCTCCGACCGATTCCAGATAAAAGAATTGAATCACACCACGAATTCCAACTTTATCCATTTTTCGCTATTGCTCGAGACACTTCTGTTTAAGTAACTGTCAAACAACGAGTTACTGTCAGAATGACTTAAGACCAGAGAATATTAACTCATAGGAATGCCACTTTATGACTACATACACAGATTACATTTGCGCCCTCTACTAGTGTGTGAACCAAGTTAATTGTCAAACCACCCTTGTACTAGAGTTGCAACTGTTCTACACCCTCGATTTAAAAGAGAAGGTTTTCGTAGTGCTAAAAATACTACCAGAGCTACTTATTTTCTAGAACAAGAAATGTTTAATATTATGAAGAAAATAGATTCTGAAAATAGAGAACAAATGCCTGTAATCAAAACAGACATTAGTCCACATCAAAAGTCACTTTCATTATTTGGATTTTTGCAAGAAAGAATAAGAGAAAGTAAAATCAATTACAGCTGATGTAACAATAACTAACAGGCAATACCTCGAAAGGCCAAATTCAAATCAGGACGTAGATTCTCTTTTATTTTGGAAGTTTCAAAAAAAGGTAATTTAATTTTTTATTTATTTTGTTTTAGGTAACAGGAATGGAACTGAAACCCTTAAAACAATGTCCTAGGAAATACTTCTGTATTCCAGCGAGTTCAGCAGAAAGTGAGAGTGTATAGCACAACTCGTTTAATACCACTGGCCTACAACCATTTTGGTGCTGGAGATTTTAGACCCGATTTTAAGTATGTCTTACATGGCGATATCAAAAATGTTACTCGTTTCCTTCTATCAGCTCTAGTTCCCGAGAAAAAAAAAACACAATTCACGAAAAAATATATATTTTATTGACATTAAACATCAAGAAATTGTCTTTTGAGTGATTTTCTAGAATGAAACTGACTCGGGCAATCTCGCATGATTCCCCAGCAATAGTCAGCCGTCATATGACTGTCCCACCTTCCTTGGTATCTATTCTCCATTGTTTTTAGGTCTTGGTGGAAACGTTCCCCTTGTTCTTCGCTTAGATCTCCTAAATTGTGTTGGAAATGATGTAGATGACTATTGAGATAGTGTAATTTTATACTCATATTACAGCCTAAATCTTTGAATCGCACCAGCATTTCCTCTACTAGTTCTACATAGTTGTCAGCCTTATGATTTCCGAGGAAATTTTGTGCAACTGCTACAAAAGATTGCCAGACAAGCCTCTCCACATCATTCATACAAGTCTCAAAATTAGTTGTGTCTTTCATCAATTTACGTATTTGAGGTCCATCAAAGATACCTGCTTTTAGTTTTTTCAGTACTTAAACCAGGAAATTTGTGGGAAATAAACTGGAAACATTGACCATTTCTATCGAGAGCCTTAATTAGCCCTAATTTTATATGCAATGGCGGAAGAGGAAGAATGATTTTTTCTCTTGAAACTAAGGGTTCATTTATAACATTTCTTTCCCCAACAACAAAGCATCTCTCACAGGCCAATTTTTTGCAGTCCAATGACGTGATTTAGCCCGACTGTCCCAGAGACAAATAAAACATGGGTATATAGTATAACCACTCTGTTGACCCAATAAAAAATTAACCATCTTCAAGTCGACGCAGATCACCCAGTTATGTTCAATATATTTTATTTTTTGCAAAAGATTTGAAATTACCTCATATTCTTCTTTTACACATGTTGAGTGAGCAATTGGAACGGGAGCATATTTATTTCCATTATGTAGAAGAACTGCTTTTAGACTTCGTTTACTACTGTCAATAAAGAGACGCCATTCATTGGGCTGATAGATCGTTAAACCCATGAAAGCCAGCAAACCACTCACATTACAGCAATACACAAAATTTTCATCAGATGAAAAAAACTTCAATAACATTCCCTCTCTCGTGCGATATGTAGACACTCGAACATCTGAGGAAAGACAATTTTTTTCTTTTAATCTTGACGCTAGTAACTCAGCACGTTCCTTCGAAAGATCTAAGTCTCTGATGAGGTTACTAAGCTCATTCTGCGAAAATGGCTTACGATCTGATGTTATTCCGCAGTATTGAAAGTCATCATCTACTTGGGAAGAAATAGGTATTTCAGCTTCATCCTCCTGAGATTGCTGCACTACCTGGTGAAAAGTTGGTATTGGAACATTTTCTGAATGGGGAACAGGTCTTTGTACTGAAGAAATATTGGGGTATTTCCATTTATGGCGATTGTTTTTGTTGATGCCCACTATATTAATCATACAAAAGTAACAGTCGTCATAATGATTTTTTTGTTCTCGCCATATCATAGGCACTCCAAACTTCAAAGACTTACGTTTCCCTCTCTCCCATTGTCGCAAATGTTCAACGTATATTTTACAAACACTATGAGGCACCCACACTTTATCTTGGTGTAGAATTTCAATACCGAAGTAAGCAAAATACAAACGACGCACTGTGTTTGTAATCGATTTACGCTGATTTTTCAGTATGTATTCACCACAAACATAACAAAATATATCAGGATCGTTAACACAACGTCTGGACGTACTAGCCATAATGAAATAGTAACACATCACAGTATCGATGATATTGTAATAATGACTAGTTACGACCAAGACCATAACAAGACCGACAACAATTCACAATGAGGGTAGTAGGTAAACTAGAGCTGATGAGTTAAAATGACGTATGTCAATATACTGTACATTACCTACTTTATCGACAATTCAAACAAACAGAGATGCACAAAAATTTTTTTTTTTTTGTAGGCCTGTGTAATAGAACGAAGGTGTGCAAGACTAAAACCGAAAAATGTTAATATGATAATGTTCCTAACTAAAAATTTTAAAAATATTAAGTAACCTAAGTATTTATTTTATTAAAATTACACCCAACCTTTTCCTATTAGTTAAAGAAATAACTCAATGAGTTTCATCTTACTATGTCTTCTAACTATTAAAGATATGCATGTTTAAGCATTCAAAGCGAATTTATTTAGATTGCCATACAGAATGTCCATGAAACTTTATCAGTAAAAATTATTTTATTTAAAATTTCTTCGATTTCATTTAACAAAATTAAACATTATAACACACAAATCAGTTTGTTTTACTTTATCTTCCTCGAAAAGTTCTTGATAGTTTGATATGTTGTAATGGCTTATATTTAAATTCTTTCAGGGTTTTGAACACTGAACTGTACGATACTCCAAAATGCCTGGCTACATCTAAAAGTTATCCTACTAAAAGTTTTCTACATAATACAGGATATTCAGCTTCATATGTTCGCTTAACACGTGATTTGCTTTATTATTTTTTTGTGGGAATTTAGAAAACAACCATCTTCTTTGAATTTGTTAAAAATATTTAAAATTGTCTTCGCATAAGGTATACGCATGTTGGGATAATTAACTGTTTTAAATAAATTATCTACTTTTCAATAAAACGTATTTAATTTAAGATTTTAAAAAGAAATATTTGACAATTGGAAAAATAAGTCCAAATATGTCACTGGTGTATAATTGGTTGCCTACTATGCCACCATAGATTTATCCCTATGTATAAAACTAAAAGAAGAAAAATCAGTGTATTATACCTATGTGTAATGATAAAAGAACCCGGTATAGTTTGAGCATGTGCTTTGTTTAACTCGGTGGCAATTTGTGGTACTATGCTAGGTCTATCTAAACACATTAGTAGAGCAGACCAATTTCCGTGCGCGCCATGTGCGCCCATGGTAGGATGATTGTATTGCATCAGAACTAATAAAAAGCATTCAGTATGTGTTTGGTACTTGCTTAGACTGCATGTAAGTGTAAGAATACGTAATAAAATGTCTTCCACACATAAATCGAGAAAACGACCGTTGTCAGACGAAGTGATTAAGTTTATTATGGATTTCCTAGACTTAATATACGATGGCTCAAAAATTAAATGTTTAGTGTGCAATACATATCTAATGTGTTGGTCAAAAACATATTGTAAAGAACACGTAAGCAGTTCGAAGCACAATAATAACAAAATTAATCGACAAGTTTATACATGAACTATGTGTAACTATGATTGTGTGTACACTGCCGTTTACCTTGTTAAGTAATGATTCATTTATTTCATTTTGGAATAAATACGCGAATCAAACATTACCGAGCACGACAACGTTACGAAGGAATTTACCATCGGTGCGTAAACAGGTTGAAAATGAAATCAAAGCCGAACTGAAAACTAAAAATTATGGTTATGTGTGGACGAAACAACTGACAGCAAAAAACAACCTGTAGTTAATGTGATGGCGCGTAATATGGAACGACATCAACCAACGTCTTCGATTTTATTAGCATCCAGACGGCTAGAACAATGTAATGCCGAAAAAATTTCAGAGGTGCTATTAGATACTTTGGAAAAATTTAAACTTTCGAAAGACCAAGTATTAATGTTTATGAACGATGGTGCCGCAACCATGTGTTCTAGAGGCCGGTTTCTTAGAAAATATTGTCCTAACTCGTTACTTATTACTTGTAAACTCTATGCTCTACACCTTGTGGCGGAACAGGTTCGTAGATGTTATCCAGAGGTAGATGCTTTAATATCGAGTACAAAGGCAGTATTCCTGAAATCTCCAAAACGTATTCGGAAATTTCACGAATTGTGTCCCCATACCCCTGAGCCACCACAGCCGATTCTGATACGTTGGGGTACATGGTTACGGGCGGGGTTTTACTATCATGAACATTTTGAAAAAATTAAGAACGTGGTTTTATCATTCGATCCGAAAGAAAGTGCAGCTATCAATACATGCCAGGAAAAATTTCAAGATGGCCAGATTAAAATGGATTTTCAAATTATTCGTGAGAATTACTTGGGACTAGAAGAAGCAATAACAAAATTAGAAAATTCGTCGCTGTCGTTTGAGGAATCACTACAAATCGTTAAAGATGTTCACGCACAACTGTGTGCTGTAGAAGACGCAAAAAGTGAAAGTGTTCTAATTAAATTTGAAAGTGTTTTAGACAGAAATGCAGATTTTGACACCTTAACACGTATTTGTGAGGGCACATCTACAGAAGCGTTAAGTTGCTTAAAAAAGTATTTTGATTATGCGAATATAACATCACTAGATGTAGAACGCTCGTTTTCCGAATATAAACATATTTTTTCCTCACGGCGGACATGTTTTTCAGAAATAACCTTAGGAACGCACCTGATGTTGAAAATATACAATCGGGTTTGTCCAGTTTGTCAATCCTTGGAAGACGCTTAAAACGGTAAGTGTTTTTTTAAATCCTCTGTCGTGCACACAATCACTGATTTCATACATTTTCCATTTTATTTATAGGTACATACAACGCTGCTATAATATGGACTATTCTTATTTTTCGTGTGTTTACGCATATTACTTTAATAGCAGAAAACCAAATGTATATTTAATTATTTCTGATAGAATAAATGTCTCTACTTCTATACTTATATCGGCAACAAGCTCATGTTGCGTCCCTATTCTATCCCATATTCTAATATATTACGAATTACACTACCATACCGGCGTTCATGGCGCGCACGGAAATTGGTCTGCTCTACACATTACAACTACTTCTTAATTCATTCTTCTAAGAAAATCAATATTTTACGTAAATCATTATTGTGTACTACGCGTTGTAGATATCAGGTCAGTTCTGTTTGTAAAATATTCAAATAAAGAAATGAGCGCAATATTTAGACAGCATAATAGTGGAAAATCCAATATGCCTCAGATTGAAGAAAATCTGGATTATGCACAAAAACATTACCCGGCAATTAGGGATTAGTTAAAAAAGTGTCCAGTACAGACAAATTTGCGCCAGATAAGTCCCGCGACAATTAACAGATATCATGAAAGAACAAAGAAAAAACATTTGTCAAGAACTTCTTAACCAGTATCGACGTGAAGTGGATGATTTTCTCATGAATATTACCCCTGGGGACGAATCTTAACTTTCGCCGTCTTCAATGATCAGCTCGAAGCTTGTATTTGAATCCTATGGAAAACTTCTGGGATTTATTAGGGCGACGTGTTCGGCACTGATAACCCATACCTGTAACCATTAGGGATCTTCGAATAGCTCTTCGTGAGGAATGGGAAAACATTACAGGAGAGGTCCCCAACTGCATTCAAAGTTTACCACGCCGTATGGCAGAAATCCTTAGAGTTCGTGAAGATTAATCGCTTAAATTGCGTGAAAACGTAGATGTAAAACCTAGCCGATAGGACCAATGAAGTTGTTGATTTTGCACAATTTACTATTTCGTGACTATTTCTTATTGAATAAAATGTTAAGTACCTTTTATTTACTCTCATTCTTACTTTCCAGATAATGTTTCTTGTTAAAAAAAAGAAAAAATATTTTTTTTTGTACTAGCTGGCATTTTTTTGGTGTCCGGAGTTTTTTGCCCGCGATGTATTATTTTACAATTGTGAGAATTTACACAAATATCAAGTTTGTTCCAACTCGCTAAGAAAACCGTACAGTGACGGTCAGGTAGGTACATGCGCACTGCAGAAGAAGCATTCCAACTTAATTTCTCACCGTACATTAAACGATACTAAAAGTGTTCCCAACTAAATTTTTTGACCGTACACAAACCAGTCACGGGACGGGCAAAACAGTTCATAGACTCAAGCATGTAACGTTTCTGCTGACATGCGCATTACATACTTCATCCTGTGAGAACTAACGTTGACAATGGCAATATCATAGGACAGAACAAAGTTGATTATTACAATTATTACTGTTGGTATTACTACAAAATAGATTGATAACCAAACGATCAGAAATACGTTCCAACTTCTTTATAATTATCACCGGTCCAAAAGCAGTGCAAAACTAACGCTTGCGCACAAAATAATCACCAAACGATATACGTACCGCAACGCAACCGGTAGTTAGAACAAACCTAATGTAGTCAAAATGTGTCGCCTATCTGGTCGGTCCTTACAGTAGTATAAACTTTAGGGTAGACAGCTACTATATATAATAGGATAAAATACCTGATGAAGTCACTGTGCTGACCGTTTTACAAATACATAAATATTAATAAAACGAAGATTTTAACTATTACATAGTTTTATTTCTATTTTAAAGTATTATTTTATATTTTTTTACTTATCTATTTGATTTTTAAAACTGTGTATGTATGTTTTCTTAAAAATTTCTGTTTATTCTTACTTCTAATACACATGGTCTAAAATGTAGTTTGTAAATACCGACGCGACTGTATACATGTATATAGAGTAATGTAAATTATCATTTTTTAAATAAACTCATCTAAAAGATACACAAATAAATGTATTATACATGCACTGATACAAGTTTTAAATTTTATCATTTATCTTACAAAGCATTCAAATAAAAAAAAGATGTTCATTTAATACTAGAATTATAAAAAAAAGTGTAGATAATACAGATGATATTCTATTTACAAGGATTATTGAACATTGTAATACTCATTGTGTATATTAAAGAATGAAAATCATTTCTTTGTATAGTCTGTACAAAAATAACCTCAATATTCCAAGTAAAACATTAAAATTTCACATTTAATTTAATTTATGGGATTTAATATTGTAATTCAATTATATTAATATATTTAAAGGGCAAGTTTGAATTGAGTAAAAATAATATAACTCACCTGTAGCTTAGATTGTGCGTAACTTTTTAAAAACTGTCTGAGTCTCTGGTAAAGTTCTAAACCAACTAATTGAGCTCCCCCTGGTACACTCTTTTTACTTTTTGATGCTACTGATGCACTCCGATCATTACTTTTGTGAACAGAAGTGCAGTAGTCGTGAACATAAGTATAAAGTTGCATGTACTGAGAACGTGATATTTTTTGAAAATTGTACATGTGCTCTATCCCAGAATTGAGTTCACTCCAAATTTGGTCTAAATCTATTTGCTTAAGCCCTGTTCCATAATTTCCACTCATTGCTGAGGTTTTGGTTGACATGATATAAAATTATCGGCTGATTTATGTAATTAGTTTATACACTAGAAAAAAGGGAAATAGACACATTCACTGCAGTAATTTAATGGTAGTTAATTGTTAATGTTTAAAGTAGTAACAGTCGTTTCTCTTTTTTGTATTTCACAATCCCAGAGCAATATAAACTCAGGGAAAAAACATTTGTCAATAACGTTGAGCAAAGAAATTTCAGGACCACAAATTATTATTTTTTTTAAACAAGTATGATATTACACTATCCAAGAAACAACCACAATCACAGAAAAGAAAATATTGCATTATTTAATCTTCGAAAATTCGTATCTTTTGTCACAACATGCACAAACACATCTGTATTAAAATTTTTTACTCACCAAGGTAAAAACATAACAGTAATTTAAACGATATTTGTAAAACTATTATACTATGCGCAACTTCTAATTTATTATTATTTATTAATAAAATAATAATTTAATGTTACTTTTCTCCAAGAATATCATAAAAATTGACAGTTTATTGCCAACCTTAAGCAACCGGAAGTATCTCCAGTAAATAATTTTATTGTTGTTATTGTATTTATTGTATTAAATTTGTACGGCACAGCAATTTTTTTAATAATTAACATTTTTTAAATACGTTTACATGATGTGATTATCGAGTTCCAAAATTAATGTAAAAAAACTTATTTTCCTAGTGTTGGTGGTATTTCTGTAAAATCATTTATGAACAAACGCAGTCCCTATCTCTGTTCGATCAATTGTAAAGCCGATATTTTATCTTGCAAGAATGTACATGAAAGGGAATGTGTCAAAAAATATTGAGTGAATATAGTTACAGCAATTGCTATAGATTTGTTATATTTTTGCTGTTTTAATTCAGTGTTAAAGTTAATAGTTTAAAGTAATAATTAGAAGTGAGAAATAAAGAAATGGCAGATAAGAAAGGTAATGATTCGATTAGATGTTAATGTAATTATGAAGAACATGTATGACTAATGGGGAATGGTTATTTATAAATTGTCTGTTCCATCAATAAAACATGAACAAATTAACGTGAATTTAAGAAAACGTTTTGAATAATTTTAATTGCATAATGTTATGCAGGATATATCCAATCAATACTAAAATACGATGAGGTGGTCTCTTTCTATTCCACACGTTTCGTATGTTGTATCTCACTTGATTATCATATATACTTACATATATCTGTATTTGTGGCCTTGCCCTAGATTGCAAATACTGCAGTGTGCAAATGAAAATGAAATTATTTTCTTCATTTGGGGTACATATGTGATGATAATGTATTCCTTGCAGCACGTGCATTAAGAACGTCTGTTGTGGCAAGATCCAAGACGACTACCCAAGGAGGATTACCGATTAAACAGTACCTATTTAATTTTCATGTGTTTATTTATACAGTGGCTGATGCTTGTTGGTTACCCGCTCATCGACTTTACCTTCACTAGATATTTGGTTGGGTTTGCTGACGATGCTGCATTTTTATCATTAAATATCAACTTAAGACAATTGCTCGAATTTCAAACTTAATCATTATCAATATGCGCCCAAAGTTTAGGTGCAATTCACTTATTTGATCTTAAAAATGCAGCATTTAATGCAGCTGATGATGTAAGCATCTCAGCGGACCAACATTAGACATTGATGGTCAAATTCACTGCATGATGGTTTTGATTAGAAAATATGTAACAAAGTGAGAATTGAGATATAATTAATTGCAATTATTTAACTGCAGTAGACTTTTAAATATATCTGTTTGTTAAATTACCTTCAAAATCTTAAAATATTTTTTTTCTTTGTGTCAAAGGGTTAAGCAATATGAATATTATTTCTAGTCTTTTATATTGATTGATTTTTTCCTTTAAAATATTAGCTGAGTCTGAGTATAATCTTTCTTAAAAGTCTCATACAAGTGCAAATTTCTCTTTAGTCAACTAATATTACTATATTTTTTTTGTACAAGATTCTCTTTAGATTTCCATTATTTGACTTAACTATGATAATTTTTGATATATCATCTTTGTCTTTTTCTTTTTTAAAATCTATATTTGGCTAGTTGTACTGATTTATTAATAAAAACACTGACATCTGGTATTTCGTTACCAACAGTGGGCGTTTTAAGTACATCACAGAAAAAATATATGCAAAACATATGATTTCCTTGTGTGTTGGTTATGTTATTATAATATTAAGATTATGCAACCTTTATTGGTTCTTTTTAGGGAATATATCATTTACTAGACATTTAAATTACATTGTGTTTATTTGTAATTTCTAAATATACTTTAACAGTCACATAATTTGTAGAACACCTGTCAAAAAAGAATAATCATACTAGTGGGCTGTTTCGATCGTCGTCCATTGTTTCTTCCCGTGTTTTTTTTCAATATTCTGCAAGTATTCCTGTTCTGCGTATATATTCAACTATGTATTACCACGCAATCGTTATTCATAGTCGAACAATGTCAAAAAGAGATTGAATATAATCTACGATTAATAGCAACACTAGCATGAACAATGTAAAGAAAAAAAATTTCTTAACCATATTGTCAGTAGACTATTTGTAACTCAAATAATGTTTCTTGTGTATTTCAAATATTGCTAATAACTAAAATAATATAGCTGCATACAGTGAACTATAAAAATCTAATAATTTTTAATATTAGTTTTATTAAACTGGCGAAAGGATGTTTTAATGTTAATATTAGAAAAGAATTAAACTTACTTAAAATAAAATAAAAAGAACCAAAGTTTATTTATTGTAATTAATATTGAAAATGAAATTATTTTATGAAAATTTTTAATATTCATGCAAGTGTTTACAGAGTAACATTTATAAAAGAAAAATTATTTTCAAAAATTTTATATTTTGCTATATTATGATCGTTCAAATACGTTTAGCAAACACTTCGTCGCCATGACAGCGAAATTGAGTTATTTGTTTGATTGTTTTACATATTAGTGACGCATCTGTTAAACATATTTGTTGTTTGCTTTTTTCTAAGCGTTGTGATCAACATGGAAAATTGAATTTGTGATAGAAAATCTGGATATTCAATTTTTGGCCGCTGGAAGGGGTCAACGCCCTCAAATTTATGCGAGAATTAAAGTTGTGTATAGTGACCCCAGTTATTCCTATACGACGATGGTTGAATTGTGCGATAAATATCGACAAGAAAGACAAGTCAGTAAAGATCGCACAATTCTATTAATTCAACTATTCACAGTCTTTAATATCATATTGTTGGTGCTCAAGTTTCATCCCTAAAGTCTAAATAAATTCGATCGATGCATTGTTTCGGTGTTAAACTGCACTTGAAATCGAAAAATCATTGCATTCTCTGATGTGTTTCTAGGTTGTAGTGGGAGTATCATCCTTTTTCTAATTATATTGAATAATGTACATATTTATGATACCTTTTTGATTGAGAAAGTTGTTCAGTCTTCAACTGTGGAGAAAATTGAACTTTTTCTCCATGGGTACCAACCAATGAGACGACGAAATTTTACTTTTCTGCACAGGCAATATTTATCGTTACTATGACGATTATTATTAACTGCATTGATTTTTAAAAAATTAATTGAAGTTAATATTTGTCATTGAATCTGTGTTTGATGTACAAAATATCACGGACAAATGGAAATTGAAGATGATATCGAAAATTGTACCCCCTGCTAGACGTGCAAGAGGCTGGTAAACTTATAATACTTGGCACCTTACCACAAAAGTCGCAAAAGAAGTATGAATCAAGTTACAAAACTTTTATGCATTGACGCTGCATCAAGAACACGAATTCATTTTCGAAAAATGTTCCCTTAGCTTATTTCTCCGGACTAACAAAGAAATACAAATCCTCCTCATTATGATTTCAATATTCTATGCTGAAATCTACTCTGAGCATTCCCAATAATATTAATATTGAAATCTATCACAAATTATGTGAATATTTGAAAAGAAGATCCGAGTGCTATCAGGCTAAACACTCGGCTTCGGATCATATCGCAAATTTCATTCTCATGAAAATGGCCAACTTTCTCACTCGTTGAATAATATACTATTATCACACATAATTCTCATAAATCGATGTGTATTTCAAGAAATGTCAGTCGTGACGTCAAGTCAACGCTGCTTCTGTTCATTCGTCAAAATTCAAGGCGCAAACTTCGTAGTAAATCTTTCTCATACTCGCTTTTTCATTTAAAATTAGACTGGTTTTCGATAATTCTGCATTTCTTCAGCTACGTACATTAACGTCAATTATTAATGTTTTTGTCTGTTCGTTTCTGGAGTTATCCTTCACGATTTCTCGCCCATTTTTTAAATTCTTACATCACTCAAGTACATTCCACTTTTAATATTACATTTGGGACAGTAGCATCGTTTCAGTAGCGCAACTGCCATCTACTGATTTTCACACAAACTTGAATACCCTTCTTAAATATCGATCGTACATTTTTAGGCCAAAGTGCACACGCAGATATCTCCTGCCTTCCCAATATCTAGCTAACAACTGCATTTATCGGCTTGAAATTTACGCATATATTACTTCAAACTTATTGAAACAGGGCATGTTAATATGATTTCGATATAATTACGTTGTAGGTGATACTAGGTAACCATGCTGGAATTGAAATTGTCACATCTCGTATGTTCTCTGAAATTCGTAACTTGTGTTAATGGTAAAATCTCTCATTCAAAAAGTAGGTGTTTGGCAAGTATAACGACTTGCTTAACAAAATATGAGGATGAATTGATATATAGGGTCTCCAATTCTATAAACTAGGAATGGGAAAATACAAAATAATGAAACCAGTCTAAAAATAAAGTAAATTTATTATACTACCAATGTACATAAGTATTTTTTTTCGGATTGACTCGGTCTTTACTTGATGTAAATCTATACAGATTATCCGAAATTGGTGGAGACTGTGGCTTGTAATCTGAAACAGAAATAAGAAAAACACCCTAACCACAATATATAACAATAAATACTATATACGTATTTCGGCAACTAAGTTGCCATCTTCAGTAGAATAACCTTAAAACTGGAAAAAAAGAGTGTTAAACGTAGCGTTTTTGGCTAAGGTATGCTCTTCACCAAATCGCCAGTGGGATAACACTAAATTCCTACCAACGAAATAAACACTTATATACTACTTAAACCTAGCGTGAAGTTTAGGGAACCGTGAAGCGTGAATACATGAAGCGTAAAAAAAATTTAATGCTATTGTCACAATAAGGCATGCAAACTGGACTGAGGGATTTGTCCATTGTCAGAAATCATTAATTTATTCTTATTTCTATATATATATATACAGGGTGTCCAGAAACTCTCCTGACAAACGAAGACCGGAGATTCCTCTGATAATTTTAAGACAATTAAACCCAAATTCACCTAGTCCGAAAATGCTTCCTAAGGGAGCTAGAGTTCTTTGAAGATGGCGCCTTGTATTTATTTTTTTTTAAATTCCTCCAGAACGCTTCTATTTAGAAAAACAAAAACTGGTATGCTTATTTATCCTCCAGAGATGAATCGATTCTATCAATTGCGAATTTCTAGTACCGGTCATAGGCGTCCGTTTTGGGTAGGTCAACGGTTATTTTAAGGCATAACTTTTTTGTCTTTAACTTTTAAGCATTTGTGACACTAGATTATTAAATTTTCAGGTATTTCAGTACTAAAATGTACTCTTACTTTAAGTCGGTAGGATACACCGTTTTCTAGAAAAATCGATTTGTAAATTTTTCGTTTTTTCTTCATTAAAGTTCAATTTATTATGTACCTACTTATTTTTAGCGACGAAGTTGGCTTGGACTATCAAGGCATGGATGAAAATTAATTTAATAAATTAAAAACAAATTATTTATTACAATGGAACGAAACTAACAAAAAAAGAACAAGTATCAAAGGTAGATTGTTACAAAAGTTGCTCGATGTGATGACCATTAGTCTCTATGCATAAGTTTACCCTTTTGCTTAGAGAACGCCGAATTCTTGCAAAAATTCCAAAGTTATTTCTAAATTCGTTGCAAGCATCTTGTATCCTTAGCCAGAGTTATGCGCGATTTTGTATCGGAACGGAATAAACAAATGCTTTTATGTATCCCCAAACACAATAATCGCAAGGTTTCAAATCCGGCGACCTTGCTGGCCAAGCAACTGGACCGCCTCTTCCAATCCAATGGTCTTCGTAGTTATTATCTAGAAAGTCTCGTACATTCCTGCTAAAGTGGGCCGGACAGCCGTCCTGTAGAAACCATAAGTTTTGCCGAATATTTAAACGCACCTCATCTAACAAATCAGGTAAAA
This sequence comes from Melolontha melolontha, assembly GCA_935421215.2. Classification (NCBI taxonomy): domain Eukaryota; kingdom Metazoa; phylum Arthropoda; class Insecta; order Coleoptera; family Scarabaeidae; genus Melolontha; species Melolontha melolontha. The sequence goes on along the minus strand of OW285236.1, from coordinate 5,592,209 downwards.
TATTTTGCAGGAAATGTAAATAATCAGCACCATTTAAACGAGCAGGTAATTCCACAGGTCCAAGTAGATAATCGTCAACTACTCCTATCCAGACGTTTATGCTAAACCTATGCTGATGCTTAAATTCTTGAACAACGTGGGGATTGTCACCAACGTACGAATAATAATGTGCATTATGTACATTAAAAATTCCATTTTTTGAGAATGTAGCTTCGTCACCAAACAAAATGTTCCTGAAGAAATCTTCATCTTGATTTTTCTGATTTTGTAACCATCTAGCGAATTCTACGCGAGCAGGAAAATCTCCTTCTAGCAGTGCTTGCACCTTTGTAAAATGAAAAGGATATAAATTTTCTTTGTGTAAGATTTTCCTACGGAAGATTTTGAAATTGTGGGGTACATGGCAGATAGTCTTCGAACGCTAATTTCTGGATTTTCCTCAACTTCCATTAAAATAACATCTTCATGTTCTGCTGTTACATCATTATGTCTCCCTGTTTCATTATTTTTTGGGACCACTGAACCTGTTTCTCTTAATCGTTGATGAAGAGCTGTAAATGTTGAGTGGGATGCTGACGATTGGGAAATTTTTCAGCGTATCTACGTTGCGCCGCTCGAGCGTTACACCTCATTTCGCCATAAACTAAATGCATATCGGCGTATTCCTCATTAGTAAAAACCATTTTTTTTTAAATAAAAATCGTTGTGTTTGAATAACACAAAGTAAAAAATGAAAAGATAAACTTCGCGAACTGACAACAATTTGACAATGAAAAACGTAGGTTTTACTTCTGTTGGCAGTTCAGAGCTAACTATTGCAAAAAATAAAAAATTGAACTTTAATGAAGAAAAAACGAAAAATTTGACGGTGAATTTAATTGTAGGGAATTTCGAATTTAATTCTAATAAAAAATCGTCCAAATTACACAATTTGGTATTAAAAACCGCCATAAATGGAGACAAGCAGGTGCCCATTGCTGTGCCATGCCGCTGTTCATAGAAGTTTCCTTCAATTTGAAAGCAGTTCTGAGACATGCATAAAGATTAATTGTTTGTTTCATTTCAAGATACATAATTATTTTTCCACATAATCACCATTTAGTGCAACACATTTCTCCAAACGTTGGATCCATTTCTTCATTCCGTCCATGATAAAACTTTCTTGTTTACTGTTGATCCAATTGTGAACAGCAGCCTGAACCTCAGAGTCTGATGAAAAATGTTGACCTGTCAATACCTCCGTCAACTTTGGGAACAACCAGATATCTGAACGTGGCAAATCAGGACTGTACAGAGGATGCGAAACAGCCGTGAATTTCAGGCTCGTCACTGTCTTCATCGTTTCGTTTGCTGCAATACGGTCTGGGGTTGTGGTGAAGGAAAAACATTGTTCTTTGCGACCTAACATTAGTGAAAGGATTCTTAAGTCATCGTAAAGTTTTGCAGTATCTTGTTGAATTAATCGTTGATCCCTTCGGCAGATATTCGGTATGAATGACTCCATTTGATCTCAAGAAATGGTGAGTTGATGGAATTATTTTAAATTTTCGTACACGTGGAGAATCAAGACGACGATATTCAGCTGACTGTCGCTTGTTTTCGGGATTATAATAATGAACCCAAGATTCGACCACGGTGAAAATCGTCTTATTCACGTCAATACTGGTTAAGAAGTTCTTAGCAATTTTTTTTCTTTGTTCTTTTAATTGTCGCGAGATCCATCTGGCACAATTTTTTCTGTAATTCGACCTCTGAACAATTTACTGGATTCTTTCTTGACTAATGCCTAATTGCCAAGCAATTTGTTTTTGGACAGGGTGCGGCAGAATGATCTCCCCGATTTGAGCTAGCCATAGGTAGTATCGGAGTAGGGGCACAGCACTGAGTGCGACGAAACTCTATGTACTGTACTCATGCCATTTTCAGTTGGTATCATGGCTTGATCGGATGTGCCCCGTGCTTTCGTTGTCGAGGAGTTTATTCAGAATGGCGATTTATTTATATAATTTTGTGCGCAAGAACTTTGAGACCTTCTTCGCAGAAATATTTTTACTCTTTATTCACCAACAACCACTTCACGGTTACGGTACGGTTATGGTATGGTATGCTGTTCACGAATTTGATGTATGGGCTTTTTTGAAGAGGACGGTGACTTCTAATCGGTATTGTGTTACTCGAGAATATTCTCCGGCCTAGATTTGATGATCTTTTTGATCAACATGGACAAGAAAATGTGTGGTCGCAACAAGATGGTGTCACAGTCCACACATTTCGATGTTAATTCTGAATTCTGAGAGAAATGTTTCCTGAACATGTTATCTGCTTGCGCGGTGACATCAGGAAGGCTTTTCGTTCTTTTGATTTATCTTCATACGATTTTTTCCTTTATACCTACGTCGCCTACAAACTTTGGATGCTCTTAAGGAGATGATAACCCAAGAAGTTGCTGCTATCCTCCCCCTATCTAAGTAACACACTGGGTACGGGGATAGGCTCAACCAGTGTATCGATAAAGGAGGTCACCACTTGTGATGTCATTTTATCGCCAATGTCGCCAATATCTATGCTTTTTTGTCATTTTGAGGTCATTGTTCCGCACCCTGTATAATAATCCGACGATTTCCTTAAACCAATGCATTCACTTTGATTCTTCCCATGCGCCACTGATCTGGTCAATGTGATTGTTTTTTTCCTTCATAATAATAATTATTTGTACACTTCGATTCCACTGGCAAATATTCCTTTATATCCATACAAACGTTGGCATAAATAGCTTTCAAATTCAAATTTCAATGGCCACGAAAAATTCCAGCATTAAAAATCACGGATTCATGATAAATGTCACTCAACTACGTTACACAGGAATATGAAACTTTGATTGTTAAGAGGAGATACTAGAAATTCCGGTTTGTAGGTTAGAACTTGTTTCTATCTCCACTATTCATACAATGGCGTTTTGGAGACTTTATTTATCAATCTGCTCTCGTATGTTTTAGGTAACGTGTGTATGCATTAAGACTTCGACGTAAATTACACCAATTCCAAAATATTTTTATAATTCAACCAATTTTGCTTTATGAAATCAAATAAGTTGGGATGAACTGACTCGGAATTTGAACGTCAGCATAAATGGTGTCCAATTCCAACATTGTTACTTTTAATTTAGCCAATTTTGCTTCTTAAAATCAGATATATTGGGATGGCCTAGGAATTGAATTTCAATTTAAATTACACCAATCCAACCAAATTTTCATAAGTCAGCCAGTTTTCTTTTATAAAATCAGATTGCATAGGATGCGTTCACTAGGGATTTAGATTTTAACATACTACGTTCATTGACATATAATTTTAGTTTTATGCAAATAAATGATAAAAATGTTGAATAGAAACTTGCCTTTTCATTTCTACTTAAAGTTCGCGTGAATATGTATGTTTTTTAATTGGACAAATTAGCTGGGCCATTAATAGCAATAATCGCTATGCGAGGAAGAAAATTATTTCAATTTTAGTTTAATAGTTGGGTTTATTAACAGCTATTATCGTATCATGTTTTAACGTTTATTAATTAGTTAATAGTTCTACTTTCGCAACATAGTGTAATATACAGGTCGACTTTTAATGGATGGGAAATATTTGGCAATATACAGAAGAAATATTTTTGGGTAAAATTTTCATTAATATACGCTCAACTTTGTCTAATTATATTATTAATTATAAATCAGCTTTTATGTGCTTTGTCGATTTAAAAAGGCATTTGATCGGGTGAAACTACACGATGTAAAAACAATACTATAGGATAATAACATACAAGAACAGTTAATAACTATAATAAAAGGTGTTTCAATAAGAGCGCAAGATTTCAATGTTCAATAAAACATGGTTTTCTGTAGCAAAGTATTGAAATATTTATTGATTTAGAAAATATACATTTGGGAATTATGTATGAAACAAAATATCTTGTAAATGGCCGCCACGGCTTTGCTGGCATATGCGTACCCTTTTGACGAAATTTTCAATAACGTTATTGAATACATGTGGTATTTCATTGATACAGCGTCTAATTTCGGCTTTCAATGCTTCGATGGTTGCAGGCTTATTGGCATAAACCTGTGACTTCAGATAACCCCACAGCCAGAAGTCTAAAGGCGTTAAATCGCAAGAGCGTGAAGGCCAATTCTGGTCACCAAATCGGGAAATGACACGACCAGGAGCAAACTCGTGCAAGATCGTCAATGTTTCACGGGCGGTATGACATGTGGCACCGTCCTGCTGAAACCACATGTCGTCAAGATCAATAGCTTCCAAATGAGGCACAAGAAACTGTGTTATCATAGCACGATAACGTTCGCCATTCACCGTTACTGCATTACCTTCTTCGTTTTCGAAGAAAAACGGTCCAATTATTCCTCCAGACCATAATGCACACCATACAGTGACCCGTTGTGGATGCATTGCTTTCTGATGAATCATTCGTGGATTTTCTAAGCCCCAAATGCGACAGTTTTGCCTATTAACGAAGCCATCGAGGTGAAAATGGGCCTCATCACTAAAGACGGCAGACTATGTGCCGGTGCATGGTGACAAGAATCATTTCACCATCTGTACTAAATATTATTTTTCATTCCTCTCGCTTTGTTTACATATCGGAGCAGAATATTTAGTAGTTATAGTTATAGTTTATATTTAGTTTCCTAAATATTTCCATACATGCATTTATCAAAGAGATAACAGAATTTGAACATATACTTTACAGTTCTAAATCAAAATAAAAAAAAAACATTTTGTATTTCTAACAATGAACGAAACACATTTTATTTTTAATAATATAAAATATTATTAAAAATCTGGTGTGAAGAACACAAATACAGGTTCACTATTAATATTTTTTTGTGAACGTGTCCGATCATATCCCTCCCCAGAGACGTAGATACGTATTTCGCCTTTCTACAGGCTCGTCGGTACGCCCCTGCTGGAGAAAGGATATTCTCAGACACATTCACAAAAAAGAACCACATCACCACAGACCCGGTCTGGATAATTTCGGTGATGTGGTGATGTGGTTCTTTTTTGTGAATGTGTCCTGAGAATATCCTTTCTCCAGTAGGGGCGTACCGACGAGCCTGTAGAAAGGCGAAATACGTATCTACGTCTCTGGGGGGGGATATGTTCGGACACGTTCACAAAAAATATTAATAGTGAACCTGTATTTGTGTTCTTCACACCAGATTTCTAATAATATTTTATATTATTAAAAATACCTTTGTAGTGTACTAGTTTACCAAATAAGAATTCTATAAAAATTATTCAGATTACGACATTTTAATTTCAATAGAAGCAAAAATTTTATGATTTGTCCCTTACATTATAAATTAGTTTGACAAAATGGGGGACAAAATTATGAGAATAGACGTTCATGGAACGGATTAAAATAACATATCTCTGCTATATTTAAAAGTACTTCCGGGCGTTCTTATTCTGTAAGTATACTGGCAAGTAACATTTCTTTGCCAAATTTATCATTATTATTAATAGGGTCATTTTGAACAAAATGGAGAAATCGTTAAGTTGACTGATTTTCTAAATGCCATTTTTATGAATAACGGCGTTCCGCTGTCCGCTATTTCGGATCAATTTATTTAAATGTTGGGGTTCTTGATTTGCGTCATTAAAATACAGAGTGTTTGGAATGTTTTTATTTCATCATCAGCTACAGTATCAATTTATTCCAAGTATCGTCCGCTTTTGTAGAAACGTTTGGTTCTTCCATTTTACTGTATTTTGTAACACGCACTGCACCAACGACGCGTTGCGAACAACTAACCCTAGAGACAGTTGTAAGCTAGCGGATTGGGGGGGGGGGGTAATAACAAAAGATGACCTCGGTTCTATGCAGGTAGTGACCGGAGCTCGGATGTCGGTAGCAACCGTCGTTCAAATATTTGAAACTTCAACTACGAACGGAATGCATATTTGAAAAAACTGAAAATTGAATATTCCTCAAGAATTTTCCATAACTTTAATTATTTGTTGATATTCTGTAAAATGAAATTGAAGAAAGTCACGGGCAGGAATCGAACACGATACCTCCAGCGTGGTAGCTGTGAGCCTTAACCGCTACGCTCGCTTGCTTGGAACATACCTAAAGTTACAGGTATACAAAGTGCTTTTCAAAAACTTCAAAATCAATCTCGAAACCCAAGGCCCTATAACATATTTGAAGCGCATCAAAATCCGTGATTTACAGGTTTGATGGTCCCCTTGTAAGAGGAAAGTGCTCTTTCGCTATGATAATGCATGTATGCATTCCAGCAAGGTTGCTGCAAATAAATTGAAGCATTAAGATCCGAATTAGTGCCGCACCCCCATATTTCCCAGATCTTGCACTATCTGACTTTGATCTATTCCCTAAATTAAAAGATTTTCTTGGAGGCAAAAAATTCAGCACAAATGAAGATCTAACTTCAACAGTGCACGATTACTTTCCAGGGTTAGAAGAAAATCACTTTCGAGACGGAATAAAGAAGCTTGAATACAGATGGACCAAATGTATCGAAATAAGAGGAGATTATGTAGAAAAATTAAGTTTGTTCATTTAAATTATTCCTTTGTTTTTGTACGACCGCGCGAATTAATCAACCCGTCTTTGTCCTAAGGCTATGCTATAAATAGTGAAGTTCTACGAGCAATGGTTATTAATCTGTATTCAGATAACATCACTAGTGAAAATGTCTCATTTAACAAACATTGAATACCGCGCGTTCAATAAATTTTTAACAAAAGAGATGAATAGACGTATTAAAATTAAATAACCTTTATAGGGCGTTTTATATTGATTTATCTGCTTCATATTCCACTGCCGAAAAAGTTGGCAAAATGTTGTTCTGTTTGGAACAAGAAGCCTTGACGATGATGAACGATCCTGGTCGGCCAATTGGTAACGCCACAAAAGACTTGATTTATTGAAAAATTGGTATTCGAAGATCGCTGTTTGAACATGAAGGAATTATCAGCAATGTCTAACATTTCTGAAACAAATATTTTCCCAATTCTGCATGATTATTTGGGTATAAATTATAAATAGGGTTAGTTTAAGATGTTCAATTCTAAAAAATCTCGTAACTTATAATTCATTATCTTTTCAATAATTTTCGATAACACAAGAAGAATACATTTCGGACGCAAATCTCTAAAACTTAAAGGATTGGAATATTTCGGAATGGACCGCACAATATCCTTCTTCCAAGAAAAAAGAAAGCAGTTTCTCTCCAAACACCCAATAGAGGGCACTGTGCCAATGAACTGTACTATTGTAACACCTTTCTCTTCTAGGTTTTTGACACTTACGGAATTGCTATTTGATTGTGGGTATCACTCGTAATATAATCTCAGAACATATGTTTTTTCTGTTCTCTTTTTGCTCGCGTGTGATGTTTTTGGTGCCATTTTTTGGCTTTCGTCAATTGCAAATTTTCACGCATAGCTTTTCTTGTCTCTCTATGAATGTCGTCATGTCTGCCATTATCCGAATACTCAAACGTCTGTCTACCCACACAATTTTATTAATTTTCTGAGTATTTTTATCAATTTTTGATGCTGTGGCCAAAAAAAAATTAAACTTTCTGCCATTACCGTATTTATATGATTGTTTCAGCCTTTACTTGATGAAATTCCATTATAACTATTATCGGGATAAAATAAAACAAATTTTAATGAATTTCACTACTTTTTACTTTACAAAGTAACAATCGTTTCGCAGTGCAGTGACCTAAACCAAAATTTGACACATGCTATTAGTTTCAAACATAAATATGAAACATGAAATATTAATCTTTACATTAAAACAAGTATATTTATAAATATTGACTAATGTATTTGCTTAAGAAAGTATTTAGTTTTAGTTTAAAAATAGGTTGTTCAATTTATTTATTTTTTTAAATATTTTAAAAGTAATTTAATTCAAAAATATTTACAAAGTCTACTGTAAAATTATATCGAAGGAATGTGAGAAAATACTATGTTTGTTTTAATTATTTTTTGCTACATATTTTCATGATGTGTGTGGGTGTAGGATGGTACTGGATTCACCCGGTGTTTTTGATGCAGTGTTGCTACTGAAGCACATCTACGTCGCTAATATTGTTTTCTCTATCCATTAAAATAAGTCAGGTGTAAAAGCTATTGTTAATTTGTATTTTTTAAGTTAAAATGTAATAAACAAATGCGAAATTTTGATGGGTAGAGTATCCGCCACAGGTCAAAAAAATAAGGATTTTTTACTATTTAAAGTTTTTAATAATTTACAAATGTGACTAACATTAGACTAAGTAATACAATTAGATTTTTAAAAAATCTCATATTTAAGATTGTGTTCCCCTTACATAACTCTTTGGTTCATTTATTTGCTTCGTTATTATTTTTTCTATTGTTGCAAATTTCTTTCAGAATTTTAGTTCTGTCCATTCTTATTCTATGACCTATAAAATTACTGAAAACATTTAACATATATGTTATTCAATACAGTTGTTTATATGTGAAGATATTTAAATTTATAGGGTTACACGAATTGATTGTTTAATAATATAGATTTATTTTTGAAAACTTAAAGTAAGAAGAATTTAATAAAATTGACAAAATTTAAATTAGTAATTCTTAAGTATAAAATAAAATAACATTTATAATTTGATAAACCAATCGGTCCAAAAATATTTTACACAAATTGATGTCCTCGTGCGAGGGGAACGCTGAAAACTTTTAGAAAATCAAACAAGGATTAGTTTTAAAAAATTAAAGGATTTTATCGTTTTTCAAAATATTCCCCTTCAACATCAATACATTTTCACATTCAATGAAACCAGTCCTTACAGATGCCACTCGTTATAATGTTCCACTGCTTCATCTGATTACGTAAAAGTGATTCCATGTTTTTATCTGGTGCTAGGTCAGGGCAGTACTGGGGAGGGTCCACAGTACTGACGTTTGGGACATCCAGATACTCAGTTAGTTTTGCTTTGCGCGACGATGCGTTGTAAAATTATTTTTCCACGCCTTTTTCACGAACTTTTTCAAAAATTTAGCAATTGGCAGTAACTATCTTTTAATAATGTAAGTCAAAAAAAGTTTTTCAGAGTATGCTATGAATAAAATCACTTGTATCTTAATTTGATTTGACTTAGAGCTACCCGCCACGTTCTTAATTTAATGATAGTTCAAACTAAATAATTTATTTTAAGAATATATTTTTCAATTTAATTACGAGGTCCATTCAAGTTCTAAGGCCTCCGATTTTTTTTCTAACTAACTACTCACGCGAAAACTATGAAACTGGTGTTACTTCTCGACGTAATCTCCCTGCAGACGTACACATTTTTCACAACGTCGACGCCATGATTCCATGGCTGCGGCGAAGGCTTCTTTAGGAGTCTGTTTCGACCACTGGAAAATCGCTGAAGCAATAGCAGCACGGCTGGTGAATGTGCGGCCACGGACAGTGTCTTACATTGTTGGAAGTGAGTAGGGAGCATGAGAAATCACTTCAAAGTTGTTTTCACGAAGAAACTGTTGCGTAACGTTAGCCCGATGTGCGGGTGCGTTGTCTTGGTGAAACAGCACACGCGCAGCCTTTCCCGGACGTTTTTGTTGCAGTGCAGGAAGGAACTTGTTCTTCAAATCATTTTCGTAGGATGCACCTGTCACCGTAGTACCCTTTGGAACACAATTGGTAAGGATTACGCCCTCACTGTCCCAGAACATGGACACCATCATTTTTTCAGCACTGGCGGTTACCCGAAATTTTTTTGGTGGCCGTGAATCTGTGTGCTTCCATTGAGCTGACTGGCGCTTTGTTTCTGGATTGAAAAATGGCATCCACGTCTCATCCATTGTCACAATCGACGAAAAGAAAGTCCCATTCATGCCTTGGTTGCGCGTCAACATTGCTTGGCAACCTGCCACACGAGCAGCCTTGTGGTCGTCCGTCAGCATTCATGGCACCCACCTGGAGGACACTTTTCGCATTTTCAGGTCGTCATGCAGGATTGTGTGCACAGAACTCACGGAAATGCTAACACTGGAGGCGATCTGTTCAACTGTCATTCGGCGATCCCCCAAAACAAGTCTCTCCACTTTCTCGATCATGTCAGACCAGCTTGTGCGAGCCCGAAGTTGTTTCGGTTTGTTGTCACACGATGTTCTGCCTTCATTAAACTGTCGCACCCACGAACGCACTTTCGACACATCCATAACTCCATCACCACATGTCTCCTTCAACTGTCGATGAATTTCAATTGGTGTCACACCACGCAAATTCAAAAAACGAATGATTGCACGCTGTTCAAGTAAGGAAAACGTAGCCATTTTAAGTATCTAGAACAGTTCTCATTCTCGACGCTGCCGCTACAATTCCATCAGCCGTACAATGCTGCCATCTCTGTGACGTATTGACAACGAACGCACGCTCATTTTAAAACAATGCACATGCTTCTATCTCTTTCCAGTCTGGAGAAAAAAAATCGGAGGCCTTAGAACTTGAATGCACCTCGTATATCAGCAAATGTAATATTTCTCATAACAAAATAAATAATAACATTTTTAAAGCTAAATGTGATTTATTATGCTGAACAAAAAAGTATAGTATGACAAAAAAAATGGAAAAATTATATTAAATAGGATGTGTTATCTGTCCACTACTCACGTCTCTGCAGAGAGAGTAATTATTTTTTTAATCGAACTAAGAACGTTTTGCAGAATTTCTGGTGTATTACTGATTTCTTCAATCTTGTTAGTGATCTTTTGTTTTAAATCGTCAAGATCAACAACGGGTGTTTGAAAAATCGAATCTTTAAATGTGGGCATAAAAAGAAATCACATGGTGTTAAGTCACAAGTTCGTGGTGACCAGATAGTATCTATATTCAGGCTAATGATGCGGTCTCCAAGAAATTCCTTCGTGAAAGCAATGTTTGCGTTGGTAGTATCTGCAGGAGCTCCATCTTGGTTAAAATAAAATATACGCGGCTTTTGACGCACAACAATTGTATTTATTGATCATTTCTTTTAACCAATCAATACTAGCCTTTTTTTTTGGGACGATTGTTAAATTATGCGGGATCTAATCGAATCTTTTGCAAGGTTAAATGTTCATGCAATATCTTATGTATGCCTCAGTTTCACGGTATGTCACATAACGATCTTATTTCGTTCACAGAATGGATATTTTCTGACAAAACAACCGATTTTGAACGACCGTTTTTAATTCGTCCGTGAGCGAACGACGGCTACGATTTTAAACCAGTGATTAAATCACTACCGCTGCGACCTTTCTAGACCGTTATTCTGACATCCTCCCACTTCCTTAACAGATCTTTAATAGCAGATGTCAGTATTGATCCTCTTTCGTCTTCTTTTTCAGAAGTAGGCACTTCCAAACTTTCTTGGTGTTCTTCGTTCCAAAGATTTTGGAGGTCTTCTGTCGTCAGTTCCGCTTCGTGGTTTGTTATGAGTTCCTCAATGTCGGGTTCATTTACCTCCAATTACAGACTTTGGGCAGTTGCCACAATTTCATTCATAATTTTAGAAACATCTCCGTCATCTTGAACCCAGAATGGACACAGCTTCCGCCAAGCATGCTTCAATTGTTTTTGTGTAATTTCTGATCATACCTTTTGAATGAGGCGGATAGTTTCAAGAATCTCAAAGTTTTCTTTCCAGAACGTTTGTAATGTAATTGCTGCGGAGAATTGGCATGCTTGAAAGCACCGACCGAGTGTACAACTTCTTGAAATCCGCAATAACTTCCTGATCCATTGGCTGAAGTAAGGGAGTAGTATTTGGAGGCAGAAACTGAACTGTCAACCAGGAAAAGTCTGTCAGCAAATGATCTTGAAGATCCTTTGGGTAGCCTGGTGCATTGTCCAATAACAGTAGTGCTTTCAATGGAATATCATTTAAACTTTATGAAACTTTAAACAGCCATTCTCTGAAAAGAACCTAAGTGACCCATGCCTTCGGATTTGATTTCCACATCACTGGCAGTCTTTCCTTAATTATGTAATTTTTTTTGAATGCTCTAGGATTCTCTGAGTGATAAACAAGGAGCGGTTTAAGCTTCATATCACCACTAGCGTTACTCCCTAAAAATAACGTCAACCGATCTATCATGGGTTTTTGTCCAGGAAGACTTCTCATTTTTGTAATGTATGTACGACTGGACATGGACTTTTAGAACAAGCCTGTTTCGTCGCAATTACCTTATGTCCTAGTAATTTAGAATTAATTTAAAACATATATATCGTGAATGAAATAATTGATTCAAATACAAATTGCTGTTTTGGACAAAGGTTTTATTTAACTGAATTGTGACAATTTTTGTAACCCTATATCTTTGAAACTAAAACCACAATCGACATTACTTCATAGTATAGAAACAAAATATCAACAATCTTAAATATTTTTCTGCATGGGTAGCCTTTAGTGAAAAGCATGTAAATATAAGTAATATACATACATATATAAAAAAATAAAAATGCAAATTTCTCTATTTTATAAGTGCTGTAGAAATTTGCATTTGATTGGACTTAATTTACATGATATTTTTTATAAATTCGCTTAAGAAAACTAGATAATTATTAATCTTCATGTGTACAGATTTTCTTTTGTTATTATGTTTTTGTTTCCAATTCATATATACATACATACATATTCGTTCATATTTAAATACCGTCTGGAAACGTGGTAAGTTAACGACACTGCTGCGCAAGACGCGTCCCCGCTAACTTTACTTCCCCGATATGTTTACTCAATGTATAGTGTAGCATTTGATTAGATAAGCAATAGGGATAGGTCAGAAGTAGGTGTGGTTATTGCGTATATACTTGTATCTCTATCGTATCTATCGTCGACGTATCTACGCGCCTAGCGCCTGGTGCTATAAACCTCCCTTCTCTGTTATCTAGTGTACTGGTGGTGTAACGATCACGCCTCCGCCGTTAACTCACCACGTTTACAGACGGTATAATATATAACATATCTCTCGATTTTAGGGGGGAAAAATAACAGCATGCTCTTTCATTCGGTCATTTTTAGCAGAAAGGTTAGTTTAGCTAAAAATTAAATCTTAGCCAACTGTTCTGCTAAAGTTGAATTTTATTTTTGCACGTTTATATTATCAACTTGTAAATATATAGGGTGTTTAAATATGGCGCGATTTAAATAATGTATATAATTTTACGTATATATTTACAAGGGCATATATATTACATATATTATAATTTTTGCATGTTTATACTGTCAATGATTCATTTTGTTGTTGTTTTTTGGATATTGTGGGAATTTTAATATTCATAAAAGAAGAAGATACGAACTTGTGTATATAAACTTGCTATGTTTATATACATTTTTTTTAGATTAAAATGTACGGTAGCGTCTTTGAAATATAATAAATTTAATGTAGCAAAATGGTAAATTTTTCCCTGAAAAAATATCTATTGACACCGAGTAAATAATAAGAATGTACGTTATTATTTAAAGCCTTTACGACTAATTCCTCTATCAGAGTTCAGAATCATTGGCATAAGGAAATGATTTTGAAGAAATTCTTTCAATACCTGATCTGTTTAAACTTTAAATAACCCAAAATTTAAAATTAATATTCGATTTATAAAATAATAGTTTTCTGGAGAAAATAAGCGAGGATTATTTAATGGGAGAATGACTTTTCAATAAAATACTATGTATGTTATTTCTAGGGACCGGACACAAGAGGCCGATGATTCTACGCCCACGGGCGTACTATTGAAAATTTGTATTTTTAAAGAATTTTTAATTTTATTTATATAATTGGAAAACAAACGTGTGGTGATCTGGAAAATACGAAATACATTTTTGTTTGTTCATTTTGCAGTTCAACTTGAGTAAAGGAGTATTAATATTAACTAGCAATACTTTCTCAAGGTTCTCTTCTGTAGAATTTGTTCTCTTTGAATGAAATAATACATCCTTGTAGATAGAAAACGTCCTTTCTACATCGCGACTGGTTATAGGTGCATACTGGAAATATTCTTTTATTTCAGCGTATTTAGCAGTTAGATTTTGAGGCATTTTCTCCATACACAATTGCTATTAATTGCTACAATTGTTATTAAATCTGGATTTCTATTAAAAACTGCGTCTAACTTTTGCCGAAGCCTACATCCGAAGTCACTTGGAATATCTATCAAATTATTAATAGTCACATCTAATGTGGTTAATCCATCATTTAATTTGAGGTTTTGATTTTCAAAGTAAGTGATTAGTTTTTTGAAATTTTCAAAGTGTTCCTGAAGAAAGTACAACTGATTTTTTGAAATTTAGAATTTGTATTAGTTCCTTGCACTCAGAAATACTTCGAGCATCGTCATTTAAACATGTAACGAAATCTTGTAAACTATCGAAATTCTCTGCACAAAAACTAGTAGCTTCCGACCATGTTCCCCATCTAGTTATTACTGGAGAGGGAGACAATGACAAAGTTGGAAGTTTTTCCCTATAAAGAGCTACTCTCAATGGTGCTTTTCTGAAAACTTTTTTAGGAGCGGATACAAGTCTATCAACTTTCGGAAAGGTGTCTCTGATATATTCACAGATTTTGTGGAGAGCATGTGCTATACAAGTAATATGCAGCATATTAGGATATGTTTCCTCAGAGACACCTTTTCGGAAGTTGATAAGACTTGTATCCGCTTTTAAAAAAGTTTTCAGAAAAGCACAATTGGGGGTAAATCTTTACAGAGAAAAACTTCCATCTTTCGTCACTGCTTCTTCAGGATCTGGTATCAGGCTAATTCTGTTAGTTCTTCCTTATGTAAGGCCTTGGTTCTCTGGTGTGTAACCGTCTTGCTCCATTGATCGCAACGGATTTTCATAGTAGGCACATCCAGGTGTTACTAGTCTATAGCCTTCCGCGCGGTTGAAGTTAGGATGCGTTTCTATTTCAGTAGCTTCTCTAATAATTCTTCGATGGTAATTCTTCGTTGTAGCTAATACTTCTGCTTCTTCAAAATTCAATATGTGTCCGTTCTCGTGTACATGTTCTGAAACCGCTGATTGTCCAATTCTTTTTCTTCGTGTATCGCTCCAATGTTCCCTCACTCTGTATCCAATTGATCTTCCTGTTTTTCCGACGTAGCTCTTCCCACACCCGCATATTAACTTATAGACTCCTCCCTTAGTTCGTGATAATTTATCCTTGGTCCCAGAGCAGTTCTGTTGGATGGCTGTAGTAATGCTGAAACAAACTTTCACATTTTTTGTTAGGATCTTTCCTATTTTCTCGGTGATTCAAATGCATATATTTATAAAACTACATGTGAATTCAGAATGAAAAGTTATCTATATTCGTTTATGAACTAAAAACTGTTAACTAGTTTAATGTTTAACACACGGAATTCTGTTTTCTCCATATTAACTCAAACGCAGTAAATAGTTTATGTTAAACGATTGTAAAAACTTATCTCGCTGACAGATTTAGACGAAATTTTGACAATAGACTTTTAAAACATGGCTGAAGTTGCGAGGGTGGTTTGACAATTAACTTGATTTGCTATGAAAGAAAACAATTTGAGTTTTGCAACGTACTTTATTTTTCGACATAGTCCCCTCGAATTTCAACGCACTTGCCCCAACGTTTCTCCAGCTTCGCGATTCCCTCACGGAAATGAATTGCTTCGATGCTTTCAAAATACTGGTTTATTTTCTGTATGGCATCTTCATTAGACTCAAACTTTCGTCCTGCCAGAAAAGTTTTTAGTTTCGGGAATAGATGGTAGTCCGAAGGAGCTAGATCTGGCGAATACGCAGGATGCGGAAGCAGTTGAAATCGTAGCTCGGCCAATTTTTGCTGAGCGACACGACTTGAATGTACGGGGGCATTGTCAAGGTGAAACAACACCTTTTTCTTGGCCATTCCCGGGCGTTTCTCTGTTATTGCCGCCTTTAATCGGTCCAAAAGTGATCCATAGTATTCTCCGGTAATGGTTCTTCCCTTTTCAAGGTAGTCAATTAGGAGAATTCCCTTTGCGCCCCAAAAACTGACGCCATGACCTTTCCAGCGGATGGAACGCATTTCGCTTTTTTCGGAGCCGACTCGCCACGGGCAATCCATTGTTTCGACTGCTGTTTAGTTTCCGGGATATAGTGGTGTATCCAAGTTTCGTCCATTGTCACAAAACGGCGAAAAAACTCAACTACAGTGAAAGCTCTCATAAGCGAGCAGTCACGGTTCCAGGATTTTTGCCCGCTTATGGGAGGTGCCCGCTTAAAAGAAAACTCTGAGAAATCTAACAGAACTCGTATAATGTAACATGTAACTATTATATAGGTACATATATGTATGTACATAATATGTAATGACATAGACACAAACAAGTTATTTAGGAACAGCTGGAAAATATCTTAAAATGGATGACTGCTTCATTTTCCTTTGCTGTTCTTCCATACGGCACTTCTGAAAATGACATTCCAGATTTTTGATATGTTCAAAAGCCACATAGTCATCTGTAGAAAACTTTTTCAGTTCCCTGATGCAATTTAAAGCTTCATCAAAGCACTTTATTTTATTTTCTTCTCCTTTTTGTTCTTGAACGTCTTCTATTTCGTCATCGGTCTCGTTCGCTTCACTAACTTGACTGGATGTAGTAGTCTGGTTTTCAAAATCATCATCTTCTGTTGGTGTCTTATCATAAATTTTTATAAATTGGTCTAGGTTCTGGTCACTGGTAATATTTAAATCTTCAGCAGCTCTCCTCATCATCTCCATTGTCGCAAAAACAGACAACGGTAAGTTATCCTCAGAGTCAAACTGAGGATCCGTCGCATCCGTTTTTCTGAACCCAGCCTTTCTGAAACAATTTTGTATTGTTGATGGAGTGACCTTTTCCCATGCCGTTTTGATAAAATATAATGCCTCTAAAATATTAATTTTTTTTTGATAATTCAGATGATGATTTAGAAGAATCTATGTTTGATAAAATATGTTGTATAATCTGGTTGCGGTAATGAAACTTGAAATTCTGAATGATGCCTTGGTCTAGTGGCTGGCAAACAGAGGTTGTATTGGGAGGCAAAAACATTAATTTCACATTTTTGAGGTGTAATTCTCGAGGATGTGAAGCAGCGTTATCTAAAAACAGTAAAATTTTTCTCTTTTCAATTCCCATTTTTCGATCAAGCTCGATTAACCATTCACCCATTATATTGCCTGTCATCCAGGCTTTCCGGTTTGACATCCACTTGACAGGTAAATCCTTAATGCTTATGTTTTTCAGTGCTCTAGGACGAGCCGATTTTCCAATCACTAGTAGTTTTTTCTTTCTGCCCTGTCATAAAACAACACTGTAAGTCTTTCTTTGGCCAATTTCCCACCTACACACTTTTCAGATTTTAAGGAAAGGGTCTTATTGGGAAGGCCATTTTCGTCGGCGTTGTAAATGTCTTCGCATTGGTATCTGAGTAATAGTGAAGGAAGTTTTTCTATGAATGCATCAACTGTCTCTTGGTTTACATCAGCTGCTTCACCAGAAATGCATTTAAAGCTTACATTATGTCTTTTACGCCACTTTTGTAGCCACCCATCAGATGCACTGAAACTGGTGTAGCCAAATTTTTCTGCAATTTGTTTTGCTTTTTCTTTTAGAAGCCCTCCAGAAATGGGTATCTTCCGATTTATAGCATTCACGAACCACTGATAACATTCTTTATCGATGTTGGAACCTTCAGGTCTGAAAACACTTTTTTTTTTATGCACATTTACACCAGACTGCCATAAACGTCTAATGTCCTCTTTATTTTTTGCTATCATCGTAGCTTGCGTCTTTCCTATCGAAAATCGCGCTGCTATAGCCCGAGTAGATAGTTTTTCTTTATCAATTATATTCACTATTTCCATTTTTTCTTTTAGTGTTAACATTCTTTTTTGTGGAGGCATTGTTAAAAATGCACACACCCGATTCTCTATCACAACTAAAGCACAAAGAACCAACGACCAGCTGTTTCTTAAACGGTAAATCCCCTAACGGAATCACCGAGTATAGAAATGTGTAATGCGTGTTAAAATCTTAATTCGCCCGGTTGTTGGAGCTTCGTGGTCGCTTATGGGAGATATTTTCTGGCTTTGGCTAAAAAAAATGTTGCCCGCGCCTGTTTATAGGAGCGCTGGCTTATGGGAAGGTGTCTTATGTATTAAAAGATAGGGCGAAAATCGGTTCCGAACAATTTGGTCGTTTAAGGGAGATGGTCGCTTATTAGAGCTGCCCGGTAAGGGAGCTTTCACTGTACATTCTTTTGAAATATGTACTTGCAAATTGTCGGCAGATATTCGCATGCGAATTCGCTTTTGCTCTTGAGTGAGTAAACGCGGCACCCATCTTGCGCACAGTTTTTGTATGTGCAATTCTTTATGCAAAACGAAGTGAACTCGCTGAGTTGAGATGCCTGTGCCTTCCGCTAACTCGCGCACTTTCACTCATCTATCGGCTAAAATCAAATCGTGGTGCATCTTTAATGCTTGTTCTGACACGCTTAAACTCGTTTACCCAAAGTCGGACACACTCATAAGAAGGACATGAGTCACCCAATGTAGGTGAAATTCTCTCATGAATCTCCTTCGCTGTTTTCCCTTCCAGATAAAGAATTGAATCACACCACGAATTCCAACTTTATCCATTTTTCGCTATTGCTCGAAACACTTCTGTTTAAGTAACTGCCAAACAACTAGTTACTGTCAGAATGACTTAAGACCAGAGAATATTAACTCATAGGAATGACACTTTATGACTATGTACATATACAGATTACATTTGCGCCCTCTATTAGTGTGTGAACCAAGTTAATTGTCAAACCACCCTCGTAGCAATATACCTATCTTGGTGGAAGTGTTGCCAATTTTTGAAAAGTCACACTCCCGTCAAATTACCCTCGAAGAAATATCACTAACATATCCATTTCAAATTTGTAATTTTATTTTATTCCATATTCTCGTAAAATTTAGGTGAGTCAATAAGTTATTGGTTCACTGCGTTTTAAAAGATAATATAGTAAATTTAAAAAGCGCTAATTTTAATTAAATTTTAAAAAGGTACCGAAAAAATTAAATTATTGTGAAATTTATATCTGCGGCTATATATTTACAAAACAAATCTGATATTTTTTAAATGAAATTTGTATTAACTATCACTTTCTTATTGTAAGTATCTCGTATTATCTCTCTATTATTATCATTATTATTATTATCTCTATTATCTCATATTATAACAAAATATATTAAAATAATATTGAAAGTAATGCCAGCATCTAAGTTTTCTGTTTAAAACAAATTCCTTTTATGTAGTTTTATCTTGTGAAAAAGTCGTATTCAAAATTAAATTTAAAATATGTATGAAAAGGAAATGCTAACATGGACTCTGAACTTTTGTCGGTAATGTTAGAATTCAGTTCCTTTTCCTTTTATATATATGTATATATATATATATATATGTACAAACAATATAAATAGAATCTCTTAAAATAGAATAAAAGTCGGCGCGTAAACACAAAATGAATCAATTCCTTGCATGTACACTACCGAACAAAAACAGTAAAAGTTAAGAGCCAAAATTTTACATTTATACTTTAGAAAATTAGTATTTTGTATATACATGATGAAGAGAATCAATTTTTGAACTGTAAATTCATGCAAAATATATCGTGAAGATTTGCATTAATTTATTTCGCTTCTCCTTGTTCTATTTTTATCAGATTAAACTATACCGACCACTCTAAGTAAAAACACTCAGTAAACGTTCTTATATTTTAATGAAATTTACAGGAAATATGTATTTTATTCGTATGTATTAAGTAACGATGCAAATTACAGCAAGATATTATCTTTACAATTCATATAAACACCAATAATGTATCGATCTTCCTATGTTTCTTACGCATTCACCTAGTCTGTTAGGTATACTTGAAATTAGCGAATCAATGGTAGCTTATGGTATTGTGATAAACTAATCAATCTTCAGTTCGGGTTCGATTAATAAAACACACGGCAATTAAAAATAACTACAGCGTATTCTTGAAAGGAAGAGAACTATGAAAAATGGAAAAATATAATAGATCTTATACAAGTGTCCCGTATCGTTATGTTCAAATTTTAGGGGTATAAAATAGACTTCATTTCAAGTAACAAAAACACAAAACTTGTATATCCATTTTTATTTGTTTCAAAGTTACGGATCTATGAATGTGATTGTCAGATCATGAAAAAAAATGTAATCCCAAAGTCAATAAAAACTGATTTTATTTAAAAAAGTTCAATTAATAATATTTTCGAAATGTCCTTGTTGAATGCAGGCTTGCGCCCGTAAGCCAACAGAAGAAGTACTTATCCGAATTTCATACTTGTTTTATCGTATTTGCTCGGCAGCCAGGTGAATACGATCCAACAACTCTTCTCTTGTCTTCGAAACTTGCTCGTAGACTAAATTTTTCATGTACCCCGATAAATATAAGTTAAGGGGATTAAGATCGGGTGATCCGGGTGGCCATGCAGCAGGACCACCTCGACCAATTCATCTTGGATAATTGACGTTAACTCAATTTCGGACAGCAATTCCGAAATGTGATGGTGCCCCATCCATGTGAAACCACAAGTCTCGTCGAACATTCAGTGGGGCATCCTCTAAAAGACCTGGCAGTTCGCCAATAAGAAATTGAAGGTAATTGTCCGCATTTAACCTCCCAGGAAGAACGACAGAAACGTTAATAGAAAATTAATGTTGAAATTTAAATGGGCGTATAGCTTTGTGATTTTCTGATGACCACCTGTGCAGATTTCTTAGATTTGTAACACCACTTCTCGTGAACGTAGATTCATCTGTCCAGAGGACTGTTCTGCAGAAATTAAAATGAAGCCGTGACTGTCTTAATATCCAGGTAGAATAAACTAGACGAGCATAGTGGTCTGTCTCAAGCAAACCGTGTCCCCTGCGATAGTGATATGAATATAAGCCCTCACGTTTTAAAATTCGCCAAACTGTCGTTCGTGGCACTCCTAGTTGTCTAGCAATTCGACGTACACTGAAAGTTGGATCCCTTGTAACAATAGATACTGCTTCTTCCTCTAAGTCTGCTGGCAAATTACTCCTCGGTCGAAAAGATAATCACGCAGTCCGCATTCCCGAAATTGTCTGTGTACTTCCAGAAACGTTCTGTAATGAGGAATGCGCCTATCGGGAAACCGATGTCGGTATACAATAACTGCTTGACGTGCACTACCGTTACAGTAGCCATACACAAAATGCATGTCCGCATACTCTTCAGAAGAAAATCGGTAAGGCATTTTGAATAAAGAAAACGTGTCCACTCACTAATAAGCTGTTATATGAACTGAAACGTAATGTAATCCTTTATTAAAAAATGCAACGTTAACAGTCATCTGAACATTTATTTATTGTATGCTTTCATGGTTCAGCACTTACGAAATAAGTAAGAACCTTTATAAATCATAAATCAATTTCCATTACTCTGTTTTGTAAATCTCTAAGAACTTACTGTATGTATGCACTTTGTATGCTCTTTGTCCTCAATCGACTTTGAAAGTAGCCTGTTTAAATCATCCAACGCCGAGTATGTAGATCTTTCCGGTTCGTATGCATATTGTCTATTACTTAGGGGTTGTTCCACTAGGGATTTTTGCCTTATGTATCTGTCTGCCAGTCTCTCCACAATTTTCAGCAAGAAAAACGATGAACTGGTTGGTTTGTATGACTTTGGATTTAGATCCGTTACTCCACCCACTTTGGGTAGATAGACGACCCTGACCTTTTGCCGTGAGTATTTATTCCCAAGCTACATAAGCTTTGAAGATTGTACACGGATATGATATGATACTAATACCTCTACTCCCTTCTATAGTAATGTAGGGTAGATTCCATCCATCCCGTTTACCAGACTTGAATAGTTGCAACCTACTTATAGCCCTAATTCTATTTGATCTTACGACCTCTGTCAACATAGCAATTGTAACTCATAGGCCGATTATCCTGACACATTAATTGATAAAAATCCCCACGTATCGAATAGGATGTATTCTTATTAGAGAATACAATCCCCAGCATGTTTTTCAATCCCGGGATTACGGGATTTCTGAAGCGTAATCCCGGGACTATGAGGTTTCGAATTGGGCTCAAATGAAAAAAAAAACTTAAGTAATTTCTTAAAAGTTATTTATTAATATTGTTGCACAACACAATACACAATATACTAAAATAAGGAACAAAAAAAACAATACAAAAAACTATTTAGAATTTCGAAAATACAATCGCAGAAATATCAAAGCATCCAATGTTTGACTTCCGAGCCTGGTTCGTAGTTTATTGCCAACATAAGCAGCCGCTGAAAACGTTCGCTCAGGTTCTACACTGGTTGGAGGAATAGACAATAGATATTTATATGCTAATTCTAAGTGATATCCACGAACTCCTCCTTTTTCGAACAGGCTCATTTCGCGTCTAATACTATTTACCAACACCGATTCATTTTGTACTTCAGGATCTGGGGATTCCATGTTCCTATTAATTTTCAGCTGTAACTTTCCTTTAGTGTTAATTAGGAGGTTTGTTGCCTTGGCTCATCATCTGTTCTTTCGACTATTTAGTCTTTTAACAATACTCTTTATTTGCGCCCTCACTAAATCCTTTGTAGGAACTGGAAATTAGTCAAGCCATTCCAAATCCGATAATAACTGATTTTCATCATCTTTTCGTGGATTTTGTAAATAATTCAACACACCAGTTAAATCATCATTTCGTCGTTGCTTTATACGTTCCACTAAGGATGTTTTCATTTTATTGGCGAGTGCTGAGTTTTTGCTAGACAATTGTTTTATAAGAAATTTCAAAGCGGCATCAGCTGTGCATAAATTAACATCTTGTCGACAGATTGCTTCTAGTATTAATTTAATTGGGGTCAGCACATCAACAATTTTATTTACCAAGTCAAAATCAGCATCTTCTAAACGGATTGGATGATAGAGATCTGTAAGAGCTTTTTGAATTCAGGTTTTTGAAAGAGAAAATCATTCCAGCATGGTTAAAAGACTATTCCACCTGGTTTTACACATATTTTTGAAGTACTGTTTCATTTTTCAATGGTGATCTTTTGAAATACACTACAACTTTGCGGATTTTCTTTATCAGCTCATTAATGTTTTCATCTTTCGTTAACTCTGGTATGTGTTCTTGCGCAAGTTCATTTTGTGACATTAAGATTAAACATGATTCTGGACAGTCTAAGTCTTCTAAATTGTCGTCTTCAACGCTATCGTTCTTATAATCAGCAGTCACAGCTGGTTCATTTATAGTATCATCTGAGTCTGAGGTAGGACTGTATTGCCTGTCTTGAAATAATTCTTTATTTTATAAAGCACATCACAGACGGCCAAATTGATACCATGTGCGAGACACAGTTGTTGTTCAGTGCAAACAAGCCGAACCCACCTTTATCATAACGTTCGGTCCATCGGCTACAGTAGCCACGATATCAGTTTCCAGAGAAATATCAAATTTACTTAGACGCTCTTTCAATATACGAAGACAATTTTCAGCCTTCATACTTCCATGAATAGGAACTAGTCCTAAGCTCCAAATTTGTTTATATGAATGAACGTTGACAGCCATATATCGTTTATTGGACGTTGACGTTTACTCGTCGAAAGATAGACTGAATCTTTCACTTGCACTTCTCAAATGTTTTAATTCTGCAGTTACTTGCTTTCTGATTTTTTCACTGTAATTCATAACACGCTTTCGAATTGTGACGGCTGATTTTGGTAAATCCGTGTATTTTGCTAAGAGCAATTTTCTCAAATCGTCTGAAGTTATAAATACACTGAATGGAAAATCCATCTAATGCAATGATTCTTGCCAAAACATCATCCAGGCTATCGTCGGCACCTTTAGTAAAATAATCTTCTAACTTTAGTTTAGCTGGCCGTAAGCGATGCTCTGCCATTCTCAAGACTTTGGGTAGACTAAGGGATTACATACACATTTGTCATGAAAACATAACATTAAGATTTTAGCTGGCGTTAATCGTTTAACAGCTTCAACAAGTCAAGATTTTAAAAATCTGAACACAGCACCGCATTTAGCACTATTCCCGTCTTTCGCAACTAAAAAATAACTTCACGCTGACGACGTATCACTGTTTTTTTTTGTGTTGAACAAAGTCTGTTGCCTCGCAACAATATTATGATATATCATATGAAGTGATCGGGTGATTCCTCTGTTGGCCCGTTGGGGAATTACTTTAACAGTATTGTATTGTATTGTAGTATGCCGGACGGGGACTTAAGGTTGATTTTTTGTCTTTATGTAATAGGTGCCCTTAATATAATCTAGGTAAGGTCATTGTCAAGGCGCAACGGATTACGGAATGCAAACTGGTAATCCCGAAAATCCCGAAATTAGCCAAATACAGTTCCGGAATTTACGGGATCTAAACCCGGCTGGGATCCCGGGATTGTATTCTCTAAGTCTTACACACTCTATACTTTACAGTAAAGTAAACACACTTAAGTAAATAATGTCAACAGACAAACAAAAGTATTTTTAGATCATTGCCAATGCTACTTTGACGAATTGAATGTACTCGTATCTTGCTGAAATATTCATCGTTTGTTAGTACTAACAAAATACATATTTCCTGGAAGTTTCACTAAAAGACTACAACATTTACTGGGCGTTCGTTTACTTATGGCGCCTAATATTGTTGTCAAAAATTAAAAGAAAATATTTTTCTCGCTATGAAGTATCTACCTTTCTTCAAGAATTACATTCGAAAAATCAATGTTTCTATTTTTTGTTTCTTTCTTTTAAACACAATATCTTTTTTACAAATGATGTTAAAATCTTCCACATTTTGTTTTTTTCATTAAATGTGTATTACAGTTTTAATATATTACATATTTTCTCTCTTAATTTTCAATTTTCAAATATTTTATGTGTTAAATTAGATATCTATATGTGAGCCTGCATAAGAAAACCTACATAGTGTGTCAAATTTCATGAATTCATTTATTTTTGGATTTGTAAGTAAAAAACCTTCAATTTTCATATGAAACCGCTCGCAAGTCTCAAAAACATCGGAAAGTAATGTAAAAATGCAATTATATAAAACAGTAAAAACCCACTTGGTGTGTGAAATTTTTTTTACTATCAAATTTTCAGTGTTTTTATTAATGTATGAAATTATTAAATAATTATTTCGATCTCAAAAGAATCTACGATATATGCAAAACAATTTATTCTTTTCTTTTTTTAATTGTCACAAGAACTTAGTACCTATGTACTTAAAAAAAAATAAATGAAAACTCAATTTTTTTTAAATTTTTTAATTATGTTCTTCGGAGTAGAGTGGGCTTGCCGGCTTCATAATGCTAGATTCAGAAGAACAGGTTGGAATAGTACGTTTCCTACACTTCGTTTCCTATAAGTAAAGAAATTTATTGAATTTTTTTATGTCTATGTGGAATTCAAAATTACAGGTTTTCAACACTCACATTTGTCTTCTTGGATTCAGAAGAACAGGAAGGAATAACATGTTTCTTTTTCTTTGTTGCCTAAATAAAGAAATTTAAATTAAAATTTTTTACATCAATTTTTTCAAAATTGCAGGTTTTTTAAAACCTACATTTGTCGCCTTTGGAATTACGGTTTTTTCAATATCCTTTGATACATTGACAAAATATCAATTTTCAATTTATTAAAATTACAAAATTTATAATTATAAAATCTTGAACATACGGCTATCTTGTCCTTTTTTGGTTTTGGTAGCATCGGTTTTGGGGCTAATTTATCCGCTTTTTTAGGATCAGAGCATAATGAACGAATTTCATTAAACAAATACCACTGTTTTTCGATAGATAATCCAAGAGGTTTGATCACGTCAGGTGTTGCATCTTGTGGTATTTCTGAGATCCGCAAAAAGAAAACTTCTTCCTCAGTATCCGCGTATTTTTAGCATGTTGATCAAATGTAAAATGGTGAAACTTTGTAATTCCTGAAATGATGACAATTATTAATAAAAAGGTGAATTATTACTCAAAGTCATCCGCATTCTTACCTGGTAAAGTACGATAAGAATCCTTGAGAAAATTATACCTCAACGCTCACAGAACGCTCACATTCAGTCCTTTAATAGATGATTCATCAACGCATCGAACGAGATCATCAAAACAGTCGACATTACTTCTTGAGTACTTCATTTTAATGAGTCCGAACATCCGGTCCGGACCAAATTTTGTATGGCCGCTAATCAAGAAGTTCAAGGATATCCTTTTATTCAAATTTGTTCGAACACGCCAAGATAAATATCGTAACATAGCGTTATTTTTATTTTGAGAGACACAATTGTCTGCAAACGCTATAATATGGTCAGCTGGGTTTTTTTCCGTGGTAATAATGTAACATGCTAATCACCGTATTTGGTCCTTTTCCGACAGAACAGCTTTCATCCACCAAAAAGTTGGTTTGAATTTTAGACTTCTCATTTAATATTCCGAAAAGACTGGATTTACGAGCACTTTTAAAATAGGCGGCACCTGTAGTTTGTGGAGATGCTGAATATGCTACGTTCTGGGCGTAATCAAAAGAAATAACCATAGCATTATCTGTATTATCAGTAATGCATTTTGTATAAAACGCTCGCTGATCTTTAGCTGTTCTCAAGTGGGAAAGCGCGATGTTCAGTCGTTCTTCTCTTTCGTCTTTTTTCGCTTCAGAAATTAGATTGGTATTTTCTTTGCAAGTATCGCATAAGTCATCAGCGGATTTCATGGTCTGTATAAATGGACAACATTCATTCCATAAATAATAGAAACATCGTTCACCAATCAGTTTTTCTTTCTTATCATTGCAAGCTTCAATATAACGGCGGTAAACGGATATTTTTGTATCAGATGATGGGCGTTTCATTACTTTGAAGTTTTTAAATTGAGGAAGCCTTGCAGGAAGAGGTATAGCATGATGATCAGCGTAGTTTTTTATGAATTGGACGACTGATTCGCGTAGTTCTTTAGTATACCCACTTTTACATTTCGGTATTTTATTTGTCAGTCCATGAACTCTTGGCTGTAACTTACTTTTATCAAAATGAGATACCAGATTTTTGTATCTGTCAATACCAACATCATAGATGAAGAGGTACATTGTACGACACATAGAAATTCTATGGAATATATAAATAGTATCCGCACGAGTTTTATTGCAAATTCTGGAGCCATACTTTTTACGAGTTTGACTATTGTAGTACGATTCAAGAGAAATATCTTGTCGATGAGAGTTCAGGTGTGATAGTACAATCAAATCTTGCTCGTGTTTTGAAAACTCACGGAACTGATCGCGACAATGACAAGTTAACTCACGTGGTATAATTTCATTACATTTGTTTTTACAACAAGATTTTGCTTCTGGCCCATAAAAAGCTTCGATTACTTCATACTTGTGTAAATCGAATGATGAATGTTCCAAGAAACTATCGCTCGTTGAAGGAGCTGAAGAAATTCTCAAAATGGAATCATCTATTTCTTCTGTACAGTCGTTTGAATTGTCCCTTTCATCATTTGTATCGTATGGCTCGTCTGCAGTTCGTGTCGGTAAATGCGATGGCGATAAATCATAACATTCATAACGTTCAATATCAAATACATTGCACAGTTGAATCAAATTCATCACACTCGCGAGACATTTTCACAATAATTAAAACAAACTCGGAGTTCTAGCACTAAATGATAAAACAAACATTGAAATCAATCAAAACAAACATTCAACAATGAAATGAGAAGGCGCACAGTATGAAAAAATGCAACACAGAGGGGGAAACTTAAATTGCGTTTTACTCAAAAACTTGTTTTGATACACTAGGTGGGTTTTCATATGCAGGGTCACATATGTACAAAGTCAAATATGTAGCATTTTAAATTTTAGTTATTTTTTTTGGATCAATGTTTTTTGCAATTTATATATATATATACAGGGTTAGTTAAAAGTATGGAGACGGCGATTTATTGTCGTCAATATTCATTTTAGGAAATTATGTTCAATATAAAAGTTTGTTAAGATATTTTGATCTACATTTGTGATTATTTGTTTTTTTCTTCATTTGTTTTTTTAGATACGCCTGCTCGCGCATTTTTTTTAAAATGGGAACTTGTAAATTTTGCTCTTCCATTCGATAGAGGTTTTTTTTCTCTTTACAATAATATTTTTGTTTTTTTTTGAATTCATTTTAATAACTTTTTTACAAGATAATTAAACAAATTAATAACAAAGTAAATTAAAGTAGGTGTTCAAATTGTCGTCCATTAGTAATAATTTGACAATGACCCAATCGATTTACAAAACCCCGAACAGAGTTCTGTAAAAAATCTCGGGGAATTGCTTGTATCGTTCTGGTAATTCGGATTTGTAAATCTTCGACGTTATCGGGCTTTTCTTTGTAAACTTTGTTTTTTACGTATCCCCAAAGAAAAAAATCTAAAGGACTTAAATCTGGCGAACGGGCTGGCCATTCAATGGTTCCTCGTCTTCCAATCCATCTGTGGGGAAAAACGTTGTCCAGATATTGACGAACATTTACACCATAATGTGGTGGGGCGCCATCTTGCTGGAACCAGATACTGTCATTGGGCAGGTGTTCATTGTTTTCATGAGGATAGAGCGTAGCACTAGCAGGTATTATTTTATTTTGCAATAACTGCAAATACAGAGCCGAAGTTAAATTGCCATTGATGAAAAGGGGACCGATAATATGACCGCCTAGAATGCCAACCCAAACATTAACCTTTGGGGGTACTGCGTATGATGCTCCAAAAACCAAGAGGGATTTTCCGATGATCAGTATCTGCAGTTATGTCTGTTTACTTCACCGGTAAGGCAAAAAGTAGCTTCGTCTGAGAAAAGAATATTGTTACAAAATTTTCATTATTATTGCAAATATTTAACATTTCTTCAGAAAATTGTAATCTATCAAAATCATCTTCCGTTAACTCATGTACAAGGTGTACCTTATAAGGTTTATACTTTTCACTTTTTAAAAACGACACGATCGATGACTGTGAAATATTGAAATTGGCCGCTAATTGATTGGTTGATAAATGGGGATATTCAGATACAGCCAATAAAATATCCAGTTTGTTATCATCGCTTTTTGCTGTTCTAGGTGTACCACTCCTTGGCAAATCTTTAACGCTACCCGTTTGTTCAAAGCGTCTTAATGTTTTACCAACAACGGATTTAGAAATTGGATTTCTATTTGGATGCGTATCATTAAATAAATTACAAACGTCTTGCAAACTTCTGCGTCTATCTCCATAACCCAACATCATAAGTTTCATAAGTATTTCAATTCGTTCATGTTCACTTAAACTCGCCATTGTTAATATTAACAGCAACAAATTGCACAAATGAATTATTTCTGTCAAAGATTTGACGTACACAGTAACCACTGATAAAATTATGTCGCTCAAGTTTGTATATCGCTACGCTTCTGTCTATCTGCGATGTACCGAACATCTGTTAAACACATGAACCGGCTTTTTCTTATAAAAAAGTTATTAAAATGAATTTTAAAAAAACAAAAAAAAATTGTAATGAGAAAAAAAATCTCTATCGAATGGTAGAGTAAAATTTACTAGTTCCCATTAAAAAAAAATTGAAGAAAGAAAAAAATTCAAATATTCTCAAATGTAGATCAAAATATCCTAACAAACTTCTATATTGAACATAAATCCCTAAAGTGAATATTAACGACAATAAATCGCCGTCTCCATACTTTTAACTAACCATGTATATATATACATTATCTATATATATATACACATATTAATGTCTTCGTTTTTGTTGTGGAACCCCTGGAATACTGACGAATTAACCTTATATTGTTGTAGGAGTGAGTGTTTCTGGACCAACTTCGGCACCCGCTTTTACGTCAGCACCTCAACAGGCTAATCCACCTGTGCCAGCCCCTCAGCCACCATATGGAGGTTAGCTTTTATAAAAATTGATGCCTAGTTCGGTTAAAAGCTGGATGCGATGTACGCACAGGTTTTCACGACTGTCGTTTATTGTACAAACGTCTTCGGAGTTTTGCAATTTTGTCCTACACGTAATACACGCTACCTATTCAGCACTTAGATTTTGAAGAGCATTTACCGAAACATTTTGACGACAAACAGTTTCCATTTTCGTCCATTTTATTTCGTCTCCCTTCGTCTGTAGTTAAAAGAAATCTTCGCCCGGATAGTACAAAAGATTCTATGAGTATGTTTATATTCAGGTTACTCCTCAATATTTTATTTAACCATCAATACTTCACAACACACAAAGCACTTCACTATGTCGTCACAGAAATTGCACATTTTTTTGTTTACTTTACTCTAAGAAATTTATAGATGGATGGCTACCCATTATTATCCACGTGATTATAACCGCAATGTGTTCTAAAGATTCTAAAGAACATGTACTTGTATCAAAATACGCCGAATTGTCCAGCATATTTTAGAAGCAGAACATAATGTAACATTGGATTGTCTAAAGTTAAACAAAAACGTAAGTAATCATGGAGAATTAAGTATTGGATTATTGCAGAGGTTCGTGGTCGATTTGAAGATTATATTTAAAGAACACACTGTTTTATTAGGCAATCGTGTAGTCGCTTTTATTTTGTATAGCAATCTCCCAACGATTTACATATTTACAAGATGGTGGATTTCCTTTTGTATAGAGTCTGGCAGAGACAATTGACTTGATTTCAAATTGAAATAACGACCAGACTGAATAGTTTGTACGAGGGTTGTCTTTTATGTTTTGCTTATAGAGCTGGAGTAAAACAGTAGATAGCTTTTAAAGGCTCGTTTTTCGAAGTATTTTACACGAAGATTAGCGCACTTTTGCATGCGGTCGCACTAATTCTGGAAGCATTTATTCCAGTTCGTTGGTACAGTCAAAATTGCGTTTGGGAAGGTATCGACTGCTCCTTTTGATGGCAGAAATCTTTGACCACGCAGTCCGTCTTTGATTTTCGGAAAGGTAAAGAAATCGTTGGGACTGTACGAAGGATGATCAAACAATTCGACGTTTGTTGCGTTAAATATTGTCTTGCGAGCTGTTTGTGAACTTGCATTGTCTTGACGGATGATGGTTCGTCGTTGTGGATTGGTTTCTCAGCGCTCAGAGATGACTTGTGTCAAATAAATGGTTGTAGACCAATTGGCAGTAGCAGTTCTTTGATCTTCTAGAGAAATTGTTGCTAGAGGACCGGCTTTCGAGACAAATGTCACGACCATCTTTTTGGAGACACTTAGAAACACGCGAACGGATGACTTTTGTCGACTTTTCTTCACCTTGGAACACCCAAACAGACGACTAGTGTTTATTTTCCGGTTCGTATGAGTAAATCCAAGATTCATCACCACTCACGATTACACGTTTTTTAGAGTTTCTTGCGCTGAAGCGGTATAAGGTTTTTTCACACTAACTCACCCTAGTTGTTTTCTGTTCTTCAACCAACAGATGCGGTATCCAACGGGAAACTAATTTTTTACACACAATTCTTCATGCAAATTTTTTTTAATTGCTGTCTATGAAATCGACAATGATGCCTCAATTCCACGTTTTCCTGAGTGATTGCCGCTTCTGGTGCACCTGCTCTTAAATTGTCGCTAAGACTAATCCGTTCCATTTTTGAATTCTCCATACTAACGAGAAATTGTTGACTAACTAATGTGGTGCTTCATTACCGAAAACAGAAACTAACTCGGCGAGGCATTCTTGTTGAAATAATTGCCTTCGAAAATTATTGCGCAAAAATGTTCACGGCTTAATTCCATTGTTCGACTAACTTGTCAAATTTGACAGTTCGTTGAAGTTTCAACACTACACATATCGCACTGAAGCTTTGGATCTAGGCTAACTAAAGATGGTGGTTAATTTTTAGTACTGACATTTGACTAGTGGCGCGCTCTATGTCCCAGTATGCAAAACATAAAAGATATCCCTCGTATACAATATTTTATTTCAGAATTACAGTATATCTCGAAGATAATTACTTTTTGAAAATTGTGCACATTCTTGGAGCATTTCTTAATTTTCGACACCAATATTCCCGTTCAAATTCGCCTTTGTTCTTGGTTGGTTCTGGTACATCCTCCTCTTGATATACTCCCCCAAAGAAAGTAAACAAAAGCATTGAGGTCGGCCGATCTTGGACGACATTTAACGAGCCTTTTGTGTGAGATCACTTGGTCTGCAAACATCTCTCTTAATTTATTCATTGAATAACTTGAGGGGTGAACAGTTGCTCCATGTTGCTGGACCTACATGGCATCTGCAATACCTCTTCTCTGCCGGGTAGCAAGTAATGCGAAGTCCTACATTACGGGCCCAAGAATGCGCCAACTCTGATGGCCACCATCTGAAGAGCATTTTTTTTAAATTGATGTAAGTAAAATGCTTTGAGATATTCTGTAATTCTGAAATAAAATATTGTATAAAAACTATGCAGCCTAGCCGTTAATTCAATTTGAAATCGGAAATGTTCCTCTGTCGAACTCTGTATAGGATTAGATAGTTTTCAACGGCTTCCACTGAACCAGAGTTCTTGTTCAAGTCATTCTATAAAGACCAGATAAAATGAAAATTCAAAAGTGAGGTTTGAAGAATATGATGGACGCTGGAGAATTCCCATTTCAGCTCTGTCAGTCTTCGCAGCGTGTGTTCTTCTGATTTGCCGTTGCGCTGATGGAAAATGAATGCCTTTTCGATTGGCCAAATAGGTTTTTCGTAAATTTTTAGTATTAAGCTAGATGAGTTGTTCACAGTATTTCTCTGCTATAATTGCTTCCCGATGGATTGCGCCCGATGGAAAAAGCGCTAGAAAAATTATTATTTTGCAATTCCACCATATAAGCAGTAACACTTCTATTGGATGCAAGCCTAGCTTTTGACACCTTTTCTGCATTTTCACTTGTTTGTTTCCAATTTCTTTTTCGTTGGACATTCTAGTATAGGATCCACTGACTGGGATACAAGCAGAGAAATGACTACAGTGATACAGTCAGTTTATTTTGTTCCGTTAAAGAAAGGGGTACCCAGGTTTCAAGTTTTGAAGGTTGATTGATTGTCGATTTTCGGGTTATTTAGCATTAAGCCTCGTAAATACTGGAAGACTTAGCCTCCACAGCGCAGTTCTTAATCGAAGTTAAAATCTCCAATTCTAAATCTGCCGAATCACTTTTTAACTGCTCAAAGAGCAGACGCATAATTCATATAAATATCCTGTATTTTTTTTCATAGCGGTTCCAACACTCACTCCTTTTGTCAAAATTCGCAAAACTTAAAATGGCGAAAACATGTTGTTCATTTTGAAAAATTTGTCTTACAGATCGATTGAATTTAACGCTGTCTTGATCCTAAAATAACTAATGACTCTAGCTTGTTCATAGGTATACAACATGGACGTAAAACCGACCGTTGTGTCTCTACTAGCTGTCAAAATTGGACGCGAACTCTTGCAATCATCCAATACTTACCGAGAGCGTACATAATAATAGAAATAATGTAATTAACTCTGATAAAGAATCAATTGTGCATTCCTATTTGTAAAATTTGTTACAATATTTTATTGTTTCATAACAGGTTAATCATGCATCAACTTCTTAGAATAAGGTAAGCAATCTATAACCGCAACGTTTTTTCTTTTGTAAAGCAGTGTTGTTGTTGTTATTATTAAGTTATTATGAAACTATTTGTATTGTGAAGTGATTTTCTAACTAACTAGGTTTAATACCGTTTTTTCTTACTGAAGATTACAACTTAGTTATAGAATAGGTATACAGGATCTTACATTATATTGTGTTTAATTTTTTATATTGGTGTTTTGGATATCACATACTACTGTATTACAAAGGAAGATTTTTATATTATCTACTTAGCTATAGATGAAAGGAGTTATATGAAGAGCTATATTTCGTTTTTCAACGTATGATTCATTAGTGGTTACACACTTATTCCAGCGTTTCTCTAACTACTACTGATTTACAAAGGAAGATTTTTATATTATCTACTTAGCTATAGATGAAAGGAGTTATATGAAGAGCTATATTTTGTTTTTCAACGTATAATCCACTAGTGGTTACACACTTATTCCAGCGTTTCTCTAACTACTACTGATTTACAAAGGAAGGTTTGTATATTATCTACTTAGCTACAGATATAAGAGCTATATTTTGTTTTTCAACGTATGATTCACTAGTGGTTACACACTTATTCCAGAATTTCTCTAACGAAGCTATACCTTCCAAAAAATATATTTTGGTAAGTTTTCAAAAAACTCCTTCACTGCTTCTTTTAGGCAAGAATCTGATGAAAAACATTGACCACGCAGATGCTTTTTACTTTAGGAAAGAGATAATAATCAATCATTGCCACGTTCGGACTGTAGGATGGATGTTCCATCTGTATAAAGCCACAGTCGTTGATTATTTCTCTGTCGTGGCGAGCCTTGTTAACTCTGCAATTGTCATGAGCAGCATAATCTTTTAAGCAAAGTTTTAGGGTCTTTTTACTGTATGACAGTTTTCAAATTTCGGATTGTTTCTTTATATACTTCTCCTGTAATTGTATGTAGAGCTTTGCTTTATGTATTCAATTAACAAGTTTCTTTTTGTATCCCAAAACAACGTCGCCATCAGCATTCCAGATGTGTATCCCTTGTAGATCCTCGGCATAAATTCTTATTTTCTTGGTGAGTTTCAGTGATACATCCACGACTCATCATCTGTTATAATTTCGAAGAAAGGTCAGTTAAAACTCTCAAGTTCTCACAAATTTGTTGCCGACCCAATTTTTGTTCGGAAGACTGCAATCTGGAAGTCCACGCTGACACTTTGTTCATTCCTAAATACTCATGTAAAATTTTTAATACTGTGGCCTTTGATATTTCCACTTCAACAGCAATAATTGACACCTTCTTTCTTGAATCTGACCTGTTCCTCGATTTTCTTTGTTTTCCTTAGGTCTTGCTTCGATAGGCCTTATCATCTTGAATTGATTCCTTATTGCTATCAAAATTGCTTAGATCAAAATTTTCGCTACCGGAAAGTTCACCGAAAACCAATTCACCGAATAGAAAGTTCACCGAAATAAGTGTGAAATTGTTGTATTCTTAATATTATCAACTTTCCTTCGCACTTTATCCGGGATTAGGACTGCCAGAATAATTCTGGCGTTTTTAAAAGTTAGAAACGATTTCTTTGTCTTATTTCGTTTCTTTTTTTTTTTTTACATGTCACATAGACTTATGCGGAAAATGGAGTTCCCTTATAATATTTTGTTATTTTCATATGCTTGTCAGTCCTGTTTATTTAATAACTTAAATTATGTGCTATGCCTCGTAGATAATCGCATATGTCGTCCATGATGTAATTATGAACTGGTCGCGCTAGCTTTGCCGCACAATCTGTATATTTTTGATGCATCGGTGGCCCATCCTGTCCGCTTATGTACTGCTCTATTTTAACTTCTTTTACACTTTGTTCTCTCTGAATTGCATCGATAAATCACCATATGTTAAGGGTGATCCGGCTCAATTTGTGTTTCGAATCCTCGATGCCATGCTTCAATGGAGTTATTCGTTTTTAATAGACCCTGTTAGGCCCCATGAAAACACTTCCAGATTTCATGAGAAAATCGTGACGCACTCCGATGCTGACGCCGTTAGAGGCGTCCAATCCACGTATCTTCAAAATAATTAACACTCTGTGCTTCTGCAGACAATATGTGATCGTCACAGTGTCTTTCAAACGCATCTACCATGTTTTCCAGGGGAACAAATGCTAATGCCGTTTGTTTTTTGGTGAACTTTTCCATTCTGTGAATTGCTATTTCGATGAATTGGTTTTCGGTGAATTGTTTTCGGTGAACTTTCCTAGAGCCAAAATTTTACTATAAAATATAACGGCGTATCTTCTTTATACACGTTAGTCAGTCTCTGACGAATATTTTTTGGATCCATTTGCTTGTTCGTCAAGAATTTTATCACGCTTCTATGTTCTGAACTGAATTTAACTCATTTTTGGTTAAATAAAGTTCTGTAGAAGCAGCAAAACTTTCTGGATTTGGACTAAACTTGGTCGGTATAAGTCCAAAAGTGACAGCTACCTATCTATCTAATTCTTTGGGTTGGACGCCAAAATAAGTCCAGGCACCTGAGCATAATGTTCTTTGTACCACTCCCAATAGATCTCTCAGTTCCACTCTGTTAGTCTTCTGTCCTTGATAAGAACCTCGATTCTCAGAGGAAATTCGAGTACCCTCAGAAGATCCTACGGTTCCTGACACGATACTTGAAGCCTAGTTTCCTCTTGTTTTTCACGTTTCCTACACCATGTCTCGCTAACCAAGCCCATGCTGTACAGATGCTTCCTTAAAGGACAGTGGTTAGTTTTAAGTTCATTTATTATTACTACGAATTAAGTTGGCTGAAAGCCTAACGTTCAGCTCCTCTAATAATATCTTAGTATGGAGTTGACCTCCCGTTAGCGTCTATTTCTTTTTGCTTTTGTTTCTGGAGTCTTATCAGTCTCCATTGTCAAGAGAGTTTCAGTAGACTTCTCAGGTTTTGGATTCTCTTCAGACTCCATCATTTTGAGTTTATTTTGTTTTATATCTTGGTTCATTATGTTCCCGAGTATGAAAGATGTTTGAGGTCAATTCCCGCAGATCTTCCATTACGGGCACAAGGCCTAAATACAAGAGAGTGCACCCTGGTGCCTTCTGGGGAAAGTTCGAGACCACATATGCGCCAGTGGCCATTCAGTTTTGAGCATGTTGCCTTTCGCCGTCGCTTGGGGGAGCTGGTGCGCGGTGACAGCTTTCACTAAGGATTAGATGGTTTTCTGTAGTCTTATAAGTCTCCATTGCCAAAGGGGTCTCAGTAGACTCCTCAGGTTTTGGATTCTCTTAAGACTCCTCATTTTGAGTTTATTTTGTTTTATATCTCGGTTCATTATGTTTCCGAGTATGAAAGTTGCATGAGGTCAATGCCCGCAGATATTCCATTACGGGCACAAGGCCTAAATACAAGGGAGTGCACCCTGGTGCCTTCCAGGGGAAAGTTCGAGACCACATTTACTCCAGTAGCCATTCAATTTTGAGCATGTTGCCTTTCGCTGTCGCTTGGGAGAGCTGGTCCGCGGTGACAGCTTTCACTAAGGATTAGACGGTTTTTTAAGTCTACCCATCCTGCCTCTGATTGACACTAATCAGGTTTCCCAAGAGAGACCTGACCGTTTCCCTATCCGCCACCAAGAGACGTGGCTCAACTCCAGCGGAAGAGGTTCACCAATCAGAAAGTGACAACTATTTGAGCTTACAAGCTTACTATTGTGACTTAACTTTTTCATGGCTAGGTAGATCATATAAAAATCTCTTGTATTTTAGGGAAAATAAAACTTTGCTTTAAAAAAATCTTTGAATATATATATATTTTTTCTATTCTCAGTTTCCCATTGGAACAATTATTCTAATATATCTCCTTTGAATTGTTTACTAAACTTTTTTTATTTATTCTGATAGATTGCTAGATTTGTATATGTTAATGTATTGCAACGGAAGGAAGAAAACGATATTTAGAATTGAATTTCGAAACTCGATAATTTCCCGGTAATTTTCTACTGACTTCAGCACTGGGAGTTTTTCCGAATCATCAGACATAGACAGATATTTTAAATTTTTTTCATTTTTGCTTTAATCTGAATAGGAACAATTAGGAGGTACCGAGAAAAATATATGTTAATCCCCGCTTTATGTAATATGTTTAATAGATAATGTAAAAATATTTTATTTTATTAATTTTTGACTTTCTATTTTTCGTAGAAAATAATATTTTTTTTTTTACTTAAACCTATGGCATTTTATCAAATATTTTCAAGAATTAATATTATAATTATAGTATGTGGTCTATTTACGATAACAAATGAGGTACATCATGAATCTAGGTCATAATCACGTGACACAGCTTTACTGGGTTTTAGTTATACTTTTCCATTGAATGATTTTTAGGTTATGGTGTGAAAATTTAAATGTTGAAAACAATAGAAAAAATACCAACACCAATAAAAACAGTTGTGTCATGCAACACTCTGACAACGTTGTGAAGGGGCAGGTAACATAATATATCCTAATTGTACCAATTATAGGCCCGGTTTGTTAATAACTTGGGTCTTTTATGTTACTGTACCTGATATTATCAATTATACGGTCCGTGTTTGTTATTGTAAATAGACTGTATAAAATGTTTATTGATTATTAATAACCTCTAACATGTAGCTTTAATTTTAGATACGTATTTTGGTAACTAAGTTGTCATCATTAGAAATAGAAAAAATATTACATTTGAAACACCACCACACACTTTATACAAGCAAAACATGTTACAGAGTACAAGCAGCGGTATAGTGATTCTGTGCAGTGATATAGTGTTGTACTTGTGTAAATTGTATGCTAGTGGTCAGATTGTAATAATTTTTCTATTGATTATGATGATGGTAACTTAGTTATCGAAATACATATTTAGAATTAAAGTCTCATTATATTTAAAGTAACTTTTAATTAAATTTTATTCAATAAACAGCAGTCTTAGATGTAATCAGACAGTTTAAAGACAAAAATATAATTTTAAAACTTTATTGGTCTATCAGAAACATACATTTTATTTGATCGTGTATCAATATCGTTACCATTTCGGTAAATTTAGAAATTCCTATATTATGTCCTATTTACAGTGGTGATCATTAGGATAGTGACAACTTATGTAATTAAAAAAAATGTATTGATGAAATAAGTCAAGTAGAAACATGATTCGTAAATTTAAAAAAAGGAATTTATTATAAATTGTAATAAAATATAGCGTATTATGCAATTGGTAAACAATAAAATCGAATATATTAGTGGTTATATGTTACAATAACAAATACCTACTTATAATTAAACCTGGACAAACGAAAGGATATACACGACATTATTGTATCTAACTTGTGTACATGTAACAATTTAATTTTCTCACAAATAAAATTCTGTAAAATTGTGTCGTCATGTATTAATATTCCAACTCGTAATCTAGGGTATAGTAGTGCTCCTATATCACAATACAATAGAAGCATTCAATTTAAAAGCAGTATTTTGTGAGAAAATATTATATTTATTTAAATTGTTACATGTACAACATGTAACATACATAATGTCGTTTTTCCATTGCTTTGTTGCTTTGTCAAGTTTACTTATCATTTAAATGTTTGTATTCTAATCGTCGCCACTGTATTTCTAATCATTTTGTGTATATGTATATTGTTTTACCTAATACTATTGTAACGTGTATTGCATGGTATAAATTTATAACATCTAACTTTTGTTGGATTGGCAACTAAAGTAATTGTGGATGTCACCGATAGATAATAATAATAATATCGTTTATTGCCTAACAGGTCCAACCCAATTACAGGACAAGAATAAATAAATAGTAACAATAAAAATAATAATTCAAAATACAGGTTTATATAAAAAGTAACATAAGCGAGAAAACGAAGAATGTGTAAATATATAATTTTAGTTGTGTAATAGCCACAAAAAGGTGTGAAAAATATAACGAGCGATCAAGATAATTTGTAATCGAGTCATTCATGAATTTGAGTCCGTATGTTTTTTCCAATTGTAACCGTTCCATAGTTATATATTCGACATTTTACCTGTCGTTTGTAATGTAAATGCAGTTCAAGTAACGACATACAATTTCGGATCCATGAATGAATCGATTACAAATTATCTTGATCGCTTGTTATACAAGTAATGCCTTAATACAAATAGTTGTCCAATGTTAATGTAGTAACGAGAAATTATTTTTCTTTATTCCCGTCCGACACTGTCGCAGTTAAATATTCGATTTTAAAATCGGAAGCCAAGCAGTTAGAAATTATTGCACGGTAATAGATCTTGTTGTTTGTCAATTGTCTTTGATTTTTTTTGTTTCCACATCCCTTGTGTTAATCGAATTTGACTTCGTACGATTAAACTAAACCGTTTTGTGTCATTTGAAGACATCCAACGAGCAATCTCAACACATTTGCAATCAACAGCATAAAAAAACTCATTTATTTCTCGTCTTGAATGTGCAAATCGTATTTCTACTAAAGAAGAATTAAATAAAATAATTTTTGTCAAGTTTTCTTAATTATTTATGTTTTTTCAAGACTATTCCGGTTATTTTAGGGATAAAGGGTGTTTATTAGTTTAAAAATGTATTCATGGGCAAAATTCACGATATTGAATCTTCTCACTACACTTGTATGAAACTCGATGGTATAAGGAAGTAAGTTATGCTCGATACAGAAGAAAATTTTATTAGTTAACACGTTCTCGCGTGGGAGTCTTTGTCTGTCATCAGCACGTACCGTCTTCACTGTTTTCTTATCACGTTGCTACATTATTTTACATAGATCGTCAAGATACAGGGTTACTGCAAACGAATCGAGCTTTAAAAATTTCACGAAGTATTACCGATATAATATTAGATAATATGTGAAAGGAAGAGAAAATGTCATAGTTTTTAACTGTTCAATTCCAAAACTTGTTCTTAAACGTCTAGATGACTACGAAATCACTTTGCAAAATGGCGCTCATGCAGCAGGGGACACCTTGTATTCTCGAATATGCACAGAGTTTATCAGTTACGCGCGTTTCGAAGGATGCATGAAAACAAAACTGCCACATCGCCAGAGCATGCCAAGATAATAATGACAATGTCTATCTAATCCGTAAAATATTTGCTTTTCATGGATACCCCTAATCAGTCCGCAAAAGTTTTGCAATTGAAAAAGTTTATGGAGTACTCACACTTATTCAATTTTTTAACTTTGTCTACGACATCAAGATGTTATAAGTAATGTCGTATAGATAACGTTTAATCTATCGACAACTTCTCTCTAGGATTAACCTGAATTTTATTCCACTACCGAGCTTAGAGCATCGTCAATAAAACTTTTAGAGTCCATCCCGACACACATTGTTAAGTGACTCAGTACCCATCGCTTGTCATTCAAAAATATTACACCCAAATAAATACTTGAAGGAAGTGTTGTTGATGTTACATCTCAATATTCCACCGCATAATTTATTTATAGATTAGCTAGGACTGTGGATACGTAGCGCAAAATAATTCTTCAAGTAATATTCACATCCTGTATTTATTGTTTCAGTTATGCCTGGTATCCCCGGAGCTTCACCGTACATGTTACCCGGTCAAGCACAGATTTATCCTCAAGGACCCCCACCAACTTATGATCAAGCTTTGACCCACCCGGCAATAGTCGGTCAACCCGTATGATTAATCGTAAAAATTAATTACGGATACTATTTTTAATATTCGTTATTTTTGCAGATATATCCGCCAGGGGCTTCGATGTACGCTGCTGGATATCCTTCATACATTGGCTATCCAACATATGCTCCGATGCAGTTCTATCCTACGCTAGGAGGATACTCCTATGCCATGCAGCCAACAGCTCAATTAAGACCAACCATAATGATACCGGTAAGCAATGTGATTATACTTTTGACTCTGTTTATTAAAAGATTTGTCACACGTCATTGATTTTTACCCAATATTTCTTGGTTGAAGGAAATTCAGTATAAACAATAGAATATAGAATAAATATGGTTCATAACAGGTGAGACTATAAATGATTGAACAATTTTTTCTTAAGTTGGCAACGATTTTGGAACTTTTTGCTGACATGCCTTGATTTTTAAATTCAAACTTGTCAAAAATTTGACAAAGTAAAAATCAAACATTTAAATAAATAAAGAAATTAGTTTTTATTTTCAAAATCATCTTTACTGTCGAGTAAAATACATTTATTGTAATGCCCTAATGGAAGCAGCTTGCAAAATGAAGAAGGTAATTGAATATGTTCCAAGCAATTGACTTATAACACTAGCTTACAGTGTATCTTGGGATTAAATAGAAGCTGCTACAGGGCGCGCGCGCAGAAGCAGTCTTGGCGTAATGAACATGTTCGGAAAATGTCGAGATCGGTAGTCATAACGCGCAATTTTAAAAGGGAGCCTTTATTTATTGTGTATGCCCTTAATCAGTGGAGACAGACTACTAAATATGAAACAAAACGACGAACTAAACTAAAGGGGAAAGAGGTACTTAAATACAAAATAAGGAAACGGAAATAGTTGACAATAAAAAAAAAGAAGTATTAGCAAAATGTCTGTTAAGCCGCAAATAATAATATAACCTGATCCAGAAATCTCCAAATTTAAGTTAAAATAGTATGACAATTGAAAATAATGAACACTCGGTAGATTATGACATTAAAATATCAACATAATACAATAAATTCGTATCGTTTCAGCAATATGCTCCAAAAATATAATAAATTTAGTTAAACTGCGAAACGCACAACAAATATGATAAATAAGTTATTCAAGCGATTACCAATTACCTAATATCTAGGATCAAAATTTTAGTTCTACCTCAGATCTGTAGTGGAACCTTACAATAAAATTACATACATTATGTTACCTAAGCAATAGCAAAATGGTATCAAAAAAAGTATTAATGTTAACAGAATTTACAATTTATCCAAATCTCGAACGCCTATAGTCGCGTGGTGATAAAACAATGCAATATATTTCTAGGATGTTTTACCCGCTAAATTACTCGCATGTGTGAATTCAACTAAAATAACCTTTTATTTAAATACAAAATTATTTTAAAAATAAATTCTATAACAATATATGTACGATAATTAATTTTATATTTGTATAATGATCAAATAAATTCTTTTAAAAAAATACGTGAGTTACATGATATTTTACCAAAGTTCCAAATATTTGCGAATATAACTAATACCGTTTTAATTGTCATCAATAATGGAAATTGTTTTATATATATATATATATATATATATATATATATATATATATATATATAAAATAATAGACTTTTTATTGGTTTAGCGACCTTTTATTGAATTATGATGTTTTATTCTACGACGTTTCGTGCATTCAAAGCCCGTTTTATGAATTGTCGAAATATTTAACAAAAACACTAACCAACGTCACAGGTCAAAACCAATATTATATTAAAAATACTTTTGAATTCAAAAAACATATCGATAAAATCAAAACAAATAACAACGAAAAACTTGTTTCCTTAGACGTAGAATCAATGTACACCAATATACCTTTAACACTGGCCAAAAAAGTAATCACAGAAAAATGGAACTCCATCAAAAATTTCACAGACTTACCATTAATAGATTTCCTTGAAGCAATAGAACTAACTTTAACTTCCACATATTTTCAATTCGACAACAAATTTTTCAAACAAATTGAAGGACTAGCAATGGGAGCACCTATATCCAGCGTAGTAGCCCAATTAGTATTAGAGCACATCGAAGAAAGTGTTATAAAATCCCTGAAAATAAAACCAACCTTTTTCAAAAGATATGTCGATGATTGCATAATGATGCTACCAGAAAATGAAATAAACAATGTACAAAATAGTTTCAACAATTTCCATCCAAATTTAAACTTTACCATTGAAATAGAAAAAAACAACTCCATAAACTACTTAGACCTAACACTGATAAAAACAAAAAACAAAATACAAACAAAATGGTACACCAAACCAACCACATCCGGCAGATATGTAAACTTTTTTTCAAACCAACCCCTAGCCCACAAAAAAAAATGTAGTAACAGCGTTAGTAGACAGAGCCTTAAATCTCACTAATCCAATTTTCAGACCAACAGTACTAAATAAAGTAAAAACAATACTAACAGAAAACAATTATCCACCACAATTTATACAAAAAATTATAAAACTAAGACTTAATAAAATTTATAACACAACAAACGACCACAACAAAACCATAAAAAACAATGAATTAACATATATCCCCACACCCTATATAACGGGATTATCCGAAAAACTAGACAATATATTTAAACCATTTAACTATAAAATAGCACACCAAAGCGGTAAAAACCTAAAATTCCTACACACCAAACTAAAAGACTCAACACCTACACTAAAACAATCACACACAATATACAACATACCCTGCAAAGACTGTGACAAAGTATACATAGGCCAAACAAAACAGTTACTACAAGAAAGATTGAAAGGTCACAAATATGCAAAAAATTAAACTGCTTTAAAAAAACACCAATTGACACTAAAACATAATTTTGATTTTGATAACACCAAAGTAATAACACAGAAAAAGAATACAAAAGCTAGGGAGGTCTTAGAAATGATCCACATTTTCAAAAACAGCAGAACAATAAACGACAGGAACGAAATTGATGGACTGTCTAAACTCTATTACCCACTGATTAAACAATAGATAAAATCAACCGCACACACAAACCAAAAAAAAAAAAAACTTTTTATCAGTTCCCATTTGTAAATACTTTTACTACATACCCCTA
Organism: Melolontha melolontha; assembly: GCA_935421215.2. Taxonomy (NCBI): domain Eukaryota; kingdom Metazoa; phylum Arthropoda; class Insecta; order Coleoptera; family Scarabaeidae; genus Melolontha; species Melolontha melolontha. Next base: position 5,547,640 of record OW285236.1, on the reverse strand, counting down.
AACACGGTCCTGATCAATTTGCTAAATTCCAAAAACAGAACCGAAATTAACCTCTCTTAACAAAGCCACAAACACTTACAATATTCCAACCAGTGCGATCGGTTCGTTACAAAAAAAGGTCTCGGGCCCCCGATACACATGTTACACAGAATGCGTGATTTTGAAAACCAAAAGAAACGGTGAGTTTTGTCATTCATTGTTCATGTAATGTAGTTTAACATCAAAAGTTTAACATCTCATTCATTTATACAGATTTAACCACTGTAATTTATCCTTACTCATTATTAACCTAATTTTAAATTTTAACTTTAATTGTTAATTTAATTGGTAATTCAGTCTTTAATCTAATTTTAATTCTAATTGTCAATTTAATTGTTAATTCAGTCTCACAAAAGCAAACACAACTCTCACGTTTTCAGTGTAGTAATTCTTGTTTCTATTTACCTTACTGTATTGTAGTTTAATTCAAATTTTCTATTCATTTATACAGATGTAATCACTTTAATTGTCCTTACTCATTATTAATCTAATTTTAAATTTTAACTTTAATTGTTAATCTAATTGGTAATTCAGTCTTTAATCTAATTTTAATTTTAATTGTTAATTGAATTGTTAATTCAATCTCACAAAAGCAAACACAGTTCTCATGTTCTCATTGTATTAATTCTTGTTTCTAGATACTTGAAAAAGACTGAAAAATAATAAAAGTCGAAACGTCGTAGAATAAAACATCATAATTCAATAAAAGGTCGCTAAACCAATAAAAAGTCTATTATTTTTAATATTAAGACACGACCAATAAAATAAATAAGAAAAATAAAATTCTTATAAACACTAAATATATATATATATATATATATATATATATATATATATATATATATATATATATATTATCGATACCTTATTTACCGTTAGGTGTTAAGGTTGAATACAAAAATCAAACAATTCCTTAAAGTTACAGTACATTAAATCAGTAAGTGCAGCCTATCAGAGTCTATCATTATTATTTTATTCTAATTTCGTTCCGTATATCATCCTTGCCCATTCTTTCTTGTTGAGTGCCATTCTTTTCGCCTCTCTCCCTGACATTCCCTTGGCTCTCAATATGTCTTCCACTTGACTGTCCCACGAATTCCTAGGTCTACCTCTTGGTCTTCTCTGATATCTTGCTTGCCATACTTTTCTTATTGTTCTCGCCTCTCCCATTCTTGCCAAGTGTCCAAACCATCTTAATTGACTTCGTTGTATATCTTCCTTCAGCTTCCGTACTTTAAGTTCTTCCCTTATTTTGCTATTTCTTACTCTGTCTCTCTTAGTAATTCCCATTATTCCTCTTAAAAACCTCATCTCCATTGCTTGGATCTTGTTTTCCATTCGTTTCGTCAATGTCCAACTTTCGCTTCCGTATATCAATACGGGCTTAAATATAGTTTTGTAAACTGAGGTCTTAGTTTTCCTTGACACTTCTCTTCTTCCCAGGAACGAATTGTTCAAGGAGTAATAAAGTGCTGATGCTGCATCTAACCTGTCATTCAATTCTGCCTCCATAGTTCCTGTTTTGTGTATTTTCACCCCTAGGTATTTAAATGTTTCTACTTGTTCTATTTTAGTGTCGTCCAGTTTTATTTGAAATTCATCATATTTTTTCCCTATTACCATAACTTTGGTTTTCTCTGCGTTTATTTTTAAATTCATCTTTCGCAACGCCTCTGCCCATATATCTAGATTACACTGAAGGTTGCGCTTATTTTTCGCATAAATCACCAAATCATCCGCAAATATGCTCTCTGCTATTTCTACCGGTTCCATGTTGTAGTATCCCACCTTCATTTTCTTAACTTTCATTTTCGCTTCTTTTGTTACATCATCCATTATTATATTAAATAATACTGGGCTGAGGTTGCCTCCTTGTCTTAATCCCTCCGTCGTTGCAAATTCTTCGGATCTTGTGTTCCTGGTTCTAACGTAATTTCTTGTGTTCTTATATATAGCTTTAATACAGTTTATTAATTTTTGCCCGACTCCTCTCCTTCTTAGACTGTTCCAAACTAGTTCCCATGGGACGCTGTCAAAGGCTTTCTTGAGGTCTATAAACGCCACATATATATTGTCATTGGTACATTTCTCTATTAATTGTTTCAGTGTGAATATGTGGTCCTGAACTCCTCTTCCCTTTCTGAAACCACTTTGTGAATCTTCTAATTGTCTTTCCACTGTTCTTTCTAGTCTTTTGGTCAGTATCCATTCATAGAGCTTGGCCATCGTGCAAAGCAAAGTAATACCCCTGTAATTAGCGCAGTCCCGTTTATTCCCTTTCTTGAATATCGGTATCAATATTCCTATCTCCCAGTCATGTGGTATTTGTTCCTCTCTCCATACTTTGTTTAATAGCTTTACCATTATTTTCACAGCTTTCTGTCCTAGGTTCATTATCATCTCCGTATATATTCCATCGTGCCCTGCCGCCTTGCCCCTTTTTAATCTTCTCACGGCTTCCGACACTTCTATTGTTATCTCTACGTCTTGTTCATTATTTTCGTTAATATTCTCTTGTTCTTCTTCAGTTCTTATGTCATTGTTCTTTTCTATCGTTAAGAGTTCTTCGAAATACTCCTTCCACCTCTTTATAATGTCCTCATCTTCATCGAGTATTTTCCCTTGTTTATTTTTAATGAGATTTGGCTTATATGTTCTTCCTTGTCTAAGGGTTTTTAGTACTCTATAAAACAACTAGGTTTCTGGAATGGTCTCTCTCCATCTTGGCCCCAAATTCTTCCCATGATTCTTGTTTCGCTGATTTTACCATTGTTTTAACTTTATTTCTCTGCTCTTTGTAAATGTCGTATTTTTCATTTGTTTTATCGTTCAAATACTGCATCCATTTCTCTTTCTTGGTTTTTATCTCTGCTTTTATTTCTTCATTCCAGCATCTGGTTTGTTTGCTGTTTTCTCTAATTTTTGTCATTCCGCAAACTCCCTTGGCTGCTTTAATTATTAGTTCTTTCATAATAGTCCACAACTCTTCTACGTTTAATTCATTTATAATTTCTTTCATTTTGTCAATCTCTATTTCTACACGTAATTTAAATTCCTTTGCCGTCTCTATATTTTTTAACTTGTACGTTTTAATGCTTTCTGTATCTAAATTTATCTTTTCGCAGGTTCTGAGTGGGCGTTTTTGTTGTGTTTGTATCTTAATTTTAATCACCACTAGATAATGGTTGAGTAGATTTCAGGTCCTCTTTTTACCCTTGTAGCTTTTACTTCCTTTCTATGTTTTTTATTTACTAATACATAGTCAATTATGGACCTTTCATTTCTACTCTTTACTTCTTTTGTAAATTTGTGTATGTCTTTGTGCTCGAAAAATGTGTTAGGTATCACTAGGTTATTCAGTATGCAAAAATCTATCAGTCTTGATCCATTGTTGTTTTTATAATTTTCTCCATATTTTCCAATTGCTTCTCCTGATTCGTCCGTCTTTATACCTACTCTTGCATTTAAGTCTCCTATCAATATCACCCTTCCCCTGTCACTTTCAATTGTTTCCGACATTAAATCCCAGAAATTCTCTTTCTTTTCAGCCCCCTCGTCCTCATTGGGTCCATATGCCACTATTATTGTTGTTTTGGTGTTTTTGTCCATATTCATTTCAATTTTTACAATTCTTTCTGATATTTTTGTTCATTTATGCAGGTAGTTCACTTTCTCTTTCTTTATTATACAACCTACTCCCTCCTTCGCTCTTTGTTTCTTGTCTACTCCACTGTATATTAACAAATGCCCTCCTTCCATTTCCAATTCACCATCTCCCTTTCTTTTCGTTTCCGTTATCCCCAGTATATCCAGCCCTAATTTATCGAATTCCTCTTCTAGTTCCTTTTCTTTTCCTGTCAGTTGTGATAAATCCAAATATAGAGAAAAAAAAGGAAAAGAAATATTCGACTAAGATTTAAGTTTCACCCAAAAAAAATGAGTGTAGAAGTCCCTCGACCGGTTGTATGCGTGCGATGTAGATGGGTGGATCAGCTGTATGTGTACGACGGAGATGGGTATATCGGCTATATGTGTGCGACGGAGATGAATGAAACCACAGATGTTCGTGTCTTGTGACCAGATGTCAAGTCCTTGGTTGCTTGCTTTCCTGTCTCCCTCGTGACAAAATACGAGGATCAATAAATACCCGTGTTAGGAAAGAAGACGCAAGTTTTTCACAAATTTTTTATTTATTTTTCAACGTAATCACCTTTTAGTACAATACACTTTTCCCAACGTTTCTGCCATTTCTTTAACCCCTCCAAAAAATACGATTTGTCAAACTCTGCAAAATACGCTTCTGTCTCAACGATAACCTCCTCGTTTGAGCTGAATCTTTTTCCCCCGAGCCACGTTTTCATATTGGGGAACAGAAAGAAGTCGCAGGGAGCCAAGTCAGGCGAGTACGGTGGGTGCGGCAGCAATTCGTAGTGCAGTTCATGCAATTTTGCCGCGACAATACTGGATGAATGTGCTGGTGCATTATCGTGGTGAAACAGCACTTTCTTCTTAGCCAAATGGGGCCGTGTCTCCTTCAATTTTATATCGAATCGGTCCAATAATTCACTGTAGTACTGCCCCGTGACCGTTCTTCCTTTCTGCAAAAAGTCCATGAGGATTATTCCGTTGGAATCTCAAAAAATCGTGGCCATGACCTCTCCGGCCGATGGGACCGTCTTTGCCTTCTTCGAAGCAGATTCACCCCGAAAAATCCATTGTTTTGACTGTCGCTTGGACTCTGGCGTATAATAATGGATCCAGGTTTCATCAACGGTGATGACTCGACGCAAAAACTCCTGCGAATTTCTCTTAAAGAGGTCCAAACACTGCTTCGACATTGACAATCGTATCCGCTTGTTGTCCACCGTAAGCAATCGCGGCACCCATCGGGCCGACACCTTTCTCACCGATAACTTATCATGTAAAATATTAATTGCCGTTCCGTACGACACGCCTACGGCCTCTGCTACTTCGCGCACTTTCGTTCGGCGATCAGCGAGAATCATGTCGTGGACCTTTTCAAAGATTTCCTCGGTAACCACGTCTGCCGGGCGGCCTGGGCGCTCCTCATCAAAAACAGATGTACGACTACGTTTAAATTCGTTGAACCAATATCTTACGGTTGTCATAGATGGTGAAGGGTCCCCATAGACAGCATCCAACTTCGCTTTTATTTGTTCGCATGTTTTTCCATCCAAAAATAAAAAGCGAATTACGGATCGATATTGCTCTTTTTCCATTTTATCCAGAAACATGAAACACGTGTGATACAACTGGCTGCCAAATAAAAACTAACCTATGAATCAGTCTGAAATTTATTATGGTGTTGTCTGACAGATGGTAGTACACGACGGTAATGCCAACTTCCCTCAGCAGCGCCACCTGTCTTCAAACACGGGTACTTACTGATCTTCCCTCGTATATATATCCCGTTGTCGGACAAAGAAAGCCTATGCTTAATTACGTCTAAAAAATTAGGGTATAGCGTGGCTTTTTTCTCGCTTTACGGAGCGCAACAAAAAACAAACTACTCTCTCGCACGTCTAAACGAAGAATCTATATCGTAAAATCGCACTCGCCGAAGCGGAGTCAAATTCTGTCCAAAGAAAATAACGAATATAAAGAACTAAATTTGATTTATCTCATTATCTACAGGGCAGTAAAAGCGTGAAAAATAAATGTAACAAAGAATGTGCCAGTGTTTTATACATGTTTACTAATTACTAAACTCAAATCCGTTTATTTCTATCCCGCAAGGATTTTTCACACACAATTTAGTAACAAAGTATTATCAAAATATACTCAAATCTAGACTTAACTATAGTTTCAGACACGGTTTACAAGCTTTATACCCCTGTATTCGTAATCGTATTAAATATTTGTCCCAAGTACAACAGTTTGTGCATGTTTAAACTTGTCCATACGCTGACTTGTTTGTAGAGTGTAGCGTGTAGATTTTAACTCTGTAATTGAACTCCTGATGAAGTAATGAATGGTTATGAAATATAGAGTGATATAAATGTGGTTTTTTATTTTAACAGACCGCTTACCCGTTTAATTAAATTTTTACTAATATAGTACGGTCGATAATACTTACTAGTCTATATATACATATATATATCTAACACAAAACTTATCTTTATTGGTTCCTAAATTAGAAAATTTGTTTTGGACTGCTACTTTAAAACTACTATGACTGCCGTTGAAAAGGAAGCCTGAATTTTTTTTATAGCCAACCGTTGACATTGTGTTAAAATGTGTGGATCGGTATAATAAATAATTACATTGTTGTGCCATTTTTCTTACCGCCCCGTTTGAACGGATAAATTTATTTAGATTTTTTACAGAATATTCTGCCGGGATTACTAGAATATATTCCTTTGAATATTCGCGTGTCGATGTGGTATCAGCATACCTGTACACCTGTACATTTTGTTCGCATGGTTTTGTCCACGCGGTGCGAACTAGAAAACGTTAAGTCGCTTTCAAAAGAAAAAAATTAAATTTAAAGTGTTGTAAACGGATATCTTAATAAGTAGGTGATTTGTTTTTTTTTCTTTAACGTAGACGAATGTGATTACATAAAGCGAACATGCATCGACCTCTAAACCAAATGTTTGTTGTCGTTCATCTGTTGGCGTGTAAATAGCAATAATTTTATGAATTACCAGTCTGATATTAAAAAACAAACGAAGGGATATTTATTTACGACGTTTTATTTTTTGTAATGGTCACTGAACTGTGTGTTCTTCTACTTTATCACTTACCTACTTCAACACAATGTGTAGTGTCTAACATAAAAACGTTGACTTTTTGTAAAAATCGACACAAATTTTTTGCGGATAATGAAGTGCTTGGCGTACATATACACACTGTTTATATTACGTCAACGAATGAACAAGCACCTTGTATGATAATACAAAACGCGTCTTGCTCGTTTATGATGTGTGTCTAATAATTAAAGCGGGAATATTGAGACAGCATGCATGAGCGTCGTCGAGCAAAGCACAACTACAATAATAAGATCAAATATGTAGCTTATCACTATTTATTCGTACTGTATTGCAGTATTTATTGTACACCTTTCGTATGTCTCACGATGTATGCGTTTTTTTTACATTGCAACGCTTGATGTACGTTGGTGAGCGTAGACTGTCGGAGACATCCGTACCAGTTTCGCTCGCCGCCCATTCAATCTGTCTAAATGTACCCGCTTTAGTTATGATTTATTAAATTCATTTACAAACTCCATCATGATACAAAATATGAAATTGCAGAATGGCTTCGATGGTGGTGCTAGATTTGACGGGATTGGACAGCCCGTAATACCGCCGGCTCCACCCGGTGTACCACCGAACACAGCTCAGTTGGCGGCCATGGCCGGACATCAAGTCGCTTTAGGTCAAAAGAAAGGATCCTTCTTAACGGGTGCTTCAGATGGCGGTTACACCTTTTGGTAGAGCAGTAACATGACATAATAATGAAATAGCTAATTATTATATAAAGAATAATTTATGTATATTTAATTAATTAAGCCGATTAGATATCTATGATTTCGTTAAAGAAGCAAATTTGTTATGACAAACTTATGTCGATACATCTGAAACATCCGACTCAATCTATGACATATATACATCTTTGTGTATTACCACTTATGTATACAATTTGCGTGCAAGCATTTTAGACCAATTATTATTTTATATGTGATAGTCCGTTAGTTTCATTATCTAAGCTCTATTTATTAAGAATCAGAATAGAAGAAAAATTAATTTCGCTTTTACCAACTTTATATTTTAATTATTTGTTATGTGTTACGTTATTCACTGAAGAATGTGTCATATATTGTCATTATTAGTATGTTTTTTAGCTCTCGAAAGCCATCGTGTTATAAGTTTCTTTTACAATACAGATCCATCGATTTCTAACGAAACAAATTGTTTTGAATTTATCCTAAAATAATAGGCTGATCAATAGAATAATCATAATAATATTAATATGACCATATCATGGGACCTAATATTACCATCACAGAAAAAAATAAACTAAAAATTAATAGCTACGAGACATATTGTTCTTTACGAAAAGAGTACACGACTGGTAAATTCCCATTGTTTCTAAAATTATTTAATCGAAACTATTTCTTAAACATATATATTATTCTTTATTTAATTAATTTTATTCACTCTATTAAATACTTTTAATGATGATTGTCTGTCGACATATAAAAATGACAAGAAATAAGAGGTTTTGTAATAATCAATGTTGTAAGGAGGTGTCTGAAGTTTCTAAAAATACTTCAATGAGTGGAATCATTGTATGAAACCTTTAAGAAGGTTTATTCTGATATAAGTTCTCAAATACATTGTTCTTAAGGTATAACCCGAAGAATATATAGCAGTAATATCATTCTTGTAACTTTAAAATAATAAATGTATGTTAGAATAGTTCAATTCATAGCAATAAACAAGTGTTTCTCTAATAATAAACCATAATAAATGTTTAAAGCATCATCATAGACTCTTTTGAGTATCCTTTGATTGTAACAAATAGATTATCAAGCAGTGAGAAGTTGTCCAATTTTCAGTTTTACTTTGTACACAAAAGACTTTAAATGACTGCGGAAAAACATGTAAATGGGGTTTGTGGAATCATTACTACGCCACTAACCTTCCTTTTCCTGTCCAACTATTAAGGTAAGTGTTATTAAGTAATTTAAATAGTAGTGGATTGAGCCCCATTATGCATGAATCACATATTGCCCTAAGTCAGTATATCTTCCCAAATTTCTCAAGTACATGTATGCAGTAAGGCATGCGAGCCAAACAGAAGATGTCCCAAGAAAAATGGACATACATTGCCTTAAGGCATATCTTTCAAAATTTCTGGAAATATCAATATGCAGTAATGCAAATGAACCGAAAAGAAAAATTGTCTAAAGAATTACGTATTGTCTTAAGGCATATCTTTCAAAATTTCTGGAAGTTTATATATGTCGTAAGGCAAATAATCCAAACAATATGTACAATGTAAAATTATCAATGAATCACGTATTGCTTTAAGGCATATTTTTCAACATTTCTGGATGTATGCAGTAAGGCAAATGAGACAAACAAAGATGTTCAAGAAAATTATTAATGAATCATATATTGCCTTAAGGCATATTTTTCAAAATTTCTGGAGGTATTTATATACCAGTAAGGTGAATGAAGCAAACAAAATATTCAAGAAAAATTATCAATGAATTACGTATTGCCTTAAGGCATATCTTCCAAAATTTCTGAAAGTATGTGTCTGCTGCAAGGCAAATGAAGCAACCAAGATTGCCAAGAAAAATGATCAATAAATTACATATTGCCTTAAGGCATATGTTTCAAAATTTCAAATTTCCGAAAGTATGTATAAATGAACCAAACAGAAGATATCCAAAAAAAATTATCAATAAATCTTTTCTCATATCTTTTAAAATTTCTGAAGGTATGTATATACCAGAAAAGGCAAATGAAGCAAACAGCAGATATCTAAGAAAAATTATCAATGATTTGCGTATTGCCTTAAGGCATATCTTTCAAAATTCTTGAAAGTATGTATATGCAGTAAGGCAAATGAACCAAACAGAAGATGCCTAATAAAAATGCCTTAAAGCTTATCTTTCAAAATTTCTGGAAGTATGCATATGCAGTAAGGCAAACGAACCAAACAGAAGATGCCCAAGAAAAATAGTTATATCATCTTGTTTAAAACCGACAGCTTTCAAACACAATATCCTCCAAAATTTTTGGAAGGATGTGGATGCAATAGGGCACACGAACCGAACAGAAAATATCCAAGAAAAAATTGTCAATGAATTTCATATTGCCTTAAGGCATATCTTTAGAAATTTATGGGAGTATGTATATGCAATAAGGCAAATGAAGATGTCCAAGAAAAATATCCAATACCATCTTGTCTAAAACCAAGTCTAAAAAAGGCACAAATTTAGAATTCGTTTCAGAAAATATCTATTAGAAAAGTGTTTGAAGATAACATATTTTGTATATCTTCCAAATAAGTTGTTTATTTAAAATTTGCAAACACAGGACCCTCATTAAAAATTGACTGTATAAACAATGTATTAGAATAGATCATTAAGTCTTAAAAATTTGCTATAAATAAAACTTGAGGTCTTTCTTCATCAATAGATGAATTATATGCTATCGTACAAGCCTACCAAAATTGAAACAATGAGGCAAATGTTTGATGATCTGATTGTTACCAAGATTCTTGATGTTGTGCTAACTATAATCATTTGCTTAATCGCAAATGTGAAATATTTTGCTATTTTGCATTTTTCCTAGCTTCATGCATTTACCAACTCGTATTGGAATAAAACTTCTCAAATTTTATTGTAAAGATTTCTCGCTTGAAGTATTTTAGTTAAACTGTGTACAAAATATTTTTTTTGTCTCGACATGTATCTTTTGAGATTAATCTCTTTATATTTCCCTATCATGTTACGTGCAAAATTGTAATCATTAATGAACAAAATTGAATTATTGCCGATTAAAAATACATAATTTGAGTGCTTACTACCCATGTATTGCAAAAATTTAGTAATAAACATAATTTTCGAAAAAGAAAATGTACGATCATGAAATTTTAGTTAATCGAATATCTTTTGCATGTGATTTATTTCACGCGAAACATTAATTAAATGTTTAGCTGCATTTTAGTAAATAGAGCTTAACTTTATATTAATTAGATAAAGTTCGAATACCTATAATTTTCTTACGTATACACAAATTTTGTAGTTAAAATAGGTATTGATTTATTTTGGTATTTACGATAAAGATCTTTACACAAAGTAATACTTAATTAGGAACAGTTTTGATATGTTTATTTAGTTACTATATCAATTATATAAGTATAAACAATAAAATAGGATTTTGTTCGAATAAAATTGAATAATTTTTTAAAATATGTACTTCGGAATTAAAGATATTTTGTGGAACATTTATAATGTAATTTGGTCTAAAATTTTCTACAGTAAATTGTAACATTCTCTAAAATAAAATAATATTTAACAATTATGACACACAAATATATTATTTTGATAATTTTTTCGACCTTTTGTTGAGTTTTATGTGAGGTATCAATGTTAGAAGTACGAATTTTAACTTTTTCTTTGTAAAATTTTTGATCGATGAATGCTTGCATTACTATTCCATTAATTTTTGGTGTAATCGTATTCACTCTATAACAGTCATTATCTCTTTCGTAATGAACTTAAAATTATTATTTAAATATTACTTTTTCATTTTGAATTAGAATGGTAGATATGTAATAAAAATAGCAATATGTCGATCTGAAAATATATCACATGGATAAATTTAAGAAAGTCTGTAATATCACATAGACGAATGGGCTATTTAAGTGATCAATTATTTCGAGTTATGATGAGTATAAATCATTATATGTGCATAGCATGAAGTATGGAATTGCTCCCTTATCATGGACGAATGGTATGCATCGTGTAAGTATATTTAAATGTATGTCTTTATAAAGGAAAAGTTGAAGTAATATTAGGATATTTAGATTGATACGAGGCAATATAAATATTAAAATAAAAAATATATCTGATATAGTTCTGTACTAATAGATTACTGTCTTACTAGATATCAGAATGACTCAAAAGAAACATCTTTAATGCTTTTATGGATATTTATTAAATCCACCGTTATAGTTTTCAAGTTATAATCTAGGTTATGTAAAGTAAAGATAATAGTTAGCGATTGGGTATTTTAATTTAATTTCTTACATTTATGGTGTTAGTAAATTCAATTTTATCAAGTCTTTTAATCTTTTACTGAAAATATGTATCCCATTAGAAGTACGAGGTATGTTAAAATGATATTCCCATTTGCTAAACTAAAGGTAATGTCCTTAATTGTCTCGTTAAATTTCATATATAAGATTTAAATGAAAAAATGTAGAGTTTAACAATTTTCTATTTACCGTAAAAAGATTTTTTAGTAAATAGCTATATTTCTCAGTTTAATTAATACGTTATGAATAATAAGTTGGAATGAAACTAAATACAAGATCAATACGTTACTAATGATATGGAGTGGTCAAAATCTGCATTAACAATTTCAAAGATCTCTTCAGATTTAGAACAATATCAACTCGACATATTAATTAATATTCTTGAAATAAGTAACGGTGGATTTATTAATAAATTTGATGAGCGTTCCACTAAAACTCATGCTCAAAATAATTTATTTTTAAATATCTATTGATTGTAACGAAATAAATAATGTTAGCAATTGTATTAAAGTGCAATAATTCAAAAAAAAAAAAGAAACATCACGTAATATCTGTTCTCTATTCGTCATAATCTTTTGTTGTACATGTGTATGTTAAGAATCCTCTTTTCGTTTGTTTTACTGTTGCATTTGTTATTTCTTTTATTTTTTTATACATTGAATTTATTATCAATGGACAATTTCTTAGTTACCGGATTGGGTACTATATACATAATAATAATAATAGATATAATCGCATGATATTTACTTTTTAAACGATTTGTAATCTATCATAAAGGAAATTATCAAATGTAAGCATATATACGATGATCTTAGGGCGAATCAGTTTCCATCCCTACTTTCATCTACAGCATATTATTGTCCATTTTTATTGAAGAAACATTGTAAGAAACACCAACGATTGTTATTGTTGTAATCTTTTGATGGCATTTGAGTGTTTGTTGTTTGTAAATTGACAATGAATCTTTAAAGAAATTTTAAAAATGCAATCGAGAATCTGTGAAAATATACAAAAAAACGTAAATAAAAATATGCAGTACATGTACCTGATTTTTATTTCGTGTGTTGTGTTTGATGTGTGTATCTCAGCGGTTCTTAACCGTCCAGTGTTTATGATCCAAGTTTTAAAATTAGTTTTATACAAAGCGAACAATAATAGGTTTGTTTTGCATCGCAATTCAGAACAGTAATAGAACTTCGCAGAACTGATGCGCACCATAGATAATATGCGCACAACCTTGTTGATTCTGGACAGTGTTGTTCCGTGACCTGTTGAGATAATCGGTAGAATGGTTCGTGAAAATTCGGTAGAATTCGGTAGATTTTTTTATCCTTAGTTTAAAATCAAACAATTTTAATTTCTTTCTAAAATACATATAATAATAGTTATTAATAGTATCATATAACTTGTAAATATAATAAAAATGTAAATATATATGAAGCACACTAACAATAACTTATATTATTATATACATGATGTTTTATAAAACTAATGACGTTAATAATAATAATAGTTAATAAACTCTACTCGTCATCAGGTATATTTTTTAATGTTTCTTCATTTATTTTCAATATCAATTTTTTGTCTATTTTAAAATCGAAACAGCTATTTTTATTTATATATGTCTTACTATGAAGAAGTTCTGTGACTGTTTCCGTGCTTAATTTAGTACGTTGTTTAGTTTTCATTAAATTGGTGGAGGAAAAAATTCGTTCCACATTTGCGGAAGAATGTGATAAACACAACAAATTTTGAATAAAATTACATAATAATGGAAAGACATTCGATTCATCACCACGTTTTATTGCCCTGACACTAGCCCAGAATTCCAACATATCTGTGCTAAAATTTTGGCGTTCTGTGTAATTTCGTAATTGCCTCCATTCGCTATCTAAATTTTCAAGTTCGTTTTGTGGTATTAAATTCGGAAAAAGTAAAGCTATATCTGCTATTGAACTTATAGTTCCGCTTTTTACTATCTCGGGGTCAATGAAATTAAATTTTTTAAGTGGGTTGTTTTTTAGTGGAAATCTAGTCGTGATTTGTGAACAACTTTCAACGTAAAAATCCAAACAACGTAGTCGCAAATATTTTATTTGTTCTGAACTCAATTTACCTTCTTCTAGATAAATTATAACATTTGCTCCTAAATACAGATCTTCTAATGCTTGATAATTATGTGGATTTTTAAGTTCAATGTTTTCTAATGCTGTAGATAATAAATAGTTACGTTTTAGGAAACAGTCACAAATTGTTCGAAAAATATTGGATACACTATTATATAAAGTGTAAAGTTTTGGCGATTCTGATTGCATTTCACGATTTAGACTATTAAAGAGTGGCAAAACATAATCTAGAAATAATAGAAAGACTTTGGTTAGCGGATTATTTAAATGATCGAGTATGTTTTCAGCTGTTGAGACATCGCCATCTGCAACAGCAGTTGTAAAATATAATCTGAGTGGATTGTATTGTTCTAGAATTCGTTTAATAGCTGAATCAACCGATAACCATCTGGTTTGGGACGGGTGTAAAATTTTGTGGATTTTAACATTGCAAAATAATTGATACTCTTGGAATTCGCTGATTCTTTTTGGACTAGAGTTGTAAGTAGAATAGTAGTAGAGTTGTAAGTAGAGTAATTAAAAATATTTCTTGTTAAGTGTTCAGGGAAATTTGGCAATTTTTCGCATGCGTATGAAGCAACTAAGTGAAATGAGTGGCAGATGCACTCCATGACAAATAAATTCGGTATATCTTTTATTAGTAATGTTGTAACGGAATGATGTCTTCCCATCATTACATTTGCTCCATCAGAAGCAAAGCCAAGCATATTATCTTTATAAGGGAACAGAATTTGAGACAAATGTATTTATAACATGATTATATAAAGTTTCCGCATTCGCACTATCTAATTTCACAAGAGCAAAAAAAGAGTCTCTGATTAAATTGTCTTTTGCATACCTGACGACGAGACAAAGATGTTTTATCGTTGAGCGATCTGTAGACTCGTCTATAATAAGGGAAGATTTATTATATTTAATATCCTCACATATATTTTCGAAACATTCAGTACCTATGACATTTCGAACAATAGCTGTGGTTTTCTTTCTGGCGCACGATATGCCTTGAGCAATCTTTGAATCGGGACAAATGTTAGCTATTAATTTTGGCAAATGATCCATTGCCAAAAATGGCAAATTATGTTCTGCAATAAATGCAGACAAGCGGATCTCGGCTAAAACCAAGATAATTAAAATTATTATAAACATGAAATAATTTAAATAATCATACCTTCGGCAATATTATTCTTTATTTCCGCCGATTCTGCCATACCTACTGAAAATTCGGTTAAACGCGGCTGTTCTTCCTTATAATTTTGGGAGTATTTTATTTATTTTTTGCTATATTACTTGGGCCAGCTTGTTCACAGTCACTGTCACTACCCATATTTTAACACTAGGTATATTAATTAAAAAAAAAATCAAGTTATACCTATGTATGTGTTCTTCTAGAACAATGCAAAAACAGAAACAAACCCTTCACTCAAGATGCCCCACTGTTTTAAACTCATAGAAATAACCAAATAGATATCGCTTTTATTCATTATTGAATGATATGTTGTATTTATTTCATTCATTCATTTGTTCGAAATGAAATGGATTATTTCATTGTAGTATTTTGAAATCATTATTTTCGGGGGAATAAGTATTTTTATTTGAAAAACAATGTTTCTTTAAGATAATTTTTAACCAAAATAGTCCCTTTATTTAGAATAAAGAGCGCTTGAGAAGCCCGCAAATAAATACCTACCGACATACATAATTGTTGCCTTTGAATTCAAGCATTATATCAACTACAATCCATAGTAGCTTTTATTACTGTCCCTACTCATAAAATTGCTTGCCTGTTTTAATTTTCTATTTATTATAGTCATAGATTAAAGATGAATGCCATTATAGTAGTAAATTTATTATATTGTATTTTTATTCTTTATTATACATTAAAAAAAAATACCCCTATAAATATTTACATTAAAACGTATTATTTACATGAATATAAACAGTTTTATCACAATTTTATTTTTTTTTTCTCATTCAGGTAGATCAGTAGAAGTGTAGAAAAATCGGTAGATCTACCGAATGGTGTGAACTCAAGAAAACCAAAATACATTTAAGCTTTACTAGTGTGCCATCTATTGGCAATTTAAACAATTTGTTATTATTCATACTTCTTTATACGCTAAATTTTAAATAAAATATATAAATGCTTAGGGACCAAATAAGAGACAAAAAATAAATGTCTTTGTTGCAATAAAATTTACAAATATAAATAATAGATTGTAAGTCGCATAAATAACAAATTATGAGTTGGACCTCCACAATCCCAAGGCAAAATTCAGGGTGGAACCTAACCTTGAATAATAAATGGGGCAGACCAATTTCCGTGCGCGCCGATGTGAGGATGATTGTATTGCATCAGAACTAATAAAAAGCATTCAGTATGTGTTTGCTACATGCTTAGACTGCATGTAAGTGTAAGCATACGTAATAAAATGTCGTCGACACATAAATCGAGAAAACGACCGTTGTCAGACGAAGTGAATAAGTTTATTATGGATTAATCGACAAGAGTTTATACATGAACTATGTGTAACTATGATTGTGTGTACACTGCTGTTTACCTTGTTAAGTAGTAATGATTCATTTATTTCATTTTGGAATAAATACGCGAATCAAACATTACCAAGCACGACAACGTTACGAAGGAATTTACCATCGGTGCGTAAACAGGTTGAAAATAAAATCAAAGCCGAATTGAAAAATAAAAAACTGTGGTTATGTGTGGACGAAACAACTGACAGCAAAAAAACCTTTGTAGTTAATGTGATGGCGTGTAATATGGAACCACATCAACCAACGTCTTCAATTTTATTAGCATCCAGACGACTAGAACAATGTAATGCCGAAAAAATTTCAGAGGTGCTATTAGATACTTTGGAAAAATTTAAACTTTCGAAAGACCAAGTATTAATGTTTATGACCGATGGTGCCGCAACCATGTGTTCTGTAGGCCGGTCTCTTACAAAATATTGTCCTAACTTATTACTTGTAAACTCCATGCTCTACATCTTGTGGCGGAACAGGTTCGTAGATGTTATCCAGAGGTAGATGCTTTAATATCGAGTACAAAGGCAGTATTCGGAAATTTCACGAATTGTGTCCCCATACCCCTGAGCCACCACAGCCGATTCTGACACGTTGAGGTACATGGTTACGGGCGGCGTTTACTATCATGAACATTTTGAAAAAATTAAGGACGTGGTTTTATCATTCGATCCGAAAGAAAGTGCAGCTATCAATACAAGCCAGAAAAAATTTCAAGATGCCCGAATTAAAATGGATTTACAAAGTATTCGTGAGAATTATTTGGGACTAGAAGCAATAACAAAATTAGAAAATTCGTCGCTGTCGTTAGAGGAATCACTGCAAATCGTTAAAGATGTTCACGCACAACTGTGTGCTGTAGAAGACGCAAAAAATTAAAGTGTTCTAACTAAATTTGGAAGTGTTTTAGACAGAAATGCAGATTTCGACACATTAACACGTATTTGTGAGGGCACGTCTACAGATGCGTTGAGTTGCTTAAAAAAATATTTTGATTATGCGAATATAACATCACTAGATGTAGAACGCTCGTTTTCCGAATATAAACATATTTTTTTCTAACGGCGGACATGTTTTTCAGAAATAACCTTAGAAACGCACCTGATGTTGAAAATATACAATCGAGTTTCTCCAGTTTGTCAATCCTTGGAAGACGCTTAAAACGGTAAGTGTTTTTTAAATCCTCTGTCGTGCACACAATCACTGATTTCATACATTTTCCATTTTATTTATAGGTACATACAACGCTGCTATAATATGTACTATTCTTATTTTGCGTGTGTTTATGCATATTACTTTAATAGCAGAAAACCAAATGTATATTTAATTATTTCCGATAGAATAAATGTCTCTACTTCTATACTTATATCGGTAACAAGCTCATGTTGCGTCCCTATTCTATCGCATATTCTAATATATTACGAATTACACTCGCATACCGGCGCGCACGGAAATTGGTCTGCTCTAATAATAAATGATATAAAATTGCCACTTTCGGCATAGTCTTTTTTTAACGCTAAGAAATAAGTAATTAAACTTCTAGTTTCAAAAATTATTTTATTGTAAATTCACTACAATATTGTTTCGCCATACAATGGCTTCATCAGGTTGATGAAATACTGAATATGTACAATACAAGTTTGAATATTTATGTATGTAAAAGTTATTGAGAACTAGAAGTTTAATTACTTATTTCTTAGCGTTATAATGAAGTTTCAACAAGTATCTTCTTCGTCAATTAACTATAGTCTCTTTTGTCCGTCAGATGTCACTAGATTATATGGTGTCACCTGATAATACAAAATTTGCTATACCTTGTGAGGCGATTCTTTTTAGCTTTACTTCACTAACCTAACTGATGAAGTCTGATAGTAAATGACAGAAACACGTGTTGGAAAATACGAGGTGTATGTCCATGTGTACAGTTACAGATGTGTATATTACATGTCTGTTTCATTTGTAACATACTTTTGTACTGATATTACAAAAAAATTAAGTTTTTTCTTTGAAGAAATTAATGTGCGAATACTTTGCAAATTGTAAAGGCGATTTTTTTTTGATTCCACTGATGTTAAAAGTATTCATTACATGTTGTTAAAGTGCGCTTAATACTGGTTATTAAATAACCTAATACTGGTTATTAAATAACCGTTTTAATTTTACTCTATAATTTGCCAACTTTGTCTTAAATTCCTAACATTTATTATATTTATATTATATTTTTGACGCATTGCACATAATTTTCTCACTTCTGTTCTATAATAATGAAGTAATTCTTGTGACGTACTGCTATTTCTTGCTGCATCCTCAACTGGTGATAGTGACGGTTAAAAATTGAAATAATATTGTAAAATATTAATACTTGTTTAAAATATGTATTTGTGACTAAATAAGTATTAGGGGAGAGTGGTACACAATGACACAATTTTTATAAAAACCCTTGTTGCGCGCCAGCAAAATATTAAAAATAAAAATCAGTTAGTATGTCTTTTACCTTGTTTATCTATCTTGTAATATCTGATATGAATTTATAAGAAATTATAACTGATTAACAAGAAATTTACAAAATAGGTTATTGCTGAATCTGTGTTAATGTGTACCACTAGTAGTACACAATAAAACAAATTAGCAAGGTGTTAAAAATGATCAAGAAAGTCTTTATTTTTGCTAGGTTAACGTACAATTATATTATTAAATTCTAAGCCAAATTTGTAGTAAGAGGAAAGTCGTTTGTTACTTGATTTTATAGGTTCCGGTAATAACATAACAAAATCAGTCCTTAATCCCATGTGAATATCAGGAACGTCCGGAAAATAAAATGAGTTTATAACCTTGTTACTTTTCCTTAAATATGTTATTTTAAATTCTTCTGAGTTTACGGCCTCTAAAATTATGGCAACATAGTGAACATTGTTTTCAAATTTTACCAAAACAAAAGAATCTTTCAAAATTTTAGTGGATTCAGAAATATCATAAGACTCCAAGTCATCATTCTGTTCCTCCTTTAAGCAAGTCTGTAATGATAACTCCTCATCAGAAGAGTCCTTTAACTCCAACTCTAAAGTTTCAGCTTCTGATTCCGAATCTGTTTTATCTATCATTTTTTTTATTCTTTTTTTATTGTTACCTTTTGTCTCTAAAACTTTCGATATATTTTTTTTTACTTTTTCAACTGACGATACTTTAGGGGTTCTCTTTTCTTCTGTTTTATAAGAAAGTTCTTTCATTTCTGGCGTGCTAGTTAAAATAACGCTTTTCTTTGATTTTCGCTGTGGATTTACATATTTTCTGGGGGCAGCTTTTGGATACTCAGGTAGCTCAAATGAGAATGGATTTCCCTCAACAATATTTGAACACGAAGCGTTGTATTCTTTATCAAATGAAGCTTTTTTCTCTGGAATGATATCTCGTATTACCACTATCGCTCTTTTTGTACTGACATTTGCTGAATTATATTATCATTATATTATCTGGGATCATAGATTTTGAATGGGACAAACCAACATTCTGCTATTTGGTACAACGTCATAGGAACCGCTGGATGGTTAAGAAGCCACGAATCAATTGCGCTGTTGTAAAAGTTTTTGAGTGAAAAAACTACAGACTTATCTAAAGGCTGTAGCTTGTTGCTTGTATGTGGGGGATGAGTTAAAATTATTACACCATTCGCCCTTGCTGTTTCTGCTACTTCCCGGGATACGTGAGATTCATGGTTGTCATATATTAATAACGACGGATTTTCCTTCGTAGTACCAGAATGCTTTATAAAATGAGCCAATATTTTTGTGAACAGCTCAGCGGTCATCCAGCCACTCGGATTAGTTAACCCCATGTTCCTGGTGGTGCCCCATTTAACATAAGATTATTAAACTTCTTACGTGGGAAAACTATGGCTGGAGGTAAAAATGTTGCATTTGCTCTAATTATTGCACAAGTTGTAGCTAGCAACCCTCTCTCGGCACTTGTGCACTGATTCAGCTGCTTAACTCCTTTTTGGGCAACTACTTTATGTGGGCGCTGGACAGTTGTCGTAGCCGTTTCGTCCAAATTATATATGCGGATTTCTTGAAGAATTGATGGATATTCTTCATATATTTCTTGTAAATGTGAAAAAAATCTGTCAACATTAGGTTTGGTAAACGAAGTAAGCCTAGACAATGAACATGCTTCAGGCTTCCTAAGGCTTAACGTAGAATTTCGTTTTAAGAATGCTCGTAGCCAATCTTTGCTTGCGCTTTTGTTGATTTTCCAAGATTCCGGTGTCGTTATATTGTTTTTAACTGCCATTTCATATGCCAGTTGTCTAACTTTACTGGTATCTAATCCAAACGCCATTTTGCTGCATGTCTTAATATAACTACACAGTAAGGCCTATTGCTGTGGTTCAAATACTAGTCGTACAGCATAATTGGGTACCATTTTGGCATCTGGGTTATCCCTTTCTTTTAAAACATATCTTCTCAGTGTTGAAAAGTTAATATTAAACATCTCTGCAGCAACGCGAAGTGAAGTTCCATTAGTTTTAACTTCTTGGACTGCTGCCGTCATTTGTTGACCTGTAAATTTCGCCCTTGATCGTTCTTTCTTCCTTCTTACCATAGTAAACCTACAATAAAATAAGATGGTACACAATGATACCGCACGGTACACAACGAAACATGTATCATAGTGTACCACCGACGTGTGTTTCAATGTGTACTACCACACACTGTAACGTATAACCCGACATAAATGCTAAACCTAAATAAGATTAGCTACAACCTTTATAGGTCAGAATATACATATCAGTAGCTATTATAATTATATTAAATAAAAATGAAAACTAATGAAATGTAAATAATATACCTTTGTATAATCACTCACGATTTTAAAGTTTAAACACTAAAAGAAAGAAAATTCTGCGAAATAGGATAATCATTCGGCGTTCTAAAGCAAACTACCGGCGGCAAAGCAAATACCTTAAGTGTCGTCAGCGGGAGCGCTAGTGGAGTTCTAGCGGCGAATTCAAATGAGATAAATATCCTGTTCCATTGTGTACTATGTATCAACGTGTACCACTCTCCCTATGTTATGTACTCATATATACCTGTTTGTTATTTGTATTTTTCGTCTTATTGATTGCATATCAATGTTGGCTGAAATAATATGAGTAGCACATGTCATCGGTAAGATTGTTTTTTGTAACGCAAATGGGGCAGCTATTCTTTTTGCTAGTGGTTTTCTATGTATTACAGGCTTTTTGAAAGCAAATAACGTTGGAATCGCATTGAATCTTAATTTCCTTGTCCCATCGACTCTCACTTTCCCCCACATACCTGCTTCAAAATGTGTTTCACATAACACACTAACAAGGAATCGTACAATTCAATCGAATCTATGAGTTGTAGTGTCACTTCCTCTTTACCGTTCATTACAAGTAACAAGCTTGCGACAGTGCGTAAATCGAATTTTTCGGCCATGTTACTAGACTTTACACTTATGCTACTTAATCTAATATTTAGAATCTCCACAGCTTCATTTAAATTAATAGTTACACTTTTAATGCAGTTTTTGGTAGATTCTATTATAACTAAGCTATGCGATAATTTATTAAAATTGTCTTTGAGTTCGTTTAATTTACGTCTATAAGTGTCTACTTGCGCGAGTTTGCGCTCGATTATATTTTTATTACTTCTAACACTAACATTGTCTTTCTTTAAATTAATATAAAATACCTTTACTTCTTCGTGGAGTTGAAGAAACTGTTCCGGGGCAGACATGAAGGTAGCCTAGACTTTCTCTAGGCTCCGGCTGAACTCCATCTGGACCTGGGCTGAGAGGGCCTTCGTCATCCTCCGGTTTATGTGTTTGTAAACACCGTAGCAGCAGCAGGAGATTACTATGAGGATGACTCCCGCAAATGCCACTATGCCGAGGATGTCGACCGTGTCCACGTTGTTCGTCACGTTTGCGTTGTTGCCCGCTATGACGACTTCTTCCTTCGTCGCGTAATTGCCCATGCTCGTAGGTTTACCATTAGTTTTAGTGGGTTACCATATTTTCGGGTTCGTTCCACTTTCCACTTACTTTATTCAGCCTTAAGTGGCTGGCAGGATCGCCATGTGATGTGACCTGGTCCCGGAGGGCACATCGCTGCGTTGGTACGCAGATTCGTCGATATAATAAATAATAGACGGGCAGCGTTTGGATAACAACATATAATTAATTAACACATTATAAAGAATCAACAATAACAATATACATAGTAACAAATAGACACTAGTCTTAAGGAGGTTTCTATAATACACTCTCTAGGACTCTGTGTGTCTCTCTGTGTCTTTCTGTCTCTTGAGATCTAATGGATCTCATTATATACTTCAGTGTGTCCTCCTTTAGACTAGTGGCCTCAGTATAAGATCAACAAAGTGGCGAAAGGGTGTAACACATATCGAGGTCGTATGTGTATGTAATGTGGACGTACCGAGATCGTGTTTTGTATACAATAGAAACAAGACCGGGGTCGTACCTTAAATAAGATAAGTAGTTCAATACATGACTCGATTTGGTTATCACAATCAGACGGTTGCCAATTATCACCATGTACTTTTGCAGCCCATTCTTCTCTTCTTTCCAGATCTTTTGGAAAAGTTTCATAATGAATCCTTTCTCAGCAGAATTAGAACTGCAGCAGAAACTAAGGTTTCTCACATTGTAGTTTCTGCAATATATAGTTTTTAAATTCAAATACTGTTTATATAAGTTATACATATTTTAATTATTCCGGTAAGTTTATTGTTGTTTAACTCAACAATAAATATTAAATAAAGTTAATATATGTTAAGGAAATATAATTATAAACGCTAAGAAATAAGTAATTAAACTTCTAGTTTCAAAAATTCTTTTATTGTAAATCACTACAATATTGTTTCGCCATACAATGGCTTCATCAGGTGGATGAATAATGAATATGTACAATGCAAGTTAGAATATTTATGTGAAAATTATTGGGGAATGGTAATTTTCACATAAATATTCTAACTTGCATTGTACATATTCAGTATTCATCCACCTGATGAAGCCATTGTATGGCGAAACAATATTATAGTGATTTACAATAAAAGAATTTTTGAAACTAGAAGTTTAATTACTTATTTCCTAGCGTTATAATGAAGTTTCAACAAGTATCTCCTTCGTCAATTAACTATTTATAATTATAAACTACAAATAACGATAACTTATTACTAGACAAATAATTAATAACACTTTTTAAACTTGTGTGAAGATTATAATAAGAAATATTCTTGATTCAGTGGCTCGTTTACATAGAAACACATTTAAGTTTCAAGAAACTTCGACACAAGATGGCGGATTTTGAATTGACCAATAGAAAATAAGACCACCACTT
Source organism: Melolontha melolontha (assembly GCA_935421215.2). Classification (NCBI taxonomy): domain Eukaryota; kingdom Metazoa; phylum Arthropoda; class Insecta; order Coleoptera; family Scarabaeidae; genus Melolontha; species Melolontha melolontha. The sequence goes on along the minus strand of OW285236.1, from coordinate 5,523,748 downwards.
ATCGTCACTGTTCTATTCATCAAGTCACTGTAATTTAAGTTTTACCAGTATGCCATCTAGTGGCAGTTTAAACAATTTGTTTTTTATTTGTTAGTTTTTAGAGACCGGACGCATCAGACGGACCATATAAATACTCTATAACATCGCTAAGTGCACACGCAATTGTTGAATAGCACTATTCATTCGGTTAACCGCATATCTGTTTTTTGTCATTGAATTGTGACGCAATTACTTCAATATTATAGTTAAATTCCTTTCTTCATGGGTGTAGATAGAAGGACGAGGAGATTTTATAATTTATTTTATTTATTAGTTTATATTTCGTAAGATAAATAAATTACGGTGAATTAGCTCCTTTTTTTCATTGTTTTAACTGTTAATTGGAAAACAAACTGGTGGTGATCTATAAAATACGAAATGCTATTTTATTTGTTCAAGTTGAGTAAAGGAGTATTAATATTAATTAGCAATACTTTCTCAATGTTCTCTCCTGCAAAATTTGTTCTCTTTGAATAAAATACATCCTTGTAGATAGAAAACGTCCTTTCTACATCGTATGTGCATACTGGAAATATTCTTTTATTTCAGCGTATTTGGCAGTAAGATTTTGAAAATTGATTCAAAGTATCTCGGACACATAGAAGCAGTACCGTCGATGCCGAAGAGACACCAAATGGTCATAGATGCTAACAGTGCTACAATAAAATATTAACTTTATTGAATTTGAATTTTTCCATTTTGAAATTTTTTTATTTTATACGCCGCTGACTTTCTTTCAGTTGGGTAAAATTTTATAAACTTAAATTTTAGGACTATGTTACAAAGCCAACATTTATTATTTGTCACACTGTCTGAGTTTGTAGGGGCCGCAACTGTACCTGTAAAATAAACCCAGCAGTCGTTCACGAAAATTGCACTGATAGGTATGTACTGGATAATCGGCTGGTTTACGATAAATGGATCGGGTTAACCAATTTCAGAACGCCGTGGCGAAGTTGAATAAAAGATTCTAACCTATAATTAAAATCGTTTTTATTACAGCTGCGAGCTAATTTGGATTTTGAATCCCTAACGCGATTAAAATGTACCAACTAAGAAACTATACTTGCTATAGCGACAAAGCTACTAGATAGTGACGATGATGAGATAACTGATTATCTTATAACATATTCAAATTATCAGTTTTCACACACAAAAAAGAATAATAAAAAATTATGTTATGAATATTGCTTTACGAAATTTCCATATTTTCTGTATGTATTACGACAACTGAATAGAGGTGTAAAAGGTTATGGTTATCTACCGAACGTAGCTATGAACCGACGATCGACTTCGATCCAAACAGAGACCGGGTACATGCACCGCTTACACCGGTAATTTTCGAACAATTTATTTTTAACCGGTAACAATTTTCGAACGCAAATGGTGTGTACGGTAGAGTAGTGTCAATTTGGGAAGACACTGACGCAGAAACCAATTTGGAACTTATAAAGAAAAGTGTACCCCAAACGAGAGAGAAAGACATAGTTCTTACATGTATAGACAGGCCGAATAACATTGACTGTAATATTCTCCAGTTGTCTTCTAGCGTCCGTAAGGTGTCGATCGTGTTCTTTGAGTTAATTTTATGTAATACAAAGGTATTTTTAATAATATAAAATATTATTAAAAATCTGGTGTGAAGAACACAAATGCAGGTTCACTATTAATATTTTCTGTGAACGTGTCCGTGTTCAATTATTCTGATACATTACACATGCGGTTAAGCCGTAGTATGAGTGAAGGCACAAACAAAATGCAGTTTTCTAGAGAGATTGGCTGTGCTTACCTTGGAAGGGCGTCGTTACTTCACATTAATTATGTGGACGGTATGCGAGGTACTTCGGCTGTCTGACAACAGGTAGCGCCGAATTTACTTCTGCGCTCGGTCTGGATAATTACGGTGATAGGGCGAGGTGGTTATTTTCTGTGAATGTGTCTGGAAATATCCTTTCTCCAGCAGGGGCGTACCGATGAGCTTGTAGAAAGGCGAAATACGTATCTACGTCTCTGGGGATAGGATATATTCGGACACGTTCACAGAAAATATTAATAGTGAACTTGCATTTGTGTTCTTCAAACCAGATTTTTAATAATATTTTATATTATTAAAAATACCTTTGTATTATACAAAACTGGTGGGGTTTACCTACTCATGTATGTTTCAATTATTCTGATTAATTTTATGTATTACAAAATCAGTTGTTTGAGTTTATTTTATTACAAAATTAGTTGTTTTCACAACTATTTGGAATAGAAGGCCTTTATATCTGTAGGTATTACATTATTTTTCATGAATTTTTAATAGGATTTGTTGAAACATGTACTTTATTTGTTATAGATTATTATGTCTAGTTTACCGTCCACATCTGGATGTCGTGATCCAGGGATCCAGCAGATGTTGAAATACCAGTGAAAAAAAGACAAATAATAGCAGAACAATCACGGGAAATCATTCATAACGTGTACAATTTTATCAAAAAGAGAAATATGAATGGTAAATTATGTTTTACTCTTTAAACTGTCATAATGTAATTTTTGTCGTATATTGATTATTTTGATTATTTTTCTGATTAAGTTCTAAGTTGATGAATAATTGTTGAAATATAACTTATTTATATGTGTAGTTATCTTTGTATTTATGTCATTGTCATTAGTAACTAAGGATATTTATGTATAATTATGTAGTAATAAAAGACGACGTGTAAACAACAAATTATTTTTACTCCGAATGAATATTCATAAATTTACAAATATAATGAATAAAATCTTGGTAAAAGAAGAAAAACTGTGATATATGTAAATGTTTAAATTATAATGAAAATAAATAATTGAACCAGAAATTGTTGGTTGTTTCTCTGTTAAAAATCCCACTTGAAAATAAATAAAATAATAACGCTTTATTATTCATTCAGACAATAGAATGTGTTTATGAAATTATGTTTCATGGCAAACGAACATAATAAATGAAATATGTTGTTTCCGCTGCACACGAAATAAAAATACAAAACGTTTTACGTAAAATTCGAATTTTAAATTGCGCGCTAATTTAGACCCAGCCCGACCTATGTTTTTGAGGGCGTTAATACCTCGCGCAGATTGGTGTCTTCCCAAAGCGATTTTACTCTATATATCGGTGCAATTTTCGTAAACGCCTATGTACCGTAAAGTTTTCGCAATCGTTACTACAGCGGGAGAAATATATTTCTCTTCGATGGTTACTAACATTGACTGCAATTTAATCGTAAACAACCTTTTCGGTGTCTGTTTAGATGATTATGCTAATGTATTTACAGCACAGCTGGATTTTTCATTGAAATTCTAAAAAAGAGGTTAAATATAAATCATTATATGAAACGTGAAAGCATGTGTAGACAATAAATAATAAATTTAGAACAACATATTTATTTATTGCAATTCATAATGAGGTTGTTTAGATATGTTAAGCAAAACTTGATGTATAAATATTGTTCCATAACATATGCACAATCATAACAAAACTTTTATAGTTAATTGACGAAGGAGATACTTGTTGAAACTTCATTATAACGCTAAGAAATAAGTAATTAAACTTCTAGTTTCAAAAATTCTTTTATTGTAAATATTAGTATTTCATCCACCTGATGAAGCTATTGTATGGCGAAACAATATTGTAGTGGTATTTACAATAAAGGAATTTTTGAAACTAGAAGTTTAATTACTTATTTCTTAGCGTTAAAAGTTTTTATTTTGATTATTCATATATTTACGGAATAAATAAATTGTATTCTTTGTCCAAAGTAACCCAGACTTGATAGCTTGGTATTTATGACACTATAGATGCAAGCAAATGCAAGATTGCAAAAGTTACTAAAATGTGCGTTAGCCAAATTAAATTTTCGTCCGATTTCATATGAATTATCAGCAAAAATTATTAGGCATCAAATATATAAAGTCGGAGACAAAATTATTGGACAACATATAGTAAAAAGTAATTCAATTAGTAAGGTGTGTTGTTTTCTCAAGCCTGGTTTGGTATAGTCTACTTACTATTTCAAACGAGGCCCGTCATAAGTAAAACTAGGAATTATATGTACACAAAAACCGGTATTATATGCGCATATATGATTCAAAAATTCGATGTTAAATATGCAGAACTTTTATTAAAATATGCAAAATATGCAAAGTTTAAGTGATAGTTACACAACTAAATTATTGTCAAAATATTAAATAATGTCAATAGAAATTATGAATATTTTATTCGAAATTTTACTAAATACATGTATAATAATTGGAGACCGGATGCATCAGGCCGAAATTACGATAGACTATATAAACAGTCTATAACATCGCCAAGTACAACACGCAGTTATTGAATAATGAATCATTCGGTTAACCGCACATCTGTTTTTTGTCGTTTAATTGTGACGCAATTACCTCAATATAACAGTTAAATTCCTTTCTTCATTGGCGTAGATAAAAGCGTGTGGAGTTTTTATAATTTATTTAATTTATTAGTTTATATTTCGTAAGATAAATAAAGTACGGTGAGTTAGTTTCTTTTTTTTTCATTGTTTTAACTGTTAATTGGAAAGCAAACGGGTGGTGATCTATAAAATACGAAATACATTTTTATTTGTTTATTTTGTAGTTCAAGTTGAATAAAGGAGTATTAATATTAACTAGCAATACTTTCTCAAGGTTCTCTTCTGTAAAATTTGTTCTCTTTGAATGAAATACATCCTTGTAGATAGAAAACGTCCTTTCTACATCGCAACTGGTAATAGGTGCATACCGAAAATATTCTTTTATTTCAATGTATTTAACAGTTAGATTTTGAGGTATTGTCCCCATATACAATTTCCGAAATGTTATTAAATTTGGATTTCTGGAATGTTGGAATTTGGATAGATCACGACATCCTATTACAGAAGCTTGACGCTGTAGGATTCTCTCCATCCATGACTTGCTTTATGAGGTCTGACATCTGCGACAGACGGCAGTTGGTCACATATCGTGGACATTCCTCTAAAATATTCTGTCCAACATCGGGAATACCACAGGGCAGTAACTTGGGGCCACTTTTATTTTTAATTTATATTAACGATCTTTGTGGCACGATTGCCTGCGAGAAGCTGCTATTTGCAGACGATCTGAAACTATACAAGGAAATTAACTCAATAGAGGATTGCATTGAGTTGCAAGGGGATATTGACCAACTTCTTGCCTGGTGTCATGACAGTAAGCTGGCGATGAATGTGCCAAAATGTAATATACTTACCTATACTCGTAAGTCTCAACCAATAGTGTATGACTACCAGTGGGGCGGTACATGTATGAATCGGGGTTCGACTGTAAAAGATCTGGGAGTTGTATTCGATTCCAAATTGTCCTTCTCGGAGCACATATCTTACGTGACGTCTACATCTCTCAAGACCTTGGGGTTTGTTATACGCAACTCGAAAAGCTTCACGTCTACTGATACCATTATTCAGTTATACAACTGTTACGTGAGATCTAAATTAGAATACGCCTCACTGGTATGGTCATCTATATATACAACTCATATTAAGTCACTTGAAAAAGTACAACGTAGATTTTTAAAATATCTACATTTTAAAGAATATGGCGAATACCCACGGCAGGGATACGATCATACTACTTTACTACAATTACTTCATTTCGATTCACTGGAACACCGTCGCAAATTAACCAGCATTGCATTCTTCTGCAACTTACTACACAATAACATTGATGCCCCCAAACTACTAAGTAAGCTGCCTTTCGCGACACCACAGCGCTCCGCGCGTACGTACACCGCATTATACTGCCAAACTCCTAAAACTAATACTTTGCGGAAATCCCCAATCTATTCAATGTGTACCATTTGCAATGAAATTCTCACAGCCAACAAAAGTATTGATCTATTTTCCACCCCCCTACCCATCCTATTAACTAATATACACACTCCCAATAGCTTTATCGTATAGCATTGTATCAACCACCTCACACCACTTGTTATTTACTTCTGCCTTCTTTAAGTATATGTAACACACGAACTGTATTATCAAATTCTTATATTGTCCTGTAATTAGATGTATATCTGTTGGGCAAATATATCTATTATTATTATTATTATTATTTCTAGTAAAAACTGCGTCTAACTTTTGCCGAAGGTCACATCCGAAGTCATTTGGAATATCTTTCAAATTATTAATAGGCACATCTAATGTGGTTAATCCATCATTTAATTTGAGATTTTGATTTTCAAAATAAGTAATTAGTTTTGACAAATTTCCAAAGTGTTCCTTAAGAAAGTACAACTGATTTTTTAAATTCGGAATTTGTATTAGTTCTTTGCACTGAGAAGTACTTTGAGCATCGTCTTTTAAACATGTAACGAAATTTTGTAAACTATCGAAATTCCCTATATAAAAACTAGTAGCTTCCAACCATGATCCCCATCTAGTTATTTCTGAAGAGGGAGGCAGTGACAAAGCTGGAAGTTTCTCCCTGTAAACAGCTACTCTCAATAGTGCTTTTCTGAAAACTTTTTTAGAAGCGGATACAAGTCTATCAACTTCCCGAAAGGTGTCTCTGATATATTCACAGATTCTGTGGAGAGCATGTGCTGAAAATAGCGACTATGCCTGGATGGATTGCACCTTATTCAGAATTGCGTATGGCTGGAGAAAAAGTATTTTGCGTAGCATGCTGCAAGATTGTGAGTAAAATTTTAAGTTTATTTCCTCTTACTAATTAATTAATTAAGTTCTTAATTCTTCCTTTATCTTTTACTAACATTTATTTTATAAGAAAACAACCGACGATGTGATATTTTTTTACAGGTTACAAGTAAATACAAAGAAAGTTCCAAGTCGACCAACATATTAAAACTCCATCTCATGCTGCAAAACTATATATATATATATATATATATATATATATATATATATATATGCCGGTTTAGAACGTTTTTCTTCGTTGTCCGACACCTAACTTCCATCCTCTTCTATCGTCACACTCCTCTGGTGTGAGGTTTCTTTCACTCATGGATCTTTGTATGCTCTTCTGCCATTCCAGTTTCGGTCTTCCCGGTTTCCTTCTCCCTCTTGGGTGCCAGTGCATTATTGTTTTGGGCCACCTGTTATTTTGCATTCGTTCTACGTGTCCGTACCAAGTAAGTTGTTTCTTTTCGATGTCTTGAACTATCGTGCCTTCTATTCCCATTTGTTGCTTTATATAGTCATTCCTTATTCTCTCTCTTCGTGAAATTCGCAAGGATCTTCTAATGGCATCCATTTCAACCGCCTCAACCTTCTTCCTTTGTCAATCTGCAATCCTTCAAGTTTCTGCTCCATATAGAAGGCTGCTCTTTACCATAGTCTCGTATATATTAAATTTTCTCTTCTTTGTTATTTCCTTGCTCCATAGAATTCCATTCAGGCATCCGATCACTTTTTTGCTTTGACTATACGTTTTTCGATCTCTCTCACATCTGTTCCGGTGTTGTCGAAAGTTATGCCCAGATATTCATATTCCTGACATTGCATTATTTCTTGACCATTGTCGACTTCCAGATTTCCGTCCTGGTTGCCAATACACAGATATTTTGTTTTGTTTATATTGACTGTCAATATAAACAAACTGCAAAACTAACAAAGATGAAATTGGCGAAGAAGAGTCAGCAAACATTACCGCAATGTTTGCCATCAACTTCCAAAAAATTGGAACAAGAACAATTTAATGAAGATTTGTGTCAAATGTTTGCGGGGGCAGATATTCCACTGCATAAATTAAACAATTTGAATGTCAAGTTATTTTCGCAAAAGTACATCAGCAAATATAACATTCCCGACGAGAGCACGTTAAGAAAAAAATATATTCGCTGTATCTATGCAGAAACATTGAATAGCATTAAGAAGTATACAAAAAAGGGGATATTTATCAATACGTTTTTGCCGTATTACGCAGTTGTTATATAATGAAACAGATATGCCAAATACATATCCGTCACTGTAAACATGGACAAACACTCGTATTTTTAGCATTTACTTCTGTTCAATACATATGTTTCAGCCATCTAGGCCTCATCGGTTGAACTAGTGAAGCAATGTGTATACAAATTGATACAGATCTGTTAAACAACGGATCTGTATCTGTATCTACATTTACGCTAAAATCGTCTCCAAGGTATAACCAGTTTCGTTCTATCAGGCGACACCAATTTAATCAGTGACATCTGACGGAAGAAAGCGACTAGGCCAGAAAAGGCGATCTTCCGCTCGAATAGCAAGGCTATTACGAGTTGTTTCCGTTGTTTAACAGATCTGTATTAATTTGTATACACATTGCTTCACTAGTTCAACCGATGAGGCCTAGATGGCTGAAACATATGTATTGAACAGAAGTAAATGCTAAAAATACGAGGTGTTTGTCCATGTTTACAGTGACGGATATGTATTTTGCATATCTGTTTCATTATATAGCATTAAGAAGGTTGTTGCAAACAATTATCTTTATGAAACTACTGATAGTGTGGGCCGATACATAGTTCATTTATGATTTGGTATCCTTAACGTATCGGTTCCAGCAAAATCTTATTTAATTTCATCCAAACAGTTGGAAAAGGCGAATAATTTGACAATAACAAAATTTATACAGGAAGAACTGGCAACTTTCTTCTTACCGGAATCGATTCCAACAGAGAAAATTCTATTGTTTTTGACGGATGCTCCACCATACATGGTGAAGGCAGCTTTCAACTTGAAAATCTTTTACCCAAATTTAATTCATACAATTTGCTTGGCGCACGGACTAAATCGTGTTGCAGAAGAAGTCAGAAACCATTTTCTCTTAGTAAATACTTTAATTAGTAGTGTTAAAATAGTATATTAAAAAACAAGTTTCATAAGGCACCATTTTGCCGCACGAGATCAGTTTAGAAAACGAGCCGCGATAGCGGCGAGTTTTCTAAAGAGCGAGTGCGGCAAAAGGCCTTATGAAACGAGTTTTTTATACTATTTTTTCTATTTTGCGTTTTTTACATTAATAAATTGTTTAAACTGGAATTATTTAATTTGAAAGTTCAGAGTTTAATTTTTATATAAAGCATGCAGTTGGTCACATTGATACTTGACATTTTCAAATTTAAATCTTGCTATCCGCGAAGTATATTATATTACATATTATTTACTAATTTTCGTTAACATTACTTGATACTTCATTTAAAAATATAAACATGAGTGACATAGAAACATATATATGTTGTTGTCAATTGTATACAACATACGTTGTTTGTATAAAATACGGACATATATCATATCTGTCAAATGTACATAAATTCTTAAAATCAAATGACAGCAATGATATTTATTTCTGTATTCGAACAACGCCAACATTGAAAAATGAAAAAAAGCGTATCGAAATGGAGCTTATTTCGATACTGTTTTGGGTTTCATAATGAGTTCATTTCGAACGCAAAATAGAAAAAAGTATTTTTAAAGGCCCCATTACGAGTTCAGTTTTACAAATAACATCTACCCGGTGTTCTGCTTCTTCCTCAACCAGTAATCACACGATGGGGAACTTGGTTGGAGGCCGCTATTTTTCATGCAAATCATTATGAAGGAATAAAGATAATTATTATGGATCTTAATAGGGATGCACAATCTATGATACGACGTCCAAAAGTTGTATTCGAGTAAAGAAATACCTCAACAGTTGGCGTTTATTAAAGCCAATTGTTTCTTCCTCCTGGTTTGAAGGAAGTTCGGTATGTATAGACCGAAGTATGTGTTGAAATAATACAATATATTTTGTATAACACTAATATATTTATAAATTTAATCTTGGAGTTCCGTTAACTTAATGTAAATGCAGTATCTGGTCTTAATACTAAAGACCGAGAAAACTGGCTAATAATTAATATTTGCTCCTATTTAGATCACTGAGATCTTAGTAGAAACTGTTATTTAGATCACTGAGACCTAAGCTTTAACTCGAAGAGATCGTACTTGTAACTGTAGTGAGCTCTAAGAGATCTTGTTTGGAACTGTTTCTTCATTCCCTTATTTTTCGGCAAGAAAGTTTTGTCCCCGCCAGTCAAAGAGAGGGAGAAAACAATGAATAGAGTATACGAAAATTTCCATACCATTATTTTACCTTTCCAAGAAAAGTATATGCTGTAGTTTCCAACGTCATAAATGTATTAAAATAAACAATATACGCCGGAAACCCTTAATTATAGAAAATAAAATACCTCTTAAAGTAATAAATATACAATGCACAATACTTCGCAGAATCGCATCGAACCCAATTATTTCACCTATTATAATAATATATAACAGGAAATATGTCAATAAAACTTATTCTATTATACAATACATTTACAACTACTAAATGGATGGGTTAATCAGAGGGTTGTGCCTGTAATAAAATAAATAGTTTTTATGACTGTAGAAAATAAGACAATGAAGAAATGTAATACCTGACCAGTCCTAAAGTAATTAACAATATTAAATATATCTGAACCTTTTCTATATACAATATATCTTCTTCTTCTTATATTAGGCCTTAGGCCTGTTCTTATCCGATCTCTTTCATAGTGCTGCAGTCATGTTTGTGACGTAGACTGCCAACTATCTCGCCATCTTTTGAAGGGCCTTCCTGGTGGTCTGGTGCCCATTGGCTTTAGATCCCTTGCTGTTCGGGCTAATCTCTCGCAATCCATTCGTGTTACATGCTGGTTCCACTCCCGTCTCCTCTGTCTGACCCACCGTACGATATCGTGTATACCACATTGATTCCGTATTTGATTGTTCGGGATTCTGTCTCTCAGTGTTTTCCCCGCTATTGACCTCAATGTTTTCATTTCCGTTGTTCTAAGCATCCTTTTTGTTTCTGCTGTGTAGGCTCTCGTTTCTATTGAATATGCAAGTATTGGTCTTATGCATGCCTTATATATGCGTACTTTCCCGTCCAGTCTCATATCTTTATTCCGCCAAATAACGTCCCTCAGGCATCCCGAAACATAAGCCGCCCTATTAGCCTGTCTTCGAACACTGTCTCTTAGGTCTCCGCAGCTGGATATTTCTATACCTAGATATTCGAACTTAGGAACTTGTTCGATTATCTCATCCCCAATTACGATTTTACATCGTCTGGGCTCCCTTGCCACTACTAATGTTTTTGTCTTAGAGGTTGATATCTGCATGTTATAGGTTTCCGCCACTGTTTTAAAAGTGTATGCCATACGCTGTAAATTGTCTTCCGTATCTGAGATCAGGACTGCGTCGTCTGCATAACACAGATTCTTTATCTGTTTTCTTCCAAGCCCGTGTCCCTGTCCCACATTTTTTACTGCTCCTATAATTTTATCCATTATTAGATTAAACAGTAGTTGGCTTAGACTATCTCCCTGGCGTATTCCAGATTTGATGTCTACTGCCGATGTTAGTTCGTTCTCGATCTTAATTTTAGTTTTGTTGTTTGTGTTTATGTCTTTAATTATCTCTACCAATCCACTGGGCTGGTTTTCTTCTTTTAATAACTTCAGCACATCTTCCAGTCTGACACGATCGAAGGCCTTTGTCAAGTCTACAAAGCATATATAGGCAGGGTTGTTGTGTTCAATTGATTTCTCAACTATCTGTCTTAGTATAAAAATAGCATCTATTGTTGATCTGTTTTGCCGGAAGCCTTGTTGTTCTTCACTTATTGTGTATTGTTTAGTGATCCTGTTGGCGAATATCTTCGTTAATAACTTGAGTGTTGTATTAAGTAGGGTGATGGTACGGTAGTTGCTAGGATTGTTTTTATTTCCTTTCTTATGTATTGGTATTATAATGCTCGTTTTCCATTCGTCTGGTACACGCTTGGTATCTAAAATTTTCTGAAAGAGTAATGCGATATTGTCAATTATTGTTTCTCCGCCGTATTTTAGCAATTCATTGTGTATGCCATCGGGCCCTGGGGCTTTTCTGTTTTTTAATTTCTCTATGGTAATCCTGAGTTCTTCTTTTGCAATTTCTATTCTTTGTTCATTGTCGCTGTCTCCTTCTTCTTCCTCCGTATGTGTGTTACTCCCTTCCTTATAAAGCTCTTCGATATATGCCGTCCATTTTCCTCCTTCTATTTTGCTAAGATTTTTATATTCATTAATGAGTTTTTTTCTCCCTTTAAGTATCTTCCACACCTTACGTTGTGCTCCATAGAGGTCATGTTCCATCTCTTTGGTAAACCGTGTCCAATACTCTCTTTTCAGGTCTCTTATCATAGAGTTTATACGATTTCGTGTGTCTCTATATTGCTGATAATTATTAGGTGTCTTATGACTGCAATACTGTAGATATGCTTTTCTTTTTTCGTACGCCAGATCTCTGATTTTGTTGGTGAACCATGGTTTTGGTGTTTTTGTCGCATTTAAGTTAATTTTTCTGACTCCTGTATTTTCCTTTGCAGCTTGTGATATGTTAGTTTCTATTTTTTCCCAGATCTCATTTACATTTCCCTCCTTTTCTACCGGATTTGTTTTGAATCTTTCTTCTAGTCGCTTTTTGTACAGCCATTTCGTTGTTTGATCCTCTAAAGACTCTATGTTTAACTTTTCGAAATACCTAGGTGATTTTTGATACAATATATAATATTTACAATTTAAAACTAGGATTAAATATATTAACATAAATATACCTCATCTAAATAAAACTAAAAATACAAAATTAAATCTATTTTGCCCGAACACCAATTACACTTCTATATTGCAGTTGGAAAAACAATTTATGTCGCTAATCGAGAGCGTTGAAATAATAAACAAATTTGAAAAGTCATGTTTTGATGCTAAAGGAGGAGTGAGACAGTCCGTGTATGAAAATTTTTTAAGTGTAATAGGAAAAAATGAGGGTTTTAAAAAGCTAAAGGACATTGCTAAAATCTTGTGTGGTGATTCAGTAGAAAATATTGAGTTGACAATAGATGATATTTCTAATTTGAAATATGCTCCTATAACAAGCGTAGACCTTTTCAATATATAAATACATGTTTTCATACAAGCGTCACATTTTTTCTGTTGAAAGCTTTGAGAAATATTTGATTGTAAATTGTTTTCATAGTTAATTATGTTGTAAAATGTTCTAAAGAAACTTGTAGTAAACAGAATAGAATATTTTTTCTACAGTATTCCATTTTCTAACATTCCTCGTATTTTTCACCTGCATATTTTTCATAAGGAAGTGCATATTTAGGCTAAAACATCTGCATATTTATGCGCATATTTTTTGCATATAATCCGGCCTTTAATCATCAGTGATGATTAAAGACGGCAGACTATGTGGCCGAACAGTAGCGTGATGTGGAGAGATCGAGTAGAGGCGTACGACGATCAATTCAGTTGCCGTTGAGACGTTATAAGCGATACATTGTTAACACAATCGTGTTGAAAATGTCGGGAGTGCGTAGAAACAATGCATCGACTCGGTTGCATGCTAACGTAGTAAAGATATTTTTACATCGGTTTCCCGATTTAATATATGACGGTACCGTAGTGAAATGTTTAGTTTGTGAAACAACTTTATTAACTTGGAAAGCAAGTCAGTGCCAAAGACATATAAATAGTGACAAACATAAATCGAATAATAGTGGACGCAGATCATATAATAAATTTGTGTGTGATTTAACAATGATGTAAATTGCGACCAATATACCAATGCAGAAAGTGGAACACCCATTGTTTCGTCAGTTTTGGAAGAAATACAATCCTACGTGGAAATTACCAGCAAGAAGTACGCTACGGAATTACGTACCGTCAGTGCGTGAGAGAATTGTAAATTGTACGAAAAATATGGTAAAAAAAAAATTCCTGTGGTTAACAATAGACGAAACTACAGATATTAAAAAACAGTCCATCCTAGCCATTCTAGTACGGACGCTGACTCCGCAAGGACCTTCTCCTCCTTATTTATTAACCTGTAAACGAATGCAAGGGTGTACTGCCAGAGCGATATATGATGTATTAATAGAAACACTACACAAATTTGAGATTTTACCGAAGCAAGTGTTAATGTTAGTTACCGATGCTGCCAAGGTTATGTGTTCCACGGCAAATTTACTCAAAACGATTCAACCAAACCTGCTGCATGTCACATGTTTGCTTCACGCTTTACACCTTGTAACAAACACTATACGTACAACTTATCCTGATGTGGATCAACTGATAGGACAAACGAAAGCGGTTTTTCTTAAATCTCCGAAACTGATTCCGCTATTTCATTCGCTGTGTCCTGATATACCCGAGCCGCCGCAACCAATTCTTATACGATGGGGTACTTGGTTAAAAGCAGCATTTTATTATTATAAACATTTTGAAAAAATTAAATCAGTGATTTTACAACTAGATGCCAAAGAAGCAGCTGCAATACGGCTCAGCCAGGTTCAATTTAACAATCCTCAAGTTGCAGCAAATTTAAAAATTATTTACGACAGTTACGTTCCAATACTGGACGCAATAAAAAATTTGCAGAACACTGCGCTGTCCTTATCGGACTCATTAGCAATTATTGACCACGTAAAACTAGTGCTGCATATCCTTGAAGATGAAAAAAGTGATTGTGTCCGTGAAAAATTTAACGGTGTATTAGATAAAAATGTAGATTTTACAAAATTAGGGCAACTTTTTACCAATACTGAAGATCCGTTGTACAGATACAAAGAGCGCTTTAACTATGCAAATATAACATCTCTCAACGTCGAACAATCCTTCTCTGTATAAAAACATATATATACGTCGCTACGTACGAACCTTTCCGAGACTAATACAGAAACATATATTATGGTGCAGTTTTTTCATCGCGCACATCCGCATTTTTTTGCAACAATGTAAACATGTTGGGTAAGTTATTTATGTTTTTTCTTAACGTTTTGTATAGGGATTTGATATATTTATTTTTAAGTAAGCGCACTGTTATTCAGCTAAACTCTCCACGCAACGCCACTGCTGGGGCACATAGTCTGCCGTCTTTAGTGATGATTAAAGGCCGGATGGCGATGATTCATCACTCATCACTAGAGTGGACCAATCCGGAGCGATATTGGTAAATATTTCATATAAAAGCCGAAAAACCCCAATAATTTATCAATTAATATATATATATATATATATATATATATATATATATAAATTGATAAATTATTGGAGTTTTATATATATATATATATATATATATATATATATATATATAAATTGATAAATTATTGGAGTTTTTCGGCTTTTATATGAAATATTTACCAATATCGCTCCGGGTTGGTCCACTCTACTCATCACCATTACATTTTTATATCCCATTACGTAGTTTTTAAATTAGACTATTATCAATGAGACGGATTGTTTCATAAAGAATGCGGATGCACTAGCATGGCTATATGATAAATAAACAAATAACACGTTCGTAAAAGAATCGGTGTGGTACATATCTTATCTTATGACTTTATGACCCTAAACACTACACTTCTATTATGCGGATCAACTCCAGACAGACATCATATTGACAAGATGATGAATGTACACAATAACAATGCTCTTGCAACATATAATATTATTTCATGTACATAATTACGTGCACAAAAGTCTCATAGTTATCTTTATATCGGGAGTTAAATAAAACTCTAAATAATTGTAATTAATTACCAGATCCTAGTAACCGTTAATATCGTTTCTGTAGTATACTTTGAAAACTATTTATTCAAAAGGTGTATAAAATTTAATTTATGTTGTAATTTCCATTATTTTCAATTACTTCTGTCTAACGTTTTGGTCGCATTTTAATTCCGCTATTATAGAACGAGGATCAAGGATTTGGATGTAATCATAGATAATTATTCGTAGTATATAATTAGCAGAGAGCGGACTGAAGAGATTAAATGACCAATTGCCCCGATAAGTTGTGGTGGTCTCAGGTATTGTATGCATGTTATAACAGCCCCACTATTTGCTTGCTCGATTGCATTGAGCAGGTGTTGTTATTTCCGTCGTTATGAATAGTACATTGTGTGCATTCCTTCATAAATTTAATTCAACAGTGGCGTATAGGACGGAATATATATTTATACATTATATCGTTAGACTTCCTTGAAATAATCGCTTAAAAAATTATATCCGCTAATTTCCAAAGTGTATTCTCGTGTTTACATGCATATACATACAGGGTTAGTTAAAAGTATGGAGACGGCGATTTATTGTCGTCAATATTCATTTTAGGGAATTATGTTCAATATAAAAGTTTGTTAAGATATTTTGATCTACATTTGTGATTATTTGTTTTTTTTTCTTCAATTGTTTTTTTAGATACGCCTGTTCGCGCATTTTTTTTTAAATGGGAACTGGTAAATTTTGCTCTTCCATTCGATAGAGGCTTTTTTCTCTTTACAATAATATTTTTGTTTTTTTTAAATTCATTTTAATAACTTTTTTACAAGAAAAATTAAACAAACTAATAACAAAGTAAATTAAAGTAAGTGTTCAAATTGTCGTCCATTAGTAATTTGACAATGACCCAATCGATTTACAAAACCACGAACAGAGTTCTGTAAAAAATCTCGGGGAATTTCTTGTATCGTTCTGGTATTTCGGATTTGTAAATCTTCGACGTTATCGGGCTTATCTTTGTAAACTTTGTTTTTTACGTATCCCCAAATAAAAAAATCTAAAGGACTTAAATCTGGCGAACGGGCTGGCCATTCAATGGTTCCTCGTCTTCCAATCCATCTGTGGGGAAAAACGTTGTCCAGATATTGACGAACATTTACACCATAATGTGGTGGGGCCCCCATCTTGCTGGAACCAGATACTGTCATTGGGCAGGTGTTCATTGTTTTCATGAGGATAGAGCGTAGCACTAGCAGGTATTATTTCATTTTGCAATAACTGCAAATACAGAGCCGAAGTTAAATTGCCATTGATGAAAAAGGGACCGATAGTATGACCGCCTAGAATGCCAACCCAAACATTAACCTTTTGGGGGTACTGCGTATGGTGCTCCAAAAACCAAGAGGGATTTTCCGATGACCAGTATCTGCAGTTATGTCTGTTTACTACACCGGTAAGGCAAAAAGTAGCTTCGTCAGAGAAAAGAATATTGTTGACAAAATTTTCATTATTATTGCAAATATTTAACATTTCTTCAGAAAATTGTAATCTCCTATCAAAATCATCTTCCGTTAACTCGTGTACAAGGTGTACCTTATAAGGTTTATACTTTTCACTTTTTAAAAATGACACGATCGATGACTGTGAAATTTTGAAACTGGCCGCTAATTGATTGGTTGATAAATGGGGATATTCAGATACAGCCAATAAAATATCCAGTTTGTTATCATCGCTTTTTGCTGTTCTAGGTCTACCACTCCTTGCCAAATCTTTACCAACAACGGATTTAGAAATTGGATTTCTATTTGGATGCGTATCATTAAATAAATTACAAACGTCTTGTAAACTTCTGCGTCTATCTCCATAACCCAACATTATAAGATTCATAAGTATTTCAATTCGTTCATGTTCACTTAAACTCGCCATTGTTAATATTAACAGCAACAAATTGCACAAATGAATTATTTCTGTCAAAGATTTGACGTACACAATAACCACTGATAAAATTATGTCGCTCAAGTTTGTTTATCGCTACGCTTCTGTCTATCTGCGATGTACCGAACATCTGTTAAACACATGAACCGGCTTTTTCTTATAAAAAAGTTTTTAAAATGAATTAAAAAAAAAAAAAAAATTGGAAAGAGAAAAAAAAACTCTATCGAATGGTAGAGTAAAATTTACTAGTTCCCATTTAAAAAAAAAGCGCGGACAGGCGTAACTAAAAAACAATTGAAGAAAAAAAAATTCAAATATTCTCAAATGTAAATCAAAATATCCTAACAAACTTTTATATTGAACATAAATCCCTAAAATGAATATTAACGACAATAAATCGCCGTCTCCATACTTTTAACTAAGCCTGTATATGTATTTATTGTTCTCGAGATAGTATATTTTCTATTCTCTTCTATAAGGGATTGCGTCTGGTTTCGTTTTTTTCAGTGTTATTTGGTTACAACGTTTAGTATTTTAAAAAATCCATTTTATATTGTTATATTGTATATGTAGGTATCCTATAATTTTTTATAAATATTAAGTTTAATTTACTACCTTATTTTTGAAGTAGTTTTCGTTTCTTCTTTTTAGTCCATTTCTTTCTGTTCTTAGTATTTCTCTTTATTTTCATTAATTATGGAGAATTCTATGGTAGGGTGGATTAGAGGCCATACATGCATATGTGTAATGTTACCGAGATATATTGCAGTGCCTGTTCATTAAGTTTAAGGCGTCCACTGCAAGACATGTTTCTTCGAAAACTCATCAATAGAGCAGTTATACGTCGGTGACGGCATATACTGGCGGAGACATCCGTACCAGCTTCGCTCGCCGCCCAAGTAAGCCGTCTAAATATCCCCGCTTTAATAATAAGTAGAGTAGACCAATTTCCGTGCGCGCCATGAGCGCTGGTATGGGAGTGTAATTCGTAATATATTAGAATATGCGATAGAATATGGACGCAACATGAGCTTGTTACCGAAATCAGAAATAATTAAATATACATTTGGTTTTCTGCTATTAAAGTAATATGCATAAACACACGAAAAATAAGAATAGTACATATTATAGCAGCGTTGTATATACCTATAAATAAAATGAAAAATATATGAAATCAGTGATTGTGTGCACGACAGAGGATTTAAAAAAAACACTTACCGTTTTAAGAGTCTTCCAAGGATTGACAAACTGGAGAAACTCGATTGTATATTTTCAACATCAGGTGCGTTTCTAAGGTTATTTCTCAAAAACATGTCCGCTGTGAGGAAAAAATATGTTTATATTCGGAAAACGAGCGTTCTACATCTAGTGATATTATATTCGCATAATCAAAATACTTTCTTAAGCAACTTAACGCATATGTAGACGTGCCCTCACAAATACTTGTTAATGTGTCAAAATCTGCATTTCTGTCTAAAACACTTTCAAATTTAATTAGAACACTTTCACTTTTTGCGTCTTCTACAGCACACAGTTGTGCGTGTACATATTTAACGATTTGCAGTGATTCCTCTAACGACAGCGACGAATTTTCTAATTTTGTTATTCCTTCTTCTAGTCCCAAGTAATTCTCACGAATACTTTGTAAATCCATTTTCATCTGGGCATCTTGAAATTTTTTGTGGCTTGTATTGATAGCTGCACTTTCTTTCGGATCGAATGATAAAACCACGTCCTTAATTTTTTCAAAATGTTCATGATAGTAAAACTCCGCCCGTAACCATGTACCCCAACGTGTCAGAATCGGCTGTGGTGGCTCAGAGGTATGGGGACACAATTCGTGAAATTTCCGAATACGTTTTGGAGATTTCAGAAATACTGCCTTTGTACTCGATATTAAAGCATCTACCTCTGGATAACATCTACGAACCTGTTCTGCCACAAGGTGTAGAGCATGGAGTTTACAAGTAATATGTAACAAGTTAGGGCAATATTTTAAGAGACCGGCTTACAGAACACATGGTTGCGGCACCATCAGTCATAAACATTAATACTTGGACGTTGGTTGATGTGGTTCCATATTACGCGCCATCACATTAACTACGGATTGTTTTTTGCTGTCAGTTGTTTCG
Organism: Melolontha melolontha; assembly: GCA_935421215.2. Taxonomy (NCBI): domain Eukaryota; kingdom Metazoa; phylum Arthropoda; class Insecta; order Coleoptera; family Scarabaeidae; genus Melolontha; species Melolontha melolontha. Next base: position 5,504,026 of record OW285236.1, on the reverse strand, counting down.
TCCACACATAACCACAGTTTTTTATTTTTCAGTTCGGCTTTGATTTTATTTTCAACCTGTTTACGCACCGATGGTAAATTCCTTCGTAACGTTGTCGTGCTCGGTAATGTTTGAGTCGCGTATTTATTCCAAAATGAAATAAATGAATCATTACCTAACAAGGTAAACGGCAGTGTACACAGAATCATAGTTACACATAGTTCATGTATAAACTGTTGTCGATTAATTTTGTTATTATTGTGCTTCGAACTGCTTACGTGTTCTTTACAATGTGTTTTTGACCAACACATTAGATATGTATTGCACACTAAACATTTAATTTTTGAGCCATCGTATATTAAGTCCGGGAAATCCATAATAAACTTATTCACTTCATCTGACAACGGTCGTTTTCTCGATTTATGTGTCGACGACATTTTATACATTTACATGCAGTCTAAGCAAGTACCAAACACATACTGAATGCTTTTTATTAGTTCTGATGCAATACAATCATCCTCACATCGGCGCACATGGCGCGCGCGGAAATTTGCAACATTTTAATCACGCACCCAGTTGTGATGTGGAACGGATATTTTCTATTTTTTAAGACGTTTTAATATGTAAAAGAACCAATTTAAGACAGGAACACCTTGAACAAATTTTAGTTGTTCATAGTAATGTTTTACACTTTCAATGTTTCACAGAAAATACATAGTTTTGAGTTTTGTTTTGTCAGAATTACTTTTGTTTCAGCATTAGTTGTTGCCGGTTATCAAACCGTTTATTACATTCGCTCTGTTGCGCATTGGCAGATCCGTATTTACTGCATATGTAGATTTGTGCCACTTATCCAGTGGCCACACGTATCAAATTGTTCGAAACTCACGGATCGCTTACAGAAACAAACCTATTGCGAATACAAGCAGACGCCTATGGGCTATGAATCATCAATTGCTCGAGTCCGCTCTCTGATAATTAGTGAATGCTCTTTTAATTCATTCAACTTTATTTTATTCAAAATATGTATCTGCCGCACTATAGAGCGTCTATACAAAAACATTCCTACTGAGCGTTCGCCTATAGAGGCTGTATATCGAAAAACTGTTTTAATGAACAACTGAACATCCAGACCCATGTTGCGGCAGAGGGAACGTCCTCAACAATTTATGGTTATTTTTAGACTGCTTACGCAATATCAAGTCGATTACAATCGTTTTCTTCAAATTTTATTGCTGCCTCGTTTAGCTTAAAAAATTTAGGTAGACATAATTTTACTGTTCCTATGATTTTTGTTTATGTAGATAATTGAACAGGTTGAAAATTTATTTAATTATTAAAGTACAGTTTAAACCAAAACTATAGATAATAGAGAACAATGTAAATGAAGTTACTCGTATTTAAAAAAGTCAAAACCCTCGGTATGCTTTTTTTTTGCATCCGACCGTATTTATATTTTTAATATATGTAATTACATAAATTTTTCTAATTACATCCTAATTTCTTGCCAATTATATATCGTGACTTTTTTTATTGTAATATATTTTTTACGATATTCAAATTATACACCATACAAATTACAATAATTTAAATTTCGAACCCACGACCTTTAGTTCTCTAGACTAACGCTCTATCCTCTGCGCTACATAGGACCTGGATTCGAGAAAGAAATAGATTATTATTAAATAGCTAATGGATGGAATATTTAGCAAAATTCCGCTGACGACAAAATATGATTATGTGCTTCTTAATAAGTAACTTAAGGCATTTCTAATAACTCGAATCGTGGTCCTAAGTAGCGCAGCGGATAGAGCGTTAGTCTGGAGAACTAAAGGTGGTGGGTTCGAGACCCACCTATGGACGAAATTTTTAAATAAAAATTTCGTGTAATTAGCATTGTAATTGTAGATAGCAATATTTACATTTCACATTACTTCGCGAAATATCATCTAATTTAAAATAGTTAATACAGCCGAATTGCCAAGATTTCACGTCGAGAATGGTATTACATAAATTGTTCTAATTACATCCCAATTTCTTGCCAATTATATCGTGACTTTTTTATTATAATATATTTTTTACGATATCCAAATTAATACGTCATACAAATGTAATAAACTCTAATAAATGAGTCGGAACAATAACCAATAAGTTTTGTGTATACTTATTCATAAATATAAATTGTATTCTTATATCTCTCTTCACAAATTTTTGGTGTATTATTATTTACGCACACATCGTACAGACGGCATTTACTAAATAGCCATCATAAATTAGAACACATAGAAAACATACATTTTCCATTTAACGTATCTGTTATTCTTTCCTTTCAATATTCAATATCCCCACAACTTTAAATTTATTGCGTAGAAATACCCTTGTCTGTAACGTTACCACTTAAAACACTAATACATATCTTTACGTTCTTTCTCACAGTATCTTGACCTTGTTAAGTCCCGATGTTATTTTAAACGTCTGTGTTTTAGTTCACAAATTCCATCTGATATCTATCTGAAGGGACTAATACAGAAAGGTTACGATTGCTGGTATTCATATTCGAACTCTCATATACATAGTACGTCTGCTACACAATAAGTGTAACAATTCATATTCATTCTAACGCTTATGCAGTAATACTTTCATTATACAAAACGAACAGATAGATTTAGTCCATCACTTAGAAGTAAGCAATTGTTGTAAAATAAATGTAAAAGTTGTTATACAATAAACTACATTGTAAAAGTTGAAGAGTGATTTTTAATAAACATAGTGGTACATTACACAAATTACAATAATTTAAATTTCGAACCCACGACCTTTAGTTCTCTAGACTAACGCTCTATCCTCTGCGCTACATAGGATCTGGATTCGAGAAAGAAATAGATATATATATATATATATATATATCATCAATACCTTATTTACCGTTAGGTGTTAAGGTTAAATACAAAAATCAAACAATTCCTTAAAATTACAGTACATGAGATCAGTAAGTGCAACCTCTCAGAATCTATCATTATTATTTTATTCTAATTTCGTTCCGTATATCATCCTTGCCCATTCTTTCTTGTTGATTGCCATTATTTTCGCCTCTCTCCCTGACATTCCCTTGGCTCTCAATATGTCTTCCACTTGGCTGTCCCACGAATTCCTAGGTCTACCTCTTGATCTTCTCTGATATCTTCTTGCTTGCCATACTTTTCTTGTTGTTCTCTCCTCTCCCATTCTTGTCAAGTGTCCAAACCATCTTAATTGATTTCGTTGTATATCTTCCTTCAGCGTCCGTACTTTAAGTTCATCCCTTATTTTGCTATTTCTTACTCTGTCTCTCTTAGTAATTCCCATTATTCCTCTTAAAAACCTCATCTCCATTGCTTGTATTTTGTTTTCCATTCGTTTCGTCAATGTCCAACTTTCGCTTCCGTATATCAATACGGGCTTAAATATAGTTTTATAAACTGAGGTCTTAGTTTTCCTTGACACTTCTCTTCTTCCCAGAAACGAATTGTTCAAGGAGTAGTAAAGTGCAGATGCTGCATCTAACCTGTCATTCAGTTCTGCCTCCATGGTTCCTGTTTTATGTATTTTCACCCCTAGGTATTTAAATGTTTCTACTTGTTCTATTTTAGTGTCGTCAAGTTTTATTTGTAATTCATCATCTTTTTTCCCTATTACCATAACTTTGGTTTTCTCTGCGTTTATTTTTAAATTCTTCTTTCGCAACGCCTCTGCCCATATATCTAGATTACGCTGAAGGTTGAGCTTATTTTTCGCATAAATCACCAAATCATCTGCAAATATGCTCTCTGCTATTTCTACCAGTTCCATGTTGTAGTATCCCACCTTCATTTTCTTAACTTTCATTTTCGCTTCTTTTGTTACATCATCCATTATTATATTAAATAATACTGGACTAAGGTTGCCTCCTTGTCTTAATCCCTCCGTCGTTACAAATTCTTCAGATCTTGTGTTCCTGGTTCTAACGTAATTTCTTGTGTTCTTATAAATTGAGAAATAGATTATTATTAAATAGCTAATGGATGGAATATTTAGCAAAATTCCGCCGACGACAGAATATGATTATGTGCTCCTTAATAAGTAACTTAAGGCATTTCTAATAACTCGAATCCAGGTCCTAAGTAACGCAGCGGATAGAGCGTTAGTCTGGAGAACTAAAGGTCGTGGCTTCGAGTCCCACCTAAGGACGAAATTTTTAAATAAAAATTTTGTGTAATTAGAGTTGTAATTGTAGATAGCAATATTTACATTTCACATTACTTCGCAAAATAACATCTAATTTAAAATAGCTAATACAGCCGAATTTCCAAGATTTCACGTCGAGAATAGCATTGTGAAACAATGACGAGTTGGATTAAGGATTAAACTGGTTGTCTGAACATTGCCAGTGATTCCGAAATTTGTAGCGAAGTCTGTAAAATATCGTTAAAAAATTCCAAGAAATCGCACGTAAAACGTCACTTAGCATCGCAAACACGGACACAGAAATTAGACCCGTTGGAATCTGACAATTTTAACGAAGAACTCTTCTGAAACTTTAATGGCGGCAAATATTCCATTACATAAACTTTACAATCCCACCATTAAAACATTTCTCGAAAAATATACTGACTGGTCGAAATGTTCCTGATGAATCCACCTTAGGCAAATATTATGTTTCTAAGTGCTACACGAAAGCAGTAGAACGCATTAGAAGACATTTTCCAAATCAGTACATATAGATAAGTGCCGACGTAACTGTCGATATATTAGGACGCTGTGTGGTAAATGTAGCCGGTTTACTACATCCAATTATTCCATATAACGCATATGTAATAGCAACAAAATTTATAAATACAGTTGATTCGGAAACAGTAGCTAAAGCCATTTACGAGAACATGCACCAAATGCTTCATTCGGACGACAAGTACAAAGAAAAAATACTTTTATTTGTCAGTGACAATGCTGCATATGTGTTCAAAACAGGCAGGCTATTAAAGGAAACATATGCTGGATATTACTTGAGTAGCACACGTTCTCCAAAGAATCTGTGAATATGTCAGAGACACCATTCTGGAAGTTAATAGTCTTGTATTCCCATTTAAAAAATTTTTATGAAAAAGTACCATTGAGAGTAGCTCTTTACAGGGACAAACTTCCATCTTTGTCACTGTCTCGCTCTTCAGTAATTACTAGATAGGAAACATGGTTCGAAGTTACTAGTTTTTATGCAGAGAATTTCGATAGTTTACAAAATTTCGTTACATGTTTAAATGACGATGCTCGAAGAACTAATACAAATTCCAAATTTAAAAAATCAGTTGTACTTTGTTCAGGAACACTGGACATTTGCCAAAACTAATCACTTATTTTGAAAATAAAAATTTCAAATTAAATGGTAGATTAACCACATTAGATGTGGCTATTAATAATTTGAAAAATATTCCAAGTGACTTGGCCTTCGGCAAAAGTTAGACGCAGTTTTTAATAGAAATCCAGATTTAATAACATTGCGGCAATTGTCTATGGGGACAATGCCTCGAAATCTAACTGCTAAATACGCTGAAATAATAGAATATTTCCAGTATGCACATATGACCAGTTGCGATGTAGAAAGGACGTTTTCTATCTACGAGAATGTATTTAATTCAAAGAGAACAAATTTTACAGAAGAGAACCTTGACAAAATATTATGTCATTAATAATGACATAATATTTTCTCAAGGTTCTCTTCTGTTTTTGACCGAACTCAATTGACTGAAAAGTAATAGATCGAAACGTCACTAGACCGAAGCAGCAATAGACCGAAAATCATTTGGTCGAAAATATGTTACGGTTAAAGTACACATTCGGTAAATTTGCAGATTAAATATCTCGAAAAATTACATTTATTAACAATAGCATCAACTTCCCTTCACACTTTACCCAGACTTAGGACTGGCAGCATAAACTGCTGACGTGTTTCTTTTTTGGTTTTTGATTCTATTTTAAGTTAGTTCTAATATAATTACTTATCAAGTGATTGTTAGTTAGAACCTTTTTGTTAATCACTAAGGCTTTAATTATTAGAAATATTTACTCACGACCGATTTCCAGAAATGAAGATAAATACGTCATTAGCAGGATTGACCCATTAGCAACTTTCTCCAGTTTTTGCATAAATACTTGGATAAGTATCGTTAACGATAGATAGGAATGTTAAAGTTGGTTAAATCCTATTGTCAAAAAATCGTCGAATATTAAAAGCATACTAATAGCTTGAAAGGCACATACCTTACTTAATTACATTTTTGCGCTAATAATTTTCCATGGTATAAATGCAATTTTTCTTATTTTTCGATTTATTCCAAGTCTACAGCTTGTTAAGGAGTGTTGTAGATAGTTAATATTAAAAATGATGTTGCAGTACATAGAAAGTGTAAAGGGCCATCGTAAATTGTTATTAGATGGTCATTTGTACATCAAAGACAAACAAATTGATACGAAGATATACTGGAGGTGTGAACGTTATAAAAAATTCAAGTGTAGTGTTCGTTTTATATCAGTGGACAACGATAATACACAAGAATGTGGCGAACATAACCATGCAGCTGATGCTGCAGAAATAGAGGCAGCTCAAGTAATGCAAAGTGTTAGAGAAGATGCAAGACGTACCCAGGACGTTCCACACTTCATAGTATCGCAAGCATCTTTAGGATTATCACAGGCAGCGTCAGCAAAACTGCCAAAAGTGGACAACATGGAAAGAACTATACGAAACATTCGAACTAAGCATGATGCTGCTCCGGCTATACCTGGTAATCGAAGAGAACTTGTGATCCCAGATCATTACAAAATTACTAAAAATGGAGAAGATTTTCTATTACTTAATTCTAGACCCGATTTAATTTTTTCCTCAAGAAGGCTATTAGTCATCAGTACATGCATTGGTACGTAGATGGCACGTTTAAAACTGTGCCACATCTATTTTGTTAAGTATGTACATACATCAATGGGTTGCAATATAACAACGTTATACTGTCAGATAAAACCGAAGAAACGTACACTCGATTGCTTAGAAGTTTGTAGGACATTGAACCGACAGTTTCATCAATAAGCATACTTATGGACTTTGAATTAGCGATTATGAATGCAGTGTCTGCATTTCCGCAAACCAGGCAACGGGGATGCTTTTTCCATTTTTCTCAGTGTTGTTTCCGTTACATCCAGTCAGAAGGACTTCAGCGCCGATATGAAACAGAACCTGAATTTGCCCTAACAATGCGATTGTTACCTGCTCTGGCATTCGTGTCTGCAGCAAATGTAGTAAATATCTTTGAACAATTGTACGAAGAAAATGTTATTCCACAAGAAGCTCAAGGTATGCTAGACTACTTTGAGGATATGTGGATAGGACGCCTTCAACGACGTCACCGCCACCCGCCGCGTTTTCCTCATGTTATGTAGAATTGTTTTGATGGTGTGAATGAAGATTTACCTAAAACCAACAATTCCGTGGAAAGATGGCATCGAGGCTTTGACCAGCAAGCTTCTTCAAACCATCCAAATATTTGGAAATTTATTGAAGCACTGCAGAGAGAGCAGAGTCTTAACGAACTCAAAATAGAGCAATATGTAAGTGTCCAAGAACCACCCAGAAGCCAGAAAAGGTACCGGGATTGTGCTGACAAAATAAAGCGCCTTGTCAGTAACTTCGATATTCAAAGAAACATAAGTCGATTATTATTAGAGAACGGACACGCTTACCACCCAGTGCAGTACTGGCGAAAGGCTGTATTTCTAAAATATTTAATGTTATTTATATAATTGGAAAACGAACGGGTGGTGATCTATAAAATTACTGTATTACTGTAAAAATGTATGTGTTGAAAAGTTGTATTTTTAAAGTTTTTAATTTTATTTCTATAATTGGAACATTTTTATTTGTTCATTTTGTCGTTCAAGTTGAGTAAAGGAGTATTAATATTGACTAGCAATAGTTTCTCAAGGTTTTCTTCTGTCAATTTTGTTCTCTTTGAATTAAGTACATCCTTATAAATAGAAAACGTCCTTTCTACATCGCAACTGGTTATAGGTGCATACTGGAAATATTCCTCTATTTCTTCATATTTAGCCGTTAGATTTTGTGGGATTGTCTCCATACATAATTGCTGCAATGTAATTAAATCTGGATTTCTTCACTTGGAATACTTTTCAAATTATTAACAGCCACATCTAATGTTGTTAATCCGTCATTTAATTTGAGATTTCGATTTTCAAAATATGTGATTAGTTTTGGCAATTTTCCAAAGTGTTCGTGAAGAAAGTACAACTGATTTTTTAAATTTGGGATTTGTGTGAGCTCCTTGCACTCACCAATACTTCTAGCATCCTCCTTTAGCAGTGTTACCAAATGTTTTAGACTATCGAAATTCTCAGCATAATAACTACTAGCTTCCAGCCATGTTCTCCATCTAGTTATTACTGGAGTGGGAGGCAGTGACAGAGATGGAAATTTTTCCCTGAAAAGAGCTACTCTCAATGGTGCTTTTCTGAAAACTTTTTTAAAAGCTGATACAAGTCTATCAACTTCCGGAAACGTGTCTCTGATATATTCACAGATTTTGTGGAGAGCATGTGCTACACAAGTAATATGCAGCATATTAGGATATGTTTTCTTCAATAGTCTGCCTGTTTTTAACATATACGCAGCACTATCACTGACAAATAAAAGTATTTTTTCTTTGTACGTGGCGTCCGAATGAAGCATTTTTTGCATATTCTCCTTAATGGTTTCAGCAACTGTTTCCGCATCAACTCTATTTATAACACTTCTTGCTATTACATATGAGTTATAGGGAATAGTTGGATGTAGTACACCAGCTACAACATTTACCACACAGCGTCCTAACATATCATCCACCGTTTCGTCGGCGCTTATCCATATGTATTGATTTAAAAATGGCTTCTAATGCGTTCTACTGTTCTCGTATAGCACCTAGAAACATAATATTTGCGTAAAGTTGATTCATCAGGAACATTTCAACCAGTATATTTTTTCAGAAATATTTTTAAAGTGGGATTGCTAAGTTTATTTAATGGAATATTAGCCGCCATAAAAGTTTTCAGAGTTCAGATGTGTTTGCGATCCTAAGTGACGAATTTTTGACGATATTTTACGGATTTTGTAATAAATTTCGGAATCACTGACAATGGACATACCATCAGTATGACCGTCAATCCAACTCGCCATTGTTTTACGATGCCGTTCTCGACGTTCTTCCGTATCATATCTGAAAAAAGTAACTTAAACAATGCTCTAGGTCTAAATAAATGAAAACTAATGTACGCGTAAGTTATTTTAATTGAACGAAATTAAATGCACACTTACGTCTAAATAATTGGGAGAAGTAGATTCAATCAAACGATATTAAACAGGATCTATCACAAAAATTACGATGTAATTAACAGTTAAAACTATGAAAACAAGAAACTTACTCACAGCACTTTATTTATCTTACGAAATATAAGCTAATAAATAAAATACATTATAAAAACCCCGCTTCTATTTACGCTCATGACAACACTTTAAAAAACACTATATTCTCCGAATACAATAGCTGGCTTGTCCATTATTATCGCGGCGAGACCAGGTGTCCGAGTAAGTCAAACAAATACTTCATTGAATTACGCCTGGATGTACTGAGCGACGTTATACACAATTCCAATTACCGATTGCGTTTTATGGAAATTGCATCCGTTCTCTAATTATTATACAGATGATTTTATATGTATTATACAGTAATACAGCAATTTTAATGAAGACATTAATATAAGCCCCTCATTAATACCTAGTTTTAAGAATGCACCGATCACATCTTGCGATGTTGAAAGAACATTTTCCCAATATAAACATATACTTACAGATCGTAGACATAATTTAACTATGGAATATTTTAAGAAATATATGGTTATTTATTGTAATAAATAAATATACAATTTGTAAATACGACAAATGAATTTTAATTTCCTAAAACATAATAAATAAATGCACATCATAAGTGCATATTGCATATTGTAAGTGCATATTTAGGGATTTTTTAAGTGCATATTTGGCAAACTTTTTAGTGCATATTCCAGTCTCTAGTCATTATTAATGACATAAAGTTTTGTAAAGGATGTCAAAGCACTGTCTTGGACATCCTAGGAAAGAAATATTGTGTCCGATTGAATTAACCCGGCTAGTTTGTATGGAACAATAGTATATTAGTTCAGATACACACGGTGTGTTGTTAAACTGCATTTTCATATGACGTGTATCTGATTATAATCTACCTTTCTTAATCCAAATTAAATGCCGGACTTTTAAAGATATATATTGTACTGCACCTTTGAAACATATCCTGATGTGTAAAGTTTAAAATGTACTTATCTACGGTTCAATGTACAAAACCGACACACCTTTTATAGAGGAAAACATCTAATAGTATGAATTGAGATTACTATCAGCGGCAGTAATTTCTACGCTTAATTCCAGTAAGATTGCCTAAATTTTTCCATAGCTTTATCGTAATTTTTAATGTTAAAAAGACAGTCAAAATAAGAGTTAATACTTCAACTTATCTGCATATCGAATAGGTTTTTTGAGATTACTAGATAACTTTATTTTATATTAATTTCTTACAATATCAACTGCATAAAAAATTGCATTTTCCGTATTGTGCAAAAATTTTACATTCCTGATTACTAAAGTTAACTTAACGTTCTTTGAATAAAGTAAGGGCAACTGAAAAAATCATGTTGCATATTTTCACTACTTGATGCATATTTCATGTGACACTGTATGTTTTCATATTTTTTCAAATCGCAAACTTCCTTCTAAAAATTCTAGTAAGCAGCAAGTTTAGAAATAACGATTCAAAAATAACTGGTCGTGGGTAATACCAGATTTCAAAATATTCTGTGATCTATTTTATTTTAATTTATTTATTTTAATTTTTAAACGAACTACAAACCCAGAACATTCAACGAACGTCGCAATTAACCAAGGTGCCTTTTGGAACAATATATAAAATAATTAAGAATAACGCAGGGCCTCGAAAGCAAAGAAGTGACAAAGGAGCACCGAAAAATTGAAGAGTATGAAATTGATACTATTAGGCAGCAAGTATACTCCTTCTACAGAGGAAATGTGGTATCTACACTTGACTGCTTACATAAAAGAATCAGTGATGTGCCTATAAATATTCAGTGTTCTAAAGCAACCTTGGGGCGGACGCTAAAGAAAGCTGGTTTTAAGTTTGGCACTATAGACAAACGTCGCACAATTATGGAAAGCCCGAGGTTACAGAAACTTCGATATGAATACTTAACGGCAATTAGAAGGTATAGACAGGAAGGACGATTAATATGTTATTTAGACGAGACGTGGTATGACACCCATGACACAATTTGCAAAGGTTGGGTGGATAGTTCAAGTATGTGTCAGTTGGACGCGCCGGTTTCGAGAGGGAAGAGAATAATCATTCTTCATGCTGGGTCAGAAAAAGGATGGATCGGACAGCCGCTATTATCTGCTAAAAATGTTAAATCCTCAAGTTTAGATTACCATGAAGATATGACCTCATCTTTATTTGAAGAATGGTTTTGTGACACTTTGCTGCCAAATTTACCAAAAGATAGTATGATAGTGATGGACAACGCTCCGTATCATTCTCGACAGCAAACCAAAGTTCCTACAAAATGTAATAATAAAAAAGATATTAAAACATTTTTAGAAGCAAATAATTTATATTTTGAGGATCATTATACAAAAAAACAATTAATAGAGGTGATGAAGACAAAAGAATATTTAAAGGATTATTATATGGATAACAGAGCCAAAGAAGCAGGACATACAATTTTGCGTTTACCACCATACCATTGCATTTTCAATCCCATTGAATTGATATGGGCCCAACGGAAAAATACCATAAGACGAACAAATCAAACACCGAAATTTAGTGAAAGCAGTGTAACACACTTAAAAAATGCTATGGAACATATAACTGCTGTAAATTGGAAAAATGCTGTTAAACACGCAATAGCAAAAGAGGACGAATATATGCGCATGCATAATACAAAATAGTAGCACCTTTGATTATAAATTTGCAATACGATTCAGACACAGACACCGATTTGCAAGACGACTCAATCACAGATGATTTATGAAATGCGGTGACACATAAAAATTTTATTGTGTATTACAAATAAATTAGCTTTATATATCTATATGTATCCACTACACATGTTGCCACACGATTTGTAATTTTTTCTTTGTATATAAACCCAATGTACAGATATTTTTTATTATATGCTTGAAATTAACAGAGTTTTATTATTATATTATAGGGCCCTAATTTATAGTCAATACGGCCCCTAGATTCATACGTTGCAAATAGGTAAACCGTACCCGTTCAATAAGGAGACCAGGTATAATAATTATCATCACAGAAGGTGGTGCAATAAAAGCATTAGAGCCGTTTAATGTTATATTCTTATAATTTTAATGCCCATTAACAGTCCAGATATCACAATTTTCAGGTAAATACTATTATTATTATTATTATATCCATCATTTAAGACAGTAAAGAAAATTATGATTTAATGTACCTACACTTGACCTTTAACCATCAACAATTCCTATGTATTTAATAAAAAAATTAGATTAACTGATTAAAAGTCCTCAAAAAAATAAGCTTTGATTCCACTTTATTTAAAATATATTATTAACTTTACCAGTACACCGATGCTTTGTAAAGATAAATAAACAAATAAATTTAATTCAATTACCCAGAAAATAATTAACCCTATGTGACGTGACGTACGCGATAACTTAGCGTGTTCATAATCATAATTTGTTTATGGTGGGGTATCAACATATATATACATTCATAATTATGTTTAAAAAATGTCAATAAGATGCGCCCTCTTCTTTTTGCGCATGTACAGATGCATTTCATATAAATCCATAAATATTTAAAATATCGATAAATCCAGTTTGCGGCGTGTATAGTTCAACATCAAGCCTCCACGACACATTAACATCGTATTAAATGGATATCGTTAACTCTAGGTATGTAGTTATTTACGTATTAATACGTCGATTTTAATTACTAAAGTTTTTCGCGCTCGCATTACTTGTATTGAAATTGTGTTTTTATATTTTACGTTCGTAATAAATATCTTATTGCTGTCATTTGATTTTAAGAATTTAAGTGCATTTAACAGAAATGATATACTTAGAAAAGAAAAATGCTGCAGATACCAACATATATTGTACACAGTTAACAACAAGATATGTATATTAGTTGTGTTCATATTTCTAAAATAAAATATCAAGTTATGTTAATGAAAAATAACAAATAATATTTCGCGGGTAGCAATATTTAAATTTTAAAATGTCAAGTATCAATGTGACCAACTGCATACTTTATATAAACATAAAAAAGAGCTTTCAAATAAATAATTTCAATTTATTAATATAAAAAATAGAAAAAATAATATAAAAACTCGTTTCATAAGTCATAATTATGAAATTAATAGGCAGATGTGAAGAAGCAGTGAAATCCTAGTATAGCGAAAGTTTTCTTTTTTTAACAGAAATATTTTTGATTATGCAGTAACAAAGGAACTCGTGCAACAAGACTATGGTCTTGATCATATACCGAGTTTTTCTTTTATCATTATAAATTGATATAATGCATTAATTTTTATTCTTTTAGCTTTACACATAGGGATAAATTTATGGCGGCATAGTACGCAACCAGTTATACACCAGTGACATTTTTCCAATTGTTAAATATTTCTGTTTTTCATTCATAGTTAAACCTTGAATTACAGTAATTTTCTGTTGGTTTTCCTCTTTTGTCAAATGTATTTCACTATTTCTCAAAACTATTTTACATCTTAATTAAACAGAGTGCTGTGTATGTCAAATTTTTTCCCCTTTTGTCAAAACTATTTTCCTAATTGTCAAAACTATATCACATTGTTATTACATGTATGTAAGAATGAATAATAATAATAATATATCTTTATTCGTTAAGACACACAAAATGTATACGAAACGTCACAAATGCATAAATAAAATACAAAATCTTTATATATAAAATAATAAACATATAATTAAAATGATTTTCAAGTCTATAGCACCTATTACATAATTCTTTCTAAAAAAAAATCTTCCACTTTATACAACACTTTCTTTATTAATAGTTCCTTGAGTCGGTATTTGAATTGTTTTGTTGACAATGATTTTAAAGTCTCTGGCAAGTGGTTGTATATTTTGATACACTGGTGGAGTACATTTCTTTGTATTTTTGTTAAATGAGAACGTGGAGGACACAAATATGACTCAGAAGTCCCTCTTGTACTATAACTATGCTTGAGTTCATATTTAACAAAAAAATCAGAATAATGCATTTTACAAACAATGTGCACTGCAAAATGTATACCGCGAGTAGGGTATTTTTTTATCCCCAAAAGTGTTCCTACAAGTATCCCGTGGGTTGATGTTAAATATAGCTCTAATACATGCCTTTTTAATTACGAAAATTCGTCCCACATCAACTGAATTTCCCCAAAAGATAACACCATATGCAAGTCTAGAATGCACATAGGCATAATATGCACTCACCGCGGCATCAGTACTAGCACTACGCGAAACCACTCCCAGAGCGTAACAAAAACCACTCAATTTAACTGCCAGCCGTTCGACGTACGCCTTTCATGATAGTTGGGAATCCAAGGTCCATCCCAAGAAGTCGGCCTCCTCGTCAAAAGCAAGTTGCACATCACTGTATCCGATATCACTTTCCATTCTTTTGGCACCAAATCTTATTAGATTCGTTTTACTTACGTTCATTTTTAAATTGTTTCTTGGAAACCAATCCTCAAAGCATGACAAGTGCGTCGTTAACAATTCAGCAGCATTTTCTTCTTTTTGCTTTTACTACTGATGAAGAGTCATCGGCAAATTGTATAGTTGGGCATGTAGCTACTGCTGGCAGGTCATTTACATATAAAAGGAACAATAATGGACCCAAAACTGATCCCTGTGGCACGCCATAATGAACATTGCCCCATTCAGATCGTACCTCTTGTCCAGAAATTTTATTGGCACTGACACACTGCCTCCTACCCGAAAGATAAGAACCAATCCACTCAAACGCCCTTCCACGAAAACCCATGATCTCCAACTTATCAAGAAGCACTCCATGATCCACGCTATCAAATGCCTTCGACAAGTCCATGAACATACAGATAGTTGTCTCTCCACTGCTCAATCCATTCGAAATCTCTTCCAGTAACTGGAACATGGCCCTTAAGGTTGATCGGCCTTTTATAAATCCATTCTGTGTTATTTAATATTCCATGTTTATTAATGAAATTTGTCATTCTGGAAAACATAAGCTTCTCTAGAATTGTTGATAAGTTTGAGACCAACGCTATAGGACGGTAATTATCAAATACCGACCTATCACCCTTGTTATACACTGGTTTTATTATGCTAGATTTCATCTTATCTGGGTATTAACCCTTTAAAAAAGAGAGATTAGCTATATGTTGCAGCGGTACTGCTAGACTCTCTGCACAATATTTTATAAGAGTAGTAGGTACTTCGTCATCTCCTACAGATTTTGTATCATTCAAACTGTAAATTGTTTGTTTTATTTCGTCGAGATCTGTAAAATGAAGCGAACTTGTCTCAGAAATGTGTTTGATGTTTTCATACATAGGTCCACAATTATTATTGTTTATATTTGCACAAACGTTCATAAAATATTCATTTAGATCTGTTAATACTTCTTCTGTACTTTTATTGCCATTACAGAATTTTTGTATATTAAACCTTATTTTCTTTTTTATACCATTTATATTCTTTACTACATCCCACGTTGCTTTTGCTTTTATTGTTTGAATTTATTATGTATTCTGAATATGTTTTCTTCTTCGAGGCTTGAATTTCCCACCGCAATAGCTTACAGTAGTCGGTGTACACTGTTTTTTGTATTCTATTACTTATCATAGCTTCGTAAAGCTCTCTTAATTTTTGACATCATTTTAATATTTTCTGTCAACCAGCATTTTCCTGTATTTTCTGAAACTTCAATAAGCTTTCTCTTTGAATATTTTTCTATAATATTCATTAGAATTTCTAGGAATTTATTATAGCAATTGTCAATCTCCTCAGTTGCTGTAACTTCACTCCAAATGAATGCTGAAATAAGGCAAAATAACAAAACCTCGAACGAGGTACGTGCTTTAATAACCAAAGGAATGAACGATGATAGTTCGCCAGTCCAGATAGGACGACAATTTAATGTTTTCCCGAACACTGTAAGAAAAATTTACAAGACTGACAAAATAACGAACGAGATGAAAAAAGAATTGTTGGGCATCGTCCAAATAAATTTACTCAAGATGAACAAGAAATAATCTGCAATTTAATCACTTTAACACTAAAACAAATAAAAAACCAAATTGTTAGAGGAAAATCCACTAGTAGAGGTGACAATATCGACCGTTGAGGCATTTCACTATGTAAAACACGTTTTCTTTCTGCCACAAAGGCGTAACGCACCCAATATTATCCAATGTAAGTTTGATTATGCTGTTTTGTATACAAGAATAATGATTCATAGAAAAAAATATATTTTATTGATGAATTTCGGAAAGAAGTGAATTTTAGATCTTATGGAAGATCACAGAAAAAGAGTATAGCCAACAAAGTTAAGGCCCAATTAATATTCGATTGTTGCTGCTGTATTAATTCATTATATTTAGTATAGTTACTAACTTGTTATTGTCTTTTTCTAATAAAATTGGAGCTCGAACTTTTTTCGTTTTTTAATTTATTAATTAAAAAGAGCTAAATCATTTATATGTAATTGTTTCAGCCTTTACTTGATGAAATTCCATTATAACTATTATCAGGATAAAATAAAACAAATTTTAATGAATTTCACTTTTTAATTGACACTGCAACGATCGTTTCGCTCCAACCTGATCTTCATATAACTAACTTATTTACAAATTTTTTTAACACAAGTATACGGTAAACAAACACATGTTTTATTTTAAATAGTTGAAGGAATGGGTACTTTTTATTACTAAAATGTCTATTCACAAAACTTTCAACTACGGTTTATACAATACTGTTCTTAAGTAATAAAACTAGGGGTTTACATTATATTACAGGGAGGTAAAGAAATTCTATGGAAAAATACAATATGTGACTGTCTGCATATCAAATAAATAAATTGAGTAAGGGTGAATTATTTGTTTCTAATTGATCATTTAGGATCTTGTCGGTTTTCTTTAATTTGTTAATTTCAACCGACTCTAATAAATTTTTTGCCCTTATTTTCTACGTGTAATATTTTAAATTCTTCAATTTTAACAAAGAATTTAAAATATTACACGTAGAAAATAAGGGCAAAAAACTTAATTTATTAGAGTCACTTGAAATTAATAAATTAAAGAAAACCGACAAGATCCTAAATAATCAATTAGAAACAAATAATTCACCCTTACTCAATTTATTTATTTGATATTCAGACAGTCACATATTGTATTTTTCCATAGAATTTCTTTACCTCCCTGTAATATAATGTAAACCCCTAGTTTTATTACTTAAGAACAGTATTGTATAAACCGTAGTTGAAAGTTTTGTGAATAGACATTTTAGTAATAAAAAGTACTCATTCCTTCAACTATTTAAAATAAAACATGTTTGTTACCGTATAGGTACTTGTGTTAAAAAAATTTGTAAATAAGTTAGTTATATGTCTGATGAAGCTCAGGTTGGAGCGAAACGATCGTTGCAGTGTCAATTAAAAAGTGAAATTCATTAAAATTTGTTTTATTTTATCCTTATAATAGCTAAACCATTTGCAATAACGTGAAAGAGTTTTGACAAATAGTGAAAATACATTTGACAAAACACTAAAACCAAAAGAAAAACACTGTAAATACATTTTATTGCAAAATACATAATTTATTTAAAACAGTTAATTATCCCAACAGGCGCATATCCTGTGCGAAGACAATTTTAAATATTTTTAACAGATTCAAATTCCCACAAAAAAAATAAAATAAAACCAATCACGTGTTAACAGAACACATAAAGCTGAATATCCTGTGTTATGTAGAAGAACGGTATCCCTTTTAGATGTAGCCAGGCATTTTCGAGTATCGTACAGTTCAGTGTTCAAAAGCCTGAAAGAATTCAAATATAAGCCATACAAGATAACAAACCATCAAGAACTTTTCAATGAAGTTAAAGTAAAACAAACTGATTTTTGTGATATAATGTTTAATTTGTTAAATGAAATCGAAGAAATTTCAAATAAAATAATTTTTACTGATAAAGCAAACAGTTCCGTAATAGATTTAAATAGTTTCATGTACATTCTGGCAATCTAAATAATTTCCTTTTGAATGCTTAAACATGCATATATTTAATAGTTAGAAAGCACAGTAATATGAAACCCCATTGAGTTATTTCTTTAGCTAATATGAAAAGTTTGGGTGCAATTTTAACAAAATAAATACTTAGGTTACTAAGTAATATTTTTAAAATTTTTAATTAGGAACATTATCATATTAACATTTTTTAGTTTTAGTCTTGCACACCTTTGTTCAATTATTAAACGGGTTGTACTATACACTCTCACTTTCTGCTGAACTCGCTGGAATACAGAAATATTTCCAAGCACATTATTCTAAGGGTTTCAGCTCCATTCCTGTTACCTAAAAGAAAATCCAAATAAAAAATGCAATTACCCTTCTTTTTTAAACTTACCTTCCAAAATAATCTACACCCTGATTTGAATTGGCCATTCGACGTATTGCCTTTTAGTTATTATTACATCGGCTGTAATTGAGTTTACTTTCTCACTTTCTCTTATTCTTTCTTGCAAAAATCCAAATATTGAAAGTGAATGTAAAGTGTGTATCGATCATATCCTTAACTTAAATTCCGTTGTACAAAAATAGTCCGAGCTTATATTCCTTGCTAGTTCGACAATTTTTCGTTTCTTTCGTTTCGACAAGGTTTTCCCGGTATTGGTTTGTGATTTGCAGAATCTGTTTCGTCAAAACACGTTGCTGTTATTAAAACTTCAGTGGAAGAGTTATTTTCGATGATGAAATTTGTCGGAATTCTACAATCATTGAGCATTGCGAAAATAACACTTCAATATGATTCCTTTATTCATGAGTAAACATATTACAAATTAATAAAAAAATTATTTAATATAAGCTTGACTTACATCAAATTGTAACTTATGGAATGTTATATGTTAATAAATGTTATAAAAAAGAATAAATAAGAAATAGCATTTACTTTTACTGCAATCTGTCGGTATTTTCTAGGAAAGATTATTCGTTGGTATCGCTAGAGGGCGCCATATACATTCTATGGCTTATTAACCTTTGATTATAATCGTTTCGTTAAAAAAAATGTAATTGTAATCTGTAATTAAGTTAATTATAACAGATTGAAGTACTTATTTGATAAGCGGCACTTCAACATTGAGAAAAGTTATCTTTCTTAGTAGTATATTTCGATAATAAGCAAAAGACCACATATTTCGTAGTTTTACTAATAAAACTCAGATGGCGCGATAATATTGCCCTGCGAAATTACATTATTTTTAAGAAAATTAATACTGGTAGCCGGAACTTTGTGGTAATTCATTTTGAAAATAATAAAATAAAACAATCACTTTGTTTTACCACTTTATTTAGTGGTAATAAAGTGGTAAAACGAAGTGATTGTTTTATTTTATTATATTATTTTAATTTTTTTTACGTATTAAGTATATCTCACTGTATTTTTCCGTTTTAATTATACTTATCTTATTTAAAAAAATATTGCACATTCCCTATTATCCATTTTCGAACGCATTCTATCTAAATATAGTTCGATCGAAAAACGGCTTTCGATGCATATCGATGTTGTACGAAATTCGAAAATTACCGTGGAATAATGAAAGCAAATGGGCCATCGTTAACAAAATATTTTTGTAGATTTTTTGTTAAAGAAAAGAATTGACATCCAAATATCGAGATGAAGAATCTATTGTTATGATTTGCTCTAGCATAAGAAAATTAAATAAAAAAGGCAAGAATTGAAAAAAATACAATTGTGAATCCAACCTACGTCATTTCCAATGACTTTTTGAAGTCTCGACGGCATTGAACGAATGACTTTCCAAAAATATTCAACCGAAATATCACTCCAAACAGCTTCCACTTTGTACAATAATTAGGAAAATAAATTCTTTGCCAATATGTCAATATTCACTCAACATACAAACACAATGAATTAATTACCAATAAAATACTACACTGTTTAGAGTTCCCAAGTTTGGGTAATAATTACTAAATTCGGGTAACGTGTAACTGTTATAATCAACAGGCGGAAATAATTTTAAAATTGTTGAAATTATATAGTACCTACATTTGATAAAAAACATAAACACTATAAGTTCTTGAGAGATACTTCAACCAGAAATATTTACCTACAGCTAACCCTTATCGGGATGAATGGTAATAAGATATTACACCTACATTTTAGGTAGGGATACAGCTGTGCCCCTACTGAGGGGGGGGGGGTACAACTGTACCCCAAACAGCTATTTTTCCTTGTTTTTGTAGATTAGGTTTGTAATTTCGGCTAATCCAACTGAGTTATCTTTTTTTGTAATGTGTATCAACATTAAATGCGCATTACGAAGTAATTTCATGCTATGTGTGCCAAAAACTGAATAAAACTATGCATGGGGTATAACTGTAGGTACCCCCCTCTGGCATCCATGTACCACGTGTTCTTTTTCAAGGTGAACCAGTAATATTGGTATTGCTTTCGTCTCTGCTCGTCATATGGACAACTAAAAATTCTGTTTCATCTCAGGCTGCTTTTCACAGACGCAAGTAGTTTCTTCTTTCTTTAGGACAAGAACTTATTAGACCACATGTGGCTAGAAGATTGGAAAATCCAAGATATTCCACAAACATGTTGTGGACGTCTTGTACGAATTGGTTGCTCCACCACAGACACAAATTAGCACAATATCAACTGAAATCTTCGGGACGGTGTGTTTTATGTCCACGTAATAAAGATCGCAAAAGTAGAAAACATGTCATTTGTGTAAAAACTTTGTTTGTGCTGAACACCAAACAACTGTACAACAAATAACTTGTTCTAAATGCCAATTGCATCAAATAGAATAGAGAAGCCATAGAAATATATGTTTATTATACAAGCTGTCCCGTATCGTTATGTTCAAATTTTAGGAGTGTAAAGTAGATTTCATTTCAAGTAACAAAAACGCAAAACTTGTATATCCATTTTTATTTGTTTCAAAGTTACAGATCTATGATTGTGATTGACAGATCATGAAAAAAAATGTAATCCTAAAGTCAATAAAAACTGATTTTATTTAAAAAAGTTCAATTAATAAAATTTTCGAAATCTCCACCTCCTTATTGAATGCAGGCGAATTTCATACTTGTTTTGCCGGATTTTCTCGGCAGCCAGGTGAATACGATCCAAAAACTTTTCTCTTGTGTTCGAAACTTGCGCGTAGACTAAATTTTTCATGTACCCCCATAAATAAAAGTCAAGGGGATTGAGATCGGGTGATCTGGGTGGCCATGCAACAGGACCACCTCGACCAATCCATCTTGGATAATTGACGTTAACCCAATTCCGAAATGTGGTGGTGCCCCATCCATGTGAAACCACATCCTCTAAAAGACCTGGCAGTTCGTCAATAAGAAATTGAAGGTAATTGTCCGCATTTAACCTCCCAGGAAGAACGACAGGACCAATCAACAAGTCATCGATTAGGGCCGCCCAAATGTTAATAGAAAATTCATGTTAAAATTTAGATGGGCTTTTCTGATGACCACCTGTGCAGGTTTCTCAGATTTGTAACACCACTTCTCGTGAACGTAGATTCATCTGTTCTGCAGAAATTAAAATGAAGCCGTGACTGTCTTAATATCCAGGTAGAATAAGCTAGACGAGCATAGTGGTCTGCCTCAAGCAAACCGTGTCCCCTGCGATAGTGATATGGATATAAGCCCTCACGTTTTAAAATTCGCCAAACTGTCGTTCGTGGCGCTTCTAGTTGTCTAGCGATTCGACGTACACTGAAGAGTTGAATCCCTTGTAACAATAGCTACTGCTTCTTCCTCTAAGTCTGCTGGCAAATTTACTCGTCGGTCGAAAAGATAATCACGCAGTCCGCATTCTCGAAATTGTCTGTGTACTACTGTAATAAGGAATGCGCCTATCGGGAAACCGATGTCGGTATTCAACAACTGCTTGACGTGGACTACTGTTACAGTAGCCATACACAAAATGCATGTCCGCATACTCTTGAGAAGAAAATCGGTAAGGCATTTTGAATAAAGAAAACGTGTCCACTCATTAATAAGCTGTTGTATGAACTGAAACGTAATGTAATCCTTTATTAAAAAATGCAACGTTAACAGTCACCTGAACATTTGTTTATTGTATGATATTCATTGTTCAGCACTTACGAAATAAGTAAGAACACTTTTTTGTAATCTCGAAGAAATTACTGTATGCACTACGACACGTGTTTATTTATTTTAGGATAACATTTTTGTGAGTATACTTACCTACTTGCAATATGGGGTACATAATGAACCCCCATCGACAACCACGTCATTTTTACACCTTTCGGCATCGAAAAGTTAAACTATAGACAGGCCTTAAAACGACTTAAATATAATAAAAGTAAAAATATTTAAGATAACAATATCGCTTATTATAATAACTTGTCTACACACTTGTACGTTATTTACCACCAATTTAACGAACACAGAACACCACACCTAATGTTTTTTATCTTACAACACTGGTATTGTATATAGTAAGAAAATAATCATAGCATACGAACATTGAGGACCCACCGCTCTTCTCTATGTAAATTAAGCGCCGTCGTCTATAGTAAAATTCCATTCATAGAAAAAGTAAAGTCAGAACAAAAAATATTGTATTGATTTTGTATTTTAGATCGCCAACCTTTTTTTTTTAATATATCTGTGCATTTGACGGAAATGATATACATAGAAATGTAAAATGCTACACAACGTATGTTAGTTTCCATGTCACTCAAGTTCATATTTTTAAATCAAATATCATCTAGTATTAACAAAAAATTAATAAATAATATTACGTGGAAAGCAATATTAAAATTTTATCAATGTGACCAACTGCATACTTTATGTAAAAATAAAACTCTGAACATTCAAATTAAATCATTTCAATTTAATGTAAAGAGCGCAAAATAGAAAAAAAAACAGTATAAACAAGTCGTTACATAAGACGTTTTTTCTTTAAAATGCCATTTATCGTATGTTTTCATGACGCTAAGTGATCTTTTAAATACACCGCAACAAGCCGTGGCTTCGTGTGTTTTAGTTACGGGATGAACTTGCAACGGACGCTTTAATTATGGACTGAAGTTAGTTTTTGAAATGAAAGTGGATGAAGGATGAGCAGCAATTCAAATCAAGTAAATAAAGTAAATCAGTTTGAAGGAAAAAATTTAAAGAAAACGATTTTGTTTAGCAATTTCCAAAATGTTTCTAATGTGACCATCAATACATATAATAAGTAGAATAATAATTTAATCATTTTGTACTGTTTACATGATTATTGATATGATAATAAATAAAATAATAAACTAATTGGGAATATCTAAATTCTTATTTAACCAATTTAACAGAAAATATTAAAATAATATAATTCTAATTACACGATCGGTACGAGAGAATTACGAAAGCAAAATTATAACGTTATACTAAACAAAATGGTTGTCGCAAAATTGTCCTTCGTCAAATTTCGTGGCTTAGTAATTAACAGATCTTATTATTATATATATTTTTTCTGAATATCACAAGTTTATAGATTCCACTTATCTGTTATCGAAGAATGGCTGGTATTTTAGCGGGTCATATAGCTTCTGCTCCATGATAATAATAATAATACATCTTTTATTTACATATTTACGGTCGTAGAAAATAGTATATTAATAAACAAGTTTCATAAGGCACCATTTTGCCGCACGAGATCAGTTTAGAAAACGAGCCGCGATAGCGGCGAGTTTTCTAAAGAGCGAGTGCGGCAAAAGGCCTTATGAAACGAGTTTTTTATACTATTTTTTCTATATATTGCTTAAATTGGAATTATTTAATTTGAAAGTTCAGAGTTTAATTTTTATATAAAGCATGCAGTTGGTCACATTGATACTTGACATTTTCAAATTTAAATCTTGCTATCCGCGAAGTATATTATATTACATATTATTTATTAATTTTCGTTAACATTACTTGATACTTCATTTAAAAATATAAACATGAGTGACATAGAAACATATATATGTTGTTGTCAATTGTATACGTTGTTTGTGTAAAATACGGACATATATCATATCTGTCAAATGTACATTAATTCTTAAAATCAAATGACAGCAATGATATTTATTTCTGTATTCGAACAACGCCAACATTGAAAAATGAAAAAAAGCGTATCGAAATGAAGCTCATTTCGATACTGTTTTGGGTTTCATAATGAGTTCATTTCGAACGCAAAATAGAAAAAGTATAGTATGCAACTCATTTTATAAACTTGTTAGTCACTCGTTTTATTAAACACTCGCTCCGCTCGTGACTAAAATTGCGTTTATAAAACTTGATGCATACACATCGGTTTTTTAAAAAACTCGTGCGACAAAATGATGCCTTATGAAACATGTGTTTTAACATAGAGGGTTAGTTAAAAGTATGGAGACGGCGATTTATTGTTGTTAATATTCATTTTAGGGATTTATGTTCAATATAAAAGTTTATTAGGATATTTTGATCCACATTTGAGAATATTGAAATTTTTTTTTCTTCAATTGTTTTTTAGTTACGCCTGTCCGCGCATTTTTTTAAAATGGGAACTAGTCAATTTTACTCTACCATTCGATAAATTTTTTTTCTCTTTACAAAATTTTTTTTGTTTTTTTAAAATTCATTTTAATAACTTTTTTTATAAGAAAAAGCCGGTTCATGTGTTTAACAGATGTTCGGTACATCGCAGAGATAGACAGAAGCGTAGCGATAAACAAAATTGAGCGACATAATTTTATCAGTGGTTATTGTGTACGTCAAATCTTTGACAGAAATAATTCATTTGTGCAATTTGTTGCTGTTAATATTAACAATGAAAGGTTTAAGTGAACATGAACGAATTGAAATACTTATGATGTTGGGTTATAGAGATAGACGCAGAAGTTTACAAGACGTTAGTAATTTATTTAATGATACGCATCCAAATAGAAATCCAATTTCTAAATCCGTTGTTGGTAAAACTTTAAGACGCTTTGAACAAACGGGTAGCGTTAAAGATTTGCCAAGGAGTGGTAGACCTAGAACAGCAAAAAGCGATGATAACAAACTGGATATTTTATTGGCTGTATCTGAATATCCCCATTTATCAACCAATCAATTAGCGGCCAATTTCAATATTTCAGTCATCGATCGTGTCGTTTTTAAAAAGTGAAAAGTATAAACCTTATATGGTACACCATGTACACGAGTTAACGGAAGATGATTTTGATAGATTACAATTTTCTGAAAAAATGTTAAATATTTGCAATAATAATGAAAATTTTGTCAACAATATTCTTTTCTCAGACGAAGCTACTTTTTGCCTTACCGGTGAAGTAAACAGACATAATTGCAGATACTGGTCATCGGAATGGTTTTTGGAGCACCATACGCAGTACCCCCAAAAGGTTAATGTTTGGGTTGGCATTCTAGGCGGTCATATTATCGGTCCCTTTTTCATCAATGGCAATTTAACTTCGGCTCTGTATTTGCAGTTATTGCAAAATGAAATAATACCTGCTAGTGCTACGCTCTATCCTCATGAAAACAATTAACACCTGCCCAATGACAGTATCTGGTTCCAGCAAGATGGCGCCCCACCACATTATGGTGTAAATGTTCGTCAATATCTGGACGTTTTTCCCCACAGATGGATTGGAAGAGGAGGAACCTTTGAATGGCCAGCCCGTTCGCCAGATTTAAGTCCTTTAGATTTTTTTCTTTGGGGATACGTAAAAAACAAAGTTTACAAAGAAAAGCCCGATAACGTCGAAGATTTACAAATCCGAATTACCAGAACGATACAAGCAATTCCCCGAGATTTTTTACAGAACTCTGTTCGGGGTTTTGTAAATCGATTGGGTCATTGTCAAATTACTAATGGACGACAATTTGAACACTTACTTTAATTTACTTTGTTATTAATTTGTTTAATTTTTCTTGTAAAAAAGTTATTAAAACGAATTTAAAAAAAACAAAAATATTATTGTAAAGAGAAAAAAAAACATCTATCGAATGGAAGAGCAAAATTTACCAGTTCCCATTTAAAAAAAAATGCGCGAACTGGCGTATCTAAAAAAACAGTTGAAGAAAAAAAAACAAATAATCACAAATGTAGATCAAAATATCTTAACAAACTTTTATATTGAACATAATTCCCTAAAATGAATATTAACGATAATAAATCGCCCTGTCGCATTTCAACTTATTTAAAAAAATATTTAAACATTTTTATTCTTTTTATGTTTATTTATTTACAGGTCCGAAACCAGGATGAAAAAGTTTGCAACATTCTTTCACGCTTCTTTATTATTTCACCACCTTTATGTTACGAAATATACAAACGATGACATCGATTACGAATCCGGTAATGACAACATTATGGAAATGGTAAATTTTCGATTCCGATACCTTACATCGTGGAACCTGGTACAGTATTGTTTTTAATTCGATTGAAAGAATTTATAAGATTAAACTATTGTAAATATTAAGGTCATACAATGAGGGATGTCTTTTATGTTTTGCACACTGGTACATAGAGAGCGCCACTAATCAAATGTCAGTAATAAAAATTAGCCTCCATCTTTAGTGAGCGTAAATCCAAAGTTTCAGCGCGATAAGTGCAGTGTTGTAGCTACAACCCAGGAACTGAAACCGAACCCGAACCTGAACCCAAACGGGTTCAGGTTCGCTGTTTATAAAGACTTTGAACCCGCATCCGTTGAACCCAAAAATTCAGCAAGGTTCGGGTTCAAAAATATAAAAAAATAGAGAAATATTTAATAGAAGAATAATAAAAAACATTACATTTCTTGCATGCAAAAGAAAAATTAAAAACAAAATCCAAATAAAATAACGACTATTTGTAGCGAACAAGTAACCAGTAACCTTCACACAAACTAGACTAAAATGGGAAATCCCCTTTTTCTGTTTGAGCTATGTACAAACATAATATTTGTGTTAAACAAATCAGTAGGCAAATATTTTCTTGTAACCAATGCAAATAGTAGCGACGCAAACCGTGTATTAGTATATTTTAACTTTCTTAAAGTAAACGTGGGTTGTTAAAATCAACTCTTAAATTGTTTTTAGTAAAGTGAGTGCTCACATTCAAATTTAAAAATTTATATAAATTTTTTGATTTTTCTAACCCAGAGATGTCTACGAAATTTACGAAAAATGTATTTGTTTATGATGCAGGAAAAGATGTATCTATATGCTCAGAATGCAAATATGAAATGAAAGGTAAACATACGGCAAATCATGGGCGGCATATACAACGGAAGCATCCTGAACTATTCAAGAAAACTCAAAATGAATCGTCAACATCTAAATTGAGTCAGATCACCAATAAAAGAGCAAGAGCGGAGGAAAATACCCTTGAACAGTATTTAAATATTATCAAGATAAAAACCTGCAAACAAAGTTTCATTCATGCGTAAAATTAGTAACCGTTAATGGCCGTCCTTTCACAATCTTCGAAGATTCTGGCATGAAAGAAATAATCGATCCGATTATGAATGCACTAAAAGTATCAGTAAATAGTCATAATATAAGTGATCTTGTTAACAACAAAGCAACGGAAATAAAAAACAAAATTAAATTGGAAATATCAAACAAAATTATTTCAATTAAAATTGATTCTGCTTCTCGCTTGGTAGATGTATTGTAGGGATAAATATTCAATATATTTTTGACGGAAAAATAAATCTACGAACTTTGGACATGCATAAGGCTCAAAATCGTCAGACAGGAGCCTACATAAAAAATCTTATCATCAGCGTTCATGATTGTTACGACATAAAACTGCAGCAAGTATATTCAATTACATCAGATAACGGAAAAAATATGATCAAAGCTGCTGAATTATTAAAAGACGAGTATGAAAGCTTTGACATGGAAGATGAATTTGATGCAGCTGAAGCAAATGCGCTTTCTTATATTGAACTGGAAGGAGCAGAAACATTAGCACATTCACACCCAAATATTCATTTCAGATGTGTTGCTCATAGTTTACAGTTGGCAGTGCTCGACACAATATCTAGTCCTCCTTTTAAGAAAATTCTTGATCAATGCCGAGCCATTTGCAAAAAATTGCGAACACCAAATATGTATTTCTTCTTTAGCTAAGAAGCTAAACTTGAAAAAAAGCCGTACTAGACTGTCAAACTAGATGGAATTCCAGTTATGACATGGTTCAAGCCTTATTGGAATACAGAAGTTTTTGTTTGGAATTGCTGGATGCTGAATTAACTATGACTGATAGTACTTGGAATATTTGTGAAGAATTCGTAGAAGCTTTTGCACCTGTTAAAAAAATAACGCTGAAACTACAAGAAGAACAGATGAATTTAGGCGGTTTTTATAGAATCTGGCTTGCTTTTAAATTGGAGCTAACAAAAGATGACAAAACAAAATCATTTTCAAAAGAATTATATTTAAATATTATAAAAAGAGAAAACAACTTTATTAACAATCCACTTTTGATGGCAGCAGTATATCTAGATAGCAGATTTAAGGTCATTCTAAGTCCCGAATATGTTGAAAATGCTGAAAAACATATTTTGAAAACAATAAAAATTTTGAAAAATTTAGAAATGGAAAGAGAAAAAGCGAATTTTGTGAGAGAATCAATATCTTTTTCTTCAGATGATGATGAAGATATGCTCGAACAAGTTCTAAAAAAGAAGGAAAGGTTTTATAAATCAAATTCTTCAAATGTAAATGTCACCGCTTCGATTGATAATTTAGTTAAAAATGAACTTAATATATGTATATGAAAAATATCCAAGACTGGGAAAAGAAAAAAACATTTTACTATTTTGGGAGCAACATAAAACGGAAACGCCATTATTGTATCAAGCGGCTCAGCTTATATTCCCAGTACCTGCTACGCAAGTAAGCGTCGAGAGGGCCTTTTCAGCTTTGAAATTCATTTTATCCCCACAAAGAACAAATTTAAAAGAAGAAAACTTGAAAAATATATTAATTGTAAAATTAAACGAAAATTTCTTTGAAAAATAAATTTTCTACTAATAAAACACATGTAGTTTTTTTAAACTTTGAACCCGAACCCTGAACCGAACCCGAACCTGAACTTTTTATTTTGATTAACCCGAAGCCGAACCTGAACCCATTTTTTTCATGGTTTCAGTCCCTGCTACAACCACGATATACAAATACTATACAAATAGTATTTGAATATCGTGGCTACAACGAACTGTCGAAGTCGACAAGTTAGTTCAAAAATGAAATTAAACCGTGAAAATTTTCACGCAATAATGTTTTATAATTTTCGAAGACAATCTCAATAAGAATGCCGAGTTGGTTTCTGTTTTCGGTAATAAATAGGGACCTGACACGAGAGGCCCATGACTCATTGTTCACGAGCGTACTATTGAAAACTTGAATTTTTAAAGAGTTTTTAATTTTATTTATATAATTGGAAAACAAACGGGTGGTGATCTATAAAATACGAAATGCATTTTTATTTGTTCATTTTGAAGTTCAAGTTGAGTAAACTAGTATTAATACTAACTAACAATACTTTCTCAAGGTTCTCTTCTGTAAAATTTGTTCTCTTTGAATGAAATAGATCCTTGTCGATAGACAACGTCCTTTCTACATCGCAACTGGTTATAGGTGCATACTGGAAATATTTTTTTATTTCGGCGTATTTAGCAGTTATATTTTGAGGCATTGTTCCCATACACAATTGCCGTAATGTTATTAAATCTGGATTTCTTTGAAAAACTGCGTTTAACTATTGCCGAAGCCCACATCCGAAGTCACTTGAAATATTTTTCAAATTATTAATAGCCACATCTAATGTGGTTATTAATCCATCATGTAATTTGAGATTTTGATTTTCAAAACAAGTTTTAGTTTTGGTAAATTTCCAAAGTGTTCCTGAAGAAAGTACAACTGATTTTTTAAATTTGGGATTTGTATTAGTTCTTTGCACTCAAAAATTCTTCGAGCATCGTCATTTAAACATGTAAAAAGAATTTATAAACTATCGAAATTCTCTGCATAAAAACTAGTAGCTTCCAACCAAGTTGTATGAGTAGTTGTAAAAGGAACAAGTTCTAACCTGCAAACAGTAATTTCGAGTAAATCGTCTTAGCAAGCAAAGTTTCATTTTCCTGTTTACCGTCATTCAGAAACAGTGTCGTTTATCTTGAATTCGAGTTCTGAGACGCGTACTAAACAATGATCCGTGATAGAATTTTTAACGGTGCAAAATTTGAAAGGTGTTTCAAAGCTGTTTGCGCTAGCGATTGTATGAATGTGAAGAATGTTAGCCAGTGGGTTCGACGTGCAAAACTTTATCATAAAGGTGAAATGAAGGTGTTTGACGTAAAGCGATCAGCTTGACCAGTATCAGTGCTGCATGAGAAAAATCAAGTGGATGCGTAAACATAAATTTCTCGGCAATTAGGCAATAATCAAGTCCAGTAGTTCAGACGTTCAATAACAGACAAATTTGCGCCAGATGGATACCGCGATAATTCACGAAAATCATGAAAGAACATAGAAAAAACATTTGTCAGGAACAGCGATGCACATACCGCGGCCCGCGGGCCGCATGCGGCCCGCTGTCGATATTTATGCGGCCCGCCAACGAATTTTAAAAATTGTTCGAAAAACTACAAAAGTAGGTAAAAATCCATTTAAATCAATGTTTCTTAACTTTTTATTTTATTCTAACTTTTGTAATTGTTAGTAAGATATCTTTAAGTACCTACTACGTTCTTGTTCAGGTTTACTACGTAGGACAGGTATGCTCCTCGTCGTTCCAAGCATATTGTTACTAGACTAGAAATCTGTCGAACCAACTAGATTACTCGAAGATTCGCGAAACACGTCGGTATTATGCCCGAACAATACGGTAGGTTCTCGATGTTAGGTAACTCGTATAAATACAACGCGTCGCCCGCTATCGGGGCAGTAAAGTTTTAACTACGGACAAGCGAACGTTATATTGTTTGAATTGTAATCTGTGAAGAATAAATATTTCGTCGTTTGAACTTGGCATCTACCTACGTAACAATATAATATCAATTTTGATATGGATAAACCAGGTCCCAGTAAAAAACGTAGTCGTAAAGTTGAAGATGAAAATCGACAGTTTCAAGATATTTGGACCGAAAAATACTTTTTTATTTCATCGCATAACAAAAGGGTCTGTTTAATATGCAAGAGTAGTGTTTCTATTCCGAAGGAATATAATGTGAAAAGGCATTATGAAACCCAGCATCATATTTTTACCAAATTAACCGGCGAAAATCGAACGCAAAAAAATTTCCATTTTACAAAGGGAACTAATATGCCAGCAAGCTATGTTTACAAAAGCAATTCAAGATGCTGAAACAGCGACTGAAGTTAGCTTTGAAATACTCGAATAATAGCGAAAACTTGTCGGCCTTTTAAAGATGGTGAGTTTGTTAAGCAGTGTTTAGATATCGCCGCAAAAAAAATGTGTCCGAAAGATGCAAAGAGGTTTGAGAAAATTCAACTAAATCGGATGACTGTTCAAAGAAGACTTACCACATTAGCAGCTAATATAGAAGAGCAATTAGCTACGAAATCGAAAAGTTTTGAGTATTTTTCTATAGCACTCGACGAATCTACAGATATAAGTTCCATTGCTCAACTCTTAATATTTTTACGAGGTGTAACGCAAAATTTTGAAGTGAATGAAGAACTGATTGGTATGAGTTCCTTGACAACTCAAACCAAGGTGAGTGACATGCTCAAAGCTATTCTGGAAAAATTCCGGAAAAATGTTCTATAATGGATTTGGATTTAACGAAATTATCTGGAATTACGACTGACGGAGCACCTTCAATGGTTGGAAGTAAGTCTAGGATAATAACTATGTTAAAAGAGTATTTACAAACTAAAAACATAGATACCATGGAATCATTGCACTATACATCAAGAGGCCCTCTGTTCAAAATTATTGGGATTTGAAAATGTGATGAAAGTTGTAGTACCTACTGTAAACTTTATAAAATCACGAAGTCTCAATCACCGACAATTCATACAATTTCTCGAGGATATTGAAAGCGAATATGGTGATCTCCTGTTTTGCACTGAAGTAAGGTGGCTAAGTCGTGGGTTGTCACTAGAGCGGTTTCTTAGCTTGATTGAAGAAATTAAAATATTTCTAGCGAAAAAGAAAAAGGACTTCTCCGAACTCGCCAACCCTGATTGGCTGTGTGACTTAGCGTTTCTTGTAGACATCACAAATCACTTGAATGTCTTAAATACGCGACTCCAAGGCAAAGATCAATTGATTTCGCAGTTATACTCTCATGTTTCGTCCTTTCAATGCAAATTAAGTCTTTTCAGGACACAAATCAATTCAGCCAATTACAGCCATTTTCCGAACTACAAGAAAATTATGGAGGAATTCAATAAAACTGATGACAATTTCGCTTATGTTGAAAAAAATTGATATTTTAATACAAGCTTTTCATGATCGTTTTCTAGGCTTCAAAAAAGTTAAACCTCTATTAGACATTTTCAGCAATCCTTTCAACATTTCACCCGAAAATCCACCGGAATCAATACAGCTGGAATTGATAGACATGCAAAATGATGATAATTTACTGAAATTTACGAAACAAGTTTAATGAAGGTAATTTACTCAACTTTTACAGTTGCGTTGACAAAACCGCTTATAAAGAGTTGCGAATAAATGCATTGAAATGCGCAAGCTTATTTGGATCGACGTATATTTGTGAGCAAACGTTTTCAGTGATGAAACTTAACAAAACAAAAAATCGAAACCGTCTGGCAAATGAAAATCTGGAAGCAATTTTACGTGTGCCGACAAGTAATGTGGAGCCAAATATAAACAAAATTGTTAGGTCAATGCAATGTCATGCATCAAAATAATAAAACATGAAATATTACATTGTAATGATTAGATTACATTACGATTCCATAATTACAACAAACATTTTTGAATGTTCTTTTATTTTTATCATTTGTAGTAATTCATACTATTTAAAAATAAAAAAATTGTGTTAATAAGTATTCTTTGTAGTCAAGAACATCTTGGGTTCATAACTATGACCCTGAAGACAAACGGCTGTCAATGAAATATCGCCATCCTGATTCTCCACGTGTACGAAAATTCAAAAGAGCTTCATTAGCGTGCTCACCATTTTTTAGAATGAAAAGGGATTTATTCATACCGAATATCTGTCAATGGTATCAACGATTAAAAGTTAATAGCAAATAAGTTACTGCAAAACTTAACGATCATCTTAAAATCGTATTCGTAGAGTAAGACTTGAAAGAACGAAAATTTGTTTTGCACCATCATGTTCAGAATCAATTGCATACAATTTGCTGTCGAATTTTTACCTATTGTAGTTCAATATCTCTTCTTCACAATTTGTGTCGTTCGATCCAATAATTTTTTAATGTAAATATACTTACTTTTTAACTAAAATAATTTATATGATACATGTTCATTAAAAGAAGAAATATAAGTACTTTGCAGTACTTCTACTTCATCTCTTAATTTTGACCAAAACAAAATAACCGAAATGCAATTTAAATTTTACTTTAAATGTTTCAGATTTTGCAAACAGTATATCTGGCTTTGGCTGTATACAGCGATATCGTTAAGCTCTTGGAATACGAAAAGGCGAACAGAATTTTCAAATACGCGGAGAAAATGCGAGGATTCTTATTTTCGTCACTCGTCTTTCCCACTGGCTTATTTGTGTCGTTTACATTTTGGACCATTTTCAATATAAACAGGGAGCTGATTTTCCCAGCTGATATGGATACATTTGTTCCCACTTGGGTGAATCATTCAATACATACGGTGATAGTGGCATTGCCAATTGGCGAGCTTATGTTCAGGAAGAAAATTCCCAATTTGAAGCCGGCTGTGATTGCCATGGCGGTTTTTACGACAGTTTACTACATGATGTAAGTAATATACAATATAGGCTTTCATGGCCGTTGGCCGTGGAAGCCTTTTTTTACTTTTTTTCTGATGATACAGTCAGTTTGCTAGCGGTAAACGTAACAATAAATGATTAACACGAAACTTAAATTTTACAATATTTAGTAGCGCTCCTTCGACGAACCTAGGTGAGCGAGATGTTGTAGTCAAATACAGAATCAATGAGCCAGACCCAGACGACTCAGTGAAGACAGTCGCGCGGTTCTTTGCTAAACGTTGTCAAAAATTATCCAGCTCAATAAATTAGAAAAAGAATGCCACCGCATATTTTATAACTTTGTTGGTTTATATGCTGTAGTCTACGCGACACTGAACTCGTAGAGGATATTAAAACCCACCAGGTGATATTAAACAAAAGATGGTTTGAGAAGGAAGCTACTAAATTTATTGTAGTTGCTTTCACAAACATAAACAACAGAACAACTAATCAATGAATCTATGTCAATTTAATAAGCAAAACATCTATGATTTTCATAAGTCAATTCTTTAAACAGTGTTGAACAATCAAAATAAGAAACGAGAAAATAAATATTTAGCACAGCCTCTACTTAAAAACGAAATGAAAGAATCTGCCGAGATCTGTTTCGCTTCCCCTTTACATCAATTAAAGAAATTAATCTAATTGGCGTTAACTAAACTAACATATGGTATAACAAACGTCATCATATGGTAAAACAAAGATTAAACGTCAGAAACAAAATTTAAATTACCATGGGGTACAGTACAAAGTTAAATATAAAAAGCAAAATCAATTTATCATAGTGTATAGTAAAAAAAGGTTACATATCATAGGTAAGCTAACTTAACGCAAAGCCGAATCTAAATTTAAATATTGTACGCAAAAGTGAATTACTTCTCGGGAAAGAAAAAGAATCACGTGATACAAATAAAATAAAGAAAAATCGCAAACAAAATATTAGCGCGAAAACGAACAACTAATTTCTTATTCTATCAATATAACAGAAAATATTAAAATAATATAACTTTAAGTGCTAAATAGGTATATTCAAATTACAAAAGCAAAATTAATAAATCTAATTAACGATTTTATATAACAAAATCTGCCCACACGGCTAGTACACAAACAGGAAACGTTTTACTACACAAAATGGTCGTCGTAAAATGTCTTTCTTCGAGTTACTTGACTTGATAATTAAAAAGAGATCCGAATTAATGAATTTCGATATTTTTCGGAACAGAAAATATACAGATTACCCTTATTTGTCACCGAAGAAACCCAAGTTTTTTTAACAGGACATGTGGCTTCTGCTTCAAGCCTACGAACACGTGGTCCAGATGTCGGACGTTTAAACTACTCTATCAGCGTGGCCTTGCAGTTTTACTTCCTAATTAAATAGTGATATTCTTGACACCCAAGTGGAAATCTTGTGATTCAGTTGCGGCTGGTGTTAAATTAATCAACCAAAAACGTAAACTTAATTATGTAATTAGCACGACGTCACATCCACCTCAAAGAGTGATATTTTCACCCCCAAAAAGAATACCAAAACGATAACGGTAAATTCACAATAAACAGGACGTCGATTAATTGCAACACATTGTCGGTAAAGTTGCAATACGATATTACAGCCAAGAGTATATGGGGACTAGTGACTAGTTCGCATTTAATTTCAGTTGCACATGGGTCAAATTACAATTTTTTAATTTCTTACGTATAGCAAGCGCCAATTAAGTTGGCGCGAGGAGGGGGTGCGCAGAAGCCGTTTTTAAAGACGTCCACCCCCACTACTCAAGTAATTGTCAGAATACACTTGTCATTGACGTTTGACAGAACATAATGTCTTTACTAGGGGATCATAAAGTGATACATGCTCAGAGGTTAGAATTATCTGACATTTGATGTAAAACCAAATACAAATCTCCCCACTACTTCTAATCCTGCGCGAACTTACCCCTCCTTGCGCCAACTTAATTGGCGTTTGCTATACGTACCCTTTCAATAATGAGTTCAGTTTGGAGTTATTTTAAAGTGTTTTCTGAGGACGAAACGAAAGCAGTGCGCAGTTTATTTAATGCAGTTTTATTCAGAGGTGGCACAAATACAAAATCCTACGGAGCGTCAACGTTATTGAAACATTTACGTTTAAAACATTCAGATGAGTTTAGTGATTGTGACATTGTTAATGTTAAGAAAAAGAAATTAGACGATCCGGCACTGGGACCTTCGCGCCCCATTAAACAACAGACATTAGTACAGTGTTTAGACAAAGTTATCACATGGGACATTAATAATATCAAAGCAAAGAAAATCCATGATAAAATTGGCGAATTGATAGCTGTGGATAACCAACCCATTGCAATAGTCGAGAATGTTGAATTTATTAATCTTTTGAAAACATTAGAGCACCGATATCAAATACCTTCACGAAAATATTTCTCAGAAATTATTATTCCTACTACATACGATAAATGTTGTTCGAAAATTTGTGATTTAATCGATATTGAAAAATCACAACTGAATTTGATCCCCTTGACATCAGACATATGGACCTGTTCTGAGAATAACGAAAGCTTTATAAGCCTCAATGGACATTAGCTTAATGAAAAATGTGGTAAAAACTGCATGGTTCTAAATGCTCGCCATTTTCCTGAAAGCCACATTAAGCGAAATGCTACAATTCTGGAAATTAAACGCTGACAACCACAAAAAGGTATTGCTACGAGATGGTGATCGAAATATGATTAATGGATCAAATATTGCCCATTTGAGAAATGAGTCATTCAGTAATTCATGATAGCATATATTTTCAAAAACCTATTTCCGACATAATTGCAAAGTGCAAAGTGTCGCAATATAATAACCCATTTTAATTACTCGCAAGTAGCTAGTACTAAGTTGAAAGAAATACAAACCAAATTATC
Source organism: Melolontha melolontha (assembly GCA_935421215.2). Classification (NCBI taxonomy): domain Eukaryota; kingdom Metazoa; phylum Arthropoda; class Insecta; order Coleoptera; family Scarabaeidae; genus Melolontha; species Melolontha melolontha. The sequence continues at coordinate 5,466,735 of OW285236.1, read as the reverse complement.
GCTTCCACAACACAAATTAGTACAAGACGTAGTCACGAGATGGAATTCGACGTATCATATGCTCAAGAGGATATTAGAACAAAAAATCGCACTATATTCATCTGATCATGATATATTAAACTTGAATGCAGCAAATTTGAAGTTAATTGAAAATATAATTATCTTATTGGAACAATTTTACATCGTTACAGTTGAAGCCAGTTCAGAGGAAGCTCTTATTTTGATGGTAATCCCAAATGTACTTGCTTTAGAGCGCTTTCTCTGTAAAAAAAACTACACGACGAAGGAACAGTAACCATGAAAAAAGAAATGCTAAAATCTTTAAAGGCTCGATTTGAAAATGTGAAAAAAAATAAGTTGTATGTAATAGCTACGCGTTACAAACTAAAATTTTTAAAACCCGATACACAAGTTATTGCTAAAAATTGGATTATAGAAGAAATGAAAAGTATTTCTCGGATAAGTATTGATAAAAACAATGACAATAAACAAAGAGAACCTGCAGAACATGGAAAAAATAATCATGACAGAAATGAAGATGTGTGGGCTTGCATAGATGAAGTTTTATTTGAAAATAAATCCATTGAAGAAGAATCCTATACTGTGGGAAATTCAACAGACAATATTCAACTTTTAAATTTTCTTAAACATCCTAACATTCCTCGTACCGAAAATCCGTTGGTTTGGTGGGTAAAAAATGCAAATATTTATCCAACACTATCAAAATTGGCTAGACAATACCTAGCAGCGCCTCCTAGTGAAAAAATGTTCAACGAGGCGGGTATTATTTACGAAGAGAGAAGAAATAGACTTCTTCTGCGAAACGCCGATAAATTATTATTTCTGCATTACAATTTCCCATTATTGAGATTTAATTATTAAATTTTATTTTTTGTTTTGCATTTTTTAATAAAATGTCTAGTCAAAATAAATTTTTTGTAATTTATTTTCATTCACTTATTATCTTATCTTCTTTTCAAATTTCAGATAAGGAACCCATTACCCAGCAATATTTGCTGGATCCGGGTAATTTGCGGGTACTGAAAATTTTGCCGGGTATGCCGGGTAATTTCCGGGTACCCGATATATCACTAATAGAGACTAATTAAAATATTGCATGACTTATCTATTTATTTCTAATATATTTTTAATATGTTGTTACGTGCATATTAATTTTAGAACATTTTAATATATTTTATCTATTTACATATATGTTTAAAAACAAATCGTGCAATGTAACGATGCCATTACATAAATGCCTAAACACAAGTAATTAATATAAAGGGAATTTTAAATTGTAACATGAGGACACGGTTCACAACGCAGTCAAATCATCACCATTTGAAAAAGGAACATACTCCGAAACATGTAATGGTAAACAAATAAAATATTTTCATGTAATTACTGGTTTTTATCTGACCTAAAAACGCCAAAAACTTGACAAATAATCTATAAAATATTAGGTCACAAACAATACTGAAGAAAGAATATACTTAATTAACTAAATTAAGTCCCATGCATTTTCTAACAATCTTTTTCCATTTTCAGATACTTCTTGACCTACTACGAATCTTCAAAATGGCTATACAAAGTATTTTATGTATTCACATGGCACCAAAAATTTGGATTCGTAGTTTACAGTTACATATTTACGATGTCGGCATTGTGGTTAGGAATCCACATACAAAAGTACATAATGGCCGCAAACTATCAAGTAATTCATAAAACTATTTCTAAGAAGCTTATGTGACGTTTTCCGTTTATTAAAAGTATTATATACGCACGTATTACTTATTTGTATTCATTTTTAAAAAGCAAGTTGAGTAATAATAACAAGAATCACAATAGTTAGCTTTTGCGAATGAGACTGAATTAAATTAAAATGTGATTACATTGTTATGAAGAATATGAAGTGTATATGGTAAAAGATAGCACAAAACAAGTCACAGATCGCAATTCTTTCAATCACCAAAACATAACCTCTCAAAAAAGTTAATATTGTAAGTAATTACTTGTGATATTCCATAATAATACTTATTAGTCTTATTACATTGTTATATAACAGATGCTCAAAGAGTCCTTACATCCTGGACAGCCATAGAGTGCAAAACGCATTCCTTTATTTTTAATATATTCAACGTAACCTTAGATAAAAAGTTAATCAAAGTCACATTATTGGTACAATTAATCAATTAAGTAAACGTTTAGATATACAATATTAAATATACAAGGACAATAAGTTTATCACAGCAAGTATTGCAAATGTTGACAATCAACATTTAAACATAAATGAATTATTACGAAGAGCGTCGCCTTCATATTTTCGAAGACGTCAGCATATCTTCATTAATTTGCCGATATTGTGTCTGAATGTTCCGTAAATCGTTTATGTTGCAAACTGGCATTTGAAAAATTGAGTCTAAATTAGAAATCAGAATAATCACACGTCTTCCATTGCCTCTTTTCACCAAATAAATAAAATACATATTTGGAGGTTAGAATATGTAGAAAGATCGAATTATATTGATTGAAACTGTGTAATCTGGGGATTACACAGTTTCAATGTTAGATTTAAACTTGGGAGTTTAAAAATAATGGTTACTAAATTTATTTAAAAAAAAATATTTAAAAACTACAGAAAGGATTCAGTTATATAAACTATAAAAGAAAACAGTTAATAAATGGGAAAGAAATTGTATTTTTTGTTTTCTGTTGGATTAATTCTTATTTGGATGACGTAATATTTAGTGGAAAAGGCGTTTAACGTACGAAATTCGCAGACGCAAGAAAATATAGATGGCACTAAAATTTTGTAAAGACAAACTGGAAAACAACTTTTGACATTATTCAATTAACACGTAGTGGTTAGGAGTTCACTTGCTAAGATAACGACATATTTAAATATGACTGTTACTTTAAGTAGTTTAAGTGACATATTTAGTTATCTAGGTGACATAAAAGAGGGTGAATCAGTTTTTAATGCAGAGCATATTGTTTTATGTGGCTATTTAAAGAAAGAAGTTGTAGCTGTCTGTTTGGGATCATCAGAAATAAATTCATTGCCTCTTAAAGTAACAGTAACGATTAAACAAAATACAATATTATACTAGGAACTACTAATAAATATTATTACTTATTACAAACCTACACATTTTGTTTATCCCGTTTATGATGTCTCTGTTGTATGTGACTATTTGCTACTTGGAAACGATTATGCACACGAAGAGGTAATGAAGCGATGGGATTACTGTTTCCTTTAATTATCGTTTTTCTTTTAATAATGCTCCAAAATGTCAATTTACACAATGTATAGACAACTACACCTAATAATTTATTTCTATGTAGTAACTTACCTTGCAAAGAATCTGAATATAGAAATGCAAACTGGAAACTTCGATCCAGGCTTTCCGATTATTAAAATATGAGCCTATTTTTTCCAGAGTTTTTGCCTGTTAGGAAAGAAATGCAAAGAAATTTCTTCAGTTCTGTAACTATTGCACTATGGAATTCTGCAATAATTTCTATTTTGTGAAGTCATTGTAATATTATTGACAACGTAATGCATAAAAGTATTCAACTATGCATAAATTACGTGCGTTATTTATTCCCACAAAGGCGAAATCGTTAATATAGAATGATTGAAAAGGGCCGGAGAATCATACAAACAGCTACAAAATGATATAGAAACTTCCAAGCTTTCGAAATTGTTTTCTTGTTTGTTATATCTTTGAATTTCACCGCTAGGCGGAGACTCTTTTGTTTGCGCTAGCGAATACAAATTTAACCTGCGAGGTTTAAGATTTTTTACGTTATTCAAGGGAGAAACATTATTCTTTTTATTATTTTAAATGGTATTAAAAAACCCGACAGTGGTTGAAGTAATTTACCAAAACTTGTTAATATTTAAGACTATATTTTTGATATTATAAGTGTTATAATAGTATATTAAAAAACAAGTTTCATAAGACACGTTTTAAACCACGAATTCAAGTTTGGCCGCTTTAATGTCTTATGAAACGTGCTTTTTATGCTATTTTTTTTGCAATTAGCTTTGTAAATGTATTTTTTTAAGAGAAAATGAGAAATTTGATAATTTAGGGAAATTTTATGGCATGTGTAGAATGTATTTTTGAATTTAGTTGCGTATGGTTGACTTAATTTAACTTGATATTTCACTCTTCATAATAAAATATTTGTTATTGTATTGTAAATATAATTACCGTATAATAAAATGTTTATTAATTGTGGGTTCAACAATAACCCTAAATTATCACTATGACTACTAACCAGCTACTAACTTATAGACGTAGTGTGGCCAATTTAAAATTGAATCCGCTAAATGTTCGGTGTTTGAATGATTTATTAAAAGTACTGTAATAGGTCTCTTAGCAACGCTAATTGCAAAAACATGTTTATAATTTTATTATTTTATAAAAATAGAACTGAGAATGTTATTATTTTAGAATTAATGCTTGTATACTTTACTTTTAAAATAAATAAAATTTATTTTTATTTCGTTTACGTTTCTTTTAATAACACTGTTGAACACAAAAATCCTCCCCATAAAATAAATTAGTATTTTCTAAAATTTACCAATACCAATTGAAGAGTGGAAATACCAAAGGCACTAAGTGCCATATTCATAATTCAGAGATAATTAAGAGAACAATTTTAGAAAGCAAATTTTTTAAATTTTTTCTATTATAAACATTTTAAAACGATTCCTAGCATCTAGAAATAGTAACTGGTAGAACACAAACTTAATGTTTCTATCAAAAAAATAAAATATTGAAGTTTGTTTAGAACTAAAACTGAAAGAGCATAAGTGCCAAACTATGATTCCTACAAAGGTTATAAGCAAAAACCAAAATTTTGTCTTAAGTACCTCACAACCTAAAGGTTATAAGTACTAATTAAAGGTGAATTGAGCTGCTGCTTGGCCCCAAGCTTTCTTCGTCTAAATTAAGAAGTTCTCTATAAAATATTTTGTGTTCAGGATTTTCCAGGTAAGGAATCATGGACGATAGAGATTTTTTTTTATTAGCGGTAATCTTATTCTCAGGTGGTAAAGGTTTTATTTCTGCTGATCTTAGATCTTCCGTGGTTTTTCCTTTCTTCAATACATTGATTTTTTTCCAGGCTTCTAACTCGGAGAAAGCTTCTTTTATATGAAGTAGTGTTGGATTTTTATAATCAATCTTTATTCTTACTGCCTTACTGATATTTAAGGATTTAGTGTTGAGAAATGTGTCAGCAGCTTCTTTTATATCCCAAAATCCGTTAACAGACATGTCAATAACTTCGAATGGCGGATCATATTTTGCGGAAGTTATTACATTTTGCAAATCATTTGGCACCATTGCCTTCATAACACGCTTTCTTTTTTCGATGAGAGCGAAGTCTTGGTCACAAGCCATAAAACTGTGACCACTTATTAGAAAGTTATACTCTATTGTCTCAAAAACTTTATGAAGAGCAAGGAACACTAAAACAAATATTACCATTCTGTTCTTGTTCTGCCCCGCACAGTTGTCACTCCATAGTAGCAAATGTTTTTTTGGTGTGACACCGGAATTTAAAAGTTTGAGGAGGGTAGATGCTACCTCATTGCCTCCACGTCCACTAACACCTTCATGCCACATACACATAAAAGCATGGTTAGAGTCCGACAAATGTATTCCCAGGTTATAACAATATAGTTGAGACAGATAAAACATATCTGAATGTGTCAACGTAGGAACAAATAAAACTTGTTGGAGATCAAACGAAATGCAGCATTTGTCACTACCAGGAAGTTGTGAATTTGCGGTTTGGTTCTTCATATATTCCAGACTTTGTTGTACTTTTCGGTGGTGAAGGTTGAGTTGTTGTTTCGCAATGCAGCCAGCACTAGAAGTTTGCTTTGCCTCACAATTTAACCTATCGCAGGTATGACATGTATCGACTCTAGGACGATGAAAGCTTAGATTCGGGAAATCGTTCTTAAACACACCTCTATAAAACTTATAACTTACAGAAGATTCTTTGTTTTTATCCAAAAATGCTTTATAAAGTCGATGAATATTTAAATCAGGACTGAGATATTGCTTATCTGATTTTGCACGTGAATAGTGTGAAACATCTCTAGGGATGGAGTTTATATGTTGATGGATCAGTTGGCGGTCGTTTTCCGTGAACTTGCTTGGCTAATTGTTAGAACGCCTATCAGTAAATGTGGTATCTCCCATTTTTTTCTTATTTATTAAACCAACCAAACGCTTCTGAGTACAATCAAAAACATTCATAAATGTCTTTCTGCATACATGCACAAAATTTCCATCTTGATCTGGAAGTGTGTAGGATATGGAAATTTGCCTTTTGCTATCTGCGGCAGTTTCATAATTTCCATGGCGACGTCTTTTTATTCTCACTAAATTTATTAGGCCCATCAGATACGTCCCTTGCGTTTTGTAGTTTTCAGCATAAAATCTCTCAAATAGTTGAAGCTTTCGTTCGTACGTTATTTTTTTGCAGTCAAAATAACACTTACACGACTCCTGAAAGAGATACGCAAATATTTAGGTGCAGGTCAATAAAATATTTTTACATTTACGTTTATCACTCACCGTCCGTTTAACTTTACAGCAAACCTAAATACGCCGCCCGTTCAACGGACGAGGAGTCACTATCTATTTGCATAATAATCTTAAACTACCGCCATAACCTAAAATTTCTTACCTCTTGATTAGGTGGATTTTTCGGACGAATTTCTCTCTTCTTCCTATTAACATATGCCTTCCCAGCATTCTTTTTCATTCTCTGCTGTTCTATAAACCTTCCTTTAGTTTTTTCTTGCACAACTTCCATGTTTACACTGCAATTTCTTGTCCAATAAACGTTTAAAAACAAAGAAGCACGCTTACACATTCAACCCGACTTTGAACTTATACCCTTTCAAAATAAAAACTTCCAGGACATAGGGCTGAGCGCCATCTAGTTTTACTTTACTAAAGCTTAGAAATAAAATTACACTGGGACTTACAACCTTTTTAAGTAAATATCTACAAAACTCAGATTTTGGCACTTAGTGCCTTTGGTACTTCCACTCTTCAATTTTCCTTTCTTTTTTCAAACAAAACTAGGTATATCCACTTCTAATCAAGCAAAACACGATAAATCCATTTTATTTTTGTTAATTACCCTGGTGTGATTGGAAAAAAATTAAAATTTGTAGTTTGATGTGTAGTGACAAAGCTCTATAGAATACACGGGTTACTTTTTGTTTAAATATATGAGTTTCATAAATAAACGTTTTTCATTCATATCTCGAAACTGTTTATAATGTATTTAACTGGTTTTACCTGATTGCTCCACAATTGCGTATTGTCTAGCAAGCGTCAGATAAGTTGGCGAGCGAAAGGGTAAGTTCGCGCAGGATTAGAAGTATTGGGGAGATTTGTATTTAGTTTTACATCAATTTGCAAGATACCATAGGTAGCGTAAACTACAAATCTATCACTTAATAAATTAATAATTTATTCGAGTAAAACATATAACGTGGACGTTTATAAAAACGGCTTCTGCGAACCCCCTCCTCACGCCATCTTATTTGGCGCTTGCTATATTTAGCGATGTCATAGACTATTTATATGGTTCTTCGTAATTTCGGCCGGATGCGTCCGGTCTCTAGTTATAATAAAGTGATAAAAACAAAATAATAGTTTTTTTTTGTGTATCAAATAAAAGAATTACAAACTAAGCATTGCTAAGCGTATATTGAACATTTTATATACAAGCGTCCCGTATCGTTGTGTTAAAATTTTAGGAGTGTAAAGTAGACTTCATTTCAAGTAACAAAAACGCAAAACTTGTATAATCCATTTTTATTTGTTTCAAAGTTACAGATCTATGAATGTGATTGTTAGATCATGAAAAAATGTAATTCTAAAGTCAATAAAAACTGATTTTATTTAAAAAAGTTTAATTAATAATATTTTCGAAATGTCCACATCCTTGTTGAATGCAGGCTTATGCCCGTAAGCCAACTTACTTATCCGAATTTCATACTTGTTTTGTCGGATTTGCTCGGCAGCCAGATGAAAATACGATCCAACAACTCTTCTCTTGTGTTCGAAACTTGGGCGTAGACTAAATTTTTCATGTACCCCCATAAATAAAAGCCAAGGGGATTAAGATCGGGTGATCTGGGTGGCCATGCAACAGCACCACCTTAACCAATCCATCTTGGATAATTGACGTTAACCTAATTTCGGACAGCAATTCCGAAATGTGGTGGTGCCCCATCCATGTGAAACCACAAGTCTCGTCGAACATTCAGTGGGACATCCTCTAAAAGACCTGGCAGTTCGTCAATATGGAATTGAAGGTAATTGTCAGCATTTAACCTCCCAGGAAGAACGACAGGACCAATCAAGAAGTCATCGATTAGGGCCGCCCAAACGTTAATATAAAATTCATGTTGAAATTTAGATGGGCGTATAGCTTTGTGATTTTCTGATGACCACCTGCGCAGGTTTCTCAGATTTGTAACACCACTTCTCGTGAACGTAGATTCATCTGTCCAGAGGACTGTTCTGCAGAAATTAAAATGAAGCCGTGACTGTCTTAATATCCAGGTAGAATAAACTAGACGAGCATAGTGGTCTGCCTCAAGCAAACCGTGTCCCCTGCGATAGTGATATGGATATAAGCCTCACGTTAAAATTCGCCAAACTGTCGTTCGTGGCACTCCTAGTTGTCTAGCGATTCGACGTACCCTGAGAGTTGGATCCCTTGTAACAATAGCTACTGCTTCTTCCTCTAAGCCTGCTGGCAAATTTACTCCTCGGTCGAAAAGATAATCACGCAGTCCGCATTCCCGAAATTGTCTGTGTACTTCCAGAAACGTTCTGCAATGAGGAATGCGCCTATCGGGAAACCGATGTCGGTATTCAATAACTGCTTGACGTGCACTGCCGTTACAGTAGCCATACACAAAATGTATGTCCGGCTACTCTTGAGAAGAAAATCGGTAAGGCATTTTGAATAAAGAAAACGTGTCCACTCACTAATAAGCTGTTGTATGAACTGAAACGTAATGTAATCCTTCATTAAAAAAATGCAACGTTAACAGTCATCTGAACATTTGTTTATTGTATGATATTCATGGTTCAGCACTTACGAAATAAGTAAGAACCTTCTTTATCATAAATCAATTTCCAGTACGCTTTTTTGTAGACCTCCAAGAAATTACTGTATTCACTACGACACGTGTTTATTTATTTTAGGATAACATTTTATTATGCGACGTTAACAATCACAGGCCTGTTATTGAATCGTATAACCTTTTTTAAATAAAATCAATTTGTATTGACTTTAGGATTACATTTTTTTTCATGATCTGACAATCACATTCATAGATCTGTAACTTTGAAGCAAATAAAAATGGATATACAAGTTCTGCGTTTTTGTTACTTGAAATGAAGTCTACTTTACACTCCTAAAATTTGAACATAACGATACGGGACACTTGTATATTTTTTAAATTGTGTTTATTTTAGGATCACTGAGAATTATTATTGTATTATACTCGAGTTGTTTTGTCAGGAAAAAGTTAGGAACTTAAATAGTTTGAAATAGGTATTAGTTAGAACTATTACGAAAGCATTTTTTGTAAATATTTTTATTTATAAATCTGTTTTGCGAAATATTTTAATAACAATTTTATATATATATATTCATAAAAAAAATAAATAAATACGATTAAAAATAAAATCAATACTGCAAATTCGTCAATAATACATTTTTATTTCTTGCAAAATTAAACAATTTTTGTCTTTTATTATTTAACTTTGACAACCAGCATTTTCCGGATAATCACAGACCAATAGATTGGGATTAAAGAGCAAATTTCCTGGACATTCGGCCAAAACTGGTGTGCCTTCGTTGCATATAAAGAACTTGGTGCAATCGGATGAGTGTGGAAGGAGGGTAACAAATTCACCATCTACTTCAGGACATTCACCTACGGCAGTACCGTCTTCACTATTATCTATCACTTCATCGCTGTTGTCCTCGTCAATTTCAGAGCTTTCTCCATTTTCAGCGCTTCCTCCATTTTCAGATACACAACCAGCACTTTGAGGATAATCGCAGACTAGAAGTATTGGATTAAAGTGAAGATCGAATGGGCATGTCCATTCAAAAGGTGTTCCTTCGCTGCATACGAAGAATTTAGTACAATCGCTAGCGTGTGGAAGAATTGTGACGAATTCACCATCTACTTCTGGGCATTCACCAACTGCAGAACTCCCTTCGACAATGTTGTTATCAACTTCATTGACGTCTTCGTTATTGGAAACTTTTCCGCAACCAGCGTTTTCTGGGTAATCGCAAACCAAGAGATTGGGGTTGAAAAGTAAATTGCCCGGGCATTCGGCCAAAACTGGTGTGCCCTCGTTACATATGAAGAACTTAGTGCAATCGGATGAGTGCGGAAGGAGGGTAACGAATTCACCATCAACTTCTGGACATTCGCCAACCCAAGTACCATCTCCAACACTGTTATCATTGTTGTCCTCTTCGCTTCCATCGACCACACCATTATCGTCAGTTTCATTACTGTCTCCGTTATTAGAGCCTTCTCCGCAACCAGCACTTTCAGGATAATCGCAGACTAGGAGTATTGGATTAAAGAGAAGACCGGGGGGGCATTCCCATACGTGAGGTGTTCCTTCGCTGCATATAAAGAATTTAGTACAATCGCTTGCGTGTGGAAGAATTGTGACAAATTCACCATCTTCTTCTGGGCACTCACCAACCCAAGAACCCTCTTCAACATTGTTTTCAATGTTGTTATTGTTATCAACTTCATTGGAGTCTTCACTGTTGGAAACTTTTCCGCAACCAGCATCTTCTGGGTAATCACAAACCAAGAGATTGGGATTGAAAAGCAAGTTGCCTGGGCATGAGGCCAAAACTGGTGTGCCTTCGTTGCATATGAAGAATTTAGCGCAATCGGATGAATGTGGAAGCAGTGTAACGAATTCACCATCTACTTCTGGACATTCTCCAATCCAAGTAGCATCTTCAACACTGTTATCATTATTATTCTCTTCACTTCCATCAACTACACCACCATCGTTAGATTCATTACTGTCTCCGTTATTAGAGCTTTCTCCGCAACCAGCGTCTTCTGGATAATCGCAGACCAAGAGATTGGGATTAAAGAGCAAGTTGCCTGGACATGAAGTTAAAACTGGTGTGCCTTCGTTGCATATAAAGAACTTAGAACAATCAGATGAGTGCGGAAGGAGCGTAACGAATTCACCATCTACTTCTGGACACTCTCCAACCCAACTACCATCTTCGACATTATTTTCACTATTGTCGTTATCGTTATTTTCTTCAACAACACTTCCATCATCAGTTTCATTGTTGTTTTCGCTATTGGAGTCTTTTCCGCAACCAGCGTCTTCTGGGTAATCACAAACCAAGAGATTGGGATTGAAAAGCAAGTTGCCTGGGCATGAGGCCAAGACTGGTGTGCCTTCGTTGCATATGAAGAATTTAGCGCAATTGGACGAATGTGGAAGGAGGGTAACGAATTCACCATCTACTTCTGGACATTTCCCAACCGAAGTACCATCTTCGACGCTGTTATCATCATTGTTCTCTTCACTTCCATCAACCACACCACCATCGTTAGATTCATTACTGTCTCCGTTATTAGAGCCTTCTCCGCAACCAGCGTCTTCTGGATAATCGCAGACCAAGAGATTGGGATTAAAGAGCAAGTTTCCTGGACATGAAGTTAAAACTGGTGTGCCTTCGTTGCATATAAAGAACTTAGAACAATCAGATGAGTGCGGAAGGAGCGTAACGAATTCACCATCTACTTCTGGACACTCTCCAACCCAACTACCATCTTCGACATTATTTTCACTATTGTCACTATCGTTGTTTTCTTCAACAACACTTCCGTCATCAATTTCATTGTTGTTTTCGTTATTGGAATCTTTTCCGCAACCAGCGTCTTCTGGATAATCACAAACCAGGAGATTTGGATTAAAAAGCAAGTTGCCTGGGCATGAGGCCAAGACTGGTGTGCCTTCGTTGCATATGAAGAATTTAGCGCAATTGGACGAATGTGGAAGGAGGGTAACGAATTCACCATCTACTTCTGGACATTCCCCAACCCAAGTACCATCTTCGACGCTGTTATCATTATTGTTTTCTTCACTTCCATCAACCACACCACCATCGTTAGATTCATTACTGTCTCCGTTATTAGAGCCTTCTCCGCAACCGGCGTCTTCTGGATAATCGCAGACCAAGAGATTGGGATTAAAGAGCAAGTTGCCTGGACATGAAGTTAAAACTGGTGTGCCTTCGTTGCATATAAAGAACTTAGAACAATCAGATGAGTGCGGAAGGAGCGTAACGAATTCACCATCTACTTCTGGACACTCTCCAACCCAACTACCATCTTCGACATTATTTTCACTATTGTCGTTATCGTTATTTTCTTCAACAACACTTCCATCATCAGTTTCATTGTTGTTTTCGTTATTGGAGTCTTTTCCACAACCAGCGTCTTCTGGGTAATCACAAACCAAGAGATTGGGATTGAAAAGCAAGTTGCCTGGGCATGAGGCCAAGACTGGTGTGCCTTCGTTGCATATGAAGAATTTAGCGCAATTGGACGAATGTGGAAGGAGGGTAACGAATTCACCATCTACTTCTGGACATTCCCCAACCCAAGTACCATCTTCGACGCTGTTATCATTATTGTTCTCTTCACTTCCATCAACCACACCACCATCGTTAGATTCATTACTATCTCCGTTATTAGAGCCTTCTCCGCAACCGGCGTCTTCTGGATAATCGCAGACCAAAAGATTGGGATTGAAGAGCAAATTACCTGGGCATGAGGCCAAGACTGGTGTGCCCTCGTTGCATATGAAGAATTTAGCGCAATCGGATGAATGTGGAAGGAGTGTAACGAATTCACCGTCTACTTCTGGACATTCTCCAACCCAACTACCATCTTCCACATTACTTTCGACGTCATCGCTACTATTGTTCCCGTTACTTTCCTCTACGCTGACATCTATATTTTCATTACTTTCACCGACATTATTCGCACCATTTCTACAGCTCGTTTGCTCTGGATAAACGCAGACGTGGATAATGGAATCAAAGTAAAGGCCTCCAGGACAATCGTATTTATATGCTACGCCCGATTGGCATTTGTAGAAAACGGAACAGTCTTCATTGTCTTCTAAGAAAGTTTCTGCAAGTCCGTTTACACTCGGACAAACACCGCTGGGATCGGCGGCTGAAATAAGAATTAGAATTGATTAAAGTATTCTAACAAAATCGAATTTGCTTCAATTTACCTGTTAAATATAGGGCTTGGAACAAAAATGCGCCAAGTAATAGATAAGTTCCTGAAAAACGAATAATTTGTCAATTAATAAAATGTTCATTCATTATATTATTAAGAAGAAACGGAAATTATTTTTAAATTGTTATTAAATTATTTAAATTTATATAATTTTCTATATTTATTAAATGGATAGAAAGTAAATAAAGAATATTAATTCATAACTTAACTTAGCGCCTACCAACAGTTTAACGGCGCATACAGAGGGCATTTGCAGGTCATGAGTAGTGTTGAACCTGCGAACGTTCGTTCAGTAACGTAGCTTCGGAAAAGTGGAAATGGTTTAGTAGATGTTATAGCCGGAAGACCGTCAGTCAGCTATCGTTCTTAGAACTAAGCATATATCTCGTTTGTACAATTGTCTTTATTGTGTTCGGAGTTTTGTACGGTTCAGTTTCATAATGTTGCAATTACAAACGTCGATAAAGCAATCGGTTCACAAACTATGGAAATTTATCGGCGAATTGCCGGATTTAATATATAATCGAAGTAAAATAATTTGTGAAGTTTGTGATAAAGCTTTCAGAATAGATTTCAATGTAAAAACCATATGGACAGTGTACAGTATAAGAATTTGAAAAGATCGTTGATTTGAACAGCCAATTTAGGATTAACATTGATTACTTGTAATCTACCGTTTAATTTATTAGAGAATGAATTATCCAATAACTATTTCTGGAATAGGTACTCGATCTGGAAATTATCTAGTCGGACAACAAATATAAAATTGGTGCGCGATAAAATTGAAAACAGTGAGAAAGTCTGGTTATGTGGGACGTCTAGGCTGTTCATTAAAAATGGTGGTTCTAATGTCATGGTACGGATAATGAAACTTTTGGAACATTCAGTTTTAATTTTACTAGCTAGTAAAAGACTAGAAAAATATACTGACGAAGTAAATGCGAAATATAATGAAGAAATTTGAAATTTCAAAGAACCAACAATTAATGTTTATGGGCCGATATCGTAAACGATATTCTGGTAACTTACTACTAGTGACGTGTAAAATAAATACATTACATCTTGCAAAACAAACTATTTGAAGGTGTTATCCAGAGGTGGACCAAAACGCATTCGGGAATTTCACAATGACCCGACATCCCTGAAATTCCACAATCGTCTCTTACACGCTGGGGCAGCTGGTTAATGGGCAGCATTTCATAATTTCCAGCATTTCCGAAAAATGAAGTATGTAATTTTACAAATTGGTATAAAGAAAGCAACCGCCTTCAATGAAAGTCAAAAGAAATTACAAGTTACCCAAGTTGAAACAGATTTACAAATTATTTAAAAACAATTGCAATTTACTGACTAAAGCACTTCAAAAAGTACAAAATTCTTCTTTGTCATTACTGGAGTCAATGTAAATAATGAACACTGTACAAGCACAGCTATATAAATTCAGCGACGCAAAAAATTATAGTGTTATTGCTAAAGTAGATTAGTGTGTTAACGAGAGATTCAGATTTTATCAAAGTGAAACAATTCTTTGATCTTAGAAGGTCTACAAATCCGTTAAGTATTTACAAAGATTATTTTAATTATACTTGTATCACATCATTAGATGCCACACGGCTGTTCTCTGCATATAAGAACATTTATTTCTCACGGCGAACACGTTTATATGGAAAAAAACTGCCTTATCCTGCAAATATTTAACCGGTCTTATCTACTTTGTGCATCTGTATACTGAAAACGCTCCTTAAAGAGTAAATGTTTATTTACATTTATTACCCGTTAAACCATTGCATTTTTTCGAAGCACAGTGTCAACTCTAGTCATGAGTTATCGATACAAAAACGATATTATTATATATGTTACCTGTTGTACATGTAACAATCCAAACGAATATATGTTTTACCCCACAAACAAAATTTCTGTAAATTACCGCTTTTAAATTAAATGCTTCTATTGCGTTGTGATATATCGGTATTCGGACACGTAATCTGAATTGAATGATTCTACTATTATTCTATGTTCTAGATTACGAGTCGGAATATTATTATGTGACAAGTATTTTACAGAAATTTTATCTGTTGAGAATAAATATATGCTTATCAAAATTGTTACATGTATAGTGCGTTCAGAATTATAAGAAACTAACTTTCAATGTGTTTAGTTGTTGCAGCTGTGGCGATAATTCTCTCATTGTTATTGAATGGAACCGGTTCACCTACCTGCACTATACGAATTCAATAACAATGAGAGAATTATCGCCGCAGGAGATGCAACAACAGTTGTAAACATACTAAAAGTTAGTTTCTTATAATTATGAACGCACTATACATAATAATGTCGTGTAGTACATTTTTTCGCTAGTCCAGGTTTAGTTATCATTACGCTTGTGCCCGTAGAACGACTTAAACGAGAAGGAAAAGCATGAAAAATATTTTTGTGGTTTCCTTTGCCTCAAATAGCAGCCACGGATCCGATTCCAGCACCCCCGGCAAGACAAGCCAGTGATTTACCACTGCGCCTATCAGCCGGGTAAAATGCCAGTTATGTTTAAAAATTGTTCAAATAAAATCTAATTTGTGAATCTAGTATTGATATAAAACAATTAAAATAATAGAAATTTATTAAATAATTACGTTAACAGTACTTAAACTGTGCTTACCTTTCATGTTGCTTGTTTTTATTAATATATTTATAATAATTGTTTAACTGACACTTGGCACTTATGAACGAATAATATTTTGCTTATAATTTCGATTCCTTTATATACCGTATTATTATCAAAATGAATCAGATAAAAATTAATCTTAAGCTATATTCGGAAACGAATTTTTCCTTATCGGAAGTTATAAAGTGTTTTTTTATTAATTGTTATTGGTTACCGTTAATTGTTAATACTTGTAATACCCATATTTACATATAACACGAGATTAAAATTGTGATTTCTCTGAATTTTTTATAGATAAAACAAATAATGTATCAGGAAACAACATGTTAGTCGTCAATTGCTGTAAAATGCTTAAATTATTTTTATGAGATTGTGGGGAAAACAACGAAAATCATATTTTGGATTTATTGGGTAATGTCTTTATACGATTTTATAGGTATAATAAATAAAATGATTTATTCCATCGATCATAAAGTTCCCATTATTTTAAATAATTTTTCCCCAACGGTAATATCGGTGTCGTAAAAGTTAACTGTAGTTTAATCAAGTAAATATGACCCTTCGGTGTGTTGTGTACATTCCCAGAAAGAACTTTAGCGCGCTAGATTTAAAGCAAAATATAAAATCACCAAAGCATAGAACGGGACTGAACACACCTGTCTGGATGGAGTGAGACACAAGACGTTAGTAAATTAGTTCGCATATTTTCCGGAGGTTAGATTTACATGGTTGCACTATAAATGACCACCAACAAACAAGTTTATATGACTTTTTTAACCAAAGTGTTATTTATTGCTACAAGTACGTAAGAGCGCCATGTTTCTGATATCCACTGTCAAAATTTCAAACAAATCTGACAGATAGTTTGTGTTTTATACTTATTTAGAGAAAAAAAAATTCCGAGTGTTACTTAAACATTACTTAAAAACAATTAAAGAAGCCGAACAAAAGGGTTACGTGTTATTATTTGAAACATCCTAATAATTTACATTTTATGTGGAAGTGTACTAGAAGTAATAACTTGCAGTGTACATCGTTGAAATGGTGCAGATGTATACACTAGGTCATCGCTTCCCCCTTCCGATTTCGTCTATGTACGCGTCGCCCTTACTTACTATTACTATTACTATTGTTGATATATCGCAAAGTCAGGTGGTATGCCGTATAATATAGTTGTCTATTATTTGTGAGAGTTTTGAGAAATCACCTGGAAAAGGTGGATATTTGGGCCTTTCTCTGTCAGTTATTACAACACCGATTACCGGATTTACCCACCCTAGACGTTGATATTTATCGCGCCCTTAAAACATCTATTGGTAAGTGACGCTTTCATTTTATGCGACATCCATGTCCGATATCTACGCATTTCTATTTTGCTAATACATGATTATATCTTTAGGGCTGTTACTTGCCAGTGAATTTAACGGCGGCAGAAATCTAGGTATCGTTTGAAGAATTTAAGTTGAATGGCGTACGATTGAAGACCATCTGGATTCTTGTTGTAGCCGGATATAAATACGCCCACCCACCAGATAAGTAGTGAATTGCGTCGTTACTTTGGTGGAATCCGTTTATTTCATAAATTATTATCTAGAGCCCCAGATCCTTCTTATTCGTTTTAATACTTTGTAAACAATGTAAATTTTGTGTTATTTGTTCGAAATCTTATGACAGAATTAGCGTCCAATTAATAGTTATTGTCACTTTTGTCGTTGAAACTTAATAAGTATCTGGAACATTTAATATCGTAATTTTGCATTAAGTATTTAATATGAAATTTGTATATTAATGACTAGAGCAGAACAATTTCCGTGAGCGCCGGTATGGGAATGTAATTCGTAATATATTAGAATATGCGATAGAATAGGGACGCAACATGAGCTTGTTACCGATATAAGTATAGAAGTAGAGACATTTATTCTATCAGAAATAATTAAATATACATTTGGTTTTCTGCTATTGAAGTAATATGCATAAACACACGTAAAATAAGAATAGTACATATTATAGCAGCGTTATATATACCTATACAATAAAATGGAAAATGTATGAAATCAGTGATTGTGTGCATGACAGAGGATTTAAAAAACACCGTTTTAAGTGTCTTCCAAAGATTGACAAACTCGAGAAACTCGTTTGTATATTTTCAACATCAGGTGCGATTCTAAGGTTATTTCTGAAAAACATGTCCGCCGTGAGGAAAAAAATATGTTTATATTCGGAAAACGAGCGTTCTACATCTAATGATGTTATATTCGCATAATAAAAATACTTTGTTAAGCAACTTAACGCATCTGTAGAAGTGCCCTCACAAATACGTGTTAAGGTGTCAAAATCTGCATTTCTGTCTAAAACACTTCAAATTTAATTAGAACACATTCACTTTTTGCGTCTTCTACAGTACACAGTTGTGCGTGAACATCTTTAACGATTTGCAGTGATTCCTCTAACGACAGCGACGAATTTTCTAATTTTGTTATAGTTTCTTCTAGTCCCAAGTAATTGTCACGAATACTTTGTAAATCCATTTTAATCTGGGCATCTTGAAATTTTTTCTGGCTTGTATTGATAGCTGCCCTTTCTTTCGGATCGAATGATAAAACCACGTCTTTAATTTTTTCAAAATGTTCATGATAGTAAAACCCCGCCCGTAACCATGTACCCCAACGTGTCAGAATCGGCTGTGGTGGCTCAGGGGTATGGGGACACGATTCGTGAAATTTCCGAATACGTTTTGGAGATTTCAGGAATACTGCCTTTGTACTCGATATTGAAGCATCTACCTCTGGATAACATCTACGAACCTGTTCTGCCACAAGATGTAGAGCATGGAGTTTACAAGTAATATGTAACAAGTTAGGACAATATTTTCGAAGAGACCGGCCTACAGAACACATGGTTGTGGCACCATCAGTCATAAACTTTAATACTTGGTCTTTCGAAAGTTTAAATTTTTCCAAAGTATCTAATAGCACCTCTGAAATTTTTTCGGCATTACATTGTTTTAGTCGTCTGGATGCTAATAAAATTGAAGACGTTGGTTGATGTGGTTCCATATTACGCGCAATCACATTAACTACACATTGTTTTTTGCTCTCAGTTGTTTCGTCCACACATAACCACAGCTTTTTATTTTTCAGTTCGGCTTTGATTTTATTTTCAACCTGTTTGATTCGCGTATTTATTCCAAAATGAAATAAATGAATTATTACTTAACAAGGTAAACGGCAGTGTACACACAATCATAGTTACACATAGTCATGAACTGTGTGTATGTATAAACTGTTGTCGATTAATTTTGTTATTATTGTGCTTCGAACTGCTTACGTGTTCTTTACAATGTGTTTTTGACCAACACATTAGATATGTATTGCACACTAAACACTTAATTTTTGAGCCATCGTATATTAAGTCCGGGAAATCCATAAACTTATTCACTTCGTCTGACAACGGTCGTTTTCTCGATTTATGTGTCGACGACATTTTATTACGTATGCTTACACTTACATGCAGTCTAAGCAAGTACCAAACACATACTGAATGCTTTTTATTAGTTCTGATGCAATACAATCATCCTCACATGGCGCGCACGGAAATTGGTCTGCTCTATTAATGACTTTATTTATATAACTCTATGCAACAATAATTGGCGCCCGACATGGGGCTTTCACTTTAATTCCCTCATCAACGTGTGGTAACAATGACTGGCGCCTAAACATGGGTTAGAATATGTTTAATCCAACGCATTAATTATTTACTAGTAATTGAAGTAGGAATTAGTTATTTTTTATAGTTTTCTATTGTTTCTACATCTAAGTACCTACTTCCTCTAAGTATCAGAACAATAATACGTTCTGATACTTAGAGGAAATCAACGAAACGATTATTCTTGTATCTTGCACTTTAACTTAATTTGTTGTAGTTTCTTGTGGCGGAAGAAGGATTTAATACATTTTTTGGAAGTTAAGTAAGAACATCCTATAATATTTCGCTGTAGGGCAGCAAGCTTTTGAGTTTTGCTTTTACCTTTAATTTAAAGTTTATTGCTTATTAATTAGATTGTATTATTACAAACAGCGGCTTTGCACGTTTGCGGTTGCGGCTGCCGTGTGCTAATAATAATGAAATTATTCTAAGATAAATTAATTGTGGTGCTGGTGAAGTATCATCAAAGGTCCAGGACGTGCGTGATAATGGTTAATTTAAATAAATACACAACAACTTACTTACTAAATAAAACACAGGAGCGTTGTCCTTAAAGTTTGTATTTATTTGAACATAAGAAAGAAATCAAACTTGATATATTTAAAAGTAATTGAATAAAAGTAATATATACATGAGGCGCGGTAAATAAGTAATTGAAAATTAACACAAAATACACTGAAAACGAACGTTAAATTGAGCAGTAAATTAAATGTTAATTAATTATGATTAATATAAAATAATCTCTGTATCGAACAATACAGTTACCTTTGAGTGGTAAAGATGGTCGGCCACATGGTCTGCGAAGATATACTTGGACAAGTATATGTAGAGAGCGATGCTTCTATTTGCCGAGATGCAGGGGCACGTGCATCATGGCCAGTACTTGACCAGTACGGGGGGTAAGATGTGTATCTTACGAGGATTCTAACGAGAAGGAGGAAGGAGGAGTTTGTGTCGATAGAACACTGGTCTAGAAAAAGGTCTGTTTTATGACCTAAGTCGAAGAGAGGGTCGATATCTTGAATAATAATTAATAAGAAGCGCGACCTGAAGAGGTGCTCTATCGCTGGCATAAATATTATTAAAATATCCCTTGTGAAATAAGCTTCTCTTTGCAAACGAATATGTACAGAAAACACGTCTTAAGTTAAGTTTTATTTTAAATCGAGATATTTAAAAATAAATTAAAATATTCTTATATGCGAAGCGTAACAGTATCAACGAGTGTAAATAAATATTTCGATAGTTCATACAACTATTATTTTGTTTTAACATTTTTCGACATCAATCAGAAGCTTTATTATGGTATCAGCTTCATAATTAACGTTAATCTTTAGTTATTTTCACACAACACAGCAAAAAATTCTAGTCGATTGACGGAATCGTAATTTTACAATGTTTCTGCATCTCTGAAATCATTACACAGGCCTGCATTTTTCAACTCTTTGAATGTAGATTTAAAAATTTTAACTGTTTTCTAGTAATTGGGTAGCGCTGATTTCAAATTTGCTTTTATTTTTTTTGTATCACGTAAGGTTATTTTTCAAACCAGTAAAATCAAAAAATATAGAAAGAACACGATTTATTTCATTTATAAGCTAGTTTTATATTATATTAAAAAAAATACAAAAATATACACATAGAAACTATTAGAAATAGTTATTTATTCTTTATGCTTCTTAAAAAAACGTTTTCGTTTTTCAGAAAAGCTTTGTTTGGTTGTTTTTCTGTCATATTCAGCTAAAGGAAGATCTGAAGGTAGTTTCTGGGGCAAGCAAATTTGTTTGTTTCAACCTAGACCCCAGTACTTCAGAAAGATCTTTTGAAAGTCCCAAATCTCTTACTAAATCATTCAGTTCGGCTTGTGAAAATAGCTGAGGTTGGTTTTGACCTGAGGTTGATTGTTCAAAATCACTATCCATCTGTACGGACCCGGAAGTTGAAGAGGTTTCAATATCTTCTTGTAGTGTTTTGGGGGGTATAGGTATAGGTACATGATCACTGTGAGGAACTGGTCTGATAGCTGATTTAATATTGTTTGGGTACAAAATATGTTTCAAAGTTTTTCTATTATGCCCCTTAATATCACAAAGACAAAAGTAGCAATCTTCATGATGATTTTGCGGTTCTCTCCAAACCATCAGTATTCCAAAAGGAAGGCTTTTTCTATTCCCTTTGGTCCAATGTCTTAAACCTTCTTCACATACCTTACAAACAACGTACGGTGCCCAATCTTTATCTTGATCTCCTAATTTGATTTTGAAATAAGCATAATATGCATTTTTCACAAATTCACCAATTGGTCTCTTAAACTTTTTAAAGACGAAATATCCACAAATATAACAGAAATCAGCTGGTTTGTTTTTGCAACACCTGCTAGACATATTTTTAAGCAATGTTTATTTATCAAATACCACGCACAACACTAAAGACAAATTAATTTTACTTGTTTACTGATCGACACTCAGAGCTATAATGAAGTAAATGACATTAAAATATACATTTTGTTTGGAGTGACAAACTTGAAATCCTTCTTCGCAGTACTAATAAAGTGAAAGCATAATAAATAGGATTTAGCAGGTAAGAATTCCCGGAAATCTTGTCCAAAATTAATACATGTAATAAAATATTTACATCAGGTAATGAGAGCCTATTTAACAAATTTCTTTAAAACCACAACAGAAAATCATTTTTGGGTTAATACCTAGAATTTGAAGTAGTACATTCATTTTAAAATGTATTAAAAGCCTATTATAAGATTTTTTTATATTTTTTTCTTTTTCTTTTGTGCAAAAAAAATCTGTGGGTGGTAGAGACCAACTGTATTTTAATTAGTTATTGCTATATAAAAACTGAGCTTAACAAACAAAAATCACGTCATCACAAATTTTATGCAGGCCTGTGTTATTACTCAACAATCTCAAACGTAAATAACAAAAGACTTAAAGGGTATAATAAACAAGCAATTGTTTAAACTGTTGACCTAAATTCACGTTATCTAGATTTTCGCGTTTTTTAATTGTTCTGTGCAAAACTTATGCAAGGTTAAATTTCATTTCGAGTAGTTATATTCGACAAATTTTGCAATATTAACAAGTATACGATTTCAGTTAATCAGCAGTATTTACGAGGTAGTACCGAAAAGCTACCGAAATTTGAATAACGCGCGTAAACGGACGTAGTAAAGCATGGAAGAACACTTAGCGCCGCTCATTGACTAATGTCGATATCGCGAACATCAAATCACCAACCATTATCGTCCACATGGCAAGTGATTTCCATCGGACAGTCTATCTTAACGTGCCTCCACTATCCGTCACTATTTTAAGAATATCAAAATATTATATTATTAAAGGTGTTCCCACAAATGTTAACTCGTTTCGTATTCTCTACACCCGATTTTTAATAATATTTAAATATCATTAAAAATGTTTTTTTTATACAAAAAATTGTGAGGTTTTACCCACTTTAGTATGTTTCAAATTGTTTTTAATAGTTATTTATGCAACAAGTGCAAAAAGTAAGTGTTTATTGCAGGCGACGTGAACTAGGCGAGTTGGACAATACGCCGAGTGCCATAAACACTTCTTGCACGTCAAAAGGTCAAAGATCAATGAATGCTGAATACTACCTCGAGAACATTATTCAGGACCATGCCTTTTGCACCATTTATAGGGAACAATTTCATTTCATTAGGGAACAATTTCATTTCAAGATAATGCAAGGACCCACATTACAAGAGGTCAATATGCAAGTCATGGATTGGCCACCACGAAGTCCAGATTTAGATCAAATAGAGAACGTATGGAAAACTCTATAAAGGTCAGTAAGGGGACATTTACCAGGTTCTATTCATCTCCAGGAATTGGAGCAAGCCATTTTTTTCGAGTGGGAAAATATTCCCCAAGAAGTAATCCAAAATTTGATAAGTGAGCTTATCACGGCGAATACAAGCAGTTATCAGAGCTAGTAGAGGTGTCCTGCGTTATTAATTTTTACTCTTTCGTTACATTTTTTTTATTAGAATTTTTTAAGATTTCCAATAATATCGTTTTATTTCTGAATTTGTAATTGAATGTAATTTATAATTTTTTCCGTAAGTTTTAAAAACATTATAATTATCACCAGTTCAATTGGTTTCTTATTATGTTAAAAAATAATTCACTAATTCACCAATCAAACAATTTTGGAGCGTTAAGTTTCAACATGAGTATATATTAATTACCATTTAATTATTACTAAGACTTGCATTGTACGTTTTGTAGTTTATTTGGATTTATAAATCTGTTGGACAATAAATAAATAATTTTATGGATACAATCTCGTTTTTGATAAATTACTGTTTTCAAAGCTCGTGTAAGTTATCCTGGATTAGCACATTAGGACACCGGGAATTTTAAAATGATGAAAATATTAAAATTTCGTTACCTTGAAATATGATATCCGTTAAAAATATATTTCAAACGGTTGTGAAATAATTCTAATAGATAGATTAAGTTTAACAATTACATAAAAGTGTAGATAACTGCTAATTTTAATGCGAGTTTGTGATCAATGGAAATATTTCAACACAATTGTATTTTCAACGAGTGTACTTAATAGCTGTAAACATATTTTACAGTAGGCATTTCAGTAACAAATATATTTAGTAATTCATTGGTTACACATTTGTAAAGTATAGACGTTCATTATTATCACTTATTTTCTTTTCTTTTTTTAATTTCTTTGTTCCCAAAACTAAAATAGGTCGCTAAAAGTAGAGCACTTTATGTCTAGTCTATGCAAGGTGTCCCGTATTGTTATGTTCAAATTTTAGGAGTGTAAAGTAGACTTCATTTCAAGTAACAAAATCGCAAAATTTGTATATCCATTTTTATTTGTTTCAAAGTTACAGATCTCAGATCATGAAAAAAAATGTAATCCTAAAGTCAATACAAACTGATTTTATTTAAAAAAAAGTTATACGATTCAATAACATGCCTGTGATTGTTAACGTCGCATAATAAAATGTTATCCTAAATTAAATAAACACGTGTCGTAGTGCATACAGTAATTTCTTGGAGATCTACAAAAAAGACTACTGGAAATTGATTTATGATAAAGAAGGTTCTTACTTATTTCGTAAGTGCTGAACCATGAATATCATACAATAAACAAATGTTCAGATGACTGTTAAAGTTGCATTTTTTAATAAAGGATTACATTACGTTTCAGTTCATACAATAGATTATTAGTGAGTGGATACGTTTTCTTTATTCAAAATGCCTTACCGATTTTCTTCTCATGAGTATGCGGACATGAATTTTGTGTATGGCTACTGTAACGGCAGTGCACGTCAAGCAGTTATTAAATACCGACATCGGTTTCCCGATTGGCGCATTCCTCATTACCGAACGTTTCTGGAAGTACACAGACAATTTCGGCAATGCGGACTGCGTCATTATCTTTTCGACCGAGGAGCAAATTTGCCAGCAGACTTAGAGGAAGAAGCAGTAGGTAGCTATTGTTACAAGGGATCCAACTCTCAGTGTACGTCGAATCGCTAGACAACTAGGAGTGCCACGAACGACAGTTTGGCAAATTTTAAAACGTCAGGGCTTATATCCATATCACTATCGCAGGGGACACGGTTTGCTTGAGGCAGACCACTATGCTCGCTTAGTTTATTCTACCTGGATATTAAGACAGTCACGGCTTCATTTTAACTTCTGCAGAACTGTCCTCTGGACAGATGAATCTACGTTCACGAGAAGTGTTGTTACAAATCTGAGAAACCTTCACAGGTGGTTATCAGAAAATCCCAAAGCTATACGCCCATCTAAATTTCAACATGAATTTTCTATTAACGTTTGGGCGGCCCTACTCGATGACTTGTTAATTGGTCCTGTCGTTCTTCCTGGGAGGTTAAATGCGGACAATTACCTTTAATTTCTTATTGACGAACTGCCAGGTCTTTTAGAGGATGTCCCACTGAATCTTCGACGAGACATGTAGCTTCGCACACCACATTTCGGAATTGCTGTCCGAAATTGGGTTAACGTCAATTATCCAAGTTGGATTGGTAGAGGTGGTCCTGTTGTATGGCCACCCAGATCACCCGATCTTAATCCCCTTGACTTTTATTTATGGGGGTACATGAAAAATTTACTCTACGCGCAAGTTTCAAACACAAGAGAAGAGTTGTTGGATCGTATTCACCTGACTGCCGAGCAAATTCTACAAAACAAGTATGAAATTCGATAAGTACTTCTTTTGTTGGCTTACGGGCACAAGCTTGCATTCAACAAGGAGGTGGACATTTCGAAAATATTATTAATTGAACTTTTTTAAAGAAAATCAGTTTTTATTGACTTTAGGATTACATTTTTTGTCATGATCTGACAATCATGTAACTTTGAAACAAATAAAAATGGATATACAAGTTTTGCGTTTTTGTTACTTGAAATGAAGTCTACTTTACACTCCTAAAATTTGAACATAACGATACGGGACACTTGTATATGTATACCGCCTAATTCTGAGCAAACGCAACGATGCGAATGTATGAATATTTCTCCCGCTTCGAATACAAATCCCCTGAACGCGTTTAGCCAATCACAAAACAGTCTGTCGCGCAACGATTTGACAATTAATGTCACAAATTAGTGTCACCACTGTCACCCTATACGGAGGCTCTTAAGCGTTTGAATAGTGATAATGCCGCGTTATGCACTAGAAGAGAAAGCCGAAATGATGAAATAGTACCACGCTGATAATTCTTATCAAAGAATATGTGACTTATTTGCCGGAGTTCCTAATGATACGTTCATTTTAGTATGCGCTGCAATAGAACTAAATTCAAATTTGATACATAGCGATATTTCCAACGATTTAGGCATATGCTGCTCTTCCGTTAACCGCATACTAAAATTAAATGGTTTTCGTAATTATAAATATTCCAAACATCATCAATTATTTTACGGTGATGAGTTCAAACGGATGAATTTCCGTTATTATATAATTAATTTCTCATTATGAACAATTTATTTTATTATCTGTAAGAGTAAATTTTTCTTTACATTACTAGAATTTAATTTAGTTTTTATTTATTTCTGAAGTTTATTTAGTTTACTATGAATAGTTTTTGTTACCTTTATTATTAAAATTTAATTTATTAAATCTCTTGATGCCTTATTTGCAATTTTCTTAACGGCTTATTAATAATTTTATTATGCTTTGTGTGACCATCGTCGGTATAACGTATTCCAATTTATTTATTATAAAATCATTACAATAACACAGGACTAAACAATTTATAGTCCTTTAATAGTAATTTGGTAATCAGATAATTTTTCTTACGCGGCTCCATAATATGTAAGTATGTATGACATATGACATCGATGTTGACACGCCTACAGCATTGAGGGGAATTCTATTTGGAGCGGGAGAAATATTCATACATTCGCATCGTTGCGTTTGGTCAGAATTAGAATTATATATATATATATAATGTTACGAAACTGGGTGTTCGATATATTAAATGTATAATAAATAATGTTATATTATGTATGAATAAATAGTGAACGGCCAGCTGATTATAATATGTAAAATCTTGGGAATACAATAGATGGCGTAGTTCGGTCGGTAGAGCTATATCTAGGGACTTTAGGTAGAGCATGAAAAAGTAAATATAAAATAATATTGAGACTCTCTTTTACAGGATCATCGCAAGTATTCCCCACTTATATATAATCAAATCAAATTTAAATAAAGCAAAGACATAGACTGTGCATCACATATACGAATAAAACACAAATTTTTAAAAGTTAGTTATTATAATAGAATAAGTAACACGAAAATGCTCAAAATGGTAAGTACTACTACTTATAAATGATCTTAAGCTTGAAATTAGATTGCTGTTTTAGCTATTTATATTTTAAGCAAAAATCAAGTTGTTTAAATTAAATGTGCGTGTAAAAAATAATATTGGCGTCTATAGATGTTCTATTAAAAACCTGTACTTCGTAAATTGAACGGCTGACTAAGGAAGTTGATTTCAATAGACGGAAAAAGGCTGGATTTCAGGTGTGGAACAGTTTAATTGAAACTCTAGAAGTTCTCTGTGGCTTCGTTCAGGAGTCCGAAGATCGGATAAGGTTAACGGGATCTGGGCTGGTATGGCCCGTTTGAATATTTTCGAAGAAGAAGAAGAAGAAGAAGAAAATGCTATTTCGTCTTTCAGGTAGTTACTCGATTTTACTTATTTAAAAACTATTTCAAATTGTAGTTTGACACTTAATGTAACTTTTCTGTCTAATTTTAACAAGTGTTCATTTGAAAAGTCAATCTAGTAGCATGTGATTTACTGAGAACATTTTGAAGTATGTCGTAAATTAAAATTTACTACTTAACCTACGAAGTCGTATATTTTGACAGTTTCATACATATAAATAATTAACAAATAATAGGTATTTATTGAAAACTATAACAAATGTTAAAAATGTTGTCCTTCAAGATCAATGCACTTTAAAATCCTCCGTTCAAAATTTCTGATGATATTCTGCTACATTACTGGATTGTTATTAATTTCCATGCATTTCTGTTCGATTCTCTGTAGTATATCATTCAAATTCAATATAGGTGTTCGAAATATGTTATTTTTTAGATACGGCCACAAAAAGAAGTCGCAAGGTGTTAAATCGCGTGAACGTGCAGGCCAGGCAATTTCAGTATTTCGACTAATTATCTGCTCATCAAAAAATTCTCTTAAAGAATCCAAAGATTCTGCAGTACAGTGACAAGGTGCTCCGTCTTGTTGGAAATATGCATTTTGAAGTTCATCATCATGCAACTGATTGACAAATGGTTGTAAAATTTCCGTACGGTATCTTTGAGCAGTTAACGTTCTCTGAAAAAATATTGGTCCAATGATTCGCCTTTGGCTTATCGCTGCCCAAATACCAATTTTCTCTGGATGTAGCGATTCTTCATTAATTACATGTGGATTTTCACTACTCCAAATTCTTGTATTTTGTGAATTTAGGTATCCCGTTTTATAAAACCATGCTTCATCAGTAAAGATGACTCTTTGCGAAAGTTCTCCATTATTGTTCATATTTACAAACCAATTACAAAACTGTAGTCTACGTGGGTAATCAATTTCTAACAATTCTTGTACTGCTGTGACACGGTATGGATAAAGTTGCATATCTTTTTTTAATAACTTGTGAGTTGTACCAACAGAAAGGTTTATTTGTTGACTCAAATGTCGAACAGATGTTTGTGGTTCATTTTCCATTATTTCTTCAACACGATTGACAACTTGAGGTGTACGTTTCTTAACTGCTCCGCTGCCTGATTTTCTTAAGAGACTACCAGTTTCAGAAAAAGGTTTTAAAGTTCTATCCAAAGTATTCTTAAATTGTATATAATCTATTACAAAATGTGGAAACTCAACTTGAAATTCTACCATGCAATCTTGAACTGAATAAACCCATAAACCATCAATTTTATTACCACTTCGAAAATAAGCATGGACTAAAAAAATTTTATATTCTAAAGTGAAAGCCATTTTAAAACTGAGAAGCAATTTATTTAAACCAGAATCGACGCACGATTATTCTATGCACTAACTGATATTTGTGATTGACATTATCAAAAGTCATTTGGATTTACGTTTACGGAACAACAAACACATGTTAATATATTTGCGTCTCATTCTATCAAAATTTCAAAGTAACCTAGATTGACTTTTCAAATGAACACACGTTATATTTGAGACAATGGTATTTACGCAGATTTTAGAATTGTGTATCAGAGAAAAATAATTTAATACGTCTATTAACAATATTCTTGGGTGACGCCCTCTTTCAATTATTTTTGTTCCATAGCTTTATAACTGTCTTAATTTGTGCTTACTTATTAATTTATATAAAGGAATTTACATGTTTTTGGAATTATGACTAGAGCTGAGGATGTTTGCGGTATAACCATGGTTATATCATGTAACCATAGTAAATTACTATGGTTACATGATATAACCATGGTTATACCGCAAACATCATGACTACCAGATTAAATTAATTGATGATTTTTCACATTAATTACAGTTCATTTTTGATGTTAGGTTATGTGTGCTACCCCTAGTAAAAACTTCGCTTTCGCGGGTTAGTAAAATTTAAATGATGGGCGTGGCTAAATAATACCGAAACACTGTTTGAATGTGAATAAATTAAATATCTTTAAATTTCGCGTAATTGAATTTTAAAATGAAATTGACAATGAAAAATAGAAAAAGCAAAATTTAATAGCTATTTATGTAACCAGTTATGAAATGGGTTATTTTGTGTAACGAAATGGAATGTTTGCAGGACGAGCGAGCGTAGCGAGCGAGATCCTGCAAAATGACATGAGTTACACAAAATAACATTTCATAACGTGTTTCATACAAGATTTTATCTAATTTTGACCAAAACATAGATTTATAATTTTCCAGTTGATCTGACATTAAACGTCATAAGTCGTATTAAATAATTAGTGACAGTTTTCATGCTATTGATAATAATTCATTTGACTTGACAGGTGTTTGTTAATTTAAGTATAAGTATTTACTTTTATTAGCTAAATATTTCGGTGCATTGTACGAGTAAAAATGTCGGATTCAGATTCAGGTGGACTACCAAGCGATATAGAAGAGGCTGCACAAAGTGCATTATCGACTGTGATTCCACAAAAGTCGAAAGCCCAGTACGATTTGGCTTATGAAAAATTTGGGAAGTGGCTTAAAGACAAAAAAATTAAATGTGTTAATGAGAAGGCTTTATTAGCCTATTTCGAGGGAAGAAAGAGTCAAAAAGCTTCAACACTCTGGACTCTTTATTCCATGTTACGAAGTGAATTGTCTTTGAAGAAGAATATTGATATTGCAAAATATGCCAGTTTACATGCATTTCTAAAGAGGCAGTCAGAGGGATACCATGCAAAAAAGTCTAATATTTTGTCAAAGGAAAACGTCTCCCGGTTTATGACAGAAGCTGAGGATAAAACATATTTAATGACAAAGGTCGCATTGATCGTTGGAATAGCTGGTGCTTGTCGAAAAAGTGAGCTAACTTTTCTACGTGTGGGGGATATTTTAGACGAGTTTTCTCATTTTGTAATAAAAATCCCTAATACAAAGACAAAAGTAACGCGCGAGTTTGTGATCACAGAAGGAAATATTGAAGGGCAAAATTTTCTTGATCTTATTAGAAAATATATTTCTTTGCGTCCACAAAACGTTAATCACGATAGGTTTATCGTCAAATATAATAATGGTAAATGCGGGGCACAGCCAGTTGGCATTAATACAATCGGTAATCTACCGAAAGGAATTGCTCAGTTTTTGAAACTACCAAATCCCTTCTTATTTACCGGACACTGCTTCAGAAGGTCATCGGCTACCTTTTTGGCAGATTCTGGTGCGGATATTTTTAAGGTTAAACGACATGGAGGCTGGAAGTCCAATACTGTAGCTGAGGGCTATGTAGAGAATTCTATAGAAAATAAGAAAAGGATTGCCAATGATATTCTTGGTGAATCAAGCTCAAATGCACATTCCGTTTTGCATCATAACATCAGAGTACCTGCCATGAATTCTACGTGTGCAGGAATTAACCTCACCAATTGTTCACATTGTGTCATAAATGTTTATAATGCATAAAATAAAAATTTAACCAGTTTGTGTCATTTAACGTTCCCCTTTATTAACTTGAGATGAAATGATTTTTTCAAAATATTTCGTAACTAGTTACGAAAAGTAAACCGTTTCCTAACGTCATACAGTTTTGAAAAGTGTCACTTTATGTGTCAAAATTAGATAAAAAAATGTAAATTAATTTGAAATAAGCAAAGTTGTCGTGATATTCATTTATCGACATCTCAATATTATTTTCACAATATGAGTACATCTTATCTCTTTATGTTGTAAGAGGTTGTTTGTATAATCCCTGCTTTGTCATTTTCAGAGGCAAGAATACAATCCCTTGATTGAACTACACCAATATATATATACATATACATATATATATATATATATATATATATATATATATATTAACTGTATATGTAGGTATGTGCCACTTATGCATGTGGCATTATGGCATGTGTTCGCTCTCTACTAATGACATTAACATCTGACAATTCATAACGGTGCGGTTAAGTTACGACATACCTATAGTCCTTTTACGATAACAGACGAGGCACGTCATCAACATACGTCATGTTTGCGTCACGCACTCTTGCCAAATCTTTTGTTTACATCTATCACAGAGGTTATGTATTAAAAATAAGTTGACATGTAATCCGCGTTGACAGTTACGTAGGTCTTGTTCATACTTAGGAAATAACGATAATTTACATACTTTTAAAACAATTAGATAAACCTAACGCCTCTCATTCTAACTATAGTTTTATGTATGTGGTAAATTATAACTGACAATTAGCATAATTGAGACATGTTATTAACAGCAATTAAGCTATCGAAATAAAATAGAAATACGTTTATTTCAATAAATATTATTATCAGTATACACAATAAATTGACATTATAATAAAGAAAAGCAACTTTAATATAACATGATATAAATGACAAACATAATTTTTATTCAAAATCGCTGTCATCGGTTGAGCTTTCTTCTGCGCCTATATTAATAACTAAAGGCCTTACATCTTCTCGTTCAAAGCCAATTTCTCTATCCCACCATTTTTTAATTTCTGTTTCGGTGTGTTTGATGCTGTTTGCCCAACATGTTGGGGTTACTTCACTGAGCGCTTCCTTCCATAATTTTATGCAGCCTTCTTCTGTTCTGCCGTATTTGCCAATATGGTTATTAATATAATAGCGTTTGCTAATACCCCATATCAGTTCAATAGGATTAAAAATGCAATGATATGGAGGTAGACGGAGCACAACGTGACCATATTTATTAGCCAACTCATCAGCCTCATAAATGGGTGGTGGTTTAAAACTATAAATAATAATAGCCAGTAATTATTAAAAAAAAGAATAATTATACTAACCGCTCAACTAAATCTAGCAACTGTAGCTTTAACGCTGATGCATCGCTTCTTTTAAGTACGTTGTTTAAAGTACATAAGGTGATATGTTCTTCTAAAATGTGTTTAAGGGAAACTTTATGTTACAGTTCGAAATAAGATAATAAATACTTACTGTCTCTATACATGTTATAAACTTTGTTTCTAATGGCACACTGATTAAAATCATCAATGTTCACTACTGGTTTCTTTTTTACCCTTTTCTTCTTTGGACTAGATGGAATAATCCCTTGTTTAGTCATTGAAGAAATCTTATTAACCGTAGAAATGTGGATATTTAAAGCATCGGTTACTCTCTATAAAATACGCAAGGTTTAATACTCTAAAAATATATTAATTATTAGAATTACCTCTCTTACTGCTTTCAACGGCAATAGCGTGGCATTGTTATCGCGTTCTTTCTCGAAATACGAGATTAAAGACGCAATGAGCGCTTTTGATTGCCTGCTTAGTGGCTTAGGCATGTTTTATTGGTTATTAAAGGAACCGTTGTTTTAATACAATACGAATAATACGACGAAACTGGATAAAAGGGACACGAAAACTAAAGAACAAACTGCGAACTAATGAAATGCAAATAATATCACTAAACTGAATAAAAGGGACACGAAAAATACAGAACAACAAATGGCGCACAAGTGACAGATACGAATGACAGTAGCGAAAATAGAAGTTGGCAACGTTACGCAGGATAGGAACGTTTGCAAAGAAGAAATCTCTAGATATACGATAGTGAAAGACAGTTCTTTTTGGGTTTAGTATTGTATAGGTAGGTAATTCTGAAGTTTCCGGTTATGACGTGCCTCGTCTGTTATCGTAAAAGGACTATACCTAAATATTTCATGTCCAACTCTGAGGCTGTTTTTTTTTTGAACGCACGGTATAACCAATGGCGAAATGACCAGCGGTGAATACGCCAAAAGCGAAACGATTGAATCGAAACATCCCCCATTCCTCTTTTTAAGAAGGTTTTTAGTGATATAGTTTGTTTTGAATCTACTGTGTATATTCATATACTGTTCTTGTGTTGTGTTATAGTATAAATAATACACTCGATCAGGATAAAGTCCTCGGAATATTTTGTTTTAGAAAGAAGATATTATCATGTTTTAACAAGTCTAAAGACGGCCTGGTTCTAGGAAGTATCACGGTAATTTTTTTATATATTGTTTATCTGCTCAGACTGATAACAAAAACAAGCGATTTTAATTAAAATACAAATATAACATATTAAAAATAGAACTATCTACCTAGGATATAATAAAACTTAAGCCAGAATGATTGATGTGTAGTGTCATATCTTTAATACACCACTTAAAATTTTGCAGTAATGTGCTATTTCAGTGAACATTTTAATAATTATATGTAAGTGAATAATCGTCATTAAAAGAAGATATGATATGAATTAATTGTTTTCGACTTAATCAGTTGTAAAATCTAACTTCCAAATTGACGGATACTTATCAACAGCTATTGTTATTCCTTTTTTCGTTTGCATTTTTTTACATTTTACAATTACTGCAATTAATCCTGTAGTATTTGTGTTGAAATGAATGAATTTTGTTTTTACGCAAAATTGATAGTTTTGAAATTGTGAATGATCGATTAAACGATAAAAAACTAGAATATTTTTTTCAATCAAAAAGTTTTATTATAAATAGCGTCATCCAGCATGTTTACTTTTTATGGTAAATCTGTGGTCACTAACATAATTGAAATTTTATCTTATACAGGTTGCTCCAGAACTTGCGCCCCAAAGTCACGAATTTTCGCCATTACAATCGCGGACTTGTGGCACAGAATAACCAGAATGGACAAGAGTGGATCATGGAATTTATGCGCAGAATCAAAAATCGCCATGTTGTAAATAGCGTTTGTTTATGTTTATGTTTTAGATGTTATTTATTAGTGTTGTGGTTATAGGTTATACTGATTTTGATAATTTGAATTATTTTTTTTAGTATACTTTATATAGTTTTAGTTAAGAATCACTTAGTTTTTATAGTATGCGTTGTATACCTTTGTGATTCAGCAAAATCATCAACATCCACAAAATTATCAGAATAATTGAAACATACATGAGTAGGTAAACCCCACCAGTTTTGTATAATACAAAGGTATTTTTAATAATATAAAATATTATTAAAAATCTGGTGTGAAGAACACAAATGCAGGTTCACTATTAATATTTTCTGTGAACGTGTCCGAATATATCCTATTCCCAGAGACGTAGATACGTATTTCACCTTTCTACAGGCTCGTCGGTACGCCCCTGCTGGAGAAAGGATATTCCCAGACACATTGTTACGCCTAGCGTATAGAAGTTTAATTCACTTAATTAAATACATATTATTTCGTCTTTAAATATATCATTAAATTATATTTAACTAAGTCATTTTTTTCATTTGTACAAACTTTCATTTTCGTTACAAAGAGAAAGTATTTTCTTTTGTTATATATCTTGAACTGACCAACGAGACCCTTCCGTCTACCTGGACCGTCAACCGATAACCGAAATGTTGAATTTAGAATATTGAATTCGTCTAGAACATTCCAATTTTTAAATTGTTTTAATTTAAGATTATTTACATCTTCTTTTATATGTCTTGTTTGATATCGTTAGAAACCTTATGTCACAAGGGTTACTCTAATAATAATTATGACATTGACAGACGACGTCTTCAGGTCGCGCTTTTAATTAACTATAATTCAAGATATCGACCCCTCTTCGATACATCATAAACTAGACCGTTTTCTAGACCCCTTCCTTTTCGACACAAACTAATAGTTCCTGCTTCTCTTTCGAACCTTTCGTGAGGAAACACACATCGTGCTGTTCAAGTGACGATGCTATCACGCCGACCAGGTGTTCTTCCGCTTCTAAGGTAAATTGCATTGTTCTATGCATATTATTCTTTTAAGTGAGTCCATATTAATTTAACTCATTTCTTATTCCCCCGGTAAAACATCGCTCTGCATATACTAGACCAAGGTATATCTTCGAAGACCACGTGGCCACCATCGCCGCAAATCAAAAGGTAAGCTCTGTATTCTTCGATACAGAGGTTATTTTATATACATATTAATTAACCCTTAATTTACTACCCCATTTAACGTTCGTTTCAGAGTATTTTTTGTGTTAATTTTAATCTACTTATCCACCACTCCACGTGTACATATTACTTTGTTTTAATTGCTTTTAAATATACGAGTTTCAATTTCTTATTATGTAAATATAAATACAAACTTTAAGGACGCCGCTGTGTTTTATTTTATGTATTAAGTTGTTGTATATTTATTTTAATTAACCATTACCACGCACGTCCTGGACCTTTGAAGGAACTTCACCAGCATCCGTAATTATTTTATTATCTATCAAATAATTTTATTATTATAAATAGCCGAGCCTTGTATTTGTAATAACATTCACAGAAAAGAACCACATCGCCCTATCACCGTAATTATTCAGACCGAGCGCAGAAGTAAATTCTTTGGAAGGACGTCGTTACTTCACATTAATTATGTGGACGGTATGCGAGGTACTTCGGCTGTCTGACAACAGGCAGCGCCGAATTTACTTCTGCGCTCGGTCTGAATAATTACGGTGATAGGGCGATGTGGTTCTTTTCTGTGACTGTATCTGGGAATATCCTTTCTCCAGCAGGGGCGTACCGATGAGCCTGTAGAAAGGTGAAATATGTATCTGCGTCTCTGGGGATAGGATATATTCGGACACGTTCACAGAAAATATTAATAGTGAACCTGCATTTGTGTTCTTCACACCAGATTTTTAATAATATTTTATATTATTAAAAATACCTTTGTATTATTCCACAAAATTAGGTAGGAATTATAAATATTTATACAAAAACCTAAGCAAGTTATGCATTTGAATAATATCGATGAATAATGAAATTGACTCAATTTATTTTAAAATATTGTACTAGATTCACCATCTACAGAGTTATACAAGAGAAAACTAGACGCTGACCGATAGCAATATTTTCCGAGATATTGGATATGAGTACAGTCAACTCTTTTATCATGTACAACATGTACAAGAATAATTGTCAATTACAACGCTTTACATTTATGAAAGATTTGGCAATCAAATTAGTGAAACCCCATATGGAAAGAAGAGTCGACAACGTAAAAATTTCATTAGAGATTCGTAACGGTATCAGAAAAATATTGAACATTGAGCCATAACCAACACCTGCAGAAACACTAGAAAAAAGAAAGTACTGTTTCTTGTGTGCAAAACTAAAGAGAAAGACCAAATATCTTTGTCGGAAGTGCCACCATCCCGTTTGTCTGCAATGCGCTAATAAAGTGTGTACCGAATGCTGTGCTAGAAATGACTGACTTGAACCCTTGACATTTTTTTGTCTATGAATTAACTTACATTGCTTTCAATTTCTATTTTTTTTCCGTAGTTTTTACTATTTAATAACATTTTCTGTTTGCTTCTAAGCTTCTAAAATGACAAATTTAAAGTTTGAAGGATACCGTTGTTTTCCAAAGTTACATTTACAATTTACTGATACAAGTACAGTAACTTTTTTATTTGATAACTTTATTCAAATGTTTCTCTAAGAAATAAGTAAGTAAACTTCTAGTTTCAAAAATTCTTTTAATGTAAATACCACTACAATATTGTTTCGCCATACAATGGCTTCATCAGGTGGATGAAATACTGAATATGTACAATACAAGTTTGAATATTTATGTGAAAATTATTGGGGAAATGGTGGTGGAAAAATTTTTACAATCTTAAATTTAGTAGAGGGGAGTTGTTTAAATCTAGTTGGTCATTTAAAGCTAATCCTAAACTATTGTATCTATTAATTTCTAAGTTTTCTAACAGGTTAAGTTTTTTACTTTTTTCTTGAATGTGTAAAATTTTGAAATCTATATTAAATCTATGATTGATATCTATACAATGACTTGCGAAAGTTGAATCTGTTTTCTTTTCTTTATGGCTTCTCTCGTGTTCTTTCATCCTAATTTTGAATGTCCTCCCCGTTTGTCCTATGTATACCTTATTACAATCTTCGCATGTTAACTTATATACACCAGAGTTTGATTCTTTGTCTATTTTATCTTTGTTGTTTTTAATAATGTTCTGTATAGTATTGTCTGTTTTAAATGATATATGTTCGTTATTAAGTTTTTTAATGAAAGTACCAATTTTTTCCGAAATTTTTCCTAAGTAAGTGATTGAATTGTAGGAATTAATAATCTTGTATTTTAATTTTGGGTAAACTAAGGAAAGGGTTTTAAATTTTTGTTGGCTATTCAAGATGTTATTGATAATATTTATAGAGTAACCATTATTTAATGCTATTGTGTATATTCTATTTAGTTCAAGGTCGAAATTACTTTTACTCATAGGTACATGAATTAATCTATATACCATTGATTGGTATGCTGATAATTTGTATGTTATAGGATGAAAATAATTAGCGTGTATTGTGGTATCTGTATGTGTTGGTTTATGGTATATAGCGAACTCATGTTTATTAGTTTTGTGTGATATGGTTAAATCTAGAAAATTAATGCTTTTATTTATTTCTGTTTCTATAGTAAAATTTATTTTGGGGTGAATAGTGTTGATATAATTATGTAAAGTTTTTAATTGTCTATCTGAACCGTTAAAGCAAATTAATATGTCATCAACATACCTAAACCAATATACACAATTACCAAACAAGGGATGTGTACTAATTATAGTTTCTAAATTATTCATGAAAATTTCCGCTAATAAGGGGCTTAGTGGGTTTCCCATTGCTAGACCCTCTGTTTGTTTATAAAATTTCTTTTTAAATTGAAAATAATTTTGTTCCAGGCACGTTTCTAAGAGCTGTAAAATTTCGGTCTTTGTGACAATGTTCGTGTTTCTACCTTCTAGTTGTAAAGTAATTAAATCTATTATCTCCTGGGGTGGGATACTAGTGAACAAATTCGAGACATCAAAAGAAATGAGTTTACATTTGTTTGGTAATTGCAAGTTTGAAATGTTGTTAATTAATTCCTGGCAATTTTTAACGGAGAACTTATATTTGAATTTAGTGTGTGTTAGAATTAAATCTAGTAAGTGTTTGGACACATTTCTACAAAGTGCTTTTACGTACGATACTACTGGTCGTATAGGTGTCTTTTCTTTATGTAGTTTAATTAAACCGTATAATTTGGGAAGTAGGGGATTCATAGTGGTTAATATATGTTTTTGAGTGTTATTAAAAAGATTTCATTAAAAAACTTAATAACGAACATATATCATTTAAAACGGACAATACTATACAGAACATTATTAAAAACAACAAAGATAAAATAGACAAAGAATCAAACTCTGGTGTATATAAGTTAACATGCGAAGATTGTAATAAGGTATACATAGGACAAACGGGGAGGACATTCAAAATTCGGATGAAAGAACACGAGAGAAGCCATAAAGAAAAGAAAACAGATTCAACTTTCGCAAGTCATTGTATAGATATCAATCATAGATTTAATATAGATTTCAAAATTTTAAAAAACTTAACCTGTTAGAAAACTTAGAAATTAATAGATACAATAGTTTAGGATTAGCTTTAAATGACCAACTAGATTTAAACAACTCCCCTCTACTAAATTTAAGATTGTAAAAATTTTTCCACCACCGTTTCCCCAATAATTTTCACATAAATATTCAAACTTGTATTGTACATATTCAGTATTTCATCCACCTGATGAAGCCATTGTATGGCGAAACAATATTGTAGTGGTATTTACAATAAATTTTTGAAACTAGAAGTTTAATTACTTATTTCTTAGCGTTATAATGAAGTTTCAACAAGTATCTCCTTCGCCAAATAACTATTTCAAATGTTTCTATTCTACATCACCAGTTACGGGATAATTACGTGTTTTAATTTATGTAGGTTATGTGGTATGACAACCCCGTCAATAGAGGTTATTTTAAAATCAAACTTCAAAAAGTATTTTATCATTTGGCAGATTGTATTGAACAATTTGAGAACTATGTAAGCTTTCTTCATAAAGTCCATACTGCACCGTCAACGTAAAACGCTCTATGCTCTATGGTGACAAGTTCTAAATTTAATACATAGATCTTGCATATTAGACGTGTGTACACTGATTCATTCATGTATCTTTATTTGTTTGTGTATTGTTAAATATCACAACAACATGCACATATTTTTTTTTAATGAGTTTGTATGACATGAATAGGACAATTTGTGATTGATATTATCGAATATTTCGACGCCATTCTGATAAGGAATGATTAATATAAATAAGTGATAACATAACAATAATGGCATAATGTGTAAGTGAGATACTGAATGTGTATTGCATGGATTATTAATTACTTCTAGAAAAAGATAAGTAACAAATCTCTTATCGTTTTAAAATCAAATTTTAAAAGGAAATGTAACAATCAAATATTAAAACACGTAGGTACTTGTAAGATAAGTGTTCAAGTGTTCATATGTTCAAGTTTTATGCAAAACTGACAAATATTATTTCAAGTGCACCATCACGAAATGAGAATTTATGATTTCTATACTTCACTTAGAATCAGGAAGGCGACAAAGATCATTTTGAATATGACACAAGATTACGTAGCATTAAATTGCAAAATATATACAAGGCGTGAGAATTTAATTACCAGAATAAGGGTGTAGTATTAATCCTGAGGAAAATGTATGGAAATCATGATACAAAACATAATAAGTATACTTTTAAGAAAATCAAAATTGTGTTTTTGGCGCGTAGCCATCTAACAAGGAAGGAGGATGGTAAGGAATAGGTTAATGCTGTACACCGTGACTTTATAATTAGGGACCGTACACGAGAGGCCCATAACTCATCGCTCACGGGCGTACCACTGAAAATTTGTATTTTTAAAGAGTTCTTAATTTTATTTATATACAAGTGTCCCGTAGCGTTATGTTCAAATTTTAGGAGTGTAAAGTAGACTTCATTTCAAGTAACAAAAACGCAAAACTTGTATATCCATTTTTATTTGTTTCAAAGTTACAGATCTATGAATGTGATTGTCAGATCATGAAAAAAAATGCAATTCTAAAGTCAATAAAAACTGATTTTATTTAAAAAAGTTCAATTAATAATATTTTCGAAATGTCCACTTCCTTGTTGAATGCAGACTTGTGCCCGTAAGCCAACAGAAGAAGTACTTATCCGAATTTCATACTTGCTTTGTCGGATTTGCTCGGCAGCCAGGTTAATACGATCCAACAACTCTTCTCTAGTCTTCGAAACTTGTGCGTAGACTAAATTTTTCATGTACCCCCATAAATAAAAGTCAAGGGGATTAAGATCGGGTGATCTGGGTGGCCATGCAACAGGACCACCTCGACCAATCCATCTTGGATAATTGACGTTAACCCAATTTCGGACTGCAATTTCGAAATGTGGTGGTGCCCCATCCATGTGAAACCAAAAGTCTCGTCGAACATTCAGTGGGACATCCTCTGAAAGACCTGGTAGTTCGTCAATAAGAAATTGAAGGTAATTGTCCGCATTTAACCTCCCAGGAAGAACGACAGGACCAATCAACAAGTCATCGATTAGGGCCGCCCAAACGTTAATACAAAATTCATGTTGAAATTTAGATGGATGTATAGCTTTGGGATTTTCTGATGACCACCTGTGTAGGTTTCTCAGATTTGTAACACCACTTCTCGTGAACGTAAATTCATCTGTCCAGAGGACTGTTCTGCAGAAATTAAAATGAAGCCGTGACTGTCTTAATATCCAGGTAGAACAAACTAGACGAGCATAGTGGTCTGCCTCAAGCAAACCGTGTCCCCTGCGATAGCGATATGGACAGTGGCGGCTCTTTAATGAGAGCAAGTGAGCAATTGCACCCCCTGGAATTATGAAACAAAACAAACCAAGCGGCGACTAACTGTGAAAGTATTTATTTATTATGTATATTATGTATTCATAGTTATTGACGAGGAACGTGGCACGCTAACAACGTACATACACTGATCGTCGTCACAGATATACTGAGCAAAGCCCAA
The DNA here is from genome assembly GCA_935421215.2 of Melolontha melolontha. Taxonomy (NCBI): domain Eukaryota; kingdom Metazoa; phylum Arthropoda; class Insecta; order Coleoptera; family Scarabaeidae; genus Melolontha; species Melolontha melolontha. Next base: position 5,424,854 of record OW285236.1, on the reverse strand, counting down.
CTGTTGCTCTGTTACGGCATTAACATTACATTGATGGTGGGGAGAACTGTATTTTGCCGTACTTCAATGTCGTACAATACATAGCGTTGGAAAAACTGAACCAGACTGCTCTCGGGCGTTGTTACAATGAATACGGTATCTTTTTTACAGAACAACGCGTTTTTGCGGTTAACGTATAATGAAAAAATCGCAGTAAAATATCTTAAACGGCCGATGCCTCAATTATGTTTAGAAAATAAACAATCTGTTAAAGGTAAAGACGTTATAAGAAAATTCAAAATGAATATTTATCAGAAAAATGACTGGATTTGTGGGTGTGAAATTAAAAATACTTTGTTTTGTTTTCCGTGTCTTTTGTTTGGTGGTGAACCGTCTTGGTCAAAGAACGGAATAACAAAGACTTAATTCATCTTAGTGCTAAAATTATTAAACATGAAAATTCCGAAGGGCATTTGAAAAATATATTTAGTCTAAGAATGTTAGGAAAAAATAACATTCAGAATGTTTTAGATTCATCATATAGAAAAGCAATTCAACAACACAATGAAAAGGTAACAAAAAATAGGCATGTGTTAAATTTAATAACAAATTGCATTAGATTTTGTGGCGCGTTTGAACTGGCACTTTGGGGTAATGATGAACAACAAACGTCGAATAACAAGGGCATTTTTCGGGAATTGATAAATTTTACTGCAGAATTGGATAAATCGCTCAGAGATCACATCGAAGCAGCACCGGTTTTTAAGGGATTATCAAAAACTATACAGAATGAGCTGCTTGATGCAATGTTGAACGTGCAGCACCGGTTTTTAAGGGATTATCAAAAACGATACCGAATGAGCTGCTTGATGCAATGTTGAACGTGTATCATGAACAAGTTGCCAGTGAAATTAAAGCAACCGACTTCATATCTGTGATAGCTGATGAAACCACAGATGTGTTCAATCAGTTTCAGTTGGTGGTTGTTTCAAGATATATTTTGAACGCGAGACCGGTCGAAAGATTTTGGAAATTTCTTCTTCTGCTTAGTGGACATGATGCTAATTCTTTATCTGCCTCCATCCTTAACGAAATTAGTTTGCTTGTTGATGACCCAGAAAAACTGATTGCACAGAGCTATGATGGGACAGCAGTCATGAGTGGTGCTAGTAACGGTGTGCAAAGACATATCCAAGACCAGTATCCAAGGGCTAATTTTGTAAATTGTTATGCACATCAGACAAATCTAATTATGTCACATGCTACATCGAGCAGTAGTAATTGCAGAATTTTTTTTGCCAATCTGACGGGATTATGTACATTTTTCTCCACTTCACCACAACGAGCTGCAAGATTGGAAGAATTGCTTCAGAGAAAAAGCTTACCTCGTTTTTCAAAAATAAGATGGAACTTCAATTCTAGGACAGTGAATACAATATATGAGCACCGAGAAGAAATAATTGAAGCTCTAGAACAAATCGATGGAGAAGCTAGTTTACAAACTACCATTCATCAAGCTAGTGCCAATTTGCGAATTTTAGAGGAGGAAAATTTTATCTATTGGTTAACTTTCTTTCATAAAATTATGCCACATGTGGACATATTGTTTAATCAATTACAAAATGTCAATACAGATGCATTAAAAATCAAGAATAATTTAGATAATTTTGAACGCGCTATTGGAAAAATTCGAACCGAAATCGCTGACACAGATAATCAGTTGGTTAAACAAAATGACCCAGAACTGACTCCTCGACCATCAAAGCGGCGAAGAGTAACTGATGGTAGCCAAAGAAGGAGGGAAACTATTGAAGTGTGCGATATTATTTTGCTAGAAATAAAAACTAGATTTCGGTATACAGGACACTTAATATTAGCAAACTTAATTTCTTTTAAACAGTTCTCCTCTTTTCAAAAAAAATTTCCGGAAGATTGCCTTAAAGAAGCAGTAAAATTTTATCGATGCCTCAATGAAAGCAGACTACGAACTGAATTAAGCGTTCTATATTCTAGAGAAGAATTTAGGCAAAATATAGAAGTCGGTGCTGTATGTCTGCTAGGTCTTCTGCTGGATGGATTAAGCGACACCTTTAATGAAGCTGTTACGCTTTTAAAAATTGTCATTACAATCCCAATGCCAACGTCCGAAGCGGAACGCCAGTTTTCACGGCTGCAGAGAATAAAAACTTTCCTGAGAAATACAATGAAAGAAGAGAGATTAAATGCCCTTACTATGTTATCTTGTGAAAAAGAATGTATAAATGATTTCCAAAACTTTAATGAAAAAGTGATAGACCTGTTCTGCAAGTCAAAGACACGTAAAATGGACTTCGTTTATCGTCAGATGTAATTAAACTGTGTAGTGTAATATTTACTATTCCCTCAAAACAAACTCTACAATGAACAGTACCTGTCTGGAACAGTACGTCGGTGAAATTTATAAGGATTGGGTAAGCGTTTTAGTATTACACTTTTTAATTTTGAAATTATGCACTCCCTATGTGAACCACCCCGAGCCGCCACTGGATATGGATATAAGCCCTCACGTTTTAAAATTCGCCAAACTGTCGTTCGTGGCACTCCTAGTTGTCTAGCGATGCAACGTACACTGAGAGTTGGATCCCTTGTAACAATAGCTACTGCTTCTTCCTCTAAGTCTGCTGGCAAATTTACTCCTCGGCCGAAAAGATAATCACGCAGTCCGCATTCCCGAAATAGTCTGTGTACTTGCAGAAACGTTCTGTAATGAGGAATGCGCCTATCGGGAAACCGATGTCGGTATTCAATAACTGCTTGACGTGCACTGCCGTTACAGTAGCTATACACAAAATGCCTATCCGTATACTTTTGACTCTCTTGAGAAGAAAATCGGTAAGGCATTTTGAATAAAGAAAACGTGTCCACTCACTAATAAGCTGTTGTATGAACTGAAACGTAATGTAATCCTTTATTAAAAAATGCAACGTTAACAGTCATCTGAACATTTGTTTACTGTATTATATTCATGGTTCAGCACTTACGAAATAAGTAAGAACCTTCTTTATCATAAATCAATTTCCAGTATTCTTTTTTGTAGATCTCCAAGAAATTACTGTATGCACTACGACACGTGTTTATTTATTTTAGGATAACATTTTATTATGCGATGTTAACAATCACAGGCCCGTTATTGAATCGTATAACTTTTTTTAAATAAAATCAGTTTGTATTGACTTTAGGATTACATTTTTTTTCATGATCTGACAATCACATTCATAGATCTGTAACTTTGAAACAAATAAAAATGGATATACAAGTTTTGCGTTTTTGTTACTTGAAGTTAAGTCTACTTTACACTCCTAAAATTTGAACATAACGATACGGGACACTTGTATATATACAAATACTATAACAAAAACAATTTGAAACATACTAAAACACCTTTTTTTTTGTATAAAACATTAACATTTTTAATAATATAGAAATATTTTATTCAGTCAACGGATCAACCGCACAAAACGAGTTTAAAAACTAATTGAGTTTCGATTTTGTATAAACTGTAATTTTAAAATTTATTTCTTATTGTTCTCTTACAACAATATATTAGCTCTTTCTTATATAAATACATATATCTACAATACACAAATCCAGACACAATTATTGAATTGTATTCGATTAGATAAGTTCCTTAACGTTTGTATTATAATTTGGGGATGATAAAGGCTAATGAATTTTACGGTCACTAACAGAAGGACAAGTAGGAAATACAAATATTTTAATTTAACAATCATGCCACATATTAGAGTGTATTATATTATCTTTGACCTTTTAGTTTCTGCAGTTGGAAGTTGAACATCTTTATTTTTACAAGAATTTTATTGTTCGCAATCCGGTCGGACAGATGTATTTGCAATACCAATAAATCAGTTACCACGCAAATTACAATAGATTAATACAATTAAGTGTATTTTATTATCGTCAATCATGACTGCAGTTGTATATAAAAAGGTATGTACAATTACAAAGTTAAACTGATGATTAGAATAATTTGTTTGTATCTACAATATATAATTTAATAACCTTTATAATAATATGTTTGTAATTTGAAGGTTTTTGTTATTTAAAATGCCACAAAAGTTAATAAGTACTCCATTATATTAGAATTAGTAAACTAACATTTAATGTGCAGCAGATATTATGATATCATCATAATAAGAAGTAACGCATAAAAAAATTGCAAGTAAGTATTTTGTGGAATGTGCATCCTATTAATGATAATGAAGAAGTACATATATTTAAAATTTATGTATTTTGTGGTTATTATTCCCCAATAAATTACTAGAAAATTGAGATAAAAATAGAACATGTTCGTCTTGGTCAATTTCTAGAACTTGACCAAGTTCTGGAAATTGATCAATTTATTGATAAATGTAAAGTAGTGAGCTTGAAGCTGAAAATTGAAGACAACTTGAACTAGAAATTGAACTTAAAATTGAACTAGAAATTGATAGATGTAAAATCCCAACTTGACAACCAAGAGCCCAAGTTCTAGAAATTGATCAATAAATTGACAGATGTAAAACGGGCTTAAGAGATTTAATGAAATTATAAATAGAAATAGCGGTATTATTAAATATTAATTGCATTTTCTAAATGTTTTTATAATTAGGTCGTATTGCGGTAATTTTAATTTTATCGGAAGGTATTTTACATATTATGTTCTTTTTTAAATAAATGTAATAAACTGTTCAATTCTTATTGTTAATTTCTCGGAAATTTTTTGTTAAATAATAATTACACAACAATTTGCCGCATTGTGTTTACTTGCGCTGCGACAAAAGTCAAAATTACATTAAGGTTAGAAAAGTTGCCCTATTTTTCATTTTTGTCAACTGTACATCTACCAATATCACATTTATCACTACAATTTTGAACTATGAAATGCCGAAAGTGCGGTGTTATAGTTGACAAATATTAAAAAAATGTACTAAATATTTGTGTAATATTGTTTAAAAGGAATGTCGGTACTAACCTTAAAATTCAAAACAGTTATCACGTAAGTAGATACATTTCCTGCAACTTTTTTGTACCTCTCAATTCTTTTCGGTAAACTTTAACTTGAAATTCTTTTTAAAATTGTGTTTTATTATTAATTATTCTCTTGTCTACAAACATATATGTAGTAATTCTGTGTTTCATGCCTATAATTCTTTCTTTTTAAAAAGAAATGATTAAGTTGACCATTTTTAAAATTTTGAGGTTATTATATTTATTTATCATTGCTAAATGTTATAACGAAAAAATTGCAATGTCCCTAGAATTACAACGAACAGATACTGCACGTGATCATCATAATATCCCTACTTTAAATATCGAGACGGCTATAAATATTTCTCATAATCTTCATAATTCTTAAGCTTTTTTTAAACTTTGTTTAGTCTTCGTTTAAAAAGAAATGTGTTGTTTTGAAAGCATGTGCACTAGTAGTGATTCAAAATTCACGCGATTTATTTAGATTTGTATTAATAAAGAACTGATGCTGGTAGTGGAAACGTTTCTTTATCAAAGTTATTGAAGTTAAGCATTGATTAATACTTTTAAATTGTCTATAATGTTTTCCAAAAGTATGTATGTGTATATAATAATGCGTAAACCTATTCTATGCAGTGGCGGCTCGTGAGTTATGAAAGAGGGTGGGCACAAAAAAAAACTTACCTATTTTTTGTACATAAAATCCATTCTCCTATTTTTCATGCTGGAAAAGACGTCTATGACTTTGTTGTCAAAGTCCGGGATATACTGGATGAACTTATATTCTATTGATAGGACCGCAAATGCGTTCAGTCGATCTTCTGACATTGTGCTTCTCAGAAAAGTTTTAATGCGTTTGAGGGTGGAAAAACATCGTTCACATTCTGCTGTCGACATGGGCGTTGTACAAATAATATCCAACAGTTTGTAAGTTTCCGTCAAAACCTTTTTTAGGTAGTTGTCTGTTATGAACACTAAAAGAGGCAAAACACCACCTACGTCACACATGTCATAGCGCTCATAAATTAGTGAAAGTTTACTTTTCAATTTTGCACTGTCCAACATCGATAAGATTTCAAAATTTCATCAAAATTTTTTTGTGGAAATGAATGACTATAAGTTTTAAAGTTTTGAGAGTCAAATAATTTTGCTACATTTAAGTGATCCCTAAAATCAAATCGGTAGCTAATTTCGCTTAAAATACTGTCACATACTTCCTTTGCAATAACAGCTCTGTTGTCGTTTTTTTGTCTTTTCCTTGCAGGTTCTTCATTATTGCGTTCTTGATTGTCATTGTCAGTAGAATTTCTTAAATTTCTAATGTGAATAATTTGCTGTTGGAATTGTTCAATTGCCTTTTGCAGTTGGGCACTGTCAATCCTGCTCATTTGAGTCTGATTACATAATGTTTCAACATATGGCATGATGAAATGAAATATTTTCAACCAGAAGAGAAATTCCGGGCAATTCAAATGTTTCAATAAACCACTTGCTTCACTAACAGTAACTGACTCCATCCCAGCTTCGTCAATAATTTTGTCTAAACATTCTTTGAAAGAATCCTAGTGTTCAAATAATGTCTTCACAGTTCGAGTTTTGAAAATCCAGCCTGTAGGAGCAGCCTGGTAATCTACGTTTGGCTATTTCATCAAGAATTATCGTTCGTTTTGGCGATCGAGAAAAAAAACTTGAAAATGACTGCGAATTTGCAACGAAAATTTTTACATTTTTATTGCACTGTGCCGACCTTCAATAATTAAATTAAATTAATGCGCGTAACAGTGAATATAAGATGTATGTGGACATGTTCTTTTGATAATAGCTTGGACACCATTTGTCTTACCACTCATCACGGACGCCCCATCGTAACTTTGAGCGATTAGTTTATTGTTATCAGACCCAAAAGGAGAATTTAAAATAGTTTGCAATTCATTCAGCAATGTTTTTGCTAATACATCAGCATTATGACCAAAAACGTTCAAAAATTTGTCCATTAAACACGTATCGAATAATAACAATCATATGCTGATTATTAGAGGTGTCTGTAGTTTAATCGGCCTCCAAAGCAATGCAATTTGCAGATTTAATTTCTTTTAATATTTCCTGCTTGTAAATTTGCCACAATTCCTTTGAATAGTTTTTGAGACGCCTTTAAACAACTGTGAACCTTTCATATGTATTGTAAACACAGCTGCAAAGTTGATTAAGCCTACATAAATACCTGGATGTTTCCGACATTAACGTCTCATCAAGGCTTCGTAACGCCAATTCAATAGCTCCGGAAAATTTTATACACATAATTAACCGGGGTAATATATGACGATTTTTTTCCACATCTTGGTTGTACCGTGATATCATAAAGTTTCTAGGACGAAGATGGCTTTGTAATATAAATTGTATGTCTGAACTTAAGTTAGGAACTATAACTCTGTTTTGTAAATTATTTTGACAGTGACATTATCTATCATCCATTAATGTGTTAGAATTGCTGAAAGCAAGTTTGAACGTCGAGTTTGAAACATAGCACATTCGAGTAAATTCAACAATATAGTGCAAAAAGCGTACATGATTGAAGCCTATTTTCGGAGTGGAGTGCGAATTGATGGAATTTGGGTGTACAGTCAACGTGCATGTTTGGATGATTTTAGAGAGCACTTTCCAGAGTTAGCTGTAATTCCCAAAGATTTTTATAATTGCCTTTCCAATTGTGTTGGTGTGTTTCGTGAGACTGGTTCTGTAGGTCATAAATCACGTACTGGTAGACCAACTGTTCGTTCGGAACAAGTTATAAATGATGTTCGTCAACGTATGGTAAATGAACCCACAAAACCTTTGAAACGCCTTTCTCAAGAGATAGGACTTACTTATGGAACATGTCAGAAAATTGTAAAGAAAAACTTACACATGCATCCGTATAAGATGCAATCACATCAGGCTATTTTGCCGGTAGACTACCCTAGACGTCGTGCGTACTGCCAGTGGTTTGCAAATAACTTAATAGAAGAGGATGACCTTCTAAATTTGTCATTTTTCTCTGATGAAGCATGGTTTCATCTTTCGGGGTATGTCAATTCCCAAAATACTCGAATGTGGAGTAGTGAAAATCCTCATATTTTTATTGAATCGTTTCTCCATAATGCGAAACTTGGTGTTTGGCTAGCAGTTTCTCGCCGCAGAGTTGTTGGCCCTATTTTTTTTTAATTTCACAATTAATGCTGAGAGGTATAGAAACATTCTGAATGAATTTATTGAACAGTTGCATGATGATGAATTGCAATATGGATACTTTCAACAAGATGGTGCAACGGCACACACAACACGAGAAAATATTGCTTTTCTTCCTGAGTTTTTTGACGATCGGATCATAAGTTTACATACGGAAGTTGAGTTTCCACCACGATCACCTTGTTTGACAATTATGGACTTTTTCGTGTTTCCTCACCTAAAGAATAGAATATTTAAAACTCCTGTTGCTAATTTGCAAGATATGCAACAAAGAATTATTGACGAATGTGCATTAATAACGCCCGCAATGCTGCAAAATGCCTTTAACAGCATGAAAAGGCGTGTCACATTGGGAATTGAAAATAACGGACAACAATTTCAACATTTGCTTTAATTTTGCCTTTTTTTATTAATAAAATTTTGAATACAAGCTGAGCTTGTTGTTTTATTGTATCTTTATTAAATCAAATGACATATTTATTGATGTCACGATGACACTATCAAAATAATTTTCAAAAATTAAGGTTAAGTTACCAGTATGATAATATGGATAAAGTTCAGACATATATTTTCTATTTCAATGCCATCTTGGACCCAGAAACTTTATGATATCGCGGTACTTAATTTTATGTCGCAAATAAGCACTGTTTAACTGTTCACGTATGTCCCTTTGCCTAGAACACTAAAATCCACGCATGCCTTTATGTGGGAAACGGAATTTTCGTGTTTCTTTGCTCTGTCTGCGATATACTTTAAATCATTCAACCCTTGTTTATTCCACGGACTAACCTCTTTCTTAAAAATTAAGCAGATAAAACAAAATAGTTTATTTGTTAGTGAACATCCGCACATCCATTCATATTTTTCATATACCATGAGCTTAACATAACGCTGTACATACTCCAACCGACGTTGTTATGGAGACCATTCAATAGATGTGCATATTACAGGTGTATGGTAAGTTACACGAAGTTACTGAATAATTTAAAATCGTACATTGTCAATTTAGTGAATGTTGTTATGGTTACTTACAGAAAATAGTATATTAAAAAACGAGTTTCATTTCATAAGGCACCATTTTGCCGCACGAGATCAGTTTAGAAAACGAGCCGCTTGCGGCGAGTTTCCTAAAGAGCGAGTGCGGCAAAAGGCCTTATGAAACGAGTTTTTTATACTATTTTTTTCTATTTTGCGTTTTTTACATTAATAAATTGCTTAAATTGGAATTATTTAATTTGAAAGTTCAGAGTTTAATTTTTATATAAAGCATGCAGTTGGTCACATTGATACTTGACATTTTCAAATTTAAATCTTGCTATCCGCGAAGTATATTATATTACATATTATTTATTAATTTTCGTTAACATTACTTGATATTTCATTTAAAAATATAAACATGAGTGACATAGAAACATATAATGTTGTTGTCAATTGTATACAACATACGTTGTTTGTGTAAAATACGAACATATATCATATCTGTCAAATGTACATAAATTCTTAAAATCATATGACAGCAATGATATTTATTTCTGTATTCGAACAACGCCAACATTGAAAAATGAAAAAAAGTGTATCGAAATAGAGCTCATTTCGATACTGTTTTTGGTAATGAGTTCATTTCGAAGGCAAAATAGAAAAAATATTTTTTGAGCACAGTGAATAATTTAAAATTGTACATTCGAAAAACACGCTAGTTTAACTTATTTTGTGTTTTAATTTATAATACATTTAGACATCTTATAATACATTTCTTCAAAAAAACCTTAAAATAAAACTTTTACTAATTCTACGCAAGATTTTCAAAAATATTGCCGTTAACAGCCAAACAGTAGCCTAATCTATTATAAAATTCATTTAAAACGTTGCTTATTTGTTGAGGGGTAATTTCCCGAGAAGCCCCCTGAATTCTATTTTTGAGCTCTTCAATGCGCCTAGAGGAACATTGTTGTACACTGAAGATTTCACCCTTCCGCAGTAAAAGAAATCCAACGGATTTAAGTTTGGAGACCTTGGTGGCCAACTAGTTGGTCCCCCTCTTCCGATCCATCGATTAGGAAATCTTTCACTTAAAATTTGGATAACATTTCTCGAATAATGAGGCGGTGCGCCATCGCATTGGTACCAGATTTGCCCTAAATTTTGATCATTTAATGCTGGAATAATTATATTCCGTAGTAATTGACAATATTTTTCTGCATTTAGGTTACCATCGATAAAAAATGGGCCTATAATACTATTATTAATGATTCCTGCCCAAACATTTACTTTTTCAGGATATTGCATTCTCGTTACGTGGTCAAAATGTAAATTTTCCTTCGACCAGTACCTACAGTTTTTTTTTTTTTTTTTTTTTTTTTTTTAATTAAATTGAATCGGCCGATACTTGCTGGAAATCCATTATATGTAAATGGGATTTAAGTAAAACACTTATACTAATTTCCAGTATATATTACACTTTATTATACAGTGCTTCTCAAAAGTCCCCTCCCCCCCTCTTATCTTTGGAACGATTATACATTCACAAGTGAAATTTGGAAACTGAATATTATAGGTTATAAACTTCCCTACTAGTGATGATAGATGACGAAATCGTCATAGAGGACGTCACAAGGCCATTGTGACCAATAATTTTAAATGGAACGCTACGGCAAGCGGCACCTCTTTTAAAAGGTATCGAAAAAACCTATTTAATGATACTAATTTTGTTTGTGTTTGAGGCAGTTTTAATGGCTCATTAGTAAACATGAAAATTTAAATTCCATTCAATATGATATTAAATACAGATTTAAGAAATAGTATGTACTTAAAGAAATTGCTCGAAGTGACCTCCATTTACTTCCTGACAGTAAAATATCCTATTTTTAAACTCTTCTCGTACTTCTTCAAATGTGTCTGCGGAAACAGCCTCACATTCTGCAACAATACGTTGTTTTAAAACGTCAATATTGTCAAGTTCAGTGGCGTAAACCTTCGATTTAAGGTACCCCCACAGAAAAAAATCCAAAGGTGTGCGGTCCGGTGATCGAGGTGGCCATTCCGTTGAACCTCGTCGTCCAATCCATCTACCAGGATACTCCTCATGCAAATACCGTCTTACTGCACCGTAATAGTGTGGAGGAGCACCATCCTGTTGGAATATTATTTCCAAATTGCCGAATTCATCTGGATTATCTTCCAAAATTTCAAGGATTAACGGTTCTATTGCGTTTTGCAACATCTCCAGATAAACCTCACCAGTTAAATTAGTATTTAAAAAAATAGGCCCAACGATGTGGTTTCCCAGGATACCTGCCCAAACATTCACCTTCTGGGGAAATTGGGTATGTGTTTCACGAAACAGGTGAGGATTTGCGTCACTCTAATACCTCACATTCTGTGTATTTACATTTCCATTTAGATAGAAAGTACTTTCGTCACTAAAACAAATTGTTTTGACGTAGTCTGGCTGTTGGTTAATTTTAGTTTCCATATTTTCACAAAATTCTAGTCTTCGGTCTGGGTCGTCGTCTGAGAGTTGATGAACCATTTTTAATTTGTATGGATGAAATTTGTATTTTTTCAACACCCTGTGTACTGTACTTCGACTGACTTCACAGGTAGATGCAACTTGAGTTGTTGAAGAAGTAGGATTAACTCTTACTTCTGCCAGTATATCAATTTTTTTCTCATCAGAAATTTGTGGTCTGCCAGATCGTTTCGCATCATTAATACTACCCGTTGTTTCAAACTTACGAAGAAGCTCCCTTAAATAAGTCCTCGAAATGGGGCGATCGGGAAACCTCTCATTAAAAATGCGTTCTGCTGCATGAATATTTTGTCTAGTTTCACCAAGAATTAGGACCGCTGCTACTTTATCACCTAAAGCAGGTACCATTTCGTTTCTTGAAGCACTTAAACTTTCGGCTCACAACAGTTTAACAAATTATTAAAATGTACAAAAATATTAAAAGTACCAAAAGCTGTTATAACAGTGAGACGTTCGATCAACAATACACAAATTATTAAATGTTCAAAAACTTGGACAATTACAAAAACGTCGAATTTCGGAGACTTTCAAAAACGTCAGATTATTTGACAACTATCCAGAGGCGGAGCTTGAATTTGGAATTTTAGTATTAACTTGACAATATTGACGTTTTAAAACAACGTATTGTTGCAGAATGTGAGGCTGTTTCCGCAGACACATTTGAAGAAGTACGAGAAGAGTTTAAAAATAGGATATTTTACTGTCAGGAAGTAAATGGAGGTCACTTCGAGCAATTTCTTTAAGTACATACTATTTCTTAAATCTGTATTTAATATCATACTGGTTGGAATTTAAATTTTCATGTTTACTAATGAGCCATTAAAACTGCCTCAAACACAAACAAAATTAGTATCATTGAATAGGTTTTTTCGATACCTTTTAAAAGAGGTGTCGCTTGCCGTAGCGTTCCATTTAAAATTATCGTCATAGATGACGTCACAAGGCCAATGTGACCAATTGGCCTTGTGACGTCATCTATGACGATTTCGTCATCTATCATCACTAGTATGGAAGTTTATAACCTATAATATTCAGTTTCCAAATTTCACTTGTGAATGTATAATCGTTCCAAAGATAAGAGAGGGGGAGGGGACTTTTGAGAAGCACTGTATGTTAATAAATAGATGACATGTTTCGCTACGATGTAGCTTCTTCGGATCTTATATTACAGTAGTAATATAAGATATACTGGAAATTAGTATAAGTGTTTTACTTAAATCCCATTTACCTACAGTTTTGGCGATTAGGTTCCCCGTGTTTAATAAATGTCGCCTCATCAGTAAAGAGAATTCTTTTGAGAAAATCGTTGTCAGTATTTATTTTGTCAAATAAATTTTCGCAAAAGCGTATTCGTCCTTCATAATCATGTGGACTTAATTCTTGATGCATTTGGTACTTAAATGACTTATACTTGTGCTTCTTCAAAATCTTTAAAACGGTCCCTTGGCTTATGCCCATTTCCGAAGCAATTTTTCTAGATGTTGCGCACTTGTCGTGTTCCACATAAGCCACAACATTTAATTCCAAATCTTCTGTTATTACTCTTGGTCTTGTAGATCGTTTTTTATTGTGGATACTGTGGGATAGTATTGATACAACCAGAAGTTTTCAATTTATTAATTGCATTTGCTATCGTTGAATGACTAGGAATAGCTCTATTTGGATACTGGACACTAAACAGAGCTGCAACTTCGCGTAACGATGATCCTTCTAAATACCACGTATAAAATTTAATTTGTTCCTCTGTTGTGTACATTGTGAGTAACTAAAAGACTACAAACACATTTAACGTTTTTATATTCACAGAAGTCACACAAATTATGTTTATGAAACTGACGTAACTATGGTTTTCAGAAAAAGTTAGCTGTAATTAATCTAAAGCATGTACAGCGTTGTATTAAGCTCATGGTATATATTCTTATTGTAAGTTCGAGTTTTACTTGTGGAAGTGTAGTTTATTTGAAAAAGAGGTATAGGCCTTCCTTTCTTCCTAATTAAAAGTTTTTCCTCAAATAATAGCGGGATTTTAAAATATTTTGCACGCAGTTAACTTGCATCATTAATAATAAACGTCACTTCAAGCCTTTCAAATCATACACGTGCGGTACGCGCCGAAAACAATACAGTCACAATGCATGTAAGACGTTAACTGGAGTCGAGTTATTTTGTGCCCCTAACCGATGACATAAGCGCATATGGCGAAATAAGCGGAGCCGGCCGATTCATATTCGGAATAGGTACATCTGAAATCGTTCCCTGGAACATAGTTTTGAACGTTGGGATAGTGTCTGTGATGCGGAAAGAAACTTTGATACCATCGTTATAAAAATACGTAAAAATCATAAAATAAAATAATGCACTGAATTACATGCGAATTTCTTTCTGTGTTTATCTTGGCGGTTGGGTGAGCATGTGCCCTTATGCCTTTTAGTACCAGCCGCCACTGAAAAATACCCAGGGTGTTTCAGTTAAAATTAAAAAGTGAACATAGTTTTCGGCTAAACCGAAAGTCTTGATATAAATATACTCATCGAATTCCCGATTTGCATCTAATTAATTGTGGAAAGTCTTATTAAAATCTAATTAGCCATATCAAAGATATTCAAATAGATCCATACATTTGCCTAACGTTGTATATTAAAATACAAGGGTGTTTCAAATTTGACCTGCATTTTATTGTTTTCTGGTCAATACAAACCACAAATTAATATCCTATACAGGCTGATTCATTTTCGGCCCTAACCATGGGGATCTCTCTTATTATTGGAGATAGAGTATATGTTTAAATTTGGCAAAGTTGTTAAATTTTGTGTTTGTTATAAATCCGTAAAGAAAATAGACCTGTGACAAATGACCTTCGTTATTTTAAAAAAAACGCGAAAACCCCATTTTCTTCTTTTACCTGTAGCACCGACATTTGGCCTTGTAGAGAAAAAATAAAAACACATCCTTGTGGCCAGTTCTAAACCTCTATCCAGTGGTGTACTCTAAATTTTTTGTACGACGTTTCGTTTCTTTCTGGCCATCATCAACTATCTAATTTCTTATAGGCGCCATATTGGATTTAGACATCTTCAGAAAGAGTTTTTTTTTCTGATTTCAACCATGTACCACATGCTGACTATAGTTTTTGACATTAGGTTTTATTTGAAAGAATAAATTATAAGATTAAATAAGGTAGCCTTTGGAATTTCAATCTGTCAAACATTTCATTTATTGTTCATTAATAATACAAGAATGTCATACACTAACGAAGAGAAACGAGATATGATAAGTATTTTTTATTCTTCGAAACGAAATTCAACAGTAGCGAGTACAAGATAACAAAAACATTAATAAAAATACATAGAAAAGTAAACAATAAACAATTACAGTAAATGTTCAATTATCTGGCCATCTTCGGTAATGCACAATTGGGCACGCCTTCTGGCATTTTGTACTGCCCTTTGTATAGTTCTTCTAGGAACTGCATCGAAGGCATTCTGAAGTCTGTCTCGTAATTCTTCAATGTTTTGTGGCGCATCTACTTTATAAATATTATTTTTAACATATCCCCATAAAAAAAAATCTAGCGGACTTAAATCAGGTGATCTCGCAGGCCATTCAACAACTCCCCTATTTCCAATCCAACGGTTTGTAAACTCTTGATTTAAGAAATTTCTAACAACAGCTGCATTGTGTGCTGGTGCGCCATCTTGTTGCCACCATAAATATTGTAATTATTTAATGGGATATTGTCGTCAAGATAGTCAGATACGTATGTACGTAAAATGTTTAAATATCTTTCTCCATTTAAATGTTCTTCATACATAACTGGTCCTAAGAGACGATTTGCCAAAATACCCATCCAAACGTTTATTCCGAAACGATGTTGTGGTCTTCTAGCCCTGTTTTGTCGGGGATTTTGTACTGCCCAATAGTGCTCCTTATTTCTGTTGAACATTCCAGAATTTGTAAATTTTGTTTCATCTGACCAGATGATTTTGCTTAAAAAATTTTCGTCATTTTCTATCCTTCCCATTAACCAATTACAATATTCTAGCCTTCTCAAATTATCTCCAGGCAGTAAAGAGTGACTAACATGGATCCTGTATGGTTTAAACCTACTTTTATGTACAGTTCTCCAAACTCTGGACTGGCACAAATTTAATTCTAACGCTACTTCGCGTGTAGAAATTGATGGATTATTATTTATCTATAAAAATACAAGATTAACATGAAATTTGAAAACACGCTTTTAATTTACCATTTGTAAAATATCTTGTCGATTTTCATTTAAATTCCTGTTGTCTTGACCATTACGCGGCTTAGTAAACGATCCATTCTCGACCAAAGTTCTGTCGAGATCTAGAAAAATGGTACGATGAGGCTGTTGTCGTTCTGGATATAATTGTAGATATATTGTACTCGCTACTGTTGAATTTCGGTTCGAAGAATAAAAAATACTTATCATATCTCGTTTCTCTTCGTTAGTATATGACATTTTTGTATTATTAATGAACAATAAATGAAATGTTTGACAGATTGAAATTCCATGGCTACCTTATTTAATCTTATAATTTATTCTTTGAAATAAAACCTAATGTCAAAAACTTTAGTCAGCATGTGGTACATGGTTGAAATCAGAAAAAAAACTCTTTCTGAAGATGTCTAAATCCAATATGGCGCCTATAAGAAATTAGATAGTTGATGATGGTCAGAAAGAAACGAAACGTCGTATAAAAATTTAGAGTACACCACTGGATAGAGGTTTAGAAATGGCCACAAGGATGTGTTTTTATTTTTTCTCTACAAGGCCAAATGGCGGTGCTACAGGTAAAAGAAGAAAATGGGGTTTTCGCGTTTTTTTTTTAAATAACAAAGGTCATTTGTCACAGGTCTATTTTCTTTACGGATTTATAACAAACACAAAATTTAACAACTTTGCCAAATTTAAACATATACTCTATCTCCAATAATAAGCGAGATCCCCATGGTGAGGGCCGGAAATGAATCAGCCTGTATAATGATACTGCAGATTCCCCTAATGTATCCATAAACCTTGATGAATTTGAGTTGAGGTCATCTCTTTTAAACGTAGGTATTTAATCACCGCTCGTTGCTCGACACGATCCATTTTGATGCTGATATGTGACTCTTTCGAACTCGGGCGTCTACTGTAGGCACGCTTTAATAGGTACAGATTTGAAAGTTTCTTGTGTTAGTCTATACATAGCAGGTTACAATGCGACGTGAAGATAAATAATTGTTTTGGTTTATAAATTGGTGAGGGCGTACGGTAGCAAATGGATCAACCCTCGTATATATCCGAGAGCTGGGAAGTGAATATTTTTTTGTGATTATAAATCTTGAATTTTATTTCAGAAATACGTGAAAATACCTTGGCATCTGGTGGTGTACATCTTCATATTAGGACATCATACATTCGTTGGACTTTATTCATTACGGAATTTATATTTTAAGAACAGTTCAAATCCCGAATTACAATTCTTATATAAATATAAGCAGAGATTCTTAACGATATGGAATTTGGTAAGAAATAAAATTATTTGTTATTTTCGGCATATTGCAAAAATTGAATTTACTTCTTTGTTTTAGTGGGCTCAATCCGTGTACTTAACAGTATCAATAGCGTATTGTCTGCGGAGTTCTTTTATTAAAAACGACAAGTATCTTATGAAGTTCATACCTAAGATAAAGAGTTACGCTCTTGCATCGATAGTGTTTCCAAATGCCGCTTTTGTGTCGTTTACATTCTGGACATTGCATACAATCGATCGGGGTTTAGTATTTCCCAAAGAATTAGACGCTTTGCTGCCATTATGGTACAACCATTGCATTCACACTAATATATTAATATTACCATTATTCGAACTCTTCCGTAATAAGTCCGTAACGAACTATAAATTAGCGTTTTTTATAGCAACTATGTATTACTGGATGTATGTGGCAACGTAAGTATGTTATAATATACCGGGTTTTTCTGTTGTCATTACACATAGGTATAATGCATTGACTGACATATTTTCATTTCCAATTACACATAAGAATAAATATATGGTGGCGTAGGCAACCAGTTATACACCAAAATCTACGTACAAACAATACATTAATTCTTAAATAGATTGCTATGGAGAGTAAATAAAAAAAATTTAATATCACATATTTCTCAATTTTTATTCATTACAAAAATCTTAAATTAAATATATTTTATTGAAAAATAGATAATTTATTTAAATCATGGATACGTATATCAAAGACGATCGTAATGTGGTATCAGAAGAATAACAGTTTAAAGACAGTTAGAGACATGTTTGCCGTTAATTATCCTAACAGGCCTATAACAAGTGTTCATTTGAAAAGTCAATCTAGTAGCATGTGATTTACTGAGAACATTTTGAAGTATGTCGTAAATTAAAATTTACTACTTAACCTACGAAGTCGTATATTTTGACAGTTTCATACATACAAATAAATAACAAATAATAGGTATTTATTGAAAACTATAACAAATGTTGAAAATGTTGGTCCTTCAAGATCAATGCACTTTAAAATCCTCCGTTCAAAATTTCTGATGATATTCTGCAACATTACTGGATTGTTATTAATTTCCATGCATTTCTGTTCGATTCTCTGTAGAATATCATTCAAATTCAATAAAGGTGTTCGAAATATGTTATTTTTTGGATAAAGCCACAAAAAGAAGTCGCAAGGTGTTAAATCGCATGAACGTGCAGGCCAGGCAATTTCAGTATTTCGACTAATTATCCGCTCATGAAAAAATTCTCTTAAATAATCCAAAGATTCCGCAGTACAGTGACAAGGTGCTCCGTCTTGTTGGAAATATGCATTTTGAAGTTCATCATCATGCAACTGATTGACAAATGGTTGTAAAATTTCCGTACGGTACCTTTGAGCAGTTAACGTTCCCTGAAAAAATATTGGTCCAATGATTCGCCTTTCGCTTATCGCTGCCCAAACACCAATTTTCTGTAAATGTAGCGATTCTTCATTAATTACATGTGGATTTTCACTACACCAAATTCTTGTATTTTGTGAATTTAGGTATCCCGTTTTATAAAACCATGCTTCATCAGTAAAGATGACTCTTTGCGAAAGTTCTCCATTATTGTTCATATTTACAAACAAATTACAAAACTGTAGTCTACGTGGGTAATCAATTTCTAACAATTCTTGTACTGCTGTGACACAGTATGGATAAAGTTGCATATCTTTTTTTAATAACTTGTGAGTTGTACCAACAGAAAGGTTTATTTGTTGACTCAAATGTCGAACAGATGTTTGTGGTTCATTTTCCATTATTTCTTCAACACGATTGACAACTTGAGGTGTACGTTTCTTAACTGCTCCGCTGCCTGATTTTCTTAAGAGACTACCAGTTTCAGAAAAAAGTTTTAAAGTTCTATCCAAAGTATTCTTAAATTATATATAATCTATTACAAAATGTGGAAACTCAATTTGAAGTTCTACCATGCAATCTTGAACTGAATAAACCCATAAACCATCAATTTTATTACCACTTCTAAAATAAGCCTGGACTAAAAAAATTTTATGTTCTAAAGTGAAAGCCATTTTAAAACTGAGAAGCAATTTATTTAAACCAGAATCGACGCACGATTATTTTATGCACTAACTAATATTTGTGATTGACATTATCAAATGTCATTTGGATTTACGTTTACGGAACAACAAACACATACTAATATATTTGCGACTTATTCTATTAAAATTTCAAAGTAACCTAGATTGACTTTTCAAATGAACACTTGTTACCTTGTGCAAAGACAATTTTAAATACAGGCTGGCCCAAAATGACCGAAGGGGTTTGTGTTCATTATAACTTCTTATTTAAGACATAATTATTAATTTTTTTAATTTTTAAATACAGTATATTAATGGAGAATATTTTTAATTTAATTATGAAAAATTATATCTCGCAAGTGGTGGCCATTTTCTGCTTCGCATATTCGTGCTCTTTCCAAAACATTTTCTATAACCTTTCGCAAAACTTCAGGTGTTATGTTGTTGATTTCGTCGCGTATATTATTTTTTAATTGCTGTATGGTTCGAGGCTTATTAATATAGACTTTTCCTTTCAAATAACCCCAAAGGAAACAGTCTGAAGCGGTTAAATCCGGTGAACGCGGAAGCCAATTAAAATCGCTTGTACGGGAAATAATTCGTTCACCAAAGATGTCGCGTAAAAGAGCCATTGTGTCCCTCACAGTGTGCGCTGTGGCTCCATCCTGTTGGAACCATATTTGCGGATGGTTTTCCACGGCTGGCCTTAAAAAATTTTCCAACATTGTCCGATATCTAACACCAGTGATGGAAACGGCGACACCGAGTTTATTTTCAAAAAAATATGGGCCAATTATCCTTTCCGACGAAACACCGCACCAAACGGTACACTTAAGTGGGTGTAATTCAAGCTGTTGAACTACTCTTGGATTTTCCGTAGCCCATATCCTGCAGTTTTGCCTATTAACGAACCCATTTAATTGGATATGGGCTTCGTCACTCATAATTAAATTATGAATAAAATCATGATTTTCTTCTGCTTTTTGACGAAAATAAATTGCATAATCAAGTCGTTGCTGGTAATCTGTCGGTTACAATTGTTGGGCAAGCTGAATTTTGTATGGAAACATTCTTATTGTATGCTAAATTAGCTGCAGCGACCCTCTTGAGAGGCCAAGTGGTGTCGAACGTCTCCTGGTTGATGTTACTCCATCTTCCCGAATACTCTCCTGTATCCGTTCAATATTGTCATCCGTGTGCACCGTTCGTCGTCTGCCGGCACCAGGAAGGTTCCTTACTGCCCCTTGTTCTCGAAAATTTGCAACCAGACGGTTTATTGTTGACTCTGAGGGTCCAACCTACACATTAAAATAACGACGATATGCACGCTGAGTCAAAATAATGGATCGTTAATTTGAGAAATAAAGTTCAACGATTTTTTTGGCACGTTGTTCAATTGTGTACTGTTCCATCTTAAATTCCCCAAGTCTTTACAAAATACTGAAGACAAAAAAAAAATTATAATAAAAAAGTTATAAGGAATTAAAAGCCCTTCGGTCATTTTGGGCCACCCTGTATTTACAATAGATTCAAAGAAGATGGTTTTCTTCTAAATTCACAAAAAAAGTAATAAAATCAATTATGTGTTAACGGAAGACATGAAGCTGAAGATCCTCTGTTATGTACCAGAACGGTCTGTAGGATCGCTTTTAAATGTAGCCAGGCATTTTGGAGTATCGTACAGTTCGGTATACAGAACCTTGAAAGAATTTAAATATAAGACATACAAGGCATCAAACCATCAGGAGCTTTTCGAGGAAGATAAAGTAAAACGAACTGATTTTTGTGAAAAAATGTTTAATATGTTAAATGAAAACGAAGCAATTTTAAATAAAATAATTTTTATTGATGAAGCTACATTTACCGTAAATGGTGAAGTCAACTCACAGAATTTCCGGTTTGCATCCTACACTTATCCATTGAAAACTAATAAATTTCCTTTCCATTAATCCATTAGGTATTGGTCCCGTACAAATTCTCATGCCCAAAACCTAACCCGAACGCCGTACCTTCAAAAAGTCAATTAAGTCAATTAATTTAAGTCAATCAATAGACTTATTGGCCCATTTTTTATTGACGGTAACCTCACTGCAGGAAAATATTTAAATCTCTTACGAAACCACATCATTCCAACAATTGAGATACTAAATGTTGATCAAAAGTTCCAAATGGATGGGGCTCCGGCACATTCTACTCACGCCGTCAGGAATTTTTTAAGTAACACATTTCAAAGACGGTAGATTGGCAGGTTTAGCCCCATACCATGGCCCCCAAGATCAACTGATTTATCTCCAAATGATTTCTTTCTTTGGGGTTACCTAAAAAGTAAAATTTATATTTCTGTTATAAATTTCTATATAATTCTATATAATTAAACTTGTAAATTCATAACTTGGATGAATTCAAAGAACGTATACTTACTGCATGTAATGGAATAAATCCAGAATTTATTCCGAATGCCCTGCGTTGCTTTCAAAATCGCCTTGCTTATTGCCTTGAAAGGCAAGGACATTTCGAAAATTTGCTATAAACGCTTTTGTTATGTTGTTTTGATTATCTTAATTAATCGTTTAAATCGTTTCGAATAAATTAATTTTTTCATTCAAACAGATTTTCTTTCTTTTCTAAAAACATAACCTAATTCTTTGTGGCTTTATTTTCTTTCGTATTACCCACTGTTGCCAGTATAAGTATTATTGCCAAACTAGATTCTAGAATACTTTCGCGACAAATTTTAAGTTTTGAAATAGATTTAAAGTTTCATGTACATTCTGTATGGCAATCTAAATAATTTCTCTTTGAATGCTTAAACATTCATATCTTTAATAGTTAGAAAGTATAGTAACGTAAAGTATGAAACTCATTTAGTCATATCTTTAGCTAATAGGAAAAGGTTGGGTGTAATTTTAATAAAATAAATACTTAGTTTACTACAAAGGTATTTTTAATAATATAAAATATTATTAAAAATCTGGTGTGAAGAACACAAATGCAGGTTCACTATTAATATTTTCTGTGAACGTGTCCGGCCTTTGTATTATACAAAACTGGTGGGGTTTACCTACTCATGTATGTTTCAATTATTCTGATACTTAGTTTACTTATTAATATTTTTATTTAGGAACAATATTATATTAACTTTTTTCGGTTTTAGTCTTGCACACATTTGTTCTATTAAACGAGCAGTACTGTACACTCTCTCTTTCTGCTGAACTCGCTCGAATACAGAAGCATTTTCTAGCATATTGTTTTAAGGGTTTCAGCTCCATTCCTCTTACCTAAAAGAAAATCCAAATAAAAAATATATTTACCCTTTTTTCTTAAAACTTACCTTCCAAAATAAAAGAGGATCTACGTCCTGATTTGAATTAGGCCTTTGGAGGTATTGCCTTATAGTTATTATTACATCGGCTGTAATTGATTTTACTTTCTCTTATTCTTTCTTGCAAAAATCCAAATAATGAAAGTGACTTTTGATGTGGACTAATGTCTGTTTCGATTACAGGCATTTGTTCTTTATTTTCAGGATCTACTTTCTTCATAATATTAAACATTTCTTGATCTAGAAAAGACGTAACCCCGGTAGCATTTTCAGTACTAGGAAAACTTTCTCTTTACATCGAAGTTCTCAAACAGTTGCTACACTAGTAACTGATCCTCCTTCATATGAAAATAGCCTTGCTTTCCTCCCTCAATCTTTAATTCCAGTAGTGATGCTTTCAAATAATTCTACAGTCCAAATGTTATTGTGATTATTAAAGAAATAGTAACATATTTATTACCTACAAGAATTTCCCACTATTGATTTTTAAGATAAATTTCTCCATTTTATAAAAACCACTTAATCGTAAGATACCACGACGTGTTATTTGTTTTTATCGTGTTACTGAAATGGCCCCAATGCGTGCGTTACATTCGGTAATTCATTAGAAGTGATGTGAGGACGTTCTACAATTTCATTATGTGGTAAAATCTATTTATACTTTTTTGTTATATTTTCAACCTTCTTTGATACACTAATTTTACTATCTTAGATATAGGTATTTCAACCTTAAAGAAATACTATCCAACTTCTTTGAATTTGTTAAAAATATTTAAAATTGTCTTCGCACAAGTTATACGCCTGTTGGGATAATTAATTGTTTTAAATGATGTATTTTTCAATAAAATGTATTTAAGATGTAAGTATGAACGAAAAACTGAAATTTTTGACAGTTTGAAAATGTGACTGGTGTATAACTGGTTGCTTATGCCACCATATATTTATTCCTATGTGTAATTGAAAATAAGTCACTCTATGTGCAATGACAAAAGAAAAACCCGGTATAATATTGAATATGAAGGCTGCGCCATCGGTTGGTTTCTTTTTGAACTATGTACATGTTGTCTTGACATTGACAACACTAGCGCGTTCGAAATATTGAAAATAACATTTTAAAAGTATCCCTGACTTTTCTATGTTGAAACAAAACGCTGTCAAGTTAATTTTTTGATTGACGAAAAACTAAACAAGATATAAAGGTGATACACTCGACTATAGAAATTCAAAAATTCAGCTTTTTTTTTTAATAAATAAAATGTTTAATTTCAGAATGGTGTATACGTATATTGAAACATCAAAGTGGATCTACAAAATATTCGAATTGCTGAATTGGCGGTTAAAAATCAGTTATATGCTGTTTAATTATTTCTTAACTGTCGGTGCGATGCATGTAGTCATTCTTGTTCAGGAATACATCGCGAAAGGCAAAAATAACAAATTTGTAATATATCCTGAAGATAGAAAGTGTACATAGGTTATAAGTTGTGATGTATTTTTATAAATTTAATTGGTTTTTTTATATGGTTTAAGACTAAAAGTGCAATATTTAATTAAAAAAAATACAATATTTAAGGTGTAAATTTATTTATATTTCACGAAAGATATACAAATAAAGGAATTAAATAAATTCTTTTCCAGTTGTATATTTTACGTATGTTGTACCTATACACTTTGGAAGCCAGCAAACTGAACGGTATACCGCATGTGTCAAATATCATTAGGCATAGGGAATACGTATGAGTACATACGATGGAAAAGCCGATCCAATGCCGGCGAAGACCGCGACGGCCAGCAACGATTGTCTCCGATTGTTCCGCAAATACAAGTTACCAGTAATCATTTGACCATCGACATTGGTACTTGTAATGCGTTCTAAAATAACATTTACGCTGCATTTACGCTAATTTTTAAGCTGCGGTGCGTCGCATAAACAAAAGCGTAATTCTAATAAAATTAAAGAATAATCCTAATAAAATAAATAAAAAAGGATTCTAAAAATTATAATAAATTATACAAGAGGTTCACAAATTCCTCCTTGCACAGCAAGACGTTGTCCTAGGCGGTCGTAGAAATTAGCTCTTACATTTGCTAACATGTCGGCAGTTAATGAATTCGCAGCCTCAGTTATTTTTTCTCTCAAGGCAACTAGAGTTTCTGCTCTACCAGCTTCATTAGTATAAACGATATTTTTTAGATATCCCCACAAAAAGAAATCACTTGGAGATAGATCAGGAGATCGCGGGGGCCATTTAATGTTTCCTGTTCCAGTAATAAGACAGTCAGGAAAAGTATTTCCTAGAAATTCCTTTACCCTCACTGCATTATGTGCTGGACAGCCATCATGTTGAAACCAAACGATTTCCTGATTTATTCGAATGTTTTGAATGGCGGGAAGTATTTGATTTTTCAGTAATTCGAGATACTTGTCGGCATTTAATATACCATCAATAAAATAGGGGCCTATAGAATGGTCGCTTAAAATACCTGCCCAAACGTTTAGTTTTTGAGGATACTGAGTGCGATTTGCAAAATGCCGGTGTTGATTTTCCGAAGCCCAATATCGAAGAACAGAGAGATTGTGCTTTCCGTGTAATGGAAAAGTTGATTCATCGGTGAAGAGAATATTTTTAACGTAATTTTCATCTCGATGTATCTTTTCCATAATGTCTTGACAAAACTCCATTCTCCGGAAATTGTCCTCGGGAAATATTTCTTGAGTTTTCGAGTATTTGAAACATTTTAAACCATTAGGTTTCCAAATACGTGAAATAGTAGTGTTACTTGTACCCAATTCCTCGGCAGCATTTCTAGTAGATCTCGTGTTATCAATTTCCACAATACTACAAGTTAATACATTCCGCCGTTCTCTTTCCTCAATTTTTTGTGGTGATACCTCTCTTGGTTTGCATTTCCTACAGTTATTGAGACAGAAACAAGTTTCAAATTTATTTATAATATTATAAATTGTTTGTCTGCAAGGTACAGAACAGTCTGCAAAAGTCAGCGCAAACAAATTCATTCACTCCATTGCAGACTTGCTAGCATAAAACCATTTTTCTCCCGACCGAGAATAAAGTGTCATCTTATACATCTGACAATTGACATATATTAGACTACTTTATTCTCTAGGGAATAAAATATTCGATTTTTCCCTAGGGAATAAAGTGAATACTGCAGTGAAAGACTTTTGGTTCATTTATTTAAGTCAAAATTAATTTAACTGTCAGATTGACGAAGCATTGAAATATATCAATCAATTTTATTTTGTAATCGTAATAGTAACATTAGATGAGTTTACAATATTTATATATGGACAATCATCTGATATCTTAACTTGGCGGTTGCTTACAGTAGTGCTTGTGCAAAAATTATCTCCATCACTGCCATTAATATTCATTTTTGCACAATAACTTAAACGGACTGCGTTTTTTTGGAAAAAAATAAGACACAAACAAACTCGTTTTACCTTAGTAACCAGAAACTATGCACATTTTCATGACAAACCAACTTAATTGAATGACATCAGATCAATCTATCAATCAACTGTCAAACTAATAATGAAATAAATTATTACATTTAAGGTCGGGAGAAAAGTTTTGTATGTAATTCGGGAATAAACGTCTATAATCCCTCAACAGAAAATGCCCTCGCTCCCTTCGGTCGCTCAGGCATTACTTACTGTCTCGGGATTAAAACTGTCGTTTATTCCCTTAATTCATAAATATCTATTACTAACTGAAACTTTTCAGTGGGTGTATAAAGAGCCATTATACATTAATTTTATTATACGCTTTCAAACTGTATCTGCCGCAGTTAGACTGAATGCAAAATTTCCAGTCAATCGGTATCGGAGACAATCGTCAGTCGTCGCGGTCTTCGCTGGCATTGGACTGGCTTTCTCATGTACGTATACATTGTATGTACTAATACGTTGATTCTCTATGCCTAATGATATTTAACACATACGGTACCTACAGCTCTACATAGTAGTAGGAGGTGCTGATACCCTATTGTACTTTAGCTTTTTCTTCTTTTGTAAGTAGAGCATTAGCTAAAGGGTGATAAGAGGGAATCTAACTTGATCCTTTGTCAAAGAGTAACTAAAACTTGTACTTGGCATCTCTGATATTTTCATCAATAGTTGAAATGTCTTTTAAAATACACTCAAGAGTAGAGACCGGATGCATCGGGCCGAAATTACGATGAACCATATAAATAGTCTATAACATCGCTAAGTACACTGCGCAACATATAAAACCCGTACACTAACATATTATCAATGTAACCCAGGCGTATCAAATTTGACATGTCTTAATAGTTGTCTTGCCAATTTGACTTAAATTATAGGCATTAGCAATGTATGTATAACCTATGAAGTCTATAAGTGACAGTATATTTGTCCCTTTTACACAACCTAAAAACTCTGACTTAATGCTCATAAGAGTTGTACGGGTTTTATATGTCGTGCAGTATACAACACGCAGTTATTGAACAGCACTATTCATTCGGTCAACCCCACATCTGTTTTTTGTCGTCGAATTATGACGCAATTACTTCAATATGATAGTTAAACTCCTTTCTTCATTGGCGTAGACAGCGAGAGGAGTTTTTAAAAATTATTTTATTAATTAGTTTATATTTCGTAAGATAAATAAAGTACAGTGTGTTAGTTTCTTTTTTTCATTGTTTTAACTGTTAATTACATAGTGAATTTCGTTAAGTTTCAATAACTTACGCATACATTTTTAATTTTCATTTATTTAGATCTAGAACATTGTTTAATTTATTTTTTCGGATATGATACGGAACAACGTCAAGAATAGCATCGTGAAACAATGGCGAGTTGGATTAAGGGTCATACTGATTGTATGTCCCTTGCCAGTGATTCCGATATTTATTCCAAAGTCTGCAAAATATCTTTAAAAAATTCCAAGAAATTGCACGTAAAACTTCACTTAGCATCGCAAACACATGCACAGAAATTAGACCCGTTGGAATCTGACAATTTTAACGAGGAACTCTGACACTTTAATGGCTGCAAATATTCCATTAAATAAACCTATGGATAAGTGCAGACTAAATTGTCGATATATTAGAACGCTGTGTGGTAAATGTTGTAGCTGGTGTACTACATCCAACAATTCCATGCAGTGGCGGCTGGCGCATAAGCGCTGCAGTGCTGCAGAGCTCCCAAAAAATTGGGCGGGCGAACCTGTATTAGTTATAACTAGTTTTCTTTTACATAATTTTTCCGACATTTCTGATGTTTATAAAAGCGTAACATATTGTTGTGAAAATTCTCCCCCTGTATATCAAAAAATTTGCACATTTTTCTACATCATCCTGTAGAGGACATCAAACCCTACAATTTGACACCTCAATCATCAAAATCCGATCAGTAGAAGCCGAGATATTCGCTTCCGTAATTCCAACACTAACGCCGGTTATATATAGTATTTTATCAAATAATATACAATAGGCGACCAGTGGAATAACCAACCTAATTCGCGCGATCGCTCACTTGTTCCTTATCTGGTCCACACGTACGTGCGCTCAGAGCTCTTTCAAACACCCGCGCGCACCCCGCTACCCCGTGGCTGTCTTAAACCAATGCGTGATTTTACCAGGCATCTTCGCTGCATTTAAACCAGCGCGAAGGGCGATATATTCGGTATCTAAACTAATATTATAAAGAGGAAACATTTGTGTTTTTGTATGCATGTTTGTAATGCTTTCACACAAAAACTACTGGACCGATTTCAAAAATTCTTTCACCATTAGAAAGCTGCATTTTCACTGAGTGACATAGGCTATATTACATTTTCAAAAAAAAAGATATCCCCAATAAAAATGCATTAATGTAACCCAAGGTGTGAAAAAATTAGTCACAAAAAATCTGTCATCGCGTACGCTGCGGAAACTATTGTTGATAGAACAAAAAAATGTTCTACAGTATTATAGAACGTATTAATATCTACAAAAAAGTCCGCGAAGCCATATGTTTAACTACTGTAGTTATGCCACTATAACTACTTTTTTACATTTTAAAAGTTAATAAAAGTGCCGACAATAATCAAACCATATTATCCATACCTCTGTATTATTTCTTATCCTATTAAATGATATTTTATTAAAGACCATTTCAATACCAGTAAAATACTTTTTAAATTATTAAAATCGGACATTCCATTCAAAAGATATAACGAATTTAAAAATGTCAATCTAAAGAAAATAATGTTATAATATAATGTAGTAGTATAGCGATGGCCATATTCATTTTGTTTGTAATAAATTGACAATCGAAAAATTATAACTGGAATAAGAATAGTATTGGCAGAAGGAATTTAATAACAAGTTTAATGAGAATGAAAAGTAATAGGAAACAGGCACAGAGAAGCTGTTACAGAAAGAAGTTAAACATAAAGTGATATAAAATCCAAAAATTAAGGATCACAAGAAAGGAAGATAATATTTAAATATTTAAGAGAATACACTCACTATTGTATTTATTCAAGGTAGGATCGAAGAAAAGACAACATATACGATACAAATTTTATTAAAAGAATTTAAATAACACTGAGATATTTGAAAGATGACGTTTTTGAAGTAATTTCGACAATGTGTCAAAAGCCAAGTGACAGGAACATTATTAAAATAGCGGGTTACATTGTTTATAAGTTATGTTAAATTAGTAAATGGACTAAACAGATTAAAAAGATCGATTTCATTTTAAAGAGCATCTAGTAGTGGCATCACTTTTTTTTCGGAATGCTTTGGAGAGTATTGCAGTAAATTTCCTGAGGACAAACTCACTTCCGCATGCTCCTATTATCCCACCCTTGATAAAGAAAGATTACGAACTGAATTGTCTGTTATTTACTCAAGAACTGATTGTAGATCTTTAAAAGGCGCACTACCTCTTCTAAAATTTTTAATAAAAAGCAATCTGGGAGATACGTTGAAGGAGACTAGAAAATTATTAGAAATTGTAATAACAACTCCCATGACAACATCAGAGGCCGAACGATGCTTTTCAACACTAAATCGAATTAAGACGTTTCTCAGAAATTCAATGACCGAAGATCGTTTAACATCTCTTTCCATGCTATCTATCGAAAAAAAGTTTATCTCCGAAATAGACAATTTTAATGACAAAGTGATAACAAAATTTGCAAATCGAAAAGAACGTAGAATAGATTTAATTTATAAGAAATAATTTGTTAGTAAAGTAGTGCTTAGTGACTCTTATTTTTTTTGTGTGACAATTGACAATCGTTCCAGAAATACATTACTTCAGTGCGGAAGGCGAAGAAAGCACGATAAGATCGATGGGAGACAACCTCTTACTGCCCGTGCAAGGTAAATTTTTTTGTAAAACTTGCAGAACACCTTAAAATTTTTAGCACGAGCCGCCACTGTTGAAACGTATAGGCACTCTTGGTAAAACGACTTTTAATTAATCTTCCTATATTAATATCATTTGTTACTTGGTAAGTATGTAAGCAAAATATCAATATACATATTATAGTTATTAAAAACAAAATATTTGGCAATGGTGTTTTTTAATTGCAGATAAATATTAGCAATGACTGCAAAAAAGCTTTTTCCACCTCGATAATTCTCCCTTTTCTGTAGGAAAAGTAAAAATAGGGCATCCCTTTTTTTCACTTAATGCTTGCAAGTAGGAGCAAAACACATCACCATTATGTATATCTATCTAACCTCACTTTTGTACTTTAGTTACTCAAGTATAACCGTGCTATAAAACAATTAATATTATTATTATCAGTTTTAAACAACGTCGTTCATACCTACATGCAATAACAATTAAAATTCACTTATAAATAACAACTTTTCACTTCAAATTTGCAACGCGTTCCAAATACAATACGAAATACCCTATGAAAAAAATTTAAATGCCGTTTGTTTGGAACGCGATCCCTGACCTTCCGCAAAAATGACGACAGCACTTGCGTGGTCTATTATGCGCATGCCACTCGTACCAGCATTTAACATTGATAGTTTGAGTGTTTTGGCATTGACCCTACCCTAATATCTATCTTGAGAGGTTCAGCAAATTTAACTTGATTAAAAGTAAATTAAGAAATATGTTAAACTGCGATACAACAAAAGCCTTACTGTATGCCATAAAATGCGATTTAAGTAGGGTAAATAAGTGTTGTGAAAACTGATTTTTCCAAAGACATTTTGGTTCAAATAAAATCCAAAGAGACTTATGAAAATACTGATTTCATTCCATCAGTTGATATTATTTTCGATTTATTTAACGAGATAAAAAATGTTATGATAAATTATTAAGTTTAAGTTTTAATGAGCCTGTCAAAGAACATTTTGCACATTTATTTACTTTTTTCTAATATTTTGTTTTTTGAATTTTATGTTTATAGATTTGTGTAAAATGGCTGTCATTTTTTTCCATTAAAATGTATGAATAGGCACAATTCGTGTCTTGAATAAATTTTATTTTACTAAAAATTGTTTTACTCTTAAAAAGTTTAGCAAAAAAATAACATTAAAAAAATTGATTTTGAGTTAACATTACGGCATTGGCAAGATTAAGAAAATCTGGTAATTTTTTGGTATTTTTACCTTCACCATCTGGCAAAACGAGCAATTCTATGATTGGCAGCACTGAGTTTAACAATATTGATATACTAAAACGCACGAAGCAATCCACTTTCGTCATTAAAATCTATGACGTAATAGTTATAGTACGTGTATGTGAGCCTTGTGTCGAGTTATAAAATTTACGATAAAGTTTATAGGTTATATTTACATCTAAATTAGGTTATTTATTATTTATGCCTAAATTGACCAAATTTTCTAAAGGTAAATTAAATACATTCTCAGTGAAGAAAATAAGTAACAAATTAATGTATTTTGTGACTGTAAGTAAATAAAACTACATTTTTAGGTTTATTATTTTAACAACCAAATACCATCAAATGATTCGGCAGTTACAACATGTAAAGGATTTTTCATGATGGCCATCTTATGTATAGTTGATGAGTATATGTATAGTTGAAATGACGCCAATATTATAATTTTTAATTAATATTATTCATCGAAATAATTCTACAATTACTATTATATACATATAATATATTCCAGAATAATAAAATTATAAATTTAGTAATATATAAGATTATTGTTGTTATGTTATGAGACGGGTAATACAGACGTCACTGTTTTTGGTTGATGACGAAGTGGATTGCTTTGTGCGTTTTAGCAGTGTTGCCAGAGCTAGGGAAATTTCCCTAGACCTAGGGAATTTAGGTGGGTGCTAGAGAAAAAGGGAATTTTTACGAAATAAGGCTATAATCTAGGGAATTATACTATGTCACAATATTTCCAGTATATATGTTGGGGATTCCCTTAACGTAGAAACTTTAAATATTGTGAATCATGTAAGGAAACCTCGATATACAAAGATCCCAAAAATTTCGCATAGTAGTTGTTAATTGCAACTCAATAGCGAGTGGTTTTTATTTTGAAAAGCACCATTCCAAATTTATACGTTCACCTTATACCTACAAACCCATCTAATTAATACCGAATTACGATGTGGTTACTTTTATTAACTAATCAATAGATTTTTATGACCCGTAATAATGACACACATACTCATATTTTATGTGTTAAAACTTGAACAAGAAGTACCTTAGGAAAATTAAATAATTAAGATTGGAATTCCTATTTCTAGAAGTGTATGTATATTATTGTTTATGAAGCACGACTATTCTACAAATTTAGTATGCAAATGTTCAAGAAATAAATAAACGTATTGTTATATTAAATATATAAAGCAAAAGAAAATACTCTTTGTGAACTACATTTTTAAAGTAACACGTGGGAATTACAATATATACAAAAGAGGATTTTATAGTAATAAAAACTATAAATTATGGGTAATATAGGAATCACTTCAGAGTAATAAATTCCTATATGTACATATTTACATATATTTGTAAATATTATTTTATGGTACGGGGCGGGGCTATTTATGAATTTATAGATAATGTATATTGTTCTAATAAAAATACAATAGACAAAATAATATATCTTTATTACGTTCTAGAAGTATATGTTAGCACTTTAAAGTAACACGTGCGAATTCTATACACAAAAGAGGATTATTGATAGTAATAATATAAAACCCCGAATTATTGTACATTTTTTATTTATGAGTATGACATAAAAGATAACCAGCTAATGGGAATAAAACTAAAATAGGTATATTATGTACTTACCCCCAAATTTTACCCAATATTTTTATATATTCAATCCAAGAATTTTATTTGAATTTTTAATTAGCGGTCAGTATCAAAAATACATTGACTAGTGACTAGTTTCAGTTCAGCCTCAAAGAACAGTTTTAGTATTTTAAAGAATACACTTATTACTATCTCTTAAATAAAAAGTTTTTTTCTAAAGCAGTGAATCAAAAGTGCGTTTCCATTCAAAAAGGTGAATATTTCAGATTTTGCTTTTATTTTAACAATTAATTAAAATATATTTGTAATTATTTTTATGCAGTAAGTAAAGGATCAATATGTCATCAGAGGCCGGGCCATCTTCTGTGAAGGATATATCTGAATTTTCATCAGCCTCTTTGTCCGAGGAGGCACAGAATATATCGAAGAAAAGAAAAAGAAAATCCTATGCACAGAAATACAATATTCGGTGGGAGCAGAACCCGCAGTTTAAAAACTGGTTGCGAAGCAGCGAAAAAGGACAAAATTATGCATACTGTAAGGCATGTAAAAGGCATTTTATATGTGGCAAATCAGAAATATTGAAACACGCGCACGGAAAAGCACATACAAAATTAGTAACTTCTGTAACTAAACAACAGTCTTTGACTGATATATCTTCTTTTTTACAAACAGTCGATCTTCAAAAGAAAATTAAAACCGCTGAAGTAAGATTCGCCGCTTTTGCAGCCGAGCATAATATTGCGTTAAATGCATTAGATCATTTATCGGAAATTATAAGAACCACATTTACCGACTCTGAGATCGCAAAAAATTACAGTAATAACCGCACAAAATCAACTGCAATTGTTAATAATGTTATCGGTTCTTATAGTTTTGATAAAACTATAAATTTATTAATTTGTAATAAATTTTCACTGATTGTCGATGAATCTACCGATAAAGGATCCATTAAACATTTAGCGCTAGTAGCGCGAGTGTTTGATGGCACTAGCATCAAAGACTTATTTTTCGGTTTGTTGAAAGTGCCTAGTGGTACAGCAGAATCTTTATATAATAGCATTACGGAATATTTTGTTAAAAATAATATTAACTATAAAGAGAATTTGATAGGCTTTGCTGCCGATAACGCAAGTGCAATGATGGGCAAACACAATTCACTATCTACTAAGTTAAAAGCAGATATCCCAGATTTATTTATATTTAATTGTGTTTGCCACTCTTTTAATCTTTGCGCTAATTATGCTTGTGAAAAGCTACCTTCTTCTCTTGAGGAACTAGTCAGATATATATACAGCTATTTGCAATACAGTTACAAAAGACTGAATTCAAAGAGTGAATTCAAAGAATTTCAAGAGTTTTTAGCATTAAAACCCCATAAAATACTACAACTGTCTCAGACTAGGTGGTTATCTTTATTATCAGTTGTTAGACAATTTTTAGAGCAATACGATGCTTTAAAAATGTATTTCACAAATGCACAATTAAGTGATAAAGATATAACAGCGAAAAATATTTTCAATGGTCTCAACAATCCCACTATAAAATTATATTTTCATTTTCTAGAATATATTTTACCTTTTTTCACAAATTTAAACACAGAGATGCAGTCTGAGGGCGTTAAAATTCACATATTATATAGAAATGTAGAAACTGCATTAAAATCTTTACTAGATTGTTACTTAAAAAGGACTTATCTCGATAGAACGCCAACTGAAAATGTAGAATATAAAAATCCAGACAATTTTGTTAACCTGGAGAAAATTTATTTAGGTGCCTTTGTTATGGGTAAAATAGCTAATAATACCCATGGGCTAAATATAAATGAACTAGCGAACTTTAGACGGCAATGTTTAGATTTTTTAATAGAAGGGTGCCATCAAATATATCAGAGGTTCGACCAAAAGAATAGATCAATTATTATTTTAAAGCAAATCGAAATGATTTCACCCATCGATGTAATATCAAAAAAATATGAATCAATAGCACCTATGGCCATTAATTTCCCGAATTTAGTTGGCAATGATTTAAATGAGATAGACAGGGAATGGCGAATGTTACGAAATACAGATTTGTCTCAATTTGGAGACTTGAATGTTGAACAATTCTGGAAAAAAATTGCCAGTCTTAAATCCGGCGACGACATGCTTATGTATCCAAAGCTGTGCACATTTATATTTAATATATTTAGTTTGCCACACTCTAGTGCGACTGCAGAGCGTGTATTTTCGCAAATTAACTTAAATAAAACCAAAACCCGTAACCGGTTATCCACCGAAACGTTGTGTGGCATTTTACATTGCAAAACATTAATGAAGGGCAACAGTTGTTTTAATTTCGAACTCAACAATGATTTATTTAAAAAATTTGATATATTGTATGATAGTATTTAGTATGATAGAATTTATTTTAAAAAATTGTTTGTCTATGTTATATGTACATTTAGTATTATGTTACCTAGATTAGTTATTGTTATATTAAAATATATAAATATATATTTTGTTTTTATGATTTGTGTAATCGTTTTTTTTTTAATTTTTTTGTATTATATAACCTGCAATCTCCAATCCGCTTTTAAGTATAAGCAAACGCCAATTAAGTTGGCGCGAGGAGGGGTAAGTTCGCGCAGGATTAGAAGTAGTGGGGAGATTTATATTTGGTTTTACATCAAATGTCAGATAATTCTAACCTCTGAGCGTGTATCACTTTATGATCCCCTAGCAAAGACATTATGTTCTGTCAAACGTCAATGACAAATGTATTCTGACAATTAGTTGAGTAGTGGGGGAGGACGTTTTTAAAAACTGCTTCTGCGCACCCCCTCCTCGCGCCAACTTAATTGGCGATTGCTTTACGTCTTGAAAATTGTTTAAAAATTCTAGGGAAATCTAGGGAAATTTTCTGCAAATGTCTAGGAAATTAAAAGAATTTCCCCTGGCAACACTGCGTTTTAGTATAGTATACCGTATATGATTTTAGTGCCTATCCCATGTGTTTACCGTTTTGATATAAATATTGATATAATTTATGTACTCAAAAGATACCAAATAGTCTAAATAAACAAAAAGAAGAAAAAACAAGATTTCTGAATCATATTTTTATTTTATAATGAAAATATTTACTTATATTTATAAATATAAAGTCTAATATAATATATTAATCACTAGTAAATAGCTATGCCCTTAGTTGTAATAACTGGAGTTCCCTCCAGTGGAAAAACTACACGTGCAAATGAATTACAAAAGTACTTCCAAAATTTAGGTATAGAAGTACATGTCATTAGTGAGTATGAACAAATTATTAAAGCTGGATTCGACAAAAATCTTTTATATCAAGGTTAGTAACGAAATTTAGGTATAGCTTATAGGTACAGCTTTATTATTTTATTAGATTCATCCAAAGAAAAGCACATACGAGGCATTTTAAAATCTGAAATGCTGAGAATATTAAAACGAGATAATATTGTTATATTAGATGGTTTAAATTACATCAAAGGTTTTCGATATGAGTTGTTCTGTGGCAGTAAAGTCAACCATAGCACACAATGCACATTATTAACACAGATAAATTATGAAGAAGCGTGGAATTACAATTTGAACAGAAGTGATGATGCCGAAAAATATGAAAGATCAGTATTTGATGCACTTTTAATGAGATACGAAGAACCTGATAAAAAGAACAGATGGGATATGCCATTGTTTGTAACATTTCCTAATTATAAATTGGAATTCGAGGAAATATCTCAAGTGTTATTAGGAAAAAAGCCACCTCCCCCAAATATGTCTACACAGAATGTAAATTATTTATTTATGTGTATGATTTTGTATATTATACTGATTAATTTCAGGCACCGCTGTGTTCCACAAATTTCTTATATGATCTGAATAAGGCAGTAAAAGATATATCTGATAAAATTATTAAATTCATAATTAGTGGTGTGAAAGGAGTTGTAAATATACCAGGACACAATGACATGAGCATTGACATCACAAACGCCTCAATACAGAAAATAGTTATTTTAAATAGACAATTCTTAACATATTCTAAAATGCATGCTCCTGCTATAGAACAAGTTCCTCAATTGTATATACAATATTTAAATTCGAATTTAAATTAATAAAATTTATAAATATATTTTTATTTTTTGAAATTGTGAATTGAGTGTATTAAATAACTTTCCTAATCTTGCAACACTTTTCTTAGACTGTATTATTAATATTTTTACAGGATTTGTGGCTATAATAAGGTAAGTACTATAGAATTGAAACCCAAAAATGAGACTGACATTGTTTTAAGAAATGGAGTTACTAGGTATTGCCAAAACACGGGAGAAGTACTCTATTGTAAATTGGGCTGTGCACGCGTTATGGGCGTGAACACCACATAATTACTCTATATGTTCATGAATAAGGTATAGGCTTAGCATCCAACGTAAATTTAAAGAAATGATACAACTAGTCAGTAACTATCAAAATTCTTTTATTGATTAATAGTTACATATTTACAAGTCATGTGTAGGTACTAAATCTTAAGGTATTTTGTCATTATACAGATAACTTCGAAGTTTTTCCTTGATTCCAGTGTTGTTCCGTCTACCGATTTTTCTACACTTCTACAGATCTACCGATGAAGCCATATCATATCTACCGATTTTTAAACGAATGAGAAAAAAAAAATAAAATTGTGCTGAAACTGTTTATATTCATGTATATAACACGTGTTAATGTAAATATTTACAGGGGTATTTTTTTAAATGTATAATAAAGAATAAAAATACAATATAATAAATTACTACTACAATGGCATTCATCTTTAATCCATGACTATAATAAATAGAAAATTAAAACAGGCAAGCAATTGTATCAGTAGGGACAGTAATAAAAGCTACTATGGATTCTAGTCGATGTAATGCTTGAATTCAAAGGCAACAATTATGTATGTCGGTAGGTATTTATTTGCACGCTTCTCAAGCGCTCTTTATTCTAAATAAAGGGACTATTCTGGATAAAAATTATCTTAAAGAAACATTGTTTTTCAAATAAAAATACTTATTCCCCCGAAAATAATTATTTCAAAATACTACAACAATGAAATAATCCTTTTCATTCGAACAAATGAATGAATGAAATAAATACAACATATCATTCAATAATGAATGAAAGCGATATCTATTTGGTTATTTGCTTATTTCTATGAGTTTAAAACAGTGGGGCATCTTGAGTGAAGAGTTTGTTTCTGTTTTTGCATTTAAAATTTGAAATCAGTATCTTGTCTTGTTTTTTGATTTTTTTAAAAATTAATATACCTAGTGTTAAAA
This sequence comes from Melolontha melolontha, assembly GCA_935421215.2. NCBI lineage: Eukaryota > Metazoa > Arthropoda > Insecta > Coleoptera > Scarabaeidae > Melolontha > Melolontha melolontha. The sequence goes on along the minus strand of OW285236.1, from coordinate 5,386,635 downwards.
TATGGGTAGTGACAGTGACTGTGAACAAGCTGGCCCAAGTAATATAGCAAAAAAAATAAAATATTTCCAAAATTATAAGGAAGATTGGGAAAAGCTGGAAGACTTTGAGAGATGGCTTTCTAGAAGTAAAAAGGGAAAAAATTTTGCAAGATATAAGATCTGCAGTAAAGACATTAATATTTCTAGCGGAAAAGATTCTCTAATGAAACACAGTCTTTCGATAATTCATAAACATACAGCAAGGATGATACGCAAACAGCCGCGCTTAACCGAATTTTCAGCAGGTATGGCAGAATCGGCGCAAATAAAGAATAATATTGCCGAAGGTATGATTATTTAAATTATTTCATGTTTACAATAATTTTAATTATCTTGGTTTTAACCGAGATCCGCTTGTCTGCATTTATTGCAGAACATATTTTACCATTTTTGGTAATGGATCATTTGCCAAAATTAATAGCTAACATTTGTCCCGATTCAAAGATTGCTCAAGGCATATCGTGCGCCAGAAAGAAAACCACAGCTATTGTTCGAAATGTCATAGGTGCTGAATGTTTCGATAATATATGTGAGGATATTAAATATAATAAATTTTCCCTTATTATAGACGAGTCTACAGATCGCTCAACGATAAAACATCTTTGTCTCGTCGTCAGGTATGCAAAAGACAATTTAACCAGAGACTGCTTTTTTTGCTCTTGTGAAATTAGATAGTGCGAATGCGGAAACTTTTTATAATCATGTTATAAATACATTTGTCTCAAATTCTGTTCCTTATAAAGATAATATGATTGGCTTTGCTTCTGATGGAGCAAATGTAATGATGGGAAGATATCATTCCGTTACAACATTACTAAAAAAAGATATACCGAATTTATTTGTCATGAAGTGCACCTGCCACTCATTTCACTTAGTTGCTTCATACGCATGCGAAAAATTGCCAAATTTCCTTGAAAACTTAACAAGAAATATTTTTAATTACTTCAACTCTAGTCCATAAAGAATCAGCGAATTCCAAGAGTAACAATTATTTTCCAATGTTAAAACCCACAAAATTTTACACTCGTCCTAAACCAGATGGTTATCGGTTGATTCAGCTATTAAACGAATTCTAGAACAATACAATCCACTCAGATTATATTTTACAACTGCTGTTGCAGATGGCGATGTCTCAACAGCTGAAAAAATACTCGATCATTTAAATAATCCGCTAACCAAAGTCTTTCTATTATTTCTAGATTATGTTTTGTCACTCTTTAATAGTCTAAATCGTGAAATGCAATCAGAATCGCCAAAACTTTACACTTTATATAATAGTGTATCCAATATTTTTCGAACAATTTGTGACTGTTTCTTAAAACGTAACTATTTATTATCTACAGCATTAGAAAACATTGAATTTAAAAATCCACATAATTATCAAGCATTAGAAGATCTGTATTTAGGAGCAAATGTTAGAATTTATCTAGAAGAAGGTAAATTGAGTTCAGAACAAATAAAATATTTGCGACTACGTTGTTTGGATTTTTACGTTGAAAGTTGTTCACAAATCACGACTAGATGTCCACTAAAAAACAACACACACAATTTAATTTCATTGACCCCGATATAGTAAAAAGCGGAACTATAAGTTCAATAGCAGATATAGCTTTACTTTTTCTGAATTTAATACCACAAAACGAACTTGAAAATTTAGATAGCGAATGGAGGCAATTACGAAATTACACAGAACGCCAAAATTTCAGCACAGATATGTTGGAATTCTGGGCTAGTGTCAGGGCAATAAAACGTGGTGATGAATCGAATGTCTTTCCATTATTATGTAATTTTATTCAAAATTTGTTGTGTTTATCACATTCTTCCGCAAATGTGGAACGAATTTCTACCTCCACCAATTTAATGAAAACTAAACAACGTACTAAATTAAGCACGGAAACAGGACTTCTTCATAGTAAGACATATAAATAAAAATAGCTGTTTCGATTTTAAAATAGACAAAAAATTGATATTGAAAATAAATGAAGAAACATTAAAAAATATACCTGATGACGAGTAGAGTTTATTAACTATTATTATTATTAACGTCATTAGTTTTATAAAACATCATGTATATAATAATATAAGTTATTGTTAGTGTGCTTCATATATATTTACATTTTTTATTATATTTACTAGTTATATGATACCTACTATTAATAACTATTATTATATGTATTTTAGAAATTAAAATTGTTTTAATATAATTATAACCATTCTACCGATTATCTCAACAGGTCACGGAACAACACTGCTTGTTTCTCTTTCAATTTCACTTGAATTTTGCACTTGGTGTAGTGGATGTCAAGCCTCTAAGCGCTAAAGTAATGGATCAAGTTGTTTTATTTGTCCTTCCCTTCGTACCTATGTAAAAGCTTTTTTATGAATGTTCTTAATTCTAGTAACGAATACAATCAACGATTTCTCAAGGTTTGAGTATCGAACAGTAAAGGCGGCGTGACACGGTCAAAGAAATTCAATTTATGCACATGTACTTCTAAATTTAGCAGATTTTGTCAAATGTATGACAGTGTTTTTAAGTATATGTATTTGTCAAACTATCTTCACAAGTGTTCACTGGATCTATGAATACGATAACCTCTAATATGGCCTCTTGATGACGACAAAGTTGGCAAGGATTTTTAAACCGAAAAATTAGAGCTGTTTTTCGTCAATTTTTCGGTTTAAAAGTCCTTGCTAACTTTTGCGTCATATTAGAGGTTCTAATTCGTGAATTTCTTCATAAATTTAATGTCAAGAAATTCAAGAGAATTTTGTTTTTTACAAAATTCAATTAACAACAGAAGTGATATAAAAAATTTAAGCAGTATATACTATAACCTAATTATGTAACGATCTGCAATTTACCATCATAATATATGTTGTTATATAAATATATATCTTATGTCATTTAAATATCTGTAGATATGCTTATCATGCTGACAGTTCCGTGTTTAGATCCCTGACTGGCTGTCCGAGTAGGTTTTCGTGGTTTTCCTTCTCGTTTAAGGCGAATGCCGACAGCTTAACATCTTAAGCGGCTCCACGGGCGTAGACATAATAATAACTCATGGCTCGCCATTCCCCGTTTTTGTTCTTTAACTATTTTTAGAATGCTAAGGTACGATTTATTATTACTAAACTGGAATGTATCTTTGAATAATTTTATCCATGACAACTACAGATGTATAAGTATGACATTAATATACTGCCATTTATATTTTAAATTCTTTGAAAAGGCATATGCCGAAACATGTAAGAAGGTATATGTAATATCTGCATTTTCTAAAAGCAAATATTTGGTGTGTAACAACACAGAATTACATACATGTTGCTGAACTTATGATTATAATATATTTTATGTCTTATGACTAGAGTAGACCAATTTCCGTGCGCGCCATGAGCGCCGGTATGAGAGTGTAATTCGAAATATATTAGAATATGCGATAGAATAGGGACGCAACATGAGCTTGTTACCGACATAAGTATAGAAGTAGAGTCATTTATTCTATCAGAAATAATTAAATATACATTTGGTTTTCTGCTGTTAAAGTAATATGCATAAACACACGAAAAATAAGAATAGTACATATTATAGCAGCGTTGTATGTACCTATAAATAAAATGGAAAATGTATGAAATCAGTGATTGTGTGCACGACAGAGGATTTATAAAAACACTTACCGTTTTAAGCGCCTTCCAAGGATTGGCAAACTGGAGAAACTCGATTGTATATTTTCAACATCAAGTGCGTTTCTAAGGTTATTTCTGAAAAACATGTCCGCCGTGAGGAAAAAATATGTTTATATTCGGAAAACGAGCGCTCTATATCTAGTGATGTTATATTTGCATAATCAAAATACTTTGTTAAGCAAGTTAACGCATCTGTAGACGTGCCCTCACAAATACGTGTTAAGGTGTCAAAATCTGCATTTCTGTCTAAAACACTTTCAAATTTAATTAGAACACTTTCACTTTTTGCGTCTTCTACAGCACACAGTTGTGCGTGAACATCTTTAACGATTTGTAGTGATTCCTCTAACGACAGCGACGAATTTTCTAATTTTACTAGTCCCAAGTAATTCTCACGAATACTTTGTAAATCCATTTTAATCTGGGCATCTTGAAATTTTTTCTGACTTGTATTGATAGCTGCACTTTCTTTCGGATCGAATGATAAAACCACGTCCTTAATTTTTTAAAAATGTTCATGATAGTAAAACCCCGCCCGTAACCATGTACCCCAACGTGTCAGAATCGGCTGTGGTGGCTCAGGGGTATGGGGACACAATTCGTTAAATTTTCGAATACGTTTTGGAGATTTCAGGAATACTACCTTCGTACTCGATATTAAAGCATCTACCTCTGGATAGCATCTACGAACCTGTTCTGCCACAAGGTGTAGAGCATGGAGTTTACAAGTAATATGTAACGAGTTAGGACAATATTTTCTAGAGATCGGCCTACAGAACACATGGTTGCGGCACCATCGGTCTTAAACATTAATACTTGGTCTTTCGAAAGTAAAAAACTTAACCTGTTAGATAATTTAGAAATTAATAGATACAATAGTTTAGGATTAGCTTTAAATGACCAACTAGATTTAAACAACTCCCCTCTACTAAATTTAAGATTGTAAAAATTTTTCCACCACCATTCCCCAATAATTTTCACATAAATATTCTTACTTGCATTGTACATATTCAGTATTCATCCACCTGATGAAGCCATTGTATGGCGAAACAATATTGTAGTGTTTACAATAAAAGAATTTTTTGAAACTAGAAGTTTAATTACTTATTTCTTAGTGTTAAATAGTAAACATGTCGTTATATACACGTATATAATATATACATTTTATATTTGTAGAATTATTCAACGTGACGTAGTGTTACGTAGAAAATTGTATATAAGAAGCGTCTATACTTCATGAATTTCCAAAAGCAATATCATGCAAGTTTTAACAGTTGATTAATGCCACAAGAATATGTTCAATTAGAGTAGACGATATTCACGTACTATTTGTAGAAAGTATTTTTAGGCACAATATTTAACAAGGAATGTAATCCTTTGCAACATATTTAACTGATCTATTAATATATGCTGTTTTCTGCAATTTAGAATCAGTTGACGTGTCTGCTGCCTATAAACTAACAAATCTGATATTAGATGACATGTATAATGTTCCAATTAGATCAAAATATGCCGTAGAAGATATTTCAAAGGAAGCATGTATTTGTTCTACTAATATAATTGGAACAGTAGTATGAGAAACCCCTTGCTCCATTATTAACAAGAAAAGTACCTATGTTGACCGGTAGATATTTTTTACGACTAGGTATTTTCTTCTTTATCATTTTTGTATAGTCTCTAGAGTAAATTCAAATTTTGGATATCATTTGTAATGGTTTTGTTAATACAAGTTTAATGCATGATTTGTTTTGTCGTATGTTGGACTTTTGAAATATAACTAATGTGTAAGAAATATAGCTGTTTGTTTTTTATTTTTCGCCCATCTATACATAAAACAGAAGAAATTCGTTATTTATTCTATATTCTACATATATTTAACACTAATTTTTATTCTGCTTTTTATAGGTATAAAAATCAAATGCAATATTTAATCTAATCAGATTTATTTATCATTTTATTAATTCAAAATATAAGTTAAGGTAGGTCAGTTCCATTTTAGACATGGACATTTAGACATGGATTTGAGATGGGGCTAAACGCTGTCTCAATTGTTTATCAAGAATTTATACTAACGGGTGTTCAGAAACATTCAAAGTCAAGTGGGCTCTGAACAAAAAATCGTATATCTTTACTTAGGTATCTGATTTCTAATAATTATTAAATGTCAACTGTTGTCTGTCAAAAATCAATCTATCTCAGACATGACTTCATATTTTCAAGGACTACTAAGGCTTCGAATGTTTCTGAACACCCGTTATAAGACAACAATCTAGTAAAATCAATCACTAAAGAACTGAATTGTTCATCGGCATTTGACTTAGATAAGTATAGCAAACGCCAATTAAGTTGGCTCAAGGAGGGGTAAGTTCGCGCAGGATTAGAAGTAGTGGGGAGATTTGTATTTGGTTTTACATCAAATGTCAGATAATTCTAACCTCTGAGCGTATATCACTTTATGATCCCCTAGCAAGTACATTATGTTCCGTCAAACGTCAATGACAAATGTATTCTGACAATTAGTTGAGTAGTGGGGGTAGACGTTTTTAAAAACGTTGCGCACCCCCTCCTCGCGCCAACTTAATTGGCGTTTGCTATACCTGATTTGTAATAATTATTAAATGTCAACTGTTGTCTGTCAAAAATCAATCTATCTCAGACATGACTTCATATTTTCAAGGACTACTTTGACTTCGAATGTTTCTGAACACCCGTTATCTTCTTGGGGATTTGTCTATGTTGCCAGTCTAATGGCCTGTGATATAACCTACCTGTAAATTTGACCAGGGCCCCTCGCTGGCAATATGCATATGGAAAGTTGGTCTGTGGTGAAAATAAAACACAAGTTATGGAAAAATGGCACATAGTATATTATGTACGTACTGTATATTACATATAGTTGATAATCGTTCAAGTCATATTCTAGCTGAATTACCTAAATTATTTTCATCACGCAATAGTTTATTCATATATACTTTTTTTTATATATACGTAAAAACACATTCGCTTTAAACGTTTATACAATTCAATGTAAGCTTTACAGTCACTAATCACTCAGTATTTAAAAAAAAAGAAGTTACAAGTTCAACGTTAGAACTGTGCATCAATGCAGTAACTACAAAAATATATCTTATAAAATGTCCAAACAATTTACAAAATTCGTAGACAATGCACAGTTCTATTAACTTGCGTGGGGGACATAATGTTGTCATTTTTTTTTCGTTTTGCACCAATATCGAAAACTTTTGTTTTTAACAAAATAATTAAATTAAGAAAATACAATAAAAAGAATATTTAAGTAGCGAAAGTGCTGCTAATCATAATTACTAAAAATAACAATAAAAAAAAAGACATACATCATGGGGGGCTGCCAATTTTCACAATAGTTTCCTTCGAAAAATGAATAAATTTGGTTTATTTGCTGCCGGAACATTGGCTGCCTCTATGGAATGGATCCATAAATAATAAGATATACAATGAAATGGCGAAATATACTATGTTTACAAACATAAAGAAAACAAAAAATAGAATATACAATCTTTCAGTGTCGATAATATAACAAATATCAATTTTTGTCTGTTGTTCAATAGCAGTTTCAACTATTGTTCATGTTTTGCTATTAATACTGGATAAATTTTTCTTAATAAAACCGTAGAATTATTAAAATATTTGATTAAGTTATTAAGCTTATAAAAAGGAATGTAGTAAAACATACAAAAAGTTTAACTCAATCAAATCCTTAAACATACAAGAGAATTTTTCATAGTTTCTTTTAAGCGATATCTTGATTAGTAAATCGTACAAATACTAACAAATGGACATGTATATTAATTACATTAGTATATACAATATTGAAGCTAATCTTTATTAAGACTATCAACAGTCTTTAATTATTCGCAAATCTTTTTAAAACGCGAGTAAAATCATTCATAATAATGCATTTAAATTTATTTATTGCTAAAAATTATTACTAGAAGTTTATATACTTAAATATGCGGGTAGTATTTTATCTAAACTTCTTTTATACTGCTTATTTGCTTGTCGTAGATGGAAAATATGTAAATACTCAATGTTATGTAAGTAAATTGGTTACTGATTAAAAATAAAAAACCTGTATCATAACAAGAATACAGCTCCCATTCGAATTTTCCGCTATAAACACCAAATTAGCCCCAACGTTGCCAAATTTTGTTAGCTGCCTTCTGTGGCTTTTACATATTTAGTCATATTTACACATAATCCCATGTATCGATGTTTTCTTAGTTATTTTTGTAGGTGGCCATGGTTATTGCATATTAATGAAAAAGCTATTAACCTATAAATCACACTATATCACCAATCTTTATTATAAATATTCGATTTGGCAACGCTACTTGTAAATTGTCGATATTTGATTGGTTTTGCGCATGCGTAAATAAGTCAATTATCTCACTTTAAATGGGAGCTAAATTCTGCATGTTTAACCGAATTAAGATCCTACATATAATATTTCAACTATAAAGTTGTCCTCTGTATACTGTGTTGGACATAAGCCAAACGGCTTCATAATACACAATGCCAAAGAAGGTTATCACTGGGAGTTTTATTACTACTGCAAAATATAAATCTTTGACTTGTGCTAAGCACTATTTTTGCTACTGAGGTTGATAACTTAATAATTGAAAAACGTATATAGAATCCTAAATATTAGTATAGTAATTAAAGATTTATTGTTACTAAAGACGGCTTTACACGGTCGAAGAAATTCATGAATTTTGTCACCTTGAATTTATTCATGCGTGTAATACACAAAATTGTGAATTTATTGACAATAACTTCATGAAGAAATTGACGAATTAGATCCAATTCTAATTTTTCATCAAGTTTTTATGGAATTCTGGTTACATTTAGGTTTAAAAGTCATTGCCAACCTGATGAAACTTATAACGGTTGTAGGTTAGAGTTTTCATAGATCAAGTGAACAAATATGCTTAAAAACACCGTCATCCATTTGACAAAGTCTATTACATTTATGAGTACAAACACAAACAGGTTGGTAGTAAGTAAAAGTCACTATTTTAAGGTTGGTATGCACTGAATTCGATAAAATATTTGATCGTGTAATGCAAGGATGAATTTTCAATAAATTCATGAACTTCTTCATAAGAAAATTCGCGGAATTTCTTTGACCGTGTAAAACCGCCTTAATAGTGTGATTTTCATGCCAACTTTGCATTACGAAATGTAAAAATAGTGTTATAACATGGGATTTTTTTTATTACTGTATTTATGCTTAACTTCTAGGCAATATTATTTTTTCACTGAGAATGACAACTTAGTTGTTAAGTAACGTATAGGTACAGAATTTTAAATATTATTTTTGTAAATATTTCAAGTCTTCGAAAAAAAAAAATTAAAACCTGTTACATCAAACAGAGATGTAAAAATAGATTACGATATAATAATATACATGGTGTCTTTGAAATAAAGAGACAACATATGATAAATGGAAAGATGTAATTATGTCGAACATAAATACAAAATATTATGACTCAATTACGATGCAAACCTCGAAAATTGTATTACGCGACGTCTACTAAATATCTTTGTAATTTTTTTTCTCGCTTATTAGAAGGAATTTTGTGAAAATATTTTGGAATTATGTTTTATATAATTACATCTTTCCAGTTTTCATAGGTTGTCTCTTTATTTCAAGGACAGCCTGTATAACTCCATAACCATTTTATTATTGTGAAAGATATTACAAGATGTTTTACATTCCAATTTATACAAAACTGGGCGAATTGTAAATTGTAATTCACTTTTCTATTTAATAACATACCGGGTGTCCTTGGAAGAAAAGACAACGAATGGAAAATGGAAAGATGTAACTATATGGAATATGAATTTAAAATATTTTCCCAAATTCACTCGCAGACGCGAGAAAATAAAGGCATTTATAAAATACCAAGGTCGGCATAAGTCAGGCAACGCTCTCGAAAAATCGGCATAAGTCCGGCAACGCTCATAAGTCTGGCAACCCTGTCGAAAAAGATTAAAACGAAGCATGTTCGTGCTTCAGACAGTTGTCTCGGCGTCATGATAACACGTGCTCGTCGAGTAGACGCGTTTTCAGAATGAATAACCGATACAAGTTCACGCTTCAAGAAAGAGTTTTTTTTGTTACGTCGTATCTTCGTACGAACGCGGATTACGAAACTATGCCTTCTCAAGGACCGCGTTTTTGCAAGAGGACCACGTACCCTTCCCGACCTCCGAACTGCAATTGAAGAAGAATTTGAAAATCTTCGCGGACAGCTTGACGTGCTTCGCCGGACCTGCCTCACCGTTGAGAAACGTTGCAGTAAATGCATTGATCAAGATGGCCATCAATTTGAACACTTACAGTAACCCTTTTTCGAATCCCTTTTGTAATTTCTTTGAATAAATTCATTTTGACGCTGCATTTTTTTCTTTTAATGCAAATTTGTTGCCTGACTTATGCCGACCCCTGTATTTGTCCCGTCACTGCATTTCAAGAAATGCGACCGACTGTACCATAAAAAGTAGAAGTAGCGAAACAATTGAGCCTCTGATGCAGTCAGTTTCGATCGTTACCTGTGTACTTTCGATATAATTTACATATACGTGTTCCGATTAAGGGAAACAAGTAGATTGTTACCAAATTACGAAGGTTGCGAACGTGAAATGCCCCGAAGAGCACACATCTTAATTTTTAATAATTCACTTGCATACAAAATAAATATATACATTTTCAACAGATGACATTTTCGTACGTAAATATATTGAGGTTATTGAACCATTACCATACAAAGCTGTTCAAACAATGTTATTTTGAAGTTTTCACATCGACAGATGTTACGTATGTACCACACACAAATATGCTATAGCATATGTGTGTGTGTGTACAAGTGCAATAGAGGTATTACTTATAAATATACTAAATTCATAAGCGGCATATAATACAATTTTCAGGGGTTTTTTAATATTGGAGTTCTCATCATAATTGAATCACAATTTCTTGGAAGCATATTCTATATAATTGCATCTTCCATTTTTAATACGTAGCCTTTTCTTTCAAGGACAGCTTGTATAATGTATCATCTAATTTCTATAATCACTGATATAAATTGGTAGTAATGGACAATTAACCATTATTAAAAAGATTTGTGGTTCCAGTATGTCGTAATAGCTGCTGTGCCCAAAAAAAGTTATAATTATTAAGATTGAATATAATTCCAATGCAGATCTGTTAAAACATTTCTTGTTTGAAAGAATAAAAGAGACCCCTACATTCATAACAACTGAAATTAGTAAAATATTACAATATTTTAAAGTGGTAATGGTGTAACACTAAAAAAAATAAATTGAGAAAGTATTTTTCTTAAATTCAAAAGCAAATCTTCTGTTGAAGAAATCCTTGTTTGAAACAATAAGAAAAACCCTATATTAATAACAGGTGAACTTAGTAAAATGACAAAATTAAATTGAACAACAAAAATTGCCTTGGAAATTTATGAAAATACAAAAAAGAAATTATTTTTATTAATTTAAAGAATCCTGTACAATATAATTTTTATCTAAGTATAGAAGGGGCGCTGGGGAAAACACACGGTTTTCAAATATAAACAATTCTGTAGATATTAAAGTAAAAAAAAAAAAAAATACATAAAAATAAAGCTAGTACAATAGTTTCTCAGAACAAGTTACAAATAAACTTCAAAAATTACGTCCGGACCCTTGGAGAGCGAGTAGTAAAAGCACTAGCGGCTACAATTCAAGATGCTGATGTAGTACTATGCTTTGACAGATTCTTTACTAGTGTACATTTATTGGAGACATTGAATTTTTCAGCACTGGGAACTTGTATGTCTAATCGCAAAAATGTTCCAAATATGAAGGAAAAATTGAAACGGGGAGAGTCTATATTTAGATGTACCGACAGTGGATTATTGTGTACCAAATGGCAAGACACAAAAGAAGTCATTGTTATGAGTAATTGTCATAAGCACTAGTTTCTAAAAAAACAAAAACTGGCGAAAAATTACCTATTGAATGTCCAGAAGCCATATCATTTTATCGTCAGATTATGGGAGGAGTTGATAGGGCAGATCAACTTGTAGGCTTGTATGATCACGACAGAAAGTCAAATAAATGGTGGAAAAAAGTAATTTATACATGCTTGAATATGTGTGCAGTAAACGCTTGGATACTATATAATGATTTGAGACGTGAAAATAGAAAAACGTCTTTTCTAACGTTTTTTGTAACACTTACCGAAGAGTTAATAGCTGAGGGCATACAAAATACTTCGTTGCCTCTTCCAAAACGAGGACCTCCGAATAAGAAAAGGAAAATTTATGGTTCAGTACCATTGCATCTTCCAGTGGAAGGACCAACAAGAAGAAGATGTTCTAGATGCAGTGAGGAAAATCTTCAAAAAAGGACAAAGACAATATGTCAGGAATGCAATATTCCTTTGTGTAAGGATTGTTTTAAGTTGTACCATACAAGGTAATTACTAATGTTTTCATTGTACTTCTGAAAATATGTTTTTGAATAAATTCTCAATAGTTACAAGGTTGTTGTATATGCCTGATGGTACACTATTGTACCACCTAAAAATCCTGCTGGTACAAAGGTTTACAACCAAATGTCCCCTCCCCTCAACAAGAAAAAAAAAATTTAAAGATAGTAGCCAACAATTTTAAAGCAAATCATTAACGTATGCATGCTTTTTGTATTCTTGGTTTAAAATTAGATTTCAGGGACGAAAGGGTTAAACATATAGGAGGGACCTATAAGTGCTTTCACCAGATGGCATAGTCGTGCCGATCTCCAAGTCGACAAGGATACACCGTCAGAGTTCGTGCCCGTCACATTCACGATGACTGAACGCAGCAAACAAAGAATTTGCATTAAATTTTGCCAAAAACTTGTTCGTTAGTGTCCGGAAACTATCGTTAAAAAAACTAGGTCGTTAGTGCCCGGAAACTATCAGTAAAATTCGTCAAATATATGGCAATGAATTTATAAATGATAGACAAATTAAAGGGTAGGTTTACGACTCAAACAGGCACGCTAGAGTCGAAGCAACATCAAGATGATGCTCACTGTTTTCTCGGACCAAGGAGGTGTTGTTCAACATGAACACTCCATAACGTCAAATGGTGATTACCAAAAAGTTTTGAAATAATTACGTGAAGCAGTAAAGAGGAAATCACCAGATTCTGGGTGCTTCACCACGACAACGCGCCTTCTCATTAATCGCAACTTATCCGGAATTGCTTGTGAAACACGGCATTGTTCAGCTACGCCAATCACCTTACAATCCTAACATAGCTTCTTCCGACTTCTGGCTGTTCCCCAAATTGAAATATCTTATTAGAGGAAGAAGATTCGACAACATGGAGGAGATAAAAAGGCATGCGACGAAGCAGCTGTTAGCTATTAAGAAAGCAGAATTCAAGGACTGTTTCCGAAAGTGGGAGGATCGCTGGAAAATTGTGGCTTCCTTAGGGGAGTACTTTGAAGGGAACACCATCGTAACTGATCAGATTTAACTAATTCTCTTGCTACAGCACAAGGTCGAATACTTCCCAAACAGATCTCGTATATTAAGAAACCCTACACCGTCTAGGAACTGAGTCCATTCGCCTAGAAATCGGTAATTTGGAGATTAAAAAGATTATTACTTTAACTGGTTCAAGTCGATTAGGTTTAGTCATAGCAATTTTAACTTTAGGTGAATATAAGATGTTCACCTTTTTTTCATTTATTAAGAAATGTTGGGAAAAGCAATGGAGAATTTTGAAGAAAGATTGGTAGAGTGAAGACCATGATTTGATGGACGTTATTTTTCGGAATGAATTCATTTATAAACTACATTATACTAGCTTTATATCTATGTAATTAATGTTTTTTAATTTTTAAAAATTTACCAAGTTATTTCTATTTGAACAATATGGATTTCCCCTGCTACTCTCTATGTATTTTCTGAAGTACTTAAAAGATTTTGTTGAAAGTATTAGATCTGTTGGGTATTTTTTAAAACATTCTATAAGATTTTCACGATAATGCGTTCACATCATTGATAGAAACTTCGGTCTAAAGCGAGTAATACACCATCATAAATTACATGTATTTATTGAAGAATGTCTCTTGAGCATGTATAAAGCTAGTAATACACGATCATAAATTACATGTAAAAATTTGACGGAATAGATCCTGTCCTATTTTTCAAGGTCATTTACGTGTATTTCTAGTGTTTACAGTTTTTTTTAAATTGTTTGAAGACGTAAGTGTTGACATTAGCATATATCACACGGTTTTGGTTTTTGTCGTAAGTTTTTTTTCAAACGATGTTAAGGTTAGCATTGTTTATTATAGTAATAGCTAGAGATGGCAAATTCGACACATATGGCAGCGGCGTACGCATGTAATTTAAATTATAAGAAACAAATTATAAAACGTGCACAAACACTTACCGCATTATATACACGACACGACTGCGTACTAATTTGCAATTCAAGGTTCCTTTCGCACGGCTATCTGCCGATAAAAAATCCGATAACGTCCGAAATATATATATGTGGTATCAATATGTCATCTCTAGTAATAGCAGCTACTGCTTCAGATTCATTCATCTTTTTTTAAATACAAGTCTTTAATAAATTTATAAAGACAACACAAGAGAATTTATTTCAAGTTATGTCAGGTACTGCCAATATTTTTACTATCTATCAGCAACAAAATGTCATGCCCCTTTGTCATCCTTGAATATTCTCATGTATTGTATCAACAAAGGCTTCAATTTTTACATGTAGTTTTAAAAGGTGATCCAGATTGGACTTTAGGATTTGAATTGCGCGCCATTTTCGTTCTATAAATGTTGGAAGTTTGTAATTTTACAGTTGGTGTCTAAACACATGATTCATAATAGCGTCGTATATAGTGAAGCAAACGCCTAACTACTGTGCAAGTTTATTATGAATACAGGCGATCAGTTACGATTACGCGAAGAAAACTTCGACCACTGTTTGGACGCAATAATGTTCCAAGTGCAATTCGTGATTTACTGAAAAAATTTGAAACAAGTGGTATGGTTATTAATACGCCAAGAGTTTGCTATTCGCAGAGGTCGTTCATATGAAAATATTGCTAGTATAAGTGTGCAAGAAGAACCAAGCACGTGAATCCGTCACCGTTCACAGCAATTGAACCTTTCATTTGGCACTACTCTACGAATTTAAAAAAAAGACCTGCAATTAAAGTCGTATAAAATTCAACTCAAACCAGCGGACCACCAGAAACGCCGTACATTTGTGACCTGGGTTTCACAAAACTAAGAAGTGGATCCTGATTTTTACAAAAAAATCAAATGGAGCAATGAGTCCTACTTTCATTTAAATGGCTATGTGAATCGCCAAAATTGTCGGATCCGGGGTAGTTAAAATCCACATGGTATACAGGAAAAACCAATGCATCCAGAAAAATGTTTGGTGTGCACTGTGGACTGCAGGAATTATTGGTCAGTACTTTTTTGAGGATGAAGCCGGTAGCGCTGTTACAGTCAACGGGGTACGCTATCGGGAGATGCTAAACAACTTTTTCTTCCATGAAACCGATGATTTGAACTTAAATGACATGCGGTTTCAATAAGATGGAGCCACATGTCACACAACACGAGAAACAGCCACCTTACATCAAACCAAATTGCCAAAGATGCTAAACAATTTTTCCTTCCACGAAAGCAATGATTTGAACTTAAATGACATGCCGTTTCAACAAGATGGAGCCACATGTCATACAGCACGAGAAACAGCCACTTTACTTCAAACGAAATTTCCTGGTCATGTTATCTCTCAGAGGGGCGACATCAATTGGCCAGCGAGGTCTTGCGATTTAACCCCACTACACTTTTTCCTCTGGGGCTATTTGAAGGAAAGGGTCTATGTCAACAAATCTGCTGCGATTCCAGAGCTAAAGGAGAACATCAGACTTGCAATTACTGAAATCGAACCGCATTTATTGGAACTTGTTACGGAAAACTTCGCTAAAAGAGTGGTATCATGCTAGCAGAGTCCTGAAGGGCATTTGGACGATATCATATTCCACACATAATTGCCAAGTCTATACTTTACACTATTAACAATAAATTTAGGATTTTTCAAATATCTTGGGTTTTATTCAAAGAATAAATCCTAAAGTCCAATCTGGATCACATTTTATATGTATTTCTACAATGGTGGATTACAGCCTTAACAAAATATAAAATTATCAAAATATCCACTCGACATAAATATACTAAGTCTGTTATTCCAGAGTTATACTGCTTTCATGCTGTCTACCTGTAAACCTGCGCGTGGTTGACAAATTGCGAAATTTACAAGAATTATTTTGAAATTTAGGTTATATCGCATCTACCGTTTTGTTCACATTTGATGGAATAAATGTCATTTGTTGACAACATCAATGACGTGAATGCACACTTATCGTGTAAATCCTTTAACCTCTATTTAATATGTACTCTCGCGAGCAATAAATTCTGGTCGTCAATGTTTCTTCAAAATTTGATTAGATTGTCACAAATTGTAAATTCCCTCGCCTGATAATGACTATGTCAATGAACTGTCAAAAAATTGGAAATTTGACAATGAAAAAATGACAATTATTGTCATGCAACATGATTATAGGTTATGACATTTACGACGGTTATATAATGGCGCATTTGGTATTGTGTCAAAGCATGACTTTGTCGACCAGAATTTATTGCTTGCGACTGTATATATATACATATATATGTATATACCGGGTGTATTACGAAAAACCTTTCGTGCTGTAACTTTTTTATTTTTTATCCGAATGTAATAAATTATACGTCGAACTAAATCGTTTTAAAAACACTGTAACGTGATCCGCTTTGAATTTGTTTTTTACACTTTGTTTTTGACAGACAGCTGCAAACTGTGTTTTTTTAAATTGCACTATACTTTTTTTTTCCTTATTCAAATATATTACTTTTTCTTAATATGAAACTGTAAACAACGATATCCTTGTATGAAAAAAATCGAGAAATTGAAGGTCTTTTTTTTAGATCGATTTATTCTGGTTTTTCCGAACACAGAGATTTCTTAAATGCATTTTAAATACTCTATTTCATTTTATTACCAGCAAATGTGTGTACCTTTTAAAATCACTTACATTCAATACTATATAGCCCATAAAGGATTACAAACCAATGTTATCAGTGAGCGGTGGGGCAACAACAACATTTAGTGTTTATTTTAAAAATTTAAAAATCAAGCAGTCATATTGAACGATAAAAGTGCATTCCAAATTTTCGAAGAGAGCTGTGACATCTGTCAGTCACACATTCATTATAACATTTTCAACGATTTATTTCTAAATTTTGTTATTGAAATGGATAATGGCGAATGTGTGGATGCGATTCAAGCATATTTTGAATGCGGAACAAATTCTGCAGCTGCTTTGCGACTTTATGGAAATCGTTTTCCTGACAGACTGCGTCCAAGTGCCGATAAGTTTGGAAGGCTCGTGCGAAATTTACGAAATTTTGGATCATTCAAAAAACCGAAAATAAACGCACGTGTAATTCAAGATCAAAATTTAGAATTAAGTTTCTTGCTCTATGTGGAAGAAAACCCTAATACGTCTACGCGAGAAATTGCTCACTACATGCAGGTATCACATTCTACAGTTCAGTACATTCTGAAGAAGCACAAGTTCTTTCCTTATAAACCACGGAAGGTGCATGCTCTCGGTGAAAACGACCCTCAACGAAGGGTTCAATTCTGTACGGTTTTCATGAATAAACTAAGGGAAGATCCAATTTTTTATCGTCGTGTGTTGTGGTCGATGAATGCACTTTTGGGAAAAATGATGTATTCAACAGAAATAATCATCGCCATTGGAGCACTGAAAATAACCATGTTGTGATGCAACACAATTTTCAAAATCGGTTCAGTGTAAATGTATGATGTGGCATTTTAGGCGATAGAGTAGTAGGGCCTTTTTTTGTGGAGGGTAATCTAAACCAAGAAAAGTATAATAATTTGTTACGCAATGAATTAGGCGATTTAGATGAGTTGCCACTTGCCGAGTTAAACAGGGTGGTGTTCCAACAGGACGGTGCCACACCCCATAATGCACGAATGAATACTGATTTTATAAATAATTATTTTGGCGTCAGATGGATGGGCACTTACGGACCTATTCGATGGCCTGCTAGATCGCCAGATCTGAATCCACTGGATTTCTTTCTGTGGTCTTACATTCAAGATCATGTCTATTTGACTCCACCTGATACCAGAGATGATTTAGTAAGAAGGATAGTACAAGTATGTCATGAAATACCACCAAATCTTATATTAAACGCAGCAGTTGGAGTTAATAGAAGAGAAGGTGGCAAATGTGTCTGGAACAAAATGGGGCCAATTTCGAACATTTGATTCATTAGCTTGATTTCTGTAAGTTTCGTAGTTTTTTTTAATAATAAAAAATTTGTCACTCATTTTAATGGAGGTGTCTTCAGGAAATAAATGTTTATTAGAATAAGTAAAAAAAAATATGTAGTACAATTTAAAAAAAAAAAATTACTGTCTGTCAAAAACGAAATGTCAAATTTTTTTTTTTTAAACAGGTTACAGTGCTTTAAAAACGATTTAGTTTGACATATCATTCATTAAAATCAGATAAAATATAAGGAAGCTACAGCCCCAAAGGTTTTTCATAATACACCCGGTATATAGAAAATTTATTGACCGTACTAATATAAATTCACTAATATTTGGGTTATCGGTCTATTTACTATAGGTATTAGATATGTCCTGGAAATAGTAAACAAATCAATAACCTAATATTACTGAATTTATATTAGTACGGTTAAGAAATTTTCTATAATTAGTTATGAAATGTGTTTTTTCTAAGACATATCTAATGCCTATTGTAAACAGACTGATAACCCAAATATTAGTGAATTTATATATAAGTATACACATACAAATTCATTTTAAAATAGTTAATTTTGGTATTTGCTCGTTTTAAAAATCATTTCAATAATCATTTTTAGAAAATTATATGTACAATTTACCTACAATAAAAGGAGAAAGTTACATCTCTGAATGATGTGAATGTTCCATTCAAATAAATAAATAAATTTGAAATAAAACCTATAGTATTTGATAGGTTTTATCTCATTTTATGAGAATTAATACTACTCATATTCAACTGAGCTATAAAAAGATGATTAAAGTTTAAATATTCTGCATAAACATCGAAAGTGTATTTTTTACTAATCAAGATTCAGTTATTCGATTTAACAGAAGTATATGTTGACTGCACTTTTGCTATTTCAGAAGAAATATAAATAAGTAAACAATGTAATTTATTTTCAAATTTCAATTCGTCCTTTCTAAAGACATACATTAAATTGTAACTCAGAATAATGTTGTTCCGATATAATTGTAGATTTTTAAGATTCAGAACGATTTAACTAATTTACTAACTAGTTGTATATGCAGTTAGTATCTTCGATAATTAGTTAAATTATACTAAGTTTACCTACATAGGAACAGTTTAGAATTAATTTTTTTATTTAAATTTAAAAATTACTTTTAGTTATTGTTGCGTTGATCGAGTAATTTTTCTGGTGTAATTTTGAGAAACAAAAGTAAAAAATTTAAGCCATCATATTAGTAGTGTTTTCAATATATAGAATTGAAGAAAATGAATTGATTTTATGTCAATATCAAAATAGCAAAGAATGTTCATAAATAATGAGATCATAAAGAGTTATTTCAGAAAGAAATTGCAGTCAAAAATATGAAGAAAATTTAAGCGAGTTACACAACACAATTATATGATAGAGAACAAACTAAGGAAACACCAGTATTAAAGTAATTGAAATACAATAACTTATTTTTTGCAATATACAGATTGAAGTATCCCAAAGGATCCGAAACAAAATTATTATAATAATTATATATTTTATAATAATTGTCTTAAAACCATAAATTTTAAGACCCAAATTTTGGCGCCCAGCCTGGGGCATTTATATTATGTACAAAAAAAGGAATTACTTTAATATATATAACATTGTTTCTTTAAATGAAACAAAGTAAGTTTAAATAGTTATAAAAAAAATATATTTAAATTAGAAAAAAATAAGTTGTTATTAACCGAGGGTCTTTCTTCTCATGGAATTTTGGGGAAAAATTTAAAAAATACAAATAAATTTGTTCCTATTTAGAAAAAGGATATGCAATTTTAAGCTATAAATAATCTTATATTAATAGGATATAAAAATTGTAATCTTTCGTTTTCGTTCAAAACGAATCCAAATTAAAATTTTCAATTACTTCCAATATCAGTAAGTTGCAGTGTACTAATTTAAAAATAAGGAGGAAATATTAGCGGTTTATTGAATATAAAGTTAAAATGAGGGAAAATAATGAAAAAATATCCACAACTTTACAAATCGAACTGGTATTATTACATAATTATGAAATAGAATTGATTTAAATAAACAATTTGAAAGGCAATAAATATAAATAATATTCTGATAGTACTGCAAATATAAAATGGGAATTGTTGAAGTCTCATTAAAAACTTTTTCTTGCAACGGAAACAAAAAATTTGTGTTTATTTCATTATTTAATTCTATGATCTGGATATTAACTTCTTTTTTTATTGTCCATAGTTTTTCCGTCAATCAGCACAGCCGCATATTTTATATTGATTGATGAAATCTAATTGACAGTAATTGTTTAAAATTTAATGTCGCTATACATTACTATAAATTTGAACATGGAAAATTTAAACGATGAATTCATATAGTTCTTTCTTGGTTTCCGGGCTGAAACCATGTCTTCGATTGAGTTTTCTTTTGCAGAAGTTTAATCTGTCCAAGCTTAAGACATTTTTAGGATTGTTACTGCTGTCAGCATTACAGCACTGAAACTGTCATTTACAAGACTGGATGAAAGGTTAACAGTAAGAAAAAAGTATAGGCGATGTTGATTGTACTTACATAATTATTCAAAGAATTAAACATTAAATGTATAATGAAAAAATTGATAACTGTATCAGAAAAACACGGTGTAACAGTAGATTACAGATTTAAAAATTGATGAGGTGGTGTACAACTGAGCTTTTTTTAGCCTAAATTAAAATAAACATTTAAAATTTGAAAGATTATAGTGACGCTGATGATATAATCGCAATTTCTTTCTGAAACCAAATGAACTATCAGAATTTTAAATGTTAGTGATGCATTAATAAAACTCGAATTACAATTTATACCCTCCGATTAAAAAAATCTTGAATACATACAATGCATTTAGGGCATATTGATATAAGTAATCATGCCTTCATCGGCTTATAAACATTTTTATGTCACACATTTTCAAAACATTCGCTACATAATAATGCTATTGTATAAGATTTGTCAAGAAATTAATAAACTATCAATAAATATGGATGAAAGCATAAAAGAAAGTTGCTACTATAGGCTATAGAAATCTTAAACCTGTAAAAAATGGAGTTTGTGTCTTTGTTGATGACATGGTACTAATAGTAACGATAAGTTTGCATACTTTAAAGAAAAATCATAAGATATGGGCGAATATATTACGAAGATACAATTTATTTATTAATTAAGACAAAACCAAACCAATTGTAGTTTCAAATGATCAAAAATATTAAAATAGACGAAGAGAATCTAGACCGATTTAACACTAATAAATACTTGGGAACAACTTTAAACTGTAAAGGCACACAAGGCGAAGATATAGGAAACATGATCAAAAAAGCGACATACACATAATGCAATATGAAAGAAATCCCTAAATAAAAAAGAAATTACAAATTCTACAAAACTTACTTTACAAAACGTTATATTCTCCCATACTAACTTAAGGCGCAAAAAATTAGGTGCTAATTGATGGGAAAGAAAAAAGATTGTAAGTTAGCGAAATGAGATACTTGAGGTCAGAAGATTAAGAAATGAAAATATGAGAATTGAACTTAACATAAAACCGTTGAATAAAGACAAATTTGAATTGGCAGGACACTAATCAGAATTAATAACCAGTCATGTTAAACGAATGGGTAAAAACACGAGAAGCTGACCTAAGAAGACATGGATCGACAGAAGAGTCATGGTATAAATTTAAGCAGTAAGAACGGTAATCCAAATTATTGAAATAAAATGGTTTGTTGAGCATGTATTCTTTTCTCTATCAAATGCAGTTTGCAAGTGAGATAGACAGTAACCAACTGGATGGGTTATTCAAAAAATCAAACAGTCTAATACACCTTACGCTTACTGTAGCACATGTTAAAGAGAGAAAGAGAACATGCGAAAATACTTTCACGCATTACAGTTTCATTTCAAAAGATCAAAGGGGCCGACATGAAGTGATCTTAATGCTTAAAGTTTATGCTGTGGTATAGCTGAGATTAATAAGAGAAAAGGTAAAACTTGGAAAGAAGCTAAAGTGATGGCAAGAGATAGAAGGAAATGGCGTATTTTAGCAGGGAATTAATACAAGAATTTCGACGCCTACGGGTACAACGATGATTAGATTATGAAAATTATAAATAAATATTTATTAAACAAGGTGAATTGCATAATATAGTTGTTTGAATATATTCTGACCATTTTTTAAGTTTTTAAAAACGCAATGTATATGTATTACAGTGAAAAGAAGGAATTAACGAGGCGTATCTGTCAACCAATATTAAAGGAAGCATTTTAAAGTAATATAATTATGTATATAAGGTTAGTAAACTAGTTTACTAATTCATAATTAGAGTTTTGAAATGATAGACCATTTCTAAAACGTGTAATATTTTGCTTTATTTATACTGAAATAACATTAATATTCTTTTTGCCAAAATTATGTAAAGAAAATTTTTTGGCTCCCAGCGTGGGGCATTGTATATATCTGTATAACGTACATAAAATAGGATTTGTTTTACTATATTGTAGAAGTGGACCAAATAAAATTAATAAACTTCAACAAACGTATAAACTAATAAATATAAATAACATTAAATAGCTTTTTATTATTATAATCTTTCATATAATTAAGATAATCTTTTCTAAGTTTATGAAAAAAAACTATATTTTAAAAACGTTGTATTTTTTAATGAAAACTAAAGAAATCAAAACTAGATTATAAAATCTTTTTATTAATTCGGCTTTAAGATGCATTTTTATGCAATGCGCGTGTCAAATTTGCTTGTCGAGTTAATTCTAAAATCATAAAAAGCATTGAATTTTTATTTTATGCCAAGAAGACTGATCAAAAACATTGATGATGAGTAAAACCTCGCAAGAAAGTAGCTAACAGAATGCTGCCTAGTAATTGCAAATTGCTCATACGCATAAGAAATATAAATTTCAGAAATAAAAAAGAACCCAAGACAAAATTGATGTGGTCATATAGAATTGAAACAGATTAAATTAACTTTATACCAGTATCGTAGAGCCAAGAATAATCATAAATATATAGTCGTACTGAAGAGCTAATTCTTATATTAGATTACATTTAAGAGCTTGCGAAGAGAAGATTATGTTGATAAGAACACAAAATAAATTAATTAAAAAATTTAATTTAAGCACATCAATCATTCGGAAAAAGATTATATGATAAAGGCTAACAAAGCATCGTAAAACTATTGTAGAAGTATGAAAGTACATAAAATATAGTGACATAAATACAACTACATATTCTTCCCAATATATAAATTAAATTATTCAAAAAGTGGAATTAAATGGTGCGCTGTTTTAACAGTGATTTCTACAGATACAAATTTAGGCGCCCAGCATGGGGCATTGTCAATATACATTTACATAAAAAAGGGGTTGCTTGAATATAACGTTGTTGCACTAGACGAAACAAAGTTTTAATAAAATAAATTAATAACTAAAAATTACTTTCAATATTATAAACATCCGTGTCAAGATAATTTAGAAATTTTAAACTTAGTTCCGAAGGAGATTCTAAAATTTACTGTTGCATTTTTTAATTATTTTTATTATAAAAGAGACGTTTTCCAGAGCATTGTTTACTTGAATATCAATTTTAAATAATTATGTGAAAATTTACAATGTTTCTTCGGAATAAAAGAAAACATTATGAAAATAAATAATTTAAACGAACACTAGATTTTAGAATCTTTTTATTTTCATAATGAAGACGTTTTAATGCTGCGTTTATTATCCATCTTAAACGAAGATAAAGATATTAAACCAGTTTCTTTGTTTAAGATTGACGACAAAAATAAAATTTTCAAACCATATTTTTCTATTCTCAAAATACTTAAAAATAAATAAACGATGATTAGATTTTACACAATTTCAGGACTTTTATGTATCTTAAATTTAAAAATTTATACAGTAGTAACTGAAATTCGTTTGAATAATTACTTATATTTCTTCATTTAGTCAAGATATACGTTCTGGTACATATATTCTCTAAATTTCTCTAAGAATTACAAATATTTTTCATTGAAAAACTCTGGGAAAAAACGAAAATCCTTCTTTCAACATAGCAACATAAAACAAGCTTTGAAAAATTACTATTTGAAACTAAATAAATATATTTGTATTACACAGTAACAACGCTTAATTAAATATGATGTTATTAATACATTCCTTACGCTAAAAAATATATCTTATAAAATAAAAAGTTATACTTAAATTGTACGAACTAAAATAAAATAATAATAATTATAACTTAATACATATATAATAAACTAAAGAAAAAAAATTGTTATATATATTTTCTTCAATAAAAGTAGAGAGACAGGGTGTCACTTAAAAAAAAATTACACAAGTCAATGTTTAAATAATAAACAACAAACAGTTCATTTCTATATATAAATAGAACACTAAATACGTAATAAAACAAATGTCTTCGGATTGTAAAATTATATTTTAAAAAAGAATCCAACTCATTTTGAAGTTGTGTTCATGTCTCTAATATATGATTCGAAAGATTGAGCTACCCTATTTATATAATAATAATAATATTAAAGAAAACTATACAAGTTTATTTTAAATTTTATACGAACGACATTTATCAAATCATATATTAGAGAGGGTTTCTTTCGTTTATATTATTTAAATATGTACACAGTTCTTGATGTCGCAATGACTTTGCATCTCCGTTCTGTGAATATAATAAAAAATATCTGGGCAAGGTCATTCGACAGCAATACTTTTATTTCTTATTACATTTGCTTTTTATTAAAATTGTTTTTAAAAATTTTTTTCTCAATACTGGCGCACGCTCCTCTTATCTGCATAATATTCCACGATTTTATTCAATAAAAAATTTGTTTTCATATTAAACCAATTTGATTGCGTTCACATATGGTTTAGATGTGTGATCGATTTCAGGATATTCCCCTGTAAAATCAATACGCTCCTTAAATGATTATCACAGTGATGATAAAGTGATCGTAGAGTTTAAAATTTTTTAAAAATAATGCAGTGTTAGTCCTCTATAAATTAATGTACTACGTTAAACAAAAAAAAAAAAAAAACAAAGTAATACATATAGTGATACTACGATAATGGCAATTTATAAAGAGATCAGCTGTATGTAAATATTTTATACATTCGATTGATATAAATATCTGTATATAAATATATATAATTCAATTTGATTGAAGAGTATTCTTTTTTGGCACTTTAAAACAACACTTTATTGTATTTATATCTGAAATAATTATAATACTTTACACGATTATAATGTAAATATCTAAACCATATCTGATACGTCTTTGTGTAAAATTTAAGAGAACATAATCTTAGTGATGCTCTTGTCACTGTTGATAAAAACTATAAAAAAAATCTACGAAAAAAGTAATAAAATAAAATACTATTATCACTACAGAATTCCTTTTAAAAAAATATAATATTGTTTAGTTATGGTGGTAGAATAATAACTGTTTGTACGAATAATGTTTATGTACACGTTTGGAATTTTTTCTTCTTTCACTAGCAATGCTATTGCGGCTGCCCTGGATTGTGTGGCAAGTTTGGTGGTGGGCCCTGAAATACACATTAAATTTTAAAATTTGACTCAATAATAGTTTGCATAAACGTGAATGATTTGGCGAGATGTTAGTCTGTACTATACTGTATCTCAAAGAGAGACAAATTTACAGACTCAAATGACAGTTAATTGTCATTGGTTGTGAGCAAGGCAAAATCACATAGTCATGCGCTATTTCTTTAACTGTTTATATCACGTTTGTGTTTTTAGACATTTGTTTATAATTACGATTAGAGAGGTTCATTCGAGTAACATCCTACAAATAAAGTGTGTTTGTACATAGGATATTATGTACTAGGAAAAATAATCAGTTATTTTCTTTTGAACATTACTTCTGAAAAATAATTGTTGCTCGTCAAAATTCTCGCATTTATTCAAATGCATAAAGATTTGATCAGGTACACTTTCCTGGCCCCTGAGAGTAGTTCGCACAATGTCAAATGCATTTCTTATTTCATTTTCACTAAATTTAGCAGGACATTCCCCGATTTCAGTTTCTTCTTCATGATCTTCTATACTTTTTATATCGTCAATTATGTCTTGGCCAGTTGTTAGATCTGTCATGCCAACATCATTGTCGATTTCTAATAAATCTTCAAGTAAAAAATCTGCGTCGACGGCAGCAGCTTTTGTAGAATACCCCATTGTTTTCTTAAGGTAGCGAGATCCATTTCGTCTTCTTCTTCCTATTGGTCAATTTTTTCAGTAAAACTTGCTTTAGAAAAGCAGATTTTGATTGTTTTCTGAGAAACATTTTCACACCATACTTTAGCGACCTGGGTTATACACTCTTTAAGGGTAATCAATTTTTGGACTGGAAGGTTGTTATCAATCGCGTTAGCAATTTTGTGGACAACTCTGTTTCGGTAATGATGTTTTATGTTTTTTTATAATACCCTGGTCCATAGGTTGCAATTTGGAGGTCGTGTTTAGTGGAAAAAAGATCAGTTCAATTATTCGTTAATTTTTTACTTACAGTAACTGGATGTGAAGGACAATTGTCTATAAGCATAGCAATCTTTCGCTTTTGGCTTTTCATTTTCGTGTCCAGTTCTTTGATCCATCTTTCGAAAATCTCAGAAGTCATCCATGCCTTGTTATTACTGGCGTAATCTAACTCCAGAGATTTAATTCCTTTTAAACAACGGGGATTTTTGCTTTTACCTATCAGCAGTAATTTCAGTTTTTCTAAGCCATTGATGTTTGCTCCAACCATCAGTGTCACCCTTTCTTTACTTGTTTTAACACCAAAACATTTATCATTTTTAAAAGCAAATGTTTTGTTTGGCAAACATTTAAAAAACAAACCGGTTTCATCACAATTGACAACGTTTTTTGGTTCGTACTTTTTCAATACACTTTTTAAAACAGGTTCAGGCCAAATGTCACAGTCCTCCTGACTAACGATTGCACTCTCGCCGGACACCGTCTTGAAAACAATTGCATTGCGAGTCTTCCAGGCACTGAACCACCCCTCACTAGCTTGAAAATTAACGAAGTTAAATTCTTTAGCAAATTGTAGAGCCTTATGCTTTATTAAATTTCCCGATATTGGTACGTTTTGATGCGTACGGGCCACTTGAAACCATCGTAAAACTGTTTCATTTACATTCTCGTAAGAACCCGTACTCGTTTTCGACTGCTTGGAACATTCGTTTTCTTGATGACACTTTCGCGACTTTTTATTATCAGAGAGACGCAACTTGGAGAAATAGCGAATTTTGCAGCAACATCAATTTTTTACAGCCTTTATCAACTTCCTCCAAAACTTTCATTTTCTCAGCTAAACTTAAATACAATCGCTTGGACATCTTAACTGATTCTTAAACAAAAACAAACCGAACCTGTTTGCGAATTACATATGTAATCTAGGCCTCGACTACATACATATAAAATGGGGTTCCCCGGGATTCTCACAGAAATCTATTGTACCTGATTTAGCGTTATGAACGCGTTAAGAACCTTTTCAAAACAGTGCCTCATAAAAATGGAGTTCGTGCTAATGTTAGGTAGAAATGGGAAACCCGAAGAGGCCAAAATCTCAATAAATGCATAAAAATTTATACATGAAATTCCGGTATATATTTTATTATTAGAGTGTTACTATTTTACAGATTCACTATATGCAGGGCTTTTTACATGAAATTTCATTAAAATATTCTAGAGCTTTATATATACGCGCGCCCGTGCGATGTTACTCGAACGAACCTCTCTAATTATGATATTACTTTAGCTATTTTACCGTGTACATTAGTTCTTTTCAGAGCTTTGACTTGCAGCTTAACATATTATGTAATATGTAAGTAATATGGGAATACAAGAACTTCACTTCTACTAAAATTATATAATTCTATAGCTGTTGATTTCAAGAATGGATGCTGAACTTAGCACCAGTACTGCTACAAACATAGATGTGTATTCTCCTCTGAAGAAACGAGAGAAAGCAAGCCACTTGAGTAGTGCTGAAAAGCAGACAATTAATTAATGCTAACAAAAAAATTGTAACGGATACACCCGACATAAGAAAAGGTGACATAGTAGGAGAGTAGATTTACCAACTAATAGATAACTTTATTGAGTGCGATATGTGCAACATATCTAGACCGACAGTATTTTGAGTTGGTGAATATAAAAAGACAGTGAAAACTTTAGAGACGAAAAAGATAACTAATTGGTAGGCTTTCTGTACTGGAGTCTTTTGATGAGGCTGTTAAAACAGCTGTTCGTCAAATAATTCACAACATGTTTCGTGACAATGAATCTCCAACGTTGAATAAAGTCTCGACTTATATAACTAACAGTAGTAAACTGCCAAATATTAGAATGAGTCGCTCAACATTATAACGTCTGGAAATGTAAATTAACGACCCTGCTGCGCAGGACGCGTCCCCGCCAACTTTACTTCCCCGATATGTTTATTCAATGTATAGTGTGGCATTTGATTGGATAAGCAATAGGGATAGGTCAGAATATCGTCGAGTATCTGATCAGACTGGGCACAGACACGCCTGGTGCTATAAACCTCCCTTCTCTCTTATCTAGTGTACTGGTAAGGGTATCGCTCACTTCTCCGCCGTTAACTCACATTTCCAGACGGTTAGAGTAATGTAGCAACGGAATTTTAAGAATATTTGCAGTATATTAATATATTGTAAATATAATTCTGCTATACAAGGGTGTCCCGTATCGTTATGTTCAAATTTTAGGAGTGTAAAGTAGACTTCATTTCAAGTAACAAAAACGCAAAACTTGTATATCCATTTTTATTTGCTTCAAAGTTACAGATCTACGAATGTGATTGTCAGATCATCAGAAAAAATGTAATCCTAAAGTCAATAAAAATTGATTTTATTTAAAAGGAGTTATACGATTCAATAACAGACCTGTGATTGTTAACGTCGTATATTAAAATGTTATCCTAAAATAAATATACACGTGTCGTAGTGCATACAGAAATTTCTTGGAGATCTACAAAAAAGAGTACTGGAAATTGATTTATGATAAAGAAGGTTCTTACTTATTTCACAAGTGCTGAACCATGAATATCAGACAATAAGCAAATGTTCAGATGACTGTTAA
Source organism: Melolontha melolontha (assembly GCA_935421215.2). Classification (NCBI taxonomy): domain Eukaryota; kingdom Metazoa; phylum Arthropoda; class Insecta; order Coleoptera; family Scarabaeidae; genus Melolontha; species Melolontha melolontha. Next base: position 5,357,239 of record OW285236.1, on the reverse strand, counting down.
CGTTGCATTTTTTAATATTAGCTTATTAGTGAATGGACACGTTTTCTTTATTAAAAATGCCTTACCGATTTTCTTCTCAAGAGTTTGCGGACATGCATTTTGTGTATGGCTACTGTAGCGGCAGTGCACGTCAAGCAGTTATTGAATACCGACATCGATTTCCCGATAGGCGCATTCCTCATTCCAGAACGTTTCTGGAAGTACACAGACAATTTCGGGAATGCGGACTGCGTGATTATCTTTTCGACCGAGGAGTAAATTTGCCAGCAGACTTAGAGGAAGAAGCAGTAGCTATTGTTACAAGGGATCCAACTTTCGGTGTACGTCGAATCGATAGACAAATAGGAGTGCCACGAACGACAGTTTGGCGAATTTTAAAACGTGAGGGCTTATATCCATATCACTATCGCAGGGGACACGATTTGCTTGAGGCAGACCACTATGCTCGTCTAGATTATTGTACCTGGATATTAAGAGTCACGGCTTCATTTTAATTTCTGCAGAACAGTCCTCTGGACAGATGAATCTACGTTCACGAGAAGTGGTGTTACAAATCTGAGAAACCTGTACAGGTGGTCATCAGAAAATCCCAAAGCTATGCGCCCATCTAAATTTCAACATGAATTTTCTATTAACGTTTAGGCGGTCCTAATCGATGACTTGTTGATTGGTCCTGTCGTTCTTCCTGGGAGGTTAAATGCGAACAATTACATTCAATTTCTTATTGACGAACTGCCAGGTCTTTTAGAGGATGTCCCACTGAATGTTCGACGAGACTTGTGGTTTCACATGGATGGGGCACCACCACATTTCGGTATTACTGTCCGAAATTGGGTTAACGTCAATTATCCAAGATGGATTGGACAAGGTGTTTCTGTTGCATGGCCACCCAGAACACCCGATATTAATCCACTTGATTTTTATTTATGGGGGTACATGAAAAATTTAGTCTACGCGCAAGTTTCGAACACAAGAGAAGAGTTGTTGGATCGTATTCACCTGCCTGCCGAGCTAATCCGACAAAACAAGTATGAAATTCGGATAAGTACTTCGTCTGTTGGCTGACGGGCACAAGCCTGCATTCAACAAGGAGGTGGACATTTCGAGAACATTATTAATTGAATTTTTTTAAATAAAATCAGTTTTTATTGACTTTAGGATTACATTTTACATTCATAGATCTGTAACTTTGAAACAAATAAAAATGGATATACAAGTTTTGCGTTTTTGTTACTTGAAATGAAGTCTACTCACAACCAGGTTTCAGTAGGGCATAGAATATCATAATGCGAAGCAAGACTTGAGGTATATAATGCATTTGTTTTTCTGAGCAAACCTCACATTTTGATAATATAGTTGTAACTTTGTCGAAGATCTGTTGGGCGGACTTAGTTTTCTATTTGTACTATCTGCGATATTTCCCTAATATATTTAATCCCAATACCAGTCTCACCACTGGTCTTACGTTTATCAAACTCTAATAGTAAGAAGTTAGAGCATCGCTAAAAAAAGTATACGGACTTGAAAGAATGTTGAACAATAAAACTCGATTTGACCGGAAAAATAGTTGTTTCTATGTTAAGCTTAAAAGATGTTTGAGGGAAATTCTTGTATCATATTGCGAAATACATTAAAGAAATAGGTTAAGCAATTCAGGCTTGCAGCATTATTAACGTGAATAACACTCATATAAATACTGTAACGACGTCACATGTATCTAAAATAGGGTATCGTGTTTTTATAAATGAAGGAAGTTCAAACTTCTATCAGAAAAGTCATGGTGTGTTTTCAGGGATTGTTATAGACTTTCGACGGTGTATTTTAGAAAAGTAAATAATAGGTGATCCAATTAGTTTCCTATATTGGTTACACTGTAAATTAGACAGTTGCCATTAATGGCGCGTGTTTGACACATCAAATGTTAGTTTGAAACAACACATTTACGAAATGGATCGCTTTACCACCGCTTAACGGGTTAAAATTGTTCTAGAGCAATGAGAGCTGTGTATCAACACCTACGGGAAGATATTGGTCTACTTAATCGCCCTACTGAACGAACGATTCGCAACGTAGTGAACAATTTGAAGAAACTGGAAGCATTGGAAATAGGGTAAGCTGCATCCATCATCGTGGCGCATGTTTAGTCGAGAATATTCCTGCTGTGAGTGATAATGTGGCTGAAGATCGGGAATTATCGATACGTCACCGTTCACATTTTGGGCCTTTCTTATGGCTCCCTTTGGCGTATTTTGCACAAGGACTTGCACCTACAGTCGTATAAAATTCAGTTAACACAAGAACTGAAGCGCAGAGATCACGGAGAGCGTAGAATTTACGCAGATTGGGCGTTAGAGCAGCAAGAAGTTGATGCTGATTTTGCAAAGAAAATTTTCTTCTCTGATTTGGCATTTTACCTGCTCTCTAGGTATGTTAAACAAAATTTACGCATATAGCGCGAGGAACATCCGCCAAGTTATTTACGAGGCAGCCCCCGAAACTTACGTCGAACGAATCAACTGCTATACAAAATGTCCCGTATCGTTATGTTCAAATTTTAGGAGTGTAAAGTAGACTTCATTTCAAGTAACAAAAACGCAAAACTTGTATATCCATTTTTATTTGTTTCAAAGTTACAGATCTATGAATGTGATTGTCACATCATGACAAAAATGTAGTCCTAAAGCCAATACAAACTGATTTTATTAAAAAAAAAAGTTATACGATACAATAACAGGCCTGTGATTGTTAACGTCGCATAATAAAATGTTATCCTAAAATAAATAAACACGTGTCGTAGCGCATACAGTAATTTCTTGGAGATCTACAAAAAAGAGTACTGGAAATTGATTTATGATAAAGAAGGTTCTTACTTATTTCGTAAGTGCTGAACCATGAATATCCTACAATAAATAAATGTTCAGATGACTGTTAACGTTGCATTTTTTAATAAAGGATTACATTATGTTTCAGTTCATACAACAGCTTATTAGTGAGTGGATGCGTTTTCTTTATTCAAAATGCCTTACCGATTTTCTTCTCGAAAGTATGCGGACATGCATTTTGTGTATGGCTACTATAACGGCAGTGCACGTCAAGCAGATATTGAATACCGACATCGGTTTCCCGATAGGCGCTTTCATCATTACTGAACGATTCTGGAAGTACACAGACAATTTCGGGAATGCGGACTGCGTTATTATCTTTTCGACCGAGGAATAAATTTGCCAGCAGACTTGGAGGAAGAAGCAGTAGCTATTGTTACAAGGGATCCAACTCTCAGTGTACGTCGAATCGCTAGACAACTAGGAATGTCACGAACGACAGTTTGGGGAATTTTAAAACGTGAGGGCTTATATCCATATCACTATCGCAGGGGTCACGGTTTGCTTAAGGCAGACCACTATGGTCGTCTAGTTTATTCTACCTGGATATTAAGACAGTCACGGCTTCATTTTAATTTCTCCAGAACAGTACTCTGGACAGATGAATCTATGTTCACGAGAAGTGGTGTTACAAATCTGAGAAACCTGCACAGATGGTCATCAGAAAATCCCAAAGCTATAGGCCCATCTAAATTTCAACATGAATTTTCTATTAACGTTTAGGCGGGCCTAATCGATGACTTGTTGATTGGTCCTGACGTTCTTCCTGGGAGGTTAAATGTGGACAATTACCTTCAATTTCTTATTGACGAACTGCCAGATCTTTTAGAGGATGTCCCACTGAATGTTCGACGAGACATGTGGTTTCACATGGATGGCGCACCACCACATTTCGGAATTGCTGTCCGAAATTGGGTTAACGTCAATTATCCAAGATGGATTGGTCGAGGTGGTCCTGTTGCATGGCCACCCAGATGACCCGATCTTAATCCCCTTGACTTTTATTTATGGGGGTACATGAAAAATTTAGTCTACGCGTAAGTTTCGAACACAAGAGAAGAGTTGTTGGAGCGTATTCACCTGGCTGCCTAGCAAATCCGACAAAACAAGTATGAAATTCGGATAAGTACTTCTTCTGTTGGCTTACGTGCACGAGCCTGCATTCAACAAGGAGGTGGACATTTCGAAAATATTATTAATTGAACTTTTTTAAATAAAATAAGTTTGTATTGACTATGGGATTACATTTTTTTTCATGATCTGACAATCACATTCATAGATCTGTAACTTTGAAACAAATAAAAATGGATATACAAGTTTTGCGTTTTTGTTACTTGAAATGAAGTCTACTTTACACTCCTAAAATTTGAACATAACGATACGGGACAGCTTGTAGAAGGACCAAAGGCGAACATTTGCCGACATAGTTTTCCATAATTAATGAATAATATAAAATATTCGATTAATAAAAAAAAAAAGATATATTTTTCTTAAATAAAAATTAGGAAACCGGAATTGGATCACCCATTATAAAGAATAAGTAAAAAAAATTCCTTGAAATGACATATTTAAGGTCTATTAATTGATTGAACTTACAGGTATTGTCGGGTAGTGTGGGGCTGTGAGCATATGATGTGGTGCTGGTCCTAATTTAGGTCCGTCTTCCGCCTTTTCTTCTTCTCGTCTTTTAAGACATGCAGCCTTTGGATTTAAATTCCGTTCTAAAAAAAGAAATAAATACTTAAAACATCGCAATAAAAGCCTGTTCTAACATTTATAACGACCTCTACTTTAACGATTAGAAATAAAAAAAAAGCATATCGATGTGTAAACACATCAAGTATTTGTGAATACAAATTAATAGAAATAAGTTAAAATATATCTGTATACATAGAAATACACAATGTATTTAACCAATGGTTACTTCAACATACAGACACATGTGTTTCGATCTAACGATTTCCTCAGATTGGATAGATTGGAATCCCGTGGAAGATAAGCACAATTTTATATTATCAGCTGGCAAAAGATATCTCGTGACATCTGGCAGACATGTTGAAGTGACCATTGTTTAAATACATTGTGTATGTCCACGTATACAGATATATTTTTAACATATGTATTTCTATTGATTTGTATTCAGAAATGATCTAGTTAAATCTAATTATTATGCTGTAATTGTTTATTGATACGTACCCCTAACTTGTTGTTCTAACGTCATAATTACTTCTACGGCCATATTAAGGATTCCTAATTTGGTCTGTGGCTTATCCGTTTTTAGATGAGCCATACACATTCTGCCTAATTCTTTCAGTGCTTCATTTATATCACGAATACGTATTCTACAAAGAGGGTAAACAACGAGAACATTATTCACATTTGTCTAGCTATTAACACATATTTTTTAAAAATATGTTATTTTGACGTGGTTCATCTGAAATTGTACGCGCACAGATGTACGCTGGGTAATCATAAATTTTGTCTTAGAAACAAAATGTGTGACGTAAATTATATACGACCAAGTGCGACGTTTTGATCGGATCTTTCATGGTGTCCTCCACGGATGCAATTTAAGACCCCTAATATTAGATATTTTTATTAATAATAATTTTGCTTCGAAGAAATTGCTGTTTGCAAACGATCTCGAAATTTATTGCCGCGTTTTCAATATTAATGACTATACGTATAACAAGTTTATGGATGGGAATAATGGCAGGTGCATATTGAACAGTTTGAATTTAAACGTTTTGAAAAATAAAGTTATAATTTACACAAACCTAGTCTTATCCTGTTTTAGTAACATTTTTAATTATATTAATCTTGTTAGCTCTAAGCAATTTGAGGACTTCAGAGTGTTGTTTGTTCTTAATCAAGATATTTGGACCGAAAAATACTTTTTTATTTCATCGCATAACAAAAGTGTCTGTTTAATATGCAAGAGTAGTGTTTCTATTCCGAAGGAATATAATGTGAAAAGGCATTATGAAACCCAGCATCATACTTTTACCAAATTAACCGGCGAAAATCGAACGCAAAAAATTTCCACTTTACAAAGGGAACTAATAGGCCAGCAAGCTATGTTTACAAAACCAATTCAAGATGCTGAAACAGCTATGAAGTTAGCTTTGAAATATCTCGAATAATAGCGAAAACTTGTCGGCCTTTTAAAGATGGTGAGTTTGTTAAGCAGTGTTTAGATATCGCCGCAAAAAAAATGTGTCCGAAAGATGCAAAGAGGTTTGAGAAAATTCAAGTAAATCGGATGACTGTTCAAAGAAGACTTACCACATTAGCAGCTAATATAGAAGAGCAATTAGCTACGAAATCGAAAAGCTTTGAGTATTTTTCTATAGCACTCGACGAATCTACAGATATAAGTTCCACTGCTCAACTCTTAATATTTTTACGAGGTGTAACGCAAAATTTTGAAGTGAGTAAAGAACTGATTGGTATGAGTTCATTGACAACTCAAACCAAGGGGAGTGACATGCTCAAAGCTCTTCTGGAAAAATGTTCTATAATGGATTTGGATTTAACGAAATTATCTGGAATTACGACTGACGGAGCACCTTCAATGGTTGGAAGTAAGTCTGGGATAATAATTATGTTAAAAGAGTATTTACAAACTAAAAACATAGATACCAAGAAATTAATGCAGTTTCATTGCATTATACATCAAGAGGCCCTCTGCTCAAAATTATTGGGATTTGAAAATGTGATGAAAGTTGTAGTACCTACTGTAAACTTTATAAAATCACGAAGTCTCAATCACTGACAATTCACACAATTTCTCGAGGATATTGAAAGCGAATATGGTGATCTCCTGTTCTACACTGAAGTAAGGTGGCTAAGTCGTGGGTTGTCACTAGAGCGGTTTCTTAACTTGATTGAAGAAATCAAAATATTTCTTGAACCAAACGATTTCCTGATTTATTCCAATGTTTTAAATGGCGGGAAGTATTTGATTTTTCAGTAATTCGAGATACTTGTCGGCATTTAATATACCATCAATAAAATAGGGGCCTATAGAATGGTCACCTAAAATACCTGCCCAAACGTTGTTTTTGAGGATACTGAGTGCGATTTGCAAAATGCCGGTTGATTTTCCGAAGCCCAAAATCGAAGAACAGAGCGATTGTGCTTTCCGTGTAATGGAAAAGTTGATTCATCGGTGAAGAGAATATTTTTATCGAAATTTTCATCTCGATGTATCTTTTCCATAACGTCTTGACAAAACTCCATTCTCCGGAAATTGTCATCGGGAAATATTTCTTGAGCTTTCGAATATTTGAAACATTTTAAACCATTACATTTCCAAATACGTGAAATAGTTGTGTTACTTGTACCAAATTCCTGGGCAGCACTTCTAGTAGATCTCGTGTTATCAATTTCCACAATACTACAAATTAATACATCCCGCCGTTCTCTTTCCTCAATTTTTTGTGGTGATACCTCTCTTGGTTTGCATTTCGTACAGTTATTGTGACGGAAACAAGTTTCAAATTTATTTATAATATTATAAATTGTTTGTCTGCAAGGTACAGGACGGTCTGCAAAAGTCAGCGCAAACAAATTCATGCACTCCATTGCAGACTTGCCAGCTTAAAACCATTTTACTAACTGAAGCTTTTCAGTAGGTATATAAAGAGCCATTATACATTAATTTTATTGTACGCTTTCAAACTGTAACGGCCGCAGCTAGACTGAATGCAAAATTTCCAGTCAATCGGTATCGGAGACAATCGTCAGTCGTCGCGGTCTTCGCTGGTATTGGACTGGCTTTCTCATGTTCGTATACATTGTATGTACTCATACGTTGATTCTCTATGCCTAATGATATTTAACACATACGGTATATAGTAGATTCAATTAGTTGGCGATTTAAGGTCTGGTTTAATTAAAAATGTATACATTTAAAACAATCTTACATGTTTCGGCAAATGATGCCTCTCTCAAAGAATTTAAAATATAAATTATTATCTTTTAAATTCTTTGAGAAAGGCATCATCGAGGTAACTGTTTATCATGTGCTTTGTCTATTGTCGTGAACGACTTATATTTTATTTTTTCTTGAAATCACACATAAAACGAAACATCGCACCAAAAAATTATTAAAAAAGTATATTACCGCGACAGATCACGATCTAAATATCAGTAGCTAGCTACAGTAACTCTTTGTTTCTTTATTTCTATATTTGAAGGAATGTAAAGTTAACATTTCAGATGAATCACTCGATTGTAATGCTATTTATCATTACAACTGAGAATAAGGGCATAACATTTGAAAACGACAAGGGATAAGATTGATTTTTAAAGGAACGAAAAAAAAAAAGATTATTTGGTAACAAAACAGAACATAAACAATAATAAAATATAAAGCACACCTTTCTCTGGCATTGTTAGCTTGCCTCCTTTCTTTTTCCCGCTGAGCTTTTATGTCAGGATCAATTTCCCCCTCCTCCGTTTCGTCCGCACTGGAACAACTAACGGCCAGTTGTAAAAACACTTTGTTTACATATATTTAAAGGTTTCGATTAGAAGAAAAAAAATCAAAAGTAAATTTTGTTAATCATACAAAAAGACTTTCACAGAGTTTGAGTACATATAAAAAACGTAAATAATTAATATTGACGTTTGTAATAACACGCTTGTGTATATTACTGATTTTCAATGTTATATAGGCCCATATTCAAAGTGTAACAATCAAGAAGCATTAAGATTGCTAAAAATAAAAATAATACATTAAAAATAAAAGATAAAAAGTTACAACATCTACACATGCCGGCCAATTCGCAAGCACGAATGTTACACAATCAAATTAATCGTATGATTCGTATAACATTTGTATTTCTGAATATGGGCCTTAAGATAGATGTATGTGAAAATAGGAAATTAGGGAATTTTGGATGTGATGTGCGGTAAGGAAAAGATGTTATCACTTTGTTTCTTTTTAAATTTTTTGATGTCTTATTATTAAAGCGGGGATATTTAGACGACTTGCTTGGGCAGCGAGCGAAGCTGGTACGGATGTATCAGCCAGTCTACGCCGTCACCGACGTATAGAAATTGCGATATCAAAAACGGATACAACGTGAGACATACGAAAGATAAATACCGCAATACAGTATGAATAAATAGTAATAAGCAATATATTTTATAACGAAGTAATTTGTAACATACTTACGTAGGTAAAAACATCACCAAATGTTGTATAAAACAAGAATTTATATTAAAAACTTCTTGTTTTACACAAAATTTGGTGAGATTTTACCTACCCAAGTATGTTTCAAATTACTTTGTTTCTGATTAATAGAGCAGACCAATTTCCGTGCGCGCCATGTGCGCCAATGTGAGGATGCTTGTATTGCATTAGAACTAATAAAAAGCATTCAGTATGTGTTTGGTACTTGCTTAGACTGCATGCAAGTGTAAGCATACGTAATAAAATATCGTCGACACATAAATCGAGAAAACGACCGTTGTCAGACGACGTGAATAAGTTTATTATGGATTTCCCGGACTTAATATACGATTGCTCAAAAATTAAATGTTTAGTGTGCAATACATATCTAATGTGTTGGTCAAAAACACATTGTAAAGAACACGTAAGCAGTTCGAAGCACAATAATAACAAAATAAATTCGACAACAGCTTATACATGAACTATGTGTAACTATGATTGTGTGTACACTGCCGTTTACCTTGTTAAGTAATGATTCATTTATTTCATTTTGGAATAAATACGCGAATCAAACATTACCGAGCACGACAACGTTACGAAGGAATTTACCATCGGTGCATAAACAGGTTGAAAATAAAATCAAAGCCGAACTGAAAAATAAAAAAAACTGTGGTTATGTGTGGACGAAACCACTGACAGCAAAAAACAATCTGTAGTTAATGTGATGGCGCGTAATATGGAACCACATCAACCAACGTCTTCAATTTTATTATTCTATTCTATTCAAACGAATAGAACAATGTAATGCCGAAAAAATTTCAGAGGTGCTATTAGATACTTAGGAAAAATTTAAACTTTCGAAAGACCAATTATTAATGTTTATGACCGATGGTGCCGCAACCATGTGTTCTATAGGCCGGTCTCTTAGAAAATATTGTCCTAACATGTTACATATTACTTGTAAACTCCATGTGGCAGAACAGGTTCGTAGATGTTATCCAGAGGTAGATGCTTTAATATCGAGTACAAAGGCAGTATTCCTGAAATCTCCAAAACGTATTCGGAAATTTCACGAATTGTGTCCCCATAGCTCTGAGCCACCACAGCCGATTCTGACACGTTGGGGTACATGGTTACGGGCGGGGTTTTACTATCATGAACATTTTGAAAAAATTAAGGACGTGGTTTTATCATTCGATACGAAAGAAAGTGCAGCTATCAATACAAGCCAGAAAAAATTTCAAGATGCCCAGATGAAAATGGATTTACAAAGTATTCGTGAGAATTACTTGGGACTAGAAGAAGGAATAACAAAATTAGAAAATTCGTCGCTGTCGTTAGAGGAATCACTGCAAATCGTTAAAGATGTTCACGCACAACTGTGTGCTGTAGAAGACGCAAAAAGTGAAAGTGTTCTAATTAAATTTGAAAGTGTTTTAGACAGAAATGCAGATTTTGACACCTTAACACGTATTTGTGAGGGCACGTCTACAGTTGCTTAAAAAAGTATTTTGATTATGCGAATATAACATCACTAGATGTAGAACGCTCGTTTTCTGAATATAAAAATATTTTTTCCTCACGGCGGACATGTGTTTCAGAAATAACCTTAGGAACGCACCTGATGTTGAAAATATACAATCGAGTTCCTCCAGTTTGTCAATCCTTGGAAGACGCTTAAAACGGTAAGTGTTTTTTTAAATCCTCTGTCGTGCACACAATCACTGATTTCATACATTTTCCATTTTATTTATAGGTACATACAACGCTGCTATAATATGTACTATTCTTATTTTTCGTGTGTTTATGCATATTACTTTAATAGCAGAAAACCAAATGTATATTTAATTATTTCTGATAGAATAAATGTGTCTACTTCTATACTTATATCGGTAACAAGCTCATGTTGCCTCCCTATTCTATCGCATATTCTAATATATTACGAATTACACTCCCATACCAGCGCTCATGGCGCGCACGGATATTGGTCTGCTCTACTTATTACTAAAGCGGGGATATTTAGACGGCTTACTAGGGCGGCGAGCGAAGCTGGTACGGATGTCTCCGCCAGTCTACGCCGTGACCGACGTATAGATATTGCGATATCAAAAACGGATACATCGTGAGACATACGAAAGATAAATACCGCAATACAGTATGAATAAATAGTAATAAGCAATATATTTTAGAACAGAGTAATTTGAAACATACTTAAGTAGATAAAAGCTTCACCAAATGTTGTATAAAACAAGAATTTATATTAAATTTTTTTGTTTTATACAAAATTTGGTGATATTTTACCTACCCAAGTATGTTTCAAATTACTTTGTTTTACACTGTTATTCTAATTGTCAGAGAATTTTACATTAAACATGTTTATATTGAATAAAAAAATTGACTAAGAAGTCCGTTGTGTAATTTTATTTTAGATTATTTAATAATACCGTTTTGTGACCGTACGAAATAGTCAGCTGTTGCATCGAGAGTACGATACCCATACTAAATCATAAATATCGCATATTCATAGCTCATGTATAAATCTATTTTTGTAAACAAATACGTCTGCATATCTGCAAGCGACACGGAATATACGGACGGCACATATCGGGTGGATCAGGACGGACAGCGGTACTCAAAATTTATGTTTAAATTAATTTTTTTTATTAATTAAAAATAACACATTTGGTATATATTTTAGTTGTATAATCTAATAATGAATGGCGCTTATTCAGAATAACATTGTGTATATACCAGGTGTCCTTCAATTAAGAAGACGACGACGTATGAAAAATGTAAAGATTAAATCGTATAGAATATATATACCCAAAATATTTTCCCAAAATTCCCTCTCATAAGCTAAAAAGAAAATGGATATTTAAAAATTTTTTAGTACGCCACTGTGCGATGGACTATATTATAAAATGCGATACCCTAACGTTGAACGACAATAACAAAAAATAGTTTTGTTGCTGTTCATCTCCATTCAAGTTTTATTCAGTTGTTGATCGTTACGTACATTCCATACAATTTTTCGATTAAGGATAGACTGTTACAAATAGGACGTTAAATGCCCGTAAAGTGCACATGTTCCTTTAATATATCATCTTTAATAATTCAGGCTGACCTTCATACCAGGTTATCGAATCTTTCCTTACCATATCAAAACTTAGACACGATGTTATGGTCTTTATAAACGTAAAAAAAAACCGCCTTTAAATACAATAGCGGCATTCTGAATGGATATTATATTTTATATTCTTACTTCTCGCAACAAAAAAAAATTCACTAAAAATAATTTGTGGACTTTTAGAACTGACATCATTTCATGTGAACATATAAAACGCTGTCTTTCAACAGTTTATTGACCTTAGGATTGACCATACAATTTTTATAACGTCAATAGGTGCTATCTATGTAAACACACGCTGTAGCGTATGTGCGTGTATAACTTATTTTGAATTCATAGGCGGAACATGATACAATTTTCAGGTGATTTTTAATTTTGGGCTTCGCTTCGTAAGTGACAATATTTTATTCACGTTCTATATAATTATATCTTTCCATTTTGCATACGTTGTCTTTTCATTCCAAGGTCCGCCTGTATATAAATAAATTATTATTTTCATTAAAAACTTCTTATTATCCCTTTTCTTCAAATTGTCTCACACTTTCGGAAAAAAATTCTTCGATAACTCTGCAGAATATTGTTCAACAGACTCTTTAAGTGGTCCATTAGATGCTAAGAGTTTATTATTATTTATTCATATGAGTGTATACATAGTGCTACACCAGTCATTTCATGTATAGTGCGCTCAGAATTATAAGAAACTAACTTTTAATGTCTTTACAACTGTTGCTCCACTCCCTGTGGCGACAATTCTCTCATTGTTATAGAATGTATACGGTTCCCCTACTTGCAGTATACAATGAGAGAATTATCGCCACAGGAAGTGCAACAACTGTTGTAAACCCTTAAAACTTAGTTTCTTATCATTCTGAACGCACTATACATCTATTACAATTCATAAGTTATGTATCCTATTACAACTGCAGTATTAGTATAGCAACATATTAAGTAGATGTTATATTGTTATCACAATGTTTTAGTTACGGAGTTAGTTTTTCACAGATTATTAGATTAATTAGTCTTAATTAATCCAGTTTGGCCTTCGTGTCTAAGGAACTAGTTTAGGATGTTAAAATTTCGGATTTGCTTTAAATTAATTATGTATATATTATTTCATCATTATTAGGGAAGCCAAATTGAGGTGCACTTCATAGGCGTATCAGTTGTAAATTTATAAGGCGTAGTGAAACACATACCGTTTATATTCCTGCTTATAATAAACTTATTCAATGCGTCTGACAATAGCAGTTTTGTCGAATTACTAATTGCGACATTATAACTAGAGATGGCATATTGATGCCGTATACATAGCCGTGCGTTATTGGGCTTGACATCGGCACCTAGCCGCGCGACTGAAAGGAACCTTGAATTGCAAATTAGTACGCAGTCGTGTCGTGTATATAATGTGGGAAATGTTTATGCACGTTTTATTCTTATGATTTAAATTAAATTGGCATGTGTGTCGAATTTGCCATCTTTACAGAAGTACAGAAGTCTATATACAAGTGTCCCGCATCGTTATGTTAAAATTTTAGGAGTGTAAAGTAGACTTCATTTCAAGTAACAAAAACGCAAAACTTGTATATTCATTTTTATTTGTTTCAAAGTTACAGATCTATGAATGTGATTGTCAGGTCATGAAAAAAAAAATGTAATCCTAAAGTCAATACAAACTGATTTTATTTAAAAAAAGTCATACGATTCAATAACAGGCCTGTGATTGTTAACGTCGCATAATAAAATGTTATCCTAAAATAAATAAACACGTGTCGTAGTGCATACAGTAATTTCTCGGAGATCTACAAAAAAGAGTACTGAAAATTGATTTATGATAAAGAAGGTTCTTACTTATTTCATAAGTGCTGAACCATGAATATCATACAATAAACAAATGTTCAGATGACTGTTAACGTTGCATTTTTTAATAAAGGATTATATTACGTTTCAGTTCATACAACAGCTTATTAGTGAGTGGACACGTTTTCTTTATTCAAAATGCCTTACCGATTTTCTTCTCAAGAGTATGCGGACATGTATTTTGTGTATGGCTACTGTAACGGCAGTGCACGTCAAGCAGTTATTGAATACCGACATCGGTTTCCCGATAGGCGCATTCCTCATTACAGAACGTTTCTGGAAGTACACAGACAATTTCGGGAATGCGGATTGCGTGATTATCTTTTCGACCGAGGAGTAAATTTGCCGGCAGACCTAGAGGACGAAGCAGTAGCTATTGTTACAAGGGATCCAACTCTCAGTGTACGTCGAATCGCTAGACAACTAGGAGTGCCACGAACGACAGTTTGGCGAATTTTAAAACGTGAGGGCTTATACCCATATCACTATCGCAGGGGACATGGTTTGCTTGAGGTAGACCACTATGCTCGTCTAGTTTATTCTACCTGGACATTAAGACAGTCAGATTATTGTACCTGGATATTAAGAGTCACGGCTTCATTTTAATTTCTGCAGAACAGTCCTCTGGACAGATAAATCTACGTTAACGAGAAGTGGTGTTACAAATCTGAGAAACCTGCTCAGGTGGTCATCAGAAAATCCCAAAGCTATACGCCCATCTAAATTTCAACATGAATTTTCTATTAACGTTTGGGCGGCCCTAATCGATGACTTGTTGATTGGTCCTGTCGTTCTTCCTGTTAGGTTAAATGCGGACAATTACCTTCAATTTCTTATTGACGAACTGCCAGGCCTTTTAGAGGATGTCCCACTGAATGTTCGACGAGACATGTGGTTTCACATGGATGGGGCACCACCACATTTCGGAATTGCTGTCCGGAATTCAGTTAACGTCAATTATCCAAGATGGATTGGTCGAGGTGGTCCTGTTGCATGGCCACCCAGATCACCCGATCTTAATCCCGTTGACTTTTATTTATGGGGGTACATGAAAAATTTAGTCTACGCGCAAGTTTCGAAGACAAGAGAAGAGTTGTTGGATCGTATTCACCTGGCTGCCGAGCAAATCCGACAAAACAAGTACGAAATTCAGATAAGTACTTCTTCTGTTGGCTTACGGGCACTAGCCTACACTCAACAAGGAGGTGGACATTTCGAAAATATTATTAATTGAACTTTTTTAAATAAAATTAGTTTTTATTGACTTTAGGATTACATTTTTTTTCATGATCTGACAATCACATTCATAGATCTGTAACTTTGAAACAAATAAAAATGGATATACAAGTTTTGCGTTTTTGTTACTTGAAATGAAGTCTACTTTACACTTCTAAAATTTGAACATAACGATACGGGACAGCTTGTATACATACATGACATTATTATATATAACAGTCTGTTGTAAAACAAATACGAGTCGCTCTCAATACACAAATGCGAAATTGTGGAAACTGCAGATCGAGAGGGAGATGTCTGGGCGTTAACCTGATACGCCAGTGGAGTGCATTCAAAATTGACATTTCTAGTTATTATTGTCTTTTATTTTAAGTAAGAGACAAGCTTATTGTATTTACAGGTTGAGTAAAGTTACAAATCTTATTTAAACGAATTGAATTTATTGTAAAATTAACGAATCCCTTTTTTTGTGGTTACTATAGGTTTGGAGAATTAGGATTGTGGTGAATGTTAAATACAGCGTGCTATTACATACCGTTCACGGACATTGTTGGCCTGTCTACGCTCTTTTTCGCGTACGGCCTTGTTGCCTGGATCGTCAGTTTCTTCTTCATCAGCGGTACCACTTAAAATACATTTAGTAGCATAGTTAAGTATATTACAATCACATTTAAATGTAAAACATTAATTTACAGGCAGTAATTGTCTCTATTTTCGTATCTATTTCGTATTTATATAAAAAAAAATAGTTTTTAAAGCCCATTTCGTTTAAATAATTTATCAATTGTTAAGCTAAAAGGGCGAATATTGAAAATGTGTGATTGTAATTGATTCAAATTGAGTGGTAATGTGTGGGTGATCGGAGAAAAGTCAATACTTACTATCTCCTCGCCCTCTTCGAACTTTTCGTTGAACCACCGCTCGTGGAATTAGGTTGGACAACACTTTCTACAGAACTAGAAGGCTTCGTATCACTGTCTGGTGGTTCTTTACGTTTTTCTATAACAAATCATAATATACATGTTAAAAGGTGTCTTTGTATCATTTTTAAATATAGATGGCGCTGTAATCGAATATCATTAAATTTTGTTAAAATGATATAATAAATAAACTATAGTGTGTCCAGAAATATATCGTTGATTTTTAAGTAAAATTCAAATCTTATTTATTGCACCGTATCTAACGCATCATGGGGTCTAACTAGAGAACACGGGTTTTGATCCCGTAAATTCCGGGACTGTACTTGGCTAATCTCGGGATTGGCAGTTTGCATTCCGAAATCCGTTGCGCCTTGACAATGACCTTACCTAGATTATATAAAGGGCACTTATCACATAAAGACAAAAAATCAACCTTAGGTACGCCGTACGATAAAAGAACTACACAGGTGCAACCCAAATAATATGTAACTTAGAAGGGACTTCCCCGCCCGGCATACTTCAATACAATACTGTTAAAGTAATTCCCCAACGGGCCAACAGGGGAATCACCCGATCACGACATATGATACATTATAATATTGTTGCGAGGGATTCCCTGTACGAAAGTATAAATACGCTTATTAGGATTTACTTTTTTCTTTTATTATTCTACCAGCGACAAGGTTACGCAAGTTACGTCATTTAAATTTAAAAGTCAATTATCTGAAAAAATTATTTTAAAAGGCGGGAGACTTTGTTCAACATACAAAAAACAGTGATACGTCGTCAGTTTAGTTGCGAAGGACGGGAATAGTGCTAAATGTAAGCGATGCCCTGCCATTCTCAAGACTTTGGGTGGATCGACCAAGGGATTACATACACATTTGTCATCAAAACATAACATTAAGATTTTAGCTGACGTTAATCGTTTAACAGCTTCAACAAGTCAAGATTCTGAAAATCTGAGCACAGCACCGCCGCCAGCTAAACGAAAGTTACAAGATTATTTTACTAAAAGTGCCGACGATAGCCTGGATGATGTTTTGGCAAGAATGATTGTATTAGATGGATTTCCAATCAGTGTATTCATAACTTCAGACGATTTGAGAAAATTGCTCTTAGCGAAATACAAGGATTTACCAAAATCAGCCGTCACAATTCGAAAACGTGTTATGAATCACAGTGAAAAAATCAGAAAGCAAGTAACTGCGGAATTAAAACATTTGAAAAGTGCAGGAGAAAGATTCAGTCTATCTTTCGACGAGTGGACATCAATGTCCAATAAACGATACATGGCTGTGAACGTTCATTCATATAAACAAATTTGGAGCTTAGGACTCTTTCCTATTCACGGAAGTATGACGGCTGAAAATTGTCTCCGTATATTGAAAGAGCGTCTAAGTAAATTTGATATTTCCCTGGAAACTGATATCGTGGCTACTACTGTAACCGATGGACCGAACGTTATGATAAAGGTGGGACAGCTTGTTTGCACTGAACAACAACTGTGTCTCGCACATGGTTTCAATTTGGCCGTCTGTGATGTGCTTTATAAAATAAAGAATTATTTTCAAGACAGGCACGACAGCCCTACCTCAGACTCAGATGATACTATAAATGAACCAGTTGTGACTGCTGATTATATGAACTATAGCGATGATGATGAGTAATGATGACAATTTAGAAGACTTAGACTGTCCAGAATCAGGTTTAATCTTAATATCACAAAATGAACTTGCGCGAGAACACATACCAGAGTTAACGAAAGATGAAAACATTAATGAGCTGATAAAGAAAATCCGCAAAGTTGTAGTGCATTTGAAAAGATCGCCACTGAAAAATGAAACAGTACTTCAAAATATGTCAAGATTGAAAATGAAAAAGAGCTGTCACTTCTTTTGGACTGTAAAACCACGTGGAATAATCTGTTAACCATGCTGGAACGATTTTCTCTTTTAAAAACCTGCATTCAAAAAGCTCTTATAGATCTCAATCATCCAATTCGTTTAGATGTTAATTTTGACTTGGTAAATAAAATTGTTGATGTGCTGACCCCAGTTAAATTAACAGTAGAAGCAATCTGTCGACGAGATGCTAATTTATGCACAGCTGATGCAGCTTTGAAATTTCTTATAAAACAATTGTCTAGTAAAAACTCAGCACTCGCCAATAAAATGAAAACATCCTTAGTGGAACGTATAAAGCAACGACGAAATGATGATTTAACTGGTGTGTTGAATTATTGACAAAATCCACGAAAAGATAATGAAAATCAGTTATTATCGGACTTGGAATTGCTTGACTTATTTCCAATTCCTACACAGGCTTTAGTGAGGGCCCAAATAAAGAGTATTGTTAAAAGACTAAATACTCGAGATAACACGGAAGAGGAAGAAAGGTCAGGATCAAAAACAGATGATGAGCCAAGGCAACAAACCTCCCAACACCAATTGACACTAAAGGAAAAGTTACATCTGGAAATTAATAAAAGCATGGAATCCCCAGATCCTGAAGTACAAAATGAATCGGAGTTGGTAAATAGTATTAGACGCGACATGAGTCTGTTTGAAAATGGAGGAGTTCGTGGATATCACTTAGAATTAGCATTTAAATATATATTGTCTATTCCTCCAACCAGTGTAGAACCTGAGCGAGCGTTTTCAGCTGCTGCTTATGTTGGCAATAAACTACGAAGCAGGCTTGGAAGTGAAACATTGGATGCTTTGATATTTCTGCGATCGTATTTTCGAAATTCTAAATAGTTTTTTGAAGATGATTTTGATCGGAGGATTGAATTTTGTGAAGTTATAATGGAAAAAATGAATGCCAATCCAAATTTTGTTTCAAATATAATTTTGCACTGACGAAGCAACATTTTATTTAAATGTTGTAATACACCACTGTAATACACTCACCGGCAAAATAATCGATCCACTCAAAAAATTGATGAAGTTTGTTCGTTAATAAGTTTGTTATTTTAAATTCGATTTGATTCATTTTTTTTTGCATATTGTAGGTAAATTTAAATGTAATCTATCACATTTTTTGAATTTTAAGAAAATTTGGCGTACATCATTTTATACAGGGTGACACAAAGTCTGTTTTTTTAAATCAACTTTAAAACCACATATGGATTGTCAAAGTTGCTCCACCTTGTATTTTCTTATTTTGTTAACAAGACACATCATTTCTTTACAATTTCTTTTTTTATTTATTACAATAGCTTAATTTTTGTAAAAGATACAAGGGTTTAAGAAAAATCTTACATTTTTACATTTTTCCTATGGTACTAACAATAAGTTTACGAATTTAACTTAACACCGAATTTAATGAAAAGGAATTGAAAAGAAAATGAAAAACATAAAAGACTTAATACGAAGTGTTTCCTCCACGTGCACGGATAACAGCTGCAATTCGTCTTGGCATGCTCTCAATTAAGTTTTGAATGTAAGCCTGGATGATTTGATTCCATTCTTCAGTTAGAACGTCACTAAGCTGCTGTAAATTTGCAGGCGTTGGTACACGAGATCGTATTTTCCTCCCAAGTGCATCCCAAACATGCTCAATTGGGTTTAGGTCTGGGCTTAGAGCAGGCCAATTTACTACTGAGATTTCAACCTCGGCTAAATACTCGCGTACAATTCTGGCAACATGCGGTCGGGCATTATCATGCATCAGCATGAAATCATCTCCGATGAACGGTGCAAAAGGAACAATATGTGGCTCTAAAACTTCTCTTATGTATCTATCGGCTGTCATGGCTCCTCCGTTAATTATAACCAAGTCCGTCCGAGCTTCAAAATTTATGCCACCCCACACCATTATCGAACCGCCTCCATAACTTACTCTAGGAAAAAAATGGTTTTGAAAGAAACGTTCACCAGTTCTCCGGTAAATTCTTTCACGTCCATCTGGTGTTCTAAGACAAAATCTGGACTCATCCGTGAATAGGATGTTGCTCCATTCTTCGTTACCCCAATTTACATGTTCCCTAGCAAATCTAAGGCGTTCAACTCGATGGTGTCTCAATAACTCTAGACCAGTTGCAGGTCTCCTAGAACGCAGTCCAATATCATACAGCCGCTTTCTTATTGTTCTATCACTTACTTGAACTTGCCTTACGTCCTCTAATCTGTTTTTCATTTGCACAGAAGTAACTTTTCTGTCCCTCAAAACATTTAACGTTATAAAGCGATTATCTCGCTCACTAGTAGATTTCTTTCGACCACAATGATTTCTTCTTGTGTATCCACCAAATTCATTAAACCGTTTAACAGCTCTTTGAATTTTACATCTTGAAACTCCCAACACTCTGGCCACATAATACTGTGACCTACCATCCTGAATCAAAGCAACAGCTCTCGCTGCGTCGGTTACAGAAAGATCCATATTTTAAATTACTATTCGACAAGAAACACGTTCAAAAACGTAATTGACAAGTTTTAGATTTCACAACTGACAGTATTTCAATAGCCCTCTATGCAAAAAACGATAAATTCGTAAACTTATTGTTAGTACCATAGGAAAAATGTAAAAATGTAAGATTTTTCTTAAACCCTTGTATCTTTTACAAAAATTAAGCTATTGTAATAAATAAAAAAAAAAATTGGAAAGAAATGATGTGTTGTTAACAAAATAAGAAAATATAAGGTGGAGCAACTTTGACAATCCGTATGTGGTTCTAAAGTTGATTTAAAAAAACCGACTTTGTGTCACCCTGTATAAAATGATGTACGCCAAATTTTCTTAAAATTCAAAAAATGTGATAGATTACATTTAAATTTACCTACAATATGCAAAAAAAAAATTAATCAAATCGAATTTAAAATAACAAACTTATTAACGAACAAACTTCATCAATTTTTTGAGTGGATCGATTATTTTGCCGGTGAGTGTAGTTACTGGGCTGATACAAATCTGCACTGGATGGATCAGATTCGTACACAATATCCACAAAAATTAAATGTTTCATGGGATTTAGTAGCAACAACATTGTAGGACCTTTTTTATTTATGGCAACCTGACAGCGGATAAGTATTTAGAACTATTGGAAAAAAATATCAGTCCCTGATTTAATCAAATCCAGGAAATATGGTTCCAGCAAGATGATGCACCAGCACAACTATGCCATTAACGTTAGAAATTTTCTTTTTAAAATTCGCACTGTTTCGGCAACACAGGATCCACTTTGAAAGTAAGTTTTTAATATTTCGTAACGTTTTTCAAGCGTAAAGCGATCCATTTCGTACCGCGTGATGCTGAGTTTTTGTCACCTTTTGGAGTGCGAAATAGCTGTCCGTGTCAAAATAACATGTGATTTAAAAAGAATCCAGCAGATGGCCAACCCTTTATAACTGTTGGATATTATGAACGAAGTTCAATGAAAATATTTAATGATTACATTTTATGGCAAACGAGCTTTGGTTTCATTTATCAGGATAGCATAGCCAAAATTACAGAGAATGTGGGGAACTGAAAATTCGCATAGTTTCGTAGAAACTAGTTTGCAGTCTGCGAAAATTAGTGTATGGGTAGCGATCCCAAGACGCCGAATTACTGGTGTGATATTTTTTAATAACACAATTAATGCAGAGCGATATCGCACAGAAATACTACAAACATTTATTTATAAATGAATTACATCTTGACAAATTGCAAAGAAGATATTTCCAACAAGATGGAGCACCACTACACCTTGCTCATTGTGAGATGATTCGGCCATGTGTAAGGATTAGACGAAATGAAGTGGAAGGAAAATCATGTGAAATCTTGTTTAAAACGTCCCTAATGTCCTAAACGTTTGGCCAAAGAGGCGGCAGTGCGGACAGGGTTCCGATCCTCAATCCCAGATGCAATCATAGACAACGGTAAACGCAGATAATTTTGTTTTCACTTACTTGTATTATATGTTGTTCGTTCTACTTTAACAGTATCGGGCAGGTGCGTTTCGGGTGGAGGTGCGGCGTAACCAAGAGATGTCATTTGTGGTGGCCCCAAACTAGGCGGCAATTGTCCTAAACCTATTTGTGATTCCGCGTGATTTCTTAATACGTTTATTGCATCGTCCAGTCTTTCTTCCATTCGTGTTCCCTTTAAAGCACAAACATAAAAAGACATGTAATCAATGTAACAAAACAGCGCGTTCGTATATGTATATTTGATATATAACAGAGAACAAGGACAACATACAATTCGTGAGCATGTACGCAACAATATATAATGCTTCTAGACTAAACAAAATAAGAATAATCAAGACTTACGTTTGCTTCGGCATGGTCCCTTAAGAAGCCGATGGCATCGTCTAGCCGCTGCGCCTCTGGGGCCGGAGGCTTCACGATAAAAACAAAAAACACCATGCAAACACAAACCAAACGACAAACGGAAAAAATAAAACGAAAAAAAAGACTACTGACTTTCTACTATTTTTAAAAATAATATGCGTCAATCTAATTTAAGTCCTTTATTATGTACAGGTAAATAAAAAAATTAAGCGAGATTATAAAATATTTGAAATGATTATTAAAGACATATTTTGTGTAATTACACAGGCCTGCGATGGTAAAATTGTCTGGATTTTATACAGTCATTTCAATAGATTTTTTGGTGCTGAAAATGGGAAAATTATTTAAAAAATTCCATCACGTAAGGTTTTTTACAATCTGGGGTTTTTTGACCTATCTGCATGTATTAGTCTTTTGGAAAGGACAATTTTGTTAAACCGTTGTTTAAATAAACTATTATAATATTTTTACTTATGATGATGCAAGAAGTTGATATTCTGAATAAACATACACTAGATTTATGATAAAGAAGTTACAAATAGAAATAATTGAGCATGTCGCAAGACATGACTCATCATCTTCCTGTTACTGCATGTCTACCTCCCCACCTCTACTACAAACATATTGCTATTCTAGACAAAACAGTTAGTTCATTCAATATCTTCTTTACAACTGTGGTGTGAATTTGTGTGACATTTGTGATTAGTTGCTGAGTTAATTTAATTTTTATTTTACGAGTTTTTTTTAATTAAATTCCAATGGCATCAAGAGGCTGTGTCAATGTACCCAACTCCTTCTGCTATATTTGTGGAAAGTTTAAAGTAAAAAAACAACAAAGAAACATTACAGATTTTGTAAAAAAGTATATTTTGCATATTTTGGTGTGAAATTAGAAGACCAAGACAAACCTTGGGCTCCTCATAAGGTTTGTTCAGTGTGTGTTGAAGAGCTTCGCCAGTGGTCACAAGGAAAAAAACAGTCTTTTCGCTTTGGAGTGCCTATGGTTTGGAGAGAACCGATCAATCATAGCGATGATTGTTATTTTTGTTCGTGTGTAGTACACGGATTCAATTTAAAAAACTAAAAGGACATCGTTTACCCAAACCTTCGATCCGCAACACGTCCTATACCTCATGGACCAGAAGTACCTGTTCCTTCACTACCAGATACATTAGATGATGTATCTGATGACGAAATGGTTTCACGTACATGCGCAAGTGAACTGGATGAGGGAAGTGATTACTATGATACTGGAAGTGATGAGCCAAAACTGTTTGACCAATCTGAATTAAATGATTTGGTGAGGGACTTAAACCTTCCTAAGGACTCAGCTGAGCTTACAGGCTCAAGGTTGAAAGAAAAAAATTTGTTAGCACCTAGCGCAACATTTTACTGGTTTAGGAACAGAGAAAAAGAGTTTGCTCGATATTATTCCGAAGAAGATGCACTAGTTTTCTGTAATAATGTACCCGGGCTCATGGAACAATTCCACGTAGAATATAATGTTTCTGAATGGAGACTTTTGATTGACTCTGCAAAAAGGAACCTTAAGGCCGTTCTTCTACACAATGGGAGTAAATATGCTTCTGTACCAGTGGAACATTCAGTTCATTTAAAAGAGTGTTATGAAAATCTTGAGCTACTTTTAATTAAAATTCGTTACAAGGATCAAGGCTGGACAATTTGTGGTGATTTGAAAGTTCTTTGTTTGTTACTTGGACAACAAAGCGGTTATACTAAATATCCTTGTTATTTGTGTGAGTGGGATAGTCGTGATAGAAAGCAGCACTATTGTAAAAAGATGTGGCCACCAAGACAAACCTTACAACCTGGAATGAAAAACATTGAAAGAAAAAGTTTAGTAGACCCGAGCAAAGTTTTGCTTCCTCCATTACATATAAAACTAGGGTTAATGAAACAATTTGTGAAGACATTAAAAAAATATGGAGAGTGCTTCAAGTATCTTTGCAGCCAGTTTCCTCGCTTGTCAGAAGCAAAGATAAAGGAGGGTGTTTTTGTTGGGCCGGATATAAGAAAGCTTATGAAAGATGAAAATTTTGAATCTAAAATGGAGGAAGCAGAAAAACAAGCATGGATAGCCTTCAAAAATGTGGTTACAAATTTTCTTGGCAACAAAAAACATGAAGATTATAAAAATATTGTGCAAAATATGTTAGAAAAATTTAAAACCTTAGGCTGTAACATGAGTTTGAAGGTGCATTTTCTAGATTCGCATCTCGACTACTTCCCTGAAAATCTTGGTGCAGTAAGTGAGGAGCAGGGGGAAAGGTTCCACCAGGACCTAAAAGAGATGGACAGAAGATACCAAGGAAGATAGAATATAAGCATGATAGCTGATTATTGTTGGATGTTAAAAAGGGATGATCCACTACGAGATTACAGAAGAAAAAGCACAAAAAGGAGTATGGAAAGACAAAGAAAAAGATATTATAAGGACTTGTAAAGACATAAATAGTATTTTACTGTTTATTTTCATTAGATTTAATGATATTTGTAAGTAATTTTGTTTTTATATCCTTTGTAAATAAATTCAAAATGTAACTAAAAATTATTTTTAATGTTTAAAAAATATAATTTGAAGCCTTTTTGTGAAAAATCCTTACGTGATGGAGAAAAATAGAGTTCATATTTGGATTCAGCGCCCAAAAACACATAAGAATCAGCTATCAAATTTAAAACAATTTTTAGAAAGTTAAAAAACGCAGGCCTGTGTTATTAACCTGAGTGTCATCTCATACAGTGCGTCACAGAATAACTATTCCTAATTTTCAGAAATGTTAGAGGGCACTTAAATAAACATTTTTTATTAATAAACTAGTACCTGGAAATTTTTCAGTATCGAGATAAAATGAAAAAAATCGGCTATCACCCCAGGACTTTCCCGGCGGTATACAAAGTAAAAATTGAATCATAGCAACCTTTGGAAAACAACAACCATTTTAGTAGTTGTCATTTTACGTCTGTCTTATTAGAGAAGTGTGTTTAATTGTTATTTTACGTGTCATGAATTAATCTTTTTTTTTAGATAAATTAGTGTTTACTTGAAAATGCATCATTTTACAAATATTAATTAGCAGGCATGCATCTTTCCTACGGAGGAGCTTACGGTAATGCTAACGAAGCAAGGCAAATTTATGCAAAGCAGCAGCCTAAGCATCACATTCCCTGTCATAGATCATTTTCAAGATTAGATCAGCGTATTCGAGATACTGCTGAATTCCAAGTAAAGAAAATAGAATCGGGAGTCAATCGTACTGTCCGAAACGTTGACTTTCGGGAACAATTTCTGCAACAATTGAAAATAATCCGAAAACAAGCACTTGTGCCATTGCCCATGCGATGTATACAAGTCACACGTCTGTACGGAAGGTATTGAATGAATATCAGAAGCATCCATTTCACATTTAAAAAGTGCAAATGTTAATTCCAGGTGATTACCCCAACAGAGTTCAATTAGCCGGTTAGTACCCGAATAAAATTAACGACGAACCAAGATTTCCTAGGAGTGTATTACGGACAGACGGGGCATGTTTTACAAGAGATGGCTATTTTAATACGCACAATAGGAGCGAAGAAAATCCTCACGCGGTCCAAGTTATATCATCAATGGAAGTTTTCTGTTAATATTTGGACTGGGATTGTTGACTATTATGTAGTGGGACCATATTTACTGCCTGCACGGTTAGATGGTCATGTCGATAGAATGTTTCTGGAACATACTTTACCAGAATTGCTTGAAAATGTCCCGCTTAATATTTGAAAGATAAAGTCATTGATTTGTTGCTAAATGACCGACGATTGAAAGCGTTAGAAATAGCAGCGGCAGTGGGCATGTCAAAGGAACGGGTGCTTAATATTTTGCACTAAGAACTCGATATGAGAAAGCTTTCGGCAAGATGGGTGCCGCGTTTACTTACGACGGAACAAATACGTGTTCGCTGTCAAATATCGATGAATAATTTAGAAATTTTTAAACTTAACGTAATATGCAGTTAGAAGCACAACCATTAACGTTACCTTTATACAACTACGATTCTGTATTTAATGAGAAAAATTTTAATCGACACAGCAATCTATTCGGTGGTACTTGTACTTGAGGGCACTAATAGTGGGTCCTTCAGGATGTGGTAAAACGAATGCCCTCCCTACTTTATTATTACATCCTAATGGGTTGCGCTTCGAAAATATTTACATCTGCTGTAGATCTCCCCATCAACAGAAATATGAATATCTTTAACATTTAATGGAAACTATTCCACAGATAGGTTATTTTGAATATACGGATCCGAATGATATGGTAACACCAGATCAAGTTACCGACTATTCAGTCGTTACATTCGACGACATACCCACTATTAATTTGAATATTGTAAAGCAGTTCTTCTGCGCCGATTTGTTACTTGTGCCGAAACATGGGTTCATTATTACACCCGAATTTAAACAACAGTCGAAGATGTGGACCAAATGTAGAGAACCAACTTCAAAGAAGGTCAAGATAGTTTTATCTGTGGGAAAGGTGATGGCATCGGTATTTTGGCATGCAAAAGAAATATTGTTGGGAGACTATCTTCAAAAGGGCAAGACCGTAAACGGCGAATATTATGCACATCTTCTAGATAGTTTGGAGACAGCTAACGCTGAAAAGCATCCAGGAATTACTAAGAAGAAAGTACTCTTTCACCATGATAATGCACCTGTGTACTCCAGTACAGTTGCTATTCCCTAAATTAAAAGATTTTCTCGGAGGCAAAAAATGCTGCACAAATGAAGAACTAACTTCAAGAGTGGACGATTATTTTGCAGGGTTAAAAGAAAATAACTTTCGAAACGGAATAAAAAAGGTGGAACACAGATGGACCAAATTTATCGATTTAAGACGAGATTATGTAGAAAAATAAAATTTATTTATTAAATTATTCCTTTGTTTTTTTTACGATCGCGCGAATTAATCAACCCGTTCTCGTAAATTTAAATTACAATAAATTCCATGCAAAATCTACTGCAAATTTATACATAACCCAATTGAAAAATAGGGAACAGATAGCCCCGTCATTTGTATCTACTCCTGTGTGTCTATTATTAAATTGAAGCTGACGTTTTGTCAAATTTTGGAAATTTCTTTGCTTAGTATTTGCCACACTGCAAATTATAGGTATCAGTTGGTGCTTGAGCATCTTTTGCCATAGTCGTACGTGCCTGTTTTCTGTTATCTTTTATTATAAGTTTTTCGTTCACTATTCATTCCTGTTAGAGTAAAATCATTTTCGGATGAGACTGGCCCAGAAACACATTTTAGTAATTAGAAAGAGAGCCACCTCATAAATGAGAGAAACAGCTAGTAGTATAAATCCGTGTACTATACGAGCCACACACGTTTATCGATTATTTGTCAGTCGGTACCAGGCATTTGATCGGTGTGTTTCGTAGTGGTGTTGTACGTACATTGAGAGTTTTCCGTAATATTATTGTTGTGTTTTATCTATTAATTTTTTTTTTTTTAAAGCTATTCAAGAGTAAGAATGCATCCTCTTGTATGTAGAAATATACTTATCATAAAATTCCTGAAAATTTAGTTGTATTTATTTACACAGGGTAAAATGTCTGATATGGCAACAAACTCTGTCCTGGAGGAAGTGAGCCCTTGTTCGAAAAAGAGAAAAGTTATTCTTGAACAATCTCGTGAAATAATTTTTAATGTATATAACTATTTTAAAAAACAAGGTGTGACAGGTAAATATATTTACAAATTAGGTGGATACATAATATTTATACTGTAATAATCTTACTTGTTTTAAATCAAATTCAAAATTAAAATTTATGTTGTTCATTATTTATAGGTCAGCTGCTAGATACAGTTGCAGAAGCAACAGGTATTTCTAGGAGCACTGTAGGTCGAATAATTAAAGGTCATGCTGTTGAAACAAGAAAAGTAAATTCATTCTTATCGACAAAAATAAAACCACCAAAATCTACTGTCGATAACTGTGGGGAAGAAATTATTCGCAGAATTATACATAATTTTCATGTGACTGAAAAGAGAAGACCCACAATAAAAGCCGTTTATAATAAAATTCACGATGATGAAGGAATCGGTTTTGCAGGAGGGCTATCATCTTTTAGGAAATTATTCCTGCCAATAGGATTCAGGTACTTTTTTATTATTTTTAGTAATATCACTCTAAACTTTTTATTTGCTAGATGGAAAAAAACTACTGGTAACCGTAAGATTTTAATGGAGCGGTTTGACATAAGAGAGCTGAGGTGTTCTTACATCCGCAAAATAACAAATTATCGTACCCAAGGACGTCCAATAATATATACAGGTATAAAAAGCATTTAGAAAATCTATTTAGTACATATTTTAAGTACATAAGTAATTTTTAAATGAAACTTACATACATGCAGGGCATACATCTCCTTTTGGATGGGTCGATCAATCTAATGAAGGATTAAAGTGTCCAATTTCATAAGGGAAGCGTTTAATAATTGTTCATGCTGGTTCTGCAGAGGGTTTTGTCAATGATGCGTTATTAATTTTCAAATCAGGTCTAAAAAGTGGCGACTACCATGACGACATGAACTTCATAAATTATAAAAAATGGTTAGAAACATCTTTAATTCCTAATTTGCCTGATAATTCTGTGATTGTTGTGGATAATGCCAGCTACCATAATGTTATGTCATATAAACATCCAACATCAGCCAGTAGAAAGTGTGATATGATACAGTGGCTAAACGAAAGGGGCATAACTTACGATGCAAATTGTACTAAACCGGAGTTGTACAATTTAGTAAAACTTCACAAGCCAAAACATATACAGTACAGCATAGATGGTATATTTGCAAAAAAAAAGGCCACACCGTCCTGAGATTGCCACCATACCACCCAGAACTAAACCCGATTGAAAAAATTTGGGGCATTGTAAAGGATCGGGTTGCATCAAGAAATGTTACATTTCATATAAATGATGTTAAAAATTGGCGAGAGAAGAATTTTCAAACATCAAGGTAGAGGAATGGTCAGAAACTTGTCGACATGTAGAAGGTGTAGAAAAAGATTACATTATGAAGGAGCACATAATGGATGATTTTTGTGAAGAATTTATTATTAATGTCAATAATGACTCTGAAGATGATTTCTACGATTTTTCAAGCGATGAAGACTGAAGATTTTGAATGTTTCAAAATATATTATATTAATTTTGTCATCAGCGAAAATAAATATTTGATTATACATTGTATGTATGTATATTTGTTTTAATAAATACAAAATTTTTTCTAGGCACATGCTTGTGTATTTGTCTTCTTTTAATGTCTCTAAAGTGAGATTTTGGTTAGGAGTAAAATTATAATGAGAAAAACCAAAATTAAGGTTAATGAAAACCATATTACAAAATATGGATTAATATAATAATAATTTGTAAATACAAAGACTTAAATGTGAAAGCACTATAAAAAGAAATATTTCCTTGTAAAATACAATTTATAAAAAATTTGTTACATAATACCTATTGATTTAATAATTATTTTATTCTTCGCGAAGTAATAAGTTTATTTAAAATCGACAACAAAACATAATTATTATGGTTTAATATATCTAAATATTATTTAAATTTAAAACTGCCGCCTATATTGTCAAGACTGCTCAATGTTTTTAAGGTGTTCAGTATTTTTGTAACGTCATCGCTCGCGCATCTTCAGTCTCATCCGAAAGTAACTTTACTCTATCAATTAATTTTTCATTATATTCACAATTATTAAAATTTTTCAAATTTCCGTAAGCAACATTGAATATTAAATTCCAGGTTATGTTTAAAAATACCATGCATTTCAGATTTGATTAAGGATTTTGCAATAGTGTTTACGTTTGTTTGAGTAAGACGCTTTCATCTTAATGGCCCATTTTCGGAGTGCCAACGCAGAATCCCGATGGAAGCTGGACATATTCTACAGAATCCTGTAGTGAGCACTTTAATCAAGAATTTTCCGATGCAAATATCTTATAATGTTTTCATTCAACATAAGCGAAGAGTATTGGATTTCATTGGAAAAAAACTGTGTCTGTAAGGGAAAATCGTCAAAAAGAACTTCGCTTTTTACTCAACCAGTTGTTGATGACATTCACCAACGTATGAAAGAGAGTCCAACGAAGTCATTACAACAGTTATCAACACAAACAGGTATGCTAGTAAATAATTTCAGAACTGTGCACGTTAAAATTGTTCTTTGTTCTTTGTAGGATTATGCAAAACGACTCGTTCAAAAGCGTTAAAGAGAAACCTCCATATGCATCCACACAAGGTTTCTGTAATCCATCGATTATATTCTAATGATTTGAATCAAGAACAACCTATTGTAATTGATTTAATGATAATATAAATAATAATTAAGTTTTTTACTGATGAGAGACTTGGTTCCGTTTATCGGGTTATGTAAATTCCCGAAATTATAGGACATAGACAAAGGAAAACACTCACATATTTGTGGAGACAGACAAACTCATACTCCATAAAAGTTGGTATTTGGGTAGCAATATCACGTCGTAGAATAATAGGGACTATATTTTTCCATAATACAGTCAGATATCAAGTCATTTAGCAAGAATTTGTGGAACAATTTCAATAATTATAATTGGCAAATATTAGCAATAAATATTTCGAAAAATAAGGGTGTTGTGTTTGATTTTACCAAACAATTTTTATATTTACGTCAAAAGTGATTATCGCATGTGACGCTAATGCTAATTGTTGCGGTCGAAATCAAATGCAGTGAAACAAACTTAACCAAAACTTGACACACGCTGTCAGCTTCAAACAATAATGGACACCTGATATATGCAGTAACTGACCGTTAAACATTCATTTGCTCTAGTACTGCTAATATTAAATATTAATTGCGTTGATGTGCTGAAAATTATTTTGTTTATTCAACAATTTTATATATTTCTTATCTAGATTCTTAGAATGTTTATTTATAGTAACAAAAATTTGAGTGTTAGTTTCTGAGTTTCAACTATTGCGTCATACCAATAAGATTTGTAAATTAAAAATATAATAACTCTGAATTAATGTGGGTTAAAGGATGTAGAGTATAGTTCCCTCTGATAAATAACAAGTCGCTGTTGTACGTAATTAAAGATATCTTCTAAATAGCTCATTGGTACAAGGGGAGATTTTTATATTATGAGTGAAGGGAGTTATAAGAAAAGCTATATTTTTTTCTTCAAGATATGATTCACTAACGGTTACACAGTAGCTTCAGCGTTTTTCTACCTTCCAAAGAAAATTCTTTTGGTAAATCTTCCAAAAACATCTTCCATCTTTCCTTTCAGACAATGAAAAAAACCATCTTCCACACATGATTTTTTTTATTTAGAAAATGGATAATAATCACTCAGTGCCAAGTCCAAGCTGCAAGGTAGATGTTCATCTCTATAAAGCCACGGTCGTTGATTATTTCTCTGGCTTGGCGTGCCTTATCAACTCTGCAATTATCATGGGCAGTATAATCTTTTAAGAAGAGGTTTTGGGGGTCCTTCTTTACTGTACGGCAGTTTTCAAATTTCGGATTGTTTCCTAATATACCTCCCCTGTAATTATAGAGCCTTTCTTCATGTATTTAATTAACAAGATTCTTTCTGTATCCCAAAACACCATCAGTTTTCCAGATGAATTCTGCGTCCTTACCTTTTTTGGCGGTGGGGACCTTGTGGACTCACAGTATGGATCTTTGTTTTATCGGGGATCCCAGTGATACACCCACTTCTTTCGCCTGTTATAATTTTCGAAAAAAGGTTTTTATCATCAGTTAAAACTCTAAGTTTTCCTCACAAATTTGTTGGAGGTACGCATTACTTCTCTGTGGCTTCTTATATCTCCATTTCAACAGTAATAACTGACAGTTTCCTTCTTCAATCTCTTAAGACCTGTTCCTTTATAGTTTCCTTAGTTCTTGCTTCGATGGGGCTTCTGCATCTTGAATCGTTTGATTGATTCCCTGCCCCACCGAAATTGCTTAGTTACACCAACATTTAACTATAAAATATGACAGCGCATCTTACTTACACACGTTAGTCATCCTCTGATGAATATTTCTGGGCCCACTTCCTTCTTTCGTCATGAATTTTAAACACGCTTCTCTGTTCTAACTTAATTTCACTCATTTTTGGGTAGAAACAGCAAAACTATCTGGATTTAGACTAAACTTGGTCAGTATAAATCTAAAATGTGACAGCTATTGGATAGATAGCAAATGCTTGCTATTGTCACTTAATTTTTTCATGGCTAGGTAGATAAGTAATGGTTTTTTTCCCATATACTCTGGCTATATTTTTACGACCGCAGGTGTACAAATAAATATAAATAGTTTCAATATGTAGTAAATTAAAAGACAACGATGTAATATGTAAATATTTAAAAGCAGAACAATTGTAATAGCTTTCATTTACAAACATTTCATTATATCGGTGTCCATAAAAGAATGTCCCAGTTTCAATAGTATAACAGTTTTATTTAGATTATTTACAACAAATCATACATCAAATTGAAGGTAAACTAACCTAGTTTTTCTTACAAATAATCAATATGTGCACCTTTAGTTAGACGGCACACATCCAACCTAAAGTCTAATTCTTCCCACACTTTGTAAATTACTTCAGCTTCAAACCAACGATATTTTAAGAACCATTATAAATTCGGGAAAAGTGAATAGAATAATTTTTTCGTAAAATTAGTCATTGAATTCATATATGAAGTATAGCAAACGCCAATTAAGTTGGCGCGAGGAGGGGTGCGCAGAAGCCGTTTTTAAAAACGTCCACCCCCACTACTCAAGTAATTGTCAGAATACATTTGTCATTGACGTAACATAATGTCTTTGCTAGGGGATCATAAAGTGATACACGCTCAGAGGTTAGAATTATCTGACATTTGATGAAAAACCAAATACAAATCTCCCCACTACTTCTAATCCTGCGCGAACTTACCCCTCCTATGAACTTGTATTGTTTTCTCCACAATATTCTCCAATAATATTGTATGTATATTATTAAACGTTTTGGTAAATCTATTTCTTATTGCTATTTTTATAGTTTGGTTAACAGTTCCGGAATAATGGAAGCAATAGCCTCTTCAATTCTGTGTCTCAACTCTGGTAAATCACGATTTTTTAATAAAGCCCCAAAGGAAAATTGGGTAAACGTGGAGGCCAGCGAAGAAGAGTTCTGTCGACTTGACCATTACGACCAATCCAACGGTCAGGGACTTCGACGTTCAACAACTCTCGTACAAAGAATGGGGAAGGGCTCCATCCTGTTGCCAAATAAAGTTACAGGTTCATCCTCTACCAATTGTGGAAACAGCCATTCCTTCAACATATCCAGATAAGC
The DNA here is from genome assembly GCA_935421215.2 of Melolontha melolontha. NCBI lineage: Eukaryota > Metazoa > Arthropoda > Insecta > Coleoptera > Scarabaeidae > Melolontha > Melolontha melolontha. The sequence goes on along the minus strand of OW285236.1, from coordinate 5,323,348 downwards.
CACTGCTGTTACGGTAGCTTCATCGAAACAAAATGGTCCGTACACTTGACGTCGAACACAGCCGCCGAACACCACAATGTCAGGACAGTTATCTTCCCGCTCAAACACTTCACTTGCAAAGTTAAAACGTACACCATATTCATCTGGATTTAAAGCATGTACCAATTGTAACCGATATGGATGCATGTGTAAACGTGTTCTTAAAACCTTAAACACTGTCGTCTTTGGTAAATGAAGTTGAAGACTTGCTTTTCGAAGAGATTTCTTAGGACTACGCAGGCAAGCTGATGACACCGCCAATATCCGGTACAGACACTATTGGTCGTCGCGTGCTTTTCCCTTTACAAACACATCCAGCCGTTTCAAATTCCTTATACCATCGGCGGATGTTTTTGCCACATGGAGATCGCAATTAAACTCTAAACGAAATACAAGTTGAACTGAAATTACAGATTCACTCTTAGCAAATTGCAGAACACAAAACGGTTTATGCTCAGGAGTCGCCATTTTGCTTATGTGGCCCTGCAAGCCAGAAAACAACAAAGCAGTGCTCGCGCATACGCTTATCTAAAACTGTTTGAGTTACTCTTTAGTTGTGACCTTGAACCAATACACTACAACACTTACAGTTGATACAATTCAAATTTATAACTAGGGTATTCTTTTATGGACATACTGTACCGTATATTTTAAATATGTCCCTAAACTTTATCAAATATAATGGCATTAATTTTTAACAAAGGTATAGCAAACGCCAATTAAGTTGGCGCGAGAAGAGGTAAGTTCGCGCAGGATTAGAAGTAGTGGGGAGATTTGTATTTGGTTTTACATCAAATGTCAGATAATTCTAACCTCTGAGCGCGTATGATCCTCTAGCAGACATTACAAAATATGTTAATTTGGTAGCTATGTTTAAACTTTCAATAACTTTGTAATACCAAAAAGCGCTTTTGTGGTTTATAAAATTACACATTATATTCTAAGGAAGTAGATACAAATGTCGACATGAATATGATAATGAGAAATATATATGTCTAACACAGTTTTTTAATTATTAATTAAGTATGTCTTACGCGATATGACATTTTAGTTATTGTTTATGTATTCTAAGTTAGAATACATAAATTTGGTTATTGTTAGAATTTCTAACAATAACCAAATTTCATTATTTCAGAAACTAGGTAAGCACAACACAACCATTAATATTTAAAAGGTTTTATATTGAAATAAATACAAATTTAAATGATTTTTGTAATTTAAAATATGTCTTTAATTGTCAATTTCTGTATATCACATATTTATAATTAGTAATAGAATTTTCTTTGATATTTTGGAATAAATATAAGTACGTGATAATTTTTTTTTGCAAATAGGGGAATATAACTAATGCAATGACCAAACACATCTAGAAAATATTTATAACAAACTGCACTTTATAAATAAAAATTCTATTGTACTTACCATATGTAAACCCTGAGCTGAACCACCATTGTTAACTGAAACAGCCTGCGTATAATGTGGGGAGTGTGGATTATTGTGATTTGCCAGCCAGCCAGTCGATGCCAATGGGGGAGGTGAACTAACAGGCGTCGAAGGGGCAGAACTATAACTACTTGCACTTGCTTGTTCGGCAATTGGATATATCTGCACGCAGTTTTAAATTAGGAATTTTTATGCACTCACATATTAATTAAACACTTACTGCTCCTAATGCTTTATTAATTCCATCTGTGTGATTGCCTGGTCCAAAAGCTGCGTTATTAGGGGCTGCAGCCGTCGTAACTGGGGTACCATTAGCACGGAATGAAGACATGGGTGGTAATCCCTGCCCTTCAGTCTCTGTGAGGCCATAAGTATCATAGGTTTGATATGGGGTACCGTATGATGATGGCCAGTCACCAACCGTCCCTGGAGTTCCATCGGGTTGTAAATAGTAACTAGTTCCCCCCGTGGGTGATGTGTATCGAGGTGAATCATGGGCAAACTCATCTGAGCCATACTGAAAATTAAAAAATAATTATTAATACTTATAATTGAATTATGAAATGCAGTTTTATTATTAAGCATTTTAATATTGCTTTGGTAATTAAATTAAGTATATTATATAAACAAACTAACGTGTTTTAGAACTTAAAAGGTTTTCTTCAAATTTGTCAATTTATTTTTCATAATAAAATAAATATTTAGAATAGTGTAACAATTTAAAAATTAATTACTACTTGTATAAACAAACAAAAAGAAAACATAACCCTAAAATAAATCGCATGTTTACAATTTAAAAAAATGGAATTTTTTTGTGTTACATACTACAATAACAAATTTAAAATGTTTACTTACATAATTTACTACAACGTAACTCATTTCTCTGTTAAATAATATTAAAACTACAAATATTTCTTTGGCAAACTATACTTAAGTATTTATTCTAAATAAGTTCAACTAGCATACCGATAGATAGAGCTAGTATATATGAAACATCCATAAAATTTAATTTCATTAACGGACTATGTGAAGAATAGAAATATATATTTCTATTACGTTGCATAAAAAAGAGAAATTCTTAAATCGAATAAGACATAAATGATGAAAAAGCAGAAAAAATGTCTGAAGGGAGGAAGTCATAAAGCCTGGGAACATCCTAATAAATCCGAAAAATATGCTGAATGGTCAGTCAGAGCAAGTTGAAATAATAAATTCTCCGGGTATTATAACATCGAACGATACAAAAGTAGCAGAAATCGGGGAAGTAAAAGCGAGTTATAAAAATCGAATATGTACGAGAATGAAAGGACTTTCTGTAACTTCTGATAAAATCAACATTTTTTTAGTCTTTTTTTAATTTTAAGGAATGTAAAATATGATCAGTTCTTGTTTATCTTTTTAAAATAAGAGTGAAGAATAATAACAAAATAGATTTTATGTGCGTAATATAATAATTATTATACACTTACTATTTTGCAGGTAATTAATATTTGTAAAAATTTTGTTAACATGATTTATTTCTATTTCCTAATAATTATATTAAAGGCAACCCTTTATTGATGTAAATTATTATTTAATTATTCGTTTCGATTTCGTTCAACTTGTTTAGAAACTTTACAAGCATTTATATTATTTTCATAGAATTTCTTTCAGCATAACTTATTTAGGTTATAAAATGTAGGTAAATATGTATTTGGTAAAGCGAGGTTATGTTTTGCTGTTTCAGAGAACTGCTCTATGATTTTTAGTTTTGTGTTGTTATAATGCTTAATATGAGATTTAAGATAATTTAATCTTACATACTGCTTAGAATATTGCTGATATGAAAATTTTAGAAAATAAGCTTGACACAAAAAGACATAAAAAAATTTAAGTTTTGAAAAAATAAATCAATATTTAAAAGATTCGTGCTTACGTTTGTTATTAAAATTTTTTATTTAACGTAAAAAATAATAGGAAGAATATAGTTAAATATATAACTTAACTTTCCTATTAAAAATAAATTTTATTTTCAGAATTTTGAGAACAAAATCTCAAATCTCTTACACAAACATAAATTGTATCATCGTAGGCTTTTCATTGGAAAAAAGCTTTTGTTTATGCTCTATCTTTCACAGTAATCACTAATTACAGTAATTACAGTTTTTTAATATGAACCACTGTATTGGAACCGAATATTTAAATAAATGGCATAGTTGTTTTTAAAATATACCTATCCTAATGTGTTATTTATTTTGTTGTGAAGATTAATCGAAATTGAATTATGATTTATAAGATTCGTAATATATATAGTACCTGCTGTACATATATACAGGCTCTTCCTAAATTTTTGTGAAATATGTAACGTTTTAGAGAAAAAGCATTGTTAAATTTGTTACTAATAAAGATAATACACAAACAATAAAATTACTTATAAGCAACACGTTTATTCTATGATATCTGCGACATTTTAAACATTGTAAATATGACGTTTAGTTAAGTTAACAAAAATAAAAACAACGCAAAATTCATAAATTTAAAGGAAATGCAGTCTTTGGTTGAAATTCTACAATGAGGATACAGTTCTTCGTATCTTCTAACTGCGTCCCTGGCATTTCCACCAGATTCACCATACACAAAGTGCATTTCAGCGTACTCTTGAATGGAATATTGAACCATTTTAAATTGAGCAGAATTACTGTCAATTTGACAAAGTTTTACTTGACAAACAAGTCCCTATTTATGTACGTGAGTTTCTTGTGGATACCCCCATTATATTCGTTTTGTCCGAAATTGTGGTAGCACTAACAGACTAACTATACTAACATAAGAGTATGTAATAATATAGTAGTTGTGTCATTGGCAAACCGCTGGAGGAGTTAATGATTTGATCAAAGAGTGGTATTATCTTCGTACATTGAAAGCGCGTATTAGAGGTGCAATCCCGAATTGAAATCTCTACTAACTTCAACTTTAGTCACTTTCTTTTATTTTCGAATATGACAAATGAAGTATGTATGCCCCTAAAAATATCCCCAAAAATCCTGAACCCCCCAAAAAAATCAATTTGTGTATTTTGCCCTTAAATTTGGGGCAAAACCCCCCAAGTTGGCAACCCTGTCGTCCAGTACTATTTGGTGAACATTTTCAATGCTATTGGTGATGATTGTAGCTTTTGGCGGATTCGAACGCTCATAATTGGCCGAGCTGGTACGACCACGTTTAAATTCAACGGCCCATATTTTCACGGTGATATGTGATGGGGTAGAACTCCCGTAAACAGCGTTCAAATCAGTTTTAATTTGCGCAAGAATTTAATCACGGCATGATATTCGATTTTTTTACATTTTTCCAAAAACACTGACATCTATTGACAATTGACACAAACAACTGTCAAATAATAACTGAGCCTCCAAAATGGTTGAAATTTTCACAAGCATCTTTCAAAGCATATACGATTGTAAACTCTGTTCACCCAACACATAAAGTGATCAGTAGAGCTGAGGATGTTTGCGGTATAACCATGGTTATATCATGTAACCATAGTAAATTACTATGGTTACATGATATATCCATGGTTCACAACACAGGTACGTGTCAAGCCGGTTTTAAACAAGCGAATTCAAAATAATCGCTGGTTTCGTAGGCAATAGATGTCGCTGTACCGGTGTTTTGACAGTTTAGAAAGCAAATTATTAACATGTTTTTCATAAGACATAATGTAAATTTCTTGCAATTTCAGGTTGTTTTAAGTATTATAAAATAGTGAAATTTCTGTAGACTTAGGAGATATTTTTGTAGTTCTCTTCTCAAGTAGTATTAAAAACGGTATGTTACTGTTTAAAATTGTTGTGTTGCCCGTTTTAATGTTGGCAAATTCTAATCCTCATTTATGCGTGTTAAAATTTTATTTAAAATAGGAATTTCATTTTATAAAAAAAAATGAATGGATAATTCTTCTGACTTGATTTCTCATATCATCATCAATATTATCCATCTCAACTTTCCTCCTTTTATAAGGTTTTGGTGAGTGAGAAGTGCCTGAGCTGTGCTCTTTTAAAATACTATTAGCACTTGATTGTGATATCTCTGATGCTTCTGCTGTGTATTCAACAATTCTTGTTTTCTATTCATGTGGTTGTTGGAATTTGCGTATTTTGTATATACAAGTGTCCCGTATCGTTATGTTCAAATTTTAGGAGTGTAAGTAGACTTCATTTCAAGTAACAAAAACGCAAAACTTGTATACACCTATTTTTATTTGTTTCAAAGTTACAGATCTATAAATGTGATTGTCAGATCATGAAAAAATTGTAAACCTAAAGTCAATACAAACTGATTTTATTTAAAAAAAAGTTATACAATTCAATAACAGGTCTGTGATTGTTAACGTCGCATAATAAAATGTTATCCTAAAATAAATAAACACGTGTCGTAGTGCATACAGTAATTTCTCGGAGATCTACAAAAAAGAGTACTGAAAATTGATTTATGATAAAGAAGGTTCTTACTTATTTCATAAGTGCTGAACCATGAATATCATACAATAAACAAATGTTCAGATGACTGTTAACGTTGCATTTACGTTTCAGTTCATACAACAGCTTATTAGTGAGTGGACACGTTTTCTTTATTCAAAATGACTTACCGATTTTCTTCTCAAGAGTATGCGGACATGCATTTTGTGTATGGCTACTGTAACGGCAGGGCACGTCAAGCAGTTATTGAATACCGACATCGGTTTCCCGATAGGCGCATTCCTCATTACAGAACGTTTCTGGAAGTACACAGATAATTTCGGGAATGCGGACTGCGTGATTATCTTTTCGACCGAGGAGTAAATTTTCCAGCAGACTTAGAGGAAGAAACAGTAGCTATTGTTACAAGGGACCCAACTCTCAGTGCACGTCGAATCGCTAGACAACTAGGAGTGCCACGAACGACAGTTTGGCGAATTTTAAAACGTGAGGGCTTATATCCATATCACTATCGCAGGGGACATGGTTTGCTTGAGGCAGACCACTATGCTCGTTTAGTTTATTCTACCTGGATATTAAGTCACGGCTTCATTTTGATTTCTGCAGAACAGTCCTCTGGACAGATGAATCTACGTTCACGAGAAGTGGTGTTACAAATCTGAGAAACCTCACAGGTGGTCATCAGAAAATCCCAAAGCTATACGCCCATCTAAATTTCAACATGAATTTTCTATTAACGTTTGGGCGGTCCTAATCGATGACTTGTTGATTGGTCCTGTCGTTCTTCCTGGGAGGTTATATGCGGACAATTACCTTCAATTTCTTATTGACGAATTGACAGGTCTTTTAGAGGATGTCCCACTGAATGTTCGACGAGACTTGTGGTTTCACATGGATGGGGCACCACCACATTTCGGAATTGCTGTCCGAAATTGGGTTAACGTCAATTATCCAAGATGGACTGGTCGAGGTGGTCCTGTTGCATGGCCACCCAGATCACCCGATCTTAATCCCCTTGACTTTTTTTATGGGGGTACATGAAAAATTTAGCCTACGCGCAAGTTTCGAACACAAGAGAAAAGTTGTCGACAAAATAAGTATGAAATTCGGATAAGTACTTCTTCTGTTGGCTTACGGGCACAAGCCTGCATTCAACAAGGAGGTGGACATTTCGAAAATATTATTAATTGAACTTTTTTAAATCAAATCAGTTTGTATTGACTTTAGGATTACATTTTTTTCATGATCTGACAAACACATTCATAGATCTGTAACTTTGAAACAAATAAAAATGGATATACAAGTTTTGCGTTTTTGTTACTTGAAATGAAGTCTACTTTACACTCCTAAAATTTGAACATAACGATACGGGACAGCTTGTATTTAATACGGATTGTTTTTCATTTGCAGAAAAATGCTTGCTTTTACGCTTTTCCGGTGGCGATTCTGCCATTTCTAACAAAATTAATTTAAATTAAGAACCGATCATCGATGGCACACTATGTGCTACCTACAGCAAGACTAATTTTGCAATAAAAACTAAAATGCATATAGTTTCAAAATCACGGGAAAATCCTAAGTAAACATCATAATAGCCGACAGCTGACAAAGTTAGGTTATGTTGCTAAATCGCTAAAATTTCAATCGCTTGTAACTGACTTTTCTTTAATTTTAGCCAGTCAATCAAAGAGCTAGTTTTTGTGATTACAAGCTGATCACGCATTTTTTGCACTTTTTTTGTTGAGCGGGTAGAGTATAGTACTAGAATGGTTTTGACGAGTCACGCCATCTTTATGTTGAGGCTCAAACAACTTCGGACTATCTCCGTATGTGTTAGATTAAGAATATTTCATACCACTCTCGAAATATTTAAGGAATTAAGGTAACGGATAAAAGTTTTTCGTTTGTGTGGCGGGAAATTTAACTGTAGTAAAACGCTTCCATTCCTGACTAAACCTTCATTAACTATATTTGCTTACGATATTTATTAAGTAAGGGAGTAGCTATGCAAAGTAAAAAGTAAAAACATTCAAGTAAGTAACGAGCCACACCTGCGTTTTGTTTGCTTTAATAATCTTGAACTAAAATATAAATTAATCTTTACGGACACCTGTTGCGTATAAAGTTCGATCAAATTGAATTATCATTAGAGACTGATTCACTTATAAATTTCTTTATAAAATATACAAATATAAAACGAAAATTTATTCTGGGTGTACCTAGATATAGTCTGTGTGTATACAATACAAAACTAAACGTGTGCGTATTAAAACATTATGCTATAATAAATTAATAAAATAAAATCAAAAACACTGCTTAAATTGAGTTGGAACAGTTTCAAGTTAGTAAACTAGTTGTAAAAATATATTTGTTTTGCTAATTTTTTACGAGGCTTTGAGATACGGCTTTGTGTTATATAAATAACCATTTTAAATTGGTTTAATGTGATATTCTTCAAATTTTTCATTTAGAATTCGGTGGGATTTTATCTTTAAATTAAGTTGTATTATTTTCAAAATATGTATGTTGTATATTTTGTACAGGATTAACCCGTATTACAGTAAGCTGTAATTTATGTTTTTTTCAAAAATATGATGCCCTGTATTTTATTAAATAAAGCCGTGTTTACTAAACCGGAATCAAGAAAATAATTTTGAAACATTTACGATTTCTTATTAAATCCATGAAAGCTATAAAGCATAGTATACAGGCTGATTCATTTTCGGCCCTCACCATGGGGATCTCGCTTATTATTGGAGATAGAGTATAGGTTTAAATTTGGCAAAGTTGTTAAATTTTGTGTTTGTTATAAATCCGTAAAGAAAATAGACCTGTGACAAATGACCTTCGTTATTTAAAAAAAAACGCGAAAACCCCATTTTCTTCTTTTACCTGTAGCACCGACATTTGGCCTTGTAGAGAAAAAATAAAAACACATCCTTGTGGCCATTTCTAAACCTCTATCCAGTGGTGTACTCTAAATTTTTATACGACGTTTCGTTTCCTTCTGGCCATCATCAACTATCTAATTTCTTATAGGCGCCATATTGGATTTAGACACCTTCAGAAAGAGTTTTTTTTTCTGATTTCAACCATGTACCACATGCTGACTAAAGTTTTTGACATTAGGTTTTATTTGAAAGAATAAATTATAAGATTAAACAAGGTAGCCATGGAATTTCAATCTGTCAAACATTTCATTTATTGTTCATTAATAATACAAAAATGTCATACACTAACGAAGAGAAACGACACATGATAAGAATTTTTTATTCTTCGAACCGAAATTCAACAGTAGCGAGTACAAGATATCTACAATTATATCCAGAACGACAACAGCCTCATCGTACCATTTTTATAGATCTCGACAGAAATTTGGTCGAGAATGGATCGTTTACTAAGCCGCGTAATGGTCAAGACAACAGGAATTTAAATGAAAATCGACAAGATATTTTACAAATGGTAAATTAAAAGCGTATTTTCAAATTTCATGTTAATCTTGTATTTTTATAGATAAATAATAATCCATCAAGTTCTACACGCGAAGTAGCGTCAGAATTAAATTTGTGCCAGTCCAGAGTTTGGAGAACTTTACATAAAAGTAGGTTTAAACCATACAGGATCCATGTTAGTCACTCTTTACTGGAGATGGAGATAATTTGAGAAGGCTAGAATATTGTAATTGGTTAATGGGAAGGATAGAAAATGACCAAAATTTTTTAAGCAAAATCATCTGGTCAGATGAAACAAAATTTACAAATTCTGGAATGTTCAACAGAAATACTGAGCACTATTCGGCAGTACAAAATCCCCGACAAAACAGGGCTAGAAGACCACAACATCGTTTTGGAATAAACGTTTGGATGGGTATTTTGGCAAATCGTCTCTTAGGACCAGTTATGTATAAAGAACATTTAAATGGAGAAAGATATTTAAACATTTTACGTACATACGTATCTGACTATCTTGACGATATCCCATATATCCCATTAAATCAATTACAATATTTATGGTGGCAACAAGATGGCGCACCAGCACACAATGCAGCTGTTGTTAGAAATTTCTTAAATCAAGATTTTGCAAACCGTTGGATTGGAAATACGGGAGTTGTTGAATGGCCTGCGAGATCACCTGATTTAAGTCCGCTAGATTTTTTTTTATGGGGATATGTTAAAAATAATATTTATAAAGTAGATGCGCCACAAAACATTGAAGAATTACGAGACAGACTTCAGAATGCCTTCGATGCAGTTCCTAGAACTATACAAAGGGCAGTACAAAATGCCAGAAGGCGTGCCCAATTGTGCATTTCCGAAGATGGCCAGATAATTGAACATTTACTGTAATTGTTTATTGTTTACTTTTCTATGTATTTTTATTAATGTTTTTGTTATCTTGTACTCGCTACTGTTGAATTTCGTTTCGAAGAAAAAAAAATACTTATCATATCTCGTTTCTCTTCGTTAGTGTATGACATTTTTGTATTATTAATGAACAATAAATGAAATGTTTGACAGATTGAAATTCCATGGCTACCTTATTTAATCTTATAATTTATTCTTTCAAATAAAACCTAATGTCAAAAACTTTAGTCAGCATGTGGTACATGTGTTAATGTTTGTAACTTTAAATAATACACTTTTATATATTTATTTATTGTTTATTATATAAACTATTTTACATTTTGATATTTATAAACTACACACAAACACAACTTAACAACAACTCTTCTTTATGTCTTGTCATCATTTTTATTCTTGTTGGTTCAGTACTACCAACTTTGTATTCTTAATAATACCTACTTAATAATACATAACTAAAAGTAAACAAAAGTAACTAATATTTAACACGCCTCCTTACTTTTGGGTGACTTTTAATAAAAATCTAAATTTATAATGTTTTTGCTTACTCAAAGACTTTGTAAATATGTCAGCAATGTTATCCTGACTATCAATTTTAACAATATCAATAGTCTCATTTAAGTAATTTTCATTTACATAATGGTAATGAGTTTCTATATGTTTTGAATTCTTTGATAAATTTCCATATTTAGATATAACTACTGCACCAGAATTGTCTTCATACATATTTATAGGCTTGTTGAATTTAATATTAAATGATTCTAAGATACCCTTCATAAAAATTACTTCTGTAACAGCTTCTGATAATGCTACATATTCCGCATGTGTACTTGACTTTGTTACAGAGTTCTGTTTGCGTGATCTCCAATAAACTGAGTTCCCAAATAATCTAATTACAAATCCTGATGTTGATCTTCTATCATTTATGTCGCCTGCCCAATCAGCATCAACGTAACAATCCATTATATTAATATTTTCATTTTTCAAATAAGTTAATTTATAATCTTTTGTTTTATATAAATATTTTAAAATTCTCAATGCATATTTGAAATGCTCCTGATTATAACTTGATTGGAATCTACTTAAATAATTTACACAAAATGATATATCAGGTCTGGTGCCTGTTGCAATATATAACAATTCTCCTATTAAATTTCTAAATTTAATATTATCTTCTACTATTTTACTTGTCATTAAATTTAAATTTATTTCCATAGGCGTATCATATAGTTTTGAATTTTTTATTTGATATTTTTGTGCTAAAGATTCAATGTAACTTTTCTGATCTAAAGTCATTTCTACATCATTATATTCAATGTTAATTCCTATATAACTTTTTACTTTGCCCAAATCTTTAATGTTAAATTTACTCGCTAACTTAATTTTAACTTGTTCTATTTGTCTTTTATTTTTACTACATATTAATAAATCATCAACAAATAATAAAATATATATTGAATCATTACCTGAATTTTTAACATATAAACAGTAGTCGTAATTATTTCTTTTAAATCCTAATTGAGTAATATAATTATTAAAATGTTCATACCATGCACGTGGGCTTTCTTTTAGACCATACAAAGCTTTTTTTAATTTATACACTTGGTTAATTCCCTTTTCGTATCCTTCAGGTTGTTTAACGTATACTTCGGATTCTATCTTGCTGTTCAAAAACGCTGTTTCTACGTCCATTTGATCAATGTTTAAATTGTACCTACAACAATATGCTAATAATAGTTTTAACGTTTGCATTTTTGCCACTGGTGAATATGTATGTTCAATTAATTCTTGCTGTTGAAAACCTCTTACAACTAATCGAGCCTTGTAACTGTCATTGCTTTTCCGTTTGTATAACCATTTCACATCTAATATATTTTTATCTTCTGGTTGTTGTACCAAATCCCATGTGTAATTTTGTTGAATACTTCTTATTTCGTTATCCATTGCATTTTTCCAATTTATGGAATCTATACTTCTCATCGCCTCCTTAAATGTTTGCGGTACTGTCGCATTGCAATAATTTACATATATAATATAATCATCAAGTTTTGAAGGAAGTTTTCTTTGTCGTTGAGGCCTTTTTAAATCCACTTCCTCGTTAGTATCATCTAAACTTTCATCATCTTCATCTGGACCCTTTTCATTTTGCTCATTGTTAACCAACTCAATGCATTTAACTTCTTCTTCAATAATTTCTACATGTCGTGCAATCTTTATTTTATCATTTACAAGTATACGATATCCCACATCTGTATACCCTAATAATATGCCTGCTTCAGCTTTTTTATCCCATTTTGATGCTCGTTTCTCCTCAGGTATACGAACGAAAACTTTGCTCCCGTACAGTCGTAAATTTTTTACACTAGGTTTTTCATTAAAAAATATCTCATAAGGAGTTTTCTGTTCAGTAGTGTTTGCTAATGTTCTGTTATGTAAATATGCAGCCGTTCTAACACATTCCGGCCAATATTTAATATCCACCTTTGCCTCAGCTCGTAAGCACCGAGCTATATTCATAATTGTTTGATTAAAACGTTCAGCTGTTCCATTTAGCTGATGCACGTATGGTGGGCACGGGTTTAGATATATTCCTTTTTCACGGATAAAGTTATAAATTTTTGAGTTCATATATTCTGTTCCATTATCACATCTTAATTCTTGTATATTTTTACCAGTTAAATTTTGAACAAGATTTACGTATTCTACCAGACAATCGTAAACTTGTGTTTTTGATTTCATGGTGTACACTTTTGCTAGTTTGCTATAATCATCTATAAATGATAGAAAGTACATTTCTCCCTGATTTCCTTTTGTTGTGTGTGGGCCATTTACATCTGTGTGAATTATTTGTAAAATGTCCTCTGCTCTCTTACGGTTATTTCCAAAAGGTAAATTTTTCATTTTATTTTCAATACACACCGCACATTTTAAATAATCACCCTCTAACTTTTCCGGAATTCCTTCTATTAGTTGTTTTGTACATAGAACATTTAAGTAATTAAAATTTACATGTCCTAACATTCGATGCCATTTTTCTTTTAATGTTAATTTATTTTCACTACATGTTGTATTTGCAAATGCTGATCTGTTATTATTGTCAATAAAACTTTTCATTTCATACAGATTTTCCTTTTTGATTGCTATGGCTATTAATTCACTGTTCATATTATAAATTTTTGAAATATTTCCATAAGAAATAATTTTATTATTGTTTGTAATTTTTGAATAACTTAATAAATTTGTTTTCATATCTTTTACATAAAATACATTATTCAAATTTATGACCACTTGTTTATTGTACACAGGAAATGAAGCTTTTATTTGACCAATTTTTGTCGCTAGCAATATGCGACCGTCTCCCACTTTTACATTCACTGGTGTTTTTAATGTCACAAAACTTTCAAAATAAATGTCATTGTTTATAATATGATCGGTACAACCACTGTCTAATAACCAGTTTATTTCATTTGGATTGACGATGCAAGTTTCACTTATTGTTGAAGTATTTGCTGTCACATAAAAGTTATTACATTCACTATTATTTCTACTTTCTGAATTTTGATGCCCACTGTAATTTCCATGTCCCCTATTTTGATAACCACGATAATTTCCACGTCCTGCATTTTGATAACCACTAAAATTTCCACGTCCTGCATTTTGATAACCACTAAAATTTCCACGTCCTGCATTTTGATAACCACTAAAATTTCCACGTACATTTTGATATCCACGATAGTTTCCATAATTTCCACGTCCTAAATTTTGATAATGACCACGGCCACCACGATTGAAATTATTATGTTGCCCTTGAAAACTTGTTTGATATTTTTGTTGACAGTTCCTTTGAATGTGACCTACTTTACCACATCCATAACAACCTTGATTCCGTTGTGATGTCGAACCCGCTGCAAATGCATTTGATTTTGTATTTTTTTCTTTATCTTCACCATTGTCACTTTTGTCATTCATAAATTTTAACTTGATTTTCGTTTTTAAATATTCTACATTTCTTTCTTCTTTGGGTAAAACATCAATTAAATCACCCAGGTGGCTAAATGATTTTGGGAGTGCTCTTAACATATAATTTAACTTTTCATCCTCGTTGATTTTTGATCCAGCCGCTTTCAATTCATTTGTTGCTTTTTCAAATTTGTTAAAAAAATTTTCGGGGTCATCTTCTTCCTTTAATTTGATATTTTCTAAATTGCTTCTACAGATCATTTGTAATGCTGTCGATTCTTTGTTGTAAATTTCATCCAATTTTTTAATAATTTCAAAGGCGGTTTCCTGTTCACTAATTAATTCTAATTGTTTATTTGAGATAGCGCTATATATGTAGTTCGTTGCTTTGATGTCCATTTGTTCCCATTCATTTGCATTCTCAGTTGCAGTCCTTTCTCTTTCAGTTACTATTTTACATTTTTTAAATTGCAAAAATTTTAATATTCGTAGCTTCCATTTTGTATAATCGGAACCATCAAAGATCGGTACTGTTACATCATCTATTTTTATATACGTCGCCATTTTTGTTATATTAAATTTTTTGTTTTAACTTTTAACACTTTTATATATTTTTAATAACTACGCTCTGCTACCATGTTAATGTTTGTAACTTTAAATAATACACTTTTATATATTTATTTATTGTTTATTATATAAACTATTTTACATTTTGATATTTATAAACTACACACAAACACAACTTAACAACAACTCTTCTTTATGTCTTGTCATCATTTTTATTCTTGTTGGTTCAGTACTACCAACTTTGTATTCTTAATAATACCTACTTAATAATACATAACTAAAAGTAAACAAAAGTAACTAATATTTAACAACATGGTTGAAATCAGAAAAAAAAACTCTTTCTGAAGATGTCTAAATCCAATATGGCGCCTATAAGAAATTAGATAGTTGATGATGGACAGAAAGAAACGAAACGTCGTATAAAAATTTAGAGTACACCACTGGATAGAGGATTAGAAATGGCCACAAGGATGTGTTTTTATTTTTTCTCTACAAGGCCAAATGTCGGTGCTACAGGTAAAAGAAGAAAATGGGGTTTTCGCGTTTTTTTTTAATAACGAAGGTCTAACGAAGGTTTATTTCCTTTGTGATGTGTTTAAATAAATAAATCTATATTAAATAACTCCTACAACTTAACACTAACAAATAAAACAGTGAGTTAGAAATAAAAATAAAATAATTTATTGAAATAAAAAGGAAACTGTAAATAGAACAAATAACTGTAACTAGCGATAAATAAACTTAACTAATAAAAATATTTGCACGTGTGTGATATACTTATAAGGTTATGGGTGATAAATAAATGTGATCTTATTCTAAATTACTACAGTAATCAAATTAAATTAGGGAAGTAATACTTTGATATATAAAATTCTTTAGGATAACTTTTAAAAGGGCTACTATAATATGGTAAGGTTAGAATAAAAGTAAAAGTAAAAATTCAGGTTTTATTTAAATGAAAGTATTGTTTTAATGAAATAATATCAACTATTACGGCTTTGTTGTAGAGTATGTATGAGGTGAACCTGTAATCCTGTGATCTGGTAGTTGGTATCCAGAAAGAATGTCGAAATAATCGGGAAATAAGATGTGCGGGTCCTCCAAATTCGATAACGGCGTATACAGCTCCTATTTGGCTTCCTCGTTCGGACTCCAATTATAAAGATGCTTTGCTTGAAACTGGTTGATTTCTAAGCTATAGACTTCAGGTTTGTTTTTCAAAAGTTGGGCCAATTAATAATCATTAGATTTAGCGTAAATTTGGTATAATATAACTGGTATATTAACTGCTTTTATAATATTTATTTGGAGATGTACGAAAAACGGTTATACGTTCTAGAGATGTTCAAAAAAGGACGCCGATAGCTTTTTTTAATTTGCAAAGCCTATTTAATTATATGCAATAGCCTCGAAGTTTTACTTTTACTAATTCTATTGACAAGTATAAAATAATAAATTTATTAATTTGGACATAATAACAAAATTTATAGAATAATTTTCAAGTTCATAAAACATGTTTTCAAATGCTAGGTTATGTAATAATGCGCATAGCAAATATCGTTTTTCCGGGTTAATTGTATTTTAAATAAGTGGGCGTGTTTAACTAGTATCGATATAAAACATTGATGTAGATAAATTTAATATCTGTAATTTCGCGCTAAAGATTTGAATTATGAAATTGAAATAATAAATATAAAAATAAGTTTAAAAATAAAATAGGTTAATTAAAAGTATACAAAGTTGTCGTCATATTAATTTATATACATTTCGATACTAATTTAACATATTAAAACCGCTTATTTAACCCTTTTTCAATGAATTTAATAATTGTTTATACAGTTTTTCTTATTGTAGAAGCTGGAATTAGGGTGCTGTTTGACCCATAACAATATTAACTGAAATAAACGATTTTAACAAATTCTTCATTATTGGACTATCTGGTCTTCTATCTCGTGTAAAAACTTCTTCCTTTTGGACTGAAGGTGTATATAAATCCAAAGAGAGGATGAAGTTCGAAAAGTAAAAAAATCCAATGAAAACTCAATGCCAATAACGGTATAAATTGTTATTTAATGGATCCTTTTTCCTCTTTCCTATTATTGGTAATTGCGGTGCATCTATTTCGTATAATATTTCACGCTTTGCTGTACACGTTTCAAATGGAATTTTAATACAATTTAAATATCTCACGCGGCGTATATTATATACAAATAATGTGTTGGATTTATGTGTGTTCGTTACACGTTCGGTTGGCAACAATTTTAATGACTTCCGTTTTCGTGAATGCTCGAAAATTAATTCTCATCTATAAATATGTCGCTCTATGGGTATGTTATGTGTTTTCACTCATGTATGTAGCGTTCCGCTGCCAGAAAACTATTACTTCGACCATATATTCTGGTTATTTTTTTTTTCATTCTCAATCTGTTCTCTGACGGGGTAAGAGACTTAAAAGATGACTTGTTACAGTGATTGTGGTGTTTATCTGCGGCGCAAGACTAACGAAGCATGCAATAAACTACAAATCAGATTTTCAATTAATTACGCAAGTATCTTAATAATAATAATAATGATACGAGAAGACAAATAATTAATATTCCAATTAATTTTATTGAACTGCAGTAAATATATTGGGTCTTTATTTTAAGTGCTTCCGGCATTTTAATAGCTCGTTCAATTTAAGAAAATTTCTAGATTACTCGGAATTTTTATGTAACACACTATGGCCTCAATTGGAATAGAAATAGAAATTTTGTTTACATTGATAAGAAAACATGTAACTAGTCAAACATACGAGAGCGGGTTGATTAATTCGCGCGATCGTACCGAAAGAAATGAATAAAACAAACTTTATTTTACCACATAATCACCTCTTAATTCGATATATTTGGTTCATCTGTATTCAAGGTTTTTTATTCCGCCTCGAAAGTGATTTTCTTCTAACGCTGGAAAATAATTGTCCACTGTTGAAGTAAGCTCTTCATTTGTGCAGAATTTTGTGTAGAATGGATGAGTCAGATGGTGCTGTGCTAAGTCGGGTGAATATGTGGGGTACTATTTGAATTTTAATTCTTCAATTTTTTTGCAGCAGCTGTACTGGCATGCACAGGTGCATTATCATGATGAAGGAGCACTTTCTTAGTAATTTCTGGACGTTGCCTTCAAACGATCTAGATGATTCACGTAGTATTCGCCGTTTACGGTCTTGCCTTTTTGAAGATTGTCTATCCAACAATATTTCTTTTGCATCCCAAAATACCGATGACATCACCTTTCCTGTCGATAAAACTGTCTTGGTCTTCTTTGGGGTTGGTTCTCTAGTTTGGTCCACATCTTCGACTGTTGTTTAGAGTTGGATATCACAAGTATCAAATTCGCGCAAAAATCTGTTGTGTTAGAGGTTAGCAAACGATGGTCAGATTAAACATAGTCTATGGAATTTGTTGACTAATAACCCTAGGTAATACAACAAGTGGTCTACATCGTAAAGTAATAAAATTTTAAATGTAAAGATTCCGATTCTTAGAATCCAAAGAAAGTTTTATAATTTAAATAGGATAACAAAATTATGTTATACAATGGTTTAAACGTGAAAATACACGTTGAATATTTATAAAATTTGAAATGTTATATTTTAATCCTTTATCCTAAATTTATTATATCTAACATACGAGTATATAAATATATATAAAATAAAACAAATCACTTATCTTCACGAAATTTCTGTACGTTACAATACGAAGGTAATTTAACGGGAGAGTGAGTTTTGAAAAGTTGGCAACACTCCTGTCACGATGAGTAGATAGCTGTCTTTAATCATGTTTTGCTTGTATTGCCTTGTTTTATTCGCAATTTTTGTAGAACACGTATAACATTAATAAACAAAACATTATTAATTATTAAATAAAATTATACAAATTATATTTCTTATACTCAATTTGACATCAAAGAAGTAAATTGTTAATTAATTGAAGTAATAATTTCTTACTTTTTCCGAAGACTAACATAAAAATTTATGAGTTTCAATGAAACATCGTAAATAAAAAAACACAATATTTTATTTATCCTTTAATTTGATAATGATTGTATCCTATTTTAAAACTTTAAGAATGTAATCTACTTTACAATTACAATTAGAAATATATCGATTCAAAATGTACGGTATTCCTACGACGAAGTCATAATTTGTCGTTTCTAGTAATTGAGTATAATAATGTGAATATTAAATATACCTGTAACAATAGTTATTCCATTGAGGCCAAAAATCAATCAAACAATGTCGATATATAATAAACAAGCAAGGACATGTAGTTAACGCCCCGTAATTTTTGTTGATGTAAAATGGAATAAATATCCACGGAAGATAATTATTATGGATGGATTACAGTGGATCTGTTGAAATAAATCCACTTATATCGGTACTAATAACTTTAGAATTGTTTGTGGAAGAGTTTTGGTTCGTATTTAGATATGGATATAAACGTTAAAATGACAAAGAACTCGAGAATTCAGTTAGAATTTGTTAGTAAGTATAAGGTATTTTTGATAATGATATGGCTTCAAATTTCTATTTTTTCAATACGTTATAACCGGCAATTAATCGCATACGTATATCTTTAAAACTGTAAACAATATACAATAAGCACTCACTAATGTGAACTTTCTGTAATATAAACTATTTCAGTAATGTGAACATAATAAACAAATATATACAAAAATAAATTGCAGGTTCCATAGTGTGAACTTTTGGATAAAACAAAAATATTTTTAATAATATAAAAATATTATTAAAAATGTTTTTGTTTTATGCAAAATATGGTGCTATCTTTGCTAGATTTTAACTCTCAAGTGTAAGTATTTTATTATTGTCATATTGTTTAATATATTGTTGATTTATTAAACGTGTAGGCACTCCTGAAGAAGTAACAAATTCGCTATGAAATATATAGAGTGAAATAAATGAGTTTTTTTATTTGACAGGCCGCTTATCCATTAATTAATTTTTACTAATACAGTACGGTCGATAATACATAATAGTCTATATATATATATATATATATATATATATATATATATATATATATGGTAAACCTAATCAGTAGGCGATTAAAGGTCTGTATATTACTCCAAAATATATGTATTCAAAAAACTCTACATGTTTCGGCTGTGTACGCCTTTATCAAGAGAATACAAAATATGAATGACAGGATATAAATGTCAAGTAATTAAGTTGCTATGGTTTAAATTATTCAAAGATACATTCTAGTAATAATAATAAATCATGCCTTAGTATTCCAAAAAATAGATTTTATTCCAAAAAATAGATATTTTTTGAATACATATATTTTGGAGTAATATACAGACCTTTAATCGCCTACTGATTAGGTTTACCATATCATACCAAGGTCACGAAGTTATTATATATATATATATATATATATATATATATATATATATATATATATATATATATGCTTTCTACATTTTACAACGCTAATTATTCGATTTTTTTTACCGAAAAAAAAATTCGTCCTTAAGTAGGATTCGAACCTACGTCCATTGGTTTGCCGGACCATTGCTTTATCATTAAGCTATTAAGGATTGAAGTTTAGAATCGTCGGGAAGTCTTAAATCACATTAGGAAACAGATATTAATATTGTTTGCCCGTAGCCGGTAGATTTGTTGCAAATCAATTGCATTTTCTCGAAGTAATGTAAGTGAATTAAATGCTTTCTACATTTTACATTTACATTTTTCGGTAAAAAAAAAATCGAATAATTAGCGTATGTAGAAAGCATTTCATTTATTTACATTACTTCTGGAAAATGCAATTGATTTGCAATATATATAATATATATATATACAGTATGACTGAAGTTTCATTTTGTTTTTTTTTGGGATATATTCCAAAAAATTTAACAAATAATAATATACCGCCTGATTCTGAGCAAACGCAACGATCCGAACGTATGAATATTTCTCCCGGTTCGAATACAAATCCCCTGAACGCGTTTAGCCAATCACAAACCAGTCTGTCGCGCAACCATTAAACAACTAATGTCACAAATTAGTGTCACCACTGTCACCCTATACGGAGTCTCTTAAGCGTTTGAATAGTGAAAATAAGAAAATAAGAAAAGAAAATAGACATTACTGGTTCTGTACAAAATTTAAAACCATTATTCCCAAATCGCAGAGTTCCTAATGATACGTTCATTTTAGTATGCGCTGCAATAGAACTAAATTCAAATTTGACAGTTAGCGATATTTCCAACGATTTAGGCATATGCTGCTCTTCCGTTAACCGCATACTAAAATTAAATGGTTTTCGTAATTATAAATATTCCAAACATCATCAATTATTTTACGGTGATGAGTTTAAACGGATGAATTTCCGTTATTATATAATTAATTTCTCATTATGAGCAATTTATTTTATTATCTGTAAGAGTAAATTTTTCTTAACATTACTAGAATTTAATTTAGTTTTTATTTATTTCTGAAGTTTATT
Organism: Melolontha melolontha; assembly: GCA_935421215.2. NCBI lineage: Eukaryota > Metazoa > Arthropoda > Insecta > Coleoptera > Scarabaeidae > Melolontha > Melolontha melolontha. The sequence continues at coordinate 5,302,009 of OW285236.1, read as the reverse complement.
TAGTTTACTACGAACAGTTTTTGTGACCTTTATTATTAAAATTTAATTTATTAAATCTCTCGATGCCTTATTTGCAATTTTCTTAACCGCTTATTAATAATTTCATTACGCTTTGTAGAATAACGTATTGCAATTTACTCATTACCATAACACAGGACTAAACAATTTATAGTCCTTTAATAGTAATTTGGTAATCAGATAATTTTTCTTACGCGGCTCCATAATATGTAAGTATGTATGATATATGACATTGATGTTGACACGCCTACAGCATTCAGGGGAATTGTATTCGAAGCGGGAGAAATATTCATACATTCGGATCGTTGCGTTTGCTCAGAATTAGGCGGTATAAATAATAAAAATTTTTTCTAATGAAAGTTGTCTAGAAACGCCAAAAAAAAATTATTTATAACAGCCCAATGTTTTCAAGTTTCACTGTACACATTTCATACATAATAGATCAGTAACCGATGAGTGGCCGTAACGATATCAAACTGTGTCAGGGTCAAGTTTAAGATGTGAGACTGCATTTTACTTGGTACATGTGATAGAATGAAATGTCCGGTTTGTTTGTATGTTTAGTGACGTCAACCGAAACAATGCGTGCAATGTTTCGTAGATAAAATATTAGTTTTACGGGATTTTTCGTAGTAATAAGACGTTAGTTTTACTTTAGTGCTAGTTCGAAAATATTTTTGTATGAACATAAAATGGCATACCACTTTACCAATAGTGAGTTAGTTGATATTATTTTGATTTACAGTGAATATCAACAGAATAGTCATGCTGCGCGTCGGTGGGGGAAATTTCGAACACCTGTTGTAGACATGTAAAGTACGTATTAACTATCCTAAAAAAATCGTTTTTGTTACTATTATTAATTTATATTTTTACTTTAAATTTTTAAATTAAAAAATGTTATTGTTTTTAAGTTTGTTTTATGTTCTTTAAGTTAACAAAAGGAAACTTCAGTCATACTGTATATATATATATATATATATATACGGCCTCATTCATTTTCGGCCCTCACAATGGGGATCTCGCTTATTTTTGGAGATAGAGTATAGGTTTAAATTTGGCAAAGTTGTTAAATTTTGTGTTTGTTATAAATCCGCAAAGAAAATAGACCTGTGACAAATGACCTTCGTTATTTAAAAAAAAACGCAAAAACCCCATTTTCTTCTTTTACCTGTAGCACCGACATTTGGCCTTGTAGAGAAAAAATAAATACACATCCTTGTGGCCATTTCTAAACCTCTATCCAGTGGTGTACTCTAATTTTTTATACGACGTTTCGTTTCTTTCTGCCCATCATCAACTATCTAATTTCTTATAGGCGCCATATTGGATTTAGACATCTTCAGAAAGAGTTTTTTTTTCTGATTTCAACCATGTACCACATGCTGACTAAAGTTTTTGACATTAGGTTTTATTTGAAAGAATAAATTATAAGATCAAATAAGGTAGCCATGGAATTTCAATCTGTCAAACATTTCATTTATTGTTCATTAATAATACAAAAATGTCATACACTAACGAAGAGAAACGAGATATGATAAGTATTTTTTATTCTTCTATCGAACCGAAATTCAACAATAGCGAGTACAAGATATCTACAGTTATATCCAGAACGACAACAGCCTCATCGTACCATTTTTCTAGATCTCGACAGAAATTTGGTCGAGAATGGATCGTTTACTAAACCGCGTAATGGTCAAGACAACAGGAATTTAAATGAAAATCGACAAGATATTTTACAAATGGTAAATTAAAAGCGTGTTTTCAAATTTCATGTTAATCTTGTATTTTTATAGATAAATAATAATCCATCAATTTCTACACGCGGAGTAGCGTCAGAATTAAATTTATGCCAGTCCAGAGTTTGGAGAACTTTATATAAAAGTAGGTTTAAACCATACAGGATCCATGTTAGTCACTCTTTACCGCCTGGAGATAATTTGAGAAGGCTAGAATATTGTAATTGGTTAATGGGAAGGATAGAAAATGACGAAAATTTTTTAAGCAAAATCATCTGGTCAGATGAAACAAAATTTACAAATTCTGGAATGTTCAACAGAAATACGGAGCACTATTGGGCAGTACAAAATCCCCGACAAAACAGGGCTAGAAGACCACAACATCGTTTTGGAATAAACGTTTGGATGGGTATTTTGGCAAATCGTCTCTTAGGACCAGTTATGTATGAAGAACATTTAAATGGAGAAAGATATTTAAACATTTTACGTACATACGTATCTGACTATCTTGACGACAATATCCCATTAAATCAATTACAATATTTATGGTGGCAACAAGATGGAGCACCAGCACACAATGCAGCTGTTGTTAGAAATTTCTTAAATCAAGAGTTTGCAAACCGTTGGATTGGAAATAGGGGAGTTGTTGAATGGCCTGCGAGATCACCTGATTTAAGTCCGCTAGTTTTTTTTTATGCGGATATGTTAAAAATAATATTTATAAAGTAGATGCGCCACAAAACATTGAAGAATTACACGACAGACTTCAGAATGCCTTCGATGCAGTTCCTAGAAGAACTATACAAAGGGCAGTACAAAATGCCAGAAGGCGTACGCAATTGTGCATTACCGAAGATGGCCAGATAATTGAACATTTACTGTAATTGTTTATTGTTTACTTTTCTATGTATTTTTATTAATGTTTTTGCTATCTTGTACTCGCTACTGTTGAATTTCGTTTCGAAGAATAAAAAATACTTATCATATCTCGTTTCTCTTCGTTAGTGTATGACATTTTTGTATTATTAATGAACAATAAATGAAATGTTTGACAGATTGAAATTCCAAAGGCTACCTTATTTAATCTTATAATTTATTCTTTCAAATAAAACCTAATGTCAAAAACTATAGTCAGCATGTGGTACATGGTTGAAATCAGAAAAAAAACTCTTTCTAAAGATGTCTAAATCCAATATGGCGCCTATAAGAAATTAGATAGTTGATGATGGCCAGAAAGAAACGAAACGTCGTATAAAAATTAGAGTACACCACTGGATAGAGGTTTAGAAATGGCCACAAGGATGCGTTTTTATTTTTTCTCTACAAGGCCAAATGTCGGTGCTACAGGTAAAAGAAGAAAATGGGGTGTTCGCGTTTTTTTTTTTAATAACGAAGCTCATTTGTCACAGGTCTATTTTCTTTACGGATTTATAACAAACACAAAATTTAACAACTTTGCCAAATTTAAACCTATACTCTATCTCCAATAATAAGAGAGATCCCCATGGTGAGGGGCGAAAATAAATCAGCCTGTATATATATATATATATATATATATATATATATATATATATATATATGTATATATACACACACACACCCGTGCGATGTTAATTTTCACATCAGAAACTTATTTTCTTGTAATTTGAAAAGGATTATAATTAAGAATGTATATATTTAATGAAAAAACAGGAATTCTAAACTATATACAACCTTTATCAAAATTTATTACCACAAAACAGAAAAACTACAATGGTTCTAATTCGATTGTATGGTTCTGTAGATTCGAAATATTTTGCTTTGATCTGTTGTTGTAAAAATTATGAAAACAATAGAAAATAAAAATGCGGCAATAAAACTTATATTATTAATGTCCTACGTAGCGTAGGAATAACGATTTTGAATTATAAAACTTAAAATATATTTGTTTTATTTTTTTTTTTCGTTTGAACAAGATAAAAAGAAACTCTAATTCCGAAAAACAATATACGTCTCGAAATTAACAAACACAATTCATTTTCTAATGCATACAGTAATAGCAACAACACATACTATATACATCGGGCCACTACAAAGCGTTTAATTAAAAATAGCCGGCATGGAAGAGCGAAGAGGCCATCCACCCAGTTCCGAAGTTTATTTTTAAATTCATTCGACCTGTTAATGCAATAAAAGATCAAACTCTCAGTTTGTTAGGATTTATCGAGATACATAAATACATATATGTGTGTAACGGAGAATGGTAAGTTTAAAGAGGAATTAAATAGTGATAACGTGATAACTAGAATATTTTATAATTACGGTGACGTTAGTCTTAGAGATAAATGAAAATATCTTAAGATGCATTAGGATTTTTCTAATTTGATTGTTTTAATTTTGTTAATCTATAATAAAATATAAATTTATACAGATATAAAATTAACATTACCTGAAACTACACAAATAGACAGACAGAAGACAAATATACAATAGTAATTTATTAAATGATAAAGTAGATTTGAATAATTCTCCATTATTAAAATTATTCCGTGTAATTGTATAACACCCTCATCTTTAAACTAGTTTAGTTGATTAGAATATATTCCCTTCTGTAATTAGATTTACCTACTAGTCTGAAGAAGTTATAGTGTTGGGGAAACTTTAACAAATATTCTATTACAGTAACAATTACTGTAATAAAATATTTGTGAAAATAACACAACTCTGTTCCGTATTTAATAAAACAGAACTGGAAAATCCTGAATTAAACACTATGCGTTTGGAAGCTTCTACGGGAATTGGTAAATTAACCGTCTCAAGAATCGTCCATGCAGAAAATTTGTTTCTCTACCATTTCACGCCCGTCCAAAATTTATTGCCAGGAGATTTGCAAGCCAGATTAGAATTTTGTGAAAATGTACTAAATAAAAAAAAACGAAGACTCGATATTCCTGAAAAAGATATTATTTACAGATGAGGCAATTTTTAGAAGTCGCGGAATTAGTAACTGGAGAAATAATTATCACTATGACAACCGCGAGCACGTTTGCAGCGATCGATTCTTTGGAACCAATTTTCCACCACTCTTCCGCACATACCGGCCGGAACGTTGGCAATTTCGCGTTCGATATTGTTCCTGAACTCCTCTAGCGTTGCTGGCTTGTTGGCATAAATCAACGACTTAACGTGCCCCATAAAAATAAATCCAACGGTGTTATTCGCATGAATCGAGGTCATTCGACCGAACCATTTATCGAGATTACAGAATTACGTAACTTCCCCTTCAATAGATCAATTGTTTAACTAAATGTATGGCATGTGGCACCATCTTGTTAGAACCACAATTCGCCGAGGTCAAGTCCATCCAATTCTGGAAAAAAATAGTCTTCCAACATGGCACGATAACGAACTCCATTGACGGTAACATGCGATCAATTTTTATCCACGAAAAAATAGGGTCCAATCACATCTCCGCCATGAAATCGACACCATTTTTGTCATTTGTCTCTGATATATTCAGAGATTCTGTGGAGAGCATGTGCTACACAAATAATATGCAACATAATAGGATATGTTACCTCAGAGACACCTTTCCGGAAGTTGATAGACTTGTATCCGCTTTTAAAAAAGTTTTCAGAAAAGCACCATTGAGAGTGGCTCTTTACAGGGAAAAACTTCCATCTTTGCCACAGCCTCCCTCTCCAATAATAACTAGATGGGGAACATAGTTGGAAGCTACTAGTTTTTATGCAGATAATTTCAATAGTTTACAAAATTTCGTTACATGCTTAAATGACAATGCTCGAAGTATTTCTGAGTGCAAGGAACTAATACAAATTCCAAATTTAAAAAATCTGTTGTACTTTCTTCAGGAACACTTTGGAAATTTGCCAAAACTAATCACTTATTTTGAAAATCAAAATTTCAAATTAAATGATGGATTAACCACATTAGATGTGGCTATTAAGTGATTTCGGATGTGCCCTTCGGGAAAAGTTAGACACAGTTTTTAATAGAAATCTAGATTTAATAACATTGCGGCAATTGTGTATGGGGACAATGCCTCAAAATCTAACTGCTAAATACGCGGAAATAAAAGAATATTTCCAGTATGCACCTATAACTAGTTGCGATGTAGAAAGGACGTTTTCTATTTACAAGGATGTATTTAATTCAAAGAGAACAAATTTTACAGGAGAGAACCTTGAGAAAGTATCGCTAGTTAATATTAATACTCCTTTACTGAACTTGAACTACAAAATGAACAAATGAAAATGTATTTCGTATTTTATAGATCACCACTATTTATAGACTATTTATATGGTCCATTGTAATTTCGGCCTGATGCGTTCGGTTTCTACTAATTACTGGTCCACCCTCGTAATATGCAGCTATATTAATCAAAGTACGGTTTATTATATAAAGAATTTAGAGTAAAAAGCGATTAATAAGAAAAAAAATAATCCTTACAGTAATGCCTTTATTTACTGTTCAACAATATGAAATTGTCTTTGCCCCAACAACAGTTTTTAATTTCGAAAAGCGGACGGTAACCTGCTTTGCTGGAATAATAAAACGTCAACTTAATTAGAGGATTAAAGTCGGTTTGTTTAAGGAAATTATTTTATAGACGCCCTTCCATTATAACATTAGACTTCCGTACGCCGGGCCGTTAAAATGAACTTTGTTATTTTCAAGATTAAGGTCTGGGAATCTAATAAGTGAAATGATGAGATGTACACGTTTTCTTCTAAGATAGACTGATATATGAGGTATAGATACACCGAATAATGAGTTAATATTAATTTTTCCGCGAGAATATTAATAAATAGACCGCAACGAACCTATAAGTCAGTCAATGTTTCAAATTATTTTGGCATATAGACAATGAAACAATTTTAAATGTTAGATAATCCAGATTATTAGTGTAAGCAAGTTAAAAAGAAATCATATTATACACGGTGTATTTAAAAAGTTTAGGGGCCAATACCTTTACAAACGTCAAAATTCTATATTTCGCCGATGAAAGTCGTCATCAAATTACTATAAAATTTCGACGCGATAATTAAATATATTACTTAGTTGCGTTTGTTTGAAAAATACGTGTTTAAATCTATGTAACGATTTTTTCAACGGAACAAAGAATTAACATGTTGACTACTTCCGTAACTGCGATACCTGCGATAAATATTCGTTATAGTATTTATATTGATTTAAGTAATTGCTGGATGTTCTTGTTTTATGCTGTTTTTATATTTTTTATATTTAGGAGAAGTTAGTATTTGTAATAATATTTTTTTTTGTTACGAGTAGTACTCGTTATGATGTACATGATTTACAATTTTATTTTTATTTTATCTTGTAAATGGAATTATAATTATGTTGGGTAAATAAATAAATAAAATAATAAAGTAAATGTTGTTAAAAATATTGGAACATTTTGAATAATCAAAATCGCATTTAGAAAATATTTTTGAAACTGTGTTACACGTATAAGTTTATTTCAAATTATAAGAATATAACTTTGAACGGCTCTAATGCTTTTATTGCACCACCTTCTGTGATGATAATTATTATACCTGGTCTCCTTATTGAACGGGTACGGTTTACCTATTTGCAACGTATGAATCTAGGGGCCGTATTGACTATAAATTAGGGCCCTATAATATAACAATAAAACGCTGTTAATTTCAAGTATATAATAAAAAATATCCGTACATTGGGTTTATATACAAAGAAAAAATTACAAATCGTGTGGCAACATGTGTAGTGGATACATATAGATATATAAAGCTAATTTATTTGTAATACACAATAAAATTTTTGTGCCACCGCATTTCATAAATCATCTGTGATTGAGTCGTCTTGCAAATCGGCGTCTGTGTCTGAATCGTATTGCAAATTTATAATCAAATTTATAATCAAAGGTGCTACTATTTTGTACATGCGCATATATTCGTCCTCTTTTGCTATTGCGTGTTTAACAGCATTTTTCCAATTTACAGCAATTATATGTTCCATAGCATTTTTTATGTGTGTTACACTGCTTTCACTAAATTTCGCTGTTTGATTTGTTCGTCTTATGGTATTTTTCAGTTGGGCCCATATCAATTCAATGGGATTGAAAATGCAATGGTATGGTGATAAATGCAAAATTGTATGTCCTGCTTCTTTGGCTCTGTTATCCACATAATAATCCTTTAAATATTCTTTTGTCTTCATCACCTCTATTAATTATTTTTTTGTATAATGATCCTCAAAATATAAATCATTTGCTTCTAAAAATGTTTTAATATCTTTCTTATTATTACATTTTGTAGGAACTTTGGTTTGCTGTCGAGAATGATACGGAGCGTTGTCCATCACTATCACAATAGCTTTTGGTAAATTTGTAATCTAAACTTGAGGATTTAACATTTTTAGCAGATAATAGCGGCTGTCCGATCCATCCTTTTTCTGACCCAGCATGAAGAATTATTACTCTATTCCCTCTCGAAACCGGTGCGTCCAACTGACACATACTTGAACTATCCACCCAACCTTTCCAAATTGTGTCATGGGTGTCATACCACGTCTCGTCTAAATAACATATTAATCGTCCTTCCTGTCTGTACCTTCTAATTGCCGTTAAGTATTCATATCGAAGTTTCTGTAACCTCGGGCTTTCCATAATTGTGCGACGTTTGTCTATAGTGCCAAAGTTAAAACCAGCTTTCTTTAGCGTCCGCCACGAGGTTGCTGTAGAACACTGAATTTTTATAAGCTCATCACTGATTCGTTTATGTAAGCAGTCAAGTGTAGATACAACATTTCCTCTGTAGAAGGAGTATACTTGCTGCCTAATAGTATCAATTTCATACTCTTCAATTTTTCTCGGTGCTCCTTTGTCACTTCTTTGCTTTCGAGGCCCTACGTTATTCTTAATTATTTTATATATTGTTACAAAAGGCACCTTGGTTAATTGCGACGTTCGTTGAATGTTTTGGGTTTGTAGTTCGTTATTTTTTTCCATCAGGGTATGACAGACATTGAAAATTATCTGTTTTGCATCTTCTGATATATGCTTTCTCTGTTGTGCTCCAACAGTATTATCACTATCCACATCATAATCACTAACACTTGCAGCAAAAGGTCGATAAGTAAAGAGAGAAAAATCAAATATGTATACAGCAGTAAAGATTAACAATAAATGATAAATAGACTCAATATTAGATGTAATGTATACCAACTCTCCTAACTATATTTACTTAAATTTTGTTTAATAAATATAAGCACTTATTTCATCTAAATTATAATTTAATGACTATTTAGCTATATATAATAACTATATATTCAAATTAACAACTGTTGGTACTTATATTATTATTAAATTTTATTTCATCTAAATTGCAGTAATTACAATTTACTTAAATTTTGTCATTACGGACCTCAGCAGTTTGTTTGCATAAAAGATAATCGTACTAAGCGGCCAGGTAGTTATTGCCGCAGGTGGTGAAATAAAAGCATTAGAGCCGTTCAAAGTTATATTCTTATAATTTGAAATAAACTATACCTTGTATTTTAATGGTATTCGTGGTTTAAAACCGATTATAAATCACTAGAAAATATACTATAAAACCACTTGTCACTAAGGCTGGACAAAACAATGAGAACACGATATTAAGTAAGTATGTTACCATATTTGTGGATTTGTAATCCAGTTATTGAGCAAAAAAGGTGAAAAATGGGGAAAGAATGGGCATTTTTGCGATTTTTAAGGCACTGGATGCACTTTTTTCGAGTAGATTTGTTCCGCTTTTTCTTTCTCCAATTCAATATCTACAACTTTGCTTCAGACACAAAAGAGATATTCCGTACGGTATACCGAGATGTAACCGTGTTAAAATATAGGAACAGTGATCAAAATCCACCTTGAGCAAAAAAATTCGTATGGCCATTAAATTATTAATGCAGCCAACTTGACAAAACGAATGATGCAGAAGTTCTTCTTTTTGGGGCTACTTTCACGTGCAATTCTCAGAATTGAGTCCCAAAAACATGTGTTGTACTGTGGCAACTTGCAAACATCTATATGTTTGCAAGTTGAGTTTCACGTGTAACATGTTTACACAATAAACAAGCAATCGTTAATCAAATTTCAATAGCTTTTAAGTTCTAGAATTAAGTACTTTTTTAAGTATTTTTTTTCTAAGTAATGGTTTTTTTTTGTAATTTTCTTCCTATGTCTATTCTGAAAAATCTGAACGTGATGGAGAAAAATTTAATATATATTCGCAATCAAGACATCAAAATATTTCAAAATCAGTTATCGAATTTAAAAGCGGACGTCGGCATGACTCCAATTTTGCAGGCCTGTGTTATGTAACGCTTCTAATATTTAATCCTTCTAACACGAATTTATATTCAATTATAGTGAACAAGATATTTTACCATAAATTCTATTTCAAAATGCCGTATCTTAAATATACATAAATGTATATTTATTAGACTTTTTAATTACATATTTAAACTAAAATATATTTAATATAGTTATTCGACAATAAAAATAAAACAAACATTGTTTATACATACCTACTAAAGTCCTACATAAAATAAGAAAATGTTGTTTACTTTAGTTATATTTTTATGTATTGTTTTGACGCATTTAGAAATGATATCTCCGATGATGTTTTAGATTTTCCATTAATCCGAATCGATTGGTAATTTTAAATTTGTTTAGCATATACTTGTTATTATACTGCCTTCTGAATACATATAAAATATTTTGAACGATAATAAGTGATGAAAAAATCGGTAAAAATATACAAACACACTTATATATTGTATGGATGTCTATAATATTTTTTCAGTTTTATAGTGCAATTTCATACATTTTATGTTTCTGATCCTTTAAATACATGTATATAGACTACTTAATAACACACATTTAAAAAATTTATTAATCGTAATTCACTTGGTTAGTATTATTATATGCATTGATTGATGAAAGAACAAAAGAGATGTTTGTCAAGATGTTTGCGCAATTTATTTTTCGACTCGCGAAGTATCTCAGTAATTTAACTAATAAAAACAAGAGAAAGTTGCATATACAAGAAAAAGGAGAGATACTTCGGCATATTTATTACCTTTATGAAGTTTCATCTTTTATTAGAATCTTGCAAAACTTCTTGGAAAAATGATGAGTTTATTTAACTTATTATAAACGCGTTGATTGTTACATCAAGTGAAATAGCGAAGCGGTAGTTTTAATCGTTTGCCTAAAGTCCTTATTATAACCCCTTTTATAGTCAAAATATTTTCGAGCTTTCTAGAGTTATTTTTAGAGTTGTTATTGTTCCAAATTCCTACATTACCACAATGTTTGCAATCAACTTCCAAAAAATCGGAACAAGAACAATGTTAATGAAGATTTGTGTCAAATGTTTTGTGTCGGCAGATATTCCACTACATAAATTCAACAATTTAAATGTCAAGTTATTTTTCCAAATGTACATCAGCAAATACAACATTCCCGACGAGAGCACGTTAAAAAAATATATATTCGCTGTATCTATGCAGAAACATTGAGTAGCATTAAGACGGTTGTTGTAAACAATTATCTTTATATATGCGTAGATGAAACTACTGATAGTATGGGCCGATACATAGTTCATTTAATGATTGTTATCCTTAACGTATCGGTTGCAGCAAAATCTGATTTAATTTCATCCAAACAGTTGGAAAAGGCAAATAATTTGACAATAACAAGGTTTATACAGGAAGACTGGTAACTTTCTTCTTACCGGAATCGATTGCAACAGAAAATTCTATTGTTTTTGACGGATGCTGCAGCATACATGATGAAGGCAGCTTTCTACTTGAAAATCTTTTACTCAAATATAATTCGCACAACTAAATTGTGTTGCTGAAGAAGTCAGAAACCGTTTTCCCTTAGTAAATACTTTAATTAGTAGTGTTAAAGAAGTATTCTCAAAGGCCCCATTACGAGTTCAGTTTTACAAACAACATCTATCCGGTGTTCTGTTTCTTCCTTAACCAGTAATCACACGATGGGGAACGTGGTTGGAGGCTGCTATTTTTCATGCAAATCATTATGAAGGAATAAAGGCAATTATTATGGATCTTGATAGGGATGCACAATCTGTGATAGACGTCCAAAAGGTGTATTCGAGTAAAGAAATCCCTCAACAGTTGGCGTTTATTAAAGCCAACTACAGTTTTATTTCCACTTCTATATTGCAGTTGGAAAAACAATTTATGTCGCTAACCGAGAGCGTTGAAATAATAAACAAATTTAAAAAGTCATGTTTTGATGTTAAAGGAGGAGTGGGACAGTCCGTGTATGAAAACTTTTTAAGTGTAATAGCAAAAAATGAGGGTTTTAAAAAGCTAAAGGACATTGCTAAAATCTTGTGTGGTGATTCAGTAGAAAATATTGAGTTGACAATAGATGATATTTCTAATTTGAAATATGCGCCTTTAAAAAGCGTCGACGTAGAACGAAGCTTTTCAATATATAAATACATGTTTTCGTTCAAGCGTCACAATTTTGCTTTTGAAAAGTTTGAGAAATATGTGATTGTAAATTGTTTTCATTGTAAAATGTTCTAAATAAACTTGTAATAAAAAAATAGAATATTTTTTTCTACAGTATTCCGTTTACTAACATTCCTCGTATTTAAATGGGATTTAAGTAAAACACTTATACTAATTTCCAGTATATATTACACTTTATTATATATATTAATAAATAGATGACATGTTTCGCTACGATGTAGCTTCTTCAGATCTTATATTACTACTGAACACGCTCTTCACTAATGTATGGCTTTTTTTCTAAACTATTTCAATGGGTTGCACTTGTCTACATTAGAATCGTCTCTTACCGATATATCGTCTAAAGTTATTGTTATCTTAATATTTAATGAAACCAGTTTAAAAGTGGGGAATTATTAAGGTCTAATTGGTCATTTAACAATATATCTGCATATTTAAGTTTATTTATTTCTAAGGATTCCAGTAAATTTAACTTTAATCCTTTTTGTTGTGACTGTAAAATTTCGAAATCTTTATTGAAACTATGATTATTTTCCAACAAATGAAGTGCATAATTGGAATCTGTCTTTTTGTTAATAAAACTTTTAAAATGTTCCTGTATTCTTTTCTCAAAGCTCCTACCAGTTTGGCCTATGTATGTTTTAGGGCACTCTTTACATGTTAGTTTGTATACTCCGGATTTATTATTTTTGCTTGTCTTGGATTTATTATTTTTTTATGAATTTCCCTAAAGAATTATTAGTTTTATAAGCTACATTTCTATCTGTTTTTCGTAAAATTTTTCATATTTTTTCACTTATCGGTCCTATGTATGTTAATAATTTATAATTGCTTGGTTTATCTTTTATTATTAGGTACACATTTTCTATTGCTTTCCTATATTTCTGTTTTCTTAAAATTGTATCTACTATATTTGGGTTATATCCATTATTTTGCGCTATTTGTTTAATGATATTTAATTCTTTAAAGAAGTTTTCATTATTTAAAGGTACTGATATTAATCTGTGTATCATACAATGGAATGATGCTAGTTTATGACTAACCGGGTGACAGGAACTATTGTGAATGATAACATCTGTGTGTGAGGGTTTGTGATATATTGAAAAGACATGTTTATTATTTTGTCTAGAAATTGTAAGGTCCAAGAAGTTTATACTTTGATCTGATTCTTTTTCTATGGTGAACTTAATGTTTTGGTGTAGATTATTTATGTGTTCAAAAAATTGGTTTAATTGTCTATCTGTGCCTCTGAAACAAGCTAATACGTCATCTACATATCTGTGCCAGTATAGTACCTTCAATGGTTGGAAGTAAATCTGGGATAATAACTATGGTAAAAGACACTAAAATTAAAAACATAGATACCAAGGAATTAATGCAGTTTCATTGCATTATACATCAAGAGGCCCTCTGTTCAAAATTATTGGGATTTGAAAATGTGATGATAAAAACATAGATACTAAGGAATTAATGCAGTTTCATTGCATTATACATCAAGAGGCCCTCTGTTCAAAATTATTGGGATTTGAAAATGTGATGAAAGTTGTAGTACCTACTGTAAACTTTATAAAATCACGAGGTCTCAATCACCGACAATTCACACAATTTCTCGAGGATATTGAAAGCGAATATGGTGATCTCCTGTTTTACACTGAAGTAAGGTGGCTAAGTCGTGGGTTGGTCACTAGAGCGGTTTCTTAACTTGATTGAAGAAATCAAAATATTTCTGGCGGAAAAGAAAAAGGACGTCTCCGAACTCGACAACCCTGATTGGCTGTGTGACTCAGCGTTTCTTGTAGACATCACAAATCACTTCAATATCTTAAATACGATCCTCCAAGGCAATGATCAATTCATTTCGCAGTTATACTCTCATGTTTCGTCCTTTCAATGCAAATTTAGTCTTTTCAGGACACAAATCAATTCAGCCAATTACAGCCATTTTCCGAACTACAAAAAAATTATGGAGAAATTCAATAAAACTGATGTCAATTTCGCTTATTTTGAAAAAAATTGGTATTTTATTACAAGCTTTTCATGATCGTTTTCTAGACTTCAAAAAAGTTAAACTTCTATTAGACATTTTCAGCAATCCTTTCAACATTTCACCCGAAAATGCACCGGAATCAATACAGCTGGGGAATCGATAGACATGCAAAATGATGATAATTTACGAAACAAGTTTAATGAAGGTAATTTACTCAACTTTTACCGTTGCGTTGACAAAACCGCTTATAAAGAGTTGCGAATAAATGCATTGAAATGCGCAAGCTTATTTGGATCGACGTATATTTGCGAGCAAACGTTTTCAGTGATGAAACTTAACAAAACAAAAAATCGAAACCGTCTGGCAATTGAAAATCTGGAAGCAATTGTACGTGTGGCGACAAGTAATGTGGAGCCAAACATAAACAAACTTGTTAGGTCAATGCAATGTCATGCATCAAAATAATAAAACATGAAATATTACATTGTAATGATTAGATTATATTACGATTACATAATTACAACAAACATTTTTGAATGTTCTTTTATTTTTATCATTTGTAGTAATTCATACTATTTAAAAATAAAAATATTTGTGTTAATAAGTATTCTTTGTAGTGGCCCGTCCTTGGCTTATAATTTTCCCGAGTGGCCCCTGTTCCCTATAAGTCTGTGCATCCCTGCCTTAAAGTATTGTGGTTATGGACTATATAAATATTATCATTTTGCAACAATAATACATCCTGAAAATATGGTGTGTCTTAACTTTTTCTAATCTCAATATTCAACTAATAAAACTAAACTAAATCTTGCGAACGTGTTCCGTGGTTAAACGATTCGCACTTCATTAAGTGGGTGGTTAATGTTTTAAACACCCGGCGTGCGAACACAGTGAACACACAAATCGTGAAGAAGGTTCAATAATCTTAGTTAACTGACACGTATACAAACATTCACCTTTACCAATAAATGAGTACTATTTTAGTGAAGCGCGCACACGGCATTATATTAATTAAATTTATTGGGAGGCCCGTTGCACGAATCGCACCGCAAAAACAAACAATCAATTATATCTTGGGCGAATGAGGTAAATAGAGACTCTTTTTCCACTCGATTTTATAGACGACGCCGCAATCTATAAAATTAATGTGCGCCCGATAAATTATTCTCCGACGAACCGGCGTTTTGTATTTATGCTGTGCGTATTGCATAAACATTAGTAAATCTCCGTGAAATACAAAGTACAAATTCGGCGATAAATAACACCAACCGCGACCATATTGAGAACATGGAAAAATTATTTAAAAAAAATGTATTAGAAAAGAGAGGAATTATTTAAAAATTCAACGCGTTGAACGACGAACTCTTGAACTAAACCCGCGGAATGATAAGACTTAAAAAGACATGAGTCTGTTACTTACTGGCCTGCAGTGTAAACGAAAAAGAATCTCTTATCTCTCACGATAAATGCAATTTGTTACTAATTCCAGATTACGATAAATAAATTAGTATTTATTTATACAAAGAAACATTTGTAATTTCGACACTGTCTTGCGTAGATGAGCGAAGACTCTTTATGAATCCTCTTTGTTCGGGATATCTTGAGTCGAGGCGAAATGTTTTGATTGATGATGCTACTAATCTAATGTTGTTAATATTAATCAGAATTTATGTTTTAAATGTATAAAAACGTTTAATTAATATTTGTATATGGTAGGCAGATTAAGTTACAGTTTTAGATTTAATTAAATCTATACTTTCTATCAATTTAAATAAATTAATATGTAATATTTTTTTCCTTAATTGATGTCGCAGACACTTGATGGTGAAACATTTTAGTAATTATTAGAGCAGACCAATTTCCGTGCGCGCCATGTGCGCCGATGTGAGGATGATTGTATTGCATCAGAACTAATAAGAAGCATTCAGTATGTGTTTGGTACTTGCTTAGACTGCATGTAAGTGTAAGCATACGTAATAAAATGTCGTCGACACATAAATCGAGAAAACGACCGTTGTCAGACGAAGTGAATAAGTTTACTATGGATTTCCCGGACTTAATATACGATTGCTCAAAAATTAAATGTTTAGTATGCAATACATATCTAATGTGTTGGTCAAAAACATATTGTAAAGAACGCGTAAGCAGTTCGTAGCACAATAATAACAAAATTAATCGACAACAGTTTATACATGAACTATGTGTAACTATGATTGTGTGTACACTGCCGTTTACCTTGTTAAGTAATAATTCATTTATTTCATTTTGGAATAAATACGCGAATCAAACATTACCGAGCACGACAACGTTACGAAGGAATTTACCATCGGTGCGTAAACAGGTTGAAAATAAAATCAAAGCCGAACTGAAAAATAAAAAACTGTGGTTATGAGTGCATTGAAAACAACTGACAGCAAAAAGCAATCAGTAGTTAGGTAGAACACAGTTGCAATTTTAGATAGAAAGGATTATTTACAGAAAGTCTCAAACTTAATATCAAATGACAATTTTACAGTTCTAAAAAATGATCCAAACGGGCTTTTTCAACGGGAAGTAAAATCCATCATAAAAAATAGTAAGCATATTATTACAGCTAATGATGCATACTCTCTGACTGTCATGAACCCGAATGCCCCCTTGTTATATGGGCTCCCAAAGCTTCATAAACAAGACTGCCCGATAAGACCGGTTGTTTCTTATGTACAAGCCCCGGCCTACAAATTATGTAAACTGATAAACACAAAATTGCCTGATCTTCTACATCTGAAATATAGAATAAAAAATTCCGTAGATATGGTGAGTAAATTAGAAACAAGTAAATTACCTCAAAACTTTAAATTAGTTTCCTTCGATGTTTGCAGTTTGTATACTTCTATCCCTATCAATGAGTTGAACGTTATTTTAAATGATTTAATAGCAAATAGTACGCTGACAGGCGACAGTAAAATAGAATTACGAAATATCTTGAACATTTGCATACAACAAAATTATTTTAAATTTAATAATATAATGTATACTACAAACAAAAAGACGGTTTAGCTATGGGTTCTCCCATGTCATGTTTATTAGCAGAAATATTTATGTCAAAATTTGAAGAAGATTTGTTTTGTTCTAAAATCCCAGTTGTTAATTGTATACACAGTTGGTTTAGATATGTGGATGATGTGTTATGTGTGTGGACCGGTACTGACAGGCAATTAGACTTATTCTTCAATCGTTTAAATGAAATCAATCAAAAAATACAATTCACCATAGAAAAAGAATTAGATAACAGTTTAAATTTTTTGGACCTTACATTAACAAAATCAAATGGCAAATTAGATTATAGTATTTACAGAAAACACACATACACTGACACCCTCATATCAGCAGATAGCAAACAACCCGATAGCATTAAGTTTTCTTCTTTCAACAGTTTCATACATAGATTACTCTCCGTTCCCCTATCAAAACCAAATTTTGATAAAGAAGTTGCAGTCTTGAAATGTTTAGCCGTAAACAACGGATACAGTCCTGATATTATTAATAGATTAATTTCAAAGAAAAAACATAAACAGATTAATAAATTCTTTTATGCAGCCCCCCAATTAGAACCAAGTAATTATCGTTTAATTAATTACATAGGAAAGACCACGAATAAAATTAATAATAGATTAGTTAATTTAGGCATAAAAACTATAATAGTCAATAAATTAAATTTAGGTAAACTTTGGACAAATAATAAGGATACAATTCAAAAAGCAGATAAATGTGGCGTGTATAAATTAAATTGTTTAGACTGTGACGCTTTCTACATAGGTCAAACTGGAAGATGTTTTCGCACACGAATAGAAGAACATAGGAAAGCAATTTTATATTCCAAGAAATGTTCAGGTATATCCGAGCATTGTATAAATGAAGAACACATGGTATCAATAAATAATTTTGAAATTTTACACTCTGCAAATAAAAGTAAACGATTAGACTTTTTGGAAATAATGGAAATATCTAAAGCAATAAACAAATCATTAAATATAGTAAATGAACAAACAGAGTTTGTAATCTCCCCTATTATTAAGGCTGTTTCTCGTTAATTACTAGGAAAACCCCCATAATACATAACGTTTATGTTTCACAGTGTTACTCCCACTTTTCAAATTATCTATTCATATTTTAAGTAAACCTTTCTTGTTCAGTTGAGAATGAACTGTGAAGTTCGAAACAAATTTGTCCGTATTTTGTAAATAAAATTGCAGTGAAACAAATAACCAAGTGTGTATTTTCTTTACCTTCATCATTTAATATGTTTCACCAAGTGCCTAGCGAGACCTCAATCAATTATAGTATATTTAATTATTTCTGATAGAATAAATGTCTCGACTTCTATACTTAAATCGGTAACAAGCTCATGTTGCGTCCATATTCTATCGCATATTCTAATATATTACGAATTACACTCCCATCCAGGCGCTCATGGCGCGCACAGAAATTGGTCTGCTCTACTAATCATCCACATATGCATTAAAATATATGATTTGAATTTTATAGACTTCAAACTATTGTGAGCCGTTTTACTTACCTCGAACATATTTTCGAATTTCTCCTTATATATGTTATTGCTGATTTAATAATTGAAATTCTATCTAATAACAAAAGAAAATAAAGATAAATATAATCAGATTCTTTATTAATCAAAATTAAAAATATTGTAATATTATAATCGCATATAAAATGAAAGCTTAAATTTTGAAACTATTTATTTCACATAGTAAATACTGTGGCTCGCATACGAATCCTCTTTTCGTTGATTTAATGTCTTATATAAACTCTACACATTATACCTTTTTTCAGGTTCGCTAAATTTTCACGTTTTTAGTCTGTAATATATTTTGGTTTTCCCACATTTACATATTTTTTTTACGTTTCAATCCTCGTATTGTATTATTCCACTATATAAAAATGCATTTCCGCAGTTTTCTTCGTTTTGCATACCGTGCATTTCTTGTGTCTTTAAATATCACATCTTTAAATGGATCGAAAATTGTTCCAAATTCCTTGTAAAATTTACCACACCTTCTTTGTATTCGGATTCGTCTTGCTTTTTCCTATTAAAGGCAAAATCCTTAAGGATCTCTGTTACCTAGAGTATGGAATATCTTCATTAGGTAAGTAAGCTCTTTCCTTACAGAATGCTTCAAACTGCTTCCACACACAAGTATTCGCTTTTATTGTATATACAGGTGTTAATGTACGAATTCCTTTATCTATTTGACTTGAGTTTGATTGACCAATACGAATAGAACACATTTTTAAAGTTAAAATGTTTCCACAATTGAGATAAGCTCGTCTTGTCAATTTATTTTTTTTACGTTTGAGATGTCATATTTACGGTAATTTCACAATCTCTATTTCTTGATCGTAATTCATCCGAAAGTAATTATTTCTTTTGTTTATTATTTCTATTGTAAAATTCCTACTATCAAAATTGCGTGAAATTGCGAGGAATAGTCCTCGATATATTCCTCTTGCATGCCATCTTTCCACATTTTGACTAATTTCGCTTTACATTTGCACTCGTAAAAATATTCGCGTATTTTGTATGCACTCGGGATATAATTTCGACTATATCATTCTAAAATTATGAACCAATGAAAATGCAGGAGGATTTCCGTAGTTG
The DNA here is from genome assembly GCA_935421215.2 of Melolontha melolontha. NCBI lineage: Eukaryota > Metazoa > Arthropoda > Insecta > Coleoptera > Scarabaeidae > Melolontha > Melolontha melolontha. Next base: position 5,282,073 of record OW285236.1, on the reverse strand, counting down.
TCATGTATCAAGTGTTCATTTGAAAAGTCAATCGCATGTGATTTACTGAGAACATTTTGAAGTACATATGTCGTAAATTAAAATTTACTACTTAACCTACGAAGTCGTATATTTTGACAGTTTCATACATACAAATAAATAACAAATAATAGGTATTTATTGAAAACTATAACAAATGTTGAAAATGTTGTCCTTCAAGATCAATGCACTTTAAAATCCTCCGTTCAAAATTTCTGATGATATTCTGCAAAATTACTGGATTGTTATTAATTTCCAGGCATTTCTGTTCGATTCTCTGTAGCATATCATTCAAATTCAATATAGGTGTTCGAAATATGTTATTTTTTAGATAAGGCCACAAAAAGAAGTCGCAAGGTGTTAAATCGCATGAACGTGCAGGCCAGGCAATTTCAGTATTTCGACTAATTATACGCTCATTAAAAAAATTCTCTTAAATAATCCAAAGATTCTGCAGTACAGTGACAAGGCGCTCCGTCTTGTTGGAAATATGCATTTTGAAGTTCATCATCATGCAACTGATTGACAAATGGTTGTAAAATTTCCGTACGGTACCTTTGAGCAGTTAACGTTCCCTGAAAAAATAATGGTCCAATGATTCGCCTTTGGCTTATCGCTGCCCAAACACCAATTTTCTCTGGATGTAGCGATTCTTCATTAATTACATGTGGATTTTCACTACTTCAAATTCTTGTATTTTGTGAATTTAGGTTATTACAAATAGAAGGGGGCTCGGCTATTTATAATAATAAAATTATTTGATAGATAATAAAATAATTACGGATGCTGGTGAAGTTCCTTCAAAGGTCCAGGACGTGCGTGGTATTGGTTAATTAAAATAAATATACAACAACTTAATACATAAAATAAAACACAGCGGCGTCCTTAAATTTTGTATTTATATTTACATAATAATAAATCGAAATTCGTATATTTAAAAGCAATTAAAACAAAGTAATATGTCCACGTGGAGTGGTGGATAAGTATATTAAAATTAACACAAAAAAATACTCTGAAACGAACGTTAAATGGAGTAGTAAATTAAGGGTTAATTAATTACGATGAATAAAAAATAATCTCTGTATAGAACAATACAGTTACCTTAAAGTTGGCGATGGGCGTCCACGTGGTCTGAAGATATACTCGAACAAGTATATGTAGGGCGATGTTTTTCCGGAGGAATAAGAAATGAGTTAAATTAATATGAATTCACTTAAAAGAATAATATGCATAGAACAATACAGAATTACCTTAGAAGCGAAAGAGGCTGGACAGCGTGGTGAGTTCCATTGTGTGCTTGAACAGCACGATGAGCGATGTGTGTATTCACGAAAGGTTCGAAAGCGAAGAAGGAACTGTTAGTTTTCGTCGATAGACAATGTCTAGAACGGTTGGGGTATGATGTATCGAAGAGGGGGTCGATATCTTGAATAATAGTTAATTAAAAGCGCGGCCTGAAGACGTCGTCTTTCAATGTCATAATTATTCTTAAAATAACCCTTGTGATATAAGCTTGCTAACGATATCAAACACGACACATAAAAGAAGATGTAAATAATATTAATTAAAACAATTTAAAAATTGGAATGTACTAGAAGAAATTCGATATTCTAAATTCTACATTTCGGTTATCGGTTGACGGTGCAGGTAATAAGGGTCGTCGGCGGTCAGTTCAAGATATATAACAAAAGAAAATACTTTCTCTTTGTAACGAAAATGAAAGTTTGTACAAATGAAGAAAAATGTCTTAAGTTTAAATATAATTAATATAAGATATTCAAAGACGAAATATATATGTATTTAAATAAATTAATTAAACTTCCATACGCTAGGCGTAACAAGGTATTCTGTTTTATAAAACCATGATTCATCAGTAAAGATGACCCTTTGCGAAAGTTCTCCATTATTGTTCATATTTAGAAACCAATTAGAAAACTGTAGTCTACGTGGGTAATCATTTCTAACAATTCTTGTACTACTGTGACACGGTATCGATAAAGTTGCATATCTTTTTTTAATAACTTGTGAGTTGTACCAACAGAAAGGTTTAATTGTTGACTCAAATGTCGAACAGATGTTTGTGGTTCATTTTCCATTATTTCTTCAACACGATTGACAACTTGAGGTGTACGTTTCTTAACTGCTCCGCTGCCTGATTTTCTTAAGAGACTACCAGTTTCAGAAAAAAGTTTTAAAGTTCTATCCAAAGTATTCTTAAATTGTATATAATCTGTTACAAAATGTGGAAACTCAACTTGAAATTCTACCATGCAATCTTGAACTGAATAAACCCATAAACCATCAATTTTATTACCACTTCGAAAATAAGCCTGGACTAAAACAATTTTATGTTCTAAAGTGAAAGCCATTTTAAAACTGAGAAGCAATTTATTTAAACCAGAATTGACGCACGATTATTTTATGCACTAACTGATATTTGTGATTGACATTATCAAATGTCATTTGGATTTACGTTTACGGAACAACAAACACACTAATATATTTGCGTCTTATTCTATCAAAATTTCAAAGTAACCTAGATTGACTTTTCAAATGAACACTTGTTACGAACCTATGTATACGAACCTTTGTATAATCGAATATACGAACTCTTGTATATTCGCTGCCAAAACTACGATTCGATTACTATGATTTCAACTTCAGTAATTTTACAGAAATGAATTGTCATATGTGTTAGTTATCATCATGGCTTATTTCACACTACATTTTTTAATTTTATTTCCATGATATAGTCTACCTGTATACAACTCGACACTTGAAAATTCTCAAAACTCTACGTATTGCCTAAAAACACACCACTCGACTTTTGGTCTCGTGGTGCTTTCTCGTATAATCGAGTATTTTCAATTATCTTGTATAATATATGATTATGTATTTAAAAGTACCGAAAATCGACATCTCTTTCTACATTTTCTACATTCTTTTTTCTGCTTTATACATTTTACGACGCTAATTATTCCCTAATTTTCTTAATGTAACTTAAGGTTTCCCGATGTATTCGGAACTACAGTTCTTAATAGCTTAGTGGCAGAGCAATGGTTCGGCAAACCATGAACGTGGGTTCGAATCCTCTCAAGGGCGATTTTTTTAATATTAAAAATTCGAATAATTAGCGTCGTAAAATGTAAAAAGCAATATTTATATTTACATTACTTCGTCAAAATACAATTAATTTGCAACAAGTGCTGCAGCCGAAAATATTAACATCTGTTTCCTAAATGTAACTTAAGGCTTCCCGATATATTCGCAATCACAATCCTTAATAGCTTAATGGCAGAGCAATGATTCGGCAAACCGTGGACGTGGGTTCGATTCTCGCTTAACCCAATACCAGCCATTGCCCCATTTATGGGACGTGACTTTGAATCAACATAACAATACTAAAACAATAGAAATCTGTATTGTAATTTGGGCTGTGGTTTGGGTCTTATACGCGTAATCGACTTTTATCGCCAGATGGCGATAAAATACAACAAGTAAGGTTAGAAAGTGGTTAGAAGTTTTACGCTTTCAAGTTCACGTACATCGGAAGAAATACAAGTACATAACAATTGTACATGCAATCAAAACAAAATAATTGCTCTTGATCAATAGTCTTCTCGAGTTACAGTATGTGATTCAACTGAAATTTGATGTTATATTTTCTGGTATTTATAGTGTATATGTTGTTTATGTTAGCGTCCCAATATTAGGACATTGGTTGATATCAGTATCAACAGGTTTGTGTAGGTCTCCAGAGACATAGTAAAATACGCGTGAAGGATATTCATAAAATTATCAAAATAAAACAAGTATGAACTCTGCAAATACAATTTTACAGGATCCAGCGTTTTGGGAAGACATGAATAATAACGACGTTGATGGCGAAGATATTCAAATCGCAAATCATTCCACCACAGCCAGATGAAGTGACTGATACGGAGAATTTCGACGAAAATAATCTACAAGGAGAAGAAGATGTTGCAGGTACTCTAGAGCTATTGATACCAAATATCCGCGACGAATCTGAATTCAGCAGCGATGATGTACCACTTCCCGTGAAAAAGCGTAGAGTATCTAAAACGAAAGAAAAAAGAGCATCTGAATTTGATAAGAAAAATAACTCAAACTTTGGAAAAACAGCAAAAACACCGCACTGGGTAGATGAAATAAAATACACTGACGCAAACGGTGCATCGGAAAATGATTTCGAAAATGTCACATCACTGTTACATGGAAAAACTGTTTTGGATTTTTGATTTTTGAGCAATTTTTACCGAATATGTAATAGATTACATAGTACAGCAAAGCATATTGTACGCCCGGCAAAAAAACGATCAAGACTTTTCACTCACGGCTGAAGAGTTGCGAGTTTTCATTGGCGTTCTATTGTTCAGTGGCTATCACAAGTTGCCTCAGGAGGACATGTATTGGCAACAATCTCCTGATGCTGGTGTACCTTTAGTATATAACGCACTGCCGAGAAGACGATTCAAAGAAATAAAGAAATATATTCATTTAGCTAATAACATGCTTTTAGATAAAGAGGATAAAATGTACAAACTACGACCGTATTTTGAGATGCTTAAGCAAAACTTTTTGAAATTCGGTGTGTTTCAATCCCAATTATCTATAGATGAAATGATGGTGCGGTATTACGGGCGACATTCCGCAAAAATGTATATGCGCGGAAAGCCAATAAAATTTGGCTATAAACTCTGGTGCTTGTGTAGTTCGAATGGTTATTTATACAATTTTGAGACATATTGTGGCAAAAGCGAAAACGTGGAAGGACCGTTGGGTGTTCGAGTAATTACAAATCTTATCTCTTCAATACCAGCCGAAGAGTATGAAAAACACGAATTATTTTTTGATAATTTTTTCACAAGTCATGAAATAATGTGCAATCTAAGAGCAGTGAAAATGAAAGCAACGGGAACAATTCGAGAAAACCGTACTCAAAAATGCCCATTGATTTCAAACAAAACAATGGAAAAAGAGAAGGAACGAGGTTATTTCGATTATAAATTCGATCGATTAAATGAAGTGCTTATTCTAAAATGGAATGACAATAGAGCCGTTTCACTTGCCACTAATAATAGTTGCGTTCAACCTTTAGGGCAAACCAAACGTTATTTCCGTAAGGACAGAAAGCAAATTCAAATTCCAATACTGAAGGTCATACAGGAATATAACTCGCACATGGGTGGAGTGGATATGTTAGATAAACAAGTTTCACTTTATAGGATTAGAATTCGTTCCAAAAAATGGTGGTGGCCTTTATTCACCCAACTTTTAGATATAAGCATTGTAAACACTTGGAGACTCTATCAAGTAACAAATCCTGAAGACAAGATATCGCTTCTAGACGTACGTAGAAGAATAGTGTTGGCTTATATTTCCAAAACAACTTCTTCTACCCCAAAAAGGACGGGGCCACAAACATCTAAATTGCTAGGTGGAAGAGTGAGCTGTGACGTAAGATTTGACGGTAAAAGTCATTTGATAACGCCAATTACGACACAACGCAGGTGCGCCTTCTCTAGTAAAAAAAACAATGAGACTTTGTGGCAAATGCGATGTACCTCTACATGATAGATGTTTTGCTCCATTCCATACAAAATAAATGTATTATTTTCAATATTACTGCAATATTACACTATTATTGTTTTCAATCAATTAAACTTTCTGTATTATTTATTATGAGCTCTACTGTTTCCTAAATGCCTCATTTCCAGCCAATGTCCCAAAAATGGGACGTACTATATTTTTGTAAGTGTGAATATTTTTTCGAAAAAAAACCATCACAATATCTTAATTTGTAAGCATTTAGTTGGTATTGGATGAAAAAAATTGAAAATTTGCACCAATCGAATTATGGCTAGTAATGGGTTAATATGCATAAATAGATTACTTACGTTTCTTTGACTCACCGTGTATATTAAAATAAAAAATGTAAGTTTTAAGCACATTTCTAAAACCATTTTTTTTTCAATTAACTCAAGACAGTTCAGATCTTACGTATTGCTACAGAACATGTATTGTTATTCTTTTGCGTGTGATCTACTAAATAAAACAATTGAAAAATGTCAGGCGTGTCTCGCAATCAAAATAAACTCATCTCGGTTCGGTGTTTTTCAATCAATCCGCGTACATACAATGCCTCGCATATTTATAAACACGCATCGGGAGCTGCCAAGTCCACGAGAAACATCCTTTGAAATGAAATAGAAACTGTTCGAGATGACGTAAGAGTCTCGAATGCATAAAGTTTCTCGCTTTTGCATCACAACTTAAGGTGGCGTGATCTTTTCTTCTCATTTTTCTGCATGCCGGTATGATTAGGCACTTCGCGTGCACAATGTTTGTCGCAACAATAATAAATACACTTCACAGCCTCGCTGTCTGCCTGCGAAGAATTCATTGGAAAACTTCAGTTCGCCCAATCAGCATTCCATTGAGCGGACGTAATTGCAAGAACTAATGCAATATGAACGGCCGGTGAATGATGCGAAACGAGAGAAAAAGAAATGATTTGTGCTCACCAGGCAGCCGCGTATTTATTTATAGCTGGAGAAGCTGAAGCATTTTACCGGGAATTATTTTTTTGTGTGTGCAATTAAGGATTAGTTAGATAAATTAGATGCCGAACAGTTGATAATTGTTGCTATCGCTAATTTTCTCGGATGATGAATGCTAGGCACTTCACATATATTGTTGCTATACATATAGCCAATAAAAATAATAAATGGAATCATTAAATTTTACGTGCGTGGTTTTACTAATAATCGACTGATAACTACTTTGTATCAGTATTGTTGAAATAAGGCGAAATTGTTATATTACGTGACAAAAAATCGAATCACCCAGTAAAAGTACTACATTTTTAAACCAAATTTTGTACAAATGTTTACTGAGTTGACATAACAAATGATAAGCAATTAATCTTTGTTTGTTTTCTGTCGAATTTAATCCATATATACCTAAAAACTTAACAGGCAAACTTCTGCCATAATTTTGCAAAAAATACTATGCTTTATGACAAAGGTGCCCAAACGGTTGATCGCGATCGCGAAAAAATAATCACTCCACAAATTCGAGTTCTCTCAAACGTCAACTCTAGGCCGTCTGTGTCTCTCATTGGAATTTGCGAGACTCCCGAGGTAATGCAACTGCGCAACGTGCGGCGACCCTTTGTTTTATGCAGATTTGTATTATTTGTAACTAAAATTTGTTCAAGGTGTTCCTGTGTTAAATTAGCTCTTTTAGATGTTAAAAGTCTTTAAAAATAGAAAATGTCCGTTCCACACAGTGATGGCAACCCTACCGATTTTTCGGTAGATCTACCGAATTTAGGTATAAACTACCGATCTACCGAAGTGCTATGGAATTCTACCGAAATATTTCAATTCTTAAATGGCTAATCTGCACAACAAATAAATAAATTAGAATAACCAATTTGACGGATGTTAGCTACCTATAAACAGATAGGCAGTTACTTTAGGTGTTACTATTTTTACTAATAACGAGTTATCATTAAAATTTTCGCTCAAGTAAGCCATGTACACAAAAAGTATGTCCTAACTTAAGTTATTAGAGGAGATCTGTCATTATAATTTCAAACGTCATGATTGTTAAAAAATAATTTGAAATGCTGACTTTTATATTAAATATATTTATAATTTTTATACAAAGTAATAGAATATTATAAAAATGTGTAAAATGTTGACCATTCTCCACCAAGCATAATCGCACTCTATTTCGTAGAGCATTGAAAACATTGATCAGTTTTTGCGGTGAGTTATTGATGTGTTCACATTTTTCTATGATTTTATGTCTTAACTCTTGTAGATTATTAATTGGTGTTTCATAAATAATATTCTTTATATATGGCCACACAAAAAAATCCATGACTGTTAAATCACACGATCGTGGTGGATATGGAATCGCTGTATTTCTACTTATTATCCTATCGCCATAAAATTGTTGCAAAAACTGAATATTTTCAAGTGTAACGTGAGATGTAGCCCCATCCTGTTGAAAATATCCGACCTGGAGTTCATCATTAGTCAATTGATTAGTAAAAACACTGAGAATTTCGTTACGATATTTCTCCGATGTTATCGTGCCCTCAAAGAATATTGGTCCTATTAATCGGTGACGACTCATACCTACCCATACGCCTATTTTTTCTGGATGTAGAGGAACTTCTCTGTAGAAATGAGGATTTTCACTGGACCACATACGCATATTTTGCGAATTAACATAACCTTTCAAATAAAACCAAGCTTCATCGGTGAAAAAGTATGATTTAAAATATTGTCTGTCATTGTTTGAATGAACCATTGGCAAAATTGTGTTCTTTTTTCATAATCCGTAGGTAATAGATTTTGTACAGAAGTTAATTTATATGGATACATGTGCAAGTCCTTTTTTAAAATTTTTTGACATGTTCTATACGAAAGCCCTACTTGTTGCGAAACTCTGCGAATAGATGTTTAAGGAGATTCGTTAAATAATTTGTCTGACATTTTCAATTACGCTGCGACTTCTCTTGAGAGGAGGACCGCTTCCTTTTTTCCTTAAAATACTGCCTGTTTGACGAAAAAGATTTACACAATGCATTAGCGTATCACGGAAAGTTTTATAGCTAGGAACAGTATTTGGATATCTCTCTTCAAACTCCGCAAGGCAATTTTCTATTGAATGCTGCCAAATACCATCAATTTTTTGAGATGTCAGGAAGTAACATTCTACCATAAACGCTTTATGCATATCACTAAGGGCCATTACTTTTTACTTTTAACTTCCCTGTTTGTAACATATAAGCTGCCGCACCAAGCATCTTATCTTTATAGTTGTTATCCGATGACAGAATATTATGAATACATCAATTACTTCTGCAACTGTTTCACCATTTACGACTGGTAATATTTTAGTTGCAATTAAGTATGGTTGGTATGAAGGTTTCGGATTAAGAATACCAACAACTAAATTTAACACATATCGTCCAATTACATCCGTTGTTTCGTTTGCACTTACCCAAAGATAATGACCAGATAGGTTGCTTCGTATTTTTTCAATGGTTCTCAAATAACATTTTGGTAAGTGGTATTTACGTAAAGTAGATTCATCTGGTATATGACGATCAGAATATTTTGTAAGAAACCTCTTGAGGACTGGATTGTTTTTTGAAAGGGATATTAGCCGCCATGAAAGCTTCACACAGTTCTTCATTAAAAGTGTCAGGTGCAGATAGTCATATGTTATCTTGATGAGTTATCGAAGAAACATTACAACTTTCTGGACGCGTTAAACTTAATGAACAGGCACTGCAATATATCGCGGTATTATTACGAATATGCAACCAATCTGTATGGCCTCTAATCCATCTTACCATGCTTGTGCTACGAGAATTCTCCATAGTTAATGAAAATAAACAGAATACTAAGGACAGAAAGAAATGGACTAAAAAGAAGAAACGAAAACTACTCCAAAAATAAGGTAGTAAATTAAACTTAATACGAGATATATAAAAAATTATAGGATAATTATACAATATAACAATATAATGGATTTTTTAAAATACTAAACGTTGTAACCAAATAACACTGAAAGAAACGAAACCAGAAACAGTCCTTTATAGAAGAGAATAGAATAGTATATTAAAAAACAAGTTTCATAAGGCACCATTTTGCCGCAGGAGATCAGTTTAGAAAACGAGCCGTGATAGCGGCGAGTTTTCTAAAGAGCGAGTGCGGCAAAAGGCCTTATGAAACGAGTTTTTTATACTAGTTTTTCTATTTTGCGTTTTTTACATTAATAAATTGCTTAAATTGGAATTATTTAATTTGAAAGTTCAGAGTTTAATTTTTATATAAAGCGTGCAGTTGGTCACATTGATACTTGACATTTTCAAATTTAAATCTTGCTATCCGCGAAGTATATTATATTACATATTATTTATTAATTTTCGTTAACATTACTTGATACTTCATTTAAAAATATAAACATGAGTGACACAGAAACATATATATGTTGTTGTCAATTGTATACAACCTACGTTGTTTGTGTAAAATACGGACATATATCATATCTGTCAAATGTACATAAATTCTTAAAATCAAATGACAGCAATGATATTTATTTCTGTATTCGAACAACGCCAACATTGAAAAATGAAAAAAAGCGTATCGAAATGAAGCTCATTTCGATACTGTTTTGGGTTTCATAAGATCATTTCGAACGCAAAATAGAAAAAATATATTATCTCAAGAGCAATAAATACATATATGTATATGCATGTATAACAGCATGTAAACACGAAAATACACTTTCGAAATTAGCGGATATAATTTTTTAAGCGATTATTTCAACTAAATCTAACGAAATAATATATAAATGTAGATTCCGTCTTACACGCCACTGTTGAATTGAATTTATGAAGTAATAGATACAATGTTCTATTCATAACTACGGAAATAACAACACCTACTCGAGGAATGCAATCGACCAAGTAAATAGTGGGGCTGTTATAACATACATACTATACCTGAGACCCCAACAAAATTTCATCGGGGCAATTGGTCATTCAATCGCTTCAGCCCGCTCTCTGCTTATTAGCTTTCATACGCTATTTTTTCAACCAATACTGAATTTTGTGGAGACTCTTTGTAGGTGTTTAGATACTGTTGCATCTAAGCAGCTACAAATTTGTGTCGATATAGTTGGTAAGTCGCTTGTATATATAGAGAAGGTACAATACTAGTCCAAGGACGCTACCTTAAAGAACTCCGGATAGTATAGGATGCAGACATGCAAATTCGATATTTTGTTTAATGAAGAAGAGTATATTAATTAGGTAGGATTTAATGAGTGAGCAGTGTGTAGTTTTTTAAATTTTATAAAATAGGCCAGTGTGCCACAACTTATCGAATGCTTGGGTTATATCGATTAATGTTGGTGAACAATATTTTTTATTGTTGTGTGAGTAGAAATCTGTTGGAAATTGAAGCTAGATTATAATATAGTATATTAAAGTACAAGTTGCATAAGACATGATTTTAGTGCACGCGTTCAAGTTTAGAAAACGAGCCGCAAGGCGACTTTTCTAAAGAACAAGTGCACTAAAATGTCTTATGAAACGTGTATTTTATACTATTTTTACTATTTCGGACATTAAAAGTTCAAAAAGACTTAAAATAAGAGACATGTTTTGTACGAAAATTGTAGAAATTTTCTTTTTTTGAAGTTGGCAGCATTGAAGTTTAACTAGAGCATTTTAAATATTTGAAAATCGGCGGTGTTATATGTCATTTTAAGTTTAAAATTTATATTGATTTATGCAATAAATTATTAACGAAATGGACGAAGCAAATAATTGCACGCCCCCAGAGATTCGCAAAATAGCAGAAGATAATTTACAAAATCTTTTGCCAACAAAGTCTCGACATATTTATCAAAAGCAATACGAGCACTTTTTAACTTGGTGTAAAGAAAATAATATCGCGAATATTACTGAAAATGTAATTACTGCTTATTTTGATAAGGAAAGCAAGATAAAAAAGGCATCGACCTTGTGGTCCACATATTCGATGTTACGATGTTGTTTAAATATTTATAAAAATATAGATATTTCAAAATTTTCTAGGCTTCTTGCATATTTAAAAAGATTATCTGAAGGCTACGAGCCTAAGAAATCCAAGATTTTAGAAATAGATCATATTAACTGTTTTATAAGAGAAGCCGATGATAAAACATATTTAGCAATGAAAGTAAGTAATACAAACATCCTTGTAATAGTATTTTATTAATGTTCTACATTATTTTTTTATAATAGTCATATTAATATTGATAGGTTATCCTTATAATGGGTTATAATGGAGCTTGTCGTCGTGAAGAAATCATGAACATGATTTTAGATGATATACAGTTTAAAAATGATGTCATAATGGTTAGAGTGCCAAAAACTAAAACTTATATTCCAAGACAATTTATTATAACAGAAAAATTATGGATTGATTTGGTTAAAAAATATTATTCACTTCGTCCCACTCATGTTACACATAAACGCTTCTTCCTGCAATATAGAAATGGTTCTTGCGTGAATAATCCAATTGGCACTAATACTATAGGAAAAGTACCAAAAGTTATTGCTACTTACTTAAATTTGCCTAATCCTGAGCTCTTCACTGGACATTGCTTTAGGCGTTCAAGTGTGACACACTTGGCTAATAGTGGAGGTGACTTAACAACAATTAAGCGCCATGGAGGATGGAAATCTTCAGCAGTGGCTGAAGGTTACTGTCTAGTGCACCTAATACATCCACTAAAATTATTCAGAATCCATCGACTTCTAATGCTATAGGCAGTGATGTGTCAATCAATGTGAATCAACAGGAATTCAAACAAAACATAGTGTGTTCCCAGAATCTGCCTGGAATCTCCATTAATGCACATGAATCTTCTAGTGTTACAGTAAACGTTTATAATAGTTGCACTATTCAAAATGGGAAGTAAATGTCAATAGTAGCATTAGATCTTCCAACTCTGTTTAACAATTTATATTGTTAATAGTATAAATAAAATGTTAGCAAGTGTTTTTTATTCTTTGTACCTATACAACTTTTACTACACATGCTTGTTATACACATTTATATTTGACATTTACATATGATTTAGTTCTATTTCTTTTTTTTGTGACCAACCTCTAAAAACAAAATTTTGCGTGCGAAAAAGTAATACTTTATGCAACCCAAACGGGTGTCAAAAGTGGACTTTATAGCACCGAAATAGAAAAAGGTTTATTATCGATAATTTGAGACTGTTTCTGATATGATAATAATACGTTTTAATTAATTGTTAAGTTTCGACTTTTCTGCGTAACAAGTTACCAAACAAAATAATGGAAAATAACTTGGTAAAGAATAAAAATAATGAATATATAATTTATTACGCAACACACGGACTTACTTGTAACAAACAAGGAAGATAACTTATTACATAAACGGATTATTAATATTAAAATCAATAAACTTTAATCTCGCTTGAGGATTTCCAGGGTCGTAATATGTTATCTTCTTCTGGGCATTTCTGTTGCTGCGTTTTATCCTCCATTTCTGATACTTTTTCTTCTTTTGATATACTGTAATACAGCGGTAACGATAGTAGCAACCACAGCGGAAGAAACCTTTAATATATCCTATGTAAATAGCGATTAAAAGTTGGCAGCAGCAGACATTCTCAGAACGCGATATAAATCAAATATTTTACCAATAATACTGTAACGTCTGATAAGTTAACGTGTAGGTTTCATGATTTGAAAATCAGATTGCCTGGATTATAGGTATCTTACATCTATAGTTTATTTCAAATTATAAGAATATAACTTTGAACGGCTCTAATGCTTTTATTGCACCACCTTCTGTGATGATAATTATTATACCTGGTCTCCTTATTGAACGGGTACGGTTTACCTATTTGCAACGTATGAATCTAGGGGCCGTATTGACTATATTAGGGCCCTATAATATAATAATAAAACGCTGTTAGTTTCAAGTATATAATAAAAAATATCTGTACATTGGGTTTATATACAAAGAAAAAATTACAAATCGTGTGGCAACATGTGTAGTGGATACATATAGATATATAAAGCTAATTTATTTGTAATACACAAAAAAAATTTTATGTGTCACCGCATTTCATAAATCATCTGTGATTGAGTCGTCTTGCAAGTCGGTGTCTGTGTCTGAATCGTATTGCAAATTTGTAATCAAAGGTGCTACTATTTTGTACATGCGCATATATTCGTCCTCTTTTGCTATTGCGTGTTTAACAGCATTTTTCCAATTTACAGCAGTTATATGTTCCATAGCATTTTTTATGTGTGTTACACTGCTTTCACTAAATTTCGGTGTTTGATTTGTTCGTCTTATGGTATTTTTCAGTTGGGCCCATATCAATTCAATGGGATTGAAAATGCAATGGTATGGTGGTAAACGCAAAATTGTATGTCCTGCTTCTTTGGCTCTGTTATCCACATAATAATCCTTTAAATATTCTTTTGTCTTCATCACCTCTATTAATTGGTTTTTTGTATAATGATCCTCAAAATATAAATCATTTGCTTCTAAAAATGTTTTAATGTCTTTCTTAATATTACATTTTGTAGGAACTTTGGTTTGCTGTCGAGAATGATACGGAGCATTGTCCATCACTATCACACTATCTCTTGGTAAATTTGGCAACAAAGTGTCACAAAACTATTCTTCAAATAAAGATGAGTTAGAGTACACCACTGGATAGAGGTTTAGAAATGGCCACAAGGATGTGTTTTTATTTTTTCTCTACAAGGCCAAATGTCGGTGCTACAGGTAAAAGAAGAAAATGGGGTTTTCGCGTTTTTTTTTTAAATAACGAAGATCATTTGTCACAGGTCTATTTTCTTTACGGATTTATAACAAACACAAAATTTAACAACTTTGCCAAATTTAAACCTATACTCTATCTCCAATAATAAGAGAGATCTCCATGGTGAGGGCCGAAAATGAATCAGCCTGTATAATGTATTTGTCCTTTCCAAGTTGGAATACTGTTCAATTATATGGAATCCAGGCTACTTCTACTATGACAATATAGTTGAGAGGATCCAAAAGAAAATGCTCAACATAAAATAACTTTTGTTACAATAATCTCCTGAGAGAGTATGGGTTTGTCACTTTGCGTAATAGGAGAACTATATCTGAGATTATTTTCATATTTAAATTGATTAATGGTGATACATTTGCTCCAGACTTAATGAGTCTTTTGGATTTTCGTGTCCCCAGATTGAACAGTCGACGATTTTGACATAACCTCTACAACTTATTTTATGACATGACTTATTTGTGCTTATGTACATGCATTTACCACGATAAATCCCTGTATAATTCTTCACATTTAAAGGTAATCATTTACGTATTACTTGTGATTATATTTGATTTGGTTTCTGTTTGCTTACATTTCATTTAGTTGTTTGTTGTTGATACTGACAGTTACTTTTATTAAAGTTTAATTCAATGTTTATAAGCGTTTTGTTTGACTTCCACCTGAACAACACTCTGTTTGAAACCAACTAAGCAAAATAAATACATTGTTCAGTACACCTGAGACGTCATTAAAATTCTGATAAGGTAAGAATAATACTGTATTTGATAGAGCACTCTCATGTTAATCCGGAGCACTAAAATTAAAATATAAGTTTATACACGAAGTCTACTTTATATTTATTTAAAGAACCCTAGAACGTTTAATTATCAACTAATTATATTGATAGCGCTGTTTGCATATAATTTAAACACAAATATACGCCTCTCGTATATTTTTCCCTATAATTTTTATTATCATCTGCAACCGGTGGAAGTGGTGTATAATAAAAAATACTTTTCAGGCTAGCCTCGTAAAATTATGGGTTTCTTCAATGAGATGTATTGTATAATGTAAGTTATTCTTATTATTAATATAACTTCATTAATGTTCTTTGATTCTTTTAGAAAAAGATCTACATGTCCGGCCTAAATAAAATTTAGGGCATGAACTACATTCAAGTTTTTTAATTCTCGATTTATTGTTTTTATCTATTTTTTTGTTTATTGTTCTTAATAATTTTTTATAGAAGCTTTGATAAGTTTCTTAGCCTTATGGTATTTTAAATTTCGCCTAAAATCAAGACAGTGCAAAATATTTGGTTTCTAAATCAGTGTTCAAAGAAAAGTTTTTTTAATTACCAAACGTAACTTACTTTACGAATTGCCCTGGTATATTACCCGATATTTCCTAAAAACGCCGAATAATTTGTTAAAATTGTGGTTAAGTATAGATACAAAATTTCATTTTTAAAATACGAGGGAAAGTCAGTAATTAGGTCACAAAAAGGTATTATAAAAATAATTAGAGAAATAGTTAGCCAAAAACAAGTTTTATTTTTCAACAAAGTCTCCATCTACATTAATACACTTATCCCATCGCTTTATCAATGCACCAATGCCTGCTGCATAAAAGTGTTTGGGCTGGCGTCTGAACCACGTGCGTACCTCTTGTTGAACATCGTTGTCACCCTCGAAATGTTTGCCGCCAATATGCTTTTTGAGTGGACCGAACAGATGATAGTCGCTTGGGGCCAGGTCGGGACTGTTACCCGGATGTTCAAGAAGTTCCCACCCTAATTGCGCAATTCTCGCCTGAGTCAAGTGGGCCGAATGGGGCCTGGCATTCTCGTGATGCAGCAATATTCCTCTCGTCAGTAGGCTTGGACGTTTTCGTCGAATTGCATCCCGAAGCAACAACAAAACTCTACAGTATGATTCAACAGTCACGTTCTCTTTTTTGTTCTGGAAATGGGCTAGGAGCACTCCCTGAGAATCCCAGAACACGGTAAGTATAACCTTACCAGCTGAGGGCACAACCTTAAATTTCTTTGTTGACGGCGAAGAAGGATGTTTCCATTGCATTGAAGCACGCTTTGTTTCGGGTTGGTAGTGGTGCACCCATGACTCATCACCAGTAACAATCCTGTTAAGCATGTTCTCCCCTTCCACTGTGTATCGAGAGAGGTGTTGCAAGGACAAGCCCATTCGAATTCTTCTGTGTTCCTCGGTCAGTTGTCTAGGTACCCACAGTGCGCAAACTTTTCGGAAATTCAAACGATCGTGCATCAGTTCGTAGGCTAAACCGTGAGAACACCCTATTGCAGTTGATATACTGTCTATTGTTACCCGCCTGTCAGTTCGAATCATCTCTTCCACCCGTCGAAGTGTTGCATCTATCGAAATCTGAACGGGGCGACCACTTCGCTGATCGTCAACAACTTTTGAGCGTCCTCGAGAGAATTTCTCGACCCAGTTAAACAGGAGACATTTCCTTATGAATATCTTTTGCAGAAAGTCCTTTTGCCCAGAAAAAACGCACAATAGCACGTTGCTCTTCCACAGTACAATCTTCGAGCACGGTCGCCATTTTAACACTGCCTGTGTTCGCGCACACCACCTGTCACTTGAGAATTATAAAGCTGGATTGTGGTGACACCTATTGACAAATAGGGAGACAACTCACTCCTATTTTCAGCTTTTCTACAGCAGTTTGTGACTTATTTAATGACTTTCCCTCGTACTACTTACCAGAATTAAATTAGCACGAAGAGGATTATTGAAATGATCTATTTATCGAATTAAAATTCGCGTCCGTCTGTTACATTTGTGGAAATAACCAGAGAACAAATATACCAGCGAGACGCGTATTAACTCCAAGTTACTGCTTGTTTGTAATACAACTTAATAAATTAATTAATATTCAAGCTTTTTAATGTGTCTTTTCAGCAAGCGAACATGAGCAACAGAATCACAACTTTCGAGTTGGAAATTTATTAAGAATCCATCTCCAGTACATTGTATACTTATATATGCTTTACGTTATATACTCAGGAAGATAATCTGTAAGGACGATAATGTAGAAGTTTCTGTGTACACAGCTTAATTTGTAATTCATGAATTAAGTTCGCAAGACGTGTAAAACTTTATCTGATCGCCGAGCCTACTGTCTTTCGAATAATAAATTTTAATTATGTATACACGATAGAAACATGTACATAAACTATTGAAAAAGGTTTTAATGTTTTAAATAATGTACTTATCTCTATGGCAATTGATTTATATTATAGTTTATGTGTGTGTGTGTGTAGTTATTGCGAAATCCATTTGTGTACCGTATAGTAAAATATATGCGCATTTTTTAACAAATCTATCGGTTATGTGCGTTAGTCATCTAGAATGTGGTCGATTGCATTTAAATCTTGTTTTGGATAGTTTGTTAATTGTCATTTAGCAGGTAACTTTATAAATGCGTAAATGTCATTCAGAATGTTTATGTTAATGAATATTTTTTTTTCGTTTTATGAAAGGAGTGGTATATTTAAAGTAAAATGTTAAAGTCGATGGAATAATATTAATTTTTATGTCTTATTTCACATACACACACCAACACACACAATGTGATGGAATTTTAAAATAAGTTGAGATTGAAGGTGTATCGAAAGTGGTTTGTTTATTAAAGAGAATTTTGATACATTTCAAATGCAATCTGATTTACGAAGGTGGATCATTATTAGAGAACGGATGCAATTTCCATAAAACGCAATCGGCAATTGGAATTGTGTATAACGTCGCTCAGTACATCCCGGCGTAATTCAATGAAGTATTTGTTTGGCTTACTCGGCCACCTGGTCTCGCAGCGATAACAATGGACAACCCAGCTATTGTATTCGGAGAATATAGTGTTTTCAGTGGTGTCGCGTACGTATATAAAATAAATAAGTTTATCGTATTTCGTAAGAGAAATAGCACGTACATTCCTTTTCTTTTCATTTAAGCAACATCTTCCAATTATTTTCACGTAAGTGTGCATAAAATTTTGTTATTTAATTTCGTTTATTTGGATCTAGAATATTCTTACTTTTTCAGACAATGGAAGAGCGTCGAGAATGGCATCGTGAAACAATGGCGAGTTGGATTGAGGGCCATACTGATTGTATGTACATTGCCAGTGATTCCGAAATTTATTGTGAAGTGTGTGAAACGTTATTGAAAAATTGCAATAAATCAACCGTAAAACGTCAAGTAGGATCATTAAAGCACGAAAAAAAATTGAACCCGTTGGAATCTGACAATTTTAACGAAGAACTCTGTGAAACTTTTATGGCAGCTAATATTCCATTATTTAAATTGAACAATCCAATTTTGAAGACATTTCTGAAAAAATATACTGGTCGAAATGTTCCTGATGAATCAACTTTACGAAAATATTATGTTTCAATGTGCTATACGAGAACAGTAGAACGCATTAGAAGCCATCTTTTAAATCAATACATATGGATAAACACCGACGAAACGGTGGATATGTTACGACGCTGTGTGGTAAATGTTGTAGCTGGTGTACTACATCCAACTATTCCCTATAACTCATATGTAATAGCAACAAGTGTTATAAATAGAGTTGATGCGGAAACAGTTGCTGAGACCATTAAGGAGAATATGCAAAAAATGCTTCATTCGGACGCCAAGTACAAAGAAAAAATACTTTTATTTGTCAGTGATAGTGCTGCGTATATGTTAAAAACAGGCAGACTATTGAAGAAAACATATCCTAATATGCTGCATATTACTTGTGTAGCACATGCTCTCCACAGAATCTGTGAATATATCAGAGACACTTTTCCGGAAGTTGATAGACTTGTATCAGCTTTTAAAAAAGTTTTCAGAAAAGCACCATTGAGAGAAGCTCTTTTCAGGGTAAAATTTCCATCTCTGTCACTGCCTCCCACTCCAGTAATAACTAGATGGGGAACATAGCTGGAAGCTACTAGTTATTATGCTGAGAATTTCGATAGTCTAAAACATTTTGTAACACTGCTAAAGGAGGATGCTAGAAGTATTGGTGAGTGCAAGGAGCTCACACAAATCCCAAATTTAAAAAATCAGTTGTACTTTCTTCACGAACACTTTGGAAAATTGCCAAAACTAATCACTTATTTTGAAAATCGAAATCTCAAATTAAATGACGGATTAACCACATTAGATGTGGCTGTTAATAATTTGAAAAGTATTCCAAGTGACTTCGGATGTGGCCTTCGGCAAAAGTTTGAAGCAATTCTTAATAGAAATCCAGATTTAATTACATTGCAGCAATTATGTATGGAGACAATTCCACAAAATCTAACGGCTAAATATGAAGAAATAAAAGAATATTTCCAGTATGCACCTATAACCAGTTGCGATGTAGAAAGGACGTTTTCTATTTATAAGGATGTACTTAATTCAAAGAGAACAAAATTGACAGAAGAAAACCTTGAGAAACTATTGCTAGTTAATATTAATACTCCTTTACTCAACTTGAACGACAAAATGAACAAATAAAAATGTTCTAATTGTAGAAATAAAATTAAAAACCTTTAAAAATACAACTTTTCAACAAATACATGTATTTCGTAATTTTATAGATCACCACCCGTTTGTTTTCCAATTATATATATAAAATTAATTAATAAATATGTATTTCGTAATTTTAGATAGATAGATCACCACCCGTATGTTTTCCAATTATATAAATAAAATTAAAAACTTTATAAATACAACTTTTCAACAAATAAATATGTATTTCCTAATTTTATAGATCACAACCCGTTCGTTTTCCAATTATACTATAAATAAAATTAAATATTTTAGAAATACAGCCTTTCGCCAGTACTGCACTGGGCTTTGCGTCATGTGGTAAGCGTGTCCGTTCTCTAGTTATAATTTACTGGTGGTTTATCTCATAAAACGTAAAATTTTTTCAAAATTATTTTGTTACAGTTTGCCTCGAAAATTCATAGGTACATCTGGGTTAAAAAAAATTGGCTATAATTGGATGGGAAAATTATTTTGAAAAATAAAATATATTTTTGGCATTGAACCCTCTCCCATCAAATTACTTTCATATAATTTTGTTACACGAGTTCATTGGCTTTTGATTTTTCTACACACCGTATATGCGATATTGAAATTTGAAGTATTAACCTGTAGACGCTTAAATATGGAATCATACAAATTTATAAATACGACTGGACATTGATAAAAAAACACAAATGATTATATTAAAGATTTAATTTTGTTCGTAAGGACAGCTGTTAATCTAGAAGATCACATTATGGCTCAGACAGCTCGACATATCATCTGTATAATTACTTTTTTATTGGTTACATAATCATTTGCCTATAAATTTTAAAGATATATACATTTTCATAATTTTGGGAAACTATAAATTACACTTTTTTTCAACTTAGATATTACATAATTTGTTTTGTCTACCCAATAAAGTATAAATGTTAGTTTTATAAATTATGAACCCATTGTATTTTCCCCATAAATCCTTTAATTTTATTTCGGTATTTCGGCGAATTAAATAAATTCAAATTGATTTATTTGTTGTGAAGAAAAACGGAATAAATTGCGCACAAAAGACTATATTTTCTTCCTGACAAATTTATATACTTGAAAAAATATACCTATCCATACGTATAATTCATAAGCTTATAAACACATACATATTGTTATCTGGCGTATTCAAGAGTTTATTTATACGAAATTTACATTCACTGGGACTATTACGGCTACACATCCAAAATGAAAGTGTTTGCATCTATTTTCAGGTCGGTCATTGGGCAAGCTGGTAGCGTGAGTGATTAATGTGGATTTTAGCGAGTAATTATTGCTCGCCGTTGGGTGTTGCTTCAAGTGCACATCGAATTTATTCTTTAGTCAATTGATTTAAATTGAGAAAATATTGGAGAATTATGAAGGAGATTGTAGAATACGACGAATAGTTAAGACATATACAAGGATTATTCTCTTATTGTTGAGCCTGTTAATATCAAATTTTTATCTTTCCGAATTTCTTCCGTTGAACAAAATAAAATTGGTCCTATCGCCCTTTAATGATAAACGGTAGATTCTTGGGGATGGGGTGCACACCCTAGTTTGGGGTCGTCATAACATCGATGGATAATCGGATGGAGTGTTAAAAAGGTAATTATAGTTTTTACACGTATAAATTAATATTATTCATTATTTTATTATTTTTTTAATAGTCTTTACCACGTAAATGCCAGTAGAATACCTTCCCTGAACAATCCTGCAGCTCTACATATACTATTGTTGTTTGTTGCAATTATATTGCCTTCGGTCAACATTCATCCTTCGAGCCAGAGGCCCTCGGGCTGAATTAACGTCGATCTCGGAGCAATATAATACCCATAAAGCCCTTGGTGCACAAATAACTGTTATTATTAATAATGTTATTGTTACAGTTGATAGTGGTCCGACTACAAGTAATTACAACGAATTCACCGACAACGCTTCGAAAATGAATAAAGATGCTATCGTTAGAGAGAAGTAGCTTGTTGAGCAATCTGTATATTTACTTAATAACAGCTTCTTTTCTTAAGTCCAGCTTCTGGTTTTATCATTTTTCATCGAGTACTTGCATTTTCTTCACAACGATTGAATCAAAAGAATTTTGTAAGATTGAGGATTGCAGCCCTAATTATCAAATGGAATATAGAGCATATAGAGACATACAGGCATTTTGTTTCAAGAGTAGGAGTGAGCAAATTGTTTTATCTCAAGATATATGCAATAACATCTACAATAATGGAATGATTAAATAAAAAATTATGTTTTACGGGATTTTGTTAAATTTTATAATTCAGCACTATGACCTTGTGCACATATTACAGAGGATATACATAGCCAATATAAAAATATTATTATCGTGCCATATTAATTCTTTAAATGTTTTACACAAGTGTCTCGTATCGTTATGTTCAAATTTTAGGAGTGTAAAGTAGACTTCATTTCAAGTAACAAAAATGCAAAACTTGTATATCCATTTTTATATGTTTCAAAGTTACAGATCTATGAATGTGATTGTCAGATCATGAAAAAATGTAATCCTAAAGTCAATACAAACCGCTTTTTTTGTTTTTTAAAGTTATACGATTCAATAACAGGCCTGTGACTGTTAACGTCGCATAAATAAAATGTTAACCTAAAATAAATAAATACGTGTCGTAGTGCTTACAGTAATTTCTTGGAGATCTACAAAAAAGAGTACTGGAAATTGATTTAAGATAAAGAAGGTTCTTACTTATTTCGTAAGTGCCGAACCATGAATATCATACAATAAACAAATGTTCAGATGACCGTTAACGTTGCATTTTTTAATAAAGGAATACATTACGTTTCAGTTCATACAACAGCTTATTAGTGAGTGGACACGTTTTCTTTATTCAAAATGCCTTACCGATTTTCTTCTGAAGAGTATGCGGACATGCATTTTGTGTATGGCTACTGTAACGGCAGTGCACGTCAAGCAGTTATTGAATACCGACATCGGTTTCCCGTTAGGCGCATTCCTCATTACAGAACGTTTCTGGAAGTACACAGACAATTTCGGGAATGCGGACTGCGTGATTATCTTTTCGAACGAGGAGTAAATTTGCCAGCAAACTTAGAGGAAGAAGCAGTAGCTATTGTTACAAGGGATCCAACTCTCAGTGTACGTCGAATCGCTAGACAACTAGGAGTGCAACGAACGACAGTTTGGCGAATTTTAAAACGTGAGGGCTTATATCCATATCACTATCGCAAGGGACACGGTTTGTTTGAGGCAAACCACTATGCTCGTCTAGTTTATTCTACCTGGATATTAAGATAGTCACGGCTTCATTTTCATTTCTGCAGAACAGTCCTCTGGACAGATGAATCTACGTTCACGAGAAGTGGTGTTACAAATCTGAGAAACCTGCACAGGTGGTCATCAGAAAATCTCAAAGCTATACGCCCATCTAAATTTCAACATGAATTTTCTATTAACGTTTGGGCGGCCCTAATCGATGACTAGTAGATTGGTCCTGTCGTTCTTCCTGGGAGGTTAAATGCGGACAATCACCTTCAATTTCTTATTGACGAACTACCAGGTCTTTTAGGGGATGTCCCAATGTTCGACGAGACATATGGTTTCAGATGGATGGGGCACCATCACATTTCGGAATTGCTGTCCGAAATTGGGTTAACGTCAATTATCCAAGATGGATTGGTCGAGGTGGTTCTGTTGCATGGCTAGCCAGATCACCCGATCTTAATCCCCTTGACTTTTATTTATGGGGGTGCATGAAAAATTAGTCTACGCGCAAGTTTCGAACACAAGAGAAGAGTTGTTGGATCGTATTCACCTGGTTGCCGAGCAAATCCGACAAAACAAGTATGAAATTCGGATAAGTACTTCTTCTGTTGGCTTACGGGCACAAGCCTGCATTCAACAAGAAGGTGGACATTTCGAAAATATTATTCATTGAACTTTTTTAAATAAAATCAGTTTTTATTGACTTTAGGATTACATTTTTTTTCATGATCTGACAATCACATTCATAGATCTGTAACTTTGAAACAAACAAAAATTGATATACAAGTTTTGCGTTTTTTTGTTACTTGAAATGAAGTCTACTTTACACTCCTAAAATTTGAACACAACGATACGGGACATCTTGTATACGTATGCGGGTTTGTACCTTCAGTATAACACTACATTTCGATGTAGAATTAATGAGATTAGGTTGTTAAATTATATTACTTCCATTATTTTCTCTTTTAATCCTCTTTTACTTACGAAAATATTTTGGCAACGTATTCGAATTATTACTCAATAATTTAAATATATATACCGGGTTTTTCATTTATCATTACAAATAGATCTAATGCATTGATTTTTATTCATTTAGCATTGCACATAGGTCAAATATTTCTGTTTTTCATTCATACTTAAATCTTAAATTAAACACGTAGGTATAATTATGTGTAATGATAAAATAAAAACCCGGTATATACAGTTAGTAATTTTGTAACAGCAAAACATACTCTAACAAAAATTCGAATTATTACACAATATTACTCAATTAGTAATTTCACACCGCAAGACAGGTTCTAACGAGAATTCGAATAATTAATGCTAGTGCCAGATGGAATTTTTGCTAGTTATCATTTGGCATTTGTCGTGTGCGCATGTGTGCTCATGAACTATTTAAAATATGAGGTTAGGTTATGATGAGACCCCACGGGTATTCGATGCTAAATAGCTGTTAGGGGCCTGCAAGGAAGAACCACGGTGTCCAACGGCTCCAGCTGCTATCACGTATGTATGTTTTAATGTCACAATTTTTGTATTAATACCCTCTGCCGTCTTTATTTTAAAATTTGTATTAATGCCCTTCTGGCTTTTCAAATTAATGTCCTCCTTGATTTTGAAAGTTTATCCGCCATCTTGAACTTTTTATTGTTTTTGAATGAACCTCGTAAATTTAATTTAACGTCTCGTATCTAGTGAAAGGTAACGTACCGGATTTGAAGTCACCGCATGTGACATGTGTGACGTCAGAGAGGCGGAGGTGGTGCCCGAACCGCTGAAAACATTCTACCTAGGCAAGAAAATATAAACACATCATTAAAAATTTATTTTTATTGCTGGTTCAGTTTCCTTCCTTTAAATACCGTTTCAATAACATCTTCAATTCATCGTAAAAATATTCTTTTTATTTACTGCAAAATGGTTCTCTACAGCTCTTATAATTAGTCATCATCCCCAAATTTTGTTTTTCCCTAAGAGTTTTCTTTAGATTCGGGAACATAAAGTAGTCACTGGATGCTAAAACTGGATTATAAGGCGAGTGTTCAATTTCTTCAATTAGCAAGAGCAGCTTTTGGAAGTTTTGACTTGTGAATTGCTGCATGGTGTCATAGAGCAACAAGACATCTTGCGTGAGTTTTCCGCATCTTTTCACATTAATAAAATCTCTGAGTTGATGCATCAAACTTGCATAATACTCCCTATTTATTGTACTATCATTTTTCAGATAATCAAACAGCAAAATGATCTGATAGCCTCAAAAAATAGTTGCCATTATTGTTTCTGCAAGAGAGGTGACTTCAAACTTTTTGGGGTGGCTCGAGCCCTTAACGCTTAATCGAGTATTGTTTCGATTCTGGATCACAATGATAGGCCCACGTTTCAACTCCAATGACAACTATATCGATAATAATTAAATCTGTTTCGTTCCCACATGGTGCTAAGAATTGTTCACACACCTCTACCCAAACACGCAATTGCAATGGGAAAAACATTCGTGGAATCCACCTTGCACTAACTTTTGTCATTCCAAGGTACCTGTGTAAAATTCTAAAGATCGTAGTTTTCGTAACGTCTACTAATCCTGTCAATTGACGCTTCTTTAATCTTGTTTTTTTCAACAATAATTGAAGTGATCACATTGTTAGGGTGATTTGGACTGCTATCACCATTCAATGATTTTCGACCATGTTTACACAATTTTGACCATTTGCAAATAGTTAACTTAGAAGAACAACCATTCCTGTATACAGCCAACAACATTTTTTTTGGGAATAATTTTTGGAGCTTCTTCTTGTTTTGTGAGGAACTTTGTAACGGATTTATATTCGATTTTGCACATTTTGATATAAAAGCAATGCATGACATCACACACAGTGACACATAATAAAATTAATAATGTTGCAAATGTTTTGTAAATTGGCGCACAAGATATGTGATTAAAAAAAAACAATGGCAAATTGCATTAAAATATAAGGTTGCTTAGTCCGGGAACTCTCCTGAGGAACTCCAGAAGTAGACATATAAGTATGCGATTTACAAACGTTAAAGTGGACATAATTACATGTGTTGGTCTAGTTGGAATGCATAAATATAACTAAAATGTTAC
Organism: Melolontha melolontha; assembly: GCA_935421215.2. Lineage (NCBI taxonomy): Eukaryota > Metazoa > Arthropoda > Insecta > Coleoptera > Scarabaeidae > Melolontha > Melolontha melolontha. The sequence goes on along the minus strand of OW285236.1, from coordinate 5,255,696 downwards.
TGAAATAAAAAGAAGAAAGTTTACAAAGAAGAATATGATGATAGTCAATGGTATCAAAGGTTCGGCTAAAATCAGTATAGATTGCATTTAGTTGACCGCCCCTGTCTAAAGTCTCTGGATGTATTAATACTCTTTAGGGCTCCGAATACAATACCTTTTCTGTAGCTGACGATGACAACTTAGTAGTCGAAATTGTATTCAGGATTAAAGCTATATCGTGGTAGTTACTCATTTTCAATTAATTGTCACAGAATAAACAGTTGCCGAATGAATTTGATTGTACATGACTAGGATGAATGTCAAACAAAATTCGAACCAAAATAACATGGCTTACTACATATTCTTACAGAGTTCTAATTAAAAAAAACAATTTGTAGACCAAATTTATTCAATTAAATATTCACATTACCGTGGATGGTAATTGACATTAAAAAAAATAAAAAAAAAAAAATTAAAAAATTATCCGGAAACTTCAACTTAATTAACTTTGTTCGATGTATAAACATCTATTATTATACGAAGTAAATATAATACAGCACTTGACGCTGTACGATATGTCTTAATACCCGTTTGCTTCTATTTAAAACTGAAATGTTTGGCAATAAGTATTCCATCGGTTTTAAAAATTACTTATGCTGTGCACTCAGACGTTGATATATACTTTTTTTTATAGATAGTGTGCTGTGATAAATGGTTATTTTAGAATTGTAGAAAAATTCGAGATGAGTTCATCAAATGGAATAAAAATAACTCCGTATTTTAATAAATATAATTCATTGCTAAGCAAGTAGATAAACAAAAAATGAAAAAAAGGTATTTATTAACTATTAATTCTTTTTTATTAAGTGTTTGTTCTTAATAATAGTAATGGGTGACTGTAAATGATAAAATATTGTTTTCTTAATTTTAGCCATATGTCATCCATACCTATATACAATATTCTACCCTAAAAAGATAAATGGAAGCGAATGACCAGACAAGCAAATTTCTCAGGGCTGCCAAATTAAATATTTGCTCCAATCATTTATAGTCACTCCATGTATTAAGCAATAGTAATTGATTTACTGAATTTGTGTTCTCATTACAGTTATAATAATGTGTGTATTTATATACATATATTCGTATGTAAAGAGACTTCGATTTTATAAAAATATAACTTTCACTTGCTTTAGGGGATATATGCATACACATAAATATATAGTATTTGGCAATTAAATTAGAACCACTTCAATAAGAGTAAGAAACCTTTCCTAAATATACGAGGGGTGACTTACTTAAAACTTAATCTAGTACTGAGAATAAAACCCTTGACTTATATTTCACTAATTTTATTAGAATAACTCCTAAAATATATTTCTTATCAAAGAGATATCTTTAAATCTAAATTAATGGATGTAAGTGTAAAACTAATATACCTAACGCTTTTATGGGTGGGTGGTTAATTTACAATAGTCTCTATGAAGGGATATTAGAGAAATGTACCTGTGTATTAGTGACTAACAAATTATGTTTATGTGCTTCTTTGATTTCTAAAATTTCTAACAGATCTAATCTTTAGCTTTTTACTACATTATGTATTAAGTTACTGCTATCAATATCTGGCAAGTGGTTATATTTTATACAATGTTCAGAGAAAGCTGTATTTTTGACACTATATTGAATAGATCTTGTGTGCTTCGCAATACGCTTTTTAATACTCCTACCGTTTTGTTCTATATACAGGCTTAGGCAAATGTATGAAACTATTCCAATATCTTTGATACGGGTATTTAGATTTTAATAAAATAAAATAAAATAAATAATAAAATTTTCAACATTTAAGTTAATGCAAATAGGGAATTTGAAGAGGATATTTATTTTCAAATTAGACTTCCGGTTTAGGCAAAAATTTAACTTTTTTTATTTTAAACGTAATAACCTGTATATTTTTGCGAATTTCAATAGAGCTCTGCTTTAGAAGTTCACTAATAATAAGGTTTGGCACCCTTCTGTTCAACAACGACAGAGATATTTAATTAAACCTAATTATGCGAATTTTATTGAGAACAAGAAAAATGAACACTAAAAATATAAACAAAATCAATATCAAATTCTTGGATGATATTTGCCAAAGCTTCCTCACTAATTAATTGCACTTCCTCAATTGAAGAGTGGAAGTACCAAAGGCACTAAGTGCCAAAATCTGAGTTTTGTAGATATTTACTTAAAAAGGTTGTAAGTCCCATCGCCAATGTATGAGCAAGGGTTATAAGTGTAATTTTATTTCTAAGCTTTAGTAAAGTAAAACTAGATGGCGCTCAGCACTATGTCCTGGAAGTTTTTATTTTGAAAGGGTATAAGTCCCAAAGTCGGGTTGAATGTGTAAGCGTGCTCTTTGTTTTTAAACGTTTATTGGACAAGAAATTGCAGTGTAAACATGGAAGTTGTGCAAGAAAAGACTAAAGGAAGGTTTATAGAACAGCAGAGAATGAAAAAGAATGCTGGGAAGGCATATGTTAATAGGAAGAAGAGAGAAATTCGTCCGAAAAATCCACCTAATCAAGAGGTAAGAAATTTTAGGTTATGGCGGTAGTTTAAGATTATTATGCAAATAGATAGTGACTCCTCGTCCGTTGAACGGGCGGCGTATTTAGGTTTGCTGTAAAGTTAAACGGACGGTGAGTGATAAACGTAAATGTAAAAATATTTTTTTGACCTGCATCTAAATATTTGCGTATCTCGTTCAGGAGTCGTGTAAGTGTTATTTTGAATGCAAAAAAATAACGTACGAACGAAAGCTTCAACTATTTGAGAGATTTTATACTGAAAACTACAAAACGCAAGGGACGTATCTGATGGGCCTAATAAATTTAGTGAGAATAAAAAGACGTCGTCATGGAAATTATGAAACTGCCGCAGATAGCAAAAGGCAAATTTCCATATCCTACACACTTCCAGATCAAGATGGAAATTTTGTGCATGTATGCAGAAAGACATTTATGAATGTTTTTGATTGTACTCAGAAGCGTTTGATTGGTTTAATAAATAAGAAGAAAATGGGAGATACCACATTTACTGATAGGCGTTCAAACAATAAGCCAAGCAAGTTCACGGAAAACGACCGCCAACTGATCCATCAACATATAAACTCCATCCCTAGAGATGTTTCACACTATTCACGTGCAAAATCAGAAAAGCAATATCTCAGTCCTGATTTAAATATTCATCGACTTTATAAAGCATTTTTGGCGAAAAACAAAGAATCTTCTGTAAGTTATAAATTTTATAGAGGTGTTTAAGAAGGATTTCCCGAATCTAAGCTTTCACCGTCCTAGAGTCGATACATGTCATACCTGCGATAGGTTAAATTGTGAGGCAAAGCAAACTTCTAGTGCTGGCTGCAGTGCGAAACAACAACTCAACCTTCACTACCGAAAAGTACAACAAAGTCTGGAATATATGAAGAACCAAACCGCAAATTCACAACTTCCTGGTAGTGGCAAATGCTGCATTTCGTTTGATCTCCAACAAGTTTTATTTGTTCCTACGTTGACACATTCAGATATGTTATATCTGTCTCAACTATCTTGTTACAGTCTGGGAATACATTTGTCGGACTCTAACCATGCTTTTATGTGTATGTGGCATGAAGGTGTTAGTGGACGTGGAGGCAATGAGGTAGCATCTACCCTCCTCAAACTTTTAAATTCCGGTGTCACACCAAAAAAACATTTGCTACTATGGAGTGACAACTGTGCGGGGCAGAACAAGAACAGAATGGTAATATTTGTTTTAGTGTTCCTTGCTCTTCATAAAGTTTTTGACACAATAGAGTATAACTTTCTAATAAGTGGTCACAGTTTTATGGCTTGTGACCGAGACTTCGCTCTCATCGAAAAAAGAAAGCGTGTTATGAAGGCAATGGTGCCAAATGATTTGCAGAATGTAATAACTTCCGCAAAATATGATCCGCCATTCGAAGTTATTGACATGTCTGTAAACGGATTTTGGGATATAAAAGAAGCTGCTGACACAATTCTCAACACTAAATCCTTAAATATATCAGTAAGGCAGTAAGAATAAAGATTGATTATAAAAATCCAACACTACTTCATATAAAAGAAGCTTTCTCCGAGTTAGAAGCCTGGAAAAAAATCAATGTATTGAAGAAAGGGAAAACCACGGAAGATCTAAGATCAGCAGAAATAAAATCTTTACCACCTGAGAATAAGATTACCGCTAATAAAAAAAAATCTCTATCGTCCATGATTCCTTACCTGGAAAATCCTGAACATAAAATATTTTATAGAGAACTTCTTAATTTAGACGAAGAAAGCTTGGGGCCAAGCAGCAGCTCAACTCACCTTTAATTAGTACTTATAACCTTTAGGTTGTGAGGTACTTAAGACAAAATGTTGGTTTTTGCTTCTAACCTTTGTAGGAATCATAGTTTGGCACTTATGCTCTTTCAGTTTTAGTTCTAAACAAACTTCAATATTTTATTTTTTTGATAGAAACATTAAGTTTGTGTTCTACCAGTTATTATTTCTAGATGCTAGGAATCGTTTTAAAATGTTTATAATAGAAAAAATTGCTTTCTAACGTTGTTCTCTTAATTATCTCTGAATTATGAATATGGCACTTAGTGCCTTTGGTACTTCCACTCTTCAATTATTCTCCGCCGTAACTCTAATGCTACAGCAATATCTTGAGTAATAACTTCATTAACTGGTCGTTTGGTCATCCGCTTTTCGGTAAATTTCTAACATTTCCGGTCAAGTTATACCTTCTCAAAGTTTTATTAACGACAGGTCGTGATATTGGATGCCGAAATTGATGCAAATTGTTAAATAAATCGCATACTTCTTCCATGAGTCCTGACGCGATCACCATATAACCAATCATCATTAGAATTTCAATACGTTCTTTTTCAGTTAATTGAATCATTATTAATATTTGGACGTCTACAAAGTTAATTCTGTAATTTCAGTAATTTCATGGCTTACTAAACATAAACATAATTTCAAAATGTCAGTTTTAATTACATACCTCTGTCGTTGTTGAACAAAAGGGTGTCAAACCTAATTACTGTTGAACTCCCAGAGTAGAGCTCTATCGAAATTCGTAAAAATATACAGGGTGTTTCATTTAAAATAAAAAAGTTAATATCGTTCCCGGCTAAACCGGTAGTCCGATTCGGATATAAATATATTCATCTATCATCAAATCTAAGCAGTATTCGAATAGACCCATACATTTACCTAACCCTGTATATGTATACGTAATATATAAACTCGCGAATGTATTAACTATTGTATTCTGTTTTTCTTTTGCTCAGTTTTGGATATAATCTGTTGCGCATTTAATAAACTATTTCCTACTACTGACTTCGTAAGTTGTCTCTTATTGGCCTATTGATTATGTACGTTCGTAATCCTTGACAGCGGGATGTAATATTTCCCTTGCCTCCCTATAGAGGTAAGTACTTTTACATTACACGACAGAGTAAAAATGTTTGAAATTTTTATGCATGCGATAATTTCAATATATTGTAAAGTTTGTCTTTTCGGGTTCTTAAATAAAACTAACAATAACTTTAAACACACACTATATTAGTATTAAAACGTATAACAATATAAAGCTAACTATTAACAATAATAAGTACATTTATGTATTTATATTTATGTATCTATATTTATGTGTACTGCGCGAGACTGTAGGATTCAATGAATGTCCCATCCCTTCCTCGACGACTTTTATATATCGTAGCCTATATTTTCTCGATGCAGGCAGAACGATTGAGAAAATGCTAGAGAGTGTGACGCGCTACGTGTCGTAGGATGAGTCATCACATTGCCCCCTTCTTAAGAATGAAGTTTCGTCCCGAAACATGTCCCGAAACATGTCAAGTTTTGGTTCCCTCAACCGATGGCGAAATCGACAGGTAGGGCCTTTGTTACATTGTGACGTCATATCGAAATAACAGTCCACGGTCTTATCTTGCCTGGATGGACAGGAATATTCAAGCCGGTAACTGCATACCAGAATTTCCATACCAGTATGTCGGAAGATTACTTCTAACATGCTCCTTACAATTCTCCAGTCCAGGCGGTCCAATCCACAACCCAATTTTGGAAGTGCTAATTTCAAAATGTCTTGTTCTAACATTTGTTCTCGTAAGTGGACCAGGGCCTCCCATAAGGCACGATAGGTTGGCTTCAGGTTTGACAGTTCTTTCGTGACCAAATAAAACATGGGCTGTTCTTCATTTAGTATTTGGAGACTCTTCCCAATTGCTGGTCCCTGCTGCCTTAATTTTTCGATTCTGCCAAATCCCTCTTTAAATTCCCTGGCAATCCCTTTGGCCATTCGCAGATCTCGGGCTACGCAATGAGCAAGCGCGTAGTCTGGCGGCACCGTAAACAAATCTTGCTGTTTCTCGATGGTTACTCCAAATCGAGCTTTTCTCGAACCAGAATATTCTTGCATAAAATCTTCGAAGGTTAGTTCATGGTATTGGCTATCCAATCGGCGCAAGTCAGCGGTTTCGTCATTATTGATGAAGCCATTGTATGGCGAAACAATATTGTAGTGGTATTTACAATAAAAGAATTTTTGAAACTAGAAGTTTAATTACTTATTTCTTAGCGTTTTACATGTATATGATCCGAGCTTTACTAATTACCTTCTTCATTTTGCAAGGCGCTTCCAAAATAGGCCATTACAATAATTGTCTTTTACTCGACAGTAAAGATGACTTTGAAAGTATACACAATGAATTGTTTTATTAATTTACTTGTTCGACGTTTATTTTTTTAAATTTGTGACAAATTTAAATTTAAAAATCAGGCATGTCAGTATAAATTTGCAGAATTGCTGCCAGCTTAAGAAAACAAAAAATTCAATCATTTATTTATAGTCAACGGACAATACTTCCTTGGTATAAGGTAACGCGAACCAGGGCACGTTATTGTATCTCGCTCCGAATAAAACAAAAACAAGAAGCAACGAAAGGAAATGTAAACAATTATAATAACGGCCGATTTCGCATTAGAAAAAACATCCGACGTATTTCTTTGCTATAAATTTTATTACGTAATTACAAAGGCGTGGTTCTTTTAATGATTAACTTTGCAAGAAGCCCATTAGCACAAAGACCCATTAATATATGGTTTATTTCAAAGTATCACCGCTCAATTAAAAATGTATGGGGCCGGCGTGGGAAACGGATACGACTTGCACACTTGCAATAAAGCCAAAACATGTAAAACACATTAAGAATTTTTCCTGTCTATTCGTTTACTTACGTACCACTTAGAAAGAAAGACGTGTTATATGTATGTGACCGCCTCAACTTAAGTAGCTATATAATAGCCGTTGGTCGACGTGTATTAGTTTTAAGACGCATGGGGGTTCCGGGTTGTTTCGCATTTTGTAATTCTTAATTCGTATTACTCTATATCTGCCCGCTTTTTCTAATTCGTCCGGAAATTGGTGGCCGTCTTAGAATATTTAAACAGGGAAATTACATACACTATGTGGAAAAGAAACATAATGGACGTGGAGTATAAAATGGGGAGAACTCGTAGTTAACCGGCTGTCCCAATAGTCGGTCTATATCTCGATACCGTTTAAAGCAGCGATGCACATACCGCGGCAAGCGGGCCGCATGCGGCCCACTGTCGATATTTATGCGGCCCGCCAACGAATTTTAAAAATTGTTCGAAACTACAAAAGTAGGTAAAAATCAAATCAATAGTTCTTAACTTTTTATTTTATTCTAACTTTTGTAATCGTTAGTAAGATATGTATCTTTAAGTACCTACTACTTTCTTGTTCAGGTTTACTACGTAGGACAGGTATGCTCCTCATCGTTCCAAGCATATTGTTACGAGACTAGAAATATGTGGAACCAAATAGATTACTCGAAGATTCGCGAAACACGTCGGTATTAGCCCAGAACAATGTGGTAGGTTCTCGATGTTAGGTAACTCGTATAAATACAACGCATCGCCCGCTATCGGGGCAGTTCAGTTTTAACTACAGACAAGCGAACGTTATATTGTTTGAATTGTAATCTGTGAAGAATAAATATTTCGACGTTCGAACTTGGCATCTACCTACGTAACAATATAATATCAATTTTGATATGGATAAACCAGGCCCCAGTAAAAAAACGTAGTCGTAAGGTTGAAGATGAAAATCGACAGTTTCAACATATTTGGACCGAAAATAGTATATTAAAAAACGAGTTTCATAAGGCACCATTTTGCCGCACGAGATCAGTTTAGAAAACGAGCCGTTTGCGGCGAGTTTTCTAAAGAGCGAGTGCGGCAAAAGGCCTTATGAAACGAGTTTTTTATACTATTTTTTCTATTTTGCGTTTTTTTACATTAATAAATTGCTTAAATTGGAATTATTTAATTTGAAAGTTCAGAGTTTAATTTTTATATAAAGCATGCAGTTGGTCACATTGATACTTGACATTTTTAAATTTAAATCTTGCTATCCGCGAAGTATATTATATTACATATTATTTATTAATTTTCGTTAACATTACTTGATATTTCATTTAAAAATATAAACATGAGTGACATAGAAACATATATATGTTGTTGTCAATTGTATACAACATACGTTGTTTGTGTAAAATACGAACATATATCATATCTGTCAAATGTGCATAAATTCTTAAAATCATATGACAGCAATGATATTTATTTCTGTATTCGAACAACGCCAACATTGAAAAATGAAAGAAAGTGTATCGAAATAGAGCTCATTTCGATACTGTTTTTGGTTTCATAATGAGTTCATTTCGAACGCAAAATAGAAAAATACTTTTTTATTTCATCGCATAACAAAAGTGTCTGTTTAATATGCAAGAGTAGTTTTTCTATTCCGAAGGAATATAATGTGAAAAGGCATTATGAAACCCAGCATCACACTTTTACCAAATTAACCGGCGTAAATCGAACGCAAAAAATTTCCACTTTACAAAGGGAACTAATAGGCCAGCAAGCTAGGTTTACAAAACCAATTCAAGATGCTGAAACAGCTCTACTGAAGTTAGCTTTGAAATATCTCGAATAATAGCGAAAACTTGTCGGCCTTTTAAAGATGGTGAGTTTGTTAAGCAGTGTTTAGATATCGCCGCAAAAAAAATGTGTCCGAAAGATGCAAAGAGGTTTGAGAAAATTCAGCTAAATCGGATGACTGTTCAAAGAAGACTTACCTAATATAGAAGAGCAATTAGCTACGAAATCGAAAAGTTATGAGTATTTTTCTATAGCACTCGAGTAATCTACAGATATAAGTTCCATTGCTCAACTCTTAATATTTTTACGAGGTGTAACGCATAATTTTGAAGTGAGTGAAGAATTGATTGGTATGAGTTCTTTGACAAGTCAAGCCAAGGATAGTGACATGCTCAAAGCTCTTCTGGAAAAATGTTCTATAATGGATTTGGATTTAACGAAATTATCTGGAATTACGACTGACTGTGCACCTTCAATGGTTCGAAGTAAATCTGGGATAATAACTATGTTAAAAGAGTATTTACAAACTAAAAACATAGATACCAAGGAATTAATGCAGTTTCATTGCATTATACATCAAGAGGCCCTCTGTTCAAAATTATTGGGATTTGAAAATGTCATGAACGTTGTAGTACCTACTGTAAACTATAAAATCACGAGGTCTCAATCACCGACAATTCACACAATTTTTCGAGGATATGGAACGCGAATATGGTGATCTCCTGTTTTACACTGAAGTAAGGCGGCTAAATCGTGGGTTGTCACTAGAGCGGTTTCTTAACTTGATTGAAGAAATCAGAATATTTCTGGCGGAAAAGAAAAAGGACGTCTCCAAACTCGACAACCCTGATTGGCCGTGTGACTTAGCGTTTCTTGTAGACATCACAAATCACTTGAATGTCTTAAATAGGCGACTCCTAGGCAAAGATCAATTGATTTCGCAGTTATACTCCTCTCATGTTTCGTCCTTTCAATGCAAATTGAGTATTTTCAGGACACAAATCAATTACAGCCATTTTCCGAACTACAAAAAAAATTATGGAGAAATTCAATAAAACTGATGTCAATTTCGCTTATGTTGAAAAAATTGATATTTTAATACAAGCTTTTCATGATCGTTTTCTAGACTTCAAAAAGGTTAAACCTCTATTAGACATTTTCAGCAATCCTTTCAACATTTCACCCGAAAATGCACCGGAATCAATACAGTTGGAATTGATAGACATGCAAAATGATGATAATTTACGAAACAAGTTTAATGAAGGTAATTTACTCAACTTTTACCATTGACAAAACCGCTTATAAAGAGTTGCGAATAAGTGCATTGAAATGCGCAAGCTTATTTGGATCGACGTATATTTGTGAGCAAACGTTTTCATTGATGAAACTTAACAAAACAAAAAAACGAAACCGTCTGGCAAATGAAAATCTGGAAGCAATTTTACGTGTGGCGACAAGTAATGTGGAGCCAAACATAAACAAAATTGTTAGGTCAATGCAATGTCATGCATCAAAATAATAAAACATGAAATATTACATTGTAATGATTAGATTACATTACGATTACATAATTACAACAAACATTTTTGAATGTTCTTTTATTTTTATCATTTGTAGTAATTCATACTATTTAAAAATAAAAATATTTGTGTTAATAAGTATTCTTTGTAGTGGCCCGTCCTTGGCTTATAATTTTCCCGAGTGGCCACTGTTCCCTATAAGTCTTGCATCTCTGGTTTAAAGGTAAACAGTCCGGCTGAGTAAATGCATGTATTTCCTATAAGAATAAAAGATCAATGTTATAATAAATCAACAATTTTTATTTTGCATAACGTTTGAAGTATATTAAAGTATATTTATGAAAAATGATCCCTTCCAAATGGCGTCTCTCGTTTGCAATACAGCGAATTAGGCGATTTCTGAGGTTTTGCAATACGCGTGCGTCATATCAGGCGGTATCCTTGTCATTTCCGCCCGTATTGCTGCTTTCAAGGTATTGTTGGTTTGAGGACGGTTGGTGTACACTTTTTCTTTCAGGTAGCCCCAGAGAAAAGAACCACATGACGCGAGATCGGGTGAGCGCGGCGGCCATGCTAATAAAAAAATGCCGCGATGTGAAATAATGCGGCCTGGGAGGATCTGCTTTAAAACTTGCATGGACGCACTTGATATGTTTCGAGTGGCTCCATCTGTTGCAACCATATCTCACCATTGAGCTGCTGCAGTTTTGGTTGCAGAAAGGCTTGTAACATGTGGACAAAATGACCGGATGGTACTGTAACAACCGCTCTCTTCAAAAAAGTATGGCGGTTCCGCTTCCTCCTCAGCCAGTAATCACGATGGGGAACGTGGTTGGAGGCTGCTATTTTTCATGCAAATCATTATGAAGGAATAAAGACAATTATTATGGATCTTGATAAGGATGCACAATCTGTGATAGACGCCCAAAAGGTGTATTCGAGTAAAGAAATACCTCAACAATTGGCGTTTATTAAAGCCAATTACTGTTTTATTTCCACTTCTATATTGCAGTTGGAAAAACAATTTATGTCGCTAATCAAAAGGGTTGAAATAATAAACAAATTTGATAAGTCATGTTTTGATGTTAAAGAAGGAGTGGGACAGTCCGTGTATGAAATATTTTTAAGTGTAATAGAAAAAAATGTGGGTTTGAAAAAGCTAAAGATCATTGCTAAAATCTTGTGTGGTGATTCAGTAGAAAATATTGAATTGACAATAGATGATAATTCTAATTTGAAATATGCTCCTATAACAAGCGTCGACGTAGAACGAACCTTTTCAATATATAAATACATGTTTTCAGACAAGCGTTACAATTTCTCTGTTGAAAACTTTGAGAAATATGTGATTGTAAATTGTTTTCATAGTTAATTATGTTGTAAAATGTTTTAAATAAACTTGGGGTAAACATAATATAATATTTTTTTCTACAGTATTCCATTTTCTAACATTCCTCGTATTTTTTTACCTGCATATTTTTCATAAGAAAGTGCATATTTAGACTAAAACATCTGCATATTTATGCGAATATTTTCAGTTTTTTTTTTAGCATATAATCCGGTCTTTAGTTATAACTTAATATCTTATGTTTCACTGAATAAGATAAAATATTATGTATGTATAAACAATTCAAATTAAAATCGCTGTGTGCCTTCATATTGATAAGTTCTTGTTGTGAAAAATTCATTTTTTAAACATCAGGAAACACACACGTAATTGATTGCATTAACCAACTTGACAGTTTAGAATTTTGATGTGTATTAAATATTTGTTTTCCATGGCAGTCTTAGTTTTAAGAACTTATTGCCTTAAAGCAGACAGCTTTTTTGTAAAGGGATTTTATAAATAAAATAATACAACAGAAATAACAGAGAAGCTAAATAAAATTCGTAATTAATGAAAAAAATATCAGCCAATAAAGTACAAGCTAAGATCTGAAGCGGTCCTTTCCAACTAGAAATAGAGGTATTATTACACGTCTACGTAGGTGCGATTACCACTTTCACTTATATTTCTGTTCTGTAAGTCTTACGACAAAGTATATGAAAAATTATTTTAATTTGCAGCTTCCCACAATATTTTTCAGTCCAGTTGAGAGCTTGAGTGATAATGAGGATTACTGTCTTATTCCTTTATTGATAACTACGGTGTGATTTCCTCCAGCTATTTTAAAGCTTATGTGAAAGTAACAGCTGAATGGTGGAATCTACTGTTTTGTATTATAAGCTAAATTTTGAAAATTAAGCTACCAAAGTATTTTATTCGCATTCATAATAAGAGTATTGTGATTTCAATATTTATTTTTCGTTAACTTTGACGAAAACATTCAACGAATCACCACTAAAAAAAACCGAACAAAACATATCTGGACTTTACTTGTCGACCGTGTTCTGAAATTGTAATTTATATTCGGTTTGTTTAAATATTAATTCATTTCGCGAACGAAATTTTCGTTATTCTATTCCTTACATAAATAAATGAATTAAGGCAAACAAAATGTTACAAAAACAAACTAAATATATTGCTTGGTAATTCGATTTTATAATATGCGTATTTCATATAGGTTAGGCAGTATCAACACCGTAAATATTTAAATAATAAATAAACAGCTATATTGTTTTCTTATTAATTTATATCACATCGTAGACTTCCAATAATTAGGGAATTTTAATGCTTACAGCTTGTGTAAATACAGATAAAAAACAAACTGCAATTTCTAAATTAATGCAAAGGCATTACTATTATCTACAAGCATTTTGGATTAATTTTATTGCAATAGTAACATTTGGTTGCGTGATTGTGATAATGTAGTTCTCAGGTAAGAGTGCAGGCAGGCAACAGTCGACGTAGCTCATCACATCACACTTGATGCCAAACTCGTGTCAGCCGCATAACGCAGCTAATTAATTAAGACAACCCGTTGTCTGCAATTTGTATCCCACGAGTAATCTACAGCTGATCTACGACGAATCTATTAAATGAACAAGTTAAAATAGTACAGCTTTTAATTGGTTGGGGTTGTCTCAATATATAGCAAGTAATTCCCCTGATGTAAAATTGAAAATGGAGTTTTTATTAACCCTCTATGGTCGAAGTTTTTTAAAATTTCAAAATCGGTTAATGTGCTCTATTTCTAAAATCTTGGATTTCTTAGGCTCATAGCCTTCAGACAATCTTTTTAAATATGCTATTAGTTTAGAAAATTTTGAGATATCTGCATTCTTATAAATATTCAGACAACATTTTAACATCGCGGACAATTACTTTCAATTTCTTATTGACGAACTGCCAGGTCTTTTAGAGGATGCCCCACTGAATGCTCGACGAGACATGTGGTTTCACATGGATGGGACACCAGCACATTTCAGAATTGCTGTCCGAAATTGGGTTAACGTCAATTATCCAAGATGAATTGGTCGAGGTGGTCCTGTTGCATAACCACCCAAATCACCCGATCTTAATCCCCTTGACTTTTATTTATGGGGGTACATGAAAAATTTAGTCTACGCGCAAGTTTCGAACACAAGAGAAGAGTTGTTGGATCGTATTCACCTGGCTGCCGAGCTAATCCGACAAAACAAGTATGAAATTCGGATAAGTACTTCTTCTGTTGGCTTATCGGCACAAGCCTACATTCAACAAGGAGGTAAACATTTCGAAAATATTATTAATTGAACTTTTTTAAATAAAATCAGTTTTTATTGACTTTGGGATTTCTCATCACCGATATTTATCGATGTAGCCATACTGTAATTGGTATAATTACGGCCCCGTGAGGGATTTAATTGATATTTATATCGGAATTATTCGCTAATGCGATATCTCACTTAGAGGATTTTAAGTGATGGGATAAGAAAATATATACGTAAATACACGTAAACAGAACTTTATTAATTTCACCGCCATCGAACGATTCCTTCGGTATGTATCTGGGCTTTCTTTGTTTTTTTCCTTTCACTTATTTCGTTGTTTATTCCTTTATTTAGATGGTGTAACCGACGGGCGAGGAATAACGAAAAACCACCTGAATATTCCCTTAAAAAAAAAGATTCTTAAAAAAAAAGTAAACTTCTTTTCCTTTTTTTTATAGGGAGTGTTAGGGGAATTGTTACGTGTTCGTAACGCTCAACGCTTCAGCACGTTATTTTGTAATATAATTAATGAGATACAATTCGTCGACGATGTTCGGGACGAAGGAACGAACTAATAATGACTCCTTTTAGTCGCCTCTTACGACATGGCAGATGTACCAGACTGAGTATTCGTCTGGAACATCTGTCGTAAGAGGCGACTAAAAGGAGTCATTATTAGTTCGTTCCTTCGTCCCGAACATCGTCGACGAATTGTATCTCATTAATTATATTACAAAATAACGTGATGAAGCGTTGAGCGTTACGGACACGTAACAATTCTTTTTCATGATCTGACAATCACATTCATAGATCTATAACTTTGAAACAAATAAAAATGGATATACAAGTTTTGC
Organism: Melolontha melolontha; assembly: GCA_935421215.2. Classification (NCBI taxonomy): domain Eukaryota; kingdom Metazoa; phylum Arthropoda; class Insecta; order Coleoptera; family Scarabaeidae; genus Melolontha; species Melolontha melolontha. The sequence goes on along the minus strand of OW285236.1, from coordinate 5,240,672 downwards.
GTTTTTGTTACTTGAAATGAAGTCTACTTTACACTCCTAAAATTTGAACATAACGATACGGGACAGCTTGTATATTTATTTTCAGACTGGTCATCACAAAATCAAAATTATTTATTAGTAAAACGTTTTTCACCTCAGTAGATATCGGCAAATTCAATGTAACATGTTACAGGCACCCACAGGTCTGGTTATAGTTTTTTATCATGTGATCGTATTTTTGGCAGAATCGAAGTGGAAAAAAATATATTTACCTAGGGATTGTATAAATATCATTAAAACAAGAAAAAATTTTGAAGTAATAGGAAATCGTTTTAGACTACAAAAGTCACTTTTGCAAATTTTATGTAGAAAATCCCTCAAAAAAGGACCACAGATTTACTTTGTCCAAATATTGTGTACGAAATTTTTACGAGTTTAATATTAAGAATAACAAAGTGTTGGGAGCAGTGGCATAGTCGATGCTGAGAGAAATTTATATTTGGATCCAAGATTACTAAAGATCAAATTAAAGTACGTGATGATGCTAGCAAAAAACTATCTTCCTCAGTATGATCAATGATTTTATAACCATATCGAGGAATACCATAAACTTTATACAGAACTTACTGTTGACACTTCAGTGTCAGAGTTTAGAAGCGAGGAGTGAAGAAAAATATGTCTTGAATACTGAAATCCCACCCTAAACTTGTACTGTTTCACAATGTATTAGATTAATAAAGATTTTTCCTGATTTACTGTTTACATTTTAGTGTTTAATTATGTCATTCATTAATTATTAGCAAAATACAATATTAAATATAAAGTAGTTTACAAACATTTGAAACGCAGTTAAAAAGAAAGGGCTTCAGTTTTTTCAAATTTTAAATTCCACTTATTTTATAAATTATGTTTTTTTCATCTCCTGAAAAACTTGTAAAAGTGGAGTGATCTGACTTTTACATTGTACCCTTCAATTGCTAATTAGGATTTATATCTAATCAAAGCTGAGTATCTTATATTTTTGTGACGTAATTTGTATCGCGTTATTTACGTACACGTTACAATGTATTCAATTATGCCTTGTCACAATTGTCATTAGTAATCTTATTGCAACTCTAATATCTATGATAAACTACTTATCATGAGTCCATAGCTTTCGACTTAATCAGCCTATAGGAACAAACTTAAGCAATCCACTTATATGGCGCCACGATGGGGTATAAATTTCCGCGTTACAAATGTAACAACCATCGCTATTTAATTTAGTGCGAGAAGTTTTACGATAGTTACATTTGTACACGTATGTAGTAGTTTAGAAAATTGATTGTTCAAACAATTAAGTCTATTTTGTTACATTGAAGTATTTATTTGGTACATTAGCATTCTATACACGCGCGGACCCGAAGAAACGATTATCTATTTGAAAATGTAATTGTTACTTTCGTGTTTCATTACCTTCGGTACATATCGTTACAATGGTATTTGATTACGTTTGCACATATCATTACGTTCGTACATATTGCTGTGTTCTCTTCTAACCAAGATAAATTGAATAATTAAATAAAGTTGAAAACAATAATGAGAAATTTAAAACAAATAAATGTTGAATACAGCTTGTATGAATATCGTCATAAAATAAATCTCAGTAAATTTCATGTAAAGTTTCTTGTTATTTTCTGTAATAAGTTTTAATATGCAACGATACAGAACGTGTTAAGATAAACACATCTGTGTATATTTAGTAAAGTTATATTGTATGTAAAATGTCATGTAAATTACTATATTTCTTTACGTTCTGGTTTATAATTGTTAATAACTTAAAATTTAAATCATGCTATATATATATATCAATTTATAAAAGAGTATTTTTAAGTTATAACGAGCGATCATTAAACTTTTCACTCGTAGCTGGCCGTGTATATAAAAATTATGTCGTAGCTTTAGTCTTTAAGATGTTATTTCAAACATCTGTCAGTGTCAAATATATATTTTAAAGTTTCATCAAAAGAAAAAGTAATGGCCTTTAATGATATACATAAAGCGTTTATGGTAGAATGTTACTTCCTGACATCTCAAAAAATTGATGGTATTTGGCAGCATTCAATAGAAAATTGCCTTGCGGAGTTTGAAAAGAGATATCCAAATACTGTTCCTAGATATAAAACTTTCCGTGATACGCTAATGCATTGTGTAAATCTATTTCGTCAAACAGGCAGTATTTTAAGGAAAAAAGGAGGCGGTCCTCCTCTCAAGAGAAGTCGCGGCGTAATTGAAAATGTCAGACAAATTATTAACGAAACTCCTCAAACATCTATTCACAGAGTTTCGCAACAAGTTGGGCTTTCGTATGGAACATGTCAAAAAATTTTAAAAAAGGACTTGCACATGCATCCATATAAATTAACTTCTGTACAAAATCTATTACCTACGGATTATGAAAAAAGAACACAATTTTGCCAATGGTTTATTCAAACAATGACAGACAATATTTTAAATCATACTTTTTTCACCGATGAAGCTTGGTTTTATTTGAAAGGTTATGTTAATTCGGAAAATATGCGTATGTGGTCCAGTGAAAATCCTCATTTCTACAGAGAAGTTCCTCTACATCCAGAAAAAATAGGCGTATTGGTAGGTATGAGTCGTCACCGATTAATAGGACCAATATTCTTTGAGGGCACGATAACATCGGAGAAATATCGTAACGAAATTCTCAGTGTTTTTACTAATCAATTGACTAATGATGAACTCCAGGTCGGATATTTTCAACAGGATGGGGCTACATCTCACGTTACACTTGAAAATATTCAGTTTTTGCAACAATTTTATGGCGATAGGATAATAAGTAGAAATACAGCGATTCCATATCCACCACGATCGTGTGATTTAACAGCCATGGATTTTTTTGTGTGGCCATATATAAAGAATATTATTTATGAAACACCAATTAATAATCTACAAGAGTTAAGACATAAAATCATTGAAAAATGTGAACACATCAATAACTCACCGCAAATACTGATCAATGTTTTCAATGGTCTACGAAATAGTGTGCGATTATGCTTGGTGGAGAATGGTCATCATTTTACACATTTTTTATAATATTCTATTACTTTGTATAAAAATTATAAATATATTTAATATAAAAGTCAGCATTTCAAATTATTTTTTAACAATCATGACGTTTGAAATTATAATGTCAGATCTCCTCTAATAACTTAAGTTAGGACATACTTTTTGTGTACATGGCTTACTTGAGCGAAAATTTTAATGATCACTCGTTACTAAGCTCCGTAATCAATACTTAAATTTTAAAAAATTTCTTAAATACATAAATATTGTTTTTGTAACAGTTACGATGTACGTAAAATTTCAAACAAGATAACGTGAAATGTAAAGAGAACACGGCGTCGGACGGTAAAAAAAGGAACACTTGAAAATAAGAACGCATTTAAAATATAAAACATTATTAGAAACAAATATTAAAGAAAACATAAATCGGTATGAGAACGAAGTTTTTAAATATGGGATATTATTTGCAAGACTATTTTAACTTAAAATGTATTTGAAAAGGAATTGACGTCACGGGGCAGAGATACTTATCGAAATTTCGTTTCAAAGTGGTGGTTTAAAAATTAAATTCTAGCTTTTGGTTAAGTCTTTAGAATTTTGATATTTAGTTATAAAGAAAATAGTTTATATGATTGTTTCAGTTTCAGTGAAGTTTACTTGATGAAATTCCATTATAACTATTATCAGGATAAAATAAAACAAATTTTAATGAATTTCACTTTTTAATTTACACTGTAACGATCGTTTCGCTCCAACTTGAGCTTCATCAGACATATAACTAACTTTTTTTTTTAAACGTTACAAAGGAATTTACCATCGGTGCGTAAACAGGTTGAAAATGAAATCAAAGCCGAACTGAAAAATAAAAAACTGTGGTTATGGTGCATAAAAAACAACTGACAGCAAAAAGCAATCTGTAGTTAATGTGATGGCGCGTAATATGAAACCACATCAATCAACGTCTTCAATTTTATTAGCATCCAGACGACTAGAACAATGTAATGCCGAAAAAATTTCACAGGTGCTATTAAATACTTTGGAAAAATTTAAACTTTCGAAAGACCAAGTATTAATGTTTAAGACCGATGGTGCCGCAACCATGTGTTCTGTAGGCCGATCTCTCTAGAAAATATTGTCCTAACTCGTTACATATTACTTGTAAACTCCATGCTAAACAACTTGGTGCAGAACAGGTTCGTAGATGTTATCCAGAGGTAGATGATTTAATATCGAGTACAAAGGCAGTATTCCTGAAATCTCCAAAACGTATTCGGAAATTTCACGAATTATGTCCCCATACCCCTGAGCCACCACAGCCGATTCTGACACGTTGAGGTACATGGTTACGGGCGGGGTTTTACTATTATGAACATTTTGAAAAAATTAAGGCCGTGGTTTTATCATTCGATCTGAAAGAAAGTGCAGCTATCAATACAAGCCAGAAAAAAATTAAAGATGCCCAGATTAAAATGGATTTACAAAGTATTCGTGAGAATTACTTGGGACTAGAAGAAGCAATAACAAAATTAGAAAATTCGTCGCTGTCGTTAGAGGAATCACTGCAAATCGTTAAAGATGTTCACGCACAACTGTGTGCTGTAGAAGACGCAAAAAGTGAAAGTGTTCTAATTAAATTTGAAAGTGTTTTAGACAGAAATGCAGATTTCGACACCTTAACACGTATTTGTAAGGGCACGGCTACAGATGCGTTAAGTTTTGCTTAAAAAAGTATTTTGATTATGCGAATATAACGTCACTAGATGTAGAACGCTCGTTTTCCGAATATAAACATATTTTTTCCTCACGGCGGACATGTTTTTCAGAAATAACCTTAGAAACGCACCTGATGTTGAAAATATACAATCGAGTTTCTCCAGTTTGTCAATTCTTGGAAGACGTTTAAAACGGTAAGTGTTTTTTTAAATCCTCTGTCGTGCACATAATCACTGATTTCATACATTTTCCATTTTATTTATAGGTACATACAACGCTGCTATAATATGTACTATTCTTATTTTTCGTGTGTTTATGCATATTACTTTAATAGCAGAAAACCAAATGTATATTTAGTTATATCTGATAGAATAAATGTCTCTACTTCTAGACTTATATCAGTAACAAGCTCATGTTTCGTCCCTATTCTATCGCATATTCTAATATATTACGAATTACACTCCCATACCGGCGCTCATGGCGCGCACGGAAATTGGTCTGCTCTACATATGACACTTTCACCTAACATCGTCCGTTCTCTAGATATCGGCGAAGATAGGACAAAATCTGGGATACGAACTCGTTGTTCATTTTTTTCTTCTTTATCGTCACGCACAGCGAAAAAATGTATATCGTCAAACTTGTAGAGCACGCTCGTACCTACAATTCGATATTTTTGTTTTTCCTCCATCTGTAAAATTGCGAGTTCTAGCGCGCAAAACATCGAAAAGAAGGAAGACATGAATATCTTTTGGACCGGAGGAAAACAAATTTGCATAATAAATTTTATACGTGTGATTCATAATTTCACTGTCTTATTTACCTATATTGTCCATCAATAATTCTATTCAGAACGGTGAATCCGTTACAACATATCTACACAATCGCGCGAGCTGTACAATCGAAACTTTGCACGGACTTGCCGACTGGTGCGGCTTTGCGGCGCGCTAGAATGCGTAATTTTAAAGATGGAGGGAAAACAAAAATATCGAATTGTAGGTACGAAGGTGCTCTATAAGTTTGACTCTAAACATTTTTCGCTATGCGTGACGATAAAGAAGCAAGAAAATGAAAATCGAGTTTGTACCCCAAATTTTGTCCTATTTTCACCGATATCTCGAGAACGGACGATGTTAGGTGAAAAAGTCATACGACACAAATTGTAGAGAATAAAAAAAAGGAACAGAAAGTAACAATACAACTTCCCCGTAGAACGACGAGGAACCGAGTTACAACGGAAACAAAAACCCAGTCTTATTTTTTAAATAGCGGAAAATAGTCACAAGGGTTTCGGTCGAGCTTCAAATTAGGCACTCCTGACCCCCCCCCCGAAACATATATAAAAAATTTGGCTTGATGGGATCTCGATCCAATTCAACTGTACATCATGAATGGACTATACTGACGCTAGAGAATTGTATTACCAACGCTATATGGAAAGAAGACCAGATCGAAGACTATTTTCGAAGTTAAATAATTTGAAAAGGTATGATTCGTTTACAAGAAATTCAAACCGGAAGACGAAGACAGTGTTCTAGCTTATGTAAGTTACAAACCTTTACAAAGGCTACAAAGGATTAAGTAAGTAAGTTAGAGTATATGCCAAAAGGCACTACAATAACCGAGAATGTCTATAAAGACACAATTAAGAACTTGAACACGGTTATACGCGAGAAAAGACCCCACAATTCGTTTCTTTCATAGATAGATAAATAAAATAAAAAAACTCCCCTCGTATGCATTTGAATCGAAGTATCAAAGTAATTAAAATAATCAAAGTAATGAATACATTAAACGATTACTCAAGGTTTGAGTAACGAATAGAACGATTACTTAAAAGAACCGAAAATCCACATCTCCAATACGAAATATTGATTTTGTATTGGAACGCATAAAAAATGATTATTATGTATGGAATGAACGACGTGTTTCTTGGAATTAAGTTTGATAAAACTAGTTTTCGATAACTAACGGACGCACAAAAAGTTAAAAAATTATAATTAGCCATTAAAATTGTAAAATAGCCGAACATTATGTCTACTGAATTCGAAATGTTATCTTAATTTATTTAATATTCTCATTAATTCGAGAATATATAAATGTTTAATACGTTTTTTTCTGTTTCTTTAACAAACATTGTTATAAATTATGCATAGTTTAAATTAGAAAATTGGGAATAAAATCAGCGATAGTGTGAAACGAAGTCAAAATGTGAGAATGAATGGATATGATTAAATTCATAAAATATTGCCTGCGAATTTATAAATTCTTCCATTATCGATTTGAATTGCCAATATTTTCATGTTTACATCTAATATGGGATTGGAGATGACAAATATAATAGGATGAAATAAACTATTCCTGGTAATATTGCCTGTGGCTTTAAACACACGATAGAGCGTTTTCAAGTTCGCGGAATGGGGGGAAAGCGAGAGAAAAAAAAATAAAAATTATTTTTCGATTTCAATATATTCACCCGCAACCCGAATTTTGCAGATCATTCAATTAGCTTGTATATGCTTTCATAAATAGTATTTTATTTATCAAGAACGAAAAGTGACATTTTAAAGGACAAGAAAGTTGTTTACGGCCAAAGCGTCAGCCGAGACCGGAATTACTTGCGAGGATCTTTAAAAACACTTTTCGTTCGTGGTGAATACATATTTCATACTGCAAGTTTAATGAATTTGAAATAAAAAGAAAGGAATTTATTTCATACTGATGTCAAAAATGACATTTATATCTCGCAGTAATTATTTCCAAAAATTAAGTAAGCGGAACCTTAATATTTTCGTGAGATCGAAGTTTGTTACAAACAAAAATGAAAAAGCCGCGTCAAGTTTCTTTGTTTTATTCGATTATTCGTTTTAAAATGGATACAAATGAGATATCCGCAAATGAATCTGATCGCGTGAAGATGAATTTGATGCCACATAAGTCACGAAATCAATACGAATAAATTTGAATTTTTCCTGTCAACAACTTACGTATAATTTTAAATTACTTAAACTTTAATATTTTACTTTAAAGTACTATGACTTTAATGTTCCATTTCTTATACCATAAATAATCCGCAAAATGTCATTTTTGACATCAGTATGAAATAATAGCTATTTATGTAACAAGTACATAATGTAAAGAGACCGGACACATTGGGCTGAAATGATGTCGCCATTATGACGGACATATACATAGTCTACAACATCTGTAAGTACATCACGCAGTTATTGAATGCACAATTGATCTGGCTAGCGCGTACATCTGTTTTCATCGAGAATTGCGACGGTTTTTGTTGGATAATTACAGTTAAATTTCTGTTTTCATGGGCGTAGATAGAAGCGTGTGGAGTTTTAATAATTTAGTCTATTTAGATTATATTTCGTAAGATAAATAAAGATTTATTGCAAAATATGTAAAATATCTTAAAAAATTTCATGAAATCGCACGTACAACGTCACTTAGCATCGCAAACACATGCACAGAAATTAGACTAGTTGGAATCTGACAATTATAACGAAAAACTCTGTGAGACGTGTATGGCGGCTAATTTTCCATTAAATAAACTTAACAATCCCACTTTAAAACTATTTCTCCAAAAATATACTGGTCGAAATGTTCCTGATGAATCAACCTTACGCAAATATTATGTTTCAAAGTGCTACACGAAACAAGTAGAATGCATTAGAAGCCATCTTTCAAATCAGTAGCTAAGGATAAGTGCCGACGAAACTGTCGATATATTAGGACGCTGTGTGCTAAATGTTGTAGCTGGTGTACTACATCCAACTATTCCATATAACGTATATGTAATAGCAACAAAAGTTATAAATACAGTTGATGCGGAAACAGTTGCTAAAACCATTAACGAGAATATTCAAAAAATACTTCATTCGGACGATAGGTACAAAGAAAAAGTACTTTTATTTGTAAGTGACAGTGCTGCATATAACAAGTGTTCATTTGAAAAGTCAATCTAGGTTACTTTGAAATTTTGATAGAATAAGACGCAAATATATTAGTATGTGTTTGTTGTTCCGTAAACGTAAATCCAAATGACATTAGATAATGTCAACCACAAATATCAGTTAGTGCATAAAATAATCGTGCGTCGATTCTGGTTTAAATAAATTGCTTCTGAGTTTTAAAATGGCTTTCACTTGAGAACATAAATTTTTTTTAGTATAGGCTTATTTCCGAAGTGGTAATAAAATTGATGGTTTATGGGCTTATTCAGTTCAAGATTGCATGGTAGAATTTCAAGTTGAGTTTCCACATTTTGTAATAGATTATATACAATTTAAGAATACTTTGGATAGAACTTTAAAACTTTTTTCTGAAACTGGTAGTCTCTTAAGAAAATCAGGCAGCGGAGCAGTTAAGAAACGTACACCTCAAGTTGTCAATCGTGTTGAAGAAATAATGGAAAATGAACCACAAACATCTGTTCGACATTTGAGCAAACTAATAAACCTTTCTGTTGGTACAACTCATAAGTTATTAAAAAAAGATATGTAACTTTATCCATACCGTGTCACAGCAGTACAAGAATTGTTAGAAATTGATTACCCACGTAGATTACAGTCTTGTAATTGGTTTGTAAATATGAACAATAATGGAGAACTTTCGCAAAGAGTCATCCTTACTGATGAAGAATGGTTTTATAAAACGGGATACCTAAATTCACAAAATACAAGAATTTGGAGTAGTGAAAATCCACATGTAATTAATGAAGAATCGCTACATCCAGAGAAAATTGGTGTTTGGGCAGCGATACGCCAAAGGCGAATCATTGGACCAATATTTTTTCAGGGAACGTTAACTGCTCAAAGGTACTGTACGGAAATTTTACAACCATTTGTCAATCAGTTGCATGATGATGAACTTCAAAATGCATATTTCCAACAAGACGGAGCACCTTGTCACTGTACTGCAGAATCTTTGGATTATTTAAGAGAATATTTTGATGAGCGTATAATTAGCCGAAATACTGAAATTGCCTGGCCTGCACGTTCATGCGATTTAACACCTTGCGACTACTTTTTGTGGCCTTATCTAAAAAATAACATATTTCGAACACCTATATTGAATTTGAATGATATCCTACAGAGAATCGAACAGAAATGCATGGAAATTAATAACAATCCAGTAATGTTGCAGAATATCATCAGAATTTTGAACGGAGGATTTTAAAGTGCATTGATCTTGAAGGACAACATTTTCAACATTTGTTATAGTTTTCAATAAATACCTATTATTTGTTATTTATTTGTATGTATGAAACTGTCAAAATATACGACTTCGTAGGTTAAGTAGTAAATTTTAATCTACGACATACTTCAAAATGTTCTCAGTAAATCACATGCTACTAGATTGACTTTTCAAATGAACACTTGTTATGTTAAAAACAGGCAGACTATTAAAGGAAACATACCCTAATATGCTGCATATTACTTGTGTAGCACATGCTCTCCACAGAATCTGTGAATATATCGGAGACACCTTTCCAGAAGTTGATAGACTTGTATCCGCTATTAAAAAAGTTTTCAGAAAAGTACCATTCAGAGTGGCTCTTTACAGGGAAAAACTACCATCTTTGTCACTGCCTCCCTCTCCAGTAATAACTAGATGGGGGACATGGTTGGAAGCTACTAGTTTTTATGCAGAGAATTTTGATAGTTTGCACAATTTCGTTGCATGTTTAAATGACGATGCTAGGAGTATTTCTGAGTGCAAGGAACTAACACAAATTCCACATTTAAAAAATCAGTTGTACTTTCTTCAGGAACACTTTGAAAATTTGCCAAAACTAATCACTTATTTTGAAAATCGAAATCTCAAATTAAATTATTGTTTAATGACATTAGATGTGGCTATTAATAATTTGAAAAGTATTCCAAGTGACTTCGAATGTGGCCTTCGGCAAAAGTTGGACGCAGTGTTTAATAGAAATCCAGATTTAATAATGTGCATGGGGACAATGCCACAACATCTAACTGCAAAATACGCGGAAATAAAACAATATTTCCAGTATGCACCTATAACCAGTTGCGATGTAAAAAGAACGTTTTCTATTTACGAGGATGTATTTCATTCAAAGAGAACAAATTTTACAGAAGAGAACATTGAGAAAAGTATTGCTAGTTAATATTAATACTCCTTTATTCAACTTGAACTACAAAATGAACAAATAAAAATGTATTTCGTATTTTGTAGCCGTATATATACCCGTTTTATTATTATAGTATAATTATCTAAATGAAATTAAAAACTTTAAAAATACAAATGTTCAATAGTACACCCGTGGGCGATGGCTCATCAACCTCCCGTGGCCGGTCTCTAATTATGACGCAAAACGAATATACTAACCTTTGTATATTTGGAATATACGAACTCTTGTATATTCGCTGCCAAAACTACTATTAAATTACTATGGTATCGCCTTCAAAAATTAGATATTACTGAATTGTCAGATTTGATAGTTGTCATCATGCATCGTTTCGCACAACTTTTTATTATCATGATATAGTCTATCTGTATACAACTCGACACTTGAAAATTCTCGAAACTCGACGTATTGCCTGAAAAAAAAAATTAATGCAATTCGGAATCTAGGGTTCGAATTACTGGAACACCCGCCCCATTTCTCAAACCCCCCTCAAGACAATTATCTGTTCCTTCGAATGACAAAAAGTTTAAAAGAACGTTATTTTTTGTGTAACGAAGAGGTAATAGAGGCTGTGGAGAGCTGGTTTGCAGTCTAAAGAGAATATTTTTTTTAGAAGGGTTAAAGGCGTTGCAGGATCGCAGTATTAAATGTAGTAATTTAAGACGAGGCTATGTTGAATAATTAAATAATCCCAACGTTAGTCCCAACTTTAAATTGTTTCAATAGTAGGCTCAGAATATATTAATACCCTCTCGTACCACATGATAAAATTATCCAATGCTACCCCCTATACATGTAAAGCCTCAGTTAATTTAAAGATACATTTTCGTTAATTTCATTGATACTACTTGTTTGGTTCATGGCATTAATAAAGTTCCCGAAGAAATCAGAAATGAATTTCCTTTTGGGAATGAATTAATTTCTAATGTAAAAAATCTTTTTAAGAGCGCCATTGTGGGTTCAGTTGTACAAAGAATAATTTCTCGGATTATAATTATCTCCACAACTGGTTGGCAACAACATCGGTAAATGCGACAATTTTTTATTTAAGAAATTATCGAAATAGTTTATTTTAGAGTTCTATGGTGATTCAGATGATATAAAAAAAGCGAAAAAATGTTTAAAAAAATTATGTAATGCCAAATCAATTGGCATTTATTGCAACAAATTTTTCTGCAGCAGCAGAAACTACAGTAAGATCTCCTTAACGTGAAAATTCGTTTATGTGAATATCTCAGTACCGTGAACACAAAATATTTTCTATTGCATACTCTGTAGTATGAACAACGAACATACTCGAAAACGCGAATAATGAATAGTTTTAATTTTATGCTACAATATGTAAAAGCAGGCCAGTCAATGACGCGCCGTCCATATGGGCAAGCCCTACGGCCACTTGTGATAAGTTAAATTTTAAAAATATTAAAAACATTTTTTGAAAGTTTACAACAAATCAACAAATTTACATAAAACAATTATTACAATTATTTTAGCATTGACAGCAATAATTTTATTGTTACTTCAAAGAGTGTACTTGACCTTTTGTTTTTTAATAATTTGGAATACTGTTTTTTATTTTGTTACTGTTGTTTCAGTGTGCAATAAAAATTTTAATAATATTTTTTTGTATGTGAACCTATTGTTTGCCTCAAATAAAAAACACCTACCAGTACTAAAAAGTCTAAAGAGTTCGTCATAAATTTCAATGTTGAACTGTGGGAGAGTGGCTGCTAATTTTGGCTCAATACATATAGGGTAAAGGCGCCTATCAGTATTTCGCACGACGGCGCCGAAGATACTTGGCGCGTTACTGGCCACAGTGTTCAGTTAATACTCTTGTGCGGTACGTTAACTGTCGTAACATGACAAAAGTGAATGCAAAGTGTTTGTCTTTCCGTGAAAAAGGTAAACTAATAGAAGATTATGAAAAAGGTTTGAGTGTAACGGCCATTTCAAAAAAGTATGGTGTAGCAAAATCAACAGTTTGCTCAATTAAAAATAAAAAGAAAAAAAATTGTCGCTGTTTTGGCTAGTACGTCAACATCTAGCAAAAAATGTACATTAAGAGAAGCGGAATATCCAAAAATGGAAAAAATTCTATACAGATGGTTTCCTAAACAACGCCAGAGAAACATTCCGATTACTGCTGAAATAATTCGGCAAAGGGCTTTATTTTTTTATGATAAGGTGCATCAAAGTACACATAAATTTAATGCCAGTTATGGGTGGCTCCAACGTTTCAAAAAGCGCTTCGGAATTCGTCATTTGAAAATTACCGGAGAAAAATTATCATCTCAGCCACATCTAGTGGATCCTTTTAAACAACAATTGAGACAAAAAATTGCGGAACTTGATTTAAATGAACACCAACTCTATAATGCTGACGAGACTGGGTTATTTTGGAAACTGTTGCCTGATAGGACCTATGTTTCACTTGCTGAACAAAACGCTCCGGCAATGAAAATTGCGAAACAAAGAATTACATTCCTCGGTTGTACAAATGCAGCTGGCTCGCACAAATTAAAGCCGCTCATAATTGGAAAAGCAAATCGGCCTAGATGCTTTAAAAATTTCTGCAATCCAGTTGTCTACAAGAACAACGCAAATGCATGGATGACGAAAGATATTTTTTATATTTCGGTGCTATAAAGTGCACTTTTCGACACCCGTTTGGGTTGCATAAAGTATTACTTTTTCGCACGCAAAATTTTGTTTTTAGAGGTTGGTCATTGCATAAATCAATCTAAATTTTAAACTTAAAATGACATATAACACCGCCGATTTTCAAATATTTAAAATGCTCTAGTTAAACATCAATGTTACAACTTCAAAAAAAGAAAATTTCAACAATTTTCGTACAAAACATGCCTCTTATTTTATGTCTTTTTGAACTTTTAATGTCCGAAACAGAAAAAATAGTATAAAATACACGCTTCATAAGACATTTTAGTGCACTTGTTCTTTAGAAAACTCGCCTTTTGAACGCGTGCACTAAAATCATGTCTTATGCAACTTGTACTTTAATATACTATTTAAAGACTGGTTTTTTAACCAGTTCGTTTCTGAGGTAAGTTCAAACAAAAAAAAGATACCGTAGTTTTTCATAATTTTAGGCTTATTTATGCAGTAAAAACATCAGAGAATATGCCATCCTTCTTCTTGATAACGCTTCTTCTCATCCCTCGGAAGCAGAATTAAAAACAACTGATGGCAAAATATTTGCAATGTTTATGCCTCCTAACGTAACACCATTGATACAGCCGATGGATCAGAACCTCTTACGGCTCACTAAGCTTTATTATAGGAAAAGTTTACTGGCCTCTATAATTTCCAGTACAGAAAATATTCAGGAAGCTCTTAAAAATTTGTCGTTAAAGGATGCTGTATTGAATCCAGCAGCTGCATGGGATAAATTGGAGCAATCTGTTATCGCTAAATGTTGGCATAACATATTATCAGACAGTGACAATACTGAATCTGACGAAGAAGACACTCTCCCCCACAAAGTGTTTTACAACGAAAATGGAATTAAGAAACTTCCGAAATTGTGGCTGAAACAATCACTTTATTGAATAATCTTGAAAGTGAACCGACCATAGACCAATACACAAAGACTCATATTGAAGAATGAAATAAAGACACAGTTACATATGAAAGCGAAGATGAAGATGTTGATGATGAAGACGATAAATTATTAAAAAATCAAGAACTTGAAATTCCTAAACGCCTAAAACAATTCCTACTTGCAATAAGTTATAGATTTATATAATATATACAAACAGTAGTTATTTTATTTATTGTTTTCATCAAATTGTATGAATTTGTTTTGTGTATATTAAAAATTTTTAAGTTAACACCAGAAGATTAGAGCTGATGGACACCAAATCAAATAAGGCAGTCGAAACACATTTCACTAGTGTACCTTGCAAAAACTTGCTACAAAAAGATGAAAACACATTCAAATGTATTTAATTGGACATACATTTTTTTTATATGCATTGTATTTTTAACTCCAAATATTAAAATTGCAACGAAAAAGAATACGCAGTAAGAAAAAGGAGCCAATTAAAAAAAAACTTAATATATTAAATTGTCAATGTAACTGGGAATTATAATTGTTTAATAAGTTGATATACATATGTAATCATTTAACAAAATGCCTTATTATTTGTTTAATATTATCATGAGTATATATACAAAAAAAAGGAAATATAAAAAATATTTAGAAGATAGTATAATAGTCGATATTAGAATAAATTTGCAAAATGAACTGATACTATTATTGCTTTCGAGAGTTCCACATTAACTTTCATACCATCCGAATGCGGTACATTCGGATGACGTGAAAGTATTAAATATGGCGTTGAGATTGGGCGCGTACAAACAATTTGGATACTGAAGACATTATAAACTTAAAACGATTGCAAGAGAAAGCAATTTTGCTCAGCATTTCTAGCAAACAAATTCAATCAAAAATCACTAGCTATTTTATGTAATGTTGTGTATTATTAAATAACGATATATATATATATATATATATATATATATATATATATGAAGGTGTAGTTTCTCGGGTTCTTGGCCGCGTGTGAGTTTTGTCCTGAAAAGGACTATTTACTCTACGTTTCAACGAGATCGCACTCGTCATCTTCAAGAGCCAATCGGTCTACAGATACTGACTGTTATTCATTTTTACAAAAATACGTTTTTTTGTTGTGGTAAAACGTTCAAAGAAGATTTAATAAACTCACACTGACACTTTATTGACGTTTATCGCATTTTTGTTATTTCATGGCAGACTCGAAAATTTATAAATAAAGAGAGACAAAGATGAAATTTATTATTGTTTAATTATAATTTTTTTAATAAACGTTTATTAAAAATAGACATGTTATACATCGTTGAATTCAGAAAAAAAAATCCAATCCGAATATAAATATATAAATATATATATATATATATATATATATATATATATATATATATATATATATATTTAGTGTTTATAAGAATTTTATTTTTCTTATTTATTTTATTGGCCGTGTCTTAATATTAAAAATAATAGACTTTTTATTGGTTTAGCGACCTTTTATTGAATTATGATGTTTTATTCTACGACGTTTCGACTTTTATTATTTTTCAGTCTTTTTCAAGTAACTAGAAACAAGAATTAACGCAATGAGAACATGAGAACTGTGTTTGCTTTTGTGAGATTGAATTAACAATTAAATTAACAATTAAAATTAAAATTAGATTAAAGACTGAATTAACAATTACATTAACAATTAAAGTTAAAATTTAAAATTAGATTAATAATGAGTAAGGGCAATTAAAGTGATTACATCTGTATAAATGAATTGATAATTTGAATTAAACTACAATACAGTAAGGTAACTAGAAACAAGAATTACTACAATGAAAACGTGAGAGCTGTGTTTGCTTTTGTGAGACTGAATTAACGATTAAATTAACCATTAGAATTAAAATTAGATTAAAGACTGAATTACCAATTAAATTAACAATTAAAGTTAAAATTTATATATATATATATATATATATATATATATATATATATATTGCTATATATATATATATATATGTTCCTATTTAACATAAAAAAGTTGACTATCGTTTGACACTAATAAAAACAACTGAAAACAAATAAAACACTGCCATTTTGTAGTATTTTTGATGCTATTAAATTTATTTTTTGTTTCAATAAAATCGGACAATAAATAACGGAATTATGATTGTTGGCATTTTTTACGGGACGGTCTGTATATATAATTTACAAGAATTATCGACCGTACTATATTGCTTAATAAAAAATTAAAAACGGGCAAGCGGTCTGTCAATTATAACTCATTTATTTTCGATCTCTATATTTCGCAACGAGTTTGTTGCTTCTTTAGGAGATGTTACAAGATTAATAAACAAGATATTGAATAAATTAATGTATACAGAAATAGCAAAATACCATTTTGCTATTTTTACATGCATATACTCCGAGGTTTATTTATTAGTATTTTTACTTAATCGAATGTCTACGATTACGATTCTAGGGAACTGTATAATCTTTGATTGTTTTAAACAAACTTTCCAATTGGCGTTATAGGATAATAATAATTCTGGATTTGGCATATTTGGCATTGAAACAATGCTAATATGTAAGGTGCGAAGAAACCGAATTAGTAAATTTATTGCTTTTCAAAATCCGCGTATTGATAACCTGAATCACATAAATCGTACTGAAATTTAAGAAAATATGTTGACTTACCCCACTTTCTGTTTGGGCATTGTGACAAAACTTCCAATAGGCGTGCTGTCTGGTCAAATAATTATTGTTATGATTCGTATACTCCATGTCAAACACCATTAAATTGCGATTAGAATTAACGCGAGTTCGTCGAAGATAAGCACCAAATAAAACACTGAACAGTTCTTAGAAATCACTGATTCCACGTTATGTAGGATCGTTGTTATTTATTATGTGCAATTTACCGAACGATTTTTAGACGAAGACAAAACGGAAAAATCAATTCGTTAAGCAGAAATGCGTCGGCATCCTCTGATGTATTCGCAACGGGAGCGATAAAAGAACACGACGGAGATAGAGGCGCAGAAAATACGGCAACGGCGACAGAAGGAAGAGGACATGTCCCTCGGCCGAACGCAATTTTAATTAATCTAAACACCATAGGTCACGAACTAGCATCGTTAAGTATAGTGCCCCGACTTCGACAAGACAAATCATACACGCAGCACACACTCACAACTTATTATCTTCTTTCTTCTGGACGAGTGGACGGCGTGCGGTGTAGAAGGAGAATGTCAAAATGACCAGTTTACGAAAAAAGATCGAAAGTTTGAAATTTAAATACCCGCAATCGTTGTGTGACAAAAAAAATAGGCGGCCTTGAGAATGTGAATATGATTTATATGTAAAACAAAACACTAATGCGCGGCTGATCTAAAAAAGATGACACGAAATGAACAGCGGGAATGGTTATTATGTAGCAGGACTAGCAGAAGCACTAAAAACAGTAACACTTCGCGTTTTTTTTTGTTGTCGTTCTCGTCTCGCGAATGTCTCAATTACAGTTACCGGCGATGTACAAGAATAAAAGACACAGCACGGCACAATCGTCAAATACGTGACTGAATTCGAAATCGCACTCTGATGTCGGAAATATGTTCGTGGGCGCGTTGCTCAGAATAGAGGAACCTTTCACGATCGCACAGAGGAATAGTTCTGTAGCAGTTGTAATACATACGCTCTACATAGGACGGCGGCTACGTTATGTATTCGTTTTAGTGTTGTACATATATATTCACCCCCACCAATCCGCGTTCGGGTACGACACGGACAGCCACCTATTATCCGACATGTAGCTTGTGCGACTACCGTTTCTATAAGTCAGACTGCTTGGCACTGTTTCGCCGTTGGCGAAGATAGTGGGCAAACGTTAACCGCGTGACGCCCGGACGAATTTATTCCGTTTCGTATGTGAGAGGATGTCGACGCTCCTAAAATTCGACGCCCACGTAATAAACTGATTTGTGATTGCATGCGTACAGGTAGTATTGTAGTGTGTGTGTGTGGTATTGTCTCCTTAGAGCACCTGCATTCATGAATGAGTAACACAATAAAATCGGTCAATATTACTATCTTTAAGATTGTTATTATGAACAGTAAATAGTCCATTGTGTAAATACATATTGCTGGGATTTTTACAACACACAAATTAATAAAAGAAAATTTAATGAATTTGCACAAATTGTAATGCAAGCAATAAATGACCTCCATATTAACCATCTACCTTTACCACCAACGCCTCCCGACTTGAATCCAATTGAGCACATTGGGGACAGACTTCAAGAACAGCTCAACGAACATAATCCACCCCCAGTTAACGTGTAACACTTGCGGGAAATTTTACCGCTGTGTTGGAGAAGAGTGTCACAAGAACACATTAATAATTGCATTATGAGTATGCCCCGAAGATGTAACGCTGTGAGAGATGTCCGTGGCCATTATACACGATTTTAGAATTAATTGTTACAGAAAAATGTTTATTTTAACTATTGTTAAAAATGTTGCTTATTTCATTTTTGATCATTTCTTAGTAATCTAACGAGTTTTCTGAATAAATATACTTGAAAATTTTAAATTGTTGTGTACAATTATGTATCTAATATAATACACTACAAATATTTACCCATACTATCTAAAAAATACAAAAAAGTAAAAATTCCTTATTAATTTTTGAGTAGTTTACATATAGCAGCGTTGTATGTACCTATAAATAATAGGTAATAATAAAAAATAGGAAATGTATGAAATCAGTGATTCTGTGCACGACAGAGGATTTCAAAAAACACTTACCGTTTTAAGCGTCTTCCAAGGATTGACAAACTGGAGAAATCCAATTGTATATTTTCAACATTAGGTGCGTTTCTAAGGTTATTTCTGAAAAACATGTCCGCCGTGACGAAAAAAATGTTCATATTCGGAAAACGAGCGTTCTACATCTAGTGATGTTATATTGGCATAATCAAAATACTTTTTTAAGCAACTTAACGCATCTGTAGACGTGCGCTCACAAATACGTGTTAAGGTGTCAGAATCTGCATTTCTGTCTAAAACACTTTCAAATTTAATTAGAACATTTTCACTTTTTGCGTCTTCTACAGCACACAGTTGTGCGTGAACATCTTTAACGATTTGCAGTGATTTCTCTAACGACAGCGACGAATTTTCTAATTTTGTTATTGCTTCTTCTAGTCCCAAGTAATTCTCACGAATACTTTGTAAATCCATTTTAATCTGGGCATCTTGAAATTTTTTCTGGCTTGTATTGATAGCTGCACTTTCTTTCGGATCGAATGATAAAACCACGTCCTTAATTTTTTGAAAATGTTCATGATAGTAAAACCCCGCCCGTAACCATGTACCCCAACGTGTCAGAATCGGCTATGGTGGCTCAGCGGTATGGGGACACAATTCGTGAAATTTCCGAATACGTTTTGGAGATTTCAGGAATACTGCCTTTGTACTCGATATTAAAGCATCTACCTCTGGATAACATCTACGAACCTGTTCTGCCACAAGGTTTAGAACATGGACATTACAAGTAATATGTAACAAGTTAGGACAATATTTTCTAAGAGACAGGCCTACAGAACACATAGTTGCGGCACCATCGGTCCTAAACCTGAATACTTGGTCTTGCGAAAGTTTAAATCTCTCCAAAGTATCTAATAGCACATCTGAAATTTTTTCGGCATTACATTGTTCTAGTCGTCTGGATGCTAATAAAATTGAAGACGTTGGTTGATGTGGTTCCATATTACGCGCCATCACATTAACTACAGATTGTTTTTTGCTGTCAGTTGTTTCGTCCACACATAACCACCATTTTTTATTTTTCAGTTCGGCTTTGATTTTATTTTCAACCTGTTTACGCACCGATGGTAAATTCCTTCGTAACGTTGTCGTGCTCGGTAATGTTTGATTCGCGTATTTATTCCAAAATGAAATAAATGAATCATTACTTAACAAGGTAAACGGCAGTGTACACACAATCATAGTTACACATAGTTCATGTTAAACTGTTGTCGATTAATTTTGTTATTATTGTGCTTCGAACTGCTTACGTGTTCTTTACTATGTGTTTTTGACCAACACATTAGATATGTATTGCACACTAAACATTTAATTTTTGAGCCATCGTATATTAAGTCTAGGAAATCCATAATAAACTTATTCACTTCGTCTGACAACGGTCGTTTTCTCAATTTATGTGTCGACGACATTTTATTACGTATGCTTACACTTACATGCAGTCTACATGCAAGTACCAAACACATACTGAATGTTTTTTATTAGTTCTGATGCAATACAATCATCCTCACATCGGCGCACATGGCGCGCACGGAAATTGGTCTGCTCTAGTAATTACATACACTTGTCTAAGACGTAACGTTATGTCATAAATTTTAAGTTTTAATTCCCTAGTTATTATTTAAATTATTCTTTTCAACCTACGTATCAGATACGACTATAAAAAACATCATTGTACAAAATACAAGGTGTCTATAAAAGCTCTTTTTGTACTCATATAACTAGGGACCATTTAATCCTGAACATTTAATCCTGAAAGCCTATTTTGTAGAAAATTGAATACATATTTACTTAAAAAAATTGTTTAAAAACAATATTAAGGTGTGCCCAGTCTCAAAGTTTGGAAAAAAAAATTTTTTTTTTTTTTAAATTTTTAATTATAGCTAAGTAAACATAATTTTAAATCGTATATATTTTTTTAGATATTTTGTTCTTTATAAGTAGGGATCGGACACGAGAGGCCGAAATTACGATGGACCATATAAATAGTCTATAACATGGCTAAGTACAACACGCAGTTATTGAATAGCACTATTCATTCGGTTAACCGCACATCTGTTTCTTGTCGTTGAATTGTGACGCAATTACTTCAATATTATAGTTAAATTCCTTTCTTCATGGGCGTAGATAGAAGAGTGAGGAGTTTTAATAATTTATTTTATTTATTAGTTTATATTTCGCAAGATAAATAAAGTACGCTGAGTTAGTTTCTTTTTTTCATTGTTTTAACTGTTAATTGAAAAAAAAACGGTTGGTGATCTATAAAATACGAAATACATTTAAAGGAATGTAAAGGAATATTAAATTAATTAACTAGCAATACTTTCTTAAAGTCCTCTTCTGTAAAATTTGTTCTCTTTGAATGAAATACATCCTTGTAGATAGAAAACGTCCTTTCTGCATCGCAACTGGTTATAGGTGCATACTGGAAATATTCTTTTATTTCAGCGTATTTAGGAGTTAGATTTTGAGGCATTGTCCCGATACACAATTGTCGCAATGTTATTAAATCTGGATTTCTATTAAAAACTGGGTCACTTCGAATATTTTTCAAATTATTAATAGCCACATCTAATGTGGTTAATTCATCATTTAATTTAAGATTTTGATTTTCAAAATAAGTGATTAGTTTTGGCAAATTTCCAATGTGTTTCTGAAGAAAGTACAACTGATTTGTTTAATTTGGAATTTGTATTAGCTCCTTGCACTAAGAAATACTTCCAGCATCGTCATTTAAACATGTAACGAAATTTTGTAAACTATCGAAATTCTCTGCATAAAAACTGCTAGCTTCCAACCATGTTCCTCACCTAATTATTACTAGAGAGGTAAGCAGTGACAAAAGATGGAAGTTTTTCCCTGTAAAGAGTTACTCTCAATGGTGCTTTTCTGAAATCCTTTTTTAAAAGCGGATACAAGTCTATCAACTTCTGGAAAGGTGTCTCTGAGGAGGTGCCTCTGAGGAAACATATCCTAATATGCTGCATATTACTTGTGTAGAACATGCTCTCCACAAAATCTGTGACTATATCAGAGACACCTTTCCGGAAGTTGATGAATTGTATCCGCTTTTGAAAAAGTTACTTAAGATTCTTAAGATGGAAAAAAAAACTTTTTTGGATTAACGAGTAGAGACGTACCTTCTCTTGAATTTCAGCTGGCGAAACGTAATAATATTCCGAATAAGTTTCCATTGCTTCAGGGATCTGCAGGAAAAAAATGGCTAAAGGGATTTCTAAAAAGACACGGCGTTAAAATTAGCATAAGAAAGCCAACAGGAGCATCAGTTTCACGAGCTGGCAGTTTAATATAAAAAGTGTGAACGAGATCTTTGACTTGCTTGAAAAAATAAATAAAATTATGCTCCTAGACAGGTTTTCAATGTGGATGAATGTGGCATATGTATCGTTCAATCTAGATGCCTTCAAATTTTAGCAATGAAAGGCAAACGGCAAATAGGAGAAAAGTATTTCTTTGGAGACTGTGGTTAAGTAAAAATTTAAAAAAGGTATATAACCCCTTACCACAACTATTAATCGTATCCTAAATACGTAACTACCTACTGATGATGACAACTTAGTTGTCGAAATACGTATTTAGGCTACGATTAATAGTTGTTAATCGTATCCTAAATACGTATTTCGACAACTAAGTTGTCATCATCAGTAGGAAACTATCTACTGATTATGACAACTTAATTGTCGAAATACGTATTTAGGATACGATTAATAGTTGTGTTAAGGGGTTATATACCTTTTTTAAGGCAAATAGGAGCACTTACTTTTGCGGATGGGGATCCCTAATAACCATTCATATTCTTAAAGAAGCTGTCGAACGCCAAGAAGAGGTTTGTAATGTTATAATTCAGCTCAGAAATGTAGGCATGCTGCGAAGAAAAGACTCAAACGCCAAAAGAAAGATTTGTCTTCATCAAGTGCAGAATTTTCTGCATCAAACATTTCTACGCAGAATTCTTCTGATGCCTAAGGGATGTTTCCAAAACAAGGACCAAATCCTGACAAAGACGTTCATTGCCTTTTTTGTAACGATAAGTTTTCACACAATAATCGAAGAGAAATTTGGACAATGTGCATGCTATGTAACTGTTGGGCACATGAAGAGTATGCTGGACCTAAGAAAGAACCATATGTTTGTGACTTCTGCCGTTAGCACCGTTAGTTTCAAGTTTTCATTGAGTTTTTGTGATAATTTGTATCTTTATTCATTAAATACATTCGCTTTACTTTATTGATCCACCCTCGTCTAGTCAACCTGCGGATAGCAATGATATGACTTCGACCATTGAGACCAAGAGCATAAGATGGACATGTTGCGAGATATGCTGAATCAGCAAAAAAGTTTTACTTCGTAGAACTATTGATAGACGCAACGGCAACAATTTCAGAGCATTGTCGAAACAAGTATTGAAATATATTAATATGTGCAGAGATTAGAGAATACAATCCCGAATCCCGGGATCTCGGGATCCCGGCCGGGTTTTGATCCCGTAAATCCCGGGACTGTGCTAGGCTAATCTCGGGATTTTCGGGATTGCTAGCTTGCATTCCGTAATCCGTTGCGCCTGGACAATGACCTTACCTGGATTATATTAAGGGCACTTATTACATAAAGGCAAAAAGTCAACCTTAGGTACGCCGTACGATAAAAGAACTACACAGGTACAGCCAAAATAATATATAACTTAGAAGGGACTTCAATATAATACTATAAAACTAATTCCCCAACGGGCCAACAGGGGAATCACCCGATCACCTCATATGATATATCATAATATTGTTGCGAGAGATTCCTCGTCGAGGATTCCCTGTACGAAAGTATAAATACGCTTATTAGGACTTACTTTTTTCATTTATTATTCTACCAGCGACAAGGTTACGCAGGTTACGTCATTCAAATTTAAAAGTCAATTTTCTGAAAAAGTTATTTTAAATGGCGGGGGACTTTGTTCAACATTAAAAAAAACAGTGATACGTCGTCAGGGTGGAGTTATTTTTTATTTGCGAATGACGGGAATAGTGCTAAATGTAAGCGATGTCCTGCCATTTTCAAGACTATGGGTGGATCGACTAAGGGATTACATACACATTTGTCATCAAAACATAACATTCAGATTTTAGCTGACGTTAATCGTTTAACAGCTTCAACAAGTCAAGGTTCTGAAAATCTGAAGACAGCACCACCACCAGCTAAACGAAAGTTAGAAGATTATTTTACTAAAAGTGCCGACGATAGCCTGGATGATGTTTTGCCAAGAATGATTGCATTAGATGGATTTCTATTCAGTGTATTCATAACTTCAGACGATTTGAGAAAATTGCTCTTAGCGAAATACACAGATTTATCAAAATCAGCCGTCACAATTCGAAAACGTGTTATGAATTACAGTTAAAAATCAGAAAGCAAGTAACTGCAGAATTAAAACATTTGACAAGTGCAGATGAAAGATTCAGTCTATCGTTCGACGAGTGGACATCGACGTCCAATAAACGATACACAGCTGTCAAGGTTCTTTCATATAAAAAAATTTGGAGCTTAGAATTCGTTCCTATTCATGGAAGTATGACGGCTGAAAATTGTCTTCGTATATTGAAAGAGCGTCTAAGTAAGTTTGATATTTCCCTGGAAACTGATATCGTGGATAATGTAACCGATGGACCGAATGTTATGATAAAGGTGGGACAGCTTGTATGGACTGAACAACAACTGTGTCTCGCACATGGTATCAATTTGGCCGTCTGTGATGTGCTTTATAAAATAAAGAATTATTTTCAAGACATGCAAGACAGTCTTACCTTAGTCTCAGATGATACTATACATGAACCAGCTGTGACTGCTGATTATATGAACGATAGCGATGATGATGACAATTTAGAAAACTTAGACTGTCCAGAATCAGGTTTAATCTTAATGTCACAAAATGAACTTGCGCGAGAACACATACCAGAGTTAACGAAAGATGAAAACATTAATGAGCGGATAAAGAAAATCCGCAAAGTTGTTAGTGTGTTTCAAAAGATCACCATTGAAAAATGAAACAGTACTTCAAAAATATGTGAAGATTGAACATGAAAAAGAGCTGTCACTTCTTTTGGACTGTAAAACCAGTTGGAATAGTCTTTTAACCATGCTGGAACGATTTTCTCTTTTAAAAACCTGCATTCAAAAAGCTCTTATAGATCTCAATCATCCAATCCGTTTAGAAGATGCTGATTTTGACTTGGTATTATACTATATTTTATACAATAAAATTATTGATGTGCTGACCCCAATTAAATTAACAGTAGAAGCAATCTGTCGACGAGATGCTAATTTATGCACAGCTGATGCCGCTTTGAAATTTCTTATAAAACAATTGTCTAGCAAAAACTCAGGGCTCGCCAATAAAATAAAAACATCCTTAGTGGAACGTATAAAGCAACGACGAAATGATGATTTAACTGGTGTGTTGAATTATTTACAAAATCCACGAAAAGATGATGAAAATCAGTTATTATCGGATTTGGAATGGCTTGACTTATTTACAGTTCTAGTAACGGCGCAAATAAAGAGTATTGTTAAAAGACTAAATAGTCGAGATGACACGGAAGAGGAAGAAAGGTCAGGATCACAAACAGATGATGAGCCAAGCCAAGAAACCTCCCAACCCCAATTGAAACTAAAGAAAAAGTTACAGCTGGAAATTAATAAGAGCATGGAATCCCCAGATCCTAAAGTACAAAATGAATCGCGGTTGGTAAATAGTATTAGACGCGAAATGAGTCAGTTTGAAAATAGAGGAGTTCGTGGATATCACTTAGAATTAGCTTATAAATATATATTGTCTATTCCTCCAACCAGTGTAGAACCTGAGCGAGCGTTTTCAGCTGCTGCTTATGTTGTCAATAAACTACGAAGCAGGCTTGGTAGTCAAACATTGGATGCTTTGATATTTTTGCGATTGCATTTTCGAAATTCTAAATAGTCTTTTGTATTGTCTTTTTTGTTCCTTATTTTAGTATATTGTGTATTGTGTTGTGCAACAATATTAATAAATAATTTTTAAGAAATTACCTAAGTTTTTTTTTCATTTGAGCCCAACTAGAAACCACATAGTCTAATCCCGGGATCCCGGGATTACGCTTCAAAAATTCCGTAATCCCGGGATTGAATAACATGCTCGGGATTGTATTCTCTAGCGGAGATACAAGATATTTATTCGTTTGTTTTTTTTTAATAATTACTTTAGTAAATTTAATTGAATCGGCCGATACTTGCTGGAAATCCATTATATGTAAATGGGATTTAAGTAAAACACTTATATTAATTTCCAGTATATATTACACTTTATTATATATTAATAAATAGATAACATGCTTCGCTACGATGTAGCTTCTTCGGATCTTATATTACTACTGAACACGCTCTTCACAAATGTATGGCTTTTTTTCTAAACTATTTCAATGGGTTGCACTTGTCTACATTAGAATCGTCTCTTACCGATATATCGTCTAAAATTATTGTTATTTTAATATTTAATGAAACCAGTTTAAAAGTGGGGAATTATTAAGGTCTAATTGGTCATTTAACAATATATCTGCATATTTAAGTTTATTTATTTCTAAGGATTCCAGTAAATTTAACTTTAATCCTTTTTGTTGTGACTGTAAAATTTCGAAATCTTTATTGAAACTATGATTATTTTCCAACAAATGAATTGCATAATTGGAATCTGTCTTTTTGTTAATAAAACTTTTAAAATGTTCATGTATTCTTTTCTCAAAGCTCCTACCAGTTTGGCCTATGTATGTTTTAGGGCACTCTTTACATGTTAGTTTGTATACTCCGGATTTATTACTTTTGCTTGTCTTGGATTTATTATTTTTTATGAATTTCCCTAAAGAATTATTAGTTTTATAAGCTACATTTATATCTGTTTTTCGTAAAATTTTTCCTATTTTATCACTTATCGGTCCTATGTATGTTAATAATTTATAATTGCTTGGTTTATCTTTTATTATTGGGTACACATTTTCTATTGCAAACCCTCACAAACCCTCGCACACAGATGTTATCATTCACAATAGTTCCTGTCACCCGGTAAGTCAAAAACTAGCATCATTCCATTGTATGATACACAGATTAATATCAGTACCTTTAAATAATGAAAACTTCTTTAAAGAATTTAATATCATTAAACAAATAGCGCAAAATAATGGATATAACCCAAATATAGTAGATACAATTTTAAGAAAATAGAAATATAGGAAAGCAATAGAAAATGTGTGTGTAATAAAAGATAAACCAAGCAATTATAAATTATTAACATACATAGGACCGATAAGTGAAAAAATAGGAAAAATTTTACGAAAAACAGATATAAATGTAGCTTATAAAACTAATAATTCTTTAGGGAAATTCATAAAAAATAATAAATCCAAGACAAGCAAAAGTAATAAATCCGGAGTATACAAACTAACATGTAAAGAGTGCCCTAAAACATACATAGGCCAAACTGGTAGGAGCTTTGAGAAAAGAATACAGGAACATTTTAAAAGTTTTATTAACAAAAAGACAGATTCCAATTATGCAAATTCATTTGTTGGAAAATAATCATAGTTTCAATAAAGATTTCGAAATTTTACAGTCACAACAAAAAGGATTAAAGTTAAATTTACTGGAATCCTTAGAAATAAATAAACTTAAATATGCAGATATATTGTTAAATGACCAATTAGACCTTAATAATTCCCCACTTTTAAACTGGTTTCATTAAATATTAAAATAACAATAATTTTAGACGATATATCGGTAAGAGACGATTCTAATGTAGACAAGTGCAACCCATTGAAATAGTTTAGAAAAAAGCCATACATTTGTGAAGAGCGTGTTCAGTAGTAATATAAGATCCGAAGAAGCTACATCGTTGCGAAACATGTTATCTATTTATTAATATATAATAAAGTGTAATATATACTGGAAATTAATATAAGTGTTTTACTTAAATCCCATTTACTTAAATTACTTTAGTATTCCGAAGAAATAACACATATAATTTAATATGATTAGGGCATCTTAAGAAGAACGCATTTCCAGTACCTTATTTCCGTTAATAAATTTACTGTTTTATTAAGCAAGAAACAGGAAAATAATTATTTTTAAAGTGGACATTTCTGCTTTAAACGTGTAAATGAAAACATTAAGTGCTTCAATATGTAACTTAATTGCTTAGTCGTGCATTTAATAATGACAACGTACGCTTCCTTTAGACGGTGTTATACAAATTATTGACCTTAATACATACATAAAAAAACGACAAAAATGGGAATCTATATGTTTATTGGTTGTTTTGTTCCGTATGAATTTTATGCTGCTGTAACTTGATGTTTAGTTGCGTATATCCATGAGATTAACATAAATTATATTCAACTGAGAACGTGTTGATCATATTCATAAATTACGGTAAGGTTACGTAAAAAAAGCTACAACAAACTTGTTAATTATATACCGGGAAAGATGAGAAATGAAAGTTTATTGTTGACAAATAGAAACTTTTGTACATTATTATTCAATTAAGTGAATTAAAAATACATACTTGTTTTACGCAATATTTTTCCATTTTTTTTTTGTACATTACTATATATTATATTTATGATTTATATTTATATATTATGCGAGTGCAAATGATTATCGCCCACGTGATCAGTGAAGACCATCACTTAGGTGGGCAAGCAGCGGCGTCCTGGGTTGTCTTTACTGAAATAAAAGTACACGCTATTTAGAATAGTACGAGGGTGGATCAATAAATACCCGTGTTAGGAAAGAAGACGCAAGTTTTCCACAAATTTTTTATTTTTCAACGTAATCACCTTTTAAGTACAATACACTTTTCCCAACGTTTCTGCCATTTCTTTAACCCCTCCAAAAAATACGATTTGTAAAACTCTGCAAAATACGCTTCTGTCTCGACGATAACCTCCTCGTTTGAGCTGAATCCTTTTCCCCCGAGCCACGTTTTCATGTTGGGGAACAGAAAGAAGTCGCAGGAAGCCAAGTCAGGCGAGTACGGTGGGTGCGGCAGCAATTCGTAGTGCAGTTCATGCAACTTTGCCGCGACAATTCTGGATGAATGTGCTGGTGCATCATCGTGGTGAAACAGCACTTTTTTCTTAGCCAAATGGGGCCGTGTCTCCTTCAATTTTATATCGAATCGGTCCAATAATTCACTGTAGTACTGCCCCGTGACCGTTCTTCCTTTCTGCAAAAAGTCCATGAGGATTATTCCGTTGGAATCCCAAAAAATCGTGGCCATGACCTTTCCGGCCGATGGGACCGTCTTTGCCTTCTTCGGAGCAGATTCACCCCGAAAAGTCCATTGTTTTGACTGTCGCTTGGACTCTGGCGTATAATAATGGATCCAGGTTTCATCAACGGTGACGACTCGACGCAAAAACTCCTGCGAATTTCTCTTAAAGAGGTCCAAACACTGCTTCGACATTGACAACCGTATCCGCTTGTTGTCCACCGTAAGCAATCGCGGCACCCATCGGGCCGACACCTTTCTCACCGATAACTTATCATGTAAAATATTAATTGCCGTTCCGTACGACACGCCTACGGTCTCTGCTACTTCGCGCACTTTCGTTCGGCGATCAGCGAGAATCATGTCGTGGACCTTTTCAACGATTTCCTCGGTAACCACGTCTGCCGGGCGGCCTGTGCGCTCCTCATCAAAAACAGATCACGTTTAAATTCGTTGAACCAATATCTTACGGTTGTTATAGATGGTGAAAGGTTCCCATAGACAGCATCCAACTTCGCTTTTATTTCTTCGCTTGTTTTTCCATCCAAAAATAAAAAGCGAATTACGGATCGATATTGCTCTTTTTCCATTTTATCGAGAAACACGAAACACGTGTGATATAACTGGCTGCCAAATAAAAACTAACCTATGAATCAGTCTGAAATTTATTATGGTGTTGTCTGACAGATGGTAGTACACGACGGTAATGCCAACTTCCCTCAGCAGCGCCACCTGTCTTCAAACACGGGTACTTACTGATCTTCCCTCGTATATTAGAGAACTAGTGTCATAAGACGATGTTTTGTTGTACGAGGCCAAGTTTGGAAAACGAGCCGAAGGCGAGTTTTCCAAAGGACGAGGACAACAAAACGTCTTATGAAACGAGTTTTCTATACTATTTTTTCTATTTCGCATTTCCATAACCTTTAAAATTTGTATTTTTCATAGTATGCAATTTGTATAAAATAAGTGACATTTACTTTTTTGAAATGTGAACGTTGGTCAAACTGACATTCCCTATTTTTAAATAGCGAATGTCATTTAAAATTTATTATTATTCTCATTTAAACAGAAACTATAAAGAAATGATCGATAATTCTAATTACCTAAGCGGGACACCACCGAATCTCCGAGAAATAGCAGAAAATACATCTGGAAATTTATTGCCAGAAAAATCTCGTGTAGTATATGAAAAAAATTATCAGCAATTTGAATCTTGGTGTATTGAAAATGAAGTTCACATACTATCAGAAAATGTTTTATTGGCATATTTTAAGCTACAAAGTGAAATAAAAAAGCCCTCGACACTATGGGCATTATATTCTATGTTGCGTTCTTGTTTAAATATCTATAAGAACTTAGATATATCAAAATATTCTAAACTACAAGCATTCTTAAAACGTTGTGGCAAGGATATCAGCCAAAGAAATCTAAAATATTAGATATGGAACAAATTGACCATTTTATAGAAAATGCTGATGATAAATTGTACCTTGCAATAAAGGTATTTCTGTTTCTCTATTAAAACACAATTTGTATAGCATTTTCATTTTAGGTTGCATTATTTATAGGTTATGCTGGAGCTTGTAGACGAGATGAATTAGTAAATATGTCAATCAATGATATTGAATATAAGGATGATTTCATTGTTTTTTCGATACCTAAATCAAAAAATTATTTACCTAGAAGTTTTGCAATCACAACCCCTAAATGGCTTGATTTAATAAAAAAAATATATAAGTTTAAGACCAAAAAACACAACCATTGAACGTTTCTTTCTTACCTATCGCAATGGATATTGTATATCATGTCCAATTGGAATTCATACAATAGGCAAGATGCCTAAACTTATTGCGGTCTAAATTACCAAATCCTGAATTATTTAGTGGACACTGTTTTAGACGTTCCAGTGCGTCTCATATAGCAAATAAGGGTGGTGATTTGATTACAATTAAGCAACATGGAGGATGGAAATCGTCAGCTATAGCTGAGGGTTATATTGATACATCCATGAAAAGAAAAATTGAGGTTGCTCAAATGTTCTCGTCTGAACAAAATACATCAAGTGGATGTTCAAGCGTTTCACAGCCACAATCTTCAAATAAAAAATCTAAAGTTATTGTTGAAACTAATACTACAAGGAAAACGTTAGTTTCCAATCAAAACCTACCTGGAATTAGTATAAATGCTTATGATTCATCGAAAGTTAATGTTTATACTAATTACAATAACTAAAATAAAATACATTAACATAATTATATTTTTATATTGAGTTTTGTGCTTCATTATTACCTTGTTTAAGTACTAAAATATAATAATAAATAGTCGTTATTCTACATTCATGTATTATCTTTTGTATTCTGGTAGGTACATAACCTATATTAAGCAGCGTGTCAAATATTATTCCAAATTGAACAGGAAACCAACACTGAATAATGAAAGGTTGCGTCTCGAAATAAGGTTCATTTCGAGCCGCGAATGCGTATCAAAATGAAATCATTGTGTGTGCGAAATAGAAAAAAAATGTTACGTTTATTTATCGAACAATACAAATACAGATACAATCATGACATTGGTCCTTCACAAACTGGAGTCATATCGCAAGCAATTTGGTTCCAAGAACCGCCATTCCCTTCATAATTTTGGACGGATTCTCCCGAAAGCAGATACAAAAATGTTGGTGTAAGACCCGCAACAAGATTAGGTCCTACAAGTATCATCAAACCCCCAACAAACTCAATAAAATACTGTTTTAGGCGATTAAATAAATGCGTTTTCAAATACTATTTACAGAATCTAAAAAATCTATTTACTTGACCGACATAGCAACGCATGCCGTGTTTTTGTTAGTTTTAAATAAAAATATGCAAATACATGTATGCACGACTTGAACACCAACGAAACTGTAACACAAGCCCTAAATTCACATAAATTCTTTCCCTGCACGATGAGAAGCCCTATTTTCCATTAAGGTGATATTTCGAATGTCATAAACGCGCAACACATAGAACATACTTGTCACGCAACGTGTTATAATATCCCTCTGCCATCACACAATATTACACGGCTTTCTACCTTTTTAAAGAGAAGTATGATTCGATAATAAATTCCGATGTAAAGCCGTACAAGTCGTTTTTACGGCGCGAACCTTACGTAAATGCCAGTAAATTAAATTTGGGTCGATTTTCGATGTCTCGTTCGTTCAGTAGCTTTGTTTCTTTTATAGAAAATGTGTCATTTTACGTTTCGCCTGACGAAATGAAAATTCTAGTTACCTATATTTCGTTTTTTTCGTTTTTTCTGTCGTCAAACTGGTTTGCTAAGAAAGTGCAGAAATTTTTCTTCGCTAAATTCTTCTGTTTGAATTTATACAGTGAGGTCTTAAAGCAGGGATGCACAGACTTATAGGGAACAAGGGCCACTCGGGAAAATTACAAGCCAAGGACGGGCCACTACAAAGAATACTTATTAACACAAATATTTTTATTTTTAAATAGTATGAATTACTACAATTGATAAAAATAAAAGGACATTCAAAAATGTTTGTTGTAATTATTTAATCGTAATGTAATCTAATCATTACAATATAATATTTCATGTTTTATTATTTTGATGCATGACATTGCATTGACCTAACAATTTTGTTTATGTTTGGCTCCACATTACTTGTCGCCACACGTAAAATTGCTTCCAAATTTCCATTTGCCAGATGGTTTCGATTTTTTGTTTTGTTAAGTTTCATCACTGAAAACGTTTGCTCACAAATATACGTCGATCTAAATAAGCTTGCGCATTTCAATGCATTTATTCGTAATAGTTAGAATAGTATTCTAAACAACTTTTTTAGAATTTTTTTGTATCTTTAACGTGAAAAAAAAATGTTAAGAATTGACCCTATTTGTAAATTTGTAGTAGGCTGAGCTTAAAGTTGAGTATCTTAAAAAATGTGACCCATCAACATGTATGGCTGTGCAAAAATTCAAATGTGTATTCTTTCAAATAACGAAAATTAGAGGCTAGTAACGGTGATCTTAACAATGAATATGCAGATAAAACACTTTGTTCACTATAATCTAAAGTAATAAAACAAGCGGTCTGATGTATAAAGCAATAAATATATTTGTAAATTATTATAGATATTCGAATGGATCCATGCATTTGCCTAACCCTGTATAATGTAACGGACAATTGTGAAATAAAGTTTTATTTTATAGAATCGGATTTGGATTTTGTTAGAATGTTACAAAAAAATTTAGCATATTTATGTATACTTTTCTATATTAAAGCATATTTGTCAATATTTTGTGCATATTTTTGTCAAACTATGTGCATATTTCGCTATTTCTACATCCACATAATCTGAGGTTTACTTATCACTAGAGCAGACCAATTTCCGTGCGCGCCATGTGCGCCGCTGTGAGGATGATTATATTCCATCAGAACTAATAAAAAGCATTCAGTATGTGTTTGGTACTTGCTTAGACTGCATGTAAGTGTAAGCGTACCTAATAAAATGTCGTCGACACATAAATCGAGAAAACGACCGTTGTCAGACGAAGTGAATAAGTTTATTATGGATTTCCCGGACTTAATATACGACAGCTCAAAAATTAAATGTTTAGTGTGCAATACATATCTAATGTGTTGGTCAAAAACACATTGTAAAGAACACGTAAGCAGTTCGAAGCACAATAATAACAAAATTAATCGACAACAGTTTATACATGAACTATGTGTAACTATGATTGTGTGTACACTGCCGTTTACCTTGTTAAGTAATGATTCATTTATTTCATTTTGGAATAAATACGCGAATCAAACATTACCGAGCACGACAACGTTACGAAGGAATTTACCATCGGTGCGTAAACAGGTTGAAAATAAAATCAAAGCCGAACTGAAAAATAAAAAACTGTGGTTATGTGTGGACGAAACAACTGACAGCAAAAAATAATCTGTAGTTAATGTGATGGCGCGAAATATGGAACCACATCAACCAACGTCTTCAATTTTATTAGCATCCAGACGACTAGAACAATGTAATGTCGAAAAAATTTCAGAGGTGCTATTAGATATTATGGAAAAATTTAAACTTTCGAAAGACCAAGTATTAATGTTTATGACCGATGGTGCCGCAACCATGTGTTCTGTAGGCCGGTCACTTAGAAAATATTGTCCTAACTTGTCACATATTACTTGTAAACTCCATGCTCTACACCTTGTGGCAGAACAGGTTCATAGAAGTTACACAGAGGTAGATGCTTTAATATCGAAAAGGCAGTATTCCTGAAATCTCCAAAATCTCCAAAACGTATTCGGAAATTTCACGAATTGTGTCCCCATACCCCAGAGCCACCATAGCCGATTCTGACCCTTTGGGGAACATGGTTACGGGCGGGGTTTTACTATCATGAACATTTTGAAAAAATTAAGGACGTGGTTTTATCATTCGATCCGAAAGAAAGTGCAGCTATCAATACAAGCCAGAAAAAATTTCAAGATGCCCAGATTAAAATGGATTTACAATGTATTCGTGAGAATTACTTGGGACTACAAGAAGCAATAACAAAATTAGAAAAATCGTCGCTGTCGTTAGAGGAATCACTGCAAATCGTTAAAGATGTTCACGCACAACTGTGTGCTGTAGAAGACGCAAAAAGTAAAAGTGTTAATTAAGTTTGAAAGTGTTTTAGACAGAAATGCAGATTTTGACACCTTAACACGTATTTGTGAGGGCACGTCTACAGAAGCGTTAAGTTGCTTAAAAAAGTATTTTGATTATGCGAATATAACATCACTAGATGTAGAACGCTCGTTTTCCGAATATAAACATATTTTTTCCTCACGGCGGACATGTTTTTCAGAAATAACCTTAGGAACGCACCTGATATTGAAAATATACAATCGAGTTTCTCCAGTTTGTCAATCCTTGGAAGACGCTTAAAACGGTAAGTGTTTTTTTAAATCCTCTGTCGTGCACACAATCACTGATTTCATACATTTTCCATTTTATTTATAGGTACATACAACGCTGCTATAATATGTACTATTCTTATTTTTCGTGTGTTTATGCATATTACTTTAATAGCAGAAAACCAAATGTATATTTAATTATTTCTGATAGAATAAATGTCTCCACTTCTATACTTATATCGGTAACACGCTCATGTCGTGTCCCTATTCTATCGCATATTCTAATATATTACGAATTACACTCCCATACCAGCGCTCATGGCGCGCACGGAAATTGGTCTGCTCTACTTATCACTTTACAGTTTCGTGTATTACATGCTAGATATAAATAAAATAAAGGACTTTTCTCGATTTCTGAATCTTCTCTAACGCTTTTCGCGAGTATCAATTAATGCATTTGACGACAAAATTATAAATACTACGTTAATAAGATGCCTATTAATTGAAAGCAATAATACATTTTTTACGTTCACATTGATAACATTATAAAAGGATTTCACAATTTTTCATACGGTAAATACTCGGAATATATGGACACTTCACAGCTTAGTAACCCGCGAGAACTGATAAAATTCTTTTAGACTACTGAAACTATTACAATACAATTTATTTTCGACTAATTTTGTCTAGTAGTCATGTCATCAGATATATAACTAAGTAATCAAACAATTTTATTGAAGTACATCTTCAAATATTTATAATAAAGTACTTTCGTGACAGATAAGTCTTTAAGAGGCATATTATAATTGTCAGATATAATTTGATAGAAAATATTTGTATTTGATTAAGATTAGGCATCTAATTATTATATATTTTATTAATATCTATCTGGTTGCCATTAGTATTTTTTTAGGTCACCGTGGAATTGTATGAATTCAAATTATCTCTGATCGATTATCTAATGCCCAATTTGAAGTTATTTGTTTGTTGTTGTTATTTTTATGATTTTATTGCCGTAGGAATACAGCCTTGGATATAATAATTAGCTACCAATACGAGGGGTACACTGCAAATTTCGGGAAAATCATAAATAAAATAAAATGTTAATAGATTGAAATAATTTATTGTTTTTCAAACTAATCACTCTTAAGTTCTATACACTTTTCCATTCATATAAACCAATTAGTAAAGCATTTATTCCACTCATAATAATCATAGTGAGTGGATACGTTTTCTTTCTTCAAAATGCCTTACCGATTTTCTTATCAAGAGTATGCGGACATGCATTTTGTGTATGGCTACTGTAACGGCAATGCACGTCAAGCAGTTATTAAATACCGACATCGGTTTCCCGATGGGGAATGCGCCTATTCCTCATTACAGAATGTTTGTGGAAGTACACAGACAATTTCGGGAATGCGGACTGCGTGATTATCTTTTCGACCGAGGAGTAAATTTGCTAGCAGGCTTAAAGGAAGAAGCAATAGCTATTGTTATAAGGGATCCAACAACCAGGAGTGCCACGAACGACAGTTTGGCGAATTTTAAAACGTGAGGGCTTATATCCATATCACTATCGCAGGGGACACGGTTTGCTCGAGGCTGACTACTATGCTCGTCTAGTTTATTCTACCTGGATATTAAGACAGTCACGGCTTTCATTTTAATTTCAGCAGAACAGTTCTCTGGACAGATGAATCTACGTTCACAAGAAGAGGGGGTTACAAATCTGAGAAACCTGCACAGGTGGTCATCAGAAAATCTCAAAGCTATACGCCCATCTAAATTTCAACATGAATTTTCTATTAACGTTTGGGCGGCCCTAATCGATGACTAGTTGATTGGTCCTGTCGTTCTTCCTGGGAGGTTAAATGCGGACAATTACCTTCAATTTCTTATTGACGAACTACCAGGTCTTTTAGAGGATGTCCCACTGAATGTTCGACGAGACATGTGGTTTCACATGCATGGGGCACCACCACAGTTCGGAATTGCTGTCCGGAATTGGGTTAACGTCAATTATCCAAAATGGATTGGTCGAGGTGGTCCTGTTGCATGGCCACCCAGGTCACACGATCTTAATCCCCTTGACTTTTATTTATGGGGGTACATGAAAAATTTATTCTACGCGCAAGTTTCGAACACAAGAGAAGAGATGTTGGATCGTATTCACCGGACTGCCGAGCAAATCCGACAGAACAAGTATGTAATTCGGATAAGTACTTCTTCTGTTGGTTTACGGGCACAAGCCTGCATTCAATAAGAAGGTGGACATTTCGAAAATATTATTAATTGCATTTTTTTTAAATAAAATCAGTTTTTATTGACTTTGGGATTACATTTTTTTTCATGATCTGACAATCACATTCATAGATCTGTAACTTTGAAACAAATAAAGATGGATATACAAGTTCTGCGTTTTTGTTACTTGCAATGAAATCTACTTTACACTCTTAAAATTTGAACATAACGATACGGGACACTTGTATAGGCCAGATAGCTAGATCTTTTTCTAAAGGAATCAAAGAACGAAGTTATATTAATAATAAGAATGACTCAAATTATGCAATACATCTGAGAGAAGAAGCCCGTAATTTTAACTATAACTTTAAAATTTTACACACAAAATAAATCGTAAAAATTAAATTTATTAGAAGCTACGGAAATTTTGAAATACAAACATACCGACTTTTTACTTAATAATCATATTCTTTATTTTATTTTAGCTTTCTATGTTTGTACTCGGTAAACTTTGGATGTACTAAAGTTTACATCTTGATTATAAAGTGCTCATACTGCTCATTATTGAAAATTTTTTTTAAGTATAATTATTTTTTTTATAGTTAATTGACGAAGGAGATACTTGTTGAAACTTCATTATAACGCTAAGAAATAAGTAATTAAACTTCTAGTTTCAAAAATTCTATTTATTGTAAATACACTATAATATTGTTTCGTATTCAGTATTCATCCACCTGATGAAGCCATTGTATGGCGAAACAATATTGTAGTGGTATTTACAATAAACGAATTTTTTAAACTCAAAGTTTAATTACTTATTTCTTAGCGTTATTTTTTTTATTATAATAATTCATTTAAATTCAAATTTGTTACCATCATTTAGGCTAAGTTTGCAATAAAAAATTGTGATGGGATTTTACCTCAATAAAGTGGAAATTAAGTAACATAGGTTTTTAATTTCTATTTCATTATTCGTATATTATTTAACGATAAAAATTCCTTTCACTACCTATAAACAAACGAAATTTATTTTAGGACAGGACTTCGTGCTTCGACTTTTTCGTTCATTCATTATTTCAATAATATTTACACCTGTATTACCCTTATTTACACAAAACATTTATGTGTTTATTCTAGAGGCCAGTTCAGTTTAGAGTCAAGGTCAAAAGTTAATGGCTTTGCATATTTTCCGTGATAATTGGAGTCTATTTTTTAGAATTACAGAACCCAATAACGTACGTATAATTGATGTCGGTCGCTCATATGTATACAAATCTGTCAATCACCTTATCTCTATATGTGAAATTTAATTTAATGATGTTTATAAATGCTTATAATTTCATGGTAATTATTAAAAAAAAAAGTTCCTATCACAATATTGGTTGTTGCTAAGTGTACAATGATATTAGAAAATTGTTAT
Source organism: Melolontha melolontha (assembly GCA_935421215.2). NCBI lineage: Eukaryota > Metazoa > Arthropoda > Insecta > Coleoptera > Scarabaeidae > Melolontha > Melolontha melolontha. Next base: position 5,201,464 of record OW285236.1, on the reverse strand, counting down.
TTTTATTAGGTTTGTTCAATATATTCTTTTAAAAAAAAATCAATTTAAACTTTAAATATGTTTATTAATTTCAAATCTTCTATCGTTCAGGCGCACAAGTAATATCCCCTTCAAAAATTTTGTTAGTACAAAATTAATTATCATCTTAGCTGCAAAAAACTTTTCATTAAATAAATTTTACAATGATTGAAAAAGATAAAACTGCCTACATCTTGTAAATATGATAATATTGGTGTGGCAATAATGTGTGTAACAAAAGTTTTGAAATAAGTAATTTTCATTACTTCGAAACCGATCTATTTAGTTACCATTGCTGGGAGTTTATTCAAACAGGCTCTGCCAATTTTTCTGTAAAATTATTCGATCTTTAAGAGACCGAAAAATAAAAAGCACCACATGCAACTGGGTTCATAACATGCTGCGTAGCAGAATAGTTCATGCCCTAATGCAAAACAAAACGATCTCCACGAGAACAACAAAAGAGTGTCCTCAAGGAGGGGTATTGTCACTGCTACTATGGAGTCTAGTAGTGGATAATCTCCTCAGGACATTAAATGACCAGGGAATATGGACGCAGGGGTTCGCCGATGACATTGTTATAGTGTCCCAGGGGAAATTCCCGGGGACAGTGGCGAGCATCATGCGAAATGCTCTGCGAATTGTGGGAAGATGGTGCCATGGGATTAATTGTCAATCCTCAAAAAAAACAAGTTGGTAGCCTTCACCAACATGAGAAAACTAAATGATCTGGGTAGCATAAGGTTGCTTGCACAAGAGTTAGAACTAACCAATGAAGTGAAGTATCTAGGCATAACACTTGATGCGAAACTGAATTGGAGCAGATACCTAGTCAAAGTGGCAGACTGGGCGGCGCAGCTCTTCTGGAGATGCAGAAGAGCTGTTGGCAAGACCTGGGGACTAAAACCAAATGTGTTACACTGGTTGTAAACAGTAGTAATAAGACCAACGATAACCTATGGAGCAGTTGTCTGGTGGAGGAGGACGGAGCCGGCATCGTCGGTGGGGCTCCTCACGACTCTCCAGCGACAGGCTCTGTTGGTAATCACGGGAGCTATGAATAGCACGGGAAACGCCTCATGGAGGCCATCGTGGGTCTCCCTCCGCTGGAACTATTTGTAAAGGCGGAGGCAATGGCTGCGATACGGAGGCTGAAGACCAATGACGTATGGTGTCCTAATAAGGTTGTAGGGAGCCATACAGATATCACAGGAACTATACTGGAAGAGCCGATATTTCAAATGCCGGTGGACAGTATGGCACCTGAAATTATGTTTACAGCTAAGCTGAACATACTTATACCGACCAGCGAACAGGCAAAAAGTCGCTCGATCGATTGTGGTGCCGGCACCTGGTACACTGACGGATCACAATCTAGTCAGGGGACAGGTGCAGGCATATGCGGAATGTGCCCTAGAAGGAAGATATCAATATGTCTGGGGAAACATACTACGGTTTTCCAGGCCGAATTGTTAGCAGTCGCAGCCTTAGTTGCGCAGCCTTAGTTGCGCAGCCTTAGTCGCAGCACTGATGGATCACAATCTAGTCAGGGGGAAGGTCAACTCCATACCAAAACACTACTAAGGGAGCTGGACGGAAAGTTTTCAGCCAACCTAATTCGTAGTAACAAAAAAGAAATTAAAATAATTACCGGGTTAATAACCGGACATTGTCTTTTAAGGAAGCATTTGTACAGCATGGGCTTGGTTAGCGAGCCCTGGTGTACGAGATGTGAAAAACAGGAGGAAACAAGCCTTCATGTAATATGCACGTGTGAGGAACTGAAGGAACTCAGACAGAAATATTTCGGGAGAGATCTATTGGATCCTTCGAGTGTACTCAAACTTCCCCTGAGGAGGATAGTGGCTTTTATCCAGGACACAAGACTAACAGAGTGGAACTGAGAGATCTATTGGGGATAGTACAAAGTGCTCAAGTGCCTGGACGTGCTGGCGTCCAACCCAAAACAGAAGAAGAAGAAGGCTCTGTCAACTTAAATATTGACAGTTCTCGTAGATAAACTTTGGTGCCATGGCGTACAAAATCGAAATCCGAAAAAGCATCTCTAATTTAGTTGGCCGAATGCGAAACGTGGATATTGTAAATATGTTTCAAGAACTTAATATCTCCAGTGCAACAAATTACCGAACAGAAGAGAGTATTAGAAACGAATACCTTGTCTTAACCTTCCTAAAAGTGGAAGGCCTCAGGTGTTGACTGATGTTAAAGCAGATAGACTGAGAAAAGTGCAACAGAACGCAAACATTAAGAAACAACTTACACTCCGTCGCTAAACAAAACAGCCCATCCTGAATACTCCAGCTCATTCACGGTAGAGGAGGTAGATAAAGCACTGAATGACAATAAATCTGTCAAAGCACTTGGATTTGACGGAATCCATCCCGAATTCCTCAAGAATTGTGGGAAACAAATATGGGGATGACTAAATTCTACTCAGATATCCTATTCACAGGACATATCCCAACAGAGCTCAAGAAATTCAAAATAATTGCAGTCTTGAACCCGAACAAACCCAATAAATCTTCCTGAAAACTTTCATCCGCTAGCTTTATTTAAGCTTATGTTATAAGGTTCTATTATGCAATGAGTAACAAATTTATTAACAAAAATGAAGTAACGCGGAAAACAAAACTGAAAGTGTTTAAATCGGTATACAGGCCTGTGTTGACATTCGCATGTGAGTCATGGATTTTGAACGATAGACAAAAAAATAAGATACAGGCTGCTGAGATGAAGTATTTGAGAAGAGTACGAGGCGTGACCAAAAGAGAAAAAATGAGAAATAAGGACATAAGGAAACATCTAGGAATTCAATCGGTTCTTGAATTTATTGAACAAAAACAATTGGAATGGTGGGGGCATCTCATGAGGATGGAAGAATCGAAACCAGTAAGAAGGATATGGGAAGCAAGAATACAACGAAGTAGACAACGGGGAAGACCAAGACAAACGTGGGACAATGCAGTGGCAAGAATATTACAAGGAAAGAACAAGGGATGGGTAGAGGCGAAACAACTAACACAAAACAGAAAGGAATGGAAGAAGTTTGTTCGCAGTTGAAGCATAAGGGAAACTTTCCTACACCATATTATGGTAGAAGGAATTACTGATTATATATATAGGGTTCTGGAAAGATTGCTATTAAACCGACTTAGCCCATTGATATTGGAGCATGTTGCCGTTGAATAGGTTAGCTTCAGACCGAGCAGAAGTTGTGCTGACCAGGTGATCAGTTTAACACCGCACATTGAGGTAGGGTTTCCTGACTGTGGCATAGATACGGTCTGGAAAGAAGGCCTTCTCTAGAAATTTCTCAAAGTAGTAACATGCAGCCGAATAGCATCTTTATTAAACAACATGCTTTGCGATGGGCTCTTCCAAATAATAATTTTCTTTTTATTTGAAAGCACTACGATAAGTCATGAGCAAAGGAAATCGCGTTGACCAAGTATGCGAAGAAGGATGCCCGTTCCTGGGTTATGATAATATGTAGTGTTTTCTTGATACGTCATTTCTCGTAGTATTCTTTTTATTGAAAACGAATTGCAGAATCGTATGTATAGGTTCTGAGTGCGAGAAATTATAAAAAAAATGAATTCCATCGATTACAATGAATTGAAAAAAATGCTTCAGACAAATCCCACGTATTTTTTCCAGTAGATTTTGAATCTGTAATAAAATATACGGGTTCCTATTCCTACGGGTTCAAGATTTCAAAGTTATCCCTGCCCCACCTACATGGAAAAAGAGAGAGGGACTAATTTTAACACTACAGTACTTCCTCCATTGAATTATTTAATTTTAAATCTGGACATTTTTCGTGAACTGCTTATTTTTCAAGATATATTTTATATACAGTGTGGTCACAAAGTTTGGAACCAAGCTTATAACCGCATTATTTTACATTTTTAGGAAAAACGCTCGGGCAGGTAAATTTTCTTTTTTAAAACGCCATCTTTTGACATACAATTTTTTTTCTATGACGTCATTGGTTTTCGAGTGATGACGTTATCAACACTTTCTTTAAATGGCAACCATATTATTTTTTCTCGTTTTTAGTAGATCTTTATATCCACCAAATAGTGATATAAAACAATTGGTATGTTGCATTCCATTTTTTCTGAAAAAAATACGAAAATTGTATTTTTGTACAAAATTAAAATTAAATTAAAAAAAATACATCTGAACTTAAATTTATTGTAACAGTTCAAGTAAATTTTCAAAATGGACCCCACCAACCAACTGACACTGTCCCAGCCGTGTGTAAATGCTTTGCGATCAATAGTAATCTACGTTATTCGCTCCAGGTCAAAAGAAATTCGTCTTCCCAATCGGCCAATTACTTATTAAAAAATCTCATTTAACATTAAATAGTTTCACAAAAAAGGGCCAAAGAAGTTTAATTTATTTAAAAAATTGACATGATGTGGCAGACCATTTCTTAATTAAAATTATCGCCCAAAAATTGAAGATTTCAAAAACTAATTAAGCTTACAAAATTTACTGAAATATGTAAGTAAGTTTTTTTCACACTTCTGTCTTTTGTGAGGACTTAAATATTCTTCTTGAACAAACCGGATCGTCAAAAGCACATGTACTAATGTTACTATGCAAAAAATTTACAAAAACAAAAACACGCACTTTTTTGCAAGATATTTCTTTATGACATTCTTGCTTCTTTTTATACAATTTATGTACAAAAATTTTAGTTTGAAATTGTTTCTATGGCGACAACATTGTTGAATTATTTACTTCTATTTTTGAGGTTAAATTTTTGAGATATTGCGTAAAAATTGTTCATTTTCGCTAATATAAAAAATGGCACATTTATCTGAGCGAGAAAGAATCGAAATTTTAATTATGGTTGGGTATGGGGACAGACAAAGAACGCATGCAGAAGCATGCGAATTGTTTAACCATGAACACCCTGATAGACCTCCAATTACCAGGTCTACGGTGACAAAACTAGTTGGAAAGTTTACCGAAACTGGATCCGTAAAAGATCGACCACGGCAAGGTAGACCTCAAGTAGGAGAAGATGTGAAATTAAATGTGCTTCTAGAAGCAGAAGAAAGGCATCATGTTTCCACCAGACAACTTGCGTTAGCCAATCAGGTGGCTCACTTATTTGTCGTCAACTTATTTAAAAAAGAACACTATCGTCCTTACAAAGTTCAACTTGTACAGGAATTACATGAGGATGCGAAGATCGTCGACTGCAGTTCTGTGAAGACGTAATGTTACGTTGTGACCAAAATCCAAATTTCTTGGAAAACATCGTCTTCTCAGATGAAGCTATGTTCTGCCTAAATGGATCTGTTCACCGCCATAATTGCAGATATTGGTCGCAGAACAATCCGCATTGGACTCAAGCGTGTCATACTCAGGGCAGAGGAAAAGTTAATGTATGGGTTGGAATGATTGGACGACGCATTTTAGGACCATATTTTTTTGAAGGAAATTTGACTGCTGTGCAATATTTACAATTTTTACGATTTGAACTGGTTCCAGCGCTCGCTGTTATTTTCCCAAATCACGAGGATGGTGATGTACCCCATCCAAATATTTAGTTTCAACAAGATGGGGCGCCTCCCCATTATGGTGTAGAGGTTCGCCACTATCTTGACGAAATGTTTCGCAATAAATGGATTGGACGGAGAGGCGCCATAGAATGGCCACCTCGTTCTCCTGACCTGACTCCGTTAGACTTTTTTTTGTGGGGTTATTTGAAATCGAAAGTGTATTTTAACAAACCGAACAATTTAGAAGATTTAAAAGAACAAATTCGCGTAGAACTTACACAAATATCCCCAGACATAATTGAGGCGAGTATACGAAGTGTTTACACTCGGCTGGGACAGTGCCAGTTGGTTGGTGGGGGTCCATTTTGAAAATTTATGTTAACTGTTACAATAAATTTAAGTTCAGATGTATTTTTTTTAATTTAATTTTAATTTTGTACAAAAATAAAATTTTCGTATTGTTTTCTAAATTTATATCATTTTTTCAAAAAAATTGTGATGCAACATACCAATTGTTTTATATCACTATTTGGTGGATATAAAGATCTACCAAAAACGAGAAAAAAATAATATGGTTGCCATTTAAAGAAAGTGTTGATAACGTCATCACTCGAAAACCAACGACGTCAGAAAAAAATTATATGTCAAAAGATGGCGTTTTAAAAAAGAAAATTTACCTGTCCGAGCGTTTTTCCTAAAAATGTAAAATAATGCGGTTATAAGCTTGGTTCCAAACTTTATGACCACACTGTATATGTTTCAAGTTAAGAAATACACCGGGTATATCTACGGAGTGCGTGTGACGAATTTCAACGTGATCGGTGCACTTTTGGCTAGGCTACATGCGAGTGGTAATTGCGTCCTGCCGCGACAATTATAATGGATGAAAGATATGAACAAAATGCGTGCTTTAAGTTTCATTTTTATCTCGGAAAAAGGGCTATTGAAAAATTTGGAATAATTCAGCAAGCATTTTGTGGCTAACAACCATTGAAACGAACACAAACTTTTGCGTGGTGTGTGCGTTTTAAGACTAGTAGAACATCCATTAATGACGCGAAATGAACAGGGAGATGCCTTCGACATCTACCACGCTCGTAACACTTTACAACGGTTTATTCATGAAGACTGTCGTCGGACTATTCTTGACATTTGCGATAAAGTTGGAATCGGATATGGTACACGCCAGCGAATTATGACTGAAGAATTGGGCATGCACCTAATTTCCACCAAATTTGTTCCGAGACTTCCGACTTACAATCAAAAGCAGGAACGAATTGTCACTTGCACTCAGCTTAAACAACTTGCTGCGGACGATGAAAACTTTGTGCCAAGAGTGATTATCGGCGATGAAAGCTGGACGACTTATGGTTATTATCTAGAAACTAAACAACAATCATAGGCGGTTCGAACTCGTCATGACCCAAGAAATGCCGACAAGTGAAAAGCAATATGAGGAGCACACTTCTTGCCTTTTTTTTTATGTGAAAGACATAGTGTACAGAGAATTCGCTCGAAATAGTCAGACGGTCAATTTCGAGTTCTACTGCAATGTTTTGAGGTGGTTCCTGAGTATATCAAACCACCTGAACTTTCGCGAGCAGGAAATCAGTCGCTGAATTATAACAATGTGCCATCTCACCATTCGTTTTTCAAGCCACCAGTACTCTATCCAGAGCTGGAAAAAAACGGGTGGACAGGTGGATAGTTGTGCAAGGAGTTTCGAATTTTTATAGCATCAGTCCGAGAACATAAGTGGTTTCGACATGCATCAGAAAATGTCTGCAACATACTACGATAACAGGGGACGGCATTTAAAATGTTTCCAATCATATCTTTCAGAAAGAAAACAAGTAGTAGCGATACAAAGCAGCTCTTCTAGAGACCAATTAGTCAGGTATGGAGTTCCACAAGGTTCCAAGTTAGGACCAATATTGTTGCTGATAATATGTCAATGATTCACATGTGTAGAACAATAATGTTTGCGGATGCTACCACCCTAGTGTTTAGTGCTCCTACAACTGAGGAATTGAAGTCAGGGTTCTGTCAATAGTGATGAAGATAATAATAATAATAATAATAATACGTTTATTGTTGTTAAGACACTTACATGTGTATACAACTCGTCACATAAGAAAAATTAAAAGTTAATTATATAACATATTAGTATAATACTAGGGTATAACTCTACTTAAAAAGAAAAGAAACAGATACAAGCAAATTCATAATGATAAAGATTCATCAAAATACATAACAATACAATAAAAATCAAAACCAATAACTGATGATAAATCACAGCTGCATAAAGCAACTAAAAAAACTATAAAAAGATTTTTTGAAATAAAAAGATTTTCGTCTCTACGTAATAAATTGTGACAGGCACAGCGCTCCCAAACAGTCCAGACGGAAACAAATTACAACAAGAACTCGTCGACTGAATAGTACATTTGCTGAAGCAGAAACGCTTTAAACTTACCTCAAAAGGAGTTGATCTCCTAATCTCTTTAATATGTTTGGGAATACGATTGTAAATTTTAATGCCAATGTTATTGACTCCTAGGCTGGTTACATGTAGCGTACATTTGGGATAATGCATCTGATTTTTTGATCGGGTATCGTAGTCATGAATTTCTGAGTTTCTTTGAAATGACTCGACATTCCTGTAAAGATGACAACCAGCTTCCAAGATATACAAACAAGGCAAAGGTAATATGTTAAGCCTCCGGAATATAGGTCTACATGAATCGGTATAACGGGCTCCAACGATGTTTCTCACGACTGCCCTCTGAGACAAGAACACTCGGCGCGCACCCGACGATAGACCACACAATAGAACACCTTATTGAAGTCGCGACTGGATCTCCGAGTAATACAGTGACATCAAAGTCGACGTCGAAACTTGCGATCTTAAACAGCGGAAAGCATAAGATTTGCTGGAAATTTTGTTAGAAAGGCCATCACAGTGATCCGTCCACAGCAGCGTATCTTGAAGAGTAACTCCAAGAAATCTAATGGCATGGCTTTCCGTTAAATTGTGGTCGTTGATATGCAGGTCCAGTAAACCAACGTTTATTTGGCGGGTGTGAAACAACATGTATTTGGTCTTTTCCAGGCTTAATGTGAGTTTATTTTCCTCCAACCACTGACTGAGGATTTTCAATATATTATTTGACAGAAATTCAACATCGCTACCAGTGCCCGGTGTGACGAGCAACGATATGTCATCAGCATATAGTGTCACGCAAACATCCGACAGAAATAGCACGATGTCGTTAATAAAAATGCTGAATAACACAGGACCCAGCACGGAGCCCTGAGGCACGCCACCGCTCATAGGCACGCAATTAGACCTCACTGGCTGGATCTGACCACTGGAGTTCCTGAATCGTATAGTAACAAATTGTAATCTATCGCGCAGATACGATGAAAACCATCGCGCAGCAACACCCCTGATACCATAAGACTGCAACTTGCTCATTAGTTTTTGGTGGTGAACTCAGTCGAAAGCTTTCTGTAAATCGCAAAAAATGCCGACTGGTGATTGCCGTTGCTCTATATGCTCGAGCACATGACCATAAAACTCTACTAATGCTGTGGATGTAGATTTGCCCACTCTAAAACCGTGCTGATACTTTGTAACGATTCCATGCTTGCTTAAGAAGGAGTTGAGTCTATCTAGCATGCAATATTCAAGAATTTTTGAAATAACAGATGTTAAAGCCACCGGCCTATAATTAGACATATCAGAGACATCACCCCTCTTGTGTATAGGAATATCAGAGGCAGTCTTAAACACATCAGGAAATATCCCCTCCTTCAACGAGACGTTAACCAAGTATGTTAAAATGTGTAGGAGATGTACTTTGAATTATTTAATAACACCAGCTAAAATATCATCAGGACCCTTTGAATTCTTGTTCTTTAGTTTTCCAACAATGGCAGACACTTCGTCTGATGTAAAAGCAAAAAGAAACATTGTATGTGGATTGGTCGGTATTTTGTTGGACATGTCTCTGTCCGGAATTCGAGACATCAATAATGATAGTGATGACTGAAAGAAGTTGTTAAAGGTTTCCGCAATCATTTGAGGATTCTGAAGTACTGTGTCGTTTACCACTAACTTGATATTTTCGTGAGGTTTTGTGGACTTTGTAGCATGGTTGATTATATTCCACATTGCTTTAGCCCTGTTGCTGGAATTATTAATACAATCACTGTTATAATTAATTCTGGAGCTGTTAACCAATTGCTTATGTCGCAATTTAGCCTCGGTATACCTGTTTTTAAGTTGCGGAAAAGATCTTTGCAGAATAAACAAATCATGCAGTAATGTGCTAGACGTCCTGATATTTTGATCCATCCAGGGTGCAGCCCTATGTCCAGTGACCTCGAAGATACGACAGAGAAATGCGTTTTCATAGTGGCACCCTATAATATTACAAAAGGCCGAGAACTTATCGTTCACAGTGATTGCATTATATACGTCGGCCCAATCTTCGTTGATTAGAAAATAGTCGAAATTTTCCTTATTTTGTCTCGATAATTTGGGGTTTGCATTTTAAGCCAGCAGTCTATTTTCAAAGTACACATTAAGTTCTCTGTTGGCCTGAGTATTGTTCAGTTTATTATCCCACAGAGGTCAATTGCCAAATCCTTTGGGGTTATTTAAAAAGAAAAAATGTTTGTGTGTAAAAATCTACTAACCAATGCTGTTGGATCACGAAAACAACAAAAACTGTATTTTTAACGAATGAAAAATGCAATTGTTTCAGTGTCTACTCGCCAAGTAATAAATTGATTGATAGTTTAGTAAATAAATTGCCTGTTTCGTACCGGAAAAATCACCAGTTTAGCAGGCAAAATGATTAAAAGTTAATTACTTGATGAAAGGGTTTGTTCAACTTCCCGGTAATTTAGTCTATATATTTACATGTATATATCGGAACATATCTTCTCATTTAATACAAGTATAAAATTACAACGACGTTATAATTAGAATAGGTTCATTCGCTTTTTCAGCGCGCGCGCTAGCTCGACTACCGCGGCGACTAAGCGAAGACCACACGGGATAGCTAAAGGCTTAACAGTAAGTATAGTAAATAAAACGTGGAAGTTTACGTTTCAGGACAGTCGTTTTTAGAAATATGTTTATTTTACAATGGAGAAGGTACGTTTATGATGATATCTAAACATATATGACTTATGTTAATGATAGTCCTGTGCGAGCGCGCGTGTCTTTGTTTTTCGTACGAACAAAAAAAAAAGATCTACTCGCCTTTGAAGATTAAGTACCGCACCGAATACATAGTTCGATTTTCGTTGGTTCTTTCTTATAGAAGCATTCCGGACGGACAAAGAGAATTCGTCTACATTACGGTATTTTTAAACCTTTCAGATGAATTTTTGGAACTGTTAGCCAAAGATGCATTAAAGAATGTTATGTAAACAATAATAATAAGTTCACTTTAAGGTGACTTTAAGAATATAAGTACATTTCATCATCGAATAGTTAACATACGAAGGGGTACTGATATATTCTTAGCCTGTTGAAACAATTTATATGATATTTTTTTATCGTCAATTTGCATTATATTTTGCAGATGCTATTTACCGATACATATATACATTTATAGATCCAGCAACGAACAAATTGTCAATTTTGATACACTATAATGACCAGAGAGCGAACTGAAGCGATTCACAGACAAATATTTCTCTTTATTTTCATTAACTATGGAGAATTTTCATAGGGTACCATGATAGGATGGATTAGCGGCCATACAAATTGGTTGTATATTCGTAATGATACCGAGATATATTGCGGTGCCTGTTCATTAAGTTTAAGGCGTCCACAAAAGTGTAATGTGCAGAGACATGTTTCTTCGAAAACTCATAGATAACAAATGTCTATCTGCACCTGACACTTTTAACAAAGAAACAGTGTGAAGCTTTCATCGCGGCCAATATCCCATCCAAAAAGCTTAACAATTCAGTCCTCAAGAGGTTTATTACAAAATATACTGATCGTTATATATCAGATGAATCTACGTTACGTAAATACCACTTACCAAAATGTTATTTGAGAACCATTGAAAAATACGAACCAACATTCATTGTTTGAAAAGATATTACTAAAAGCTGAGACAAAAAGTTGATGCCATATTTAGCAGAAATCCAGATTTGAATATATTATAGCAATTCTGCACAGAGCCGATTGAAAAATCTATACATTCGAAGTATGATGCACTTTTGCAACATTTTAATCAAGCACCCATCACCAGTTGTAATGCGGAATGGACATTTTCTATTTTTAAAGACTTTTAACATCTAAAGAACTAATTTAACACAGGAACACCTTGAACAAATTTTAGTTGTTCATAGTAATGTTTTAGACTTTCAATGTTTCACAGAAAATACAGTTTTGAGCTTTGTCCTTTGTAAATTATTTTTATTCAAAATTCGATACGCAATTCGCTTGTCAGCATTACTTTTGTTTCAGCAGTAGTTCCTGCCGGTTATCAAACCGTTTATTACATTCGCTCTGAGATACATATTAACAGCATATGATGTAGGTATGTGACCACACGTTTCAAATTATTCGAAACACACGGATCGCTTACAGGAACAAACCTATTGCGAATACAAGCAGATGCCTATGGGCTATGAATCATCAGTCGCTCGACTCCGCTCTCTGTTGATAACAAACGCTGCTTCAAGTATTATTTCATTAATTTTTTTACGCTGTAATTGAATGACTTTGATCTGTTCCGTACAAATAAATATGTTTTATTAATTATTATTACTATTATTATTATTAAATCGAAATCAGAATTCAGAAAAAAATATAAAAATCGAAACTTTAAACAAACAATTTATAGTATGTATCATCTCCTACTAATTTATTAGAGACTGACATTTTCTTAGGTTGTCGTATTTAATTTAGCTTATTCCAATTCTGATCTCGTAGCAAACATGCGGATCGTCAAGGTAGAACGAAAGAGGTAAACAATGAAAGAGAAAGGCACCAACGAAGAAAAAAAATCTATTTGACATTGTACTATCCCACCGTATGCTTCGCGTACGCTTTGCATAAATGAGGAGATAAGAAGACAGCCGTTTCTTTCATGTTCTACCGACAAAGTTGCGTTAATTGGAACACCTGTAAAAATCAAATTTTTATTACATGTGCGATTTTTTAATTATTTATCCTGTTATACAATTTAGTACCTACGATTAAGCGTTTTATTTGCAAGTATGTTAGGAATGCATTAATTGCATAACAGTTAAGAGTTTTCGGTGCAAGATGTACACTAGAATATTTGGCTAGGAAACAGGGAAATTTTTTGGTTTTAATTTCACTGTTGAACATTTAAAAACTATTTTTTCCTCTCTGGAATATTTTTGGGTGTTCTTTAAGTACAGGGTGCGGCAAAACAAACAGTGCAGTTTTGATGGGCTATTAAAAAAAATGGCACAACTTACGAAAAAGTGGTTTATTCTGCTTGAGTCAGTACTACACCCCATTTTTTCACTTAAGTTTTAAAGATCACATCAGCAAGATGATGTCTTCCAGAAGCGATGCGCTGATGTAGGCGATTTCTGAAGTTTTCAACTGCGTTCTGGCACATATCGATCGGAATGGCGGCGATTTCCTCTGTAATACGGATCTTCAGTTCTTCCAAATTGTGAGGACGAAGCTGAAAAACCTTTTCCTTGAGGTAGCCCCACAGGAAAAATCGCAAATGCTCAAATCCGGTGATCTCGCCGGCCACCCCAGGTCGCCCCTCAGAGAGACGAGGCGCGCAGGGAACATCTGCCGCAGTTTTGTCATTAAAATCTGCGCTGTGTGGGCCGTAGCCCCGTCTTGTTGGAACCAAATATCCCCAAGGTCTTGTTCTTCAGCCAACCGTGCCAATTGTGGATCAAAAAAATTGTCGAGCATCGAAACATAACGCCGAGCGGTGACGGTTGTTGCACGCTCATCCTCCTCAAAAAAGTATGGTCCAATAACCCCAAATTTGGAAATGGCACACCATACAGTGACTTTCGGGGAGTGGAGAGGTCTCTCGTGAACTTGTCGTGGGTTATTGTCCGACCAATAACGGAAATTCTGTTTGTTTACGGCTCCAGAGAGATGGAAGTGGGCTTCATCACTAGTGAAGAACGTTGACCTTGGTGGGATACGGTCTAACATTTCTTGGGCGCGATTCACACGGTTTTGAAAATCTGGAGGCATCAACTCCTGAACCAGCATATTCTTATAGGGATGGAAGAATAAATCTTTATGCAAAATCCTCCTTACAGAGCGGTCGGACATGTTTAATGCAGTTGCATGTCTCCGGGCAGAGCGTGTTGGTGATTGTTCAACAGCTGCTCTCACTAGAGCTACATTTTCGGGAGTTCTCACTGTTCTGGGTCTTCCCATACCCCTAGGCCTTTTTGTTGAACCAGTTTCTTCCAGCGCACGAACCCAACTCGCGATAACATTGCGGTGCGGAACGGGATCACGAAGTGGAATATTAAAGTGCCGTCGGAAGGTCCGCTGAGCGATGATGAACGACCACTTTCAAAAAACGTGCGAACGGCGAAGTCGCGATGCTCTCCGTTCCAAACCATTGCTACGACTGAAAACGGGGTGAGTTACCGGACACAATGAATCCCTTCCCAGGTTCCCATCCTCACCACAGCGGATGTAGTCGCCCATCGCAACTGCACTGTTTGTTTTGCCGCACCCTGTATTTTAGTATGCAGAATTCAGCTCTGGCCTTAGAATTTGGCTATCAGGCTCCGATAGTTAGGGAGGTAAAAATATTGTGGTATTAACAAACACAGTGAAAATGCAATTTTAAATCAATTTATTCGCCTTAAACAATCGGAAACGTATCATATATTTTATTAACAATAAGCTTAAGAAATTTATACGATCCATCAGGGATTTTTTGTATTACATTCCAACAATAGTCGGCTAACATGTTTGAACTCCATTTTCCAATATAGCTTTTCTCAATCGACGCAATATCTTGGTGAAATCTTTTTTCATGGTCGTCTGATCTTGCTCCCAAATTCTCAAGAACGAAATCCAAATGAGAATGGAGAAAATTGGGTTTTAACGACATCTTGCATCCCATAATGTTAGAGTAGTTCTTTCACGAGAGTAATTCTTTCACGCGTTCCTGATAGTTCTCTGATTTATTGTTTCCAAGAAAATAGTCGTAAATATTTTCAAATGCATTCCAAGCTCGTCTTTTAATGTCATTTAAAGTCTCGAAGAAAGGTATAAAACCCTCTTACCACAATTAATAATCGTATCTTAAATACGTATTTCGACAACTAAGTTGTCATCATCAGTAGATAAAACCACTAATCAAAGTGTTGAACATGGGTCAAAGCAGATCTAACACAGAATCGCGCACAACTTTACACGGCGTCCACGTATACAGTGAATTTAAAGGAAATACACAAACTAAATTTACGTATACTTACCTCTCTTAAGAAAATGGCAACATGTATTTATTCTTACGCTCTCAACTTTTCTACCTCTTTTCTAAGAATGAAGAAAGACAACTGTATGGGATAGGATCATTATACGAGTTAAACGTATTAATTTTCTTTTTAACAATATGCGTGCTTACATATGCATTGAGATCTCTGGGGTTGTCGGTATTTTTGACAAGTTTTAACTCTTTTACCGTGACGTTATGATGCGTGTCCAATACATGGTTTTCAACGCTCGATTTTTCTGGTCTATTAGATTTAATATGAGATATACGTTGTCTTTAAAACGGTTTATTATTGAACGCTTCGTTTAACCTATATATTTCAAACTACAATCGTTGCAATTAATTTCGTATATACTTGATTTCAAATTCAAATTAACTTTATCTTTGGTATTACCTAGGTGATTTTTGATGGTGTTTTCGGGCTGAAAAGCAACTTGGAGACCTTGTTATTTAACAGCTCTATCAATGTTTTTTTGTGATTTGGATGGTATGGTAAACACATGTTCTTTTTCTCCTGGTTACTTTGAGATATCAAACTTGTAGATTCCCGGATTGTCTTTTTTAAATTCGTTTTTCTAATTGATTTATTAATTATTTCTATGTCAAAGCCATTATACCTCGCGATGTTTTTAAAGAAATCTAGTTCTATTTCGAATCTCTCTTTTATTAACGGAAAGTTCAGTAATCGGTTGACTAAGAAATTAAAAGAAGCTATCGTATGTTGAAAACTATGATTTGAATCCGCATTTATTTTATGCTTATTTCTAATTACTAATGTATCTAAAAATGGTACCCTATCATTGTTTTCCATCAGGTACGTAGATGATAGCCCAGCGAGTTTCCAATCTCCCTGGGCTAAGTGTAGAGCATGCAAGGGGATTATGTCGAAAAATAAAATATATTGTTACGTGTTCGTAGAGGTTTAATTATTTTTCGGGAATTAGGGGTCTTTCTTTACAATTTTCTTTTATTAATTTTGAAACTGCCTGTAGTTATTCCTTTATACTAGCGATTAGAGATGAGCGGAATCGTTCCTTTTGTGGACTCGCTCCTTCTCGTTCCATTCTGCAGATGGAACGAGTCCAGGGGATTCGTTCCGGAACGATTATAACAACCTCGATGTTAAACAATGTTAAATGCCGATCGGAGTTGTAAGTCCGACAACTGACACAATCATTTCGATCTAGCTTTGTTGGATTGGAATGATTGCCTGCTTATTCTATTTATTTATTTAAAAGCCGCATGAGTAGGTATATGTACAATATTTATGTAAATTCTAATAATTGCAGACACTGCAAACCTATAAATCCAAAATATACAAACGTAACATATACATATTTCATTACTAGTCTTTACTATTGAAACAAGCGACAATTGATGGAGTAGATAAGGACCCAAAGTTAAAATAAACATAAATAGAGAGAGAAAAAATACGTGGACAATATATACATTTATAATTTATATCTTTGTAAGCAAAGTGGAAAGACCGATAAATGTTTGACGACGTGCCGTTCTATCGCGTTTATAGATTGAATAATTTCGATGGAATGAAATAGAGGAACGACATACAGCTACAATTTCGGATTCGTTCCAATTCGTTTCACGGATGGATTCGTTCCTTTGTACCGAATCCATCCGGATCGACACATCACTACTAAGCGATGTCTTAGTTGCTTCCCCCATTTTGATTGCCGAACGTGGAGAATTGGTCGCGCAGATGAAGGCCGACGCCGGTATGTATCCGTCGTTGATTCTGAGACTAAATTCTCTCTCGCCTACCACGTGGTTCTTTGAGTTAAGAGCTTTATTATAGCTTTGTAAGAGTTCTCGATATTGTAATGTGGCCTCCTGCAACTAGGGATTTATTCAACGTTCCACGAATTTTATTTGTATTGCCAATTCTACTTGAAAAGGGATTTTATGGTGGCAAGAAGGGTTTATTTCAAATTAATGGAATATAAGTTTTTGTGTTTTCGAAACCACTAGTTACATAGTGGTTGGTATCTCTTTTTTTAAAATTAATTAATTTCTTGTAATTATCATTCGTTTGTCTCCTTGAATAGGTGGTTTTTGTTCTATATAGTAGACGGAACTATCTCTCCTGCTTCCTTTTTTTATAGCCTACTGAAGAAATGTCCCGATCCATTCTCGGACGAAACAAAGAAAAAAAGAAAACACTCAAGCAGTGACAACCCTGAATTTACCCTCGAGGAGTTCGGAGGACAGAGCTAATAATTTTTATATCTTTTGTTTCTTTTGTTCTTTTTTTTGTCTATTGTTCAAAATTAGTCAGTTTTATAAACTTTACGAACATCATTTAATCTACTTCATAATTTTGTAATATTAACGACATAACAAGTGTTCATTTGAAAAGTCAATCTAGGTTACTTTGAAATTTTGATAGAATAAGACGCAAATATATTAGTATATGTTTGTTGTTCCGTAAATATAAGTCCAAATGACATTAGATAATGTCAATCACAAATATCAGTTAGTGCATAAAATAATCGTGCGTCGATTCTGGTTTAAATAAATTGCTTCTCAGTTTTAAAATGACTTTCACTTTAGAACATAAAATTTTTTTAGTCCAGGCTTATTTTCGAAGTGGTAATCAAATTTATGGTTTATGGGTTTATTCAGTTCAAGATTGCATGGTAGAATTTCAAGTTGAGTTTCCACATTTTGTAATAGATTATATACAATTTAAGAATACTTTGGATAGAACTTTAAAACTTTTTTCTGAAACTGGTAGTCTCTTAAGAAAATCAGGCAGCGGAGCAATTAAGAAACGTACACCTCAAGTTGTCAATCGTGTTGAAGAAATAATGGAAAATGAACCACAAACATCTGTTCGACATTTGAGTCAACAAATAAACCTTTCTGTTGGTACAACTCATAAGTTATTAAAAAAAGATATGCAACTTTATCCATACCGTGTTACAGCAGTACAAGAATTGTTAGAAATTGATTACCCAAGTAGACTACAGTTTTGTAATTGGTTTGTAAATATGAACAATCATGGAGAACTTTCGCAAAGAGTCATCTTTACTGATGAAGCATGGTTTTATAAAACGGGATACCTAAATTCACAAAATACAAGAATTTGGAGTAGTGAAAATCCACATGTAATTAATGAAGAATCGCTACATCCAGAGAAAATTGGTGTTTGGGCAGCGATAAGCCAAAGGCGAATCATTGGACCAATATTTTTTCAGGGAACGTTAACTGCTCAAAGGTACCGTACGGAAATTTTACAACCATTTGTCAATCAGTTGCATGATGATGAACTTCAAAATGCATACTTCCAACAAGACGGAGCACCTTGTCACTGTACTGCAGAATCTTTGGATTATTTAAGAGATTTTTTTTGATGAGCGTATAATTAGTCGAAATACTGAAATTGCCTGGCCTGCACGTTCATGCGATTTAAGACCTTGCGACTTCTTTTTGTGGCCTTATCTAAAAAATAACATATTTCTAACACCTATATTGAATTTGAATGATATGCTATAGAGAATCGAACAGAAATGCATGGAAATTAATAACAATCCAGTAATGTTGCAGAATATCATCAGAAATTTTGAACGGAGGATTTTAAAGTGCATTGATCTTGAAGGACAACATTTTCAACATTTGTTATAGTTTTCATTAAATACCTATTATTTGTTATTTATTTTTATGTATGAAACTGTCAAAATACACGACTTCGTAGGTTAAGTAGTAAATTTTAATTTACGACATACTTCAAAATGTTCTCAGTAAATCACATGCTACTAGATTGACTTTTCAAATGAACGCTTGTTACATATGACCACAACAAAAATATACTGTAAATAATTAATTAATAAATAAATTATTATAACCAATCCGGCTTGGGCAACTGCTTACTACCCCCCATCAAAATACGTATTTATCAGGGTTCACATACGGTGGGCGTGAACCTATATACAAATCATAAGTATAGTATACGAAAAAACTAAGATTTCGGGCAATCGAAGTTGCTCGAAACCTCAGCTTTTTCTTTTCCTCTTCGTTTTTTGTTTCTTTCTTATCAACGCTACCAAGAGGCGCTTAACGTAGCAACTGGGCGACCGTACTAATATTTTCGCCCTACCATAAGTATTTTATTGAAAAGTCATTCTCCCCTCCAACCGCCTATATCATAAAATGAATATAGTTTAAGTATAGACGTACTTCTGTTTATAAGTTTCACTCATGATATACACAGTTTGTCACATTAAGAATCTATTTACACTCAATGTTACGCAACTTCCTGTATCTTCTCTTATTATATTGTACCATCTATGCATCTATCTGTTAGTATTTTGTCATATAATATTTTATATTCAAGCGATATAAAATTCTTCACAATTTGCATTTTATTACTGAATCATTATCATTACAGAAGTATATTGGCCTTTAAGAATTCTTGTAATTTTACATATGCAAGTAAGTATCATGTTTGTCACAAAAAATTACTCCGTAATAAAGATCTTAGACATTCCTTCATAAATTTATCTGCTAATATTAACAGACGTAAATGGATCGCGTTACGGCATACTTGGAAAGGCGATAACAGCGCTCATAAAACAAGGACGTTATATGGTAACTGCACTTATTTCACAACTCTCTTTTTAGCAAACATAGATTAAAATGATTTGTTTGTTCACACCGTGTGTTTATGTTTTTAAGGAAATAAACGGATATTTAAACGTTTCCGTTTTATAAGGTACCTATAAGGAAATGAATTGATAATAACTAGACAAAAGAGAAAAGTCTTTTTTTGGAGACTGTGGTTAAGTAAAAACTTAAAACAAAAATGGAGCCCAAAAATGTATCCCGAATATTGTCACCTACTGATGATGACAACTTAGTTGTCGAAATACGTATTTAGGATACGATTAATAATTGTGGTAAGGGGTTATATTATAGAGCTGAGGATGTTTGCGGTACGGCAGGACCGTATGTAGTGCATCCCCACATTTAACTATTTATCTAAATATTCTCTGAAATGATTTGCCGGATCTCATAAATTAATAGAGTGATATTTTAGTATGCACTGGATATTGTTATTATACAAAATCATAATAGCCATTTGTATTTATGGATCATAAATAATAATACGCATGTATTTGTATTTGGTTGTGAATTCAATTTAAACTTAAAACGAATCGTAATATTTTAACGACAAGCCGTCCTTACAATACATGCATTCGAGACAAAGTGTGCAACTCTACGAATAACTTCCATAATTGATCGAAAATGGACATTTTGGAGCTGAAGTAAAGCCCCTATTCTTAGAAAATTTTATTACTGTTGTTAAGAACTATTATTATAAACAACAAAGGCCTTTTATTAGTGTTGAAGTTTTAGTTTCATTGAATTTCCATGTTGTAAGTAGTCATTGTAAAGTGTTCATTCACAATATTCTAAAACAAGGTGTAAATTTAACTAAAATCCAGAAAAACACATTCTGATAATATATTACTAGATTAGAAGCTGTGTTTATTACTATTTATTATATTATTTTTATAACCAAATGCAATAAAAGCTACGAAAACAAAAGAAACCTCGATTTATTAAAATCTTGTCCCACAGCCTTTCAAAGCCTGGCAGCACATATTTTGCATATATTTTATATATACTACCTACTTGAACTAGGTGAATGAAGTTATAAGTTATAACTTATAACTTATAACTTCATTCACCTAGTTCAAGTAGGTAGTATATATAAAATATATGCAAAATATGTGCTGCCAGGCTTTGAAAGGCTGTGTGACAAGATTTTAATAAATCGAGGTTTCTTTTGTTTTCGTAGCTTTTATTGCATTTGGTTATAAAAATAATATAATAAATAGTAATAAACACAGCTTCTAATCTAGTAATATATTATCAGAATGTGTTTTTCTGGATTTTAGTTAAATTTACACCTTGTTTTAGAATATTGTGAATGAACACTTTACAATTGACTACTTACAACATGGAAATTCAATGAAACTAAAACTTCAACACTAATAAAAGGCCTTTGTTGTTTATAATAATAGTTCTTAACGACAGTAATAAAATTTTCTAAGAATAGGGGCTTTACTTCAGCTCCAAAATGTCCATTTTCGATCAATTATGGAAGTTATTCGTAGAGTTGCACACTTTGTCTCGAATGCATGTATTGTAAGGACGGCTTGTCGTTAAAATATTACGATTCGTTTTAAGTTTAAATTGAATTCACAACCAAATACAAATACATGCGTATTATTATTTATGATCCAAAAGTACAAATGGCTATTATGATTTTGTATAATAACAATATCCAGTGCATACTAAAATATCACTCTATTAATTTATGAGATCCGGCAAATCATTTCAGAGAATATTTAGATAAATAGTTAAATGTGGGGATGCACTACATACGGTCCTGCCGTACCGCAAACATCCTCAGCTCTATAATATAACCCCTTACCACAATTATTAGTCGTATCCTAAATACGTATTTCGACAACTAAGTTGTCATCATCAGTAGGTAAAACCACTAATTAAAAGTCGCACATGGGCCACAGTAAAGCTAGAAAACCGCTTACGCAACAACTATTTTACACCGCGTCCACGTATAGACTGAATCTATACGTGAATTCTATATGTGGACGCGGTGTAAAGTAGTTGTTGCGTAAACGGTTTTCTAGCTTTACTGTGCCCCATGTGCAACTTTTAATTAGTGGTTTTACCTACTTATGATGACAACTTAGTTGTCGAAATACGTATTTAGGATACGATTAATAATTGTGGTAAGGGTTTATATACCTTTTTTAAGTTTTTACTTAACCACAGTCTCCAAAGAAAGAATTTTCATTTTAATTTTCGGTTATAACTAATTAATAGTAGGTACCAATTTCCTCATCTTACTCTGGTGTTTGTTTCATCTTATAGTGGAAAATGATAAATTATACAATTTCTTCCTCAAACTAAGGCAAAAGTTAAGGCGAGAATTAAATTAGAAACTCTTAAAATTGGAAATGGCAGAACTTATCATACTTAAGCATAACAAATAACTGTTATATTTCCCTAAAAAAAATCTAAATAACGTTAAGAGGTTACAGATTTTTAGTATATTAAATAGAAAAAAAGGCTATTAAAACCAGCGATTTTGGCTTACTACAAATTCGCAAAGCAAATACAAACTAATGAGCATAAATCACTGTGTTGTATACAACACAAAGTTTAACGTTATCATAATTAACAACATGTAAAATAGAACCGTTGCTGCAATAAACAGAAACATACAAGTTATTTACGTTTCACTCAAATCGCAGTTTACTATAAACTACAGAAACAAGTAAACAAATGTGTTTTACATTTAGTAATTTCATATGTCACTAAGATCATTATGTTTTGAGATAAAGGGGATTCAATATTTTAGGGCAATTTTATTAATGTATAGAAAAACAAAATACATACGTCTATATGTATATAGAGACATGTATTCGTCTGTAAAATTTCTGGTTGGGCTTTTTCAAATTGGAAGTATTTATTACAATTCTACATAATTTACAAGTGCACAGACATAAATATTGACGGCGTAATCGATTATTGTGAAACAGAACACATAAATTAGTAACTTTTGATTTTGAATTGGGAACAAAAATTAAGAGCAAGTGTAACAAGGTTAAATATAATTATCCTATTTGCAATTACTAATAGAGTTTTATACAAGTAAATATCTAATTTCCCGTCTATTTACTTAAAAGTATATACACTGCGATACAAAATAAATGAACACATATTGCAAAATACGTGGAGAGAATTTTAAATAATCTACATATATATATATATATATATATATATATATATATATATATATATATATATATAAAAATCAAAAACATTTCATTTGTTCTCTATAGACCAGGGATGCACAGACTTATAGGTAATAGGGGCCACTAGGGAAAATTATAAGCCAAGGACGGGTCACTACAAAGAATACTTGTTAACACAAATATTTTTATTTTTAAATAGTATAAATTACTACAAATGATAAAAATAAAAGAACATTCAAAAATGTTTGTTGTAATTATGTAATCGTAATGTAATCTAATCATTACAATGTAATATTTGATGTTTTATTATTTTGATGCATAACATTGCATTGACCTAATAATTTTGTTTATATTTGGCTCCACATTACTTGTCGCCACACGTAAAATTGCTTCCAGATTTTCATTTGCCAGACGGTTTCGATTTTTTGTTTTGTTAAGTTTCATCACTGAAAACGTTTGCTCACAAATATACGTCGATCCAAATAAGCTTGCGCATTTCAATGATTTATTCGCAACTCTTAATAAGCGGTTTTGTCAACGCAACGGTAAAAGTTGAGTAAATTACCTTCATTAAACTTGTTTCGTAAATTATCATCATTGCATGTCTATCAATTTCAGCTGTATTGATTCCTGTGCATTTTCGGGTGAAATGTTGAAAGGATTGCTGAAAATGTCTAATAGAGGTTTAACTTTTTTGAAGTCTAGAAAACGAACATGAAAAGCTTGTGTTAAAATATAAATTTTTTCAACATAAGCGAAATTTACATCAGTTTTATTGAATTTCTCCATAAATTTTTTGTTGTTCGGACATTCAAGTGATTTGTGATGTGTACAAGAAACGCTAAGTCACACAGCCAATAAAGGTTGTCGAGTTCGAAGACGTTCTTTTTCTTTTCCGCCAGAAATATTTTGATTTCTTCAATCAAGTTAAGAAACCGCTCTAGTGACAACCTACGACTTAGCCACCTTACTTCAGTGTAAAACAGGAGATCACCATATTTGCTTTCATTATCCTCGAGAAATTGTGTGAATTGTCGGTGATTGAGACCTCGTGATTTTATAAAGTTTACAGTAGGTACTACAACTTTCATCACATTTTCAAATCCCAATAATTTTGAACAGAGGGCCTCTTGATGTATAATGCAATGAAACTGCATTAAGTCCTTGGTATCTATGTTTTTAGTTTGTAAATACTCTTTTAACATAGTTATTATCCCAGATTTACCTCCAACCATTGAAGGTGCTCCGCCAGTCGTAATTCCAGATAATTTCGTTAAATCCAAATCCATTATAGAACATTTCTCTAGAAGAGCTTTGAGCATGTCACTCCCCTTGGTTTGACTTGTTAAAGAACTCATATCAATTAGTTCTTCACTCACTTCAAAATTTTGCGTTACACCTCGTAAAAATATTAAGAGTTGAGCAGTTGACTTATATATGTAGATTCGTCGAGTACTATAGAAAAATACTCAAAGCTTTTCGATTTTGTAGCTAATTTCTCTTCTATATTAGCTGCTAATGTGGTAAGTCTTCTTTAAACAGTCATCCGATTTAGTTGAATTCTCTCATACCTCTTTGCACCTTTCAGACACATTTTTTTGTGGCGATATCTAAACACTGCTTAACAAACTCACCATCTTTAAAAGGCCGACCAGTTTTCGCTATTATTCGAGATATTTCAAAGCTAACTTCAGTAGCTATTTCAGCATCTTGAATTGGTTTTATAAACATAGCTTGCAGGCCTATAAAAGCCTGTAAAAGTATGATGCTGGGTTTCATAATGCCTTTTCACATTATATTCCTTCGGAATAGAAACACTACTCTTGCATATTAAACAGACACTTTTGTAATGCCATGAAATAAAAAAGTATTTTTCGGTCCAAATATCTTGAAACTGTCGATTTTCATCTTCAACCTTACGACTACGTTTTTTACTGGGGCCTGGTTTATCCATATCAAAATTGATATTATATTGTTACGTAGGTAGATGCCAAGTTCGAACGACGAAATCTTTATTCTTCACAGTTTACAATTCAAACAATATAACGTTCGCTTGTCCGTGGTTAAAACTTAACTGCCCCGATAGTGGGCGATGCGTTGTATTTATACGAGTTACCTAACATTGAGAACCTACCACATTGTTCGGGGATAATACCGACGTGTTCCGCGAATCTTCGAGTAATCTAGTTGGTTCGATAGATTTCTAGTCTCGTAACAATATGCTTGGAACGACGAGGAGCATACCTGTCCTACGTAGTAAACCTGAACAAGAAACTAGTAGGTATTTAAAGATACATATCTTACTAACAATTACAAATGTTAGAATAAAATAAAAAGTTAAGAGATATTGATTTGAATGGATTTTTACCTACTTTTGTAGTTTTTCGAACAATTTTTAAAATTCGTTGGCGGGCCGCGATATGTGCATCGCTGATTTAAATTATTCCTTTGTTTCTGTACGATCGCGCGAATTAATCAACACGTCCCCGTATTTACCGGATAAGAAACTGTAACTTTAGGTGAAGAAATTCAAAGGTATTTTATCTACGAGATATTTTAATCTTGAGAATAGGTATCCAGATACTTTATTTAGAGGTGAAGAATACGGGCATAAATGTAAAGTCGAAAGTCGATTATGTAGAAAAATAACATGTTTTATGCCAACAATATTTTTCCATTTAAAAGTCTCGTTCTCGTGGAAAATCCCGTTCTATAATATGATCAAACACAAGTGATTTGTTCAGTAATTGTGAGATGTTATCTCCTTGTATACACGATATTATTAATAATTAAAGACAATTATTTACACATACACGGTTTTATTAATATTTTATATTATTTACGATTAGTAGCCAATCGACAAATAATTACATTTTAATTAAATATTATATTTATAGTCTGAGATGAAATAAACCCATGCATTAGCATTACACAACTGTTAAACCAAAGTAATAAAGGTTTAATAAGTTGTGCGCCTACGCAGAGTAGATTTCATAACAATCGACGACTTTCAAATGCAAACTCTGTCCCAGCTAATTGAAGACAAGGCTTGCACTCTGCTACGTTCGCAGGCATCAGCATAATATACAGGCTTATTCATTATAAATTACCAACCTTTTATCATCATTATTATTGAACATATGAAACATTTTTTTAAATAAAAGTTGCGCGGCTGTGACTGAATTTTCTTTACATGCCATCAATCAATTTACTGTGGCGTGCAGATGCAATGGGATACAAAAAAAATATTTAAAAAAAAATGGAATACCTTGTATATTATTAAATTTTTATAATCTGATGATGATGTGCTGCCCAGCACTAAGATGCTTAAGGATTTATTTACTTTGGCAGATGATCAAATTTCTGCTTTTGTTGTGAGGGACTGTGAAAACGTGTTTGATACACCATTAGCGAAGGCATTTAATTTAGCTCTTTACATCTACCTTTCCCGCTATTTGGAAGAGTACTAAAATTATTCCCGGATTACAAACTAGTGATACTTCGGACATTACCAACTATCGTCCTATTGCCGCCATATCGAACTTCACGAAAATTTTTGAAATTGCACTATACCGAAAAGTATACCCTCTTATTAAGACTGCAATATCACCGAATCAACATGGCTTCATGAAAAAGCCTTGCGGTATTTTCTCAATACGTCGCTGACGCGTTGGATTGCGGGTCACAGGTTAATGTCGTATATACTGACTTTGCCACGGCATTTGATCGAGCGGATCACGCTATCTTACCAGCTAAATTGGCGAGTTTTGGTTTTAGTAAACCGCCGGTTTATTTTTTAACTTCATACCTACATAATAGGCTTCAAAGTGTATTCTGCAACGGATATTTATCAACTCCTTACATTGCCACTTCTGGAGTTCCGCAAGGCTCTAACTTAGGTCCACTGTTTTTTTTATTATTTTCATTAACAATCGTTCAGTCCAGATCGAGTCTAATAACCTTTTCTTTACCGACGACTTTTCAAAATTGGGCTGTCTTCGACTACAGACCGATCTGGTTAACATACAGACTTGGTGCAAAAATAACAATTTACCTTTGAACCCCGCTAAGTGCATGATTTCATCTTTCACTAAAAGACTTAATATTATATACTTTAATTACCAACTTGGGCATATGGGTATATCACGTGTAGAATCAATTAAAGACCTTCGATATGAAACTAACCTTCAATGAGCATATCAGCAACGTGTCTAAGCAGGCTATACAAACTCTTAGATTTATTATCCGTAACTGTGATGAATTTTCTAATGTGAGCGCATTGACTTCTTTATTTAACGCATTAATGAGATCACGTTTGGAAGATGAAAGCTTGACATGGTATCCACTTCATCAAGCACAAAAACGTCTACCTGAGCAAGTTCAACGACGGTTTTTGAAATACATGTGGTTTAAGGTGGACGGCGTCTATCCCCATAGAGGCTTTGATCACACTCAACTCCTTTCTCGCTTCAACGTGCCTTCTCTCTTCTTTAGACGATTTGTAGCTAGCCTCAATTTCCTTTCTTTCCGTATTTTCTATCTTCCTTTTCCTTGAACCAATGTGTTAGTCAGGTTTCCTACCTACGTTATGAGCAGCAACTTTAATTAGGTTTCTTCTGATATTGATATACATTTCCATAGTTTGTTGACCGTCCTATGACGCCTGGCGACAAATATTCGTTGTAGTATGTATGTACTTTGACAATTAATTCCTGGATGTTTTTTTTGTTTTGTTTTGGTTTTGTTGTTTTTGTTTTGTTTTTGTTTTGTTTCGTTTTGTTCCTGTTTTTTTGTTTTGTTTTTGCTTTGTTTTTGTTTTGTTTTTGTTTTGTTTTTGTTTTGTTTTTGTTTTGTTTTTGTTTTTGTTTTTGTTTTGTTTTTGTTTTGTTTTTGTTTTGTTTTTGTTTTGTTTTTGTTTTGTTTTGTTTTTGTTACTTTTAATCACTTGTGCAGACTTTTGTTTATATTCATATATATTATTAGCTTGAATCTTGTGTATTGTTTTAGGCTTCTTTATTAGATTGCCCATATGTGCAAAGTCGTGATTTTTTTTGCTCCCCGCCCATTTTCGTAAAATTTAGATAAAAAAATAAGATCTAAAAAAAAATGGGAATGTGCGAGGGAAAAAAACCAGCCGGCTTTCAATTAAAGATTACAAAATAGACTTTAAAACGGTAGATCGCTTTAACTGTCCGTAACTCGTATAATATTTAATTTGTCGCGGATGGTCTAGAGTTAACATTTATCCAGCATAACTAGACGAACATTTCGTTCTCTGAAAGTTTTGGTATACGGGTGAAATTTAATGCTGTTTTGGTCCAAAAAACGCATGTTTTTAAGAAAATTTGCTAGACTTTCTTTCTTTAAATTAACCCTCTATTGCATACTGTGCCCAAACGGGAACACAATAAAAATAGTTACAGAATATGGCGCCATCTTATGAATTTCGTTAAAATTTTATAGAAATCGGTTTAAATATAATATAGTTTCCTGGTTTAAGTAGGTTGGTGATGCATAAATGTCACTACTCGCACAAAACCTGTAATTAAAGTGAACCACGTGCTCCCCACCAAGAGCAGTTAGCGTATGGACTTTTTATTATAATAAATAAAGGATTTAAAGTAAAAATGTGTAAGTATTAATTTTTTTAACAGTTAGATATAACGATTAACAGTGCAATAGTGTCATTTATACTATTTATTATAAGTTTTTGTTACCAGAACATGGTACAACGTGGAAGTTCCCATATGGGAACAATGTGTATACTAATTAGATTTATTAAGAAATTAATTACTTTTAAAGCTTTTTTTTATTGCTAGGGAATTTCCTGAAATAAGTGCTAACGCTTTTTATGGACGAAAATCGGTAGAAGCTATTCGTGATATTCCTTTTGACAGTGAAGATTCTGAACTGTCAGATGACGAGGATAGAGGTACGATATGAAATATCGGTACCTGAGACTTTCCTATTTTACATATTTTCCAGAACTTGATTTTCTTGAAAATAGGGATGAAATATGGGAGCCTCAAGAAATTGACGAGTTATACGATGATGTTCCCCTAAGTCAACTGCTTCATCTTCCACCTGGCACAAAACTTTATTTTCCCAAATATGAAAATATACTATGGAAGGATTCAAGAACTGCAAGAGATCCTCAACAAAGTTTATTCTCTGGACCACGCGATTTACCACAAGAAATCTTGGAATTAGGCAGTCCATATGATTTGTTCAAATTTTTCTTCACGGATGATTTTATTTCCCATATAGTTGAACAAACTTGCTTATACAGTGTCCAGAAAAGACCAAATAAACCACTTGCAACAAACTCTAAAGAAATTGAGCAATCCTTGGGAATACTAGTTTGGATGTCTCTTATTCGACAACCCTCAACACGCAGATACTGGGCTCCAAATACACGAACTCCACAAATTGCTGACATTATGCCCATAAATCAATTTGAAGAACTAAAGCGGTTTCTTCATTTTTCGGACAATAGCGTGGCTACTAACAATACGGATAAAATTATGCCAGTACTGAACCAAATAAAAGAAGCTTGCCAAAAAATACCATTTGAAGAACATCTTTCCTGCGACGAGCAAATTATTCCTTTCAAAGGCAGAACGTCACTAAAAACCTATAACCCAAAGAAGCCACACAAATGGGGCTAGAGAATATATGTTTTGTCTGGTGTAAGTGGATTTAGCTGTGATTTTGAACTCTGCAGTAGGAAAGCCGACGTGGGCAAAATGCCAGAACCTGAACTTGGAGCCGCAAGCAACATAATTGTTCGTTTATGTCGACTCGTCCCGAGAAATGTTTTCCACAAACTATACTTCGACAACTACTTCTCTAGTTTACATCTAATATCCTATTTAGATAAGCTGGGAATCAAATCCGTAGCCACAATGAGATCCAATCGCCTGAAAAACTTTGAAGCTTTATCTGAAAAAGAAATGAAAAAGAATGGACGCGGCTCATATATAGAAAAAACTGCCAGTATAAATGAAGTAGATGTTCACGTGGTTCAATGGTACGATAATCATATTGTTTCATTGGCATCCTCTTTTTGCGGAGCAGAGCCGATTACTCAAATTCAACGGTTTTTTAAATCCCAAAATTGCAAGAAAGACATTGAACGTCCAGATATAGTGTCAGTGTATAACATGCACATGGGAGGCGTTGATCTACAGGACTCATTAATAGGGTTGTATCCCATTAAACTCAAAAGTAGGAAGTGGTATATGCGAATTTTTTGTCACATGATTGATGTTGTCATTGTCAATGCCTGGTTACTGTCTAGGCGAATTGGCAAGCAGCTTAATAGACAAAAATACATATCTCTATTGGACTTCAAAACAACTGTAGCTCAGGATCTATGTTTAGTAGGTAAAGTAATAGGAAAAAAAAAGAGGGCGGCCGATTACTAGTACCCCTACAAGTTCCCCGACTCCTATGATTCCAAAAAGAAAATGTTTCGAACCTCGTCCTACAAATCTTGTAAGTTCAGACAATGTTGGTCATTGGCCCTCTCACACAAACAATAGAGAAAGATGCAAAAAACCTAATTGTAAAGGCAAATCACGCATAATGTGTGACAAATGTCAAGTGCACTTATGTCTCCATAAAGAAAATAATTGCTTTAAAGACTTTCTTTCTTTAAATTAATTTTTTGCAAATTTTAAAAACCGAAAAATTTATTCTGGAAAGCCTATTTTGTAGAAAATTGAATACAAATTTACTAAAAAAAATTGTTTAAAAAACATTAATTTTTAAGGTGTGCCCAGTCTCAAAGTTTGGAAAAAAAAATATTAATTTTTTTTTAATTTTGACTTTTTTGTTAGGTAAACATAATTTTAAATCGTATATATTTTTTTTGATATATTTTGATAGATATTTTGTTAGTAAGTAGGGAACGGACACGAGAGGCCGAAATTGCGATGGACCATATAACATCGCTAAGTACAACACGCAGTTATTGAATAGCACTACTCATTCGGCTAACCGCACATCCGTTTTTGTCGTTGAATTGTGACACAATTACTACAATATTTAACTTAAATTCCTTTCTTCATGGGCGTAGATAGAAGCGGGAGGAGTTTTTATAATTTGTTTTATTTACTAGTTTATATTTCGTAAGATAAATAAAGTGCGGAGAGTTAGTTTCTTTGGTATTAGGAATTCAAAAAAACACGTAGTCAAAAAAGGTCTGAGGAAGATGCTCCTGTTTATTCAGCCTCAATTAATTGGGATGTACAAGAAAAAGTTATGGCCATGTGTTTACAATGTGATACAACAGCAAGCAATACTAGGCACTTCAATTGGAGCTTGTGCAATACTATAGTCTATTTTTAAACTAAGAGGAGTAAATGGAAAAGCCACATTTACGCAGTAAAAGTTACTAAACTATATACTACTATATTTATATAAAATTGTTTCAAAGTTTAGTTAATATTACCAGTAGAAATAAAATTAATTGGCAACGGCCATAGCACGCTGAAAAGACCGGTTCTCGTCCGATCACCGAAGTCAAACAGCATCGGCCGGGGTCGGTACGTAGATGGGCGACTGCTTTTAGATTCAAGAGCGCCACCTTTACATCGATAGGTCAACACGCAATTTTTGCATAACGTAATCCTACCTCTGAAGCAACCAATCACGCATAGTAATTTTGGCGCGATTAATTTAAAACGCTCCTCTTAGTTTAAAAATAGACTATAGAGAAACTAAATAGACAGCTGTTGCATTTTGCATTGTGTTATGGAATTATTGGTTGTAGGTGCATTTAAAAAAACTATAGAACCAACAATATTGGTCCAAATATTTTATTGTTTGAAAGATTTCGTTCAACATGGCCACGACTAGATTATGATAGCCTGGCATAACAGATCCAGTAGATAAATATTACAAGAAAAAAAATCGATTGAAATTATTTATTGTATTTAACAATTTTATTAAAGACCAAATTGAAAATAAGAATTTTTAAAACTAAGTTTGTTCTTTCTTGGAGAAGTAATTCCCGGATATAAAATTGCTAAGGCTGGTGCTGTGAGTTAAGAGGACAACTGTGGTATCTAAATGAAAGAAACATTGCTTTGACGTTTTTCGATGATGAAGTTAGCATTGAAATGAAAAGAAAAATGGTAAAAAACTTAAATGTTGATGAGTACCCGGACAAGACACAAAGAACAAATTTGCCAGTAAACAAAATCATGTCATTAGAGTTGTTCAATTTTGTCAGTAATAGTTGTAATACATATTTTTTATATGATACGATACTAAATCAAAAAATCACCGGTATAATCAAGAACTTTTTGACTTCCGATCCAGCGACATGGGAAGTAGACAAAAGCAATCATTAAAAATTTGTTAGTTGTTAATAATCTAGCAGAACGTGGAGCAACTTGAATAACTCGATTGAATACTGTTCTAACGCATCAGGAGCAACAGTATATCCTTCATGCGTTGGACCAACATTATAAACCAATTTCAATTCAAACCTATTCTAAAACAAAATTTATTGAATATTTAACTAAAAATTATGAATAAGATAGGGAAAATAATTTTAAAAAAGAATTTCATTTTTTAATTTTACATTTGCGTAAAAAAATTCTTTATAAAGAATAAAATATCCAAAAAATATATATACGATTTAAAATTATGTTCACCTAACAATACAAAAATTTAAATAATTTTTTTCCCTAACTTTGAGACTGGGCTACACACCTTAAAAATTAATGTTTTTAAATATTTTTTTTTTAATAAATATGTTTTAATTATCTACAAAATAGGCTTTCCAGAATAAATTTTTCGGTTTTAAAATTTGCACTATTAAAGAAGAAAAATCATGCAAATTTTCTTAAAAATATGCAGTTTTTGGACCAAAACAGCATTAAATTTCACCCGTACACCAAAACATTCAGAGAACGAAATTTTCGTTTAGTTATATCGAATAAAAGTTGACTCTAGATCATCAGCAACAAATTCAATATTATACGAGTTACGGATAGTTAAAGCAATCTATCGACTACTCTACACCGACTGGGCTTTTTCCCCCTACCCATTCTCATTTTTTTTGCAGATTTTATTCTTTTTGCCTATATTTTGAAAATAAGCTGGGGAAGTTCCTCAGTTGTGGTTGAATATCGCTGGTAGAACTTCTTGAAGAACATGCAGGTGCAATCTTCTTTCCCCGCTTTTTATTTGAGGTCTTACACCACTTCCTCTGGCTTCTTGAAGATATTCCAGTACACTGTCACTGAGAACACTTTGTGATGGAGCAATTGCTTCAGAAGTGTTAGCAGCTGACGTTATAGGAAGCTTAGAAAGAACGACTTGGGGGTCAAAAGGATGTGTTGATGTCGTTCTGAATCCGGATTTTAGGTTTGTGTCAACCATAAGGCTGATTCCAGCCCATAGTCTGCTGAGCAGCAACAGAAATTGCTCCTTGGGTATTGTACCTTTAGTTCTGCTTGTCTTGCGCCAGTCATCTAAAATTTGATGCCATTTCGTCTTCATTGATGAAAAGAAACGTCAAGTGGTTGCATGACATGTGTCGAATTGGGAGGTAGTGGTGACTAGTAGATGTTATTTTCCTGAGAAGCTTTGATAACAGCAGGTAAAAAGTGGCTGGCTAGGTTGTCTCCAACGACAATTTTTACTATTAAGATAAAATAAAACAAATTTTATGAATTTCACTTTTTAATTATCACTGTAACGAGTCGTTTCGCACCAACCTGGGCTTCGTCAGACATATAACTAACTTATTTACAAAATATTTTTTATATTAAACACAAGTAAACAGTAACAAGCAAAAACACATGTTTTATTTTAAAAAATAGTCAGAGGGATGGGTGCTTTTTATTACGGGATGTCTATACAAAACTTTCGCTACGGTTTATAAAAAAATGTACTGTTCTTAAGTAATAAAACTAAAGGTTTACATTATATTACAGGGATAAAGAATTCTATGGAAAAATACAAAAAGTTACAGTGTTGCAGACAGTTACATAGTGTATAGTATTTTTGTATTTTTCCATAGAATTCTTTATCCCTGTAATATAATGTAAACCTTTAGTTTTATTACTTAAGAACAGTACATTTTTTTATAAACCGTAGCGAAAGTTTTGTATAGACATCCCGTAATAAAAAGCACCCATCCCTCTGACTATTTTTTAAAATAAAACATGTGTTTTTGCTTGTTACTGTTTACTTGTGTTTAATATAAAAAATATTTTGTAAATGAGTTAGTTATATGTCTGACGAAGCCCAGGTTGGTGCGAAACGACTCGTTACAGTGATAATTAAAAAGTGAAATTCATAAAATTTGTTTTATTTTATCTTAATAGTTATAATGGAATTTCATCAAGTAAAGGCCGAAACAATCATATATAGACAATTTTTACTTTATCTGATTTCATGTTTAGGACATGAGGCAAGAGAATTTTGGAAAACCATTGTTCGAAGAGGTTCATGTCGGACCATCCACTAGAGCTGTGGTCCAGTTTTCGTATAAGTTGAAGGCTTTATAGACAATCATAGGTGGCAACAATATTCCGGCTGCTGACCCATACACCATTATATTCACTGCCGCTCGGGAATGTTCCTGTACCCTCTGGATTCTTTTAGTTCCACGAGGGACCAAGACCTTCTTAGCTCCAGGATCATCTGTGATGTTGGTCTCACCATAAATGAAGAGGTGATGTCGATCAGCGTCTTTAAATACATTCTGAACATTGCTAAAAAATTATGAAATGTCTTCGTGACCGACACTCGATCTCGACTTCTTTATGTTTGTAGCTAGCTTGCTGCTTAAATTATTTCTGGTAACAAAATTTGCTACAAAGTCGGGCCCAGGATGATTGTTAATATTTGAAAATGGACGGGCGGCAAAAAAAATCACAACTTTGCACATTGCATATATCTTATGGACACTCTATTCTTTATATTTGTTATATTTAGGAAGAGTTAGTATTTATAATACTCTTTTTAATAAGGAAATGTTACTCGTCAAACATAATAGTTCTCATTTTCATAGCTTACTTGAATAATGTTAACTTTTCCATAATTACAGCAACTACGGTATTCGAAATTTAATAAGTAATATCAGAAAAAAAAGATCATTATAAAAGTTTAAAAAAATATATTTATTTTTGTATACTATTGAATCTGACCAACGTGTTTATAATGGCGTGTAATGAAAATTCAGTCCCAGACGTACAACTTTTATTTGAAACATTGTTTCATATATGCAATAATAACGATGATACAGGCTGGGTAATTAATAATGAATAACTCTGTACTAGAAGAACTGCACTTAATTATATTAATTAAAACTCTGATATTATACCATTGCATTTGTATGATTCCTAGCAAAGCACGGTGTAATAAAACAAGTTCTAGAACTAAAACCGAAGGTAATGAACATCGCGTAGGCCAAGACCAGTCTTACTACGTGTATGGATATATAAGTATGTCTATGTGCAAGCAGCCAGCCACTTTCCATTTATTTTTCGCATTGCCTTTTATAAAACGTTACAATTATTTATAATCGTAACTCGACAAGTAGGAATTGCAATAGTAATTTTTCAGGTTTGTTATACGGAGCATTGCGAGTATGTACGTCCTTTTTATTGTTGTTTCGTTACGCTCCGATGGCGATTAGATCTCTGCAGTATTATCAGAATGATACATGGTATTACGTAATGAGGTTTGTTAAGAAAAAAAAATGCAATGCTCGTTCTTCTTTTGAGAGAAAAGCAGGTCTGGAGTGCGATTAAACGGTGGTTCTACATAAAAAAAATGTTATTGTCTGACATACTTTTTCCTTAATTTACAGGATACTAAAATAATTTTATATTTGTATTGTGGCAACTTGAAAGAATGTTCTGAAAATATGTGATATACCAATACCTGTACCTGCGCTAATCTTGCGAATATTATTTATGAAAAGAAACAAAGAAGCAACCTGTTACACTAGGAAAACGTTTTTTTTCTATTTCACCCTTGTTCATAAATTCACACAATTTCGTTATATTCAAAATCAAATATTTCTCCTCCGTATTCCGTTTCGGGATATGTTAAGTCACCTTTCAGTTATATCTATTGTCAACTTTGTTCTGAGTTGATTACACTTCCTAACAATTAATTTTTTTTTTCTGCTCACTATGTTCTGACACTGTCTTTAATTAATATTGATACGCTAATGCCAAATATGAAACCCATTTGTCCCTATCACGTCAAGTTTTCTTTCTACGGCACTTCTTGTTTGCCGATTTCAAAATTCTCGAAAATCTTTAAGTAAATGCACCAAATTCTTAATTGTTCAAAGAATTGAAAGACATTCCAAATAAATTTATCATTAGCATAATGTACACTTGCACCTGATAATATTTAAGTAGGGTAAGAACGTGTACCTTTGGACGCTTGTACCTTTGGACAGAGTAAATATCTGAACGTAGCATATACCTAAAAATATTCGGAACGCGCCTTGTGTTTACTTTTTGTCAACCGGCAGCACTGTTTGTAGAGGTCCACCATTTTGTCTGAGTGCGTGTTACCAAATACTGCTGGAATATTTTCAGTGCTAAAAGTAAGTTTTTTCATAAATCTAATCTAATGTCATCATCACAGTAGCTATAGTCGATTTTCGCTAACTTCTTGTAATAATGAATACAGTAATGGTTAATGTCTAATTTGTTGAAAATAGCTTGTTTGAAAGCCTAACCTAATAATTCTTATATAGTTTTTCGTTAGGATTGTTTGTGTCGTGCACCTTTGGACAGAGAGTTTCATGTACCTCTAGACATGTCCAAACGTACATGTATTATTCTGATATGTAACCATAAAATCTACGAAACGTTTTTTACAGAACCACGAAGCAAATTTGGCAAACAACGTGACACTGTACCACCTGACTTAATTAAAGAAGCTGTGCGAGAGGTTTTCGAACAACAAGCATCTATACGTAATGTGCCAAAAATAGGAATATTAGTAAATCTACATTACATAATTATATAAAAAAACAAAATCCGAACATCACATCTGTGGAAGATATTGTAGTTGCGGTTCCTAATTATGCCGTTCATAAAGTTTTTAATGGTAGCAGAGGAGCAAGAATTGTTTAATTATCTGGAAAAATCCGCATTCCTTCATTTTGGTTTAACAAAGCAGCGAACAAGACTGTTAGCTTTTGAGTATGCTAAAGCTCTAAATAAAAAATGCCATCTTCATGGGAAACTAAAAGGACAGCTGGCCGAGAATGGCTAGTACAATTCAGAAAACGTTGGCCAGCTTTATCATTACGAAAACCTGAAGCCACCAGCTTGTCTCGGGCAACAAGCTTTAATAAAAACAATGTACAACAATTTTTTAATAATTACAAAGATGTACTGGATAGGTATAATTTTACTCCTGACCGCATTTACAATATGGACGAAACTGCGAACTTTACTGTACATAAACCATCTATGATATTGGCACCTAAGACGATTAAACAACTGGGAAGTTTGACATCTGCCGAAAGGGGTGTGAATGTAACAATGCTAGCATGCGTAAATGCAGTTGGTCAGGCGATACCCCCATTGTTTGTATTCCCTCGAGTGCATTTCAAGGCCCATATGTTGAAAGGGGGACCAAATGGTAGCGTAGGAGCAGCGAATCCATCTGGGTGGTCTACAGAAACCATTTTTCTCCAATTTTTAGAACATATAATTGCGGTAGCTAAACCTATAAAAGAGAAACCTATGCTGCTGCTAATGGATAACCATGAAACCCACATCTCTATTGCTATAATTGAGGAAGCCAAAAATAATGGTATAGTACTGTTGACATTGCATCCACATACCTCGCATAAAATGCAGCCCTTAGACCGCACGGTTTTTGGGCCGTACAAGGCTTTTTATAACAAAGCTGCTGAAGACTGGATGCTTTGCAACCCCGGCAAACCCATTACAATTTATGACATTGCAGAGATTGCAGGTAAGGCCTATTTACAAGCATTTACGCCCAATAATAGCAATAAAGCTTTGAAGTGACGGGTCTGTGGCCATTCAATTCTAATATATTTACGGAACAAGATTTTCTTCAATCTTATGTGACAGATAGACCGGAACCTCCAGCAGAAAAAGTTTAAAGTTCGCCGACAAATCCTGTTTTTGTAACTGATCCCAGTCCACGCGCAAGTTCCAACTTTGTACCACAGTTTGAATCAACTCCAAGTACTAGCTCTTTGACTGTGACTGCAGCAATTTCAAGTACAAATGCAAACTCTGCATCTCTGATTAAGCCCCCCCCTGTTTACGTCTTCACCATCTCTGTCTGTTGAATCTATCATACCATTTCCAAAAGCATCTGCCAGAAATAATAGTGGCAGAGGGCGTAGAAAGAAAGGAAAGACACGTATTCTAACAGACACACCCGAGAAGAATGAGCTGTTACTACAGAGCGCTAATAAAGTAAAAAAGAAGAAAGCGAATGAAGCGAAAGTGAAAACAACAGTAAAAAAAAGATAAAAAAAGGCAAGAAATGAGTTATGTAGTTCCTCTTCCGAAGATGGAAGTAACGATGATGTATCTTTTCAAGATACTTCTGACGATGATTTTGATATTGACATTTCTGATGATCAGCTTTATTTTGAGCCAGAGCAATATGACCAAGTTGTGGTGTCGAAAGGAAAGGCTAGCAAAATACAGAAGGGAGACTTCGTATTAGTAAAACTAGCTTCCAAAAAGCTCATAAAACATTATGTTGCTAATGTGCTGGAAGATATTAGTAATTGTGCTTACATTGTAAAATTTTACGAGACGAAAAAGGATAGTAACTACTTTTTAGAAGGGAAAGAAAAACCCTATGAAATAGACGCTGATGATATTATTCTGAAGTTGCCATCACCTCGAGCGGCTGGTGACTCTGCAAGACTACATTCTCATATTATATTTGATTTTTCTTTCGACAATTACAATATGTCTTAATTTTTGTGTTAGAAATTGTTCATATTCTAAAGATTTTGTAGAGTATTCTTTATGTAACTTTGTCAGAATTTTTGTTTTATGTTAATAAATAGATTTATAATATATATTTTTGCAAAATCTGAGTATTAATTTTTTTAAATATTTTATGTGTACTACGTCCAAAGGTACAAACCAATCAGTCCAAAGGTACCCGTTAGTCTATGTACCTTTGGACAAAATGCAGACTTTCTATAAAATAATGATTAACAGGAAATTATCATACTTTATCATTACTTCATTAAGGATTTAAATACAGAACAGGTCGTATTGCTACACAGCACAAAAATTAATTTCCTAGCTTCTATCAGTTTTCTTTAAAAAAATCACAAAATCAGTGTTTTAATAAATGTAAAAAGGTAACACGTTCTTACCCTACCTAATGAACTAATTAAGTAACAAAAAATTATAAAGAGTGTGAATTTGTTTATTGTAACAATGTGTCAGGTTTGCTAACTAAAATGGGTGTTGTATAATATGACCCAAGTGAGTGGCGTTTGTTTATCAACAGTTTCAACAGAAGCACAAGTGTGTCCTACCACACAACTGGAATGTTTTCGGGTCAATTCCTATTGGATATTCCGTTCAATTAAAGGAAACATATGATGGCATTGAGAAGGTTACAATTTAATAAAATATACGGACTATAAGTGGGTCTTCTGTGTGGATCTTAAAATGGTAAACTTTTTACTTGGCTGTAAAAGAGGATATACAAAATTTCCGTCCTTTTTGTACCTCTGGGATAGTGGAGCTAGAAACCAACACTGGATTCAGAATCATTGGCCTCCCAGAACATCTCTAAGATCGACGACAAGCGGTATGGTGGCAAAAAAACACTTTTGAATTCCGGGAAGTAAACTATGGTGTTCTACAGGGATACTAGCACCTCTTTTACAATATTAATATCTGCTTCTTAATGTGATTTAAGACTTTTCCAACGATTCGAAACTTCAGTCCTTAGTAGCTTAATAGCAAAAGCAGTGGTCCGGCAAACCAATGGACATAGGTTCGAATCCTGCTTAAGGATGAAATTTTCGGTAAAAAATTCGAATAATTAGCGTCGTAAAATGTAGAAGCCATTTAATTCATTTGCAATACTTCGCGAAAATGTAATTGATTTGCATCAAACCGTATGATTGTTTTTCACAGTCTACTAGATTCTCTTATACTCAATAAATTCAGCTTATCCATTGGATGTAGACTATTCATGTCTAATTTATTCTTCATTAAATATAAATCGATTAAATTGAGTCCATCTTTTTGAATATCCCAGTACTTTTGAGCGGTAGTGTATATCAGACGTGACTTAATATTTACATGGATTAAAATAGAAATACAACCATTAGTTTTATTTCTATTTTGATAGTGGATCTTCATCAAGTGATAGACGAATCAATTCAATTTTATAGATTAGTTTGACTGCGAATTTTTCTCAACATTCCTTATACAAGCTGTACCGTATCGTTATGCTCAAATTTTAGGAGTGTAAAGTAGACTTTATTTCAAGTAAAAAAACGTAAAACTTGTATATCCATTTTTATTTGTTTCAAAGTTACAGATCTATGAATGTGATTGTCAGATCATGAAAAAAATGTAATCCTAAAATCAATAAAAACTGATTTTATTTAAAAAAGTTCAATTAATAATATTTTCGAAATGTCCGCCTCCTTGTTGAATGCAGGCTTGTGCCCGTAAGCCAACAGAAGAAGTACTTATCCGAATTTCATACTAGTTTTGTCGGATTTGCTCGGCAACCAGGTGAATACGATCCAACAACTCTTCTCTTGTGTTCGAAACTTGCGCGTAGATTAAATTTTTCATGTACCCTCATAAATAAAAGTCAAGGGGATTAAGTTCGGGCGATCTGGGCGGCCATGCAACAGGAATTTCGGGCAGAAATTCTGAAATGTGGTAGTGCCCCATCCATGTAAAACCACATGTCTCGTCGAATATTCAGTGGGACATTCTCTAAAAGACCTGGCAGTTCGTCAAGAAGAAATTGAAGGTAATTGTCCGCATTTAACCTCCCAGAAAGAACGACAGGACCAATCAAGTCATCGATTAGGGCCGCCCAAACGTTATTAGAAATTTCATGTTGAAATTTAGATGGGCGTATAGCTTTGGGATTTTCTGATGATCACCTGTGCAGGTTTCTCAGATCTGTAACACCACT
Source organism: Melolontha melolontha (assembly GCA_935421215.2). Lineage (NCBI taxonomy): Eukaryota > Metazoa > Arthropoda > Insecta > Coleoptera > Scarabaeidae > Melolontha > Melolontha melolontha. The sequence goes on along the minus strand of OW285236.1, from coordinate 5,160,418 downwards.
TCTCGTGAACGAAGATTCATCTGTGCATTTATCTGTTCTGCAGAAATTAAAATGAAGCCGTGACTGTCTTAATATCCAGGTAGAATAAACAAGACGAGCATAGTCGTCTGCCTGATATGGATATAAGCCCTCACGTTTTAAAATTCGTCAAACTGTCGTTCTTGGCTCTCCTAGTTGTCTAGCGATTCGATGTACACTGAGAGTTGGATCCCTTGTAACAATAGCTACTGCTTCTTCCTCTAAGTCTGCTGGCAAATTTACTCTTCGGTCGAAAAGATAATCACGCAGTCCGCATTCCCGAAATTGTCTGTGTACTTCCAGAAACGTTCTGTAATGAGGAATGCGCCTATCGGGAAACCGATGTCGGTATTCAATAACTACTTGAGGTGCACTGTCGTTACAGTAGCCATACACAAAATGCATGTCCGCATACTCTTGAGAAGAAAACCGGTAAGGCATTTTGAATAAAGAAAACGTGTCCACTCACTAATAAGCTGTTGTATGAACTGAAACGTAATGTAATCCTTTGTTAAAAAATGCAACGTTAACAGTCATCTGAACATTTGTTTATTGTATGATATTCATGGTTCAGCACTTATGAAATAAGTAAGAACCTTCTTTATCATAAATCAATTTTCAGTATACTCTTTTTTGTAGATTTCCGAGAAATTACTGTATGCACTACGACACGTGTTTATTTATTGTAGGATAACATTTTATTATGCGACGTTAACGAATAATTAGAGAACGGACGCAATTTCCATAAAACGCAATCGGCAATTGGAATTGTGTATAACGTCGCGCAGTACATCCCGGCGTAATTCAATGAAGTATTTGTTTGACTTACTCGGACACCTGGTCTCGCCGCGATAACAATGGACAAGCCAGCTATTGTATTCGGAGAATATAGTGTTTTTTAAAGTGTTTTCATGAGCGTAGATAGAAGCGGGGTTTTTATAATGTATTTTATTTATTAGTTTATATTTCGTAAGATAAATAAAGTGCTGTAAGTTTCTTGTTTTCATAGTTTTAACTGTTAATTACATCGTAATTTTTGTGATAGATCCTGTTTAATATCGTTTGATTGAATCTATTTCTACCAATTATTTCGACGTAAGAGTGTGCACTGAATTTCGTTCAGTTTCAATAACTTACGCACACATTTTTAGTTTTCATTTATTTAGATCTAGAGCATTATTTAAGTTACTTTTTCAGACATGATATGGAAGAATGTCGAGAATGGCATTGTAAAACAATGGCGAGTTGGATTGACGGTCATACTGATTGTATGTCCATTGTCATTGATTCCGAAATTTATTACAAAATCCGTAAAATATCGTCAAAAATTCGTCACTTAGGATCGTAAACACATCTGAACTCTGTAAAACTTTTATGGCGGCTAATATTCCATTAAATAAACTTAGCAATCCCACTTTAAAAATATTTCTGAAAAAATATACTGGTCGAAATGTTCCTGATGAATCAACTTTACGCAAATATTATGTTACTAGGTGCTATACGAGAACAGTAGAACGTATTAGAAGCCATCTTTTAAATCAATACATATGGATAAGCGCCGACGATACGGGGGATATGTTAGGACGCTGTGTGGTAAATGTTGTAGCTGGTGTACTACATCCAACTATTCCCTATAACTCATATCTAATAGCAACAAGTGTTATAAATAGAGTTGATGCGGAAACAGTTGCTGAAACCATTAAGGAGAATATGCAAAAAATGCTTCATTCGGACGCCACGTACAAAGAGAAAATACTTTTATTTGTCAGTGATAGTGCTGCGTATATGTTAAAAACATGCAGACTATTGGAGAAAACATATCCTAATATGCTGCATATTACTTGTGTAGCACATGCTCTCCACAGAATCTGTGAATATATCAGAGACACTTTTCCGGAAGTTGATAGACTTGTATCAGCTTTTAAAAAAGTTTTCAGAAAAGCACCATTGAGAGTAGCTCTTTTCAGGGAAAAATTTCCATCTCTGTCACTGCCTCCCACTCCAGTAATAACTAGATGGAGAACATGGCTGGAAGCTACTAGTTTTTATGCTGAGAATTTCGATAGTCTAAGACATTTCGTAACACTGCTAAAGGAGGATGCTAGAAGTATTGGTGAGTGCAAGGAGCTCACACAAATCCCAAATTTAAAAAATCAGTTGTACTTTCTTCACGAACACTTTGGAAAATTGCCAAAACTAATCACTTATTTTGAAAATAGAAATCTCAAATTAAATGACGCGTTAACCACATTAGATGTGGCTGTTAATAATTTGAAAAGTATTCCAAGTGACTTCGGATGTGGCCTTCGGCAAAAGTTTGAAGCAATTCTTAATAGAAATCCAGATTTAATTACATTGCAGCAATTATGTATGGAGACAATTCCACAAAATCTAACGGCTAAATATGAAGAAATAAAAGAATATTTCCAGTATGCACCTATAACCAGTTGCGATGTAGAAAGGACGCTTTCTATTTATAAGGAAGTACTTAATTCAAAGAGAACAAAATTGACAGAAGAAAACCTTGAGAAACTATTGCTAGTCAATATTAATACTCCTTTACTCAACTTGAACGACAAAATGAACAAATAAAAATGTTCCAATTATAGAAATAAAATTAAAAACTTTAAAAATACAACTTTTCAACAAATACATATGTATTTCGTAATTTTATAGATCACCACCCATTTGTTTTCCAATTATATAAATAAAATTAAAAACTTTAGAAATACAGCCGTTCGCCAGTACTGCACTGGGTGGTAAGCGTGTCCGTTCTCTACTAATAATCACAGGCCTGTTATTGAATCTATTACAAATACAAGGGGCTGCTATTTATAATAATAATGAAATATTATTCTAAGATAAATAATAAAATTATATTTTAGTTATTTTGTAATAATTAAGATAATTCGGTGTGTTGGTGAAGTTCCTTCAAAGGTCCAGGACGTGCGTGGTGGTGGTTAATTAAAATAAATATACAACAACTTAATACATAAAATAAAACACAGCGGCGTCCTTAAATTGGTATATTTATATTTACATAATAAGGATTTGAAATTCGTATATTTAAATCAAAAAAGTTGATGTTTGTAAAAGTCATTAAATTAGTAATATATACACAAGGGGCGATAAATTAGTAATCGAGAAGTTAATGTAAAATAACTGAAATGGAAAGGTGAAACAGTAATAAAACAAAGTACTATATGCACGTGGAGTGGTGAATAAGTAGATTAAAAATTAACACAAAAAATACTCTGAAACGAACGTTCAACGGAGTAGTAAATTAAGGGTTAATTAATATGTATATAAAATAACCTCTGTATCGAAGAATACAGAGCTTACCTTTTGATTTGCGGCAATGGTAGCCACGTGGTCTCGAAGATATACCTTGGTCAAGTATATGCAGAGCGATGTTTTACCGGAGGAAAAGAAATTAGTTAAATTAATATGAATTCACTTGAAAAATAATATGCATAGAACAATGCAGTTTACCTTAGAAGTTGAAGAGCCTGGACGGCGTGGTGAGGTCCATTGTGTACTGGAACAGCACTAGGAGATGTTTTTCTTACGAAGGTTCGAAAGCGAAGAAGGAACTCTTAGTTTGTATCGCAAAGGAAGGGGTCTAGAACAGTTGGTTTATGATGTATCGAAGAGGGGGTCGATATCTTGAATAATAGTTAATTAAACGCGCGGCCTGAAGACTTGGTCTGTCAATGTCATAAATATTCTTAAAATAACCCTTGTGATATAAGCTTCCTAACGATATCAAACAAGACATATAAAAGAAGATGTAAATAATATTAAATTAAGAACAATTTAAAATATGGAATTCATCTAGAAGAAATTCGACATTAACGTTAGGGTTCTGAGTCGGTCAGGTAGAAAAGGGTCGTCGGTCAAGATAAGAAAGTGACAAAAGAAATAGAAATACTTTCTCTTTGTAACGAAAATGAAAGTTTGTACAAATGAAGAAAAATGTCTTGTGTTTAAATATAATTAATATGAGATATTTAAAAACGAATATATTTTTAATTAAGTGAATTAAACTTCTATACGCTATGTGTAACAAATCGTATAACTTTTTTTAAATAAAATCAGCTTGTATTGACTTTAGGATTACATTTTTTTTCATGATCTGACAATCACATTCATAGATCTGTAACTTTGAAATAAATAAATACGGATATACAAGTTTTGCGTTTTTGTTACTTGAAGTGAAGTCCGAAAATTTGAACATAACGATACGGGACACTTGTAAATGCAAATTAATTGTATTTTCGCGAAGTAATGCGAATGTAAATATTGCTTTTTACATTTGACGACGCTAAACCATTTATATGTATTTACTTTAATTCAAATTGATTTCAAGACTAATATGTATTTAAAAAAATATTTATAAACTTTTAAATTATTCTTACTTCATCTCAACTTACAATTAAATCCGGTATTAAACGTTACATACCATAAGTGCGCATATTTTGCGTTGATTCGTGTTTATGACTGTATGCGCGTATATGCGTCTGTACATTTCTTTTTCTCTAAGAACACCGAGAACAATGAACAACGTGACAACACCAAGAACGCAGAAAAACCTGTTACTTTTACCCAGGCATCGCCTTGCGTCATGCCAATACCAAAATCAGTTGTAAATCTTATCTCTTCCATTAATATAAAATGATAAATAGCTCGCGCGGCTGAAACGATGCAAGAGATCTGTAAATTGCGAAAGGAAAAAGACGACAAACTAGTTATATACACGTTACGAGTTTACGCCGCTGAATGAAAAACTAAAAAAAAAGGAGTAACGATCCGGTGCACAGGTGTCTTCGTCTATGCATCCGTTTAGGCGTTGGGATTTAAAATAGATTGACTCATTACAGTTCACCACAGTATGTCACTAGCTTTGGTATGGAAACGATCACGCGGAAGTTAAAACTGACTCGTTACGGTTGCAATGGCGGTAAGGTTTTATGGATCGGAGAACCGCGAACAATGCCCGGCATTATCGGATCGTGTTTTGTTATTCTTATTCTCTGGTACGATATGTCGACAATACCTTTTGTAGGACTACTAAAGAAACCAGTTGGATATTATCATTAGAGACACACTCTTAAGTTAAGTTACGATAACGAGGAAATATTTGAAAGTTATTTAGATATTGTCTTTGTTACGTAGAATGCTAGTGGGTGGTAATTTGCCACACGTTTGAGCGCCAAATTGTTATCAAGACGTATTTTTCACCACGTGGGAGCATTAAATCTGAGTTTTAATGAAAACGGAATCTAAATTTAGGTCACTTAACTCCTCTACAAAAATGACACACATGTGTGCTTACAACTTCTCCTTGTATATATTGTTAGCCCTATAACTGTAAAGGTAACAAAAACCACAGTGAGAATTAAGACAAAGCCCTAATTCCGCCCCTGGTCTACAAAGGCCCCCGAAAAACTCACCGGTCAGCTCAGAAATTAAATGCGGAAGCGTCGTGGGCTATCACAACACATAGATAGTTAAATGGGCACCACTACGTTCGGTCTGGCGAGTTCACTGGTCAACGTAGAATCACCTTATAAGCACATAAGAGTACTATAAAGGTGAACGTATACCTGTATAACCGTGTCGCTAAGTCTAACACATAAGGACTTACAGAAATAAAACACTAACAACGGTATATAACAATAACAACAATATTTATTAAGGAAAATAATAAAGTATGATAAAATCTGATTTGCACTAGACAACTAAATAGAGAATCTCACACCCGGTATAAACAGGTCAGAATTTAAATTCAACAAAATAGTTTACATAATTGGAATGTAAAAGTCAATATAAAATTCGTGTATTATGATATAAATTTTTGCATACGTAGTCCATCAAAGCTTTAATGTACCGTAAAATGAGGTTACTTTGATATTAAGGGGTTACTTTGATAACAGTTTACTTATTCTTGAAAAGCGCGAATATTGAGACTGCTGAAACTGCCAAATGTTTTCTTTTTAAGGTATTGGCAACACTGATACCGATTTAACAGTATGGTGGATTTTGTTTACCAACGGCACAGTGTATCGTTATAAGTTTGGTGTTTTTGTAGAAAGTGTGCATAATATAGGAATTTGAGGTGTGTAGAACTCTTAATGTACTTACAAAATTACAATAATTTTATTTTTACCGTCTTGGTTATTGGTAATTACGGTTTCCTCTGTATACTGTTTATATTGACATGTTTTAAAAAACTAATAGAGTCGCCATGTTTTAAACTTGAGTGTGTATTGAGGTATCTTTGATCAGGTGTACGGGGTTACTTTAATCACATGATCAAAGTAACCCCACATGTTGAAGTAACTACGGTTTACGATATATTTTCGTAAAATAGTTTTTCTGGGTTGTTCTTAGTACAGAATAATGCCAAGGACTTATAGAAAGCCGCTTGGAAGTCGACAGTACAAAAATTATTCAGATGCAGTGATTGAAAATGCGCTGCAATCTATATTAGACGGACGTTTGAGGATTCGTGGCGCTGCAAAAGAATTTAAAATCCCCTATGGAAGTCTTTACAATAGTTATAAAGGACAACACATAAATAAACCTGGAGCTCAAACTGTGTTCACTGACGCTCAAGAAAAGGCTATACTTAAATCAGCAGCAAAGTGTGCGGAATGGGGGTCTCTTTGACTTGCGTATGTTCGCTAAAGCTTGTTTAGACCGAACTGGGCGAATTGTTGCCAAATTTTCCAATAATGTGCCCGGTATTGACTAGGCCTACGACGTCATCAGGATTCTTACAGTCAGCGTGTTGCAGCAAATATAAAAAGGGCTCGAGCTGGAGTTTCAAAAAAAACTATAGAAGAATATTTTAAACATTTCGAAACTGTTGTTAAAAACGTGCCTAGTAGTAATATTTTTAACTACGACGAGTCAAATTTAAGCGACGACCCTCACAAGAAACGCTATATATATCGACGAGGAGTCAAGTATCCAGAAAAAATAATAAACTTTTCCAAGAGCTGCACGTCTATCATGGTTTGTGGATCTGCAAATGGTGTTCTTTTACCACCTTATGTGATATACAAGAGCACACATCTATATGACACTTGGAAGGAGAGGGGACCGTGTGGCTCACCGTGTTGCAATGAACCATGTTGCTCACGTGGAACTAGATATAACCGAACTGCAAGTGGCTGGATTGACAGCGTAACATTCCGGGATTGGTTTATGACATGTTTTTTGCCACACGCGAAAAGACTAAACGGTCGTAAAGTGTTATTTGGAGACAATTTGTCGTCTCATATCGATGAAGATGTGTTACGATTATGTGAAGAAAACGATATCAATTTTGTTTGTTTGGTACCACACTCCACCCATCTGCTTCAGCCTTTGGACGTAGCATTTTTTCGTCCGATGAAAGAGGCATGGCAAAGTACAGTAACGAAATGGAAACTTGAGAACTTAAGGCTGACCACTGTTCCAAAAGACGCATTTCCGAATCTCCTCAACAAGACACTTCTAAGAATGGACGAAATTAAACCGAAAAAAATTGTGGTACCCCCGTTGGATAATGAAAGCGGTGCCATCAAACGAAATCTTATAAGTGCATTTAATGCAACAGGAATATTGCCGTTTAACCCTGATCAGGTGTACAAGCGCTTACCATCTGATGATAGTAACGTTGAGGCTGAAACTGAGAGCGTTCTGACCGAACTATTAAGAACTCAAAGATTTGGAGAATCATCCCATACTGTAAAAAGAAAGAAAAGACTAAATGTTGCTGCTGGAAAGAGTATTTCGACAGCGGATTTAATAGATGACCCCTCGCCAAGTGTAGAAAAAAGCGGAAGACAAAGAAAACTAATCAGACGATTGACACACCACTTGAAGAAAACATATCTGATGACAATGAGACTGCAGAGGAAACATTCGAAGAAGAGGAAAACGAGAGAGAGCATGAAGAGGAAGAAGATAATATATTGACCGAGGGTCGTTATGTACTGGCAACATTTACTTCTCAGCGAGGAAAAAAAACATATCGTTACGTATGTTACATTAACGAATCCACTCCGCTGGTAGTTACCGGCTTAAAATCGTGCCAAAACAAAAAAACATTCAGATTAATTAAAGACGACATTTCTGAAATTGAACAGTCTGCTATTGTTGCATACCTGCCTATGCCTACCTTTCAAGAAGGGATTGAATTGGTCGTGTTTCCACACGAGATCAATGTTAATGAGGTTTAGAGCTTAAGAATTTGATTTTCTGTGTTTTAAAATGTTAATATCAAATAAAATTATAACTAAAACATTATTTTTGTCTATATCAATGTCACCCCAAGTGCTTTAAACAGCATTATTAAAAAAACCTGCGGACAGATTTCAATTTGTTTTTAAATTTTATGTTCATTTTGGGTTTACTTTCAAATGACATGGAAATAAGCATGGTGATAAAAGTAACCACCCCCCCCCACCAGCAGAAAACCTAATATATATTTAATTATATCTGATAGAATAAATGTATCTACTTCTATACTTATATCGGTTACAAGCTCATGTTGCGTCCCTATTCTATCGCATATTCTAATATATTACGAATTACACTCCCATACCGGCGCTCATGGTGCGCACGGAAATTGGTCTGCTCTAATAATAAGAAAACCAAACTGTGTTGACCAGTGTAATTTCACTATTTTACAATGAAAAAAATATATATTCATCGTATAGATAATGAATATGCGAAATTCTAATTTTCACACTTCAACTTGTCAGTTACTTTTTCTGATTTAATTGCATATAATAATACAAATATAAAAACGGCTATTTATTAAGATATGATGAATACTTGAAGATTTTACATTTATTCAGATAATTACTTGAAAATAAATTAAAAAAATCCAACTTGCAACCAGTAAAAATGCAAAAATTTCCTAACAAAATATAAACATCTCTATAAGATGAGATACACGCATTGAAAACATCGCACAAACTGTTAGCGCTTCAATTCCAGTGAAAAAAATCGAACATCTTGCAGGCGATATCCAAGAAGTTAATTATAAATCGGAGAATCGAGATAAATGAAGGATCCAATAGAAAATCATAAATCATTGGCAATTACGAAGTTTGTTTATATAATGTAATAGGAAGGAACAAACTGATTTTGATATAGTCAGGTCATTTACAACAGTAATAACAGATTATGTATTAATTCCTTCGCACAAAGGAACGTTGTATTAATTTTATTATTTCATTTAAACGTCTGTATTTGTTATGTTATGAATGTTATGATTTAACGTTGCATTTTGTTCATTTATATTTGGAGGAGGAAATTTAGATGCTTCTATGATTTAATAATATTGAGTCATTGATTAATTTCATAATTCAATTTTGACCATATACAGTCACAGGTATATATAACTTATATATAAAATTATATACAAATCGTACGTATTAATTCTAAAATCATTAAGTGGATAGTGTGACAGCTATTATAGCTCTAAAACTTTTTGTGTTATAATGTTTACGAGGTCTCTATAAAATAAAAATAAGAAAAGACAAAATAATGAATCCAGTCTCGAAATGAAGTAAATTTATTGTAACGAGCCATCGAAAAAATTCATAATTGGAGTAGACTGTGAAATTGGGTTGGTACTTTAGCCACTTGCACATAATGACATTTATTATTTGACATTAAAACTGTAAGTTTGTGTCAAATTTTTCAAAACTCTTATTAAAAAAATTAAATTTATTTAAAAAATGGTATTCAACATAGAACAAAAAGCAAAAATTATCGAATGTTACTTCCGTACAGTTGCGAAAGTAAATGGCGAGTGGCTGATTTTAGTGAAGAACATCCTGAATTAGTGTTTGACTACAATGATTTTTACAATGTATTGACAAATTGTGTAAAGTTATTCAGAGAGACTGGTAGCGTCGGTCGAAAAACTGGAAGTGGACGGCCATCTAAACGTACAGCTGATAATATTGAAGCCTTTCAGTATATTATTGATGAAAATCCAAAAACACCCATTTCAGTAGTGACCCAACAAACAAATTTATCTTATAGTACGTGCCAATTCATTCTTAAAAAAGTCTTACATTGTCATCCATACAAGCTGCAATGTTTTCATGAACTTTATCCAGTAGATTATTTAAGACGAGTGGAATTTTGTCAATGGCTTCAAAATAATCTACACAATCAGGATATCCTTAACACAGTTTTTTTCACGGATGAGGCCTGGTTTTATCTTTCTGGATATGTTAATTCGCAGAATATGAGGTGTTGGTCCCCGAAAATCCTCATTTTTTTTTATTGAAAAAACGTTGCATCCCCAAATGTTGGTGTTTGGGTTGGAATATGTCGAAGAAGATTGCTGGGTCCCATTTTTTTTGAAGGTACACTTATTGCTGCTCGATATCGCAATGAGATACTCGGCTCATTCATAAATCAACTGGACGATGAGGAATTACAAAATGGGTATTTCCAACAAGATGGTGCAACAGCACATACGACCAGAGAAACACTTCGATATCTCGGAGAACTTTTTGATAACAGAATAATAAGCAGGAACACTGAAATCCCATATCCAACTAGTTCTTGCGATTTAACTTATGTGATTTGTTCGTATGGCCATACATCAAAAATTCGATTTATTCAACGCCAATTCATAATCTGGAACAACTGAGAATTCGCAACAGAAAAGTGTGAAGAGATCAACAACTCACCGCAAATTCTGCATAAAGTTTTTGCTGGATTGCGGAGAAGAGTTGGTTTGTGTTTAGATGTAAATGGACAACATTTTCAACAACTTCTGTAGCTATATGTAAATTTTGATTATGATTTCGATATTAAATATTTGTTTTCTTTTTAGTTGTAGTATCATTTCAATGCCATACCCTTTTTTTTGAAATGAAACCAAATGAAACTGTCAAGCATCAAGTAATGTGTCACTATGTGGAAGTGGCTAAAGTACCAACCCAATTTCACAGTCTACTAAAATTATGAATTTTTTCGATGGCTCGTTACTACCAATGTATAAAATTATTTTTCCACATAATCACCATTTAGTGCAACACATTTCTCCAAAAACTGAATCCTTTTCTTGATTCCGTCCATGAAAAAACTTTCTTGTGTACTGTTGATCCAATAGTGAACAGCAGCCCCAACTTCAGTGTCTGGTGGAAAATGTTGACCTTTCAATACCTCCTTCAACTTTGGGAACAACCAGAAACCTTAAGGTACCAAATCAGGATGCTGCGAAACAACCATGAATATCAGGCTTGCGACTGTCTTCATTTAGTTGCTGCAATGCGTTGTCGTGGTGTAAGAAATAAATAGTTCTTTAGGCCTTACTCTATGGATACGATTCTTTAGTAATTTTAAAGTTTTAGCATCTTATTGAATTAATCGATATAACAATTGTTCATTTGAAAAGTTAATCTAGGTTACTTTGAAATTTTGATAGAATAAAACGCAAATATATTAGTATGTGTTTGTTGTTCCGTAAACGTAAATCCAAATGACATTTGATAATGTCAATCACAAATATCAGTTAGTGCATAAAATAATCGTGCGTCGATTCTAGTTTAAATAAATTGCTTCTCAGTTTTAAAATGGCTTTCACTTTAGAACATTAAATTTTTTTGTCCAGGCTTATTTTCGAAGTGGTAATAAAATTGATGGTTTATGGGTTTATTCAGTTCAAGATTGCATGGTAGAATTTCAAGTTGAGTTTCCCCATTTTGTAATAGATTATATACAATTTAAGAATACTTTGGATAGAACTTTAAAACTTTTTTCTGAAACTGGTAGTCTCTTAAGAAAATCAGGCAGCGGAGCAGTTAAGAAACGTACACCTCAAGTTGTCAATCGTGTTGAAGAAATAATGGAAAAATGAACCACAAACATCTGTTCGACATTTGAGTCAACAAATAAATCTTTCTGTTGGTACAACTCACAAGTTATTAAAAAAAGATATGCAACTTTATTCATACCGTGTCACAGCAGTACAAGAATTGTTAGAAATTGATTACCCACGTAGACTACAGTTTTGTAATTGGTTTGTAAATATGAACAATAATGGAGAACTTTCGCAAAGAGTCATCTTTACTGATGAAGCATGGTTTTATAAAGCGGGATACCTAAATTCACAAAATACAAGAATTTGGAGTAGTGAAAATCCACATGTAATTAATGAAGAATCGCTACATCTAGAGAAAATTGGTGTTTGGGCAGCGATAAGCCAAAGGCGAAACATTGGACCAATATTTTGTCAGGGAACGTTAACTGCTCAAAGGTACCGTATGGAAATTTTACAACCATTTGTCAATCAGTTGCATGATGATATACTTCAAAATGCATATTTCCAACAAGACGGAGCACCTTGTCACTGTACTGCAGAATCTTTGGATTATTTAAGAGAATTTTTTGATGAGCGTATAATTAGTCGAAATACTGAAATTGCCTGGCCTGCACGTTCATGCGATTTAACACCTTGCGACTTCTTTTTGTGGCCTTATCTAAAAAATAACATATTTCGAAAACCTATATTGATTTTGAATGATATGCTACAGAGAATCGAACAGAAATGCATGGAAATTAATAACAATCCAGTAATGTTGCAGAATATCATCAGAAATTTTTAACGAAGGATTTTAAAGTGCATTGATCTTGAAGGACAACATTTTCAACATTTGTTATAGTTTTCAATAAATACCTATTATTTGTTATTTATTTGTATGTATGAAACTGTCAAAATATACGACTTCGTAGGTAAGTAGTAAATTTTAATTTACGACATACTTCAAAATGTTTTCAGTAGATCACATGCTACTAGATTGACTTTTCAAATGAACACTTGTTAAATCATTCTCTTTGTAATACAGGAAATGGTGAGCGTGACTTTCTGCGGTGATGGTACTCTGAATTTTTGTACATGTGAAGAATCAGGACGATGATATTCCTTTGATTGCCGCTTGTTCTCAGGATCACAATTGGCCCAGATGGCCCAATTTTTGTTTGTAATTCAACGGCTGAACAATGTGCTTAACGCTTGACTAATGTCTAATTGACGACCAATGATGGAAGCGAGCAGTTGTTTGCCCCGTTCATAAAAAAGGAAATAAGGCATTGTTGTCAAACTATAGCCTTATTTCCATTGTATCCAATTTTGCGAAGATTTTTGAACAGATTTTATATACTAGAATCTATGGAAATATTAGTAGTCAGTTCTTATCCCACAATCAGAATGGCTTTCTTCCTGGGCGTTCCACATTGACTCTCTGTATAGTGTCTCTCAAGTCTTGAGTTAGGTTCTGGATAGGCGCGGTCAGGTGGAATGTATATACTGACTTTTTGCATGCATTTGACACTATAAATCATAAAGCCTTACTTTCTAAACTTTGCTCCTTTGGCTTTGCGCCATCTACTTTAAATTTCACGAATTCGTATTTAAAAAATCGAATTTGTTATGTATCTTACAACGGCTTTCGCTCATTTGAATTCATTACTAAATCTGGTATGTCTCAGGGTTCCAACTTGGGACCACTTCTTTTCGTGTTGTTTATCAACGACCTACTGGCTAGTCTCACCTGTCCAGTTTTAGTATATGCGGATGATTTAAACATATATTCTGACATAACTAGCATCGACAATGCTTCTGCAAGATAATTTGGATATAATCTCAAATTGATCTAATAGCTTCAAATAGAAATTAAATACTAAGAAGTGTTATTCTGTGAGTTACTTACACACGCTCGAAATTTTCTATATTGCCGCAGTATATAATTAATAATACTTGGAAAGGAAAACTGTAATTAAGGATCAGGGGGTACTATTTGATTCCGAATTGTCTTTTAAGCAACAATTGCAAGTGTGTACATCCTCCTACAAAGCTCTGGGCTTTATTGTGCGTGTTTCTACGAACTTTAAAAACATTGACTTGCTTAAGGTGTTGTATTTCGCTTTTGTTGTCAACAAAATGGACTATGCAGTTATTGTTTGGTATCCTTTCTATGCCTCCCATAGATTAATTTTGGATAGAACGCAGACGAAAAATGTTCGTCCACGTTGGGACTTGAACCCAAGTCTACGGTTTGTCGGACCGTTGCTCTAACCAACTGAGCCACGAGGACCTTGGTGTCAAGGCTTCTGGTCTTTTATATTAAATATTTAAAAATATTTAATATAAAAGCCGAAAATTCCAAGAATTTATCAAATGATATATTAAATGAACGGCTAAGAAATTATCTCTATATATTAATAGCTAAGGATGAAAAATTAGCAAATTCAAACTTTCAAACTGACATTTGAATATTAACATCGGTGTCTCATAAAGTGTTTCCAAAAGATTTGACATTAAGGTCCTCGTGGCTCAGTTGGTTAGAGCGACGGTCCGGCAAACCGTAGACAGCAATGTTTACATTCACAGTTACTACGCAAAATAACATACTAATTTGAAAATATTTTAAAATATTTAATCTAATAGCCGAAAATTCCAAGAATTTATCAAATGATAATAAATATATACAGGGTGGCCCAAAATGAACGGAGGGGTTTTAATTACCCTTTTTTTATTATAATTTTTTTTTTGTTTTCAGTATTTTGTAAAGAAGACTTGGGGAATTTAAAATGGAACAGTACACAATTGAACAACGTGCCAAAATCGTTGAACTTTATTTCTCAAATCAACGATCCATTGTTTTGACTCAGCGTCCATATTGTCGTTATTTTAATGTGCGGGTTGGACCCTCAGAGTCAACAATAAACAGTCTGGTTGCAAATTTTCGAGAAGGGGCAGTAAGGAACCTTCCTGGTGCCGGCAGACGACGAACGGTGCACACGGATGACAATATTGAACGGGTACAGGAGAGTATTCGGGAAGATGGAGAAACATCAACCAGGAGACGTTCGACACAACTTGGCCTCTCAAGAGGGTCGCTGCAGAGAATTTTGCATACAATAAAAATGTTTACATACAAAATTCAGCTTGTCCAACAATTGAAACCGACAGATTACCAGCAACGACTTGATTATGCAATTTATTTTGGTCAAAAAGCAGAAGAAAATCATGATTTTATTCATAATTTAATTATGAGCGACGAAGCCCATTTCCAATTAAATGGGTTCGTTAATAGGCAAAACTTCAGGATATGGGCTACTGAAAATCCAAGAGTAGTTCAACAGCGAGAATTACACCCACTTAAGTGTACCGTTTGGTGCGGTGTTTCGTCGGAAAGGATAATAGGCCCATATTTTTTTGAAAATGAACACGGTGTCGCCGTTTCCATCACTGGTGTTAGATATCGGACAATGTTGGAAAATTTTTTAAGGCCAGCCGTGGAAAACCATCCGTAAGTATGGTTCCAACAGGATGGAGCCACAGCGCACACTGCGAGGGACACAATGGCTCTTTTACGCGACATCTTTGGTGAACGAATTATTTCCCGTACAAGCGATTTTAATTGGCTTCCGCGTTCACCGAATTTAACCGCTTCACTGTTTCCATTGGGGTTATTTGAAAGAAAAAGTCTATATTAATAAGCCTCGAACCATACAGCAATTAAAAAATAATATACGCGACGAAATCAACAACATAACACCTGTAGTTTTGCGAAAGGTTATGGAAAATGTTTTGGAAAGAGCACGAATATGCTAAACAGAAAATGGCCACCACTTGCGAGATATAATTTTTCATAAATAAATTAAAAATATTCTCCATTAATATACTGTATTTAAAATTAAAAAAATTTAATAATTATGTGTTAAATAAGAAGTTATAATGAACTCAACCCCCTTCGGTCATTTTTGGCCAGCCTCTATATATATATATATATATATATATATATATATATATATATAGTAAACTTAATAAGTCGGCGATTAAAGGTCTGGTTTATTACTTCAAAGTATATATATTTAAAACAACCCTACATGTTTCGGCAATGATGCCTTTGTCAAGGATATAAAAAATATAAATGACAGAATATAAATGTCAAATAATTGAGTTGCTATGGTTTAAATTACTCAAAGATACATTCCAATAATAATAATAAAGGAGCTTGTGTCTCTTTCTGTGTAGGGTTTTGTATGTTGGTGCGCTCGTGCGTGTGTTTAGTGACCGGTCGCGTAAATTTAGAGAGATCAGATAACCAGCCGTTGCGTAGGGCCGCCAGCCCTTTCCCGGCAACTTCTTTACTTTTCCGTGCAGTACTTCGACGGCCCGACCCCTGCCCCAACGAGGCAAGGCGCAGACCAGCGAAGCGCACCCTGCACGGGGTTGCTCATCGCCAACCGAGGGAACACTCTTAGTGGCTACCTCAGTCGACGACAGTCACACTTTGTGCCATCTTAACAATTTCCGCAAAAGCGGGGGCAATGCTTAGCCAGGTTGCCGCCCAGGACCGGTCCTAGTGGTGTGTGTGTATGAGCAACCCCGTGCAGGGTGCGCTTCGCTGGTCTGCGCCTTGCCTCGTTGGGGCGGGGGTCGGGCCGTCGAAGTACTGCACGGAAAGGTAAAGAAGTTGCCGGGAAAGGGTTGGCGGCCCTACGCAACGGCTGGTTATCCGATCTCTCTAAATTTACGCGACCGGTCACTAAACACACGCACGAGCGCACCAACATACAAAACCCTACACAGAAAGAGACACAAGCTGCTAGCAGCGAACAACACATATGTTCACATCTTGCTATCTATTTTTTGGAATACTAAGGCATGATTTATTATTATTATTGGAATGTATCTTTGAATAATTTAAACCATAGCAACTCAATTATTTGACATTTATATTCTGTCATTTATATTTTTTATATCCTTGACAAAGGCATCATTGCCGAAACATGTAGGGTTGTTTTAAATATATATACTTTGAAGTAATAAACCAGACCTTTAATCGCCGACTTATTAAGTTTACAATATCATACCAAGGTCACGAAAATATTATATTTCTATATATATTATTTTGTCATATTATTCCGCTTAATTTGTTTTTAGATTCATTTTTTTACAATTTGTCTAATTGTATGTTCATTTGCTTTAATATTTAATATTGTAATTATAACATTTATGTCCTGTAAATGGGGATCACCTATTTTGAACGTCGTATTCACTGGCAAACATTCTTCACTTCCATACAATATATGGCATTAACAGCTTTCGAACGCTTGTAAATTTCAATAGGTGCACAACCTTCCAGCGTTAAAAAATATTTTACGGATTGTTGCATAGTCCGTATCTTAGAAATCGAATTCTTAATAAATAGCACTGTTCCTCAACGACCGTGCTCACTGCATACTTAGACGAAATACTCGAAATTACCGTTTAGAGGTTAGAATTTATTTATACCCCCACTGCTCATACAATAGTGTTGTTGGAGATCTTATATATCAATCCGTCCTCGTAAAATTACAAATCTAACAATATTCCATAAAGATGGCCCGCTTATTAGAAACAATAAAGCTATACCAGCTATTGTTATATATGTAGTTACAAGTTGTACAAATAGGTAAATTCGTGTATGTCAATGTGTCACCAGTTCTTTAATTCATAATTGCATGAAAACGTGAACGCACAAACAATGTGTGTATATTGGAAATCGGATAAGGCTTTCTCAAGGTAAGAATGTCGATTGCCGTTTATCTAATGTGTTCACAATGAATTTCCATATTAGGGACTGAAAAGTTTGTACCTTTTGTTTGTTGAACAACAAAGGAAATTAATCTTTTTGCCTCAGATAAAATATGAATTAGCTGACGACATTTTTACGGTATATTTAGACATTCCAATAAATGTATTTGAAATAATAAAATAAAGGAAATTGTAAGCTTCCCTTATTAATTAATCTGAAATAGATTGCTATATACAATTGAAAATAATATTCTTCCAACATTGGCACTACAATATAACGATGTGAAGATCATTTCCCGCCTTGATTTACAAAAAAAATTAAACGTGATTTAGAATTGAAAATGTATTATCACTAAGATAGGACAAAGCAATGGTTTAACAGTAGCGTACAGCTTCGCCGGATAGGCCGAAGAGATGTGATTATAAATATAATAAATAATGTATGTAATTAGTAGACTGGGGAACCGGCGCTATCCCGTATCGGGTGTGATTCATCGGTGCCCACAAACATAACAGTATATATGAATGTTATAGGGCGATGGTATTGATAAAATTTGTCCGTTTGTACGTCTTTCAATGCAAACAGACGGAATATGAAATATATTTCGCCAGAGTCGTAATAAATCCAATGAAATGTATATACGGAATATATACGAGGAAAGATCAATAAGTACCCGTGTTTGAAGACAGGTGGCGCTGCTGAGGGAAGTTGGCATTACCGTCGTGTACTACCATCTGTCAGACAACACCATAATAAATTTCAGACTGATTCATAGGTTAGTTTTTATTTGGCAGCCAGTTGTATCACACGTGTTTCGTGTTTCTCGATAAAATGGAAAAAGAGCAACATCGATCCGTAATCCGCTTTTTATTTTTGGATGGAAAAACATGCGAAGAAATAAAAGCGAAGTTGGATGCTGTCTATGGGGACCCTTCACCATCTATGACAACCGTAAGATATTGGTTCAACGAATTTAAACGTGGTCGTACATCTGTTTTTGATGAGGAGCGCCCAGGCCGCCCGGCAGACGTGGTTACCGAGGAAATCGTTGAAAAGGTCCGCGACATGATTCTCGCTGATCGCCTAGCGAAAGTGCGCGAAGTAGCAGAGGCCGTAGGCGTGTCGTACGGAACGGCAATTAATATTTTACATGATAAGTTATCGGTGAGAAAGGTGTCGGCCCGATGGGTGCCGCGATTGCTTACGGTGGACAACAAGCGGATACGGTTGTCAATGTCGAAGCAGTGTTTGGACCTCTTTAAAAGAAATTCGCAGGAGTTTTTGCGTCGAGTCGTCACCGTTGATG
Source organism: Melolontha melolontha (assembly GCA_935421215.2). Lineage (NCBI taxonomy): Eukaryota > Metazoa > Arthropoda > Insecta > Coleoptera > Scarabaeidae > Melolontha > Melolontha melolontha. The sequence goes on along the minus strand of OW285236.1, from coordinate 5,141,485 downwards.
AAACCTGGATCCATTATTATACGCCAGAGTCCAAGCGACAGTCAAAACAATGGATTTTTCGGGGTGAATCTGCTCCGAAGAAGGCAAAGACGGTCCCATCGGCCGGAAAGGTTATGGCCACGATTTTTTGGGATTCCAACGGAATAATCCTCATGGACTTTTTGCAGAAAGGAAGAACGGTCACGGGGCAGTACTACAGTGAATTATTGGACCGATTCGATATAAAATTGAAGGAGACACGGCCCCATTTGGCTAAGAAAAAAGTGCTGTTTCACCACGATAATGCACCAGCACATTCATCCAGAATTGTCGCGGCAAAGTTGCATGAACTGCACTACGAATTGCTGCCGCACCCACCGTACTCGCCTGACTTGGCTCCTTGCGACTTCTTTCTGTTCCCCAACATGAAAACGTGGCTCGGGGGAAAAAGATTCAGCTTAAACGAGGAGGTTATCGTCGGGACAGAAGCGTATTTTGCAGAGTTTGACAAATCGTATTTTTTGGAGGGGTTAAAGAAATGGCAGAAACGTTGGGAAAAGTGTATTGTACTAAAAGGTGATTACGTTGAAAAATAAATAAAAAAATTGTGAAAAACTTGCGTCTTCTTTCCTAACACGGGTATTTATTGATCCACCCTCGTATATTGATATAGTACAGCTTACATCCTCAGTCTCTATGTCTCAAGACCGTAATATCTTAAAAATAATGGTATGAAAAACGTTAATAGTTAAATAAATAATATGTAAAAACAATGTAAGATCAAAATTAGTTTTTTAAATCACGATGCCGAACTAATTTGAATATTTTTATTTGTTTATTTATTTTATTCGGTCATTTATTAATTTATCATAACTTAATATCGCGAGAAATCAAGAATTTTAAAACTAATTATGATTAAAATATTTTTGTACAAATAATTGTAAACATTATTGTAAATTTGACTATTGGCTGATCCCTGTTTAAAATAGGCAACTGAGATCACGTGAAAGTATTTTAATAGAATGAAAATAGGCTGAAAGAGAAATATCCAATGTTGGCATACTAAAAAGAAGCATATACAAATATCCAGAAAACTATTTTATCAAAATTGACAAAATTACCTTATCTAAATTATTTGGAGTTATTGCAGAATTTTAGGAAAATATAATTAATTTTCAACAATTTCCTGTTGTAGTCAGGACAACAAGACAAAAGTTGTTAACGAGAGAGATTTTTGCTTGAGGTGATATAGAAACGACGACTTTTCAACGCATCTTTTAAAAAATAATTAATTATATATACCTAATTGTATTATAAATGTAGTGTTAATGATAATAGAAAATATAGATACCTTATTGGAAGACTGACTTCCGACAGAAAAAGTTCTTTTTTTTACAATATAACAATCATTATCAAGAATATCACTGTGTATAAACCAGTTAATTATTAAAGCATTGGCTTATAAGAAGAACTTAGATCCTTTTCGGAATACCAAGAACCATATAAAAGGATTAAATTAACATAACCGAGTGGATAACTTCAAGAACTTGGCACGTAAGCAGTTCTACGAAGAGGATATTTTTCAGCCGTACGAGAAGTGCACCATAACTCCCTACCTTCCAGATCTCGTTTGATATTTCCAGAACTTTCATCATCTTTTACATATACAAGGCCTGAAAACTCCATACTCTGCGTATACAACAGGTACACTAAAATCTTCTTTTTAGTGTTAAACTAGAAGACGTTCAGAACAATCCTTCTGTGAGTGTTTTTGTGCGTTCAAGTGTTACACGGTTTTTTCTACTGAAGATGACAACGTGGTTGTAGAAATACGTATTTAGAATCATTAAATTCTATTGTGGTAAGGGTTTTTTAATTTTATTTTATTCAAGAGAAAGAAGTCCACCTTCTACTCAAATAAGAACCATCTCTACGATTGTGGTGAGCGCAGCTTTTCAGTCAAATTTTGATAGACTTGTAACTTAAAAAACAAATATACAATTTTTCTTAGGTGGTGTCCTCTTTCGTCAGGCTCCATTAATACTGATTCGTCCTCGTATTTGTAATCAAATTATTGTTCTGTTTGACACAAATACATGCACATGTTATAATTATTAAATTCGCAATTAAATACTTGAAAACCAACAAATTAAATTGATAGATATACAAGCTTTTCGTGATGCTTGAACATGTTTATTTTGATGCATGTCATGTATTGTGAAAAAGTTTACATAGCCGAAGGCCACTTATATGTATGTATGTATATATTTGAGTTCAGCACAATACTGCTTGTATTACATTCAATATTTTTCTTTATGTTTATGTGCTGCGAATACTTTGCGGATTATACAATCGATTTAATTGATTCTGTTTATTCTATAGCCCCATGGGTGCTACTTCGAGATGATATTTACTGGTAATCGAGTATCCTTGGTCGATTTTCTTTCCTATATACACAATGATTTCACGTTTTCGTTTCCAAGTAAGCAATTATGCTTCCGTTAAACATGCAGCGATGTTTGTTTATGGAATTTTTCAACGATTTGGTCGCGCTGCGTTTACAGCCATGTTCATAAATACCGAGAATTTGTCTACTTACTAATTGTAGAGTTAGAAGAAGAACAAAGCCGATGTATTTGTAGTTATTTGCTTATGCATGTGACATGTTAGATGAAGTATTTTTCGTAATAAAAGCGACGATTCTTAAAATAATGTTTGTGGTGCATTTGTTTATTATTTTCACGTACATATCAACTCTGAGATCTTTCCTTTATATTAACTGTACTAGTAAGGTTATGGCTTAAAAAACAGATAATTTAAATTTTTTCTTCATTACGTGATAAGTAATTTCCCAAGCAGGAACATCAAAATCTTAATAAGGAATCAATCTGTTGCAAAAGCTAAAGCAGGGATGCACAGACTTATAGGGAACAGGGGCCACTCGGGAAAATTAGAATCCAAGGACGGGCCACTACAAAGAGTACTTATTAACATAAATATTTTTAATATAAAATATTATTAAAAATCTGGTGTGAAGAACACAAATACAGGTTCACTATTAATATTTTTGTTAACGTGTCCGAATATATCCCTCCCCAGAGACGTAGATACGTATTTCGCCTTTTATATTATTTTATATGATTAAAAATACCTTTGTATTATACAAAACTGGTGAGGTTTACCTACTCATGTATGTTTCAATTATTCTGATAAATATTTTTATTTTTAAATAGTATGAATTACTACAAAAGGTAAAAATAAAAGAACATTCAAAAATGTTTGTTGTAATTATGTAATCGTAATGTAATCTAATCATTACAATGTAATATTTCATGTTTTATTATTTTGGTGCATGACATTACATTGACCCAACACTTTTGTTTATGTTTGGCTCCACATTACTTGTCGCCACACGTAAAATTGCTTCCAGATTTTCATTTGCCAGACGGTTTCGATTTTTTGTTTTGTTAAGTTTCATCACTGAAAACGTTTGCTCACAAATATACGTCGATCCAAATAAGTTTGCGCATTTCAATGCATTTATTTGCAACTCTTTATAAGCGGTTTTGGAGTAAATTACCTTCATTAAACTTGTTTCGTAAATTATCATCATTTTGCATGTCTATCAATTCCAGCTGTATTGATTCCGGTGCATTTTCGGGTGAAATATTGAAAGGATTGCTGAAAATGTCTAATAGAGGTTTAACTTTTTTGAAGTCTAGAAAACGATCATGAAAAGCTTGTACTAAAATATAAATTTTTTCAACATAAGCGAAATTGACATCAGTTTTATTGAATGTCTCCATAATTTTTTTGTAGTTCGGAAAATGGCTGTAATTGGCTGAATTGATTTGTGTCCTGAAAAGACTCAATATGCATTGAAAGGATGAAACATGAGAGTATAACTGCGAAATCAATTGATTTTTGCCTTGGAGTCGGGTATTTAAGACATTCAAGTCAGGCGCGGCTCGTGATGACGTATTTTGGTTTGCAGTACAATGATACGAGTGCCTCGTGTGTTTTCGGTGTTTACTAAGCAAACGTTACAGTTAGTACATGAGAATACACGAAGCACTCAGATCATTGTACTGCAAACGAAAATACGTCATCACGAGCCGCGCCTGATTCAAGTGATTTGTGATGTCTACAAGAAACGCTAAGTCACACAGCCAATCAGGGTTGTCGAGTTCGTAGACGTCCTTTTTCTTTTCCGCCAGAAATATTTTGATTTCTTCAATCAAGTTAAGAAACCGTTCTAGTGACAACCCACGACTTAGCCACCTTACTTCAGTGTAAAACAGGACATGACCATATTCGCTTTCAATAACCTCGACAAATTGTGTGAATTGTCGGTGATTGGGACCTCGTGATTTTATAAAGTTTACAGTAGGTACTACAACTTTCATCACATTTTCAAATCCCAATAATTTTGAACAGAGGGCCTCTTGATGTATAATGCAATGAAACTGCATTAATTCCTTGGTATCTATGTTTTTAGTTTGTGAATACTCTTTTAACATAGTTATTATCCCAGATTTACTTCCAACCATTGAAGGTGCTCCGTCAGTCGTAATTCCAGATAATTTCGTTAAATCCAAATTCATTATAGAACATTTTTCCAGAAGAGCTTTGAGCATGTCACTCCCCTTGGTTTGACTGATCAAAGAACTCATACCAATCAGTTCTTCACTCACTTCAAAATTTTGCGTTACACATCGTAAAAATATTAAAAGTTGAGCAGTAACTTATATCTGTAGATTCGTCGAGTGCTATAGAAAAATACTCAAAACTTTTCGATTTCGTAGGTAATTGCTCTTCTATATTAGCTGCTAATGTGGTAAGTCTTCTTTGAACAGTCATCCGATTTAGTTGAATTTTCTCAAACCTCTTTGCATCTTTCGGACACATTTTTTTGGCGGCGATATCTAAACACTGCTTAACAAACTCACCATCTTTAAAAGGATGACAAGTTTTTGCTATTATTCGAGATATTTCAAAGCTAACTTCAGTAGCTGTTTCAGCATCTTGAATTGGTTTTGTAAACATAGCTTGCTGGCCTATTAGTTCCCTTTGTAAAGTGGAAATTTTTTGCGTTCGATTTTCGCCGGTTAATTTGGTAAAAGTATGATGCTGAGTTTCATAATGCCTTTTCACATTATATTCCTTCAGAATAGAAGCACTACTCTTGCATATTAAACAGACACTTTTGTTATGCGATGAAATAAAAAAGTATTTTTCGGTCCAAATATCTTGAAACTGTCGATTTTTATCTTCAACTTTAAGACTACGTTTTTTACTGGGGCCTGGTTTATACATATCAAAATTGATATTATATTGTTACGTAGGTGGATGCCAAGTTCGAACGACGAAATATTTATTCTTCACAGATTACAATTCAAACAATATAACGTTCGCTTGTCCGTAGTTAAAACTTAATTGCCCCGATAGCGGGCGATGCGTTGTATTTATACGAGTTACCTTACACCGAGAACCTACCACATTGTTCGGGGATAATACCGACGTGTTTCGCGAATCTTCGAGTAATCTAGTTGGCTCGACAGATTTCTAGTCTCGTAACAATATGCTTGGAACCACGAGGAGCATACCTGTCCTACGTAGTAAACCTGAACAAGAAAGTGGTAGGTACTTAAAGATACATATCTTACTAACAATTACAAAAGTTAGAATAAAATAAAAAGTTAAGAAATACTGATTTGAATGGATTTTTACCTACTTTTGTAGTTTTTCGAACAATTTTTAAAATTCGTTGGCGGGCCGCATAAATATCGACAGTGTATGTACATCGCTGAGCTAAAGTATAAACTGAGAAATCAGAAGAAGATTATATTATTAATACAATGATGATCGCGAAAGTCAACTTAATTGTAATTTTCTTTTAATTTTTTTGAAATTACTATTTTCTATATTTTGCAACCGTTGGTTGCTTCTTCAAGAGATGCTACAAGATTAACAAGACTACCTATATATTAATGCTTATTGTAACAATAATAAAATACTTACAAATACAGAGTTAAAAATTGGCAGTTACGTAACTAAACATGTTAAAATCGATTACCTTAGATTAAAATATTAAATTGACTAGAATTGGCTCACGTCAACGTTTTAAAAACATATATACAGACACATTAAAATCTAAAAGTAAAAATATAAAACACATAGTTAAAAACTGATGTCATAAAAATATTAGAACCAAAAATAAACTATACAACACTATAAACATTAAACAATACAAGAACTAATTAACAAAACTTGGCAGGTCAACGAACCGCCAACACCGAGTATATTATAATAGATTATATTTAATCCATTCGAATATGGCTTAGAATTTACGCTATTTGCATCTCCATTGAAGTGGATCATTTCTAAATAGCTTTTTTGTGGTTGATTTCAGCGTCCACAATTCTGACATCACCAAAATTGAATGTATGGTCCATATCAAGTGCTGATCCACCAGTGCACAAGATCTCTTACCAATACGGACATCACTTTTGTGTTGTGTGATGCGCTATTTTAGCCATTGCGATGTTTCACCTATGTACGTTTCCAACAAATGTCCAAAAAGCTAAACGAACAAGATATCATCAACCGAGACCTATGTCTTGCACTGATTCCCTTGCAAGTATTCTCTTGTCAAAGCTACGTAATCAAAACTTCACTTCTTTTCTCCAGAAGTATTGCAAATTCAATGTCGCTGGTGAAACAACACTACGAAGAAACGACCTAGTTCCTTGTATTTGCAGGTAATTGAGGAAATTACAGCTAGAATTCGGAACAAATATTTTTAAATATGTATTGATGAAACCACCTATTCAAGAGGACGTTGTATCGCTCATTTATTGATTGGTGTTCTTAGAGCCGAGATTCTGCTAAAATCTTACTTCATTGGTTCTAAAGAGTTCGAAAAAACAAATGCACTCACAGTGCCCAGAGTTGTTCAAGAGGAACTATCAACATTTTTTTCCTACGCCTGTTTCTGGAGATAATTTGTTGCTTATTTTGTCAGATCCAGCACCGTACATGATAAACGCCGGGCCAAATTTGAAAACCTTATATCCAAACCTGATACATGTAACATGACTTGCTCATGCTTTAAATAGGGTTGCTGAAGAGATTAGAAAACATTTTCCTCTTGTAAATAGTTTAATTTCCAACACGAAAAACATCTTCCTTAAAGGGCCTATAAGGGCTCAGTCCTATAAAGAAAAACTACGAAACACTACTCTTCCACATCAACTTGTTATTACAAGATGGGGGCACTTGGTTGGAAGCCTCTTTTTCCTTATTGGGAGAATTTCCATCAACTAAAAGATCTAATTTCAAAATTGTCTGAAGAATCTTCCCAATCCCTCACTGATGCAATTATTCGAAAACAAACAAATAAAACAGCTTTCGTATCTAAAAACCAATTATAGCTTTGTTTTTAAACAATAACACAAATGGAGGAATCTAATTTGCCATTAACGTGAAAGTGTAGAACTAGTAAAACAATCTCAGGCAGCCTTTCAAAATGTCACAGGCAAAATGGTGGTCAAAATTTTTCAAAAATTCAAAAATGTGATGGAAATATATATATATATATATTATATAATATATAGCAATATATATATATATATATTATATAATATATAGCAATATATATATATATATATATATGGTATATATAATATTAAGCAATTTTAAAAATACCCCTATTACATTGGTTGATGCAGAAAGGAGTTTTTCCATTTATAAATTTTTATTTTCAGACAGAATACCAAATTCTTTAATTGAGAACTTCGAGAAACATTTAGTGGTTTACTGTTTTTACAACTAACGATAACCTGTTTTGTGTAATAAATGCATATCTAGGTTTAGTTCAGTATGTAGAAAAATTAAAATGTCTGTTTATTTTTAAGTGAATCAACAAATCTATGTATTATAAGTAGAGCAGACCAATTTCCGCGCGCGCCATGTGCGCCGATGTGAGGATGATTGTATTGCATCAGAACTAATAAAAAGCATTCAGTATGTGTTTGGTACTTGCTTAGACTGCACGTAAGTGTAAGCATACGTAATAAAATGCCGTCGACACATAAATCGAGAAAACGACCGTTGTCAGACGACGTGAATAAGTTTATTATGGATTTCCCAGACTTAATATACGATGGCTCAAAAATTAAATGTTTAGTGTGCAATAAATATCTAATGTGTTGGTCAAAAACACATTGTAAAGAACACGTAAGCAGTTCGAAGCACAATAATAACAAAATTAATCGACAACAGTTTATACATGAACTATAATTGTGTGTTAACTGCCGTTTACCTTGATAAGTAATGATTCATTTATTTCATTATGGAATAAATACGCGAATCAAACATTACCGAGCACGACAACGTTACGAAGGAATTTACCATCGGTGCGTAAACAGGTTGAATATAAAATCAAAGCCGAATTGAAAAATAAAAAACTGTGGTTATGTGTGGACGAAACAACTGACAGCAAAAAACAATCTGTAGTTAATGTGATGGCGCGTAATATGGAATCACATCAACCAACCAACATCTTCAATTTTATTAGCATCCAGACGACTAGAACAATGTAATGCCGAAAAAATTTCAGAGGTGCTATTAGATACTTTGGAAAAATTTAAACTATCGAAAGACCAATTATTAATGTTTATGACCGATGGTGCCGCAACCATGTGTTCTGTAGGCCGGTCTCTTAGAAAATATTGTCCTATTACTTGTAAACTCCATGCTCTACACCCTACACCTTGTGGTAGAACCGGTTCGTAGATGCTATCCAGAGGTAGATGCTTTAATATTGAGTACAAAGCCAGAATTCCTGAAATCTCCAAAACGTATTCGGAAATTTCACGAATTGTGTCCCCATACCTCTGAGCCACCACAGCCGATTCTGACACGTTGGGGTACATGGTTACGGGCGGGGTTTTACTATCATGAACATTTTCAAAAAATTAAGGACGTGGTTTTATCATTCGATCCGAAAGAAAGTGCAGCTATCAATACAAGCCAGAAAAAATTTTCAAGATGCCCAGATTAAAATGGATTTACAAAGTATTCGTGACAATTACTTGGGACTAGAAAAAGCAATAACAAAACTAGAAAATTCGTCGCTATCGTTAGAGGAATCACTGCAAATCGTTAAAGATGTTCACGCACAACTGTAGAAGACGCAAAAAGTGAAAGTGTTCTGTATCAGAATAATTGAACATACATGAGTAGGTAAACCCCACCAGTTTTGTATAATACAAACGTATTTTTAATAATATAAAATATTATTAAAAATCTGGTGTGAAGAACACAAATACAGGTTCACTATTAATATTTTTGTGAACGTGTCCGAAAATATCTCTCCCCAGAGACGTAGATACGTATTTCACCTTACTACAGGTTCATCGGTACGCCCCTGCTGGAAGTGTTCTAATTAAATTTGAAAGTGTTTTAGACAGAAATGCAGATTTTGACACCTTAACACGTATTTGTGAGGGCACGTCTACAGATGCGTTAAGTTGCTTAAAAAAGTATTTTGATTATGGGAATATAACATCACTAGATGTAGAACGCTCGTTTTCCGAATATAAACATATTTTTTCCTCAAGGCGGACATGTTTCTCAGAAATAACCTTAGAAACGCACCTGATGTTGAGAATATACAATCGAGTTTCTTCAGTTTGTCAATCCTTGGAAGACGCTTAAAACGGTAAGTGTTTTTTTAAATCCTCTGTCGTGCACACAATCACTGATTTCATACATTTTCCATTTTATTTATAGGTACATACAACGCTGCTATAATATGTACTATTCTTATTTTTCGTGTGTTTATGCATATTACTTTAATAGCAGAAAACCAAATGTATATTTAATTATTTCTGATATAATAAATGTCTCTACTTCAATACTTATATCGGTAACAAGCTCATGTTGCGTCCTATTCTATCGCATATTCTAATATATTACGAATTACACTTCCATACCGGCGTTCATGGCGCGCACGGAAATTGGTCTGCTCTAATTATAAGAATTTTTTTATTTGCATATTTTCAACATTTTTGTGCATATTTTGACTAAATGATTTGCATATTTATGCGCATATTTTTGGGTTTTCCACTTGCATATTTGGGCTTCCCTAGTTATTTCTATATAACTAATTTAGGAAGGCCCTGTATTATGATTAACACTTTTTCTTAACACAAGTTTCTGTCTCAAATATAATTTCCATCGTCGCCAAGGCATTTATTTTAATTACCACTCCAAAAATAAGTGGTTCACAAAACACATGACTCAGTAAACTTTGTCAATATTACGTCTAGCCCGACAGGAGATCTTTGTTACTAAAATTACATAGATCCGATATATCCCGACGATTTATGTAATAGCGTGCAGAACGGGTATGCGTGTTTGCCGTAAACATTTACTCACCTTGGAGCGCGAACGACGCGTTTGTGGGTGGGTGTATGCAATGTCATCTGGCAGCATTAACCAGTTCATTGAACATCGTTCAGAGGGACTTTAAAGTCAAGTTGTGATTTACTTAACAGTGTCAGTGAAATAATTGCTTGACATGCATACGTAAGAATCGTTTTAATATAAGCACAATATTGCATAAAATGTATTCGCACATATGAAACTTTGAAGGTGTATATCTTTCCTTAGTTCAAGACATAAATTCATTACCTTTGCAAAAATAATTATAAATACGATATAAAAAGGCTTTCCTTGGAGACTGTGGTTAAGTAAAAACTCAAAAAAGGTATAAAACTCTTTACCCCAATTAATAATCGAACCCAAACTACGTATTTCGACAACTAAGTTCTCATCATCAGTAGGTAAAATCACTAATCAAAGTGTCGCATATGGGGTACCTGAAAACCACTTTATTAGTGGTTTTACGTACTGATGATGACAACTTAGTTGTCGAAATACGTATTTAGGATACGATTATTAATTGTGGTAAGGGGTTATATACCTTTTTCTTTGAGTTTTTACTTAATCACAATCTCCAAAGAGAGACCTTTTTAGATGGCAAGGTATAGTTTATTTCAAATTATAAGAATATAACTTTGAACGGCTCTAATTTATTTCACCACCTGCGGTAATAACTACCTGGCCGCTCAATACGATTATCTTTTACGCAAACAAACTGCTGAAGCCCGTAATGACAAATATATGAAAGCCGAAAATTCCAAGAATTTATCAAATTATATATTAAATGAATGGCTAAGAAATTATCTCTATATATTAATAGCTAAGGATGAAAAATTAGCAAATTCAAACTTATAAATTGACATTTGAAGATTAACATCGGTGCCTCATAAGGCGCCTCCAAAAGATTTGACATCAAGGTCCTCATGGCTGAGTTGGTTAGAGTGACGGTCCGGCAAACCGTAGACTTGGGTTCAAGTCCCAACTTGGGCGAAAATTTTTCAAATAAAATTTCGTATAATTTGCGTAGTAATTTATAGACAGCAATGTTTACATTCACAGTTACTACGCAAAATAACATACTAATTTGGAAATATTTAAAATAATAGCCGAAAATTCCAAGAATTTATCAAATGATATATTTGTTTTTTTTAATTTTGTCATATTATTCCGCTTAATTTGTTTTTAGTTTTATTTTTTTTACAATTTGTCTAACCGTTTAGTTATAGTTTATTTCAAATTATAAGAATATAACTTTGAACGGCTCTAATGCTTTTATTTCACCATCTGCGGCAATAACTACCTGGCCGCTCAATACGATTATCTTTTACGCAAACAAACTGCTGAGGTCCGCAATGACAAAATTTAAGTAAATTGTAATTATGTACTGCAATTTAGATAAAATAAAATTTAATAATAATATAAGTACCAACAGTTGTTAATTTGAATATATGTATAGTTATTATATATAGTTAAAATAGTCATTAAATTACAATTTAGATGAAATAAGTGCTTATATTTATTAAACAAAATTTAAGTAAATATAGTTAGGAGAGTTGGTATATATTACATCTAATATTGAGCCTATTTATCATTTATTGTTAATCTTTACTGCTGTATACATATTTGATTTTTCTCTCTTTACTTAACGAACATGTGGCGACCTTTTGCTGAAAGTGTTAGTGATTATGATGTGGATAGTGATAATAGAGAACGGACATTCTTACCACATGACTAGTTCTCTAAATCAATAGCCGTTGTCCATTGTTAACGCTGCGAAAAATCAGGTGGCCGAGAAAATCAAACACAAATACTTCATTGTATTATGGCGGGATGTACTCGGCGAAGTTTATAAACATTTCCAATTGCGGATTGCGTTTAATGGAATACATCCTCGGAATACAATCGCTGTGTTGTCCATTGTAAGTGCAACGGACCAGATGGTCGGGTAAGACTAACAAATACTTCATTGAATTACGCCGAGTCATGTGGTAAGAATGTCCGTTCTCTAGTGATAATACTGTTGGAGCACGACAGAGAAAGCATATATCAGAAGATGCAAAACAGATCATTTTCAATGTCTATCATACTCTGATGGAAGAAAATAACGAACTACAAACCCAGAACATTCAACGAACATCGAAATTAACCAAGGTGCCTTTTGGAACAATATATAAAATAATTAAGAATAACGCAGCCTCGAAAGCAAAGAAGTGACGAAGGAGCACCGAGAAAAATTGAAGAGTATGAAATTGATACTATTAGGCAGCAAGTATACTCCCTCTACAGAGGAAATATTGTATCTACACTTGACTGCTTACATAAAAGAACCAGTGATGAGCCTATAAATATTCAGTGATCTAAATCAACCTTGTGGCGGACGCTAAAGAAAGCTGGTTTTAAGTTTGGCACTATAGACAAACGCCGCACAATTATGGAAAGCCCGAGGTTACAGAAACTTCGATATGAATACTTAACGGCAATTAGGAAGGACGATCAATATGTTATTTAGACGAGACGTGGTATGACACCCATGACACAATTTGCAAAGGTTGGGTGGATAGTTCAAGTATGTGTTAGTTGGACGCGCCGGTTTCGAGAGGGAAGAGAATAATCATTCTTCATGCTGGGTCAGAAAAAGGGTAGATCGGACAGCCGCTATTATCTGCTAAAAATGATAAATCCTCAAGTTTAGATTACCATGAAGATATGACCTCATCTTTATTTGAAGAATGGTTTTGTGACACTTTGCTGCCAAATTTACCAAAAGATAGTGTGATAGTGATGGACAATGCTCCGTATCATTCTCGACATCAAACCAAAGTTCGTACAAAATGTAATAATAAGAAAGATATTAAAACATTTTTAGAAGCAAATGATTTATATTTTGAGGATCATTATACAAAAAAACAATTAATAGAGGTGATGAAGACAAAAGAATATTTAAAGGATTATTATGTGGATAACAGAGCCAAAGAAGCAGGACATACAATTTTGCGTTTACCACCATACCATTGCATTTTCAATCCCATTGAATTGATATGGGCCCAACTGAAAAATACCATAAGACGAACAAATCAAACACCGAAATTTAGTGAAAGCAGTGTAAACACACATAAAAATGCTATGGAACATATAACTGCTGTAAATTGGAAAAATTCTGTTAAACACGCAATAGCAAAAGAGGACGAATATATGCGCATGTACAAAATAGTAGCACCTTTGATTATAAATTTGCAATACGATTCAGACACAGACACCGATTTGCAAGACGACTCAATCACAGATGATTTATGAAATGAGGTGACACATAAAAATTTTATGTGTATTACAAATAAATTAGCTTTATATATCTATATGTATCCACTACACATGTTGCCACACGATTTGCAATTTTTTCTTTGTATATAAACCCAATGTACAGATATTTTTTATTATATACTTGAAATTAACAGCGTTTTATTATTATATTATAGGGCCCTAATTTATAGTCAATACGGCCCCTAGATTCATACGTTGCAAATAGGTAAACCGTACCCGCTCAATAAGGAGACCAGGTATAATAATTATCATCACAGAAGGTGGTGCAATAAAAGCATTAGAGCCGTTCAAAGTTATATTCTTATAATTTGAAATAAACTATACATAGAAATAATCCGCAAACAACAATAAATGCTTTGCAGACAAAACTAACAGAAATATGGCAAACATTTACGCCAGAAGACTAGAAAATTGTTGGAAACAATATCGCATTAACACCGTTGTTAACGTCAAAGGTGACGTAATCCCCCGTATTAAATTGTGTATCTAGTGATCGCCCGAACATTAAGTTGTGATCTACACATTTTTTGACTTTGGTTAGATTGTTTTCGTTTCTTGAGAAATAAAATATACATTCTGTTGCAAATGTTGTTCTTAATACTGTAGTATACCCAATTCTTTGCTCACAATCAGTGGCGGCTAGCGCATAAGCGCTGCAGTGCTGCAGAGCTCCCAAAAAATTGGGCGGGCGAACCTGTATTAGTTATAACTAGTTTTCTTTTACATAATTTTTCCGACATTTCTGATATTTATAAAAGCGTAACATATTGTTGTGAAAATTCTCCCCATGTATATCAAAAAATTTGCATATTTTTCTACATCATCCTGTAGAGGACATCAAACCCTACAATTTGACACTTCAATCATCAAAATCCGACAAGTAGAAGCCGAGATATTCGCTTCCAAAATTCGACGATCGCCGGTTATTATCAAATAATATTCAATAGGCGACCAGTGAAGTAACCAACCTAATTCGCGCGATCGCTCACTTGTTCCTTATCTGGTCCACACGAACGTGCTCTCAGAGCTCTTTCAAACACCCGCGCGCACCCCGCTACCCGCGCGGCTGTTTAAAACCAATGCGTGATTTTAGCAGGCCTGTTCGCTGCATTTAGTCCAGCGCGGAGGGCGATATGATTCGGTATATTTAATATGTTCTTTTTACGGTGCGGCGAGTTTAACGTAAAAACAATAATATTAGAGTGCGCGTGCTTCTGTTTTTGTGTATTGTTGACAATTTATATAAACTCTGTGTATTATGGAGGTGGTCTTTAATTTAATTAATGTGAACACTAAATCGAATTAAGACGTTTCTCAGAAATTCAATGACCGAAGATCGTTTAACATCTCTTTCCATGCTATCTATCGAAAAAAAGTTTATCTCCGAAATAGACAATTTTAATGACAAAGTGATAACAAAATTTGCAAAGCGAAAAGAACGTAGAATAGATTTAATTTATAAGAAATAATTTGTTAGTAAAGTAGTGCTTAGTGACTCTTATTTTTTTGTGTGACAATTGACAATCGTTCCAGAAATACATTACTTCAGTGCGGAAGGCGAAGAAAGCACGATAAGATCGATGGGAGACAACCTCTTACTGCCCGTGCAAGGTAAATTTTTTTGTAAAACTTGCAGAACACCTTAAAATTTTTAGCACGAGTCGCCACTGCTCACAATAAGGAATTAACACTTAAACATATACGAATTGTAAATATTTATCAAAAATCGTACCGTTCGAAACTTATGTTGTTAGGGTTCATAGTACATGAATAGCTATGATAGCGTGATGTTGTTTATAGACGCATTTACGAATACGTGTAGATGTAATTCGAAGTTTCATTTCAGTAAAGCCAACGCAGTGACGTCGCTGTTTGCTTACCTAAGTGGCGGTCTTCATTAATAAGTACAGTACAATAAATAACATTCAATTCTAAATGCCAATCATTTCAAATTTACATCTATCAAAGTAATAATTATGTCGGTTTTATCTTATCTTTAATCCACAGTGTAATTTAGTAAATCCTCTAATAACAATAAATACTAATGCGGACAATATATAATCGATTTTATCTATCCACTTAACAGACACATACATACGTACTACATAAAAAAATACGAAGGGACGCTCAAAACATTCCCTCAAAGTCAAACATAATTCGCGACACCCTCCGCTCAGAATCCACGCACACACATATATTAGGGTGCAACTTTCTTTCCAGTAAGGGCACTATATTTAGTGGGGTTGGGAGAAAAACGGTTCCGTCTCACCCTCGCATATGCTAGGGGGTGAATTGAGCCCCGGAGACGATTGGAAACAAATCTTTTAACCATTAAATATTTAAACCTGTTCCACGGTAACAGGGGCAGATTGTTAAAACTGCTCTTACTTTTGATGCTTGGATAATACTTGTTAGAATTCATTCGATTTTAATATATAAAAAAATTTTTGGAAAAAAATAAAACCGATTTTCAAGAAAAAAGCCACAAACAATAGTTTTGGTTTGAAAAGAAAGAAATAATCTAATTAATTGATAAGGGAGACACTTGTTGAAACTCCGTAACTATGATAGTATAAAAAATGCACTGATTTTAAGTTTCAAATAATTTAATCTAACTTTCCACTACAATATCGTTTCATCACACTGTGACTTCATCAGGTGGATGAATAAAAAAAATATTTTCATTCATCCATTTTTTTATTCATCCACCTGATGAAGTCACAGTGTGATGAAACGATATTGTAAGTGGAAAGTTAGATTAAATTATTTGAAACTTAAAATAAGTGCATTTTTTATACTATCAAAGAAATAATCTATTTTATATTTTATTTCATTATTTATTATATAGGCGATCCGTTTTAAGATTGCAGCGCCCTAACGGCATTTAGCAGAAGTAATGGTGATGTGTTACTTTTGTCTAGTATATGTTGATTTGTTCCATTTGTTCTTTACATGACCGTTAATCTTTGTGTTCTGTGAGCCATTTATTTAATATATTTTATACTATTGAGTAAATCGCGTATAGTATTTCTTTGGAAAAGATTTTGAGCCAGAATAATTCTAAGTGTCCACACGAAACCAAACAAGTTTTAAATGTATGTATTCCATATTACGCGGTGTTATTTTTTAGGTTTATTTCTGCTAACACTTTGTAGATGAAATTAAAATTGTTCGAATATTTCAAGTATTTGGATGCAAATAATAATTCAAGGTGTGTGAATGCTGGAGAAGAAATTCTAGACGCTGGCCATTTAATTTTATTAGGTGCTACAAGTAAAAGTGAAAAGCATGTAGATTTGTATGCACTATGTTTGCAAACAAGAGTATTGTTAAAAGACTAAATAGTCGAGATGACACGGAAGAGGAAGAAAGGTCGGGATCACAAACAGATGAGGAGCCAAGGCAACAAACTTTCCAACCCCAATTGACACTAAAGGAAAAGTTACAGCTGGAAATTAATGAGAGCATGGAATCCCCAGATCCTGAAGATAAAAATGAATCGGGGTTGGTAAATAGTATTAGACGTGCAATGAGCCTGTTCGAAAATGGAGGAGTTCGTGGATATCACTTAGAATTAGCATATAAATATCTATTGTCTATTCCTCCAACCAGTGTAGAATCTGAGCGAGCGTTTTCAGCTGCTGCTTATATTAGCAATAAACTACGAAGCAGGCTTGGAAGTCAAAGATTGGATGCTTTGATATTTCTGCGATTGTATTTTCTAAATTTGAAATAGTTTTTTGTATCGTCTTTTTTGTTCCTTATTTTAGTATATTGTGTATTGTGTTGTGCAACAATATTAATAAATAATTTTTAAGAAATTACTTAAGTTTTTTTTCATTTGAGCCCAATTAGAAACCACATAGTCTATTCCCGGAATTACGCTTCAAAAATCACGTAATCCAGGGATTGAGAAACATGCTCGGGATTGTATTGTAGTTGTATTGTATAATATTTCGAAATATGTAATGTAATATCGATATTAAATGACTTCTAATAAAGATATTTTTAATTGCTGTATGTTATTAAAACAAAAATTAAGTAAATATGTGTTAAGAATCTCGAAAGTAGTTCATATATAAAATCATAGATGTCGCATGGACGAAATTTAATTCAGAATGTGACATATGCAGCAATTCCACCATGACTATGCAGCGGCACGGTCAAGCCTTTTTGATCTCTCTGTATATATACCTGTATAATTGTTCCTATGTTTCTCATACGTATTGTTAATTTCTTTTTCTATTTTGCGTTCGAAATGAACTCATTATGAAACCCAAAACAGTATCGAAATGAGCTTCATTTCGATACACTTTTTTTTATTTTTCAATGTTGGCGTTGTTCGAATACAGAAATAAATATCATTGCTGTCATATGATTTTAAGAATTTATGTACATTTGACAGATATGATATATGTTCGTATTTTACACAAACAACGTATGTTGTATACAATTGACAACAACATATATATGTTTCTATGTCACTCATGTTTGTATTTTTAAATGAAATATCAAGTAATGTTAACGAAAATTAATAAATAATATGAAATATAATATACTTCGCGGATAGCAAGATTTAAATTTGAAAATGTCAAGTATCAATGTGACCAACTGCATGCTTTATATAAAAATTAAACTCTGAACTTTCAAATTAAATAATTCCAATTTAAGCAATTTATTAATGTAAAAAACGCAAAATAGAAAAAATAGTATAAAAAACTCGTTTCATAAGGCCTTTTGCCGCACTCGCTCTTTAGAAAACTCGCCGCAAGCGGCTCGTTTTCTAAACTGATCTCGTGCGGCAAAATGGTGCCCTATGAAACTCGTTTTTTAATATACTATTTATTGCTTAATAAAATAATAAAAAACAAAGTAATACATTTTTTTTTGTATATTAGTAAGATTACTAGAGCAGACAATTTCCGTGCGCGCAATGAGCGCCGGTATGGGAGTGTAAGTCGTAATATATTAGAATATGCGATAGAATAGGGACGCAACATTTGGTTTTCTGCTATTAAAGTAATATGCATAAACACACGAAAAATAAGAATAGTACATATTATAGCAGCGTTGTATATGCCTATAAATAAAATGGAAAATATATGAAATCAGTGATTGTGTGCGCGACAGAGGATTTAAAAAAACACTTACCGTTTTAAGCGTCTTCCAAGGATTGACAAACTGGAGAAACTCGATTGTATATTTTCAACATCAGGTGCGTTTCTAAGGTTATTTCTGAAAAACACGTCCGCCGTGAGCAAAAAATATGTTTATATTCGGAAAACGAGCGTTCTACATCTAGTGATGTTATATTCGCATAATCAAAATACTTTTTTAAGCAACTTAACGCATCTGTAGACGTGCCTTCACAAATACGTGTTAAGGTGTCAAAATCTGCATTTCTGTCTAAAACACTTTCAAATTTAATTAGAACACTTTCACTTTTTGCGTCTTCTGCAGCACACAGTTGTGCGTGAACATCTTTAACGATTTGCAGTGATTCCTCTAACGACAGCGACAAATTTTCTAATTTTGTTATTGCTTCTTCTAGTCCCAAGTAATTCTCACGAATACTTTGTAAATCCATTTTAATCTGGGCATCTTGAAATTTCTGGCTTGTAGTGAAAGGATCGAATGATAAAACCACGTCCTTAATTTTTTGAAAATGTTCATGATAGTAAAGTCCCGCTCGTAACCATGTACCCCTAGGTGTCAGAATCGGCTGTGGTGGCTCAGGGGTATGGGGACACAATTCGTGAAATTTCCGAATACGTTTTGGAGATTTTAGGAATACTGCCTTTGTACTCGGTATTAAAGCATCTACCTCTGGATAACATCTACGAACCTGATCTGCCACAAGGTGGAGAGCATGGAGTTTACAAGTAATATGTAACAAGTTAGGACAATATTTTCTAAGAGACCGGCCTACAGAACACATGGTTGCGGCACCATCGGTCATAAACATTAATACTTGGGTCTTTCGAAAGTTTAAATTTTTCCAAAGTATCTAATAGCACCTCTGAATTTTTTTCGGCATTAAATTGTTCTAGTCGTCTGGATGCTAATAAAATTGAAGACGTTGGTTGATGTGGTTCCATATTATGCGCCATCACATTAACTACAGATTGTTTTTTGCTGTCAGTTGTTTCGTCCACACATAACCACAGTTTTTTATTTTTCAGTTCGGCTTTGATTTTATTTTCAACCTGTTTACGCACCGATGGTAAATTCCTTCGTAACGTTGTCGTGCTCGGTAATGTTTGATTCGCGTATTTATTCCAAAATGAAATAAATGAATCATTACTTAACAAGGTAAACGGCAGTGTACACACAATCATAGTTACACATAGTTCATGTATAAACTGTTGTCGATTAATTTTGTTATTATTGTGCTTCGATCTGCTTACGTGTTCTTTACTATGTGTTTTTGACCAACACATTAGATATGTATTGCACACTAAACATTTTATTTTTGACCCATCGTATATTAAGTCCGGGAAATCCATAATAAACTTATTCACTTCGTCTGACAACGGTCGTTTTCTCGATTTATGTGTCGACGACATTTTATTACGTATGCTTACGCTTACATTCAGTCTAAGCAAGTACCAAACACATACTGAATTCTTTTTATTAGTTCTGATGCAATACAATCATCCTCACATCGGCGCACATGGCGCGCACGGAAATTGGTCTGCTCTAATGATTACCAATTACAAACTAACAGCAATAAATTTGTTCAAATATTATAGTAAAAGCAAAAAATCCATGTCAAAAAGAATAAGCTGCTACTCTCTGTATTGGCATTTTAACATTAAAATACATGTATTAAAGCAACATAACACTCTGCATAAAAATGTTTCATTAACATTTTACTTTAATTGCCGTTGTCGCTGTACAAATAAGACCAAGTCAAATCTATACTCTTCCTGTAAGTCATTGGGCGACATGGTCGAACTAAAAGCATTTAAGAACTTGTCTCCAATAAAATTACCCAACAGATGGTTTACTTTAGCGCCATGAATGCATGTTTCTCAATGTTGTTTAATTATAAAATAAACTGTACATTAAATGCGGCACATTTTCGAAGCTGACCGAAAAAAATGACTTACATACAATCAGATGAATCGTCTCGTAAACTTACGTGGACTAAAAAATTCCATTTGTAATGCGAATTGACAATAAAGATTGCTGCTGTTAAAACGCCTGCCAATGCCATATGGTAAATGCAGTTCCAACGATGAATCAATATCCTACACCTAATTACACATATTGTACATTGCTTAGACGTTTATGTTAAATTAAGTAGTAATAATTTAATTGCTTATTATCTGCACGTTACACATACATATATGTATGTACGTATGCGAAGCCTTTACAAACAGATAAAGGATTACAGCACGCGCCCGGAATAACATTATAGCTCGTTAATTTATCGTTGGCGAATCAATTCTTTAGTGCAAATCATTTGCTGTGCATTATTAAGTCTTATAATCATCTTTAACAATTTGTTAACGACTTAAACGCCATTTTGTTATTCCACGTAATTTGCTTGTATCTCGCCAAAGTCTGGACATAACATATTATGCAGATATTCTATTAGAATTTATTCTATAGAAAGTTACAAATTGAGTCTGCTCTGCACATCTGCTCTGTATTTTTCAATACGAAAGATGATTTCCTGAAAAATGTGTTATAGTTGTATGGTAACAATAAAAGGAATTCGAAACATACTATAATCTAGCGCAGCGATGCACCCCCGCATGGGCCGCATGCAGCCCGCATGCGGCCCACTGTCGATATTTATGCGGCCCGCCAACGAATTTTAAAAATTGTTCGAAAAACTACAAGAACAGGTAAAAATCCATTCAAATCAATATTTCGTAACTTTCTATTTTATTCTAACTTCTGTAATTGTTAGTAAGATATGTATCTTTAAGTACCTACTACTTTCTTGTTCAGGTTTACTACGTAGGACAGGTATGCTCCTCGTCGTTCCAAGCATATTGTTAGGAGACTAGAAATCTGTCGAACCAACAAGATTACTCAAAGATTCGCGAAACACGTCGGTATTATGCCTGAACAATGTGGTAGTTTCTTGATGTTAGGTAACTCGTATAAATACAACGCATCGCCCGCTATCGGAGCAGTTAAGTTTTAATTACGGACAAGCGAACGTTATATTGTTTGAATTGTAAACTGTGAAGAATAAATATTTCGTCGTTCAAACTTGGCATCTACCTACGTAACAATATAATATCAATTTTGATATGGATAAACAAGGCCCCAGTAAAAAACGTAGTCGTAAGGTTAAAGATGAAAATCGACAGTTTCAAGATATGTGGACCGAAAAATACTTTTTTATTTCATCGCATAACAAAAGTGTCTGTTTAATATGCAAGAGTAGTGTTTCTATTCCAAAGGAATATAATGTGAAAAGGCATTATGAAGCCCAGCATCATATCTTTACCAAATTAACCGGCGAAAATCGAACGCAAAAAATCTCCACTTTACAAAGGGAACTAATAGGCGAGCAAGCTATGTTTACAAAACCAATTCAAGATGCTGAAACAGCTACTGAAGTTAGCTTTGAAATATCTCGAATAATAGCGAAAACTTGTCGGCCTTTTAAAGATGGTGAGTTTGTTAAGCAGTGTTTAGATATCGCCGCAAAAAAAAATGTGTCCGAAAGATGCAAAGAGGTTTGAGAAAATTCAACTAAATCTGATGACTATTCAAAGAAGACTTACCACATTAGCAGCTAATATAGAAGAGCAATTAGCTACGAAATCGAAAAGTTTTGAGTATTTTTCTATAGCACTCGACGAATCTACAGATATAAGTTCCACTGCTCAACTCTTAATATTTTTACGAGTTGTAATGCAAAATTTTGAAGTGAGTGAAAAACTGATTCGTATGAGTTCTTTGACAAGTCAAACCAAGTGGAGTGACATGCTGAAAGCTCTTCTGGAAAAATGTTCTATAATGGATTTGGATTTAACAAAATTATCTGGAATTACTACTGACGGAGCACCTTCAATGATTGAAAGTAAATCTGGGATAATAACTATATTAAAAGAGTATTTACAAACTAAAAACAGATACCAAGGAAATCACTGGATTATACATCAAGAGGCCCTCTGTTCAAAATTATTGGGATTTGAAAATGTGATGAAAGTTGTAGTACCTACTGCAAACTTTATAAAATCACAAGGTCTCAATCACCGACAATTCACACAATTTCTCGAGGATATTGAAAGCGAATATGGTGTTCACCTGTTTTACACTGAAGTAAGGTGGCTAAGTTGTGGGTTGTCACTAGAGCGGTTTCTTAACTTGATTGAAGAAATCAGAATATTTCTGGCGGAAGAAAAAGGACGTCTACGAACTCGACAACCCTGATTGGCTGTGTGACTTAGCGTTTCTTGTAGACATCACAAATCACTTGAATGTCTTAAATACGCGACTCCAAGGCAAAGATCAATTGATTTCGCAGTTATACTCTCATGTTTCGTCCTTTCAATGCAAATTGAGTCTTTTCAGGACACAAATCAATTCAGCCAATTACAGCTATTTTCCGAACTACAAAAAAATTATGGAGAAATTCAATAAAACTGATGTTAATTTCGCTTATGTTGAAAAAATTGATATTTTAATACGAGATTTTCATCATCGTTTTTCTAGACTTCAAAAAAGGTAAACCTCTATTAGACATTTTCAGCAATCCTTTCAACATTTTACCCGAAAATGCACCGGAATCAATACAGCTGGAATTGATAGATATGCAAAATGATGATAATTTACGAAACAAGTTTAATGAAGGTAATTTACTCAACTTTTACCGTTGCGTTGACAAAACCGCTTATAAAGAGTTGCGAATAAATGCATTGAATTGAGCAAGTTTATTTGGATCGACGTATATTTGTGAGCAAACGTTTTTTAATGATGAAACTTAACAAAACAAAAAATCGAAACCGTCTGGCAAATGAAAATCTGGAAGCAATTTTACGTGTGGCGACAAGTAATGTGGAGCCAAACATAAACAAAATTGTTAGGTCAATGCAATGTCATGCATCCAAATAATAAAACATGAAATATTACATTGTAATGATTAGATTACATTACGATTACATAATTACAACAAACATTTTTGAATGTCCTTTTATTTTTATCATTTGTAGTAATTCATACTATGTAAAAATACAAATATTTGTGTTAATAAGTATTACTTGTAGTGGCCCGTCCTTGGCTTATAATTTTTTCCCGAGTGGCCCCTGTTCCCTATAAGTCTGTGCATCCCTGATCTAGCGTAATTGTACTGTGCATCTCAATAAAAAAATGGAATAATTTTCGGGGGATTTATTACCACTTTCGATGTGGATTGTCTGAACAACAGTGCATCGACCAACTCACTTCCGAGTTTTGGCGATGGAGAACACTCTAAAGCCACTGTATATCACTAGTTTAATGAATTCAATTCTGACCGTCATTAGCTCACGGACGAAGTTAGAGACGGTCGTCTAAAATCGGTTGGTGTACCTGAAAACATCGATGGTGTGCGCGAACTGATAATACAAGATCGCTATGTGACATACCATGAAGTTCAGGCACACCTGGGCAATTATTATGACAAGCATACATGAGATATTGCATGAGCATTTAACCGTGAAAAAGATTTTTTATTTGCGGTGAATACACTGTTACATTCAATAAAGAAATATAACTGATTTCGTGAAGAAACTGTATTTTGCTTACTTCGAGTTAAAAGCTTGGGGATCAAGACGAACCCTGGGCTCCTCATAAGGTGTGCAGAAGATGCGAGGAAGATCTTTTTTGTTTGTGGTTCAAGGCATTCCTATGATGTAGCGTGAACAGCAAAACCACTACCGACTGTTATTATTGTTCGGTAGATATGAGAGGTTTCATTACAAACAAAAAATTACCCAAACCTTAATTCAGGTATTCGTCCAGTGCCTTCTAGCTCTGAAATACCAGCTCCACACCAACCCAGTTTGGAAGATATCTTGAGTGATTCTAAGGATGGAAATACAACACCTCCCCAGGACGAATCTAGTTCAGATTTCTTTGTTGATAAGGGACTCCAACGTTTTTCACAGAACAAGCTCAATGGCCTGGTTAGAGATTTAGGCGTTTCAAAAGATGCTGCTCCAAAGAGGGAAATCTCGTTTTTTGTAGTGACGTTCAAGGGCTAGTGTTTTGAAATATAATATTATTCATCTGAGTGGATATTGTTTAGTTTATTGTTGTATGATTTACATCCGGCTCTCGAAAGACCAAATTGTGCGTTGGGG
The DNA here is from genome assembly GCA_935421215.2 of Melolontha melolontha. Lineage (NCBI taxonomy): Eukaryota > Metazoa > Arthropoda > Insecta > Coleoptera > Scarabaeidae > Melolontha > Melolontha melolontha. The sequence continues at coordinate 5,116,427 of OW285236.1, read as the reverse complement.
ATTCGGTTCGTGAAACCTACTGTTGAGGCTCGAAGACAAAAATGATGCGACTCGTGAAACCAAATGTTTGCGATGAATCCGGCTTCTAGCGGTGATACTTCAACTCCAGTTACTAGAATCACGACCCCGATGTTTGCTTCGCCGTGCACAGGTTGTAAGGCTGTATACACTTCATTTTTAAATTTTCGGTGATTGTTTGTTAAATGAATAAATGTGTTGCAAGTAGCTAAGAATATAGCACTACCCCCACAAACTATTACATAATAGGAATTTCTTTAGTGTTATTAATTCGCGGAAATTGTATCTACTGGCAATGACGCCATGTTTGCGATAGAGTCTTCCAAATCTAATCTTAACTAATAAATACATACTAAAATATTATTATAAATATTTAGGGAACGTGATCATAAGAATGAATATATAAATTAAGCTATTTCTGTATTATAACCCAAGGTAATAACACAAGCGGTCTAATATATAAAGTAATAAAAATAAATTTGCAAATATACCTAAAGGATGCCGATTCTTATCTAAAGAAAGTTTTATAATTTGAATGCAATTATAAAAACCCTAGGCAATAAATAGGGGCCGAAATTACGATGGACCATATAAATAGTCTATAACATCATTAAGTACAACGCACAGTTATTGAAAAGCACTATTCATTCGGTTAACCGTACATCTGGTTTCTGTCGTTGAATTGTGACGCAATTACTTCAATTTTTCAGTTAAATTCCATTCTTCATGGGCGTAGATAGCAGCGAGAGGAGTTTGTATAATTCGTATAATTTGTTTTATTTATTAGTTTATATTTCGTAAGATAAATAAAGTACGGTAAAATAGTTTCTTTTTTTATTGTTTTAATCTCAAATTAAATGATGAATTAACCACATTAGATGTGGCTATTAATAATTTGAAAAATATTCCAAGTGACTTCGGATGTGGCCTTCAGCAAAAGTTAGACGCAGTTTTTAATAGAAATCTAGATTTAATAAACATTGCGGCAATTGTGTATGGGGATAATGCCTTAAAATCCAACTGCTAAATACGCTGAAATAAAAGAATATTTCCAGTGTGCCCCTATAACCAGTTGCGATGTAGAAAGGACGTTTTCTATCTACGAGGATGTATTTCATTCGAAGAGCACAAATTTTACAGAAGAGAACCTTGAGAAAATATTGTTAGTTAATATTAATACTCCGTTACTCAACTTGAACTACAAAATGAACAAGTAAAAATGTATTTCCTATTTTATAGCTCACCACGCGTTTGCTTTCCAATTATATAAATAAAATTAAAAACTCGAAAAATACAAATTTTCAATAGTATCGGCCTCTCTTGTCCGGTCCATAGTAATAGCACAAGCGGTCTAACATATAAAGTAATCAAAATAAATTTGCAAATATACCTAAAGGATGCTAATTCTTATCTAAAGAAAGTTTTACAATTTCAATGTAATCATAGAAACCCTAGGTAATAAAACAGCGGTCAAATGTATAAAGTAATAAATAAATTTGTAAATGTATAAGATAACGCTTTCTTGGAATCTAAGGGAAAGTTTTATAATTTGAATAGGATAATTATTGTTATACAGTAGTTTAAGCTTGAAAAAATGCAGGTTGAATATTTATATAATTGGAAATGTTATGTTTGAATTCTATATCCTAGATTTTACTTATATTTAACAATAAGAAATGTTTAAAATTAAAATATTACAAAAGGATATTAAATGTATCGTCAACAATTGCAATAAAATGGTGTTCTTTTCATTTAGCGTAATGCATCCTGCATTTTGCAAAAAAAACTGTACGTGTTGGAGTTAATTTTTGGATTCGGCAGACTAGAAAATATAATATTTACCACCAAAACATTGCATGGAGCTGAAAAAAAAAATATTTTTTTGCAAATCTGTGTTATTAATTACTCAGTCCAGTAGTAATAAGAAAGCCATAGATTCTTTTATAGAAATTCTGAAAAGCGGATTATAAAAAAGTATATAAGTTCCTATATATACCTTTTTATATTAAAAAAAAAACATCCATTTAATTTTTTTATAAGTATGTAATTGCATAACATTTCTAACTATTAAAAGTATTACAAACAGGAAATGCAATATTTAATTTCATTTTGGTAATTGAAAAGGGGTTAACTGGTTCTAGTTTTGCATTTTAAGGCGATAGAGATTGCGTAAAGTCAAAACAAACTAATTAAAAATCGCGTTGTAACATACATATACATACATTTTAAAATATAAAAGTTCGGTTCTCACAACGGCAAATAAGCACAGCCAAAAAAAAAGAATCGGGTAATCATAACAAATCCGGTCGATATTCTAAAACATCACAATGTTTACATTATTTGACAGAGTGTGAAACGAGGTGTGAAGAATGAACTAATAGATTTCGTAAATGGACGAATAGATCCTAACTGTAATTTTAATGTTGCCAACGTTTGGCAATTTGATGAGGACGTCTAAAGAAAATATTAGCATTCGTATGTCAATATCTATAGTTGTTTGGTTTTTGAATGCTTACACATGTATTTTTTACACGTGTGGATTATCTTTTAAAATTTTTATTTTATATACACGCTGACCAAGCCGAAAACGTTCTATTAAAAAAATTGCATTTTTATATTTGTTTGATTATTTATTTTGACTATAGAGCGTTTCACGCCCACGATGAAGTATGGGCTCTTATGGAGCATTCTCACCTTTTATTTTCTTTAAGAAATTGCATCGCGCTATCCTTTTCCACCACTCGCTAAGTCGAAAATTTATATTAATTTTTATTGGGGATTTTTAATTCGTACAGATAACCAGACTGCTACAATACAGCAGTTTGTTCACTTTGTTATCTTGCCAAGTGTCAAATTGTTCCTTTCCGTATTTTTATTAAATATTATTTGTTGTTCTTCGTTCTTGTTATATTGTTATACTGTTATTATATTATATACCTTATATTCTTATTATTATATATTATATTCTCTCTCTCTTTATTATATTCTCTCGTTGTTGTTTACAAAAGTTTGTGGTAAGTTGGAATGTGAAGGAAATGTGCTCGTAAATAAAAACATTACCGTTACAGATTCTAAACTTCAGTAATGTAGCCTGGAGAGAAAAAATCACGAAGGGGTGAATGTTTTAGTCGAAGAGAAAAGAGAAAATGATACTAAATGTTTTTAATCATTTTCTTAAAAAACCTATGACTGTTACTGCTGCTGCTGCTGAAGCAAGTGAAGCACTACATTGTTCAGTACACAGCATATACAACATGAGAAAGGAACACGAAAAAGGGCCGTTGTTGAGTCCAAAAAAAAAAACAAGCAGAAGAGAAAAGGGGTACAAGTAAATGCTCGTCTACACCGTTATGATGAAAATATACACGCACTTGTACGACAATAAGTTCATAGATTTTTCATGCAAAACATACCACCCACTGTGAATACAGTTCTTGCTACCATCAACGATGACAATGATCTCCCTACTTTTACACGATCAACATTATATAGACTTTTGAAAGATATTGGTTTTGAATTTCAAACTGTAAAACGGAAAAGCATACTCATTGAACGAGATGCTATTATAAGATGGAGACACAAGTATTTGCGAGATATCAAGACATTTCGAAATGAAGGTAAAGTTTCTTTGTTCTTTATATAAAAGCATATACTTATAATAATATTTGTTCCAGGTAGGTGTATAGCTTACACAGATGAGTCGTGGGTTAATGTAGGACACACAGTAAGTAAAGTCTGGCAAGATACTACAATAAAAAGTACTCGAGAAGCATTTGTTCGAGGATTGAGTACAGGATTAAAATCTCCGAGTGGTCTTGGTTCTCGCTTTGCATTAGTACATGCTGGCAATGAAAATGGCTTACTTCCTGGTGCCGAATTAACATTTCTATGCAAGAAAAATACAGCTGATGCACATAATGAGATGGATGCAGATACGTTTGAAAAGTGGTTCATTGAGCATTTATTGCTAAATACTCCTGAAAATGCTGTAATTGTTCTAGACAATGTATAGAACCACAGCAGAAAGGTTGAGAAGATACCTACAAATGCATGGAGAAAAGAAAATATAATTGACTGCCTGACTGAAAAAAATATATCCGTTGAAGATAATATGTTAAAAAGAGATTTGTTGTTTAGTGTATCACAAGTAAAATATCAATATGACAAATATAAACTTGATATGTTGGCGAAAGATGCTGGCCGAGAAGTTCTACGTTTACCACCTTACCATTGTGAGCTGAATCCAATAGAGATGATTTGGGTCCAAGTGAAAAATCACATAAAGATGCACAACACTACGTTCAAAGTAAAAGATATGGCACCATTAATTACGAGTGCCTATAGTAATGTGACAGCTGACAATTGGAAGAATTATATTCAGCATGTAAAAAAAATTGAAGAAGAAATGTGGATTGTCGATGGATTGCAAGATGATGTTGAGGAGTTTATCATCCATGTAGGAGACTCAGGTTCAACTGATGATATGGAAGACGATTTATTAACTGACCCTGTCGGCTATTCGAATGCTGCTTCAACATCCAGTGGATTGTAGGTCTGTTCCAAGAACGAATCTCTGACAGTTTGCATCTAATTTCTCGGAAATGTTCTCGACCGCCAATATTGTTGACTCTCCCACTCTAAAATCTCAATGTCAGCCGTTTTCTCTCTGTCGCATTACTGAACATTTCCAGCATAATGGCTACTTTTCCTGATAAGTTTACCTCTGGTGATGATGGCATTCCCAGCTTCCTGATCAGGGACACCAAATTTGTTCTATCAGCACCACTAACCAAAATTATAAACCTAGCACTGCAGACATCATCCTTCCCCGATAGATGGAAATGCGGCCGTATTGTTCCTGTATTCAAGAAGGGTGATAGCATACATATTTCAAACTACAGACCGATTTAGCTCTTATCAAACTTTGCAAAAATTTTCGAACAAGTTTTGTTTGATGCTATTTACTTCAATACCCATTCATATATCACACAGCACCAGCATGGTTTTATGAAAGGTCGGTCTACTACTACAAATCTAGCTTGCTTTACGCAATATACGAATGAAGTCTTGTACAGTAGGGGTCAAGTGGATGTTGTTTATATGGATTATTCACATGCTTTTGATAGCATCAACCATATGTTGCTACTTCAAAAACTTGATAGCTTTGGCTTATTTCCGAATTTATACATGTTGTTGGGATCTTATTTATCTAATCGATATAATTATGTGTTTTATAATGGTTATAAATCGTACACCTTTGCAGTGGCTTCTGGAGTACCGCAGGGTTCCAACTTGGGACCTTTGCTTTTCTCATTATATATGAATGACCTTTTTCCACTGTTAAGATGTCAGGCGCTAGCTTACGCAGACGACATCAAACTATTTTCTGATATCGCCAAACCAGGTGATGCTATTGGCTTGCAGCATGATGTTAACATTCTTGTGGAGTGGTCTCAGAGGAATGAATTGTCTTTGAATATCGACATGTGTGTGGTGATGTCATTCTCCAGGAAGAACGCACCAGTCTTATCACGTTATTTTATAAATAATCAGCAGTTGAATAACACAAACTCAGTAAGGGACCTGGGAGTGACGTTTGATCCGGAGCTATCTTTTAATGATCACATTGTGGGCATCTGCCACTCGTCTTCGAGAGCATTGGGCTTCCTCATTAGAGCCTCGGGGTGCTTCAGCAGCATCTCCTTGCTAAAATCTTTGTATTTCACTCTTATAGTTCCGAAACTCGAGTATGCGTCTATTGTTTGGTATCCCTTCTACATCTCGCAACAGTTTCCAGTTGAACGTATACAGCGCCGATTTGTAAAATACCTCTTCTTCAAATCTAATCGTGTATATCCTGACTGGAACACTTCCTATGAAGAACTGCTTCGACTCTATGGGGTTCAGTCTTTGACTGTTCGTCGAGTTAACTACAGCGCAAGGTTTCTTCATAATCTTCTCCACAATAAAATTGATTGTGCCGCGCTGTTGTCTAGGGTCAGATTCAATGTGCCTAGTGTTAGTACCCGTAACCCTGTTACTTTCTTGCTGTCGACTCCAAGGACGAATCTACTGATGAGATCACCGATATTCCACATGATGAGGAATGCTGAGGCATATTATAGTGACATATTCATTGGAAAGGTGGACACTAAGGATATGTGAACCTTGACATCATAATTATCGGTATTACTTATTTGTTATATATCAAAATTATTTTAGTTATGTAATAGTTTAACATAGTATGTATGTGTATTCATACATCTAATTTGTGTACTTATTGCTCTGTAATTGGGATTACCTGTTGGGCAAATAAATAAATATTATTATTATTATTATTATTATCTCTTTTAGCCAATTGGTAGGCAGTATTATAGTACACGATGATGGCTGTAAAACAGATTTAAATTCCGATTCACTAAAAATAATAGGGATTCTTCTCGGAACAAACCTATAACTAATGTTACTACAGCAGTCAAGTTTTAATTTAATTTAAAAAATAAAGTTTTTAAGATGTTGATATTTTTATGTTATTTGTTAAATATATCTCTATATTGCAGTATTTTTTGTATGTTTATGGTCTACACAAAAAAACTCTAATAGACAAATCAAACTATTTTTTATAATAAAGGAAACCAATATATATAAAATAATTGTTTTAATTCAAAACCTTGAGTATACAAATGGTGTGTTGGTTAAACCAAATTATAACTTAAACATACAATTTTAAGTAGTTTGTTAATATAATGATTTACTTTTCATATACATTAACTAGAATGACATTTCACTCTTATTTACTTTTTCTTGGCATCGAATATATTATAAACAGATGCAAACTAAGAATAATAATTTTAAAATTTTTTTCATTATAAATACAATTAAGGTTATGTCAATACAATACTATTGACAGCAGGCCTGATTAACAGCAATATAGGTATTTAGGTAGGAATGAGTTCGCGACTTGGCAACTATGTACGCTATCTCCATATGGCCTGTACTTCATCATGGGCGTTAAATGCTCTATTGTTTGAAAGATTTTTACATTTTAAAACATATTTTAATTTTAAAAAACCTGGGACGTTTTTATCTTCCCATATTCTAGGTATCAAAACCAAAGGACAAGAGCATGAGTTGGCACTGTTATATAGTTATATGTTATAATCAGGGATCGGACATTCGCCAAAAATAAGCATTAGTATGGGATCCTAGTTGATATGGAGCGTTTATAGAATATGGACGTTCACACTAAACATATTGTAAAGTTTGTCTTTTCAGGTTCTTAAATAAAACTAACGATAACTTTAGACACACGCTATATTAAATGAATAACAATATAAAAACTAATTACTAACAATAAGCACATTTATGTATTTGTATGTTCACTCCGCGATGCTCTGGTATTGAATAATCAATCCCTTCCTCGACAGCTTTATATATCGTGGTGAATACTCGTTTAGAGCGTTCTGCATGCCTCGAGAAAACGCCAGAGAGTCATCACAATATTTATTAATATTATTATATAAATACAATTACCGCATTATAAGAATGATTTCATTACTATTGAACGGAAAAAAGGTGATGTAATCGACAGAGTAACTGCATTGAATAAATTAATTGACTTGGCAGATACATGTTGAAACTCCATTATAAATTATAATAAAACACGTTTGTTTCAAATACGTTTTATTAACACTTCAATTGTTTCGCCAAACATTGCTTCATCAGGTGCTGATACTCAGACTATCAGCACCTGATGAAGCCAATGTTTGGCGAAACAATTGTAGTGTTAATAAAACGTATTTGAAACAAACATATAAACGTGTTTTATTATAATGCATCGAATAAAGTTTATCAAAGAAGCTTTGATCTGTATCACAAAGTGTAGACGTAAATATTCCACTGGTCGATTACCGGCAATAAAATTTGTTTGTATAAGAATTCGAATCTATCTTTTCGGTAAATCTCATTGGCGTCCAATAGGGTAAAATATTTTACATGCAAATTTAAGCATGCATTAATATACATAGATTTAAACAGTAATACAGAATATAGATAAATTAATTAACTGAAAAACGCACATTTAAAAAGATTTTTATCTAGTTAAAAATATTTTTAGATTTTCTTTATTCACAATGAATTCATGCAATCTATTCTATCTATAATCAAATAATTATGAGAAAATAATATTATGGTTACGCGCTTTTATACAGGTGGCCCAAAATGACCGAAGGGGTTTTAATTCCTTATAACTTTTTTATTATAATTTTTTTTGGTTTTCAGTATTTTGTAAAGACTTGGAGAATTTAAAATGGAACAGTACACAATTGAACAACGTGCCAAAATCGTTGAACTTTATTTCTCAAATCAACGATCCATTGTTTTGACTCAGCGTGCATATCGTCGTTATTTTAATGTGCGGGTTGGACCCTCAGAGTCAACAATAAACCGTCTGGTTGCAAATTTTCGAGAACAAGGGGCAGTAAGAAACCTTCCTGGTGCCGGCAGACGACGAACGGTGCACACGGATGACAATATTGAACGGGTACAGGAGAGTATTCGGGAAGATGGAGAAACATCAACCAGGAGACGTTCGACACAACTTGGCCTCTCAAGAGGGTCGCTGCAGAGAATTTTGCATACAATAAGAATGTCTCCATACAAAATTCAGCTTGTCCAACAATTGAAACCGACAGATTACCAGCAACGACTTGATTATGCAATTTATTTTCGTCAAAAAGCAGAAGAAAATCATGATTTTATTCATAATTTAATTATGAGCGACGAAGCCCATTTCCAATTAAATGGGTTCGTTAATAGGCAAACTGCAGGATGTGGGCCACGGAAAATCCAAGAGTAGTTCAACAGCGAGAATTACACCCAATTAAGTGTACCGTTTGGTGCGGTGTTTCGTCGGAAAGGATAATTGGCCCATATTTTTTTGAAAATGAACACGGTGTCGCCGTTTCCATCATTGGTGTTAGATATCGGACAATGTTGGAAAATTTTTTTTAAGGCCAGCCGTGGAAAACCATCCGCAAGTATGGTTCCAACAGGATCGAGCCACAGCGCACACTGCGAGGGACTCAATGGCTCTTTTACGCGACATCTTTGGTGAACGAATTATTTCCCGTACAAGCGATTTTAATTGGCCTCCGCGTTCACCGGATTTAACCGCTTCAGACTGTATCCTTTGGGGTTATTTGAAAGGAAAAGTATATATTAATAAGCCTCGAACCATATAGCAATTAAAAAATAATATACGCGACGAAATCAATAACATAACACCTGAAGTTTTGCGAAAGGTTATGGAAAATGTTTTGGAAACAGCACGAATATGCGAAGCAGAAAATGGCCACCACTTGCGAGATACAATTTTTCATAATTAAATTAAAAATATTCTCCATTAATATACTATATTTAAAATAAAAAAAATTTAATAATTATGTCTTAAATAACAAGTTATAATGAACTCAAACCCCTTCGGTCATTTTGGGCCACACTGTATATCGTGGTGAATACTCTTCTAGAGCGTTCTGCATGCCTCGAGAAAACGCCAGAGGTATGACGCGCGACGCATTGTTGGATGAGTCATCACAATATTATTAATATTATTATAACGAGCCATCGAAAAAATTCATAATTAGAGTAGACTGTTAAATTGGGTTGATACTTTAATCACTTCCACATAATGAGATTTATTATTTGACATTGAAACTATAAGTTTGTGTCAAATTTTTCAAAACTGTTATTAAGAAAATTGTTTGTGTATAGATGTAAATGGACAACATTTTCAACAACTTCTGTAGCTATATGTAAATTTTGATTATGATTTCGATATTAAATAAATCATTTGTTTTCTTTTTTGTTGTAGTATCATTTCAATGCCATAACCTTTTTTTACAATGAAACCAAATGAAACTGTCAAGCGTCAAGTAATGTGTCATTATGTGGAAGTGGTTAAAGTACCAACCCAATTTCACAGTCTACTCCAATTATGAATTTTTTCGATGGGTCGTTATAAATACAATTGCCGCATTGTAAGTAGAGAACGGACGCAATTTCCATAAAACGCAATCGGCAATTGGAATTGTGTATAACGTCGCTCAGTACATCCCGGCGTAATTCAATGAAGTATTTGTTTGACTTACTCGGACACCTGGTCTCGCCGCGATAACAATGGACAAGCCAGCTATTGTATTCGGAGAATATAGTGTTTTTTAAAGTGTTTTCATGAGCGTAGATAGAAGCGGTGTTTTTATAATGTATTTTATTTATTAGTTTATATTTCGTAAGATAAATAAAGTGCTGTGAGTAAGTTTCTTGTTTTCATAGTTTTAACTGTTAATTACATCGTAATTTTTATCATAGATCCTGTTTAATATCGTTTGATTGAATCTATTTCTACCAATTATTTCGACGTAAGAGTGTGCATTGAATTTCGTTCAGTTTCAATAACTTACGCACACATTTTTAGTTTTCATTTATTTAGATCTAGAGCATTGTTTAAGTTACGTTTTCAGACATGATATGGAAGAATGTCGAGAACGGCATTGTAAAACAATGGCGAGTTGGATTGACGGTCATACTGATTGTATGTCCATTGTCAGTGATTCCGAAATTTATTACAAAATCCGTAAAATATCGTCAAAAATTCGTCACTTAGGATCGCAAACACATCTGAACTATGTAAAACTTTTATGGCGGCTAATATTCCATTAAATAAACTTAGCAATCCCACTTTAAAAATATTTCTGAAAAAATATACTGGTCGAAATGTTCCTGATGAATAAACTTTACGCAAATATTATGTTTCTAGATGCTATACGAGAACAGTAGAACGCATTAGAAGCCATCTTTTAAATCAATACATATGGATAAACGGTGGATATGTTAGGACGCTGTGTGGTAAATGTTGTAGCTGGTGTACTACATCCAACTACATATTCCCTATAACTCATATGTAATAGCAACAAGTGTTATAAATAGAGTTGATGCGGAAACAGTTGCTGAAACCATTAAGGAGAATATGCAAAAAATGCTTCATTCGGACGCCACATACAAAGAAAAAATACTTTTATTTGTCAGTGATAGTGCTGCGTATATGTTAAAAACAGGCAGACTATTGAAGAAAACATATCCTAATATGCTGCATATTACTTGTGTAGCACATGCTCTCCACAGAATCTGTGGATATATCAGAGACACTTTTCCGGAAGTTGATAGACTTGTATCAGCTTTTAAAAAAGTTTTCAGAAAAGCACCATTGAGAGTAGCTCTTTTCAGGGAAAAATTTCCATCTCTGTCACTGCCTCCCACTCCAGTAATAACTAGATGGGGAACATGGCTGGAAGCTACTAGTTATTATGCTGAGAATTTTGATAGTCTAAAACATTTCGTAACACTGCTAAAGGAGGATGCTAGAAGTATTGGTGAGTGCAAGGAGCTCACACAAATCCCAAATTTAGAAAATCAGTTGTACTTTCTTCACGAACACTTTGGAAAATTGCCAAAACTAATCACTTATTTTGAAAATCGAAATCTCAAATTAAATGACGGATTAACCACATTAGATGTGGCTGTTAATAATTTGAAAAGTATTCCAAGTGACTTCGGATGTGGCCTTCGGCAAAAGTTTGAAGCAATTCTTAATAGAAATCCAGATTTAATTACATTGCAGCAATTATGAATGGAGACAATTCCACAAAATCTAACTAACGGCTAAATATGAAGAAATAAAAGAATATTTCCAGTATGCACCTATAACCAGTTGCGATGTAGAAAGGACGTTTTCTATTTATAAGGATGTACTTAATTCAAAGAGAACAAAATTGACAGAAGAAAACCTTGAGAAACTATTGCTAGTCAATATTAATACTCCTTTACTCAACTTGAACGACAAAATGAACAAATAAAAATGTTCAAATTATAGAAATAAAATTAAAAACTTTAAAAATACAACTTTTCAACAAATACATATGTATTTCGTAATTTTATAGATCACCACCCGTTTGTTTTCCAATTATATAAATAAAATTAAATATTTTAGAAATACAGCCTTTCGCCAGTACTGCACTGGGTGGTAAGCGTGTCCGTTCTCTAATTATAAGAATGATTTCATTACTATTGAACGGAAAAAAGGTGATGTAATCGACAGAGTAACTGCATTGCATAAAGTTTATCAAAGAAGCTTTGATCTATTATATCACAAAGTGTAGACGTAAATATTCCACTGGTCGATTACAGGCAATAAAATTCGTTTGTATAACAATTCGAATCTATCTTTTCGGTAAATCTCATTGGCGTCCAATAGGGTAAAATATTTCTACATGCAAATTTAAGCATGCATTAATATACATAGATTTAAACAGTAATACAGAATATAGATAAATTAATTAACTGAAAAACACACATTTATAAAGATTTTTATCTAGTTAAAAATATTTTTAGATTTTCCTTATTCACAATGAATTCATGCAATCTATTCTATCTATAATCAAATAATTATGAGAAAATAAAATTATGGTTACGCGTTTTTATACATGTTTTGATGCAAAAAAGTCTTTCTTTGGAGACTGCGGTTAAGTAAAAACTTAAAGGTATATAACCCCTAACCAGAATTACTAATCGTATCCTAAATACGTATTTTGACAACTAAGTTGTCATAATCAGTAGGTAAAACCACTAATAAAAGTGTCGCACATGGGGCACAGCAAAGCTAGCACAGCACATTTGATCACGTAACAACTACACGGCGTCTACGTATACGTGGAGGCCGTGTAAAGTTGTTTTAACTGTTAATTTGAAAACAAACAGGTGGTGATCTATAAAATACGAAATACATTTTTATTTGTTCCTTTTGTAGTTTAAGTTGAGTAAAAGAGTATTAATATTAACTAGCAATACTTTCTCAAGGTTCTCTTACGTAAAATTTGTTCTCTTTGAATGAAATACGTCCTCGTAGATAGAAAACGTCCTTTCTACTTCGCAACTGGTTATAGGTGCAATTTAGTGGCGGCTCTTTAATGAGAGCAAGTGAGCAAGTGCACCCCCTGGAATTATGAAACAAAACAAACCAAGCGGCGACTAACTGTGAAAGTATTTATTTATTATGTATATTATGCATTCATAGTTATTGGCGAGGAACGTGGCACGCTAACAACGTACATACACCGAGAGTCGTCACAGATATACTGAGCAAAGCCCAACTGTTGCTCTTGTAAGGCATTAACATTACATTGATGGTGGGGAGAACTGTATTTTGCCGTACTTCAATGTCGTATAATACATAGCGTTGGAGCAACTGAACCAGATTGCTCTCGGGCGTTGTTACAATGAATACGGTATCTTTTTTACAGAACAACGCGTTTTCGCGGTTAACGTATAATGAAAAAATCGCAGTAAAAAATCTTAAACGGCCGATGCCTCAATTATGTTTAGAAAATAAACAATCTGTTAAAGGTAAAGACGTTATAAGAAAATTAAAAATGAATATTTATCAGAAAAATAACTGAATTTGTGGGTGTGAAATTAAAAATACTTTGTTTTGCTTTCCGTGTCTTTTGTTTGGTGGTGAACCGTCTTGGTCAAAGAACGGAATACGAGACTTAATTCATCTTAGTGCTAAAATTATTAAACATGAAAATTCCGAAGGGCATTTGAAAAATATATTTAGTCTAAGAATGTTAGGAAAAAATAACATTCAGAATGTTTTAGATTCATCATATAGAAAAGCAATTCAACAACACAATGAAAAGGTAACAAAAAATAGGCATGTGTTAAATTTAATAATAAATTGCATTAGATTTTGTGGCGCGGCTGAACTGGCACTTCGGGGTCATGATGAACAGCAAACGTCGAATAACAAGGGCATTTTTCGGGAATTGATCAAATTTACGGCAGAATTGGATAAATCGCTCAGAGATCACATCGAGGCAGCACCAGTTTTTAAGGGATTATCAAAAACGATACAGAATGAGCTGCTTGATGCAATGTTGAAGGTGTATCATGAACAAGTTGCCAGTGAAATTAAAGCAGCGGACTTCATATCTGTGATAGCTGATGAAACCACAGATGTGTCCAATCAGTTTCAGTTGGTGGTTGTTTTAAGATATATTGTGAACGCGAGACCGGTCGAAAGATTTTGGAAATTTCTTCTGCCTAGTGGACATGATGCTAATTCTTTATCTGCCTCCATCCTTAACGAAATTAGTTTGCTTGTTGATGACCCAGAAAAACTGATTGCACAGAGCTATGATGGGGCAGCAGTAATGAGTGGTGCTATTAACGGCGTGCAAAGAAATGTCCAAGACCAGTATCCAAGGGCTAATTTTGTACATTGTTATGCACATCAAACAAATCTAATTATGTCACATGCTACATCGAGCAGTAGTAATTGCAGAATTTTTTTTGTCAATCTGACGGGATTATGTACATTTTTCTCCACTTCACCACAACGAGCTGCAAGATTGGAAGAATTCCTTCAGAGAAAAAGCTTACCTCGTTCTTCAAAAATAAGATGGAACTTCAATTCTAGGACAGTCAATACAATATATGGGCACCGAGAAGAAATAATTGAAGCTCTAGAACAAATCGAGGGAGAAGCTAGTTTACAAACTACCATTCATCAAGCTAGTGCCAATTTGCGAATTTTAGAGGAGGAAAATTTTATCTATTGGTTAACTTTCTTTCATAAAATTATGCCACATGTGGACATATTGTTTAATCAATTACAAAATGTCAATACAGATACATTAAAAATCAAGAATAATTTAGATAATTTTGAACGTGCTATTGGCAAAATTCGAACCGAAATCGCTGACACAGATAATCAGTTGGTTAAACAAAATGACCCAGAACTGACTCCTCGACCATCAAAGCGGCGAAGAGTAACTGATGGTAGCCAAAGACGGAGGGAAACTATTGAAGTGTGCGATATTATTTTGCTAGAAATAAAAACTAGATTTCGGTATACAGGGCACTTAATACTCGCAAACTTAATTTCTTTTAAACAGTTCTCCTCTTTTCAAAAAAAAATTCCGGAAGATTGCCTTAAAGAAGCAGTAAAATGTTATCCATGCCTCAATGAAAGCAGACTAACTGACTAACTGAATTAAGCGTTCTATATTCTAGAGAAGAATTTAGGCAAAATATAGAAGTCGGTGCTGTAGGTCTGCTAGGTCTTCTGCTGGATGGATTAAGCGACACCTTTAATGAAGTTGTTACGCTTTTAAAAATTGTCATTACAATCCCAATGACAACCTCCGAAGCGGAACGCCAGTTTTCACGGCTGAAGAGAATAAAAACTTTCCAGAGAAATACAATGAAAGAAGAGAGATTAAATGCCCTTACTATGTTATCTTGTGCAAAAGAATGTATAAATGATTTCCCAAACTTTAATGAAAAAGTGATATAACTGTTCTGCAAGTCAAAGACACGTAAAATGGACTTCGTTTATCGTCAGATGTAATTAAACTGTGTAGTGTAATATTTACTATTCCCTCAAAACAAACTCTACAAAAAACAGTACCTGTTTGGAACAGTACGTCGGTGAAATTTATAAGGATCGGGTAAGCGTTTTTGTATTACACTTTTTAATTTTGAAATTATGCACTCCCTATGTGAACCACACCGAGCCGCCACTGACTGGTGCATACTGGAAATATTCTTTTATTTCAACGTATTTGGCAGTTAGATTTTGAGGCATTGTCCCCATACACAATTGCCGCAATGTTATTAAATCTGGATTTCTATTAAAAACTGCGTGAAGCTTTTGCAGAGGGCCACATCCGAAGTCACTCGGAATATTTTTCGAATTATTAATAGCCACATCTAATGTGATTAATCGATCGTTTAATTTGAGATTTTGATTTTCATAATAAGTGATTAGCTTTGGCAAATTTCCAAAGTGTTCCTGAAGAAAGTGCAACTGATTTTTTAAATTTGGAATTTGTATTTGTTCCTTGCACTCAGAAATACTTCGAGCATCGTCATTTAAACATGTAACGAAATTTTGTAAACTATCGAAATTCTCTGCATAAACACTAGTAACTTGCAACCATGTTTCCCATCTAGTTTTTACTGGAGTGGGAGGCAGTGACAAAGATGGAAGCTTTTCCCTGTAAAGAGCTACTCTCAATGGTGCTTTTCTGAGAAAATTTCTAAAAGTGGATACAAGTCTATCAACTTCCGGAGAGGTGTTTCTGAGGAAACATATCCTAATATGCTGCATATTACTTGTGTAGCACATGCTCTACACAGAATCTGTAAATATACCAGCATGTCTACATAGCAATTTATATTACATATAAAAATGTTTCATTTATAAAAATAAAATATTTCTATTAGTACAAAGTTTTCGAAACTTCATTTAATATTGTCTTGTTAAAAAGTGTATGTAGACTTTTGTAAGTGTTTGTATATATGTAAAAACTGTTTGAAAATGCCGCAAGCAAATAGAAACTTCTTATGCTAATGCAGTTTAAAAGTTTTCGTCAGGAACACTTAATTCAATGAATTCGTATTATAAAAGCAAACAAATCTAATTGCCCGTTTTCAACTTGAGGAATCGTAAAGCTTCAGAAAGGTTTGAAATTCAATGAAAACGATGTTAGGTAATATTAAAATACACAGTACGAAAATTAATAATAATAATACTCTTTATTACCCAACAGATAATACTATTTAAAGACTAACAATAGCAAAAGAAATGGAGAAAGAAAGATAAGTAAACATTTGCTAAGTATTAAATAAACAAAGAAAAATATGAATTCATAGTCATTATAAAAATAATAACAAAAGTGGTGTACAACAAAACATTTAGAGAAGCGAAATAATTAAATTTAAGATAATAGTATATTAAGGAACAAGTTTCATAAGACATTATTTTTGCGCACGAGTTCAAAGTTTAGAAAACGAGCCGTAGGCGAGTGTCAAAATCAAGGTGTCAAAATATGCATTTCTGTCTAAAACACTTTCAAATTTAATTAGAACATTTTCACTTTTTGCGTCTTCTCCAGCACACAGTTGTGCGTGAACATCTTTAACGATTTGCAGTGATTCCTCTAACGACAGCGACGAATTTTCTAATTTTGTTATTTCTTCTTCTAGTCCCAAGTAATTCTCACGAATACTTTGTAAATCCATTTTAATCTGGGCATCTTGAAATTTTTTCTGGCTTGTATTGATAGCTGCACTTTCTTTCGGATCGAATGATAAAACCACCTCCTTAATTTTTTGAAAATGTTCCTGATAGCAAAACCCCGCCCGTAACATGTACCCCAACGTGTCAGAATCGGCTGTGGAGGCTCAGGGGTATGTGGACACAATTCGCGAAATTTCCGAATACGTTTTGGAGATTTCAGTAATACTGCCTTTGTACTCGATATTAAAGCATCTACCTCTGGATAACATCAACGAACCTGTTCTGACACAAGGTGTAGAACATGGAGTTTACAAGTAATATGTAACAAGTTAGGACAATATTTTCTAAGAGACCGGCCTACAGAACACATGGTTGCGGCACCATCGGTCATAAACATTAATACTTGGTCTTTCGAAAGTTTAAATTTTTCCAAAGTATCTAATAGCACCTCTGAAATTTTTTCGGCATTACATTGTTCTAGTCGTCTGGATGCTAATAAAATTGAAGACGTTGGTTGATGTGGTTCAATATTACGCGCCATCACATTAACTACAGATTGTTTTTTTGCTGTCAGTTGTTTCGTCCACACATAACCACAGTTTTTTATTTTTCAGTTTGGCTTTGATTTTATTTTCAACCTGTTTACGCACCGATGGTAAATTCCTTCGTAAAGTTGTCGTTCTCGGTAATGTTTGATTCGCGTATTTATTCCAAAATCAAATAAATGAATCATTACTTAACAACGTAAACGGGAGTGTACACATAATCATAGTTACACATAGTTCATGTATAAACTGTTGTCGATTAATTTTGTTACTATTGTGCTTCGAACTGCTTACGTGTTCTTTACAATGTGTTTTTGACCAACACATTAGATATGTATTGCACACTAAACATTTAATTATTGAGCCATCGTATATTAAGTCCGGGAAATCCATAATAAACTTATTCACTTCGTCTGACAACGGTCGTTTTCTCGATTTATGTGTCGACGACATTTTATTACGTATACTTACACTTACATGCAGTCTAAGCAAGTACCAAACACATACTGAATGCTTTTAATTAGTTCTGATGCAATACAATCATCCTCACATTGGCGCACATGGCGCGTACGGAAATTGGTCTGCTCTACTAATTACACTTGTGACCAACTTCGAAAAAGAAAATTAAAGTGCGGTAAAGTAATATATTACAATACTGTGTAACCAAGCAACGGGGTATCGTAATTAGCACTTTACGACACCGGAACAGAAAAAAAGTTTTATTGATGCTGTAAAACTTTTTTTATAGCCATTCCTCGTATTTGTTAATCGTATAATTCTATTAGTAAAAAAAAACAATACCAAAAATTAGTTTAAATTTCGACAACTTCCAAAATAAGCAACTAAGTTATTATTATTCTGGCATAAATTTATGGTGATTGATTTCATACGATTTAATTACGAAACCATTAATACCTAAAACAGTGCTAATAGTCATGTTTACCTAACATCATGTGTTCATATTTTTGCCAGTAACACTTTTTTTTTTATAAATCAATTCTTAATAATCATGTCAATGGAAAATTTCACCGCCTTTTAATAAAATCAATGCCCCAGAGAAAAGAAACACTCAACACAATGTAACAACCAACAACGTGTGAATATCAGTTCGAGAGGTATTACACAACTTGCTTAGATTGGACATTCCAATTATAAATCTGTTCTTCCGCACTAAGTGTATAAGTTGTACATAATGTCCAGTTTTTATCGTCGATTCGCAATCTTAATTACAAAATGAGCGGACTAAATAGAAAATAAAACGATACGTGTGTTTGCCTTGATATTTAATGTATTTACTGTTAATGCGAGAACAGGTACAAGAGCGTGTGATCTTTAGGCTTTTACCGTTTAATACAAAGGTATTTTTAATAATATAAAATATTATTAAAAATCTGGTGTGAAGAACACCGTTTATTCAATTAATATTAAATTAGTCCAAAGAAGATCGTCCAATTATAAAACAATTAAATTTGTTATGAATTGGATTGTGTGTTTAGTAAAAATCATTTTTTGGACGCTTCATAAAAAGATTAAACCAATTCTGAATTTATTATACAGGGTGTATCACGAGGTTTTCCCCTGGTTTAAATTATGGAGGCGATTCTTGGTGTTATGTGGCGCAAAAAATGTAAATAAAATAATGGCATGACATTTATAAGACAGGTCTACAGTGATTTTGATGTTTGAAAGCTGTTTGCTAATTTGTATATGTTTGGGGGCCCTTATTCCAAAAAACGCCATATTTTTGTTCTATCACGTAATTTTTTTTTATAGCGCTCTATATCTTAAAAATGTTTATTAATATACATACCTATGACAAGAATATGTTTGTTCCATGTTAGGCATGATTTTTAAATGAATTGATTTTTATGAAATTAAATGTGATTTGGCAACACTGGTTAATATTAGATTTCTCAGCAAAGCAACAGAGTCGGCGCAGAAGCGTCAATACAACGTTGAAACCTGCTTATGTGCAGTTAGGTTGTGTTAGTCGTCGTGCTACTGTGTCCGCGCGCTTGTTGTCTTCGTTGTTGGGTATTTTAAGTGTTCTAGAACGTATAAATATGGAAAGAAGACATTGTGTGAACAATCCGAATAACTTTTGTTATATCTGTGGTAGTTATGTCGTAGTAAAGCAGAGGCAAACTATAACTTCGTGTGTAAAAAATGTATACCACGCTTATTTTGGTGTAAAAATTGGCGACCAACACAAATCCTGGGTAGGAAGAAATGTTTAAGCTTTGGTGTTCCTATGGTATGGCGAGAGCCTAGAAATCACAGTGATGATTGTTATTTTTGTTCGTGTAATTTTCAAGGATTCAACAGAAAAAATAAGAAACAAATTGTGTATCCCAATCTTGACTCTGCTAATCGACCAGTTCCTCATGGACCAGATGTACCGATACCTACCGCCCCGAAAGCACTAGAAAACGTCATATCGTCAGAATCAGAGGAATCTAATTGCGACCCAGATGACTCAGATTTCACACCAGATTTCAGAGAGCCCGAAGTGTTTAACCAGAGCGAACTAAATGATTTAATTAGAGATTTGCACCTTCCAGAGGATGCATCCGAATTGTTAGCCCCCCGACTTCGTGAGAAACATTTACTGGCCCCTGGCGTCACATCAAGCTTTTACCGGGATCGCGAAAAAGAGTTATGTCAATATTTTGCTCAAGACGGACCGCTAGTGTATTGCAACAATATTCCTGACTTAATTTCAAAATTAGGAAATGTGCCGTATGTAAAAGAAGAATGGCGCCTGTTTATTGACTCAAGTAAGCGTAGTTTAAAAGGCGTTTTATTGCACAATGGCAACGAACTGGCCTCGGTTCCCGTTGCCCATTCGGTACATTTAATGGAAACGTATGAAAATTTTGAACTTCTTTTAAAGAAAATAAACTACCAAGAACATCAGTGGATGCTTTGTGGTGACCTTAAAGTGCTGTGCATGCTACTAGGACAACAAGGAGGTTATACAAAATTTCCATGCTTTATTTGTCAGTGGGATAGTCGAGCAAGGGATAGACATTGGACTCAAATAGAATGGCCCTCTAGAACAAGCCTTACACCTGGTAGCAAAAATGTATTAAGAGATAGCTTAGTTGACCCCAAAAAAGTTTTACTGCCTCCTCTCCATATCAAACTTGGCTTGATGAAGCATTTTGTTAAAGCCCTAAAAAATGGACAGTGTCTTAAATATTTGTGCGAGACATTTCCAGCCTTATCCGATGCCAAGTTAAAAGAAGGTATTTTTGTTGGGCCGCAGATAGGAACATTATGCAAAGACAAGGATTTTCAAAACACAATGACCAATGTCGAGAAAAACGCCTGGGTTTCATTTAAAGAAGTAATTGATAAGTTTCTTGGGAACTCTAAGGACGAAAACTACGAAAATATTGTTCAAAATATGTTACAACACTTTCATCGTCTAGGTTGTAATATGAGTTTGAAAGTGCATTTCCTGTTTTCACACTTGAACTATTTTCCTGAAAATCTTGTAGCAGTTAGCGAAGAACAGGGAGAGAGGTTTCACCAAGACATTAAGGAAATGGAACGGCGATACCAAGGCAGATGGAGCATAACGATGATGGCGGACTACTGCTGGATGTTAAAACGGGATATGCCTTTAAAAACATACAACCGAATGTCCGGACAACGCAGTTTTCTGGCAAAAAGACAAAGATTTCACTTAAAAAAGATTGAGTAAAGTATTTTTTTCCACTTTTTTAACTTGTGTTCCACCTTTTTACTCAATAAGCAAATAAATTTTTTTAGAAATATCGTTTTTTTCATTTAATATTTGCAAAAAACCTTACGTGATACAAATAAATGCATAGAATTTTTGAAATCAGCCTACCAAAATTATATAAAATCAGTTTTCAAAATAAAAACATCTGTCAAAAAGTTTAATTTTGTAGACCTGTGTAATTGAGGAGTTACGGCTTATGAAGAAAACAGAAGAAAAAACTTTTATTGTAAGATAGCACTAACAAAAATGGAAATTATAGTTAGAATACAAACAATTGTTTTATTTTATACCAGTCTCTTGCATTTAGAGTGAATTTAAAGCAAATGTTCAAAATTTACTCCCTGCTTCTGAAGGCAAAGATTCGTACGGGTGCGAACGGCGCGTGTAGCATTTTGTAACTTCACACGTTCGTTGGCGGGATCGAGAATGCGTTGAATCAACTCTTCTCGTGTTTGCACCCCAGCCTGGTACACGATGTTTTTTATCCACCCCCAGAAGCAGTAATCTAGAGGTGTTAAATCTGAGGATCTGGCAGGTCAGTTGATTGAACCTCTGCGACCAATCCATCGATGGGGGAATTGATGATTCAGACGAGCTGTTACCTCATGGTATAAGTGTGCAGGCGCCCCGTCATGTTGGGCGTACATTTGGCGTCTTATTTCTAGAGGAACATCTTCAAGACGAAGCGGTAACTCTTCATGTAAAGTGAACGTACATCGCACCAGTTCAATTTCCCGGGAGAATGAACGGCGCGAAAACTTTAAAAATACAACTTTTCAACAAATACATATTGTCATAAATTTTTCCCCGAAGAAAAAATTTAAAGAAACTATAAAATACTATATATTTATGTACATTTTATTCCAGGAAAATATTTAGAGATAGTAAATATATTATTAAAATTCGTTTATAATGTATATTTTGGTCCACGTCTGTAGAACGTTCGAGCGTGGTCTTGATGTACGCAGTCCCGGCCAAGCGGAAGTATATCGTTGTAGCCGGTCTTTTTATTTTGTTTTAGGCAGGGTGATATTTTCATTTCCGAGAGGAAGGAGTCAGAGATTTTCTATCCATTAGACAGATAGGTTCAGTTAATTTTTGCTGAATAAAGACTTCCTTTTTATTCAGTATATTATAGTTAATTTCGGTTTGTGTTTTAGTTGTGTTATTGCTGATGTGTTTAAAGTAATTCCCGATTAATTTATGAGTTTCTGATACTTGTAATTTTGATTTTTGCGACCTATCTGATATCTCTCTTTTAGAATTTTTTTTGTGAAGTGTGACGACTACATTAATTAATGTACGTGTATATTTGCAAGTATAATTATTTATATATATATATATATATATATATATATATATATATATATTAATTTAGTTAGATGATTTGTATATTGATTGAGATCGTAAATTTAGTAAATTTTTATTAGTTTAATATATATTTATAGTCAAATAAATATCAAGGAAAATTTTCATACTTTTTATGAAGTATTTTTTATCAGTAATATATTTTAGAAAGTAGGAATTGGTGGGAAAATTACATTTTTACCATGTAGAATGTGCGCATGGGTTAGTTTTGATGCGCGCGCTTACAGTTATATTTCTGTTTGACGTTTGAAGTTGGGAATAACGTAATTATTGAAGTCTGATAGTTTTCCTAAATATTTAATTAGTTTAATTTTGTTCGCGGTCAAAGTGAGGTTTTTTCTCTTATATAAGTCATTATTTATAAAAGTTTTCCTCACGCTGTGGCATATTTATTGCCTCAGCACTTCTTTATACTCTATAAAGTCGTAATTTTTTTTTCTTCTTTTGTAGTAAATGTTTGTGTTGTTAATGCTAGTTTTATTTCTTTGCTAATACCTTTTGTTTTATTTAACACATACCCTTTGAGGGTAACCCTGAAGATACAAGAGCTCCTGGTACCGATTTGAGTGAAACTGGGCAAGCTATTGTGTATTGTGCGCCAATTTAAATAAATTAATCAACATCACAATACATAGCAATATGTATTTCCAATTATATAAATAAAATTAATTAATAAATATGTATTTCGTAATTTTAGATAGATAGATCACCACCCGTATGTTTTATAATTATATAAATAAAATTAAAAACTTTATAAATACAACTTCTCAACAAATAAATAAGAATTTCGTAATTTTATAGATCACCACCCGTTCGTTTTCCAATTATATAAATAAAATTAAATATTTTAGAAATACAGCCTTTCGCCAGTACTGCACTGGGCTTTGCGTCATGTGGTAAGCGTGTCCGTTCTCTAGTTATATGTCAAAGCTATTGTACCTCGCAATGTTTTTAATGAAATCTACATCTATTTCGTATCCCTCTTTTGTTAACGGAATGTTTAGTAACCGATTGACTAAGAAATTAAAACTAGCTGTCTTTTGGTAAAAACTATGATTTTAATCCGCGGTGATGAATCTATAGACACTGGTTTCTTTTCGGAAAATACCGATTGCTATTTTATGCTTATTTCTAATTACTAATGCTTCTAAAAATGATATCCTATCAATGTTTTCTTTTCCCACTGAGACTTTAATATTCGGAAATTTCAAATTTAACTGTTTAACGAACATGACCAATTCATATTTTCGTGCATGAAAAATTAAAAAATCGCGAGAATGTCATCTACGTACCTGATCCAGATTCTTGGAAAATACTTAGCGTTATTTTTAAATTCTATTTCAAATTGACTCATAAATAAGTTGGCTATGAAATAGGCAATTACCCATTGTTGTGCCTTGTTTCTGTTCATAAAATTTTTCTCCAACTTTGAAACAAATCTCATGTATTTCTTTACTGTTGAAGGTTCAAAAAGCAAGTCCTCTAAATATTTCAAAGTTTCTGGAATTGGTACCAAAGGAAGTAATGACGTTAGATCGGGGAAATTTTAGTTTCATTCATATTATTATCAAATACTTGGTTCACCTAAATATAAATAAATAAAGTGTTGGTGTTTAATTAGAAACAGAAGAATCGAATAGAATTCAATTGTTAAGTGAAGATAACATATAAATATATTCAACCGGATTATTAAGTTGTCAGGTTCTTGTATTCTAAAATCAGCCGTAATACGAAACTTTATGAAGCAGTATGTTTTCCAGTATTCTTCTTTATCATTCTTCGCCTCTCTTTTTTTACAAAATTAATCCCGTAACTGGATAAGGACTCGATCGAGTGGCTCGAAAAGGTACATAAAACCCCCCGAACGAGTTCTCTCTCTTCCGAGCAACCCTCTTCTCTTTTATACCCTATTCAGTACCTTTCTTCCCCTACGGCGTATCGTGTTCGCCACCACCTCTTCGCCTATGCCGTATAAAATAATATATCCGGTCGGTGTCAAGTTACAGTGTGGTGCTATTGTAACCGTTTTTAAATTTCGCTCTCTTTCCACTGTGCTGTATGCTGGTGTGGCTGATATGTACGTATGGATGTATGTGCGTTGTGGGGTGAGGGTGATAGCAGCGATGTAGCCAATGTGACTTAGTGCGGTGTTAGCGGAGTCGTTTTTGTGAAATTTTTGCGTGTAACTTATCTAAATATCTCATATGTTCGCTTCCCATATTATTTGCGGGCCGTGAAAATTGGAAAAGACGTATCGAGAGGAAATGCTAGCGTGAAGGTCATGAAAAGTAATATTAGATCTATTGATATCGAGTTTATGATTTATTTGTGATAATAAATCGCATATATTTCATAAAGATAATCTGTACACTTTTGAATTAAGGAAAATAGTTATTTAAGTAATAAGGGAGGTAAGTAACTTTTACTAGTCGAGGACTAGTTTGCGTCCGAGGGCTTGCCCGAGGACTTGTAATAGAGTTCGAGACTGGTAAATGTTACCTCCCGAATTGTTTATAACATTTTTCCCACTCCCCAGACAATAAAATCCTCAAAAATTAATTGTAATCATGATAAACAGTAACGGTGAACAACCTCGGAATTTAATAAATTAGACACATCTGAAACGTTACTAGGCAGTTCCTACATACAATTGTTTATAAACACAAATAAAACAAAATTTGACAATTCAGTTGTGTTAATTGTGGTTTAAAAATGAGTGTTCCCAATGTAGAAGACGAAGCGCAAGACGCTTGGCTTGTTTGGATTTGCTTCCGGAGAAGTCGATGAAACGCTACGAGTTAACATACAAATTGTACAAGAAATTGTGTCAAGTTAAGGATACCACCATCGTTTCGGAGTCCCTGCTGTTAGCGTATTTTCTGGAGAAATCTAAAAAATTCAAGGCTCCATCCAGTTTGTGGTGTGAATACTCGATGCTCAAGAGTACATTATTTATAAATGAAAATATTGACATATCAAAGTATCCCAAATTACGTGCGTTTTTGAAAAGAAAAAATGATGGATACAGGCCTAAAAAGTCATGTGTGTTCACAAGGGAAGAGATAAATTTATTTCTTGAAAGCGCTCCGGATGATATGTACTTACTTATGAAGGTATGCTAAACTTTTAATTGTAATCTCTTCTAAATTGAACATTTCAGGTAGTGATGTTAATGGGAATTGCTGGAACATGTCGCGGCCAGGAGTTATGCGAAATGAAATTGATGGTTGTGAAAGAAATAAATGAACTAATTATTGTTACAATACCAGATTCGAAAAATGGAATGCCGCGTACATTTACAATTACAGCCTCTAAAGGAAATAACTATTGCTATTTGCAAATTGTCAAAAAATATATCAACATTAGATCCAAAATTGCAAATGTACGTTTTTTCATGCGTTATCATGGAGGGCGATGTTATAATCAACCTGTCGGTAAAAATACAATCGCGAAAATACCTTGTAAGATAGCAAAATATCTGAATTTAGACAACCCCAAACTCTATACAGGTCATTCGTTCAGAAGAACGTCAACAACATTATTAGCGAATACTGGAGTAGAAGTTCTCACACTAAAGAGGCACGGGGGTTGGAAGTCTAGTAGTATTGCGGAAACCTACGTAGCCGATTCTATTGCTAACAAAAAAGCGATTGCTAATAAGGTTTTATATGATAATCAGGGTACAAATTATACTGAAGCATCTTCGGCGATGATAGTGTCAAATGAAACCACGGAATCAAGTGTTGCTGATAAAGTAGGTGATAATAACATTGAATTATCAAGAAATATAAATAAATATTCCAATTTTGTTAATAATGTTACTAATTGTACAAACTGTAATATTACCATAAATATAAATTAATAGAACACGTGTTTTGATGCACTTTTTTTCCCTAAAGGACGTAAGTAAATTACTTACGCCCCGTTGTCATAACAATCACAGTCATTTCAGTAAAACCAACTTAAGTCTATAGAAACAATGTATTAATGGTATGCTTACTGTAAGGGGAGTGGGAAAAAGTTATTTTTTCTTGCTGCTGATGTAGACAATCTGTTCTAATTATGTGGGGTGTATTCCCAACATATATATACATATATATATAAGGTAAACTTAATAAGTCGGCGATTAAAGGTCTGGTTTACTTCAGAGTATATATATTTAAAACAACTCTACATGTTTCGGCAATACGCCTTTGTCAAGAGAATACAAAATATAAATAAGATTTATATTTTGTATTCTCTTGACGCAAGTGAGACATTTCGAAAATTCTTTACGTGTTATGCAAAGTGTAATTGAAAATCCCAAAATTTCTGTCAGAAAAATTGCAAGCAATTTGGATATTAAAAAATCATCAGTAAGCAACATTTTGGATAACAATAGATATCACCCCTATAAGCCAAGATATATTCAAACTTTGCAGGAACGGGACTACAACAATAGATTTGAATTTTCTTTGGATATTCAAGGTACATTAGAAACGCAGAAAACGTTTTTCAAAAGAATTTTGTTTACTGATGAAGCAACCTTTACCACTAATGGTGTTGTGTGTGCACAAAATTGTCGTTGGTGGTCGTCTGACAACCCACATTTTAGAATTCCCTGCAAGAATCAATATTCGCAAAAGGTAAACGTTTGGTGTGGAATTTTAAACAGAAAAATTTTTGGTCCGTATTTTTTTCAATCGTCATTAAATTCACAACGATACTTGGAATTTCTACAAACATACCTCGATAACGAATTAGACGAATTGCCACTAAATATTATAAGAACCCTTTGGTTTATGCATGATGGAGCACCTGCACATAGTGCACGAATAGTTGTAGACTATTTAAATGAAAAATTTGGAGAAAGATGGATGGGACGAAATGGACCTTTTCCATGGCCAGCGCGCTCGCCCGACTTAAACCCCATGGATTACTTTATCTGGGGATGGCTAAAGAATAAAGTATATTCAGAAAGGCCGTTTCAGAATTTAGAAGAATTGAAAAACAAAATAGGAGATGCGGTACTGTTCTTAAGAAATAATCCTATTGTGTTACAACATGCATGCGAGGATTTCAACAGGGGTACAAACATATGCATTCAACGAGAGGGGCATCATTTTGAATAGCTTTTTTTTTGTTTGTATTTCTGAATTTGTTGTTTTTGTTAATTTAATATTTATTTTGTAATATAAAAATGTATTTTCATAAAGTTATATGCAAATGATTTTTGTTTCATTCTATTGCATTTCAGCGATAAAAAGTTGATATCGAATGTAGATGATTTCACGTGCAATTACATAAAATTTATTATTAAAGTAGCAATACAAATGACAACCATAGAACTACTGTCACATAGATGGATGTTAAAAACTATTGCGTATTTGCTATTATTATTGCCCGATAATTTAATTTTTATTTTTTCGAAATTTTAAATAACAATTCGTATTTCAGCATATTTTGAAATTTGAAACAACATTTTTATATGAATATTTTTGATATCTTTAAAAATAAGTGTTTTTTAATTTTTCCTCTAACCAAGTAATACAACGCAACCCTGAATACAAAATATCAAGTTTCTTAGGATGCACGAACTTTTCTTTTCTATAAAGTTTTCTGTGAAATCAAAAATAAAAATATTTCCCATTTGTCTCATACTTAAGTGGACACGTTGTATATATATATATATATATATATATATATATATATATACATATCGTAAACCTAATCAGTAGGCGATTAAAGGTCTGTATATTACTTCAAAATATATGTATTTCAAAAACTTTAATCGCCTACTGATTAGGTTTACCATATCATACCAAGGTCACGAAGTTATTATATATATACATATCTATATATACATATAAAGAAAAGTAATTGTCTCTTGGGAGTAGCGGCCAGGTAATTAAAACAATATTTAATTTATGTTGACATTTCGGAACTATATATAGTACCTTTTTCAAAAGTGTAAAAATTTATTTCAATGTCAAAAATGGTAAGGGAACGATATTATAATAAATCTACTTACACTAAATTTTGGTGGTGTTAACATATTGTGATGTATTTGTTATGCATTGCTAACTAAAACTTAATTTTTGCATTAGCAGGTAGATCGGTTTCGGACATGTGTTTAATTGGACGAGTGGAAGGAATATTGGCTATGTCGACACTATGCGGGGGTGGTTTAACTGTTCTCGGCCATGTTTTTTTAAATTTAATTTTGTAATGTTTATAATGTCATTATACTGGACATATAAGGGCAGGTATATTGCTGACAGATTATTTATATCTCTTCTGTCATTGCATTGGAATTTGCGTTTTTTTTTGTATGTTGATGCTTTATAATATATTTCTTGTTCTGCGTTTTTTCTCAGATGTTATTATAGCGGTTTTATCGAAATTGAAAGTGTGCTTTGTTTGTTTGATGTTTTTTAAGGTCTGTATTATTGCTTGAAAATGCGTATAATGACAATATTCCACTGATCATTTACCCTCCATTCCTTCAACCATATTTCTTATTAATTTTTTTAATTCTCCTTTATTATTGTATATTATGTATATCTACGCTCAATTATATTTACACGTATTGATGTAATGTCCTGTTATTGGCGAAATCTGTTGGGCAGTAAAGATTTTTATTATTATTATATCATGAAGAAGTACGTTGAGGTAAGAAGTATAAAAAGTTAAAAAAATTCCGGCATTACAATCCTGTTCGGATTCTCGATATTAACTGTACAATATGGAAACATATTTACTTAATGAAAAGGCTATTAAAGATTTATGCATAATAACACTACACAAGCAATCTCAAACGGATATGGTCTATTATATTGCAAACAAATGAAGAGTCATGAAACTCATGAATTCATTTTTTTCTCACGGCAAAAATAAACGATACTCCTTCCCGTTACAATAAGTTCATAAGTCTATACTGTATTTTAATATTTGATTTGTGACCCAATTCTCTAATATTTTTAATAGACCGCGTTGATCAAACACAACGATAATCGATTCCAACTAACCAAATAATCCTCTACATAATTAACATATTAATGAATATACACGTACACATTACATGGAACAGATCAATTTTCGTCAGTTCAATAGCAGAACTTTGTTTTGTTTGAACTCCTCTTCTTTATTTATAATGCAAGGTGGAATCGATCAAATAACTGACTCTAAAGAAATTAGTGTTGGTTTCTCAATAAACTTTCCAATTTCATTTTAATCCTTTTAATCAGTACTACCAATAATTATCTGTATTAATCCTTAATGGGATTTCTTCGAATAAAATGATTTATCCCTATGGAATAATGAATTACGAGGATGGGTTGATTAGTTCGAGCGATCGTACAGAAACAAAGGAATAATTCAAATAAACGAACTTTATTTTTTTTACATAATCTCCTCTTAATTCGATACATTTGACCCAAGCTTCTTTATTCCATCTCGAAAGTGATTTTATTTTTTCTAACGCTGCAAAATAATCGCCCACTGTTGAAGTTAGCTCTTCATTTGTGCAGATTTTTTGCCTCCAAAAAAATATTTTAATTTAGGAAATCGATGGATGTCAGAATGGATGTTTGGTGAATATGGGAAGTTTGGTACTAATTCGAACTTTAATTCTTCAATTTTTTTTTTGCAAACATCCTGGAATGCACACGTGTATTATCACGGTGAAAAAGCACATTTTTATTAGTTATTCCTGAACGCTTTTTAACGATACTGTCTTCAAACGATCTAAAACAGGGATGCACAGACTTATAGGGAACAAGGGCCACTCGGGAAAATTATAAGCCAAGGACGGGCCACTACAAAGAATACTTATTAACACAAATATTTTTATTTTGAAATAGTATGAATTACTACAAATGATAAAAATAAACATTCAAAAATGTTTGTTGTAATTATGTAATCGTAATGTAATATTTCATGTTGTATTATTTTGATGCATGACATTGCATTGACCTAACAATTTTGTTTATGTTTGGCTCCACATTACTTGTCGCCACACGTAAAATTGCTTCCAGATTTTCATTTGCCAGACGGTTTAGATTTTTTGTTTTGTTAAGTTTCATCACTGAAAACGTTTGCTCACAAATATACGTCGATCCAATTAGGCTTGCGCATTTCAATGGATTTATTCGCAACTTATAAGTGGTTTTGTCAACGTAACGGTAAAAGTTGAGTAAATTACCTTCATTAAACTTGTTTCGTAAATTATCATCATTTTGCATGTCTATCAATTCCAGCTGTATTGATTCTGGTGCATTTTCGGGTGAAATGTTGAAAGGATTGCTGAAAATGTCTAATAGAGGTTTAACTTTTTTGAAGTCTAGAAAACGATCATGAAAAGCTTGTATTAAAATATAAATTTTTTCAATATAAGTGAAATTGACATCAGTTTTATTGAATTTCTCCATAATTTTTTTGTAGTTCGGAAAATAGCTGTAATTGGCTGAATTGATTTGTGTCCTGAAAAGACTCAATTTGCATTGAAAGGACGAAACATGAGAGTATAACTTCGAAATCAATTGATCTTTGCCTTGGAGTCGCGTATTTAAGACATTCAAGTGACACACAACCAATCAGGGTTGTCGAGTTCGGAGACGTCCTTTTTCTTTTCCACCAGAAATATTTTGATTTCTTCAATCAAGTTAAGAAACCGCTCTAGTGACAACCCACGACTTAGCCAACTTACTTCAGTGTAAAACAGGAGATCACCATATTCGCTTTCAATATCCTCGAGAAATTGTGTGAATTGTCGGTGATTGAGACCTCGTGATTTTATAAAGTTTACAGTAGGTACTACAACTTTCATCACATTTTCAAATCCCAATAATTTCGAACAGAAGGCCTCTTGATGTATAATGCAATGAAACTGCATTAATTCCTTGGTATCTATGTTTTTAGTTTGTAAATACTCTTTTAACATAGTTACTATCCCAGATTTACTTCCAACCATTGAAGGTGCTCCGTCAGTCGTAATTCCAGATAATTTCGTTAAATCTAAATCCATTATAGAACACTTTTCCAGAAGAGCTTTGAGCATGTCACTCCCCTTGGTTTGACTTGTCAAAGAACTCATACCAATCAGTTCTTCACTAACTTCAAAATTTTGCGTTACCCCTCGTAAAAATATTAAGAGTTGTTATAAGGAAGTGCATATTTAGGCTAAAACATCTGCATATTTATGCGCATATTTTCAGTTTTTTTTTGCATATAATCCGGCCTTTAATTATCAGGTACAGAGTACATTATGATAATGATATAAATGTATTTGGAATGTCTTTCAATTTTTTGAAGAATTAAGAATTTGCTGCTTAACGATTTTCAAGAATTTTGAAATCGGCAAACAAGAAGTGCCGTAGAAAGAAAACTTGACGTGATAGGGACAAATGGGTTTCATATTTAGCATTAGCGTATCAATATTAATTAAAAAACGAGTGTCAGATCAGAGTCAGCAGAAAAGAAATTTAATTATTGGCTAGTGTAATTATTATAATCTGCCCCAAAACATAAACTGGTATAGAAAAATTAAAAGCTTTGGAGCACGTGTCTTTGAATTATTAAAATTAAGTCACGGTGATTTCGTAAGCACGAAATTACCGTCACAACAAACTCATCCTATAATTTAATTTCATTAAAACATTTTATTGATAAGACGCATCTGCTTCGTCTAATTAAAAAAAAGCAGCGACCACTTTACAAAAGTCCTTAGATTTAATAATAAAACTTTCAGGTAATTTTATGGCGTAAATATCTCTCTATAACAGGAAAAAACGTTTTAACACACTAATTCCGTAATTTATTATACATGCACATGGAATCCTGATTATTTCGTTTTAGAGAGAAAAAAAAGAACTCAAACGAAACTTTCTCCGATTAAGAACGTTCTGTAATGAATCAAATGAGTAAGAAATCTAGTCGTGTGTTAGTGTGTCTAATAAATAATAAGGCGGGCAGTTGCTTTGTTAAACGTGAATTAGGTGTAGCACCTGAAGCACTGACAAATATGCAGGCATTACGAACAACCTATTTTTCACATTTATGTGTATGCGCCAGCGATGACGACTTTCAACTCGCAGTGACTCTATATGGGCGTATAACTGACATAATCGTGTTTCATTCCATATTTGAGGATTAAAAATGGAATAGATTACGGGCCTTTTCGACCTAATGGACTGTTTACTATCTATTTACCTAATGGTTGTTTATTAATGGATGGTAATTATTAAGGAAACATAAAAGATCACAACATATAGATGAGGTATGAAAATGATAAATGATCCAAATATGGTGATATATTTTATACCGTTTATACTGTAATGTATACTTGTGCATTCTTTGGCCCAAGAATAATTGGAACGGCTATGAAAACAAACCTAATAGTGCGACCAAATAGATTTGAGCCCTGGCAAATTTATTCATAGTTGTTTCATATTGAATTTAACATTAAAAACCTTCTATGTGAACTAATTCATCAATCCTTTCACTTTTCACGTTGCTATACTTTAAAAATGATCCTTACACCGTTTGGGCATTTTAAATAATTTATTTAAATTAATTACTAATTCTAAGTCATCATAGGCTCTTTCAAAATTCAATATTATCATTTATCTTGGATGTCACTAAAATCGTTTTTCCCCGGAGTCGTTTATTTAACGTGTTTATTTTTAATCCGGAGCATTGTATCTACTCATGCGCAGGTAGACATCTTGAAATATTATGCGAGTCATCGTTCCTACATTTGAATTTATATTTCATTATCGTTCCTTTTGGGCAATTTTAGGTAAACAGGAATCGTTATATTTTTATTAGAATTTTGTAAACATATTAGGATCGTTTAACTCGTCGTATAACCATTTTTCAATTAATTTAAGTCTATACATTTTTGGTTTGTTTGGAGAGACATCTAGGCGAGACTCTCTTAAACTATTTGTTCTAGATCGCTGTAACGTTTGGTATAATTTTAATCATTGCTAAAGCCCTTAATTAATCCGAATTAATTAATTAATTTTTGGTTGTGGTTTCCTCATTTGCTTTTTAATCATGTCATGATATCCGAGTAATTATCAATCTTTTATTTTAATATCCCGTATGGGGGTAGTACCTTTTTTTTGTTAACAATGACGTATCAGTTTAATTCTGCCTAAATTAAAGGACAATAATTCTTGGCGTTCTCTTCTTGTTAGTCCCGCTTTGAAGTAGGTCGACGAGTGTAAAACTGGGAAGTCAATTTGAATTGATACAGTGTTATCTGTTCTGCATGAATGCAGGCTTTGACAAATTGGCTTTATTTCATATAAATTCACTAATGTAACAAAGGGTTAAAATATTGTTTGCCAAGCAAAAAGATGCCTACAGAGGAGATTGTTGCAAGCATCGAGACCTCTATTAGGAATTTTGAACACACATCAAAATCCTATGTTAGAGAGACATGCAAGCGACAGATCCAGGAATCTTTACAGCAGCACAAACAATTTTCAAGTAAGAAAGACTGGAACACTATTAAAACTCTCAGATCGAAAGATTGTTTATATTTAAAAGCAGATAAAGGGAATAAGTTAGTCATTTTTTGGACAAAATCGATTATTCTGATAGAGTTAACAATTTAATTTCTGAAGGGCCTTATGTAGAACTGAATAAGAACCCATTACCCAAAATGATAAGTATGTAATACTAAAGCCGCGTTAAAAAATTGTCCAAATTTAATAACTAATTCAAACCTTTATAAATTACAAAGTGCAAATCCGTTAGTGCCTTAGGTTTTATTGTTTACCAAAAATCCACAAACCAGGTAAGTCGATGAGACCTATTGTTGCTGATATTGACTCACCGACTTATTTGATTTCAAAATGGTGAATGAATTCAGAAAGTTACCAGAAAAACCAGTTAGTTTATCGGTCAATAATTCTTTAGAATTTATTCAGAAAGTGAAAGATTGTCGTCTGGAGATGATGACATTCTGGTTTCACATTCGATGTAACGTCTTTGTTTCCGTCAGTACCTATCCCAGAAACGTTAAAATATTTGTCTGACTTACTTCATAGCAATCACGTTGAAAAGGAAAAAATAAATGAATATTTGCAGTTAACAGGCCTCTGTATGGCTCAAAATTGCTTCCAATTCGAAGGCAAGTTCTTTGAACAGCAACAGGGTACAGGCATGGGTAATTGCTTATCTCCATTTATCGCGAATTTATTTGTGAGTCACTTTGAAATTGAGTTTAAAAAGGTGGCCAGATATTTTCCAGACGTATGGGTCAGGTATGTAGATGATGTGTTTGCAATTTTTGATACCAACAAGTGTGACTTAGATCATTTTGTAACAGAATTAAATTCAAAATTTCCTAGTATTAAATTCACGGTTGAAAAGGAAAACAACGGACGTTTACCATTTTTAGATAACTAGTAATTAGGAATGACAAAAACTTAGAGTTTGATATTTACCGAAAAGAAACCAACGTCAACAGATTTATAACCGCAGATTCAAACCATACTTTTCAGCACAAGAGTGCCTCTTTCAATTTTCTTATCAATCGTTTGTTAAGCATGCCATTGACAAAGGATAGATATGAAAAGGAATTAACTTTAATTAAGAACATCGCGAGTTACAACGGTTTCGATTCAGAAATAATAAACAAGCTAGTTAGAAAACATAAAGTAAGAAAAACAATTCAGGATTCCACATGTTTGCTACCTCAAATTGATTCGAGCAAAAAATTTTTTAGCTTACCGTTTCACGAAACTACGAAAAATTAAAGTGAGTGTTGTGTGTTTTTTGTGCTTTCAAGTGTTACACTGCTTTTTCTACTCAGGATGACAACGTGGTTGTCGAAATCGTATATAGAATTGTTAAATTCTATTGTGGTAAGGGTTTTTATTTTTTTTATTCACTTAAAAACCACAGCCTCCGATTTTTCAGTTAAATAGGTTAATGGTTGAGAGCGTGGTCCGGCAAACCAAATGACGTAAGCTCGTATCCTGCGTAAGGGCGAATTTTTTTTCAGTAAAAAATTCGAATAATTACCGTCGTAAATGTAGAACCTTTATTTCATGTACATTTAACGTTCAAAATATGTATTGTAGTAAATAAATAATTGTTGTCTTGAGTATCCTGTAACTGTAATTATTTACTGTCAAACTGATAGATCGTTTAAAATTTTTTTACTTTTTTAAAAATTAATTTTCTGTTAACGTTCATTTATATTGTCTCACCAAATATAACACGTGTTTTGATTAATCAACGATAATATCACTCGTTAAAACCTATATAAATTTTAACTCATGCTTCGCACTGGGTCAATTTTCAGCGCTTTTGACTCGAGCTATCACCGATGATAATCATAACACTAGTTATATTATACCTAATAATAAAACGTTATTAGATCAATGGTTTTCGAGATTTGTAGTTTTCTTTATATAAATTTGTTTAGAAATGTATATTTGGTGAAAATAAAATGGTATTAGTTAAGTATAGTAATTTTTGGTGTTGTTTATCGAATTTTTATCTCCTTTTTGGAATTTTATGCCTTATTAAAAAAATCTGCCTTTTTAAGTGCCTTTTTTGGTGCCTTTTAGTCCGGTCTTTACTCATAACAGAGAGAAATATAAAATTCACAACAAATAAAAACAGTTAAATTCCAATGAATTTGTCTTTCTTTTAAGTACATATATACGAGATTCTTCTATATTCTATTATATATTCTGTTAAGTATAGTAATTTTTGGTGTTGTTTATCGAATTTTTATCTCTTTTTTGGAATTTTATGCCTTATTAAAAAAATATGCCTTTTTAAGTGCCTTTTTTGGTGCCTTTTAGTCCGGTCTTTACTCATAACAGAGAGAAATATAAAACTCACAACAAATAAAAATAGTTAAATTCCAATGAATTTGTCATTCTTTTTAGTTATTGAAAGTAAAGGGTCCGGCAGTCAAACGGGAAGATTAAGATATTGCGAAGATTAGAGTCAGACGGCTCGAGAGGAGTGGGGGACTCGACGTTAAGCGTCCAGAGGGTCGGTATTTTCAGTCGTCATGTTGCGTTGGACGAATGAGCAGCGTGCTTTCGCCGTAAAAGCATTTTACAAAAATGCTGATAGTGCTGTTGGTGCTCAACGTGCTTTCCGTAGGGAGTTCAATTTGTTACCGCGTGATTCTGTACCTTCAGCGCACGCTATCAACCAATGGGTAAGAAATTTTGAAGAAACTGCTAATGTAACCAAGAAACGAGGTGGTAGTGTAAGGACGGCTCGTACTCCCGAGAATGTTAATCGGGTGCGAGAGGTTGTAAGAAGAAGTCCACGGAAATCTGCAAAGCGTCACAGCATACAGCTCGGTCTTGGTGACCGAACCACAAGAAGGATCCTGAAGAATGATCTCCACTTTCATCCATTTAAGATACAGGGGTCCAAGCTCTCAAACCTCAACACTACGTTAGCCGACTACGCTTTTGTCAACAGTTGTTAAATTTAATTGATCAAGATGGACAGCTGGTCCATAATTTATGGATGAGTGATGAGGCACACTTCCATCTTTGTGGATATGTCAATAAACAGAACTTTCGGTTTTGGAGTGACAATAACCCACGTAATCTTCACGAAAAGCCTCTTCATTCACAAAAGGTAACTGTGTGGTGCGCAATGTCTACTCTAGGTGTGGTTGGTCCGTACTTTTTCGAAAGTGAAAACGGTAACAGTGAACTCTGAACGGTATGCTGAGATGTTGGTGAACTTTGCATTTCCTGCTCTCGATGAACATGTGAATGATCGGTCATTATTCCAGCAAGATGGTGCTACTAGCCACATTGCTAACATTTCGATGGACTTGCTGAAATTGGCGTTTCCTGGTCGCTTAATTAGCAGGAATGGCGATATGCCTTGGCCTGCCTGTTCACCAGACTTAGCGGCTCCTGACTTTTTTCTGTGGGGTTATTTAAAGCTAAAGGTTTTTGAATCAAACCCACCCACAACTAAGGACGAACTGAAGGAGCGAATCCAACAGGAGATCAACAACATTCCGTTGGATATGCTACGCAGAGTCATGGGATCCTTCAGCGAAAGGCTTCAAGAATGTGTTCGAAACGAAGGACGCCATCTTACAGATATAGTTTTCAAAAAATGAACATTTTCATATATCCTCATTAATTTCCACTAATTTAGATTAAATTTGTGTAAAAAAGTCCAATAAATATTAATAATTAAGACTTTGAGAATTTTTTAAAATATTCCCGTTTCACTGGCGGACCCTTTATATGTTATTTTTAAGTATTAATTTTAAAATAACATTCTGATCCAACGTTTTTCTCTAAAGTATTTGAAGTATATATCCCAATAATAAAAAGAATCATATTTTAAAAGAAAAATGCTATAATTAATGCGTTCTTTATAATTATGACAAAACAATTTGTTGTTCCATATTACTAATTTTACCTAATCACAGCCTTTAATCTCGTTAATTATATCGTTCTGTCTAGAAATGTTGTCAAAGATATAACTAATGAGTAATTATATACTTTTTTCTCGCTTGTTACGCATTAAATTGTTCGTAACGGGGTACTATAATATCGTTAAACACCGTATCCATACGCTACTATGTAACAAATATTCACGTTAATTAGGAATTTTGGTTAAATGAATGTTTTTAAGTAATTATCCGTGGTGAACATTACAAATTACTGTTTATAATATGGGGAGAGTGTAGCGTTGCATCATAATAACAATAATTTGTGTAAAAAGGCTTTTAGAATAAGTATAAGGCAAGTC